>OV170222.1:25922584-27397584 GCA_921882275.1 Brenthis ino | reverse complement strand
ATTATTATACAGAAAGACTCAATAACTAAACTTGGCCCGACCCGGGACTCGAACCCAGAACCTTCGGGTGTGCAGCCGTACATGCTAACCACTGCACCACCGAGGCAGTTAATTAAAAATTGTAACGACATTGAAAAAATAAAATGTGCCCAAGCAAAAAATGCCAGCTGACAATATTTTAAGATATGAATATCCAATTACGTATAGCTTTGCATCGGCTGGCACCAACTTCAAAATATCTGATAAGGTATCTATTCTAAATGAAAACCCCCGTTTAGTTATTTTTTCCATTTTAGTGCCTGGAAGTCGGTTTTTATTATTTGTTTAAAAGTTTTTATTATGACTGCGAAAATACCTCAATATTTTATTAAAATCCCCAATCTGGAAATAATTGTTTTTTTTTAATAAGCATTGTTAAATTAGTTAAAAAAACATTGTGCAGATTTTTAATTATTTATTGAATCTTATTACAATTATTTTATTTTTTCATCAATAAATCATTAATAGTCAACAAAAAATTAATACAAACAAATAGTATAAAAAAATTAATATTCAACAACTGATCTATTATACAGGATTTCCCGTTAATAGTAGTTCGGTGAAGGAATTGTGTACTCTTATACACGAAGGTACCTATTTTGTGGCCTCCACGGTCTCCCGACCTAAATCCTTTGAATTTTTTTATCGGGGATGCCTGAAAGAGTTTGGGTACAATAAGCGGATTTTTAATATTGAAGAGTCAAACCGCTCCTCATGAAACTAAGTAATAATGCTAGATACGCACAACGAATCAAATTTAACATTGTTTTATTAGAAGGTGTCGGGCATGTAATAAATGAATAATATAATATTAGTTTTGGTTCTATTTGGCCACAATCTCCAAGTTTTACAATATTTTGAGATATACCTACTACAAAAATCAGACCAAAGACTTTTATCGAAAAATTATGATATTCGGCAATGAAATAGCAATAACTTATTTGTTTTATTGAATTTTGTTCTTCCCTTACTTTTTTAAATCTTTATTCATCGCACTATTTTTCAAGCCAATGGGCATCAAGGATGTAGTACTTTTTTTAACACCACAGTACTTTAAACTTGGATGAAAAATGTTGTCTCATTGAAATTCGCAACTTTAATATTTTTTTCTAAAGAAACTGTTTATGTTGTTGGGAAACTGCACTAGACTTCTAGTTACACATCTAGGCAGACATAATATTCAATAAAAAATTGCGAATTTCAATAAAATGGCATAAATTCTGCGTATTACGCTAGTAAATTTTCAATAAAATCATGAAAATCAGAAAATCTTAAAAACAGTGAAAGTTTTAGTAAAATGTTTTTGGCTTTTCTCATAAGGACTACTGTTAACGGGACAACCAAAATATGATGTACAATGTAGATATTCGTAACAATATAATTCTTTTACAACAATGGTATTTTGACGGCACAAAGACTATAGAAAAAAATCTATAGGTACTTCTTCTTCTGACTTCTATCTTTTTTAATAAAAAATAATGTAATTACAATTTAAGGAATAATTATTATATAGTTTAGCAGCAACAGAATATATTATATTAATATTAAACTAAAATAACATTAAGTTATAATCATAATTTTAAAAGAGATAAGATATATTCGGAAATTAGAGAGATTTAAGACATACCTACTTACACTAATAAGTAAGATACTTACATACCGGACTCTAATGCCCGATTTCACCAAAAACCCATAAGCTACCACCTACGTATGGGATCCCTAGCTTAAAATTGCCCTAAACTAGCCCCTAAATTAAATTTCATTTTACCATCGTCTTTAAGCCCATATTTCGAGCACCTAAATTTAGGGAGCCTTTTAACATTTAGGTGACCCCTAACTGTCGGTGAAACAGAAACTGTCCCCTGACAGCCCCCTAACCATGTTTAGGCGATTCCTTAAACTTAGGTGACGTTGGTGAAATTGGGCATAAGTCTACCAACGTGACAAAAAGATGGATTATAATTACAAATATTGTGCTAAAATAAAGTTATAACATGTAAAAAATGTTAACTTAGAATATAAATTAGTTTGCGAAACCTTTATATTTTTAGAGGCATCGCAGATTAGAGATAAACACTCTTTTCGATCCTCGATGGTCAGTACCTTACAACACAGATATGTATTCAATGACCCAACCCGTGCCCCCATTATTCATAGTAGTAGTAAATGCTATTTTCACATAATTATCATCACTTATGTAGTTTGCGGGATATTCAGAGCAGAATGTGGAAATCGTGTTTTGACTTCTATCAATAATACTTAGATAGTTTTGATCACAAATGACGCCTAAATCAAATACTATGAAACGTAACATGACGCGTGTGCCTACCGGTGTTTCAATTTCCCATTCGCAGGTTGATGTTCTTCTATATTCATTAGGATAAAACGGACTCGTGAATTGTCCTGAGTCACTAAAGAACTGACCACCACATCCTCTGCTTTTGTTCGTGGCGACGTAATTTAAGTCATAAGTTATTGCCTGTCTTCCTGGAAATATATGATTATGTAAGAGCATATATCTTTGTGTAGACATAATAGGATAATAATCAGTATTATAATTATTATTAATTTTAATAAGTGAGTGTGCGCTTGTAGTGTTACCGTCGAAAATTTCTAAATATGGATCCTCTGCCCAATACGCACGAGTTATTGATATAAAATAAATGGATATTGTGTAGTTTTCAGGTACTGTGATTAAAGTATAACAGTCTTTAGAACTATCGTCATTTCCAAATATAGTTTGTGCTTGTATTCTCGCTTGCAATTCTGTGTAGTTTCTGCCACATATTCCTACATAAGATATTTCAATTTCGAATCCTCTATGTACAGGAGTGGTTTCGCCAGTAGTTTGTATATTTATATTAGAACTGCCAGTTACGTAGTAATCGATAGATTTTTTAACGCCACATAATTCAAAACGTTTTGGATAACTTATTGCTGTATCATAATAGTTTGAAGCACGTGCAAGGAAATCAGATAAGCCATCATTTAAAATATATTTTTTTCCTAAACTTTCATTTAGTGGAACGGTATGGCTATATATGAGTAGTTTATCTTTACTACAGATATTGTCGCTTCCAGGTTCGAGATCGAGATTTTTAATTCTTATATGTATAGTTGAGTATGGTTCAGAACTTGCATCTAAATGATAACTACAATATAAATTTCGAGGAAGTAAGCCTGTGTCGTAACCTGGCGATTTCAAAGTCTGTACTTGGGTTGATATTTTGTAAGTAGATTGACCGCAAACTGAGGGTATCGATGATAATACCGCTTCAAAACCAGAACTTGCTAGCTCTCCGTCAGTGAAAAGTTTAATAGTCATTATATTATTAGAAGACATTATCTGTGGAGGTAAATTATGCCCACAGTAAGTATCTATAACTAAACTATTTGGATTATCTCCATCTATTAATTCTACATAATCACATTCACATTTTCTAACACCAATAGCTGTTTGATTAACGCCAGGGCAAGAAGCGATGTGAAAAGCTGTAAATTCCACTTTAATAACATGATCTACTGGTGATTTTATAACCCAACGGCAGTCTAAGTAATTTTCATAAACAAAACTGTTTCCAATCAGAGGAGATTTCACATTTACTCTTGATTCGGTCAGGTTTATGGTCCCGCCGCAGCCAACTAATTCTGAGTAAGTAAAAAGTATTGCTACTTGGAAATAGTCATCTTTCGCATTAGAGTTCGATGTAAATTGTAAGACCATTTTGTTACTTTTTCCTTTAATATATGTTGTACTGTTTACTCGACCGCACATCAAGGCCAATCGTTTTTCATCGTCTATAAATGGACCATCGTAAACTGCAAGACTTTCAGCGAAACACTCAAAAGAGCTTTCAAGGTCTATATAAATAAATTTCATAGTAACTACTTTATTTTGTGGAGCTTCAATTAACCACGTGCAGTTTGTATCGTCCACATATAGTTGTGAAATCTCTGGAGCTAAAATAGTAGGTTCTTTAATTGTTCCTCCGCAATTAAATAAAGCGTACGATAGCTTAAAACCTCTCTTATTAATGTAACGGTCAGTTTTGAAAGCAATTATAGCATCATTCAAAGATTTGACTGTTGGAGGCATTTCTTTTCCACAATATATCCTCAGATCAGCAGAGTAATAACTTTTATAATTTATTGTTACATTATCATATTCACATTCTGGGTAAGACCCTTCCAGGTCAAAATCTATAAATTTGATTATTATTTTGCTGTCCGGTTTTGACTTAATTTCATAAGTGCAATCCAGAGAGTGATCATATTCGGAGAAGTAACCTGGGCTGTACAAGAATTGTTCTTTATCTTTAGCTTCGTATGTTCCACCACAAATAGGATTCCATTCTGCTTTAAAACCATCTAAAGTAATATTAGCATCTGTTCGAAATACTACTTTCATTTGATTCGATGTCGAATTAAATGCAGGGGGTATAATGCGACCGCAAATTTTGCTCATTTCACTAAATTCATTTTCTTTGAAATCGTAAATAATGATAGCATCTTTGGAACAATTTTTCGTGTCTTCGATCACAAAACGGTTTGTAAAATGAAGAGAAATTCTGTAACCTGTTTCTGCTTGAATTTCCCATACACATTCTTCATTATTTAGATAATTGTGGGGGTAATTTGGAGAAGTGAATGATCTATCATAATGCGTTAGATAGCCTCCACACTGTGCAGTAACAGTTTTAACAAGAAGCTTAACATTATTTTTGTTAAATAGTTTGGAGTAATATCGAACATATATATGTTTAAAGCCAACTATAAGAGGTTTTTCTTGACTTTTGCTTTTACAATAATTACCGATGTCGTTAAAAATCTGACTTAATCCTTTATATATCTTTAACGATTCGTCAGAGCAGTCTAGGTTAAATGTTCCTTCTAACTTTAACTCTACTCTCACGCCAACGGGTGCAATTATAATCCATGCACAATCAATCGTCTTGTTTAGAGCTTCAGGTACATCTATAACGTTGACGACATCTTCTTTAGCATAAACTATTCCTCCACATGGATTTAAATTCCAACTAAGGTTAAACCTAAGAGGTCTTATTTTGAATTGACTAGCTTTAATATTCATATTGGAAGCAGGGATGCTAAATGTTACCTCAGTATTATTTCCACACGCATTTCTAATAAACGAAACTTCCCCGGCAACTACAGCTGCGTTGATAGTAAGTTGAGAATCGGATATACGACATATATTACTATTGGATGAGGTAATTTTAATATTGACAGATATTGTGTTATATTTGTATTTTGTGTCTACGTATGTCTCGGTGTTACTATACCTCCATTCACAAATAAAATTTTCTTGCAAATCTGGCGATTTTAATTCACCTTGAATGCCATTTAGGTCACCGCCGCATAAAGCTGGTTCATCTGAAGAGAATTTGGCATTGAAACGATGTGTTTGTTTGTTTCTTATACCAATGGCCACGTACAATAATAAACGGTGAGCTGTAGACTTAAATACTTGAATTGTTTCTGATGAAATATTTTGATTTATTAAAGCTATAGGACAAGCATATGTCAGATCATTAAAAGCACCTATAATGTCGGATCGATCATAATCAAGAAGCTCTATTTGCACCCGACGTGTCACATCTGGTAATTCAATGCTCCATTGACAATATCGTAACGAAGTTTCACGGGGGTAACCGGGAGAAGTCAAATACCCCTCTGACGCTTTTATCGTTCCACCGCAGGTATTTCTAGATGAATTAAAATTAAACCTAAATCCCCTGCTGTCTGACACTTCAGTCCATTGACTCGGTTTCCCCAATTGAAATTTTACTGTGAGATTATTGGTAATTGTTTCAAATGACTGTGAATAGTCTATAAAGTCATCGTCACAAAATTGTTTTATAATAACATTTTCATACGTGCCATTGGATGGTACTAATTCTTCAAATGTCAATTTTGTTTCACATGGTTTTTCAGATTCTGGCAGCTTAGTATCTTTTAAATATATCCGTATTGTGTGTCTTGGTATTGATATTATGTGCCATTTGCATATTGTACCCCACGGCATTACTAATATGTGTGGATATCCAGGAGACGATATTTCTCCTGACTTAGCGACAATAGTGCCACCGCAGACATCTATTGATACATTAGCCTTAAATCCATTTTTAGGCTCTGCTACTTGAGTAGAATATTTTATATACATAGCATTATTTGTAGTTTTAATAGTTTCCGGTTGTTCTTTGCATAACCGTTTTTTAAGTGGAGATAATTCAGAAATTCCATCCCTTATTTCAATTGATTCGGAAATGCACTCATCCGATGTTTCTAATTTAAAATAGCCCATAAAATCTATTCTTAAAATTTCTCCCGGTGGTCCTGTGAATGTCCAAATGCATTCTGTGTAAGGAATAGGAATAGATGGATAATTAGGAGAAGTAATAATTTCCCACTTATGATCATCAGTTAGAGTAGATGAAAATCCACATTCAATGTTTTCTTCTTTGTAAAGTAATTTAAAATATTGAAGCTTCCGGCTCGATATTATGTCTAATGGAACAGCTGCAACGTAACTTATATAAACAGCATTGCTAGACGATGTGCTTGAAGTCCTATTTTCGTGTGAATAACCACAAAACTTTCCTGTACCTAATAACGGGGACTCCACATTTTCACCGTTTCGCAATATTAAATACGTAGTACAATCATTATCATTTGTTATATTAAAATGAATAAAATCTAGCTGGATTCTACGTCCTGGGCGGACTTTTACCGTCCAGTTGCATCGAATTGTGTGTGTAAGCTTAAAATCTACCTGAGTGATTTCAATTACACCTGATTTTTCTTTGTCTAAAGTTCCACCACAAACTGAACTAACGATGCCTTTAAATCCTTTTCGTGTTTCATAACTATCTGTTACAAATGTAACTTTTAACATTGTGGTAGATTCAAATTTTATTTTTTCATTCTCTGCAAGACATATTTTTTCTTTAATAGGGGTCCATTTATCTCGGATTAAAGAGAAAATGGATATATAATCTGCAAAGCATCCAGAAGTTTGTTCTAGGAGTATGTCATTAAAACTTAAGCTTAAGTGTCGACTAGCAATAGTGGAGAATATCCATTCACAGTTTAAATTGTTATTATATGTATTAGGGTAGTTTGGCGAATAAAACTCAATACTGTTATTTTCAGGAGAAATAAATTGTGCTAACGTGTGATTTCTAGAACCACAATTAAATTTAGAAATAGGACTGCTATCACCTATACTTCTACTTGATTCTGCCCATCGAATGAAAAAAATAGCACCAATGTTGGTAGCGTCTAAAGTTAACATAATATACACAACATTTGATGTAGATTGCAAATCTTGAATTTCATCGGCCAGATATCCACATAATTCACGAATTATCGGAGCATTTACATCGTAGCCATCGTAAATAGTTAATTTATTATTGCATACATCTCCATTTCTGATTAGCTCCAAACGGTCAATGTTGAGAGTAATAGTAGTCGATGAGCTTGTCATAATTCGCCAAGTATATTCACCTTGACCTTCGTATGGAGAAGGGTAAAGTGGCGAAGCAATCTCTCCACTTTTAAAGCCAGTGATTTCATTTCCGTGTAGAAAACCATAATGAAGAAGAAATCCTTGACCCGCGTTTTTATTGTCACTATGAAACTTTAAATATAGCTTTGAACCAGTTGTAGTGTTAATGGGTATATCATGTCCACAATAGACAGCTAACAATTGTCCTCCACCGTCATTTTCTCGTATCTCCAAATAATCTTCATTACAATTTTCAGAATACCCTAAATCGAAATTTTCAAATGTGATGTATACTCTGTTACCGGGAGCCGTCGACAATATCCACTCGCAATCGGCATTGCTTGGATAAGAACGTGGATAATTAGGGGAAGCAATAGCACCTTCTTCAGAACTTAAATGACCACCACAAGAACTCGTCAAAGTAGAATAATGTGCTGAGAATTGACCCGATAAAGTATCCGTATATGTACCTAGCTGTATTGTCATTGTACTGCCTTGACTAATAATTGCAGGTGGAACTTTACGTCCACAAAATTCTTCAATTAGAGGAGCAGTTTCATCATCGCCATCGAATACCTTGAGATAAGACGAATGGCATTGTCGATTTGTTATGATATCAGTTGATTTAGGTATTGAAATATGACTTATAGTAAGTTTTAATTTATCTTCGAGGTTCGGAGCTTTTATGACCCAAGTGCAATTGGTTTTATGATGACTAATAAAGTTATCATTTGAAATTACACCATCTGAATTTGCAGTTATTACAGCTCCGCATGTCATAGTAAAATTGGCTTTGAAACCTTTGGCAGATCCATAGAGATCACTAGTAAATTGTAATTTTACAGTGGAGTGATTCGATATAATTGGATGTGTTATATTACTTTTAGGACATATAAGAAGTGTATAATTTGAACTAAACGAATCGAAGCCATCATAAATTTTAATTGAATCACCACAGTCATCTTCATCATCTTCTCCTCCAGTATAATACAGGTCAAAACTAATGAAGTTTATTTCAATCCTATGGTATTTTGGCACTGACAAAGTCCATACACAATCTAAGTTATTGTCATAATTCATTGGATAGTTCTTGGAATGAATAAGTCCAAAGGGTGCGTTTATTTTACCTCCACAAGTAACTGGATTCGAATCGAAATGAGACATAAAATAAACATCTCTAATAGGTGATAGTTTCACTAGTCTTATTAATAAGAAATTCGAGGTCGCCTGTAATGACGTCTGTCCACGGTTACATATCTTTGATAATAGTGGAAAGTCTTTACTTTGACCATTATAAATTTCTAAGGCATCTATAGAACAATTCTTAGCTGCTGTCATATACACTTCCGAAAATGTAATAGTCACTGCCGTACCAACTGGTGTTTCTATAATCCATTCACATTCCATCTCACCTGCTAAAAGCATATTTTTATCCATGGATACAACACCAGACTGCTTTTGTATATGACCACCACAACCAAAACTAATCCATTCTAAACGAAATCCGTTCCGAGGGTAATTATGTCCAGTTACAAATCGGATTTGCAAAGAATTACTTTTAGTAGTTATCGATCGTGGAAATGTAGGTCCACATTGTTTATCGGAATATTTTTCTTCAGATAGTTCTTTGAATTGTAAATAAGATGAGAAACACCCAGAAAGAGAGAGAGTAAGCATACTATACCTATAGGGAGGCCAAGCAGAAAATTGTGGATTGAGGATGTCAAAATGAGTGAATGTTGCATTAATTTTATTACCTTTAGGAACAGTGATAGTCCATAAACAATCAGAATCTACAGGATACTTGTTTGGAAAGCCAGGACTTTCAATTGCGCCATATCTACCGCTAACATTGTTATTACAGATAGTATTGTAATTAAGAAGAAAACCTTTTCCGGTATTAAAAATGTCAGATCTAAATTTAATAAATGCATGATTACTTGAAGTTTCTACATTGTTTAGTTTCGGCGATAAATAGCAATGTTTACCAAAACTTACAGAATTACTGTCACGGCCATCAAATATTTCAACATAGTCGTCCTTGCAGTATTGTGTCCTCTCTAAATCTAATACAGAAAAGCTAATTCTAATTCTTGTACCAGTGCTTGTAACAATTCGATAAAAGCATTCAGCATTTGCATTGTAATTCTGTGGATAATTTGGTGACGATATTACGCCGGATGCGCCAGATAGTGTTCCTCCGCAGCCAGTGAGCGTACCATCCCATTCAATTTTGAATCCTCTTCTACTTATATAAGCGTCTGAATGAAATTTGAGGTGCACATTATTAGCAGTCGTGATTATTCGTTTAGACTTAATGTAACCGCAGAATTGACCGATTAAATCCGATTTTTCAGTAGAGCCATCCCATATGGCTATGTAATCGTCACATTTTTCATTGTACGGCCGCTCCAGTTCTAAATTTGTAATATTTAACATAATTTGCTGTCCTTGGGGCACAGTTATGGTCCAGGCACAATCACGGTTTGCTTCATAGTTCAGAGGCCAACCTGGTGAATAAATAAAGCCATGCGATTTAACAAAAAGTCCACCACAATAGGTTTTTTCATCTAAGAATGTATATGATAATGAAAATCCACCTAACCGCATGCTGATATCTGATTTAAATATTATTGAAATGCGATTTGAATACGTTGTAATAGCTGGAGGGAAAGTACGTCCACAATATTTACCCAACGTAGTATTATAATTATTTTCATCATATTCAACTATTTCAACATAGTCACTGTTACATGTTGGCATGTCTTCGACTTCAAATTTACTCCATTCTAACTTAATATGCATTCCTTCAGGAGCGATTAGCATCCACGTACAATATTGATTGTTAGAATATATTCCATCGACGTTAGAAGGATGGTTAACAACACCAGATGAGTTTTTATAAATTCCTCCACATTCTGTATCTACAGTAGTGTAATTGGCATAGAAACCTCTTCCGGAAATACTTACATCTGATTTAAAACGTATAAACATGAAATTATGACTGGATGTTTGAATCGGTGGTGTGGATTCAGAACTGCCACAATATCTTCCCATTAGCGTTGAATTTATTGATGGCCCATCTCTTACTTCAACATAATCATATTGACAATTATAATTATATCTATTGTTTTCAATATCAAAATCTTGAAACATTAATGTAATCGCTTTTCCCGGTGTTGTACTAATAATATAATCACAAGAGGTTTGTTTTGGATAGTTCGCTGGGTATTCTGGTGACGTAATAGCTCCACTGTCCTGTGTAAAAAAAAATTCACAAATTGATTCGTAACTGATTTTAAATCCCTCAGAAGCGATATTGTGGTCACTTCTAAATATTATAAACAGATCATTCGTAGTTGATATAAATGTTTTTGGATGCCTAGTATCACAAAACGTACCGACAAGACGTGAATCAGCCGAATGACCGTCAAATATTCTTAAATAATCATACTTACACCTTAAAGATCTTTCTAAGTGAAAAAAATTAAACTCTATACGTATTTTTGTGTGTCTACGTGTTTTTATTTTGTACTCACACAGTAAATTAGGTAAGTAAGCATTGTTGTAGGAAGGCGAAGTGATTTCACCCTTGTCCGTTGTGAACAAACCTCCACATCCAGGCACTCCCTCAATAGGCGCGAAAGATATTTGAAATCCCTTGCCATTACCTAATTTATCAGAATGAAAATGTATAAGAATTTCAGAACCAGTTGACTGGACAGGAGCGGGTTGAGTTGAATTACAATATTTATTTAGAAGCGGATCAGTTGTATGTTCACCATCGTAAATAGCTAAATAATCAAAACTACAATTCCGATGTGATTCAATATCGAGTTCAAAAAAATGTAATTGTATTCTTTTACCAAGAGTTGCAAGTAAGTGCCAGTAGCAGTCACGATTTGGAGGATATGTTCCAGGCGAACCAGGTGAGCTTATGTGTCCGTGTACGCTTGCATCTATTTCTCCGCCACATACCGGGGCCACACTAGTCCAATGTAAAGAAAACCCTTCTTTAGCTACGGAATGATCCGATCGGAACCAAAAGTATAAATTGTTATGACTTGAAATAATATTGCCACCATTAGGAAAGTTAGTCCCACAAAACCTACCTATCAGTTGGCTTGCTGAGCTTCTGCCATCATGAATCTGTACAAAATCATAGTTACATGAAGAATGTTCTTCTAAGTTAAACTTGGTAAATGTAACATTAATAACTTTGTCGGGAGCCGTGTGAATAACCCAAGCACATCGTGCGTTGTCGGCATAAGTCGTGTTAGAGAGTGGATATACAATACTACCTTCTTCAGAATCAAGAACTCCGCCACACGGTTGTGAATGTACTTGACATAAATCACCCAAGTACAACGCGGTGCATTCACATCTGTATCTCTTTGGTGATCTCTCATCAAGTCGGCAAGTGCCGCCATTGTGGCACGGATTGTTAGTGCAAAAGTTGATCGGTTTATCGCAATGTGCACCGCCGTATCCTTGGTAACAAATACACGAGTAGCCCTGACTAAGTTGATGGCAATGTCCGTGTGGTCCACAGGGATTACTTTCACAATTATTGGTAGAATTAACGTCAGCTGCAACGTAACATCCATGAAGTCCGATTCCATCACCTACCATACCAGAAGAACACACGCACTGCGTCATTCCACTTACTGCCGAATTTTCTACACACTCAGCTGACGGATGGCATCCACCGCGATTCATAGAGCAAGAGCCACTCCATGTACATGTGACACCATCGCCTTGATAGCCAGGTGGACACGAACCGCAAATCCGAGAACCTATCGTGTTATAACACAAGACCATAGGACTAGTACTACACCCGCCATTTAATGTTAAGCACTCATCAATGTCATAGCATGCAAACCCATCTCCTTCGTAGCCTGTGGGGCAGGGCCCGCATCGAAATGATCCAGGCAAATTTACACAATCTACTCTCGGGTTTACAGAACATCTTGCCTTTTGTGATGATTCACATTCGTTTACATCCGTTAAGCAAGCGACGCCTTTCCCATCTGTAGTCCAGCCTTGGTTACAAATGCATCTGATCCCTTCTCCTGACGTTGAGGGAACACAAATTCCATGACCACACATTTCAAAGTCACCTTGAGAGCAATTTTTTTCAGTTCTAGTGCAGTCGATTCCATACCAACCTGGTTTACATATACATTCATATGATCCTGGCTTATTCAGACAAGTCGCGCCATTTTGACAGCCAAGATCAGTGCCGGCGTAGTTGTAGCATTCGTTAATATCTTCATCACAGTTGGGCCCTTTCCAGTTTGAAGGGCATATGCAATAATAGCCACTGATTAAATCCAAGCAAGTACCTCCATTAGCACAAGGGTGCGAGCGACACTCTTCACGTTTGTTTGGTAAATTTTGCAAATAGCGTACCTTAGTGTTCATATGCTGTACTCTTCGAGCATAACGAGATATATTCAAGTACAAATTACTTGATAGACTGTTAGTTAGGGATTCCAAGTTTTGTATTCTTCTCAGTATATCATCCGATGGGATGGTATTGTTATTTACATTATCGTCGCTTATTGAAGGGTTAAAGTTAGTATTGCCAATAGTAACGTTATATAAGCCTTTATAATTTACATCTCCTAAGAATATCGTAGACTTTGGTCCATTTGTGTTTAGATAAATATTTTTGTCATAAGCAGGCTGTAGTACAAGGTTTCCATTCGATGATTTTATTTTTGGTCTTGTGTTATATATTTCACAATTTAAAAACTCACACCACACGACTATAAAACCACAGTATATTAGTAATTTGGACATCGCCACTGGTTCGCGACTGACAATGGCTGCAGACTGCGGCCCAACCCTTTGTTAATGAAAATATTATAGGGGGCGTATGAATGTTTTTTTATCGCAAAAGCCATGTGGTTTTCGAATTGATAATTTTTTTATTAAGTTAGTTTTCATTATCTTTAGTCTCTACTCTTTACAACATTAAAAAACATAAAAAATAAAAATAGTTTTATTTCTAAATCTTCTTTACAATAAGTATGTTCGTGTCTTCCCATTAAGTAATCCGAAGATACTTGTGTTTGGATGCATCCATACTAATATTATAAATGTGAAAGTGTGTTTGTTTGTGTGTGTGTTTGTCTTTCTTTCACGTCGAAACGGAGTGACGGACTGGCGTGATTTTTGCTGTGAAGATAGTTAGACAGCTGGAGAGTGACATAAGCTACTTTTTATCGCGGGAGATCATCTCATTCCCACAGGAAAATACGTTACAATGCAATTTAATAATTTATGTCTTATCAGAATTACTTGAAACTTGGTATTAATGCTCTTCGAAACAAATAAATGGCTGCAGTTTAGTATATAAGACACGGGCCCTGGAGGAGTGGGTGGTATTTTTGGATAGGGGAGGCGATAGGGAGCCCAAATATATAAACTTTGTTTTGAGGAAACGAAAGAGTCAAAAGTTATTGAGACTTAAAGTTACAAAATTTCCGTACATTATTACGACATTAATGCCATTTTGACACTTGGAAATGTCAAAATGTCACTTCCAAGTACCAAAATGATCTTTAAATAATGAGTCAGATCTATCACCGAATTTTAATTTAATACAAAGAACAAATGATAGCAGGAGTTTTTTTTTATTATTTATTTAAGGTCTACCAACAGTTTTACAATTATTTAAAACTAGCACTATAATTAATATCATATATGACATTGGTAAATTGTAAATCTATATTAAGGTAAACACAACATGCTTCAGAAATACTACAACAAAGAAGAAGAAAAAATAATACATTAAATGTGCTTATTTGCTATTTGTAAAAGTTGATACAAAATATTCTTTTTATACAGCGAGTTGAAAATGTCAATTGAGCCACTGCATTGATTGAATATTTTTGTTATACGCGGTATGGTGGAGTTCGCTCCTAGCACCGTTTTTCTAGACATAATATGAAAAGGCTTAATCATACCACGAGGCAACCGAGGGGGGACATAAAAATTGAACAACTGCAGGAGATGAGGACAATCTATTTCATTACGACATATTTTGAAAAGGAACATCATATCCAGCATATCTCTTCGAATCAGTTAGTGACACCATTTTAAAATGTTGAAGTCTGCTGTCATATGAGTTCAACTTGTTTGCTACCCCGTTGAAAAAACTAAGTGCCGTGTAAATCGCTTCTGCAGTCGTTCACTTCTTAAAAAGTGCGTTGAGTAATGTGGTCGCCAAACCACACTGCCATACTCCAAGATAGTTCTCACAAGACTATTGTATAGTAAAATTTTAGTACTCGGCTTAAAAATTCTCCTACAAACACGGATAATAAAACCTAACATTTTAGAAGCCTTTTTAATCGCCATATCCATATGGGGTACAAATGTAAGTTTTACATCTAGAATGATACCAAGATCTTTAATTGTATCTACTTCTTGTAACATAACTTTGTTGATGTGATACGTAGAGGGAAATATGTTAAGGTTTCGGGTGAATTTAATATGTTTGCATTTGTTTGCATTCAAACTCATACCATTTTTTTGGCACAATTCAGTTAAGCGTGTTATGTCATCCTGTAGGAACAACGAATCCTCTACAGAGTTCACTGCACGTATAAATTTAATATCATCGGCAAAAAGATATGGCGTTGAATTTTTAAAGCAAGTTGTTACATCATTAATAAATACGGTAAAAAGAATAGGACCTAAAATAGAGCCTTGTGGAACTCCTGAGGTAATAGAGTATTTTGTGACTGAAATACATTTAAGGTTACAAAAGAAGACCGTTTTTGCAAGTACGATGCGAACCACTGAAGCATTGTGCCCGACACTCCATAAGACGAAAGCTTTTGCAGGAGTTGAACATGGGACACCCTATCGAAAGCTTTGCTTAGATCCGTATATATAGCGTCTACTTCATAACGTCTGTCAACTGAATCTATAATAGAATTGGTAAAGGTAACAAGATTTATTACAGTTGACCTTCCTTTGACAAAACCATGCTGATGAGTCGTTATTATGTTCTTAAAATGGTAGTTAATAAACGGACAAACGAGGTCCTCGAAATTTTTTGCAAATTGGGATCAAATTGATATTGGGCGGTAGTTACAGACTAATGTTTCGTTTTCACCTTTATGTACAGGAACGATTTTTGCTTCTTTCCACATTGTTGGGAATTGACCAACGCTTAAAGATTTGTTATATATTGAAATATATTTAAATGCCTACGAGAACTATACACACTTACTAAACTTGTGCCAAAAAAATAAATACGTGTTACAGCATTTTATAAAATTCATCTTATATGGGGGTAAAATAGGGGATGAAAGTTTGTATGAAACCTTGGTACCTACCTTTTTAAATATTTTATTGCAGTTTTAGCGCGAGCGAAGCCGCGGGTTCTGCTAGAATTCTATAATTATGAAGATAATACTTGACAATAGGTAATCGAAGTCATAACTAAAAATTTTCATTACAAATAACTTCTGGCAAAACTAAAATTTTAGTTGTACTCTTAAAATATTAGCCGCTAAGTTCTTCATTATGTTGCTATTTACAGAATATATAGATCATGATAAACATTAAACAATATGTTATTGTTTTATAAATATTATAGGTATAAATAAGTACCTATTATATTTTTTAATTTATTTAATGAAATGTTAGTCAAAAACTAATTTTTTAAATCGAAAAAATGTGAAAAATGCGGTCGTCTTTTTGGTGAGAAAAAAACATATCTCAAAAACGAAATGAGCTGTCGAAAAAAGAAAAAAAATCCACGGATCTCGTGTCTGCCAAGACCTTCGGGTACATTGAAAATGAATTCCAAACGAGCAGTTATTTTAAATATATTAATTACTAGCAGAACCCGCGGCTTTGCCGACGTTGAAACTACAAAAATGTCTTTGGCTTTATGTTATAACTAATATTTATAATTTGACGGCTGTAATGATTTTCAAAAGTGTGAGTATGATTTTGACTCGCGCATCAAGAGTTCCGTACCGCCGAATAAGGTGTTGTTTTTACTAAAATAAAATGTTTACGCGATAGATACTTTAGTATTTACAAAAAATAAATTTGTGTTTCATATTATTTCTTAAAGATATTACGGAAACACATTAATTTTAGCGATCGTAACTCAAAATATTCAGTATCTTACAGGATATTTAACATATATTCTGTAAATTCATTTTCGTTTAAAGTATTTAGCAAGCTCCACTACCGCTAAACACACAGTGGCCACAATAATTTTTGATAGATTACTCGCAGTCTTATCCCGTTACACAGCTTTAGTGATTTATTCATAACAGGTGTGTCAACCTTCAGAGGGACAGAACACTGTTAAGGATTATTAAATATTAACCGTTAAATATATATTATATTAAGTGTTAAAACGTATCCAGGAACGAACCCGGGCGGAGCGAGGGTGATTCGCTAGCACGGCTAGCATATATATAAAAGGCTTTGTCCTGACTGACTGATGGATCAACGTAAAAAAACAAACTGTTAACTAACGCGCTAACTCTCTTTCACTTTAATCTATCTTTGCCATTATTGTCTGACAAATGATATATAATATTATATTCTTTCCTTCTTTTCTTTCATTGCGGCCACTTTTACATAGGTGAGAGGTATTTTATCATGCACAGAAAAAAATTAGCTTTAGTTTGATATATAAATGATGAATATACGCCATGAACGTATAAATGTAACAAAAACATCTTTAATGACTCGCAACCACTTTTGGGGCCACTTTTACATAGGCAGACGTAGTTTACCAGGTACAGAAAAAAATTAGCTTTAATTTAATATATAAATGATGAACATACGCGATGAACGTATAAACGTCCCAAAATATGACCCGCTTACACCTGGCTGCGAAGAGGTTGCGGCCAAATGCGCAACGGCAGCTATCATTTTTCAAGATCTCTACGTATAGTTCTGTGAAGTGGAGTATAATCCATTGTAATAACAAATGCATCGTTTTTATTCCAAAAAGTCAACTATTATTTAGTTAATTAAACATACTATCGGGCACATTTGAATAGGCACCCCGGTAAAAAACATTAGTACCTATGTCCCCCTTATTATTGTATATAAAAAAATTATTTCGATTAAATACGCTATGAACGTAGCAATTTTGCAGTGGGATCTTAGTCCATGGGTAGAAATAGTTCCAATGGATAAAATTACTACAGATAAACTTCGCAACAAACTAGACATTTGTCGTCTAGTTTTTTTTTTTATTTTTTTTTTATTACACTATGTATAGATAATTATTTTACTAGCCTATCTATCTATCTGTCTTTTGCGTTCTATGTGACATTGGAGAAGTAATTGGTGCTAATTTATAGCTTTAAATCCATTAAGTTTTGTATTAAGTAACCTTTACAATATTTCTAATGGCCAAGAACCAGTATTCACGACGGACACAGCTATTAGGGAATTTGGACACCAACGACCTGATTTTCAGGGGGAAACAACATCTTGCCTTCAATAGCTGTGCAGAGCAGAGCGCTAGAACTAAATGCTCAAAAGGATGGAAATTCTTAATTTACGTAATAACAGTGAAAATCACTCGCGTTTATCCAAATTCTTATGACTGCGAAAAGTGCCCCAATATTTTATTAAAACCCCAATATTTTCAGATTGTAACTTAAAATTATAAATGCCAAAGGTATTAAGGTAAGGTATGTAGGTCATTAGTTCTCGTGTATAATAAATACTGGAAATAATTGAATTTCGTGTTTTTATTATAAGCATAGTTAGATTAGTAAAAAAGAAAAAAAAACACTATGCAGATTTTTTATTATTTATTGCATCTTATTACAATGTTTTATTTATTATTAAATAAATCATTAATAAATATCAATAACTGTTCTAATATATATATGTATGCACAATGTACATATTCGTAATAATATTTTACAACAACAATATAGATTAGTATAAACATTGCATTTTGACGGCACGAAGACTAAATAGAAAATATCTATTAATTCTAACTTCCCTCTTTTTGAATAAAAATAGTATAATTACAATTAAAGGAATAATTAAGTAAATATAGTTTAGCAGCAACACAACATATTATATTAATATTAAGATAACATTAAATTATAATCATAATTTTAGCAGCGTAGCTACCAATTTATGGCGAAGAAGATTTAAGACACCTAGTTACCCTTATTGTTAGACACCTACCGGACGCTAAGTCTACCACCGAGACAAAAAAAGGTGGATTATAATTATAAATAATGTGTTAAAATAAAGTTATGACATGTCAAAAATTTTTCACTTTTGAATATAAATTAGTCTGCGATACCTTTATATTTATGGAGGCATCGCAGATTAGAGTTAAATATTAGATCCTCGATGGTCGAGGTACGTGTTTTGCTAAAGCTAACGATGATTATAATTTTAAATGTCTTAAATGAAATTACAATGACTCTATTTAAATACAGAGCATTTTAAATAATATTCTTAACAACTCCTGGTTCCTTGGATGTAAATAATAAACACCATCACTACTCACTTGACAAATCGAACAGATATTATTGATGCTAGGAACTATGTATATATATCTCGGACATCAGCTAGATAGATTATTTAATTTCTAATTAAATTGTAGTAACATCGCTTGCAATTAACTATTCATATCATATTATATTCAGTTCTGTTCACTATGCGTTCAACATCGACGGTTGGTCGCTGCGATCGTAGTAGGTATTTATTAGTTGCAGTGGTCTATTGCGTGTGGTCTATTAGGCTTAATATATTCCTCGAAGCCTTCTTTAAGAAAATTTTAAAAGTTTACGGTTTAAAATGAATTAGCGACTAATCCTCATTTCATTCGATTATATGCCAAGTTCCTATCTATGCATTAAAATTCATCCAAGTTCGTTGTTTTAGCGTTAAAGAGACATAAACATACACAGTACACAATATAGACATATTTCTCAATGGAAATCTTAGTACGATTTGACTTTGTTTAAATATATATTATAAAGTGCTGTAATACTCTACAGTAGGTACGTAGTTATATATACATACATGCTCTTTAGTAATGCCTTACAAAACAGATATGTATTCAATGACCCAACCCGTGCCCCCGTTATTCATAGTAGTAGTAAACGCTATTTTCACATAGTTATCGTCAGTTATGTAGTTTGCGGGATATTCAGAGCAGAATGTGGAAATCGTGTTTTGACTTCTATCAATAATACTCAGATAGTTCTGATCACAAATGACGCCTAAATCAAATACTAAGAAACGTAACATGATGCGTGTACCTACCGGTGTTTCAATTTCCCATTCGCAGGTTGATGTTTTTCTATACTCATTAGGATAAAACGGACTCGTGAATAGTCCTGAGTCACTAAAGAACTGACCACCACATCCTCTGCTGTTATTCGTGGCGACGTAATTTAAGTCATAAGCTATTGCCTGTCCTACTGGATATATATGATTATGTAAGAGCATATATCTTTGTGTAGACATAATAGGATAATAATCAGTATTATAATTATTATTAATTTTAATAAGTGAGTGTGCGCTTGTAGTGTTACCGTCGAAAATTTCTAAATATGGATCCTCTGCCCAATACGCACGAGTTATTGATATAAAATAAATGGATATTGTGTAGTTTTCAGGTGCTGTGATTAAAGTATAACAGTCTTTAGAACTATCGTCATTTCCAAATATAGTTTGTGCTTGTATTCTCGCTTGCAATTCTGTGTAGTTTCTGCCACATATTCCTACATAAGATATTTCAATTTCGAATCCTCTATGTACAGGAGTGGTTTCGCCAGTAGTTTGTATATTAATATTAGAACTGCCAGTTACGTAGTAGTCGATAGATTTTTTAACGCCACATAATTCAAAACGTTTTGGATAACTTATTGCTGTATCATAATAGTTTGAAGCACGTGCAAGGAAATCAGATAAGCCATCATTTAAAATATAATTTTTTCCTAAACTTTCATTTAGTGGAACGGTATGGCTATATATGAGTAGTTTATCTTTACTACAGATATTGTCGCTTCCAGGTTCGAGATCGAGATTTTTAATTCTTATATGTATAGTTGAGTATGGTTCAGAACTTGCATCTAAATGATAACTACAATATAAATTTCGAGGAAGTAAGCCTGTGTCGTAACCTGGCGATTTCAAAGTCTGTACTTGGGTTGATATTTTGTAAGTAGATTGACCGCAAACTGAGGGTATTGATGATAATACCGCTTCAAAACCAGAACTTGCTAGCTCTCCGTCAGTGAAAAGTTTAATAGTCATTATATTATTAGAAGACATTATCTGAGGAGGTAAATTATGCCCACAGTAAGTATCTATAACTAAACTATTTGGATTATCTCCATCTATTAATTCTACATAATCACATTCACATTTTCTAAAACCAATAGCTGTTTGATTAACGCCAGGGCAGGAAGCGATATGGAAAGCTGTAAATTCCACTTTAATAACATGATCTACTGGTGATTTTATAACCCAATAGCAGTCTAAGTAATTTTCATAAACAAAATTGTTTCCAATCAGAGGAGATTTCACATTTGCTCTTGATTCGGTCAGGTTTATGGTCCCGCCGCAGCCAACTAATTCTGAGTAAGTAAAAAATATTGCTACTTTGAAATACTCATCTTTTGCAATAGAGTTCGATGTAAATTGTAATACCATTTTATTACTTTTTCCTTTAATATATGTTGTACTGTTTACACGACCGCACATCAAGGCCAATCGTTTTTCATCGTCTATAAACGGACCATCGTAAACTGCTAGACTTTCAGAGTAACACTCAAAAACGCTTTCAAGATTTATATATATAAATTTCATTGTAACTACTTTATTTTGTGGAGCTTCAATTAACCACGTGCAGTTCGTATCTTCCACATATATTTGTGAAATCTCTGGAGCTAAAATAGTAGGTTCTTTAATTGTTCCTCCGCAATTAAATAAAGCGTACGATAGCTTAAAACCTCTCTTATTAATGTAACGGTCAGTTTTGAAAGCAATTATAGCATCATTCAAAGATTTAAATGTTGGAGGCATTTCTTTTCCACAATATACCTTCAGTTCAGCAGAGTAATAACTTTTATAATTTATTGTTACATTATCATATTCACATTCTGGGTAAGACCCTTCCAGGTCAAAATCTATAAATTTGATTATTATTTTGCTGTCCGGTTTTGACTTAATTTCATAAGTGCAATCCAGAGAGTGATCATATTCGGAGAAGTAACCTGGGCTGTACAAGAATTGTTCTTTATCTTTAGCTTCGTATGTTCCACCACAAATAGGATTCCATTCTGCTTTGAAACCATCTAAAGTAATATTAGCATCTGTTCGAAATACTACTTTCATTTGATTCGATGTCGAATTAAATGCAGGGGGTATTACGCGACCGCAAATTTTGCTCATTTCATTAAATTCATTTTCTTTGAAATCATAAATAATGATAGCATCTTTGGAACAATTTTTCGTGTCTTCGATCACAAAACGGTCTGTAAAATGAAGAGAAATTCTGTAACCTGTTTCTGCTTGAATTTCCCATACACATTCTTCATTATTTAGATAATTGTGGGGGTAATTTGGAGAAGTAAATGATCTATCATAATGCGTTAGATAGCCTCCACACTGTGCAGTAACAGTTTTAACAAGAAGCTTAACATTATTTTTGTTAAATAGTTTGGAGTAATAGCGAACATATATATGTTTAAAGCCAACTATAAGAGGTTTTTCTTGAGTTTTGCTTTTACAATAATTACCGATGTCGTTAAATATCTGACTTAATCCTTTATATATCTTTAATGATTCATCAGAGCAGTCTAGGTTAAATGTTCCTTCTAACTTTAACTCTACTCTCACGCCAACGGGTGCAATTATAATCCATGCACAATCAATCGTCTTGTTTAGAGCTTCAGGTACATCTATAACGTTGACGACATCTTCTTTAGCATAAACTATTCCTCCACATGGATTTAAATTCCAACTAAGGTTAAACCTAAGAGGTCTTATTTTGAATTGACTAGCTTTAATATTCATATTGGAAGCAGGGATGCTAAATGTTACCTCAGTATTATTACCACACGCATTTCTAATAAACGAAACTTCTCCGGCAACTACAGCTGCGTTGATAGTAAGTTGAGAATCGGATATACGACATATATTACTATTGGATGAAGTAATTTTAATATTGACAGATATTGTGTTATATTTGTATTTTGTGTCTACGTATGTCTCGGTGTTACTATACCTCCATTCACAAATAAAATTTTCTTGCAAATCTGGCGATTTTAATTCACCTTGAATGCCATTTAGGTCACCGCCGCATAAAGCTGGTTCATCTGAAGAGAATTTGGCATTGAAACGATGTGTTTGTTTGTTTCTTATACCAATGGCCACGTACAATAATAAACGGTGAGCTGTAGACTTAAATACTTGAATTGTTCCTGATGAAATATTTTGATTTATTAAAGCTATAGGACAAGCATATGTCAGATCATTAAAAGCACCTATAATGTCGGATCGATCATAGTCAAGAAGCTCTATTTGCACCCGACGTGTCACATCTGGTAATTCAATGCTCCATTGACAATATCGTAACGAAGTTTCACGGGGGTAACCGGGAGAAGTCAAATACCCCTCTGACGCTTTTATCGTTCCACCGCAGGTATTTCTAGATGAATTAAAATTAAACCTAAATCCCCTGCTGTCTGACACTTCAGTCCATTGACTCGGTTTCCCCAATTGAAATTTTACTGTGAGATTATTGGTAATTGTTTCAAATGACTGTGAATAGTCTATAAAGTCATCGTCACAAAATTGTTTTATAATAACATTTTCATACGTGCCATTGGATGGTACTAATTCTTCAAATGTCAATTTTGTTTCACATGGTTTTTCAGATTCTGGCAGCTTAGTATCTTTTAAATATATCCGTATTGTGTGTCTTGGTATTGATATTATGTGCCATTTGCATATTGTACCCCACGGCATTACTAACATGTGTGGATATCCAGGAGACGATATTTCTCCTGACTTAGCGACAATAGTGCCACCGCAGACATCTATTGATACATTAGCCTTAAATCCATTTTTAGGCTCTGCTACTTGAGTAGAATATTTTATATACATAGCATTATTTGTAGTTTTAATAGTTTCCGGTTGTTCTTTGCATAACCGTTTTTTAAGTGGAGATAATTCAGAAATTCCATCCCTTATTTCAATTGATTCGGAAATGCACTCATCCGATGTTTCTAATTTAAAATAGCCCATAAAATCTATTCTTAAAATTTCTCCCGGTGGTCCTGTGAATGTCCAAATGCATTCTGTGTAAGGAATAGGAATAGATGGATAATTAGGAGAAGTAATAATTTCCCACTTATGATCATCAGTTAGAGTAGATGAAAATCCACATTCAATGTTTTCTTCTTTGTAAAGTAATTTAAAATATTGAAGCTTCCGGCTCGATATTATGTCTAATGGAACAGCTGCAACGTAACTTATATAAACAGCATTGCTAGACGATGTGATTGAAGTCCTATTTTCGTGTGAATAACCACAAAACTTTCCTGTACCTAATAACGGGGACTCCACATTTTCACCGTTTCGCAATATTAAATACGTAGTACAATCATTATCATTTGTTATATTAAAATGAATAAAATCTAGCTGGATTCTACGTCCTGGGCGGACTTTTACCGTCCAGTTGCATCGAATTGTGTGTGTAAGCTTAAAATCTACCTGAGTGATTTCAATTACACCTGATTTTTCTTTGTCTAAAGTTCCACCACAAACTGAACTAACGATGCCTTTAAATCCTTTTCGTGTTTCATAACTATCTGTTACAAATGTAACTTTTAACATTGTGGTAGATTCAAATTTTATTTTTTCATTCTCTGCAAGACATATTTTTTCTTTAATAGGGGTCCATTTATCTCGGATTAAAGAGAAAATGGATATATAATCTGCAAAGCATCCAGAAGTTTCTTCTAGGAGTATGTCATTAAAACTTAAGCTTAAGTGTCGACTAGCAATGGTGGAGAATATCCATTCACAGTTTAAATTGTTATTATATGTATTAGGGTAGTTTGGCGAATAAAACTCAATACTGTTATTTTCAGGAGAAATAAATTGTGCTAACGTGTGATTTCTAGAACCACAATTAAATTTAGAAATAGGACTGCTATCACCTATACTTCTACTTGATTCTGCCCATCGAATGAAAAAAATAGCACCAATGTTGGTAGCGTCTAAAGTTAACATAATATACACAACATTTGATGTAGATTGCAAATCTTGAATTTCATCGGCCAGATATCCACATAATTCACGAATTATCGGAGCATTTACATCGTAGCCATCGTAAATAGTTAATTTATTATTGCATACATCTCCATTTCTGATTAGCTCCAAACGGTCAATGTTGAGAGTAATAGTAGTCGATGAGCTTGTCATAATTCGCCAAGTATATTCACCTTGACCTTCGTATGGAGAAGGGTAAAGTGGCGAAGCAATCTCTCCACTTTTAAAGCCAGTGATTTCATTTCCGTGTAGAAAACCATAATGAAGAAGAAATCCTTGACCCGCGTTTTTATTGTCACTATGAAACTTTAAATATAGCTTTGATCCAGTTGTAGTGTTAATGGGTATATCATGTCCACAATAGACAGCTAACAATTGTCCTCCACCGTCATTTTCTCGTATCTCCAAATAATCTTCATTACAATTTTCAGAATACCCTAAATCGAAATTTTCAAATGTGATGTATACTCTGTTACCGGGAGCCGTCGACAATATCCACTCGCAATCGGCATTGCTTGGATAAGAACGTGGATAATTAGGGGAAGCAATAGCACCTTCTTCAGAACTTAAATGACCACCACAAGAACTCGTCAAAGTAGAATAATGTGCTGAGAATTGACCCGATAAAGTATCCGTATATGTACCTAGCTGTATTGTCATTGTACTGCCTTGACTAATAATTGCAGGTGGAACTTTACGTCCACAAAATTCTTCAATTAGAGGAGCAGTTTCATCATCGCCATCGAATACCTTGAGATAAGACGAATGGCATTGTCGATTTGTTATGATATCAGTTGATTTAGGTATTGAAATATGACTTATAGTAAGTTTTAATTTATCTTCGAGGTTTGGAGCTTTTATGACCCAAGTGCAATTGGTTTTATGATGACTTATAAAGTTATCATTTGAAATTACACCATCTGAATTTGCAGTTATTACAGCTCCGCATGTCATAGTAAAATTGGCTTTGAAACCTTTGGCAGATCCATAGAGATCACTAGTAAATTGTAATTTTACAGTGGAGTGATTCGATATAATTGGATGTGTTATATTACTTTTAGGACATATAAGAAGTGTATAATTTGAACTAAACGAATCGAAGCCATCATAAATTTTGATTGAATCACCACAGTCATCTTCATCATCTTCTCCTCCAGTATAATACAGGTCAAAACTAATGAAGTTTATTTCAATCCTATGGTATTTTGGCACTGACAAAGTCCATACACAATCTAAGTTATTGTCATAATTCATTGGATAGTTCTTGGAATGAATAAGTCCAAAGGGTGCGTTTATTTTACCTCCACAAGTAACTGGATTCGAATCGAAATGAGACATAAAATAAACATCTCTAATAGGTGATAGTTTCACTAGTCTTATTAATAAGAAATTCGAGGTCGCCTGTAATGACGTCTGTCCACGGTTACATATCTTTGATAATAGTGGAAAGTCTTTACTTTGACCATTATAAATTTCTAAGGCGTCTATAGAACAATTCTTAGCTGCTGTCATATACACTTCCGAAAATGTAATAGTCACTGCCGTACCAACTGGTGTTTCTATAATCCATTCACATTCCATCTCACCTGCTAAAAGCATATTTTTATCCATGGATACAACACCAGACTGCTTTTGTATATGACCACCACAACCAAAACTAACCCATTCTAAATGAAATCCGTTCCGAGGGTAATTATGTCCAGTTACAAATCGGATTTGCAAAGAATTACTTTTAGTAGTTATCGATCGTGGAAATGTTGGTCCACATTGTTTATCGGAATATTTTTCTTCAGATAGTTCTTTGAATTGTAAATAAGATGAGGAGCATCCAGAGACAAAAGGGGTCCTAAATCTTGTAATCATACCATATCTATGGTACCCTGGAGGCCAAGCAGGAAATTGTGGGTAGATGATGTCAAAATGAGTGAATGTTGCATTAATTTTATTACCTTTAGGAACAGTAATAGTCCATAAACAATCAGAATCAACAGGATACTTGTTTGGAAAGCCAGGACTTTCAATTGCGCCATATCTACCACTAACATTGTTATTACAGATAGTATTGTAATTAAGAAGAAAACCTTTTCCGCTTATAAAAATGTCAGATCTAAATTTAATAAATGCATGATTACTTGAAGTTTCTACATTGTTTAGTTTTGGCGATAAAAAGCAATCTTTACCAAAACTTACTGAATTACTATCACGGCCATCAAATATTTCAACATAGTCGTCCTTGCAGTTTTGCGTCCTCTCTAAATCTAATACTGAAAAGCTAATTCTAATTCTTGTACCAGTGCTTGTAACAATTCTATAAAAGCATTCGGCATTTTCATTATAATTCTGTGGATAATTTGGTGATGATATTACGCCGGATGCCCCAGATAGTGTTCCCCCGCAGCCAGTGATCGTACCATCCCATTCAATTTTGAATCCCTTTCCACTTATATAAGCGTCTGAATGAAACTTGAGGTGCACACTATTAGCAGTCGTGATTATTCGTTTAGACTTAATGTAACCGCAGAATTGACCGATTAAAGCCGAGGTTTCAGTAGAGCCATCCCAAATGGATATGTAATCGGAAGTGTCACATTTTTCATTATACGGCCGCTCCAATTCTAAATTTGTAATATTTAACATAATTTGCTGTCCTGTGGGTACAGTTATGGTCCAGGCACAATCACGGTTTGCTTCATAGTTCAGAGGCCAACCTGGTGAATAAATAAAGCCATGCGATTTAACAAAAACTCCACCACAATGGGTTTTTTCATCTAAGAATGTATATGATAATGAAAATCCACCTAACCGCATGCTGATATCTGATTTAAATATTATTGAAATGCGATTTGAATACGTTGTAATAGCTGGAGGGAAAGTACGTCCACAATATTTACCCAACGTGGTATTATAATTATTTTCATCATATTCAACTATTTCAACATAGTCACTGTTACATGTTGGCATGTCTTCGACTTCAAATTTACTCCATTCTAACTTAATATGCATTCCTTCTGGAGCGATTAGCATCCACGTACAATATTGATTGTTAGAATATATTCCATCGATGGTAGAAGGATGGTTAATAATACCAGATGAGTTTTTGTAAATTCCTCCACATTCCGTATCTACAGTAGTATAATTGGCATAGAAACCTCTTCCAGAAATACTTACATCTGATTTAAAACGTATAAACATGAAATTATGACTGGATGTTTGAACCGGTGGTGTGGATTCAGAACTGCCACAATATCTTCCCATTAGCGTTGAATTTATTGATGGCCCATCTCTTACTTCAACAAAATCATATTGACAATTATAATATCTATTGTTTTCAATATCGAAATCTTGAAACATTAATGTAATCGCTTTTCCCGGTGTTGTACTAATAATATAATCACAAGAGGTTTGTTTTGGATAGTTCGTTGGGTATTCTGGTGACGTAATAGCTCCACTGTCCTGTGTAAACATTTTTTCACAAATTGATTCGTAACTGATTTTAAAACCCTCAGAAGCGACACTGTGGTCACTTCTAAATATTATAAACAGATCATTCGTAGTTGATATAAATGTTTTTGGATGCCTAGTATCACAAAACCTACCGACAAGACGTGAATCAGCCGAAGGACCGTCAAATATTCTTAAATAATCATACCGACACCTAAAAGATCTTTCTAAGTGAAAAAATTTAAACTCTATACGTATTTTTGTGTCTCTACGTGTTTTTATTTTGTACTCACACAGTAAATTAGGCAAGTAAGCATTGTTGTAAGAAGGCGAAGTGATTTCACCCTTGTCCGTTGTGAACAAACCTCCACATCCAGGCACTCCCTCAATAGGCGCGAAAGATATTTGAAATCCTTTGCCATTTCCTGATTTATCAGAATGAAAATGTAAAAGAATTTCAGAACCAGTTGACTGGACAGGGGCGGGTTGAGTTGAATTACAATATTTATTTAGAAGCGGATCAGTTGTATGTTCACCATCGTAAATAGCTAAATAATCAAAACTGCAATTCTGATGTGATTCAATATCAAATTCAAAAAAATGTAATTGTATTCTTTTACCAAGAGTTGTAAGTAAGTGCCAATAGCAGTCACGATTTGGTGGGTATTTTCCAGGCGAACCAGGTGAGCTTATGTGTCCGTGTACGCTTGCATCTATCTCTCCGCCACATACCGGGGCCACACTAGTCCAATGTAAAGAAAACCCTTCTTTAGCTACGGAATGATCCGATCGGAACCAAAAGTATAAATTGTTATGACTTGAAATAATATTGCCACCATTAGGAAAGTTAGTCCCACAAAACCTACCTATCAGTTGGCTTGCTGAGCTTCTGCCATCATGAATCTGTACAAAATCATAGTTACATGAAGGATGCTCTTCTAAGTTAAACTTGGTAAATGTAACATTGATAACTTTATCGGGAGCCGTATGAATAACCCAAGCACATCGTGCGTTGTCGGCATAAGTCGTGTTAGAGAGTGGATATACAATACTACCTTCTTCAAAATCAAGAAATTCGCCACACCGTTGTGAATGTACTTGACATAAATCACCCGAGTACAACGCGGTGCATTCACATCTGTATCCCTTTGGTGATCTCTCATCAAGTCGGCAAGTGCCGCCATTGTGGCACGGATTGTTAGTGCAAAAGTTGATCGGTTTATCGCAGTGTGCACCACCGTATCCTTGGTAACAAATACACGAGTAGCCCTGACTAAGTGTATGGCAATGTCCGTGTGGTCCACAGGGATTACTTTCACAATTATCGGTAGAATTAACGTCAGCTGCAACGTAACATCCATGAAGTCCGATTCCATCACCTATCATACCAGAAGGACACACGCACTGCGTCATTCCACTAACTGCCGAATTTTCCACACACTCAGCTGACGGATGGCATCCACCGCGATTCATAGAGCAAGAGCCACGCCATGTACATGTAACACCATCGCCTTGATAGCCAGGTGGACACGAACCGCAAATCCGAGAACCTATCGTGTTATGACACAACACCATAGGACTAGTACTACAGCCGCCATTTAATGTTAAGCACTCATCAATGTCGTAGCATGCAAACCCATCTCCTTCGTAGCCTTTGGGACAGGGCTCGCATCGAAATGATCCAGGCAAATTTACACAATCTACTCTCGGATTTACAGAACATCTTGCCTTTTGTGATGATTCACATTCGTTTACATCCGTTAAGCAAGCGACGCCTTTCCCATCTGTAGTCCAGCCTTGGTTACAAATGCATCTGATCCCTTCTCCTGACGTTGAGGGAACACAAATTCCATGGCCACACATTTCAAAGTCACCTTGAGAGCAATTTTTTTCAGTTCTAGTGCAGTCGATTCCATACCAACCTGGTTTACATATACATTCATATGATCCTGGCTTATTCAGACAAGTCGCGCCATTTTGACAGCCCAGATCAGTGCCGGCGTAGTTGTAGCATTCGTTAATATCTTCATCACAGTTGGGCCCTTTCCAGTTTGAAGGACATATGCAATAATAACCACTGATTAAATCCAAACAAGTACCTCCATTAGCACAAGGGTGCGAGCGACACTCTTCACGTTTGTTTAGTAAATTTTGCAAATAACGTACCTTAGTGTTCATATTCTGTACTCTTCGAGCAAGACGAGATATATTCAAGTACAAATTACTTGATAGACTGTTAGTCAGGGATTCCAAGTTTTGTATTCTTCTCAGTATATCATCCGATGGGATGGCATTGTTATTTACATTATCGTCGCTTATTGAAGGGTTAAAGTTAGTATTGCCAATAGTAACGTTATATAAGCTTTTATAATTCACATCTCCTAAGAATATCGTAGACCTTGGTCCATTTGTGTTTAGATAAATATTTTTGTCATAAGCAGGCTGTAGTACAAGGTTTCCATTCGATGATTTTATTTTTGGTCTTGTGTTATATATTTCACAATTTAAAAACTCACACCACACGACTATAAAACAACAGTATATTAGTAATTTGGACATCGCCACTGGTTCGCGACTGACAATGGCTGCAGACTGCGGCTTTACTAACCCTTTGTTAATGAAAATATTATAGGGGGCGTATTAATGTTTTTTTTATCGCAAAAGCCATGTGGTATTTAATTTGATAAGGTTTTTATTAAGTTAACTTTCATTATTCGACGAAATGTTTGGCTCAGTTTGTAGTGACCCAGCTTGTTATGTCAGCGGTCGCGGGTTCGAGGCCCGCTGGGGGGCATTCACTTGTGTGATTGAGATAGTTTACGTTTTCATATTTTTTACTGTCAAAATTTATGATTAAGAAAGCAAAAATATAAATAAAACATGATGAACAGGTACAAAAGTTTATTAGCAAAACGTCAAACTCAGTCAATTTCAACACAATTACGATTCAGTGAAAACAGGAGTGTTTAAATATATATAGGTATATACTATTTTTACAAAATATCCTAATCAAATTCTGAACATGTCACATACGTATAGACCAAAATAATAAATCTAGTATCGTTCGAAAAGGGGCCGTTTTATTTAAAAACGTGTTTGGTTGAATTGATTGTTTGGGGCGGTATAAGGAATTAGTTAGTTTGAAATAAATTATACCAGGCCATTTTTAATTTACTGAAAACCTTTTGGGAATATACTATTTACATCATAACAACAACATCTGTAAGAAAAAAATATTTCTTAAATTTTACAAAAATAAAAATATTTTTATTGCACCTTTTAAACGGTACTAGTCCAGCATTAGCAAAAGCGCGTGACCGATGTAGGGGGAGGCGTGTAGGGGGAGGCGTGTAGGGGGCGGGGTGTAGGAAGTGGCCCTTACTCATTTAAACTTGGCCAGATGCTAGAATTTAACAATTTAGAAGGTGCAATAATATTTTTCTTATTTTTGTATTACAATAAAGATTTAAGAAATATTATTTTTTCTTGTTTCAGATTTTGTTGTTATGATGTAAATAGTATATTCCCAAAAGGTTTTCAGTAAATTGAAAATGACCCTGTATATTTACTATTTAGTAAGTGCAGATCACAAAAACAACAATAGCGACAAGTATAGAAATGCGTATAAAATGTTGTCAGATATCGCTTACATTTATCTCTTTGCTTATACTAGAACCACATTAAGGCTGACTAACTAATCTATATATAGTCTTTTTTTCTGTTAAGTATTTCCTATTATAATTACTGCCTGTCGATCACTAGTGTCGTTTTCCATTGTTTTTTTGTGATCATTTATATACATATACATTGATGCATATTTACTACATAATTATATATATATATATATATATATATATATATATATATATATATATATGAAGAAATTTCAATAATATTGTATTATAAAAATTAGGTATAATTTGCTCAACAATTACATTTTAGACCTTATAAAACTAAAATCTTAAACGCACCTTAATTATAATTATTACCAAGTAATGATTGTGTATATAGAAAAAAAACCCGTTATAGTTTATCTGTTCACTTATTATTTCAAATTCACACATCATAAATAGAGTGAACATAAAACATACTTGAAATGCTTTAATAATATTTTTGCATATAAGATATTTATGTATTTATTTTAAAAAAATTGAAGAAGAACTTGAAATTGTAGCAAAATGTATGGTATCAACAAAATAAATAACTAAATTCAAGCGTTATCTTTCTTCTCTAAGGAAGTAATTATTATAATTAATCAATAAGTGTTCTTAAAAACATAAAAATTCGGACAAGTGCGAGTCGGACTCGCCCACCGAGGGTTCCGTACAAATTTGTAGGTATAATTTAGACCGCTTTGAAGTTTGAATACCTCACACGACACGGTTAACTCAATTCAAAATTTGGACCGCCCGCGCCGTTCCTTGCATAAGCACCCTGTTTTTTTATGATTTAATTACAAATGTATAGGTTTCAGATTTTTCCTATACTTGTAGTATATGACGGTATTACTTGCCAAATTTGATAGTTCTAGGTCAACGGAAAATACCCTATAAATGATTCCCTTGAGAGTATCTTTTTTTACGTTAACTTAGAAGTTTAGATTTTTTCACAGCTTAAAGAGACTGTACACAGGTAGTTAGGTATATCGTTTTAATTTCAACTCGATACCTCCCCTCCACGCGTTTCCGAGATAAAGACAGACAGACGGACGGACGGACAACAAAGTGTTCCTATAAGGGTTCGGTTTTTTTTTCTTTTGAGGTACGGAACCTTAAAAATAGCCTTTTAATTGGAGTAATCGTTGAATTTAGTTATTATTTATTTTTGGTGTAAAAAAATCACGAGTAAGTTCGTATTTTATATTATCATTTTGCTCACGTACTTCAAATTTTATATATATGGTGCGAATGGATATTATTATGTGAAAATTTATATATGAAGACATTTGTTTGTTCAGAGTTTATAATTTAATAAGGAGTAATTGTGCGTACTGCTGATGATATAAAAGATTATTTGTTACACTTAAGGCTAAATAGTCAACTAGTCAAGTTATTATAAAAATCGCAATTATCATACAAACTACGAGTATACTATATTAAGTAAGATAATTAATTTTATTTACAATAAATTCTTTGTTTATTTACAACATTTAGTTATCTATTCAACTAGATTTGAGGCACGAACATTGAAATAGCACCAAATCGAAAGTTTCTAATGGATATTGACAGGTTATAGGTACGTAGGGTACATTCTATCACATGAGTAAATATCTCCCACAGAGACAAAACTTCATAAAACCGTGTAACGATAGATATGTCGCATGGAAATTGTAAGATCCGTTAAATTATAGCTTTACTAGGGAAATTATAATTACCCGGAGTAATGTAAATCGTCTCCTTTTCTTACAATATCACGGGACATTTTTAGGTATATTATGATTACACTAGCGAATTTATAATTTCAGTTTTTACAATTTTCCTGCGATAGATATACGACTTAGCTACTTACATAGGGCAATAGCGTGTACGTTTTCTTTTGAGCGTAACGCGCTCATTATCAACGATTTAAGCCGGAAGAAACCGGTTTTGTCAACGGACAAACGTAAACTAGCCGGTGATCTGTCTCGCGTGCAGGCTTGCCAGTAGAGCTAACTTATTTTATACCGCTAGGTCACTCATATTATAATCCAAATCAAATTTTATTATACATACAAATTAATAAAACTGTTGAGAAATAGTCTGTGACGAATAAAAAAATCAATAAAAATACGTAATAACTTAAAATGAAATATATATAAAATAACCATACTTTACAATTTTCCTATCCAATTATACGATCTGGCAGACCTGCTCGCGTGTAGTAGCGTACCTAGCGTTACGCGGTTGCATGAAGTTTCGTCTCTATAGGGATACTTATTTGTTTCCACGAAATAGTGTAACATGTAGCCATACATATCCCTATACAAAATAAATGCCATAAACAAGATTAATTAATCATATAATGATACGAAAAAGAAGTATCGTTTTACGTAATTTGCTTGTTCAAATAATATGTATTTATTATTTGATTAAGTTTGTTCGTATTAAAGGACGAATTGTGTACACCATGAACAAAGAATTCGTTCACACATAACATTTCGTTACACAAACCGGAGCAGACTCTAGTGCAGAGGAAAATTATTTTTCGTACAATTAGAATTTCTTTATTAACATATAAAATATTCCTCATGATAAGTTAAGAACTAGGAAATCAACTTGCAAAATCAACAAACACTACGCATATCAGAATTTATTAATGATTTTAAATATTATTTCAACGCAAAAGCTAACATAATATTTGTGTGAAATATTATTCATATTATAGAAGTAACAAGTCAAATCGCGATTGGCACACAGTACATACAAAAATAAATTACATATCTAAAAAAATTACGTGTTTTTGTTTTCATTTATTGATTTTTTTTTAATAATAAGGAGAGGTATATACTACATATAAACTAATATATTATAAAATGTATTGTTACTTTAAGCTACATATAGTTATGAAACGCGCTGAGTGAACTTTTGTATGGGAAGGATAAATTGTACTATTAAAGAATAGTTTCCTAATATCGGTATCCATTTTATACTTATCGCAGTATCGCTGGATGATTCATAACATCTGTACGATTCCTAAATATTCTATCCGCCCCCCGAACATGCAACGTATTTGATATCGCGTCTGAATTTGTCACGAATAATTGTATCATACAAAGACCATTATCACGTTAAGTAACGAGATATACTAAATTTATAAAGTTTTATTCAGAAAAAAAAAACATAATCTCGAAGTTATTAAAAAAGCATTTTGAATATTACAGTTATTTTTTCGGTTAATTTTGCAATTTTATTTATATTTTAATGAATGTTTTAAAGCGAATTTCTGCAGTCGGAGCAGTCTCTAACGCGACAATGTTTGCTATTCTAAATGTCCGGAACTGAAGATTAAAAATAAAGATAAAGTCACGAAAACATGCGAACAAATAGTTTTACGAGTATTTAAAATGCAAAATATTCGCGTAAAATGAAAGTATTAGATGGCTTTCTTGTTTGTTAAGAATTTTAAATACAAAAATACTATTACTACGTAATAAGCCTGAGGAGATTGTTTTTGTCAGTTTGAACGCGTTAAAATTAGTAGTATACAAAAAATAACTAAGCGAGTAGAGTCGCGGCAAGAACTTACATAGCTTTTTAATATAAATAAAGTGAACGTGTATTGATCGTACGAAGTCATCCCAGTCTGGTATAAGCCATAATAAAAATATTTCATGAACCATTTAAAACGACCCATGCTTTGTACACAAGTTGTATTTTGGACATGCTTTACTTTTTTTAATGAATTTTAGTTATTTCTACAACAACAAAAAAAAAAACAAATATTGATTTCTACAGAAATGATTAGAATTTTTACAAAGCGCTTTATCGAACTATACGTTATGAAAAAGCGAAGCGTTGAAAAGGAGACACTCAATTCGAGCGTCTTTGTGTATTGTCAAGAGTGATAAATTTCAAAAAAACTAATATGCTTAATAGTAAAATCTTTTTAGTTAAAAGTTATATATTTAATTTAGATTAAGTTTAAATTTTAGTCTTGAAATCTTTATAATAGTTATAACTTTAGCTAATTTAGTTGACCAAAGGTATATATATTAATTGATATAGTTTTAGTCTATAAAAGTTATTCTATTTCGAAATTTTTGTAGTTATATTAATTATTAATTAATACATAAATCGAATTAGTGATAAGAAACTTGTTACATTCCTATTTATAAACTTCTAAGTAACACATACAGTAATTTGTTAAAGAACTGTTTAAACAATTTATATTGGCTCCATTCAAACACAATAAATATGTGCGATTGTACGTTTGAGAATAAAATTACAGCTCCGAAATATTTATTGTGGGACGACATGAAACTTGAAACTTTCAACCATTTACACTGTATGGAAAAATTACTATACTTAGCTTATCCTTGTTTAATTATAAAGTCATATTACCCACCTGGCTCATTTTGGGCAAGTGTGTACTCAGTAGAGGCCCAATTAATACCCCGCGAGAAAGCTTCATACAATAGCATAAAAATAGGTATATTACTCATCGATCAAAAAAGTATTTGATACACAATCAGTGACAAAAAATGTCCTCACCGAATAAGCGCTCAATTGAACATTTAAACGCGCTTTTAATTATATTTTTTTGTGAAGACAACTTTAAGCATTGCATTAAAGGTGCAACTTACATTGTTGTATATTAACTTCAAATAGAATAATTACCTAAACACAATTAATTGGTGACAGTTTTAAGAGAACTTTTGCATGGGATTGTGTATCTAGTACTTATTTATCGATGATGTTACTACATAAAACGTCGGTGTGCGTGTGTGTAATATTGTCAACAGTTCAAGCCGGTATAAACCGGTTTTGTCTACATGTACTTGAACTCTATGGTGAGTTGTCACACACGACCCCATTGCGTAGTGTAGGTTTATCATTGTGCGGTTGTATAAAATTTTATTTCTGTACTCATTCATGTTAGAGTATGGGCATGGGGAAGTATAACATTGTTAACACAGTGACGATTAAACGAGATGGCATTTGACTTTTTACGAGTCAAAATCAATTATTACACATAATTATAAACTCAAAGTATTAGATATCGATTGATAACCAGCAAACGTAAATGTAACATCACGGAAAGAAAAAAAAATATTTTTTTAATTCAGTTTAAAGGTATCGTTTGATTTATGACATTACATTATGCTCACGTGGCTTGAAGTCAGTCACATTAGGTGTCGGTGCGGTCAGTAGAGCAGCGGGTGCGGCGCGGGCGAGGGCGGCGGCGCGCGCGCGTGCTCGGGCTCGGACTCGTTGGCGTCGGTGGAGGCGGGCGTGGGCGGCGGCGGGTGCGTGCGGTAGTGGCGGTAGGCGCGGCGGCGCGGGTGCGTGGCGGGCGACGGCGGCGGGTTGGCCGTGGGCCGCGGGTAGCGCCCGCACAGGCTGTCCGACGCCGACGCCGACACCGACGCCGACGCCGACGGCGTGCCCGACGCGCTCGTCCTGTTCCTCATCAAACATGTGGCGTTGTATTACATTGCTTACACATTACTGAAGTGAATTGTTGTATTAAATGTTCTTTAAGACATATTTGTTCATAGGATATAATTCCTATTATACATATCGTATATTTATATTTTTTGACATTAATTTATTTTTTTTGAATATTTATCGCACAAATATTCTCTTATTCTCGCTTCATTATTAAATAGATACATATGATGTGTATGTATATGATACGCAATGTAATGTATATGTACCAATCTAGTGTACGAAACAATGGTCACTGGACAATATAGTCAATGCTAAAGGGTGTTATAGCATTGCATATAAAATCACAATTATGTAAAATAAATAAAAAATTAACTTATAAAACTGACTGTATAATCTCTACGAGGTGTCCTTGCATTGCACCAAAAACACAATTCCATATAAGCAAGTAGTAAAGTGAGCAAGTGTACTGACTGCGAGAAGGCGCAGTGCGGCGCGAGCGGGTCGCAGACGCCGGGCGGGCGCGGCGGGTCGGGCTTGCGGCGCGGCGGCGCGGCGGCGCGCGGCGCGGCGCGGCGCCGCAGCCGCCGCAGCGCCGCCCACGCCGCCGCCAGCGCCGCGCCCGCGCCCGCCGCCACGCCGCACGCCACCAGCGCGTGCGACGACCGCCCGCTCGGGGACACCACCTGTCACAATACACACACACCACCTCGTTAGATACATAATATATGGGGCATTCCGCGCCAAATCGGACGGTTACAATTTTTTTTATTTTTGATTTTCTGAATATTTTAATATTCAGTGATAAAAAATATCTAGAAATTTACCAGGAAGCCTCTTTTGAGAGTTACTAAAAATCGAATTTGGCATGGAATGCCCCATATGTAGGGTGGAATAAACGAATATAAGTTTGGGGTAAGTGGTGCTTGTGTATGTGTCTATTACCATTTTCCCCGAAAACGGTTTTTTGCTTTGCATAAGTTTCAGTCCTGAGCATGTTCTTAACTAAGTTTTATAATGTTATAGACGGCTAGGGGGCGCTACAGTATACACATGTTTCTCCAAAACGGTTATTTTATTTAAATAAATGTATTGCATTCACTAATAAAATTAAAGTAACCCACAAGTAAGTTACGTAATCCACAAATAAAACAAATAAAAAACCCACGACGGAAAATTGTAACATGAAAAAAACTTCAAATAAAAAATTTCAAAAACCAATGACATAAAAGTCTACGACATAGGTTACGCACGACGGCTATTAATAATGTTCTATTTTACGCTTTTATGTTTGTATGGTTGTGCATGTACGCTTGTATGGTTTTTGATATATGTTATTTTAAGTTTTTATTATATGTATAAACATAAAATATATAAATATCATACCTGATCCTTATGCACGTATCCGCATGTGGCGGGCGCCTCGTCGGAGCCGTCCTCGCAGTGCGCGCGGCTGTCGCACACGAATTTCATCGGCAGGCAGAGCCGCTCGTCGCATCTGTACAATGTGTTTTAATTTTTAATTGTTGTAGTGTTTTAGTGTATTACTAATGTTATTTAATTTGTAAAAATGATATAGCCGTTAGACAAATAAGACCTTTGTCTACAAAAAAATAATAGAAAGTCAATCTAACCGGAAAGCGTCAGGCAGCGGCTCGCTGGCGCAGTAGGCGCCGGCCGCGCAGGCGCCGAGCGCGGCGGCGCACGTGCCGTCCGCGCAGCGCAGGCCGGCGCACGGGTCGCAGCGCGCCTCGTCCGACCCGTCCGCGCAGTCGCGCTGCCCGTCGCATCTGTACGTATACATTATACACTCATTGAGTCATTTGATGAGGAGGTCATACAAACTATAGAAATAAAGCATGTATAGTTTTCATAAATGTAAGCAATTAATTCCTTAAAAATCGTATTATATGTAAGGTTCTTATAAAGTTATAGTATTCTACATTGACATACATACATACATTTGTATGTTACTTTTAATACAACGCCTGTTTACCAAAATCGATTTTGTATTTTCATTCATCAATTCTTTCGTATTTTAATTAATTTATTATTTTTTGTGTTCAATCTTTACAAAATTAAATAAAAAAATATTTAATATTACGTCACTCGCTAAGTTTCAGCAGTTCTATCTAAATTATGTATTTACTTAAACACCATAAACAATGTAACACAACTAACTTCCACTCTATGGGTATGCACTGCACGTCGGGCGCGGGCGAGGCGGGCGCGGGCGCGTCGCAGGCCACGTGTCCGGGCGCGCAGGCGCGGCGCGCGTCGCCGCAGCGCAGGCCGCAGCCGCAGGCGCCGCCCGCGCCGCACGCGCCCGGCTCGCCGCCGCACGCGCGCCCGCCGAAGCACGGGTGCTCGCGGGCCACCTGTAACGCAATGTATTTTATTTGGTAACAGTTATCTATACTAATATTATAAAGAGGAAAGATTTGTTTGTTTGTTTGTACCGTGTAGGCTCCGAAACTACTGAACCGATTTAGATGAAATTTGGTAAGAAAATAGTTTGAGGCCCTAGGAAGGACATAAAACGGAGACGAAAGTTTATATGGGAAGTAATCTAGGGACAAACCCGGGCGAAGCGAGGGTGAATGCTAGTATATAAAAAAACGTGCACACTAGTTAGGAAAATTTTACAAATTACATTTAAAACAAAATCATATAAATACAACAAAGAACTAGTACAAGCTAGATTTACTTAAGAACAATAAAATTTTAAGGAGCACAAACAGCTACATAATAATTTGCTTAAAAAAAATAACTAGGCGCATCCATCCGCTGCCTGCTATCCTTTTATACTATAAGACATGGCTTCTTGCCAAATTTCATAATTCTAGGACGACAGAAATTACCGGGGTAATGGGAAGTAAATATGTATAGGGTTTCGATTCCATTACGTTAACTAAGAAGTTTGATTTTATTTCCACAGCTTTCCTGAGTATTTGATTTTAACTTGAATATACGATACGATATTAAAACTGCATGCATTTCTGAAAAAATAATAAAAAAGAGTGCGTGTATGAATGTGTACACGCGCAAGAAGTTAAACTTCCGTAGGTTATTGCCTATCGGTACTCTTTATGAAATTCAATTTGTTTTAAATAATTAGGAAAGGTGAGATACTAAAAATAACGCATATTACGCATATGCATAAAATCATATATTTATAGAATATAATTTAAGGAAACAATATAATATTGTATATCATCTGTCAGACAATAACACCGGTTACCATGGCTACGAACGTTCGCCTCGCCCGATTCACACTTTTCGTCACGCATTCACCAGCTGAACTAATGAAGTTTTACTTCAAAAAAGGTCTCGACAGAGCGACAGACAACTAAGTGACCCTATATATATGTGCGTACCTGGTGCACGGCGACGGCGGCGACGAGGCGCGCCACGTGCGGCAGCGGCGCGGCGGGCGCGTCGCGGCGCTGCAGCGCCAGGCGCGAGGGCGCGCGCTCGCCGCCCAGGTACAGCGCGCCGCCGTACGCCGCCAGCGCGCTCACCGCGCCGCCCTGCCAGATGATGCGGCGCCTGCCACAGGACACACGGCGTCTCGTTTATTACTTGCTAATGCAATACATGTTTATAAATAGGTACATTTTTTACTAAAAAAATTACATGTATTGAGTTCGAAACTTTATAAATACAGCTTTATAAACAACGACAAAAAACAGTTTTTTTTAAATTAATATATTTTTAAATAAATAAAAAACAAACATAAATATTTAAGTGTCACAGGTCACAGAACTTTTACATAATTCAACAACTAATCCCACGGTAATAGTTGATACAATATACTTAGAGTATTATTTAAATGTGGATTAATATAAGAATTTTATAGGATTCAATCAGCCACTTCTAACTACAAAAGACTTCGTTTCCCTCTGGTGTCACTATAAAACAACCAGTGATCTGGATCGTGATACCAAATATTTCACAAGAGTATAACGTGTATGCTACATTTAAACTTAACTAATCAGAAAGAACCAAACGATAGCGTGATTCAATAAAATCTATAGTTTTTAGAATTTTTGTTTGTCTGTCTGTTTGTTACCGCATCACGGAAAAATCACTAGAGGGATTTTGATGAAATTTGGTATGATGATAGCTGGTTATATGGGTCAATATATAGGCAAAAAACAACATATACTTTTTACTGCGGAAAAATATCTCATTTCTGAGAAATCTATACTAAACGTTAAAATGTAAGTAGGGACGAACCCGAGCGGAGCGAAGGTGAGTCGCTAGTAATATTATAAATGTGAAAGTTAGTGAGTATGGATGATTATTTGTCACTATTTCAAGCCAGAACGGCTGAACGGATCTGTATGAAAGGCACAGGGATATATTATAATCTGGAATAACACATAGGCCACTTTTTATCTCTGAAAAATATAGTGAAATAGTTATTAAGTGTAACAATAAAGATATCATCCTACGTGTTAGGCGCGTCGACGTCCGCGGCGTAGAGCTGGCGCGCCACCACCCAGTAGACGGTGGCGGAGGCCTGCTCCACGGCCAGCGCCGTGACGTTGCCGGCGCGCGCCAGCTCGCCGCGCGCGCCGCCGTCCGCGCCCGCGCGCAGCACCGCGCCCAGTCCCGCGTCGCTCCAGATCAGGATCCTGCAGGCGACAACGCGCACTTACATGTCATGTTCAATGTTCTGTACTATAATAATAACAGTGAACTATTGTGTGTGGGTGTGTGCGTGTATATGTTTGCATGTGCGAGAGAGAGAAATATATATAACACCTTTAATTTAATTCATTAATATTTATATACATCATGGTAAACATAACATACGATTAAAGAGCGACCAGGTCGACCACAACGGTTAGGCTGTTCGAGTAGCGGGAGTAAATAATTTGTCAGTTAAGGCTGCAGTATAACCTCACTAAGTGAGGGCAATCAATAATGGACGCAATAACAAACTTAAAAAAAATATGTTTATTTATATGACGCATACATCGTCACCTGGTGTATGGGTGGGTTTTCTCGTTAGTTTAAAAAAAATAACTTATCCGAAAAAGTATAGTTAAACCCAAAGTATAACGTAAATTTCGTTACAATTAAGAAATTACCTTTTAGTTTGATGAAAAGCCAGCAGCCGAGGCATCATATTTTCTCTCCTCAAAATGACTCCCATCGAGGAGTTATTATCAATGGATGTGGCATTAATCGAATCCGTGTCCAAGCACGTCCAGTACAAAGCCCTGCCCAGTATATCTAAGACCATGTGGAAAGGTCTCGAGAGACCGGACACGACCGTAGTGGAATCTGTGATGGCGGAAGTGGTCGAGTACGAGATAGGAACCCGTCTGATTGCGTGGGATTCATCGTCCATCCAATACAGGTTTCTGTAATAAGATTATATTTTGAGATATGATAAGTTGTTACGAAAATATTTGAGTTTTTTGTATATTTGAGAAACTTCAAAAACTTTTACGACACGTTTGGCCCAGTTTATACTGACCCTACTTGCTTCACCAGCGGTCGCGGGTTCGAGTCCAGCTGGGAGCATTAATTCGTATGATGAGCGCTAATGTTTGTACTCCAGTCACAGGATGTTTATATTTATAATTTGTATGTATTTAAAATTATATATGTGTAGTGTATCTGGTATCCATAACACAACCCTCGTAGCTTACTATGGAACCAGATGGTGCTGTGTGTTAAAACCCAAAAATATTCATTTATGTGTGTCTGTGTGTGTTTTGTCACGTTACGCGATATGTTTGACGATAATGAACATTGATCAAAAAAGTAGATAGTAGATACACAATCAGCGACAAAAAATGTCCTCATTGAATGAGCGCTCATTTAAACATTTGAGCGCGCTTTTAATTTTTTTTGTGAAAACAACTTTAAGCTGAACAGACTGTTAATTGTGGGTAGGCTGTCTGTAACAACTATATAATACCTTAGAGACATCTAACACCTCAGTCTCTCCCGTGACCATGATTTCTGTAAAGCATTCGAAACGTCGGGAACCAAAAATCAAAATAAATTCGCGAAAAAATCCGAAAAGATACTTTTATTTAAAATACAATAATATTGTTGCAAAATTTAGAGAAATAAATATAACTTACTTATTAACTGGGTCATATTCAATAGCTCTCACGCTTCTAAGTCCAGTTAAAGGAATGAAAGCTTCGTTACATTCGCCATTCGCAACTAAAATACGGCCAACGGCGTTTTTCTGCGCAAATAGCAAGAACTCTTCAGGTTCTGTAAAAATATCAAAGTTAATCAATAAAATTAATGTTCATGTTAAAAACTTTAAACCTACTCTAAATAAAATACAATCGTAATATTAAATAAATATACGAATAGGTAAAATAAAATTGAAGTGTCTGCAATGTCAAAGTAGCAGATTTTTACTAAATGCATATAAAATTATATACGGTATTTATAAGAAAAACACAATTATTAATATTTTTGCCTATCTGTTTGTTCCGGCTAATCTCCGAAATTACTGGACTCAATTTGACGGGACTTTCACTGGTATATAGCCGATGTTATAAGGAGTAACTTAGGCTACTTTTATTTTAAAAAAAAATTAGGGTTCCGCTCCAAAAAATTAAAACGTACCTAAGGACGCACCCGAGCGAAGCACGGATAAGTCGCTAGTATAATATTAATATTTAGATCAGTGTTACTAAGCGGTAACTGAGATTAGACATAAATATAGTATCATAAGAATTTATGTATGTTTAGTTGTGAATTCACCCCATTTTAACGTCCACCATTTTATTTAGCCGCTATCGCATATAATAATCCCCTAGATAGGTCATAAAGCTTAAAAAAGGGAGGTTATCGTTTTGACCTGTATGTATTTTTGTTGGAATTGTTTAATATTTACAAATTTTAGTCTATCAGGGCTTCTAAAGAAGCATACTAAATTCCAATAAATCTATTAGGTAGCTTATATTTATACTAATACTAGCATTGCCTGCGGCTCCGCCCGCGTTCAGATGACCAAAAACCAAATTCTTAGGTTTTACATATTAGTATACTTTTACATTGCAGTTTTTATATTTTTTATCAGAAATGAGACATTTTCCCGCTGTAAAAAGTATCCTATATGTTGACCCGAATAAGCAGCTATCACCATACCAAATTGCATCAAAATCCTTCTAGTGGTTTTTCTGTGATGCGGTAACAGACAGACAAACATTCTAAAAACTATAGATTTGGTCTCTGTATCGATAGTAATGTTTATTTTAATAAGATTTTCCAAAAGATATTTAATGTTCAGATTCGGCTTAGTTACAATTTTATTATATGTATAGATTATAAAGAGGTAAAAGTTTGTGAGTTTGTGATTTTGAATGGGGTAATCTCTGGATCTACTGAACCGATTTAGATAAAATTTGGCTAGTTTGAGACCCTGGGAAGGACATAGGATTGACTTTTTATCCCGGAAATCATCCCTTAAGGGGGTGAAAATGGGGATGAAAGTTTATATGGGGAATCAAGCTAGGGACAAACCCGAGCCAAGCCAGGGTGTGTCACTAGTAAGTATATATACTAAGTACATACCAGAACAAGTTAGATTGTCCCTATTCAAACGGTAATGCGTAGGACACGCGCACCGATAGTCGTTGTTGGGTAGCGGGAGACACAAGTGAGAGCAGCCACCATTGTCCACTCCACATTGGTTCGAGAGTGTATCCCTTGCTCTATGGTAAACTTTTAAATCGGATATATAATCTAGATCTTTGTGTATCACTTTCCGATTTGACCCGTCTGTTTTCTTTGCCACTTCTATTAGACCTGGAATCATAATAATATAGTACTTTGTTATAATTGAAATATGCTAGTAATATTGTGAAGTATGTAAAGGAGTAAATGGTTTTTCTCTACACTCATGCTATTTTTAATACAACACAATACACAACACTTCACTATATGAAATACCTATAAAAGTACAGATATTTTATAACCACTATAACAAAATTTTCCAGGTAATACTTAAATATAATTATCCTAAATAATAAAAGTTATATTTGAATTACTAATATATATGCAAAATTTTGTGTGTGTTTATACTGACTGAGCAGATTTGAATGAAATTGAGTTCACAGATACAGACTAAAACCTGTATAAATATACATAGGCTATTATTGAAGGTAACTCATATGTATGTTGGAACATAAACGCACACCACCATTTAGTTCCACAGTAAACTACGAGGCTTGTGTTATTGACACCAGATAGTTTATATAAATATATATATATATATATATATATATATATATATAACTTTAAATACAAACATATTATAAATATAAACACCCATAACTGGAGAACAAACATTTGTGCTCATCACACAAATGAATGGCTCCAGCCTCAGAACCCGCGACTACCGGCACAGCAAATAGGTTCACTATAAACTCAGACAAACGTGTCGTCATAACTAACTCATTAGTAATAAGTAAAACATAGTACATACCTGTAAGCCAATCCCCCCAAAACAGTCTATCTCCATACAAAGCTAGAGCGAAGGGCATAGACACATTATCTACCAACACCCTCCTCCCGGTGCCATTAAGGAAGGCTAGCTCTATGGCAGGCGGGTCTAACGCCGCCCAGTATAGGACTCGCCGCTCGTAGTCTATGGCTAGAGCCTGCACTTTGCCCACTTGCTCGAACACTATTGTGGGAGAAGACCCATCCATTGTAGCCCGCTTAATTGATTTTGAGCCGAGCTCCGACCAGTACATATAGCTGGAAATGAGTCATAACAACTTATTATAGAAAAATTAATATTATAATACGAATAATATAGGTTATAAAATAAATTATCGTTATTAGAAAATCATTTTTTTAATATTAGATAGTCATGATTAATTCTTAGGTTGAGGTGATTTGAAAAGATCCGGAAAAGAGTTGTATTTAAAACGTCAAATATTCGCGTAAGCCTCGGATCAGCCTAGATCACGAATTTGAGCTATAATTATAAAACCTTGGCATATTATACTAAACATTGAAAAAAATCGTGTGTCTGTACTTATGTACGCACGTAACAGGTTACACTTCTTCGGCGTAACAGAAGAAAAATAGCTTAAGATTTCATCCCGTATGTCACAACTAGAGAGTTGTATAGTTAGCTGCATTCCTTTTACAAATAGAGATTTGTAAAAGGAATGCAGTTAACTTCATCATGTCGGTATCAGCTAACTCCATCATGTCGCTTGTTGGCTGTCGGTGTGCGCGCGCATCGTAAAAATTTTACTCTCATAATTTTTTCCAAACGTGCCAAAAGCAATATAACTTAAAAAAATCTATAACGAAACTCACCCTTTCCGTGGATCTAAAACAATACTTTTAGGCTTTTTCAGTCCTTGCCATATAAGCGTGCGTCTGCTCGAGCCGTCCAGCCGCGCGACCTCTATCCGCTGCGTGGTGGTGTCCGTCCAGTAGATGTTCTGACCCGACCAATCTATTGCTAAACCTAACCAAAAGAGAAATAAAATTATATTTATGTTATGTATTTGATTTTTGCCTTGGAATCACTTTAAAGTCAATTTTTTAACTTAACTAACGCGAGTCACTGGATAGAATGTATGTACGAAGTTTTCACCTGTGTCGCCCAAGACTTTCAGAAAGTCAAAGAAACAAGGGATCGTGTAAAGTGTCTTTTTTTATATAAGCAGTCACACATTATTATTTTTTTTTATATGTTTGGATATTAACACCATGTAGTTCCATGGTAAGCTACGGGGCCTGTGTTATGGATACCAGAAAGCTAATACACTACACACATATAACTTTTAAATACAAACACCCACGACTGGATATTACAAACATTCGCTTTCATCACACAAATGAATGCCCCCAGCGGGACTCGAACCCACGACCATTGGCACAGCAAAGAGGGTCACTACGGACTGAGCCAAACTTGTCGTCGCTAGTTGGAAATAAAAACAAATATTAGTATACAATAAGCTCACCTTCAACAGATCCCACCCATTCCAATATCTTCTCTATATTGGCTCCATTGACTGAGCATCGATTTATTGTTTTACTCTTGCTGTCCGACCAGTATATCTTGGAACCCGATACGTGAACTGCTAAGGCACTGTAATGAACATTTTTGAATATAACAATTCGTTTAAAGATGTTTCTTTAGTTATAAAAGAATCTTAAATTACTATAATTATTATTATTACCTGCAATTTTTTTGAATTAAGTCCATTTTTGTTTCTGAAGCTCATTTCCGTTGGCGTTAAAATGAATTTTGTATTGTATTACATTAGAGCATAACTGCTTACATTTAAAATAAAACAAAATCACAGCAAAAAAAAAACAAACGACATAATATTTTTTCCTAGTCCGGATTGGATAAAAAAAAGACAAAAAAAAAACCCACAGACAATGTCTGTGGTGTGTTACGGACTAATTATAAAATAAAACATTCTCACCTGACTTCCTTCAACTCCCTGATGGGTAGCACGGCGTCGTTGTTTTCGTTCTCGACGCTAACTCGCCCGATCACATTCTTCCTGCTGTATATGAGAAACGCTTCTGGCTCTATACAGCTTTTGCTGTCGTTACCCAGTTCTAAGCCTGTATAGAGGAAATGTAGTTCTAATAATGAAAACGTACAATAGATGGCGTGCAAGTATTGGGTAATAAGATTTAATATTGCTATTATTGCGTTACAAAAAAAAGTTGAATAAATAACATGTTACTTTTTTGTATTACAGTGAAAATTAAGTAGAAAATGACTATATTCGTCAATTCTTGAATATTTTCAAAGATGATCAATGATTGATGACGATTCGAAAAATAATAATATATTTAAACCAAAAATTTAAATTAATTATTTATTTTAAAAATCAGGGCCACCTGAAAATGTTGAGTAAAATTTTTTTTTTCATAAGCTACAAATTCTACCTTCAAGGAAAGAAAAAAAAATTCGCTGTACATTAATACCTATATGCACTAAAGATACATAGCTAGTAACACCAATGTAAAAATAATAATTTGTTATTAACTATGTAAGTGGTTGACATAATACTTTCTTAGATTTACGCGAATATTTGACATTTTAAATAAAACTATCTTTTCGGATTTTGTCGCGGATTTATTTGCATTTTTGTTTCCCAAAGATGTTAATAATCACATCTAAGAAAGTATTATGTGAACCAGTACGGACTGGAAATCGCAAACCAAATACGCCGGTTAGAAGATCTGAAGACAAAGCGCGCAAGATTATTAACATCTTTGGGAAACAAAAATGCAAATAAATCCGCGACAAAATCCGAAAAGATAGTTTTATTTAAAATATGTAAGTGGTTGTTTGAGACTTATTCACATTGTAACGTTTCAAAGGATTTCAGTAAAATTCTTAAAACTTGACAAGACGATAAGCTTACGTTCTGGCTGTGTGGGCTACTTTCTACCTACCTACTACCTACAAAAGCGGAAGCATAGACAAAAAGTTAAAAAAAAAGATGATAAATAAATCCAGTTTTCTAGAAAAGCCGTGGTCATATCACTCAATAAAGAGAAAAGAGAGAGACATCAAAAGTCTTAAAAGTAAAAATCGTTTAAAATAACAGTGCATTGGCGTTAGTTAAATTCAAAAGGTACACGAAAATAATCTACTAATTTATTTTATATTGAAGCATGTTATTTTTTTATTGTAAGTCAAATCACGGGTTTCGCACCTCTGATATTTGTCTCTCTGATATTATGTGAATCATTTTCAACGTAATTACCACTTGTCTTACGGTGCATGCCTGAGAGAACCTAGCAAACCTGCATGGCTGAGAGAACCCAGCAAGTTTTCGAAAGACATCTGAAGTCCACCCGCACTTGGCCAGCGTGGTGGACTATGGCCTGATTCCCCTTGTATTGAAGTGAGACCCGTGCCCAGCAGTGGGACGTTAAAAAGGGCTGAATACATACATAAATACATACATACATACAAAATGTATCCTAAATGTTGACTCAAGTAATAAGTTATCACTTTTAAAAGGGCTGAATATATTTTATATTAAATAGAAGAACATACCAAGTGGACAACTGCACACGTAGTCACTAGGCCGGTTAAAGCACAGATGAGAACAGCCGCCATTGCTGTTTGAACAGGCGTTGTGGCCCAGCGGTTGCTTGAGACGGATCGCCTTCACGCCCATCATGTTCGCCATTTGCTCTACCACTGACTGCCTTTCACCACCTTCCGAATAAGTTAGAACATTAAAAACAAATTATTAGTACAATTTCAATCCTGAGAAGAACTAACCAAAAGAAACTTAGCGTGACTAAAATTAATAATACATATTAATCGAATCCAGTCGAATCCAGGATTTCCGGACATAGACTACAGATTTACAATTTAGTCACTTGCATAAATGTAATATGAGTTATTACGTAATTCTATGATCTACATTAAATCAAGAATAGATGTAATGGCTAATCTCCTTGCTCTAAAAAATTTTTTACTCAGTCAGCTTTCGTATTAACTCTGTAAGTTATATGTAAGCAGATAACCTTACTTTAGGTCTCAGATTTTCATACTTACATATCTTGATATAAGAAGTTTTGTATTTAATATTAGATCATATAAAATACTAGCGACTCACCCTTGCTCCGCTCGGGTTAGTCCCTACTTACGTTTTAACGTTGAGTATATATTTCTCGGAGATGAGATATTTTCTTGCAGTAAAAAGTATTCTATATGTTGACCATATCATCATACCAAATTTCATCAAAATCCCTTCAGTGCTTATTCCGTGATTCGGTCACAGGCGGACAGACAGACAAAAATTCTAAAAACTATAGATTCGGCCTCTGTATCGATAATAATGTCTATTTAAATAAGATTATCCAAAAAATATTTCATGTACAGATTCAGCTTAGTTACAATTTTATTATATGTATGTATAGATTAACAACAATTATAATACCTGTATCTTTATTGATTCTATCTAAAGTCCGTCGCTGCATGTCAGTCCAGTACAATTGTTGTCCGAGTAATGTCAAACCGAATATGTGGAGAATATCACTGCTGTGTAATTCCGTCCTATTTGACCCATCCATATTGCACACCTAAAAATTAAGCAGGTAATATAATCAACTTGCCTAAAATGCTGACCGAATCAGTTTATATCAGGGAATATGTCATTAAATGCAATTAAAAAATGGACCACATTGAATATAAGGAAAGAAATATATTTAAATACCGCATATCTATGTGTAGACAAATGTAATAAAAATTTACAAAAAAGTCAAAACAATCAAAACCAATATTAACTATTTTAGACCAAATTTCATCTAGATTTTAGATGTCTATATATTAAATACTTACTTAGGTGTGTTTTAAATAAATAAAAAAAAAATAGTTATCATGAGTGTAGGTAGTTAGTTATCCATACAAAATTACAACCCCTATTTCATTCCATTTAAGTTTAATTTTCGTCTATGTCCTTCTCCAAGGTTCTATCTATACCAAAATTCATCAAAATTGGTTCAGTAGGTTAGGCAAAAGTTACAGACAGACAGACAGAGTTACTTTCACATTTATAATATTAATTGGATAAGTATCCAATATTTCATACCTCAATTTTATGCATCCGAGCATCACCCCAATATAGCTTATTATTCACAGTATCTAAAGCTATGCCATTTGGCCAGGTGAGTTTTTCAGATATTAATAATCTTCTATCGGTGCCATCTAAGTTGGCTCGTTCAATCTTAGGTTTCTTTTCATTCCAGTCCGACCAAAACATCCAGCCGGCTGTAGGGTGAAGGGCAATGGCACGCGGGTTGTAAAGATCGTCGTGGATTATTACCTTTAAAAAAAGGGATTACGTTAAAAAAAATATAAAAAAAAACTATCATCTGAATAGGTAAACCAAGTTGGTTTACAAGTGACAATTCTATCTGTAAAGTTGGTATTTTTTTTGAAATTCATATATCGGATGACCTAATCGTAAAGAAAATCATAAAAATCGGTTCATAATTATCAGCAAAAATATCACGTACCATACACATAAAAACTATAATATATCTTTAAATACCACCTTTTTTAATGTCGGTCTATAAATACTAATCTAAAAGATAGGTCTTTAAACCTACTCATTTTCACATTGAGGAATAACCACACTAAGCAGTGAGACACTAAAACAATTGAATTATTATTTGAAAAGAACTTAAAACATACGCCTTTACCTTTCTAGAGCTTCCATCCAGCCGTGCAACAGTGATAGTATCTGACACTGGGTCAGTCCAATATATGTTCCTTGCAAGTGGATCTATTGCAATGCTGTCAGGCTTACCGCTGCTGTGTATTACTACTGACTGTTCACTGCCATCTAGACGCGCTCGAGATATTGTTTTAGACTGCAATTATAATAAAACGACGTCATATATTTATGCTCTTTAAATTATATACTAAGAAATTAATTAAACATTTAAGCAGTGGAAACCATTTGTTTTTAGGGCACTTGGAGAATATAATAAACTAAAACTCGAGGAGTAATTTTCACATGTGCATTTTAAATTCAAATAGTGACTAAAGAAAAAGGAAGAGTAGTACATAATGTATTGGCGCTGGAGTGCTAGTAAAAACACTAACAAAAAACTATGTAATATTCAACAATCTTGCTAACACTAAGCAAACTACTATTCTCTAATTAATTTTATTCTAATTAGAAATAAAGTACCGTTCAATTTAAAAAATGAATTTTAAAATCACATAATGCAATTTTATTTAAAAGTATGGATTTGCTAAACAATACTTACCAAACTATCTGCCCAATATATATACTCGGTCTTTTGATCAAAATCAACTGTTAGGGCTTGTTTCAAATCTTTCAGCGGCAAAGGGTAAGGAGTGAAGTCGGATGAATCAAGAGATATTTTAGATATCATAGATCTTTGGGCTACTAGTAATAACGATTGAGGTCCATTGTAACAAGTTGTGTTACTACCCTCCTTTAACTTTACACCCGTTGGGCAGGCACATACATAGCCTGTAAAAAAGAAAACACAAATATCAACCCACATAGAAAATTGGATTTAGGTGACTGTATGGATTAGAAGTTTTTAATTTTTATTTAAAACTCTCTTTCTGATATTTTCGCGGAAAAACCGAAAAAATCCGAAAAGATAGTTTTATTTAAAATGTCAAATATTCAGGAAAATTTAAGAAAGTATTCAGTTTTTAATTCTGTAATTAAAAGTAGAACTTCTGAGTTTACCATATAGGTATTTGTTCTGATCTAATTAAAACAAACTTATTGTGCTATTTTATAAATATAAATTTACATTTTATTGTAATGACTTAGTAAATTCAATTTTAAACTATGTAAAGGTAAGTAATAATTGTGTTTTATTTTACTAAAAGTGGCACCTCTTAAGTATTATTAAATAACAAATAAATAAGTCTATTGATAACTATCCGATAATTATCAAACATATATAATCTTAGCAATCCTTGTGAAGGTATTGGCATTTGACTACTTGTCTCTCATAATTTTCGTTAGAATAAATTATACACTTTTAACAATCAAGGTAATTTTTTTTTATTAATTTTGACATAGAAACCAAAACAGAATAAATTTAACCAACTACAAAGGGACTATTTTTAATTAAATTAATGGGTGAAATATCATCCTCATCCTCAGTTCTCAGTTTGTTGATTGAGTTTTTTCAGCTGATTGAGAGAGTTCAGTTTGCTGATCGACAATTTAAAGTTGCAAATTCGATTATATTTATCAAAGATAATTATCAACCTATACTTATCATGATAAATATTATGATAATTATCATTTTGAACCCAGGGTTCTATTGTGTTAATAATAAAGACTTAATATAATAGTTTTACTCAAATATCTTCCATGTAAAGACAGCGATCTATTACACTTTTAGTATATTATATATATTTGTCTTGTTAAAAGATTTGAATATTAAATTATAATAACTTACCAGGTGAATATGGAGCTAAAAGGCACAAATGTGAGCATCCCTCGTTATTCTTACATGGATAGTCCCCACTAGGCATTACTTGCCGACTGTTATCATATACTTTGATATCTACTGGCGCAGAGTCAGACCTCAAAACTTCTTTTAAGCCAGTGTGAGTATTAATATCCCATGTGTATATTATCCTATAGAAGAATATATGTATTGAGATTATTCTTAAAAAAATTAAAGGCAAAACTAATTTTTAAAGTCATTAATTTAATATAAGAATTTTTATAGAATATATTATGCAAAAATGTCATAATTTTTTACAATAAATAGCATCATCATCAAAAATAGCACAGCTATCACATCAAATTTCGTCAAAATCCCTCCAGTGGTTTTTCCGTGATGTAGTCATAGACAGACAGACATACAAAAATTCTAAAAAATAGTAGATTCAGCCTCTATATTGATAATATTGTCTAATTTAATAAGATTTTCCAAAAAAATATTTAATGTATAGATTCAACTTAGTTACAATTTTATTATATGTTTAGAATACTTAAATATACTAAATTACTTAAACTTACATAGTTTCCCAGTCAGTCCAGTATAATCGTTCATTGAAAAAAGTTAAAGCATAAGGATATTTCAAACCTTCCTTGATTACCCTTTTTCTTTTATTGCCATTAAAGTCTATAACATCTAAAAATTGTAATTTCGAATCTACCCAGTATATTAAATTATTATTGTAGTCCACTGTGATGCCATTCGGCCAAAAAATATTGTCTTTCACTATTACTTTTCGAGTGGCTGGGTCTCCGTTCATACCAGCTCTTTCTATTTTAGGGATTTCACCCCAGTCTGTCCAGAACATTAATCTATAAAATAATATACTGGCATATTTACAATAAATATATTAAATCAGTACATTTACATTACAAAAATAATACATATAGTTATTAGTGAAATTAATTTTAAATAAATTTATTATATATTTATCTGTTCAAATATATGTTTTAGAGCATTATTCAAGCTTTCTACTAAGATTATTGTAATTTGATTGCTTTTTAGCAACCTCAAAACATACCCATCCTTAGGAACAACAGCAATTGCCCGAGCCAAGTCAATATCTGACCAGAACAGGACTTTTCTGTACTTTTGATCTATGCCAATGACTTCTATTCTGTTAGTTTCACCATCCGTCCAATATATTTTCTCTGTGTACCAGTCAATTGCAATACCAGATGGTGTTATTAAGCCAGTTGAAACTATTCTCATCTGTAAAAAGGTATTTAATTTTGTACTTCACTATGGATTATATATTTTATGTTTTAAACAAATACAGTTTTTTTCTATTGATACACAAAAAATGGTGTACCATATTTAGAAATTTATAATAATTAGTAATAATTATTATAATGATTAAAAAGCTTAAATTAGTGCTTACTTTCTGTCCTGAATGTGTATTGTTGTACTCCATGCATTGTATTAATTCCGCGGTTTGTTCTGACCAGCATATCAAATTCTTTCTAAAGAGAAAATCAACCGCGGAGCCTTGCTCTAATCCTTTAATAACAGCACTATATTTAACTATTTTAGAAGTATTTGCTACTCGAATATTGGAAGCCGTCGAATATAATAACACAGGATTACTTACACTCGAGTAGTAACCTGATAAACAAACAAATACAATTGTCATTAAACAGAATGAGCGAAATTTATGAATTAAATTGCATTGATATAGTTTAAAATCTTACCTTTTAATTGCAAAAACATTAATAAACAAAAGACGTATATAACATTTTGTATAATTCTGTCGGCTTGAACTATTCTTCGGCGCTTCGTCATAATGAAAACAAATGAAGTCCGATCATGGAACACCTCATGAGTTTATATTAATATTGCACTTTAACTTATAAGGCACTGTTAGGAATTAACGCATCACAACTAAAAACAAATCCATTAGTATTTATATAATGATGAATTTATAATGGTTAGAATTATAAACTCCAGAACATGATGAGCATTGAGCTTGGAATATTCATGGAAAAGATCAACAAAGTAGTTAGTGAATAGATACAGACTAAAAATATTGTAATGTTAGACTTCGTTAATTTTCTACAGGTAACACAAAAGATAAGATTTTACCAATCTAGACCTATGGTTCGCTAAACTAAACATATTATAAACATTCAACGTAATGTATCTCAATATCACTTGATATACAGTACTATATAATATGATAAGTATTGTGAATTTTCTATTTTTAATATAAGATTCATTGTTAAAGACTACAGCAGCGTCATCTATTATCATAGTTACGTAAATGTTATATTTAAGTAAAGCTTGAGCTCGTTAATCGTTTGTAATCAGTAATTTATTATTTAATCTTACACCGGCGATTTTAGTAGATCAACAATAACAAAAGACAACGTAAATGAGTACGTTCAAAAGGTTTTGAACAAAACCATATTTAATTTTTCATCATTTATCTTATTGCCATTATGCTGATCTTCGTATATCGCCTAGGTTGGACGCGAATCGTTGCTCTGTAGAGCATCTTGTCTTGCTCCAATTTTTGGTTTTGTAGCTTGGTAACTATAAACTGAGGTATCACCGGTTATTCAATAATCGCCTGTCGCTAGAAAGTGACATTGGCGAGTGTACGCCAGGCGAAGTAATCTGTGCTCAACTGATACGCTTTAAGGCTAATAACAAGAAAATTGAATTGAATAAGTATATCTCATGTGCGTTCTACACACTTTAATTTTATAGAATTAAGTACTCCGCTCTCGTAGCTCGTAGAGTGATGTAAGAAAGGCTGCACCCTTCCTCTATAATATTTTTTATTTAAAAAATATTATTAGTAGATTTAATTAAAAAATCTCAAATTTATAAGGGTGATATGTGATCGTTATAGAGATTGAAAAATATTTGCGCCCCGACTGAGACGTACGAAAAGCTTTATTGTTAAATTTAATAGTATAAAAGATCCGCAATCAGATAAAATCTTTAATTAAAAATACTTAAATAATTCTTATTTTTAATTTAATTAATTTTTATTTTTAAAACATACGATGTCTCGATACTTTTTTGTTTGACATTTTTAGAATGTATGTGGATAGTTTTTTTCCAATAAAAGGTTTTATTTCATTACTGGCCCAATGCAAAATGAAAAAGATCCACCAGAGCTTCTTTTGCAAAATCACTCGGACGTGTTTGATCAGGACCAGTTATGGTGTAGCTCAATTGTGCTGATTCTAATCGCTGAGAATGTTCGTAATCTTTGATCGATGGAGTCAGGTATTGATCAAAAATAAAGTCAATTCTTAGCGCTTCAAATTTGATGACCATTTGCAACATTTCATGGTGTGTAATAAATGCTATGCTAGCAGTTTTATGAATCATCTAATTATTACCCAAGTATTATATATAAAAATCAGCTTTTATACTATAACGTAAGTAGAATTATGATTTCATGAAAAGGTTGTCTGGCAAACGTTTGCCACGATGTTAAGTGTCTGCCATTGAATGGCGTGATTTTTAATAATATTCTGAAGGTAATACCAAAAAATCACACTTTATTATTTGACGAATTTAGATCGGTATTTTACACACCTTTAGTACCGTGTACCTGCCAAAGCCACGATAGTCTGAACTTCATAATGGTCCATCGTTCTTATCTGTGTTGGGAGCATGCGCTGACAAACTTTCAGCTTTTATAAAATGACAAAGGTCTGGCGTTCACGGGCTCTTAGGCCATAGCGACAACCATATCACCATTATCACCAACCATTCAACCCATAACTAGCAACTCACCCTCGCTTTGGTCGGGTTCGTCCCTAGGTATATGTTTTTAGCGGAAGCCTAATTCTTTTACTGAAATAAAAGTAGCCTAAGTTACTCCTTATAATATCAGCTATCTGCCAGTGAAAGTCTAGTTAAAGTCGGCCCAGCCGTTTTGGAGATTAGCCGGAGCAAACAGACAGACTAAATTTTTAAAGATTGTGTTTTTCTTATAAATACTGCATAATATAATTAATTGCATATGCATTTAGTAAAAAGCTGTTATTTTGATATTACATATGGTGAACACGTCAGCGTCCTGCAGTTCAGCCGGGTGCGAAGCTATAAAGGAACGCACAGGAAGGTGGCCCACTTCGGTGGGCGGTGTACCATGCGGGTTGCTCCTGGTACTTCTCTGATAGCAGAGTGGACTATTGGAGTAACCCCATAATTGTTGTGGTCTGTCTGGCAGACCTGCCGTCAGGGCGTCGTGGTTGAGTGCGCAAGCGATCCTGCGATGCCCTATTAAGACGGGAAAGGTTTTGTTGGGTTTTAATGGGTAGTAGGTACTGGCTTTTGTAGCCGGTGAGTCCCACATAACCACCTGTATGTCTATAGTGTAAATGCATTTCCCAACATAAAAGAAGGGAGTATCGCTTTCCTCTAGATATTGAAATATGTGTATGTTTGCCAAGAATTTCTTCAATAGATTTTTAACGATATAGATATATTCGTTAATCAATAAAAATGCCTGATTAATCAACATAAATTTAAACTGATAAAGTATGTTTGTTATAAAACTGCAATAATTGTACTTAAAGTTCTTTATTATATTGTTCTGTTTAAATACAAAGAAAACGACAACAATATTTAATATCTGTCCCAAAGGAACAATGTTTCTCTCATATTCCTGAGCATTGCTTTGTTAACATACTACAGAGTAAAGACTTGCCCGTAATGCAAAGTACACAGTTAAAAACAAGTCTAATCATTTCATTTCTTTGGCGTATGAATATAGTTTTGAATGAATCACAATGTATTTTTTTAATGTTCCATTAAATAAATAAGAGGCATTTCTTCTCAGTCGACTTGTTAAGTTTACATAAATATTTATCTATACGATCTCTCTACTTCATAAACTGTATGATGATGATGATGTTCTCCTAGCCGATTCCGGCTACGGCGGCCAATCTCATTGAGATTAGCCAACTGCGCAGGAGATATTATAGTGCACTAATGTACGCGCAGACACAAGTGCACTCTCTATTCCTATCACTCTCATACTCCGGTGGGACGACCACTCGACACGACCGGTGAGAGTTAAGGCGCAGGACCGACGGCTTTACGTGCTCTCCGAGGCACGGGGGTGAAACACCGCCAACTTCCCAACTCCGGGCTGTTACTGAGACTTACTATACAGAAAGACTCAATAACTAAACTTGGCCCGACCCGGGACTCGAACCCAGGACCTCCGGATGTGCAGCCGTACATGCTAGCCACTACACCACCGAGGCAGTTGAAACATAAACTATACATATAATAAAACTAGCATTGCCCGCGGCTCCGCCTGCGTTCAGATAACCAAAAACCAAATAAAATAGTCCTATTGTAATTTTTTTTCAAAATAAGCCATTTTTATTAGCCTTATTTAGTAAGTTACCTTGCTAAAATATATATAGATTTCGTCGTGATTTTATTCTAACCAGTTTTTGTATTTTTTCTCAGAAATGAGATATTTTCCATCGGGAAAAAGTATCATATAGTATATGTTGACCCGGATAACTAGCTATGACCATACCAAATTTCATCAAAATCCGGATGCGGTAACAGACACAGGCAGACAAAAATTCTAAAAACTATAGATTCGGCCTCTGTATCGATAATAATGTCTATTTCAATACGATTTTCCAAAAAATATTTAATGTACAGATTCGAATTAGTTAGAATTTTATTATATGTATAGATATAATAAAATTGTAACTAAGCCGAATCTGTAGTAAATATTAAGATGTTTGGTAAGAATATAGTTTGAGACCCTTGAAAGGACATAGGACACTTTTTATCGCGGAAATTATCCCTTAAGGAGGGTGAGAATAGGGATGAAAGTTTGTATGGGGAAGCAAGCTAGGGACGAACCCAAGTGAAGTGAGGGTGAGTCGCTAGTTATTTATGGAAATAGTAGTGATCATCTGAAATGACGTCAATGAGTCGATGGAAATTGTTGTCATCGAAAATTAAGCGACAAGCGATACCAATAGTGATTAACTTTCCGTTGATACCTACTCATATAACAAAGTCTAATTCCTAACCGAACTTTTCTTGTGATTATGACTTTAAGCTCAAATTAATTGAGAAAGTTGTTACTTCGACTATACTGAACTAGTTAACATGTAAGTCTATGATTTCAAGTAACAATTAAATTTTTGTGTTATTACAAAATACATACATTATGGATAGGGAATGAATGAATGAATTATGGATAGTACCTACTCATTGAAGTTGTTAACGAATGAATCTACACTGATATTTGCGTAAAGTTTATTTAACAAAATTGAATCGAATGAATAATAAATAAGTGCCACAGCAAGCGTTCAATATTTAAATCCACAAAAAGTGTTTTAACATCAACGTGACAAAATTAATTCATTTTATTGTAGGTGCAACAGATTGAATGAAATACCTACTATATGTAATTTAGAGATTTAATGTTCGACTTTCGAGTGACGTAAATAAAAAAAATAATATAAATTAATTATTTATCTGCGTATGTAGTTAAGAGTTATATACCTACAGCTGTCAAGCCCAAAAAATTACTGTAATTAAAATAGTTAAATTTTACTTATGGCTTTAATAGTATTAATTATTTCAAATTTAGGACAACTTTATTATATTCGAGTAATAAGCTCGAAATTTAATATTCTATTCTGTTACGTCGTTAAGAATTCTGTACGATAAATTCATCATAAGAATAATTTAGATATCACAATCTCTATTAAATTTTTGCTCCAGTAAATGTTCCCAAAATTTATGCACAGTGTTTAAAATTATTTGAAATTTAATAAAGACCTAATATACCTGCTATAATCACTTAAGAAATAGAACTAATTAATTATTAATTAAGGCTTGAGCCTTATCATCTTTGTCCATTAATATATAACATGCAATAGTATATAATATGGGTACATATATGTATCTATGAAACTGTATCTGTTGCGGTATAGTTATTAGTAAGGACCAAATCGCTATATACGAGAGTCTCTACCATGGGTGCCGGGAGGGGGATGCAAGGGGGTGCACTTGCACCGCTCTGCCATGAAGGAATATATATATAAAAAGTTAAATAAATAACATTGTATCAGTAAAATCCCATTTAAAAAAGATGATACATAAATGATGAATAAAAATAATAAAGTAAATCATTTAAAGATTTGTTAGTAGTTTAACGTGAAGAAGCAGATGCACCCTCCTGGAAATAATTCTGCCGTCGCCCACGGTCTCTACTACTTTTTGCATGCATTCTTATTATAAATTATATAATTATACTATGACATTATTAATAGAATATCCGTATTAATATTAGAAGTGTGAAAGTTTGTGAGTGTAAGATGTTTGTTACTCTTTCACGCCAGAACGGCTGAACGGATGTAGATGAAATTTGGCACATAGATTATAGTCTGGAATAACACATAGGATTTTTATCCCGGAAAAATGTACGGTTCCCGTGGGAAAGGTTAGGTAGGTTAGAGGCGAACCCGAGCTATGCGAGGGTGAGCCGCTAGTTATACAATATCTAAACAGTGATTTTCTTCTACTTAAATATTAATTCCGTCAGTTTATAACAATTCAACATCTGTTTAAAGCTGCAGTTTAGAATGACTCTACCAGAGTAGATTATACTAGATAAGCGCGACACACGACTGATTTTGCTGAAAATTTATATCAGCCGTGCATAGCGTTGCTTAGGCTTATTGCGAATTCATATCGTTATTAAATTTTCCACGTTATTTTGTGTTCAAACAAAAGGCACGTCATAATTACAAAATATTTTGGTAGCCATGTTGTTGTTTTGTTACATTCAATGAGCTCACTACAATCCACCTGTGGTTAGATCCATATATTAATTCAAATACGAACACTTATGTGGTTTTTTAATCAAATTAATTAGGTTTTATGTTTTCTGGGATCTATTTTGATATCTACAATAACACTGTTATTTTCATGTAATAGTTTCACGAGTCACGATGCTTAAGCACAACTTAGATAACTTCTGAACACAATGTAGGTACTTTGTTCGTACATACATATCAGGATCAGTCATTTACCGTTTTATGAATATAGACCACGTTTAAATCGGAATACGGCTAATTCCATTAATTGCTAAATAATCGTAGCCCATTCGTAGCCACAGGACTAATCGCTTAACAATGATGTCTGCTATTTGTATTATTGTAATTGGTATTGGTTATTTATCGAGTGACTATTATATGGTGGAATGTGAATGAAAATGGGCATTTTAAGTCGTAAATGAATATAATGGAGTTTATGTTATATTGTCCTTTAATTATGTTTGAATAGCAATTTTTTACTAAATACGTGTGCTACGAGTTTATCACTTTCTTAGATTTACGCGAATATGTGACATTTTAAATAAAACTATCTTTTCGGATTATTTCGCGGATTTATTTTAGTAATAGTATTGCTTAGTAAATTGTCTTTTTAAATAAAAGCAAACTAAATTTAAATTATTATTCTTAACTAATTTTAACTTTTTAAATTACACGTAGAACGATACATAGACATACACATAGACGGCTTAAATAATTAATATTATATTTTATATTTTTCTTTATGGTTATAAATATAATAATGGCAACACTAAATATAGATAACTAATTAATGTTTTTTAAATTGTAATAATTATAATGATATCAGCAAAAATTAAATAAATAATATTCCACATTCAATTATAAAACTAATTAAAATTATAAAAATGTTTAGAGTTATAAAATATAGTAAGGTACAATTTTTCATTTTATTATTTGCGGGTAGGCTGTCTGTAACAACTATACCTTCGAGACATCTAACACCTCAGTCTCTCCCGTGACCACAGAGTACATTGGTATATGCCCGTGACCATGATTGCTGTAAAGCATTCGAAGCGTCGGAAACCAAAAATCGAAATAAATCCGCGAAATAATCCGAAAAGATAGTTTTATTTAAAATACGTGTGCATATATTATTATTATGTACATATCTTCATAAAATATTAAAAATTTCAAGGAAAGCTAGTATGATATGGAAGCTTAATGAAGATATTACCTTTTATAGCTTCATTCTATTCACGTTGCTGGTAAAGTAGGTACATTATTTATAACTCACTTTTATCTTTACTTAAGGCTATAGTCAGCAATACCTTTATGATATTTTAAGCATTTTTTGTGAACGAGAATTGCTATTAAGAACTAAAGTGTAAATGGTGTTAGAAACAGTGCTATTACGAAAAGCTTTTATCTTGTATAGAGAAAGTGAATATTATTTGTATATGAAGTAATTTCCATAATATATTCCCAAGAAAATCTTATTAGAGGCTCAAAGAATATCAGAGCAGATACATATGGGAATGAAACTAAATATATATACATAAAGCAAGTTATTTAATTAAAATTGTAATGGGGATTTTAGGTACAAACAGCCTAAGACGACTAGCGAGCCCGACTCATTACGGAGAAGACATCCATCATAAGTTTAATGTTTGTAAAGGAATTACCAAGTTAGTTTGAGCGGTAATACGAGCAACTAATTCCAGTTGAGTTATGCAATGGAATAAACATATACGTATACGTAGTTTCGTAGAAACATTCTATACTTTATTTCATTTATTTTAACACTTAATCTAAAGAAATTTACCTGTTATGTTAATTATAAATTAGTGTCACTATCTGCCAATATTTTTATACTATACACTAGTGACTTAGTTTCGCTTCGTTCGGATGCGCTTGTGTCTCTATTTAGTCTACAGTATACCACGGGTTTTTCTTAAAGATTAATAACATGCTGAAACTTTACAAGTAGCTTCGTTTGACGAGACGCCCAACTTTTCCTTCTACGAAAATTTGATAATGGCACATACAATTGTGGATTGATATGGAACAAGTTTCGACTTGTGGTCAAGTATGGTGGCGGTTTAAGATTTATTACTAACAGGTTGTTTTACAGTTTAATCTTGGGATATCATAAAACAAGAAAAAAAATGTCCCTTAAAACAGATAGTTTAGATTAAATCGTCCCGCAGCTCCCGCTCTACGAACTTCTTAAGATAACGACGTCATAAAATTTATTAGTAACAGGCTGATTTTCATAATATTCATTTTAAAAAATATGCATAATTGAATGGCCATATCGTTCTACTAATAAAATGGTAGGATTTCTCAGTCCTACGCTCGGATACCGTCTACCGCACGGTGATAATTTATTCATTACTAACTGTACAGCACATGAAAGGTAAGTAAATGTATTATCAATAAAAAAACACTATTCTACACGATAATAGGTAGCACTATACATAAAGCGATAGTCCTACAAAAAATATGTAAACTTATTAATTATTAAGAAAAACCCGTGATGTATGTATTTAAACTATTGTATGTAGTCAGCGCCACCTTTTAGCAAATTTTATTACTAACAGTAACCTATGTTGTTATAGTACTATGTACTCATTAGTTTATCTTTATACTCCCAAACATTCAATCAACTCCAGTCATTGTAACGCGAAGGAGTCACAAAAGTTAACTGTTTCGGACGACCAGAACCAGGGTATGTCTAGTACCCGGAGGTCGACCTGGGACAATCTCCCAGACGTTCTTGGCGTACACGGCAGTATGTCCGTTTGCTGGTAATGTACGCCACCACGCACCCCTGAATGCGTAGCTTGGGTCCCGATCCACTAGGGTTTCTTCGTTGACAGGAGACTATACTTAGAGGCGATGAAATAAAAACACAATTTTTTCCTTTTTTCTCTCTTGGTTTCGGTTCTTCCTTTTCCTTTTAGTTGTTGCCTCTTCGGTGGCTGTCTTGCGACTGACTCGAATCGAGAAATGGCTCGCCTTTTATTTGGCCCGTTAATACCTTACAGAGAGCCGCGTACTTTGAGCTCATTTTTCGAATAAAATTTCCCTAAACCGAAACCTTGAGAGTCCTTTTATTTTATGTTTTCAGTAAAACACCTTACACATATTTATTTATTTACATGCCTTACATACTATTATACAATATTAAAACATAATATTCAATATATAATAATTAATTAAAAAAGTCTTAAAACAAAAATATCTAAATTTCTAGGTTGCTACATTTTTACTATACATTTTCCCTTATAACTTTTGAACGGATAGTCCTATCGACCTAATTCTTGTTTTATTATAAGTTTTATAATAAAATCTATTATTTAAAACATAAACTATTATGCTATTGCAAGAAACAAAAAATCTCATTTTCAAGTTACGTAATTATATGCTAACATTTTACTTACGTACCTATTCCTTTCAAATTAATGTTAAATAGTCTTATATGATTCAAATAAGCAAAAAATACTCTAAACTAACCTTATTACACTAATTAGAACTTATTTTAACATAATAAATCTAATAAGAATGAGATTTCATATTTACAACAATTATTCATAATACGCTAAAATGACATTGTCCCTATATTAATACACACGTTACTCGAAGATAAGTTTTCCGTCGCCGACATTCTCCCCCTCGTGCTTTGCACCAACTCCTGGACTCGGCGACGCTCCCGGCACCAACAGCACCACTCTCGAACTGGGCCTCCGTAGAACACCTCCTCTGGTCTCGACGTCGACGACTCTGGTCCGCCCGTCTGGTCCAGGATACACATGCAGGATTCTTCCGCGTGGCCAGATGCATCTTGGTAGGCTGTGATCGACGATCAGTACGATGTCTCCGACTTGCAAATCTGTGGCGCTGACTCTTCCTTTGGTCTTCCTTGGTAGTAGAGTGGGCAAATACTCTCTCAGCCAACGTTGCCAGAAGTGATCGGCAAGTCGCTGCGTAGCCTTCCAGGTGTGTCTGCCCACAAGCTCGTTGTCCTCGAAGCTGCCGATTCTTGCTGCGCCACATGATCGCCCGATGAGAAAGTGGTTCGGTGTAAGTGCTTCTTCTTCAGGGTTCTCGGAGAGGTGGGTGAGGGGCCGAGAGTTGACTATGTGCTCGGCCTCTAACAGGAGGGTATGAAGTACCTCCTCTCGTGGTTGCCTTTCGTTGAGCGTGGCGTCCAGTGCGGTTTTAATGGATCGCACCAGACGCTCCCATGCACCTCCCATGTTTGGTGCACCAGGAGGTATGAACTTCCACTGCACACCGATCTTCTCCGCTTCCGAGATAAGGTCTTCTTGCTTCATGGTGTCTAGTGCTTCTTTGAGTTCTTTGTTGGCGCCAACGAAGTTAGTGCCATTGTCGGTGTAGATTATCTTTGGCATTCCCCTTCTCGCGGCGAATCGTCGTAGTGCCATGATCATGCTGTCAGTGGAGAGTGAAGGAGTGAGCTCAATGTGTACAGCTCGTGTTGTTAAGCATGTGAATAGAGCACCCCATCTCTTCTCATGGCGTCTTGCTACGGTGATCGTCATAGGGCCGAAGTAATCTATTCCCGTGCACGTAAATGGAGGGTTTCCGTGCATCAGCCTCTCAGCAGGTAAGTTGCCCACTGGTAGTTCTTGAGGTCTTGCCTTTCTTGTTTTGCACCACTGGCATTGATGTTGAATGGTCTTGATCGCTGACCTCAGTCCTAGCACCCAGAAGCGTTGTCTTACTTCGTTCATTACGGTCGCGTGATTCCCGTGATTGAAGCGGCAGTGAAATTCTTCTATGATGAGAAGTGTTGTCTTGTCCTTGCTGTCGAGTACGATGGGTCGTTTGTAGTCTCTGGTAACCCCTCGTATCGCGTCGATTCTTCCTTTCAGTCGCAGGAGACCTTCTTCTAGCACTACGTCGAGCCTTTTCAACTTGCTGCTGCCCTCTAATTGTTTTCCTTGCTGTAGGCACCTGATGTCCTCTTTGAAGCATTTCTCTTGACTTCTTCTTAACAACAGCGTTTCAGCTTGCTCTAGTAGACTTGTTTCCAATGGTATGTATTTCCTTTCTGACGTTTTTGAAGACAGATGTCGCTTCTCAACAATTTTCTTATTCCTTTTTGTAGTTTTCCAGGTAGGATCTTCTTTGCTGGCGTGGACCTTTTCCTTTCTTCTGCAGAGTTGTATGAACTGCAGTACTCTTGCTGTAGCTCGCCAAAGTCTTTTCCACGACGAGAACTTTTCGGGATCTGGTGATGGATAGGAGCTGCCTGCAGTCGCTACGATGTCCGCTGCCTTTTCTTCGCCAGTGGTTTCTTTCTTGAATGTTCTTGCCGCAGGCCAGTGAACTTCATCTCTTCTTAGAAACCCTGGTCCGGTGTACCATCGGTGTTGGCAGTCGAAGTGTTCTGGTACGTCACGTGTTGCATCATCTGCAGGGTTCTGCGCCGTCGGTACCCATCTCCAGTCCTGTGGTTTTGTGAGATCTTCTAACTCCGCCAAGCGATGAGCCACGAATGTCTTGAAGGTTCTCGGGTCCGTCTTGATCCATGATAGCACGATACTGGAGTCTGTCCAAAACGTCTTCTTTTCTATTTTCAGATCCATTTCTTCCTCGACCGAGTGTGCCAATCTGCTTCCTAGGAGGGCCGCTTGCAGCTCGAGTCTCGGGATTGACACCGGCTTCAACGGAGCGACTCTTACTTTTGCTGCTACTAAGCTGACGTCATAAGTCCCATTTTGATTTTCAGTTCTCCAATATACCGTAGCTGCATACGCCATTTCGCTTGCATCCGTGAACGTGTGCAGCTCCCCCTCGGTGCGACGTGGTGCCAGACATCTCGGGATCTGAAGGTCTTGGAGCAGCTTCATCTTCTCCAGGTAAGTCTTCCATGACTCGTACTCCTTTTCTTCTATCTCTTCATCCCAACCGACGCCACTTCGCCATATGTTCTGGAGCAGCCTTTTGCCTTGGATGAGAATTGGTGATGCTAGCCCTAGTGGATCGAAGGTCGACATCACGGCGCTGGTGACTTCTCTCTTCGTAGGTACCTTGAGTCCTTGTGCCACTTCATCTGGCGTGTTCCGAAGGTTCGCCCTAAAGCCTATGGAGTCCCTTTCTGTAAACCAGCGTAGTCCCAGTGTCTTCTCTTCCTTCTCACCAAGGTCCACCTCTGTCTTCTCAACTGACTCAGTCTTCACGTCTTGCAGCAGGTCGGAGTGGTTTGACGCCCATCCTCGGAGTTCGAAGCCCGCCTTTTTGTGAATGAAGTCCACCTGCGCTGTAATTCTCTTGAAGTCCTCTTCTGAATGGAAGCTGTGCAGGTAGTCATCCATGTAATGGTTCAGCTCGATTGCCTTTGCTGCCTCTGGGTACTGCTTCTTGTAGTCCGCCGCGTTCCGGTTCTTCACGTAGATCGCTGTGCTAGGAGATGATGTCGCGCCGAAGATGACTGATGTCATTCTGTACTCCTTCGGTGCTACGTCACGACGATCCCCTCGCCACAGGAACTTCAAGCTGTTTCTATCTTCTGGCCGGATGCGAACTTGCAGGAACATTTCCTTTATGTCGGCTGCCACTGCAAACGGGCCTTGCCGGAACCTCAGTAATACCCCGAAGAGCGATTGCAGTAGGTCTGGTCCCGGTAGTAAAGCGTCGTTGAGGCTTCTCCCTTTAGACTTGGCTGCAGCGTCGAAGACGATCCTTATTTTCTTCTTCAATGGATGTACCACGGAGAAATGAGGGAGGTACCATGTCTTCTTTGAATCTTCTTGTCCACCAGGTGCTTCTTCTGCATACTTGCTGTCGATTAGATGCTGGATCTGCTTATTGTATTCTGCCTTCAGCTGAGGGTCTTTGTCTATCTTCTTTTCAATGTTGAACAATCGGTTCTTGGCAGACGTGTAGCTTTCAGGCATCTGTTCATCTTCATTTTTCCATAGAAGTCCAGCTTCAAATCGACCATCTTCTAGTCTTCTGCAGGTCTTCTCTAGGATGGTGAGTGCTCTTCCTTCTGAATCCGTAGTGGGTCTTCTTGGTAGTACTCCAAGTGCTTCGATTGCGAAGTGATCCTTGATGGCTTGATGCATCTCTTCTTCTGGCGTGCTGACATGTAGACACGTGTTTAAGAAGTGCACCACTTTCGCGCCTCCAGTGTCTGACCCGTGGAGCACCCATCCAAGTCCTGTTCTTGAAGCGACTGGTTGTCCTGGTTTCCCTCTTCTTACTTCTTGAGTCACGATTAGCTCCCAGTTGTCTTGACCGATGAGCAGCTGTGGTGACTCCCCCTTATAATATAGAGAGTCAGCAATCTTCTTCAAGTGTTGACACTCTTCTATCCTTTTCTTTTCTAGGAACTGCGGTGCAAGCTTCAACTCTTCGATGGTCCGGACTCTTCTCAAGGTCTTCTTGGTCTTCTGATGAATCCCCTTCACCGTAAGGTCAAGCATCTGAGAGTCTTCCTTCCTTATCAGCCTGCCTCCAACAGTCTCGATGACCAGTTCCTCCTTTCTTCCTTGAGCGCCGATTTCTTCTGCTACCTTCTGGTCTAGCAGCGACACTGTTGACCCTTCATCCATGAGGGCCAATATCTTCTTTGATCCTTTTGACCCGAAGATTTCTATCGGAATTATCTTCAGGTATGCCCTTGCGTTGTTGACCGCATTCACCGATGCCATGATGCTCGCCACTTCTTGTGGTTTGTTCTTCTGTTCTTCCGAGGAACTTTTCTCTGTCTCGACGTGCAGCAGATGATGATGCCACCTCTTGCATTCCTTGCACGACGGCTTCTTGCAGCTCTCCTTCCGATGTGTCCCTTGTAAACACTTGAAGCAAACGCGGCTTTTCTTCACTATTGCCCATCGATCTTGCACAGACGCCTTCAGGAACTTCTGACACCCGACGAGGAAGTGTTCACCCTCACACATGGGGCAAGTCTTCTCTGATCTTGAAACCTTTTCTTTGAAGTCCTTTTCCTTAGTTGAATGCGTTGCTTGTCGATGAGTCCGTCTGAACCCGCTCTTCTCTTCTGTTGATGCATAGGCTCCACACTTGTCTGCTTCTCTGTTCAGGAACTTGGACACCAGTGTTAGGTCGGAGAACTCGCCTTCTTCTGTTGTTTCAATGAAGTCGTACCATCGGAACTTGAGGATCGTAGGCATCTTCTCAATAATTTGTTTCACCATCTCAGGTGAATGCAGGTACTGTGGTTTCTTCAATCCTTTTATTGCCGCTACGCTGTTGCTGATCTGGCTCGCGAAGAGGCATATGTCCCTTGGGTTTTCAGAAATCTTCGGCAACGTTTTGACCTTGTCCAACTCTGCCAGCACCAGTGCATCTGGTCTTCCATATCTTCTTCTGAGGGCTTGAATCACTTCCATCGGAGAGGCTTCGGAGTACAGCAGACTCTTGATAGCTTCTCTTGCGTCGCCCTTCAGTGCTCTTCTTAGCCGAGCCATATTCTGGACGCTGTTGAACATCGGTGCTGTATCTTCATAGACAACCTTGAAGGCCATCCACTCGCTGCTGTTGCCGTCGAAGTAGGGTAACTCGTGAATGTAGGTTGGCTGTCCTGCTGGTCCTCGCGTGGTAAGAGCTTCCTTCAATGCTGCCGTCAGTGCTTGAATTTCAATCGTAGCTCCTCTCGTTGAGGAGTTCTCTTCAGGCTTCATCTTCTGTGGCTCTTCCAAGGGGTGTGGACCTCGCATCTCTGGTTGAACTTTGTTGCCATCCTCCAGCACAGACGTCTCGATCCAGTTCTGCACCTGTGCTGTTCTGTCTTCCAGGTCTTCATCCACGGAGTCCTCTTCTTCACACTGTGCCATCTCCAATCTGACACGGGCTAGCTTAGTTTCAGCCTGTGCTTGCTTCAACTCCAGGCGTGCCAACTCTTCCTTTGCTTCTAGCTCGCGTCTTCTGGCCGAGGAACTCGTGGTCTTCGTGGACCTGGCGCGACGACTGACCCCCATCGGTTTCAGGGTCTTGGAGGAGCCTTGAACATCCTTTCCAGGTACATCTTCTTGGCTCTTCCTGGTCATCCTCTGTGCAGCATCTTCTTTGTTGCCTTCCATAGACGCCGCCGTAGTTGCAGTCGTAACCGAAGTCTCCGTCACTGTGGTGCCCTCCGTGGTCGTGGTACCCGAAGAAGTGTTCGATGTAGTTGCAGTTCCCGATGACGCCGACGCTGACGTGACCCCTTCTGATCCCGACGTTCCATCTGTCGCGTCCCTATCTGAAGGACGGGACCCGGGACGTGAGGGGGCATCCTTCTGCGACCTGGTTACCGGCATCTTGAACGCAATCTTCTGTTTCTTCTGAACTTCTTCTAGCAGGGATCCGGCTCGAAGGACCAACTGTTTCGGACGACCAGAACCAGGGTATGTCTAGTACCCGGAGGTCGACCTGGGACAATCTCCCAGACGTTCTTGGCGTACACGGCAGTATGTCCGTTCGCTGGTAATGTACGCCACCACGCACCCCTGAATGCGTAGCTTGGGTCCCGATCCACTAGGGTTTCTTCGTTGACAGGAGACTATACTTAGAGGCGATGAAATAAAAACACAATTTTTTCCTTTTTTCTCTCTTGGTTTCGGTTCTTCCTTTTCCTTTTAGTTGTTGCCTCTTCGGTGGCTGTCTTGCGACTGACTCGAATCGAGAAATGGCTCGCCTTTTATTTGGCCCGTTAATACCTTACAGAGAGCCGCGTACTTTGAGCTCATTTTCGAATAAAATTTCCCTAAACCGAAACCTTGAGAGTCCTTTTATTTTATGTTTTCAGTAAAACACCTTACACATATTTATTTATTTACATGCCTTACATACTATTATACAATATTAAAACATAATATTCAATATATAATAATTAATTAAAAAAGTCTTAAAACAAAAATATCTAAATTTCTAGGTTGCTACATTTTTACTATACATTTTCCCTTATAACTTTTGAACGGATAGTCCTATCGACCTAATTCTTGTTTTATTATAAGTTTTATAATAAAATCTATTATTTAAAACATAAACTATTATGCTATTGCAAGAAACAAAAAATCTCATTTTCAAGTTACGTAATTATATGCTAACATTTTACTTACGTACCTATTCCTTTCAAATTAATGTTAAATAGTCTTATATGATTCAAATAAGCAAAAAATACTCTAAACTAACCTTATTACACTAATTAGAACTTATTTTAACATAATAAATCTAATAAGAATGAGATTTCATATTTACAACAATTATTCATAATACGCTAAAATGACATTGTCCCTTTAATAATACACACGTTACTCGAAGATAAGTTTTCCGTCGCCGACATTAACTCATATACAAATTTTTGCATTTATGATAGTAGAGTTAGTTTTATTAATTTGAATAAAAATCACATAAATTTATTAAATGATACATATGTATATGATACGAAGTGAATATTAACTTTAATGTCCAACAAGCTTTTGTTCATTGGGAGCTTTCTAAAGGGGAAGTAAATGGCGCTTAGCCCATAAAGCTCCGTAAGTTATAATTTTATAAAGCAAAAAGTTTTTTAAAAATTCTTTCCTCAAGATACAAAATATGTTGTTATAAATATATAAAAATCATAGATATTATTTATTTTTAATTATTTATTTTCAAATAATTAGAGCGGCGGTGTCACTTACACTAAGTTATATGTATACATTATACATTATTACAAACATTAAAGGAAAGTATATTTACATAACATATACTGGGGCTTTTCCGGCCCCTTCCGCTGTTATTTCTTGGGTAAGACTGCTTATTAATCATCCAACTAGAGTGGTCAGCGTTCATATTGCATTTTGCCAATAGAACTTAATTTTCAAATAAATAAAGCTGTTATGATGTAAACAGGAAAAAGTTAGCAACATTATATAATTTCATCGTTCCTTTACTAGACCTGCAAAATATTGAACTGTTACATAACATACAAATATTTTTATAACAATAGTTCCATATCCGTATTAATATTATAAATGTGAAAGTTTGTGAGTATGGATGTTTGTTACTCTTACATGCCAGAACGGCTGAACAGATATAGATGAAATTTGGCACAGAGGTAGATTATAGTCTGGAATAGGCTATTTTCATCTCGGAAAAATGTACGGTTTCCATGGGATAGGTTAGTTCTTGTTGTTTTAAATAAAACAGATTTTTTCGTGAATTTATTTTGAATTTTGGTTCCCGTCGCGAAAAAATCTGAAAAGATAGTTTAATTTAATATGTTAAATATTCGCATAAATCTAAGAAAGTATTAAGAGTTATGTATACTTATAAATAATATACTTAGAAATAATATTTGTTTTTATACTGTGTTAGTTTTTGATCTCAGCTTGAGAAAAATTTGACTTTTGGTTATTATTTATGTTTATTTATTCCTGACTTCAAAAAAGGAAGGTGTGTTCGGGTACATCTCTATTATTATATTTATTATATGTTTTTATTAATAAAACTTTGCTTATTCGCTTATTATGTATTTCTCTTTATAATGATCAGGCTATAGATTTAATTTAAAAAGTGAAATTCTAAATTATTGCGATTTATACGAGTAAAATTATAACTTTTATGGTAATTTTTAAATTTATTTGAATAAAGAGTAAAAAAGTCATAATTTACATTGTTAAATTTCCCTCATAACATGCAATTTTCTTGTCTAATATCTTGCAGGTAGGCGTCGTATCTCACGTCGCGTCGTGGTGAGGATTAGCTGTGTAAGACGGGTTTCCAGGTCGTGCAGCCTATCGTCAGTTATAGCCTGTTATAGCCAGTTACACCCGATTATCGCTGCAGGGATCTTACTAAGTAATGGTTCTCCTTAATTAAATGCGACTTCCTGTATATTGATGGGCCTTCTGGTACCTGTTTATATATTGAATCTTTTAAATTACAGTATATATATGTAGGACGTATTATAAAACTTGCTTTGATAATTGGGTTAGTGTTAAGTTTGTTAATAATGATGTTAAATTCAAACTTTTGTCACAACTAGACTGTGCAAAAACTTATTATATACGAGTGGCTTACCCTCGCATCGCTTGAGTGCATCCCTAACCGTTCTTTCACGCGTTTCAACGAAAAGGAGTTAAAGTAATACATACACACACGCTTTTGCTCTTATATTATTATGTATAATAGAAGTCTGATGGTCAATACAAGGGTATTTCTCCGAGATTGCGTTCTTCATCTGATTAATCTGGCCAAAAAATATTTTTATTTTTAGCTCTATTCAACATACTCTTATGATTCTTCATGCCAAATAATATTTGGCATGATGGCCAGATTAATCAGATGAAGGACACAATCTCGAAAAAATACCCACAACTACAGATTTTCTCCATTCGAGATTCGATTCCATAAACGTCCGGTATATTCGGAAGTGCTTATCAGACATAAACATACAACAACCCTCGCTGAAGCTTCGTACACATACTTATATTGATTTTGACGGAAAATTGCATTATGACCTAAAAATAAACTGCGAATACGATGCAATCATGGTATTGCAAACACCGACATCTGAACTACAGTTTTAATTTACTGACAATAATAATAGGTTCGTCATTTGCTTGTTACTTGAGTTTTCATGCTTTGTATTTTCTAATCATTATTATTATTATAAATGCGAAAATGTATTTGTTGCTTCAAGTACTAACAAAGCACAGGAATGATATCATCTTTAATCGTAGGGATGTTTATGACCCGGTAATTGCTGTAGACTGTTTTTTATCCCAACGTATCCAATTGTTACTGTGACATTTAAGTTAAGTTTAAGACCAAAAATTAAAAAAAACAAATGCAGCAAAAATTATTTCTATTCATACGAAACACATGGTTAGAAACAAAAGCTTACTCTAAGCTTAAAACTTTATATGAAGACACGTCTCATAGTAACTTCCGGTTATACAACTGCTACGTGGTACTAACTTTTTATCCGTTAAGGCTTATTCAGATATTTTTCATGCATGCATAGAGTATAATGGAATAAAATAAATCATATCCAACATTTAGTTGGAAAATAAAATTGTATATTTTACTAAAGTTTCATATTAATATATTATAGAAATCAGCTAACTTGATAGACCCTGTCCTGTCCCGTTTTCAATTATATTCGTGTTGTTAAAAGAACGTTAGTTAAAGTTAGAAGAACTTTACTGCACCATAAGTACCTACTCAAAAAATCATCAGGCTCGGTCAAGCCTTTTAGGACGAAAATAATTACAAATACACGCTCATTGGGATTTTATATATAAAATTTCCAGTATCGATGTGACATTTTCATTTAAAAAGATTTATTTTTATATATTTCTACGAATGCTATAAAATATCAACTAGAATCAAAACATTTACCTAAAGGACAATGTGAAATTTATTACACATACTTAACCTATTATATACCTATATATTAGGTTCAGAAAATGTTTATTTTTTTTAATACGAGCCCTAAAAACTTATTTTTAATTAAATAAAAATAATAAATGATTTCAATTTAGTCGCGATTTAAGAAAAAGTCTATTCTACTCACCCTCGCTCCGTTCGGGTTGGTACTTACTTACGTTTTAACGTTTGGTATAGATTTCTCAGATATGAGATATTTTTCCGCAGTAAAAAGTATCCTATATGTTGACCCGGATAAACAGCTATTATCATAATAAATTTCATCAAAATCCCACCAGTAGTTTTTTCCGTGATGTGGTAACAGACAGACAGGCACACAAAAATTCTAAAAACTATAGTTTCGGACTTTGTATCGATAATAATGTATATCGATAATAATGTCTATTTCAATAAGATTTTCCAAGAAAATATTTAATGTACAGATTCGGCTTAGTTATAATTTTATTATATGTATAGATTGCGTCACATTTGTTCGCGTACCTATGAAAATGAATAATTAACTTTCGTTACGGTGGCTGTATTTCATTAGCGAATACCAACGGAGGAAATTCAACATCAATGCGGGGAATTACGCTATTATACGCCGGGGAGTGAATAGCATTCCTTATGTGATTTCAGATTAAACCTCTATGGATACATAAGGAAAGTGATTACTCGTAACTGTTGTCTTTTACGAATTGTATTAAGATGCTGACTGGTTTATGGCAACACAAAAATCTGACACTCATATTGGACTTATTAAGTTATTCGTTTTTAATAATTTTATTATTAAAATTTATAATAATATACTTGTAAGTTTCGGAATTTAAAGCATAGTTGAACGCTTCGTTTTTACTTATACAATGGAGATAATAACACTTTGAAATTTTAATCTTATTTTTAAAAGTGAGTAAGTTGATGTCGTAAGGTATCATTTATTTCGTGTAAAATTTATTTCATTCGCCAGTTTTACGCCGTTATATTACACGGTATTGTGATGATTTCACAGCTCGGGGACATGCGTCGATATGTATTTTAATTAACAATTTGCAATAACGTGTGTAATAATCACGAAATGACACAGGCGTGCCCGATATTATACTTTGAATAAATAGCAGATACATAAGTTGTAGATTGATCAATTCTGTACCTTAATAATGCAAATATAAGATTTTTTTGTCTAGAAAAACGTAACGTTCCCACGTGATATTTTCATGTGCCGCCTCTGATATTTTCATGCCGCTGATACCAATCATTTCCAATATGATTACCACTTGTTTTACGGTGAAGGAAAACATCGTGAGGAAACCTGCATGTCTGAGAGAACCTAGCAAGTTTTCAAAAGACATGTGAAGTCCGCCAACCCGCACTTGGCCAGCGTGGTGAACTATGGTCTGATCCCCCTCGTATTGAAGGGAGGCCCGTGCCCAGAAGAGAGGGACGTCAAATAGGGCTGAAAACATACATACCTACATACTGTTGAGAAAATAGTTATCGTGATTAATATAGGGAAAAGGCGAGGGATTTTTTTTAATATTCGAAATATGATATTTCACAATTAATTACTTCGATAATCCTTGAACTTTACGAATGTTTTTATCATAAGCATATATAACTCATAGTGTATGTATATATCTACATATATGTATGTGAACCCTCTATAAAACCACTTACAGGAGGCATGGTTGATCACTAGGAAAGCGTATGAACAAAATTTTACAATCAAGAATATTTTATATTATATATGAGAATTATTTCATAATTCCTACATTCTTACACATGTGAAAAACACGACATAATATATATTTTTATTAATAAGTGTAGTGAGCGAGAAAACACGGGTTGAAAAGTAAATTTGCTTTAGCAATTCCAATTTAGCCCCAATCCATTGTAGATTGTGTACGTACGTACTTAATAGCTCGTTATCAACAATCTCCTATTAAATACCAAACATTTTTACATGAGTGTATAGCATGTAATATTCATGAATGTAAGTAATTATCTAAAAAGTAATGGCGTTCAACTACCAATAGGGCCCTCTTTTAAAATTATTAATTTCTTCAACAGCCATTCCTGAGTTTATGACCTTCTCAATATACGTTGCTTAATTAATTAATTCTGAAAGGCAACTAATAGAAGCGTAATAGCCGTATTAATAGGGTGATCGTTAGCGAACTGAATTTGAATAAAACGCTCGGAATTTTGCAAAATTATTATTGAAAGAGTAAAAATCGAACGTTGGCAGGATATTAAATTCTTTTTTAAGGATATTTTTATCGAGTTTTCTCTTTAAAAAAGTTTTTACAATTTATTTAATGTTTTGTTTAAGATTTACTTATTATTTTATGTCTAATTAATAAATATGAACTCATTTTCTATGTACGTATATATTTTATTTCAAACAAAAACTTATTAATTGAGCTTTTGTAAGTCCGATTTAATAATTTATATGTTATATTTTCTTAAATACGCCTATGTTTTGATTTAATTGTAACTCGTGCTTTGATTAATTTATTCACAAAGGTATAATGGGTTGTAAATTTCAAACAACTTGTACAGGTAAAAGGCATTTGTAGCCGTACTACAATTTATTACGTCTTTAGCACAGTTTTATTTGATACCTTAAAAATTAGTAAAATCTCTGGGAAGTTTTTATTGTGTTCATAAAATTACTTTCGTCCCGCCTTAGCTCCGTACAGTTGTAAAATGGTAGAGAAATAAGTGGTTGCATGTACTCGTGTGTACCTAATACATCTTATACTTTACACTAGTGAAGTATACACTTATCTGTTGAATCCTAAATATCTATGGATTGTAGACGTCGATTAGTTTCAATGGGCTATTTTTAATATTATAGCCAACATGGCAACATATATCTGAATACAACAACGTGTTTAGTGATTAACTGAGAGACTAATTAGCGAATAATTAGCCTGAGCCGTTGAAGACCAAAAATATATAAAAGCAAAACTTTTGTGAAACAATGAAACTATATTGATGATTATATATCATTGATTGATATGATAATATTGACTTTGTCTGTACATAATAAAGTTTATACACACAAGAGAAAATCATACGTCCCGCGCCAAAGTCAAAAATATATTCGTCGTCATACTTTTCCAGCCTGTCTGGCGCCTGTGTAGACCAACACCACAGCTACTATATATATACTATACTATACTATATACCTACTTTATTGAAAAACAAGTAGGTAGGTAGTACTTTTTATATTTTATATTTATATATGTACAATATAGGTATAGTATTTATGTATGTATGTAGTTAAAGTAGTTAAGTTAGCGATAAGGCTGCCTCTTGTACCTTCTTCTATATTTTGTATATTTTCTCTTTTTGGGTGTACAATAAAGAGTAATTCATTCAAGTAAGTATTGAAAAAATCCAAATAGTAACTGTATTTTTACTGGATTTTCTTTAATTAGGAAACTGTATAGAGTTGTTTTTTTTGGGTTATTTTGTATTTATTCTATCGCAAAAATGTTAATACTATTTCAATCACTCTTCAGTGTAAAATATGTTTTATTGGTAAATACGTAACACGAATAAATTGTGTGGTAGATAGAACCTGTTAATGCGCATGTCAGACTTCCACTGCCGATTTTTCTGTTCACCCAATCTAGAAGATTAAAGAAGTAGTGTGTTTTAGACCTTTTTTTGTTTACTGTAAAACCACGGGACCACATTTCTGATATCATTTTTTTTTATTTAAAAATAATATAAATATAAGAAATCCATAACAACCATAAAATCGGTGATCCGTTACGTCAAATATGAAATGCGATTCTATTTTCTTTTTTGTATTTTATAATTATTATTTAATATTTTGTAAATAATTTAATTAATCAAAACTTACAAACCTTAGAAATCTATAAACCCTTCCAGTACGTTATTTTACAACGTAGCGATTTAAAGCGCTACGTTATCTCGACCAATCTTAACAGTTATTATGAAATTACACAAAAAAATCATATTCCATAATGTGAGCAGTGCCAAGAATCTTATCAAGTAAGCAATTTTGATTAGACCAGCTGTAGCAATGTACAACATGTGATTACTTAATTCTACGCCAAGTGGGCAGGGACCCTCATAAAGATAGCGAAAACGAGTAGGCTCTTCTTAATTTATGAACGAATTACGCCACTACGTTCATGCCAAACTACGTACGAGATATTTGTCGCGAAATAGAGTCTATTCAGCGTTATTTACTAAAAGTGTTATATTATTGAAAATCAGAGAATTGCCGACGTAGAGTAGGTTCTATTTGCCGGACAATGCTTATTCGGCCAAAATCGCATGTTCGAAACTTGTAGAGATCATATGCCTGTATAATGAGCATCATGTCAACTTTGAAAATCCATTTACAAATCGTTTTTGCGAGCTAAAGTACACAGAAAGGTTTTGACTCCTTAAGTTCGCTTGATTGGTTGATCAGTTACAAATGCGTAAAAGAATTCGCCTTTTTTTCACTATTATTTTTATTCGCACAATCATGTAACGAGTAACACGACTTATTGTAAATACATTGCATAATGTATTTGCCTAATAGTAATTTTAGCAACATTTTTAACAGCATCATTTTAACACAATTATTTTATATAATAAGCACTACAATTTGTCTGGTTTTCTACATTATATAAAACCTATTTACATTTCAGTTGAATATCTTCATAACTTCAGAGGGCATCGATAAATAATATTGGAAAATCGTTGAAGAACAAAAATCAAAATTGTGTTGAAATGAAAAACTTCATCGTTATGTCATAGATATTTAATCTCTACATATAATAAAATTGTAACTAAGACGAATCTGTACATTAAATATTTTTTGAAAATCTTATTGAAATAAACGTTATTATCGATACAGAGGCCGAATCTACAGTCTTTAGGATTTTTGTCTGTCTGTTACCGCATCACATAAAAATCACTGGGGAATCTGGATGAAATTTGGTATGGTGATAGCTGGTTACCCGGGTCACCATATAGGATACTTTTTACCGCGGAAAAATATCTCATTTCTGAGAAAAAATACAAAAACTGCAATGTAAGAGTATACTAATATTATGTAAAACCTAAGAAATTTTTTTCGTCACCTGAACGCGGGCGGAGCCGCGGGCAATGCTAGTATATAATATATTTCATTCCGTCGTTTTTTCCCTGTCTAAGTGTTATGGAATGTTAATTTTTGAAAGTATTACATTTTAATTTGAAAATATATGGAATCGCTATTATACTTATAATTTATATCATAAGTATTGCTGCTAGACACATGAATCGTACTGTTTTAGCATATTCAAGCTGAATTCATGTTTAATATTTATCCCAAAAATACTCGCGGTCCGTATTTCGCTTTACGTGCGCAGATAAAATCGTTTTATATAACCGTTTTCGTTCCCATAATAAAATTGTAGCGTGGTCAAATTTTAAACTTTTATTCTAAGTGAATTTTGGTTGTAATAGAAATTATATTAGTTTCCAGATTTCTTATCTGTTAACATACCTTCACGCGAAAGGTCCGATAACGAAGGAACAAATTTTAATAGAGCCATTTACGTTGTATTTTTTTGCCTACATTAAATAAAAATATGTTTTATTATAATATTTTCATCGAAATAGTAGTTTATAAGGTATAGTTTGAGTTTTCCTCTGTTGTCCCTTCCTTGTGTTGCTCTTTATAAAGCTGTGGTTTGCACGGGGATGTTAACTCAACAGCACGCGTGCGGCGACGCTGGCACACGGTTCTATTTAATTTTATCCATTACTATGAAACGTTTTAGTTCCGCCATCAAAGGTAAGCAAACGGCTATTTAGTTTTTCATCTTCGTCAGATACGCATTTCTCGTCAATAGTATTTAAAGAGATTCTTTTACTTTACGGACAATAATCTCCTTTAAAACATAGGTTTTGTTTTAATCGATCGAATGAATTTACGATTTGACATAGTTTCAGCTAACATGTAATACTTTATGTAGTTGTGGATTAAATAGAACTTACTTAGAAATATTTACTAAACATTTTTTTGTAACAAAGCGTCTTGTACTTTTTGGTACCAATGACTATGGCAGCGATAGGGATTGAGAGCTATTTTCTCTCATATTCACTTGTTATTTTGGTTTTACTATTATAAACCTAAGATCTAATTATTTACTTAACTTTAATCTAACGATAATACCTGAGATTTATCGCATACAAATAGTAATGGGCACCGTAGGTATAAACAAGTTAAGTCGACTAAAGAGCCCAAGTCATTACGCGTTGGGAAGACATCCATCATAAGTTTAATGTTTCTAAAGGAATTACTAACTTCGTACTCACCGTAACACGCATATAACTAAATTGTTACTAAAATTTTCCTTTAAATATAATATGCGCCTAGTAGTAATATCTAACTTTATTTCAAGATTAACTATATAGTCCAGTAAATTAAGCAAAAATAAGAGGTCAAGAGAGATAATAAGAAGTAAACTTGTATACAGCTTCATTTTGGTGTTCTTAAAGTTGTCTCAAAAGTCTCATAAAGTCCGTAATTCTTTCAAGGCCAAAGGTCACAAAAATCAGTTAATCGCGATTATCTGGGTTTCTATAGCTCCAATGATATTAGCGTTTAGTATAAAAATTGTAGAACATAAAATTTTTACATAAAATTTGCCTTACAAAATTGTTCATACGCTCAACCGATTCTGAGATAGCGGGCAGAGAAGAAAAAAGATAGTTTTACACAGAAAAATCTTCATATTGTTAGTTTTATTGATTAAACTATTAACACCTCCAGGTATATTTCTAAGAAATTAATTAAAATTCTAAGAAATCTATTGTTAACTGACACGCCGGCGTGTCCGCGATCGTGGAGGGATTAATAGGTTAATTTTTCTTAGAGATTCAATGTTTATTTTTCGATAATTATTACATGTTTCGTAAAGCTGCAACAAATGCTTAATGAATTCCGAAATGTATCCACAAATCTATAAAACTTTGCATAATTTTCGCGCTTCGGTTACATCGCGGGTATCAAATATATTTATGCGACAGTAAATGTTTCATCAGATGTACCGCAAAAATGTTTTAAGCCCGAACAGAATCGAATTAAACGTATTTGATGCCCGTTTGAAATGAGAATGTTTCTCTTATAATAATAAATGGGTACTAACTAGGTACTATGAAAAATGATATTAGATCTTTACCTATGAAATTGCCGTTTAATATACAGAAAGTTCAAGTTATAAATATTTTTTATTTCTATTAATCAAAATATGCACCCATGCTATCGATGCATCTCTGCCAGCACAGTGGTAATTTTTTAATTCCCTGCTTGAAGAAGCCAGGTGTACGGAAGCCAACAAACTCTTCAAAGGCGTTTTGTACTGCTTCTTGGGTATTGAATTTTTTCTTTGCTAAAAAGTTGTCCAAATTTTAGTAAAAGTTGAAGTCTGTCGGCGCAAGGTCTGGTGACTAAGATTGATGATGCAAAACTTTCAACCTTAGCTCTTGTAGCTTAGATACCGTCTGTTGTGCCGTATGAGGTCGAGCGTTATCGTGTAGGAGCAACGGGGATGAGCGATTAACCAAGGCTGGTTGGAGATTTGGGAGCACCTTCATCATTGTGTTCAGTTCCTCACAGTACACATACACAATAATGCTGATGCCATTTGGTAAGAAGCTGTGATGAATTATACCGGCACTAGACCACCAAACTTTGTGTCCATGATATTTTACGGGTTAGTTTTCGTTTGAGGCATTGCCTAGGTGCTGAACCAGGGTCTAACCAACATGATGCCTGCTTACGATTATCAAAAAGAATTACGTCTCAAATGGTCAGTATTGTAAAATGGGAACTTCATTGGTAAATACCTATTATTATAAAAAACTTTTACCTTCTCTTGACTTTTATAAGGCTTAGGCCTTTCATTACTTTTGATCGATTTCAAAAGGGAGGATTAACTCAATTCGCTTATACCTTTTTGTGTTTATGTTACGCATCTTCACCCATTGTGGACGGATTTTCTTAATTCCTTTTTAAATGAAAAAGTTTCAAGGTTGTTTCCCTATAATTTTCAAGAAATAATCTATACATAAGTTACCTTTGAAAGTAATAAACTAATATATGGATATTATTGTGCCAGAATAGACAGAATCTTTTTGTTTAACCTATATAAACTTGGTCTGAACTGGCTGAGATATTTTCGAAGTCGGTGCCAGCGGACAATATTTTAAGATATGAATATTTAATAGGTAAATATGTATTTTACGTATCAAAATATATTAAATTTCCTATACGTCGGCTGGCACCGACTTCAAAAATATCTGATTAGGTATCTATTCTAAATGAAAACCCCCGTTTAGTTATTTCTTACATTCTAGTGCCTGGAAGTCGGTTTTTTTAAGTTTTTATCTATGTTACAAAATCACTTTAATCAGTAATTGCGTAAAGGTTGAACAACTAATCGTTCACATTTATGTATATTAGTAAAGAGTAACATGAAACATCACTTAGATTTAAAATTTTGTGGTATTTATCTGAAAAAGATATAGAGGCTATACTGGACTTATATTCTTCTCTTAATGTCCCGTCGGTTTAAACGCCATGGTAAATTATTAAAGATACAGGGAAAACCTCAATGCTGCTGGCATACCGTTACCTGCTGGTCTTATAACTATTTATCAGTAGATGGTAAAACCGTCGGTTTGTGGTTGACGTACGTTATGTATAGAAATTAAAAGTTTTTTATATCTTTTTCTTTTATTTTATCATAAATCTGCTCTAACTGTACTGTTACCACTATACTATTGACTATACATATACTTTAGTTTTAAGTATTATTTAAAAATGTTTATATTTGTTTGTTATTTTTTTGTTATAAAAAAATCTAGATCTGAGTACGCTTTCATACCGCACGAAGAGGGTGACCATTAACGAATTGTGGCTAATTCGTTCATGAGGGTGACGTACAACGTATAGAGCTGTAATATAATTTTGGTCGTAAATGGAAACTACTTAATATATCTATTTTTTTGTATGTCCATTTATATGCTTAATAATTTATATTATTATGTTGGCAATTGGCATGTATGATATTGATATTAAGATTTTGATTCTATAATATATACCGATAGAACATATCAACCCTCAACTATAAAAGGATTAAGAACCAGCTCCTTCCGTAGACAAGTTCCATTTCTATTATCTATATTGCTAATAGAAACAAAATATATATATAAAAAATGACAATATAATAAATAAATATATAGTATAACGTTTAGATATGTAATTTTTGTAATATGTACTTGTGTGTATAAAAGATCATGTCATAATCCTAGAGTAGAAACAGATATTTTAAATAGTATTTATTCAAAATTTCTGTATCTACATACAATTTCTTTTATAATAGAAAAACAGCTACATTTCAACATTTTAACTACATTCCATTAATATTATTTGGGCGAGTGTCACATAAGTTTTTGTATGGCTTAAAGATTTCATTACTTGTGTTGAACTCATAATGTAACAATGGCTTTTACCAATATAATTCAACGAGGGTTTTTACTAATAACAAGTCGTTGTTTAATAAATAGCTATGGTGAGACATAATACAAACATTGTACCTTGTATTCATTGTACCAGCTATTTAATTAAACGTGCGGAGGTTGATTTTATAATACCCCGGTGGGTTAAGTTGGGATAACGTCTTACACAAATGCCATAATCTTGTTAGTACGTCACCCGCCACGACTTTTATTAAACGTTATAGGAGCCATGGTTTTCATTGTGATTCTATTTTAATAATGGTTTAAGTTATTTAACAAATATAGATAACCACATTTTTATAACCAGTGGTAACCCAGTGGTAGCGCGCCCGTTTGGGAAATCGAGTGAAGCGAGTTCAAATCCCGGGTTCGCACCTCTAATATTTTCATGTGCGAATCATTTCCAACATGATTATTACTTGTTTTACGGCGAAAGAAAATATCTTGAGGAAACCTGCATGTCTGAGAGCACATAGCAAGTTTCGAATTTTTCGAAAGATATGAAGTCTGCCAACCCGCACTTGGCCAGCGTGAACTATTGCCTGGTCCCCCATGCATTGAAGGGCATTTTTATATGCTTTGCTTTTTTAAATTATTTAAATGAATAAACACTATTTTCTCTTTAATAATTATCAAAGATAGAATATACTTTTTTAACTTATGAGAAAGAAGTAAAGTCGTTATATCGCTTGTTAAAGTCGACTTATCTAAAGAGGCAGAAAGAATCTATTTTTGTGTCAATTATAGTAGGAATAAATTAATAAAAGTAGTGATCAATATTACGGTCGTAGTAATTAGTAGCAGTACTTCACGTAAAAGCAACACTAGTCTCGTCTGCGATTAAAATTCAATAAAAATAAAGCATAAACACATTAATTATATTTTGCATTTTACTTACACACATTAATCATATAATTTATTAACTTTTATTATGTGTTGTATTTATAAATTAAATGGAAGTGTTTGATTTCAAAATGGTAACCCTTAATAAAAATATATTCCTTGAACGGTTGAGCTTTTTCTCTTATTTTAGCAGGACTTTTATAGGTTGATTTTTGTTAATCTAACCAAGGGTAAGAGTTACGTCCCAGCCTCCATGTTTATTCACCTTGTCGCGGTGAGAAGGCTTATTAGCGTCCGGCAATCCAGCCAGGTGGCCCACTTCGGTCGACGGTGAACTATGTAGGTTGTTCCTGGTACTTCTTTGATAAGTGATAACAGTGTACCCCGGGAGCAATTCCATGGTTGTTGCGGTCTGCCACGGCAAGCCAGTCTTAAGACACGGGAGTATTTAGATGTGGATATAACTGGCTTTTCTATTTTTACCGTTCTATAGGAAAAAATCTGCGGTCCAAAGCTTTTAGCTCATTGTCTTATAGTTTTAAAGAGTTCTATAAAGTTCTTTAATATTAAAGTAATACTAGCGGACCCGACAGACGTTGTCCTGTCTACACGTCTTTAAATTGAAAATTTCAAACTTTTTTTAATAATTTTTTTGATGAAAATTATTATTCAAATTGTGAATCTAAACCATTCCCAGATCCCCTTGAACACACACAAAAAATTTCATCAAAATCGGTCCAGTCGTTTGAGAGAAGTTCAGTGACATACACACTCACAGAAGAATTATATATATAAAGATAACATTTTATAAACATATTAGAGCCCATGTGAAGTAATTTGTAAATGAAAACGAGTCAACTAGTTTTAACGTTATCTTTATGAGGATCCCGTCCATTGGCCGAGAAATTAAGTAATCACATAATACTACAACCCTAATACCAGCACACTTGATTAAATTTTTGGCTGGTTCCCAAAATATATATTGCCATTTACACTAATAAAGGAGTAGGTCTTTGTCTGTGTTTTATTTTAAATTGTCTAAGGATGGAAAATAGTGTCATTATATGTGCTTAAGTATATAGCAATTTATTTTTGACCGACTTCAAAAATTGAGTTTAATTCAGTTGTATGTTTTTTGTACGAATCCTTTTGCATAATCCTTTTTTTATGAATAGCATAAGGGTACGATTCCATGAATTCGTCCATGTACGATTCATAAGGTCAAAAAATTTCATCCCCAATGTTGGGATGGTATGAAATGATTTTGAAATCGGTGTAACTTTTTAGTAATTAGTATAGAGTATCTGTTAACAAGTACCAAGAGATAGGAAAAGGAGAATAGTGAAACCTAGTAAAAGATGGAGAGACAATTTCAGGCACAGGTGTGGTAATGACTGGATGCAAAGGCTCGGGAAAGAGATGTTTGGAAAGGTTTAGGAGAGACCTACGCCGCAGAGGCGACTACTACTAATATATACTATTTATTATTTTATGCATACATACACCTTTAGAGAAATTTAAATTTACAAAAGTTATAAAGTACATATATAGTTATGTAGACATATAGATAGTCATATAGATAAGTAAAAAAATTTACAAATACACACAGAAAGTCCCAAAGATTTGTATAAGTAGTTGTGTTCAAAAACAAGAAAAATGTTAACGAAAGTAGTAAGTTAATAAAGGCTATTTTTATTTATTTTATTTTATTTATATACTTGCATTGCCCGCGGTTCCACACGCGTTCAGATGACCAAAAACCTAATAAAATAGCGCTATTGTTATTTTTTTCAAGATAACCTATTTTTAATAGTTTTTGTCTTATTTACTAAGTTACCTTGCTAAAATATGTATAGTATCATCGTGGTTTTATTCTAACCAGTTTTTGTATTTTTTCTCAGAAATGAGATATTTTGCGGCAGTAAAAAGTATCCTATATGTTGACCCGGATTACCAGTTAAGATCATAAAAAAAATCATCAAAATCCCTCCAGTAGTTTTTCTGTGATGCGGTAACAGACAGACAGACAGACAAAATTTTTAAAAACTATAGATTCGGCCTCTGTATCGATAATAATGTCTATTTCTTAGTTAGAATGTAGTAAAGAAACTTAGTTAGAATTTTATTATATGTATAGATAAACATGCGTATAAATTTTTTTGTTACTTTCTTTATCCATAAAGTAATTTAAATTGGACATACTAACATGCATAGTGTATATATTCATATAAAATTTAAAATATTGTATAAATTGAGTGTACTGAAGCCAGTAGAGACCGGAAGTATAAGTGTGCGGTCGCATGTCACTGTCATTTTTCAGTATTGCTCCTTTGAGTGTGGGTTGTGTAGCGAAGCTCCCGCAGAGCTATGTCGCTTGCAGGCAGCCAATAAACTTACATATTACAGTAGAGTCATGTATTGCATTTTCTAAGTTTACATCATGAGTTTTTTGCTTTTATATTATTTTTAGCATTTGTTTAATGATACTCTATACAAATAAATAAAATTGAAATATCTGGTTGTAATATCAAAATAACATCTTTTCACTAAATGCATATGAAACTATATATTATGGTACTTATAAGAAAAACACAGTTTTTAAAATTTTTGTCTGTCTGTCTGTTTGTTGTGCCTAACCTCTAAAACGGCTAGAATGATTTTGACGGGATAGCCGATGTTATAACTAACGGGTAACTTAGAACTAAGAGAGTTTCATCATAATCGGATCAATGGTTTAGGGGACACACAAATGAACATTCATTTATATTTAAATATATAAATTAAATTGTTTGTACGCGTGTGTGTAATTCATATGATTTTTATATGCTTATATTTATTGTACTTCATACACCGACAATTGATACATATATACATCGTTACAATCTATAAAGTGCAGGTTAAGCCACAGTTAAGAGATAGTATGTTATAAGTTAACCGCACATCGCTATTAGCGAACATAATGTTCGAATGGAAATTAATTATAGTGTGCATTAAGGGCAGTAAGTGCTAATACGAGATTTACAGGCTTAGTCGAGTTCTAGCGATACAATTTTCCACTCCGACTAACACGGAACACTTCCGTAGTACCTATCTCTAATTTGAAATTCAAGATTATTTAATCAAAATATATAATATATGTATGTATATAGGAAGGAAAATACGTAATATGCTTTAACGGCTAAAGTCACGCTAGTCAAATGGTTAATATACACGGCTATGATAACGAGGTTCTAGGTTCAAGTATTGCGTTAGGCGTAAAAAATATATTGCGTTCTTGTTGTGGAATTTTCAGTGATAACCCAGAATTGTTAAGTTGGTGGAGGTTGGTACAAACCACTCTAAAAGCAAGTAAAGCTTTATTTCTTGTCGTGTGTAAGCCGCCCCATCAGATTATATGATAAAGATGATAGAATGGAGAAAGTATGTGCATATGTACACTATAACTAAAAATAATTCTAGTTTTAGATGATATATTCAAAACGACGTGATTGGGTTTTAAATAGTATCTATATATTTCATTAAAACATAAATTTTCTAATATAATATTTAATATATCTTTATAGTTATTCAATAAATACTATTGTATTGTATTCAGCCCTTTTTAACGTCCCACTGCAGGGCACGGGCCTCCCTTCAGTACGAGGGGGATCAGGCCATAGTCCACCACGCCGGCCAAGTGCGGGTTGGATGTCTTTTTAAAACTTGCTAGGTTCTCTCAGACATGCAGGTTTCTCCACGATGGGGTGTTGTAGTGTGTGCGCAAGCGATCCTGCAACGCTCCATTGCACTGCAGCGATGGGTTCCGCTGTGGGTTTTAGTGAGTAGGAGTCTCACAGTACCATGCCCGTTATGACGGCCGGCAGGGTCCCCATGATGGGTTTCTCTAGCGAAAAAGAAGGTTTCTCCACGACATTTTCCTTCACCGTTAAGACTAGTGGTAATCATGTAGGAAATGTTTCGCGCATGAAAATATCAGAGGTGTGAGACCCGGGATTTGAACTCGCTTCACTCGGTTTCCAAGCGAGCGGTTACCACTGGGCCATCACTGCCTTAATATATAATAAATTCTATACATTTTATAAAACTAAAACTTATTTAATAATACAATGGTGCTATTTAATTTAAATAGATTTAATATTTATAAACGTCGTTTATGTAGATTGCTTAAGAAGAATGATCCTTAATTTATTCGACTACAATATAGACCTTATAACAAAAGAAACGATAAACAAAATACAGTTTCTCTTGACTAGATCAAATTTATAAAGTACGTGACAGAAAGACGAAGCGTCTCATTGCTAAGCTTCACAACACTGCTCGATTTAACTTATAAACTCTACTTGACAATATTGGCTACGAATAAGAATTTCTTCGCCTAAATATTTGTCTTCAGTCTTAAGTCTACGTGAAAGTAATTCGGGTAACATAAAGAATCTAATTTCTTATGGACGTACATGTGTTTGGAGATATATTAAATCTGCTTTTAAATCGCTTGATTTTTTGAAGATACAAATTGTACATCTATAGTAAGTCTATAAAGTAGGTGTAATAAGTTTGTAGTATAAATTTAAATAATAATTGTTTTTTATATTGCTTTTAATAACAGGTAGGTAATATGTAGTCGAATTTTTAATATTGATATTAGTTCTCTTTTTAATATTATGTATTATTAAGTAAATACCATGAAAATAGAAATGTTATAATATTACATCGAAGCCTTTATTAACTTACGATTATGTTCTAAATTCCAATAGGCAAGGCAATGGAAGTCGCCGACTCAACCAGATTTACGAAGCAACGCCGTACAAGCTAGAACTAGAGAAATCGTTCTTATAATGACGACGGATAAAATTACACAAAACGTCAAAAGTTTTGGTACTGGGTCTTGTTAGCAATTAATTTTCAGCGCGAAATATTTTCAAACTAATTCAAAACATAAAACCGGATTGAAAGAGTCATTTGATCGCCGAAAATTTGGAAACGTTAAAATTTCGTTATTAAAATTCACTCAAACTCAATTAACGAGAACATTACTTTAGCAAACACGACGAAGTGAATAAATAATTTGAAAATTCATTTATTATTTATTACTTGGTATATAACAGACCGGAATAATATATATAAATGTTTGTACAAAATTAGCATAAGTCCTCGCACTGCGCTTTGCGTTTGCTGTAGCACTTTATTACGCAAATTTGCCACAAGTATTTTGAACGTGTTCAAATCTATACATATAATAAAATTGTAACTAAGCTGAATCTGTACATTAAATATTTTTTGGAAAATCTTATTGAAATAAAGATTATTATGGATACAGAGGCCGAATCTATAGTTCTTAGAATTTTTGTCTGTCTGTCTATCTGTTACCGCATCACGGAAAAACCACTAGAGGGATTTTGACGAAATTTGGTATGGTGATAGCCGGTTATCCGGGTCAACATATAGGATACTTTTTACCAAGGGAGAATGTCTCATTTCTGAGAAAAAATACAAAAACTGCAATGTAAGAGTATACTAATATGTAAAACGTAACAATTGGGTTTTTTGCCATCTGAACGCGGGCGGAGCCGCGGGCAATGCTAGTATTATATAAAATAAGAAAGATATTTTCAGTACCTACCCAGGTTATTTAAGGTACCATATAAGGCGATATTATACCTTTAAATTATTTGTACCTATATACTCATTCGCATCTCTTACGTAAATCATGGAGATGAAGAAAATATCATATCTTTACCTTAATTTTTTATTTTTTTTTTGTTTTTGTATGATGGGAAATTTAACTTTTTTTTCCAGTCTGCCCGTGACCACGGCTGGTGCAACTCAATGGAAACGTCGGGAATAAGGTATTTTGACACTTACGAATTCACGCGTTATAATATCACGTAGTGTCATTATTATAGGTACAATGATGGGAAATTATTATACAGACTGACTTTAAAACAATTCATATACGTTATACACATAAGAGTAACAATATGACACAGCTCTTTCATTTGCTAGATTCATATTTAACAAAACGACTCTATACAAATAATTTTTAATAGCCGCGCGAGTATTATGAAATGATTAACCAACTTTCATATTAAATTACGAGAGCAGTGTATAAAACCTACCTTTATGCAAATCGGACAAATATTATGCTTGATTTATTATTGTTGCAAGCACACGCTTTTACATGGTATAAATTAATATTTTAATTATTTTTGGGTTCCACTGGAAATTAATTAGTATGATATATTTCACTTAATACTTTCTTAGATTAACGCGAATATTTGATATTTTAAATAAAACTAACTTTTCGGATTTTTCGCGGATTTATTTTGATTTTTAGTTCCCGACGTTTCGAATGCTTTACAGAAATCAGTCTCTCCCGCGACCCTGATATGTACAATGTCCTCCTGACAGATTTCGACCACGACAGCCAATAACTGCGAAGGAATTATTATAGTGCACAAATGCACGCACAGACACCAGTGCACTCTCTATTCCTTTCATTATCTCGATGGGACGACTATTTGATACGGCCGTTGAGAGATCAGGCGCAGGACCCACAGCTTTACGTGCTCTCTAAGACACGAGGGTTAATCACCACCAACTTCCCAACTCTAGGCTGTCTAAGAATTCCTGTGACTAAGAATTCCTTAACAGAACGATTCAATAACTGAATTCGGCTCGACCTGGGACTCGAACCCAAGGCCTTCAACTTCAAGATCTGCAACCGTACATCCTAGCCACTAGACCACCGAGGCAGTTATTACGTTAAAACAGCTCCACCATCTCAACAGTACGTTTTACAATAGAAATACACAAAAAAAAACATTGGATAAATATTAATTACATATGTAACTCGATCGCGAAGTGTTTTTAAAATGTAGCAAATTAATCTGAATTTCAGGCTAAAGTCCGGTTTCAGTGTTTAATGACGTTGCGGATGTTTTGATATGAAATTATTCTGAATATGATTTACTGGAATCCAATTTCATACAAAGCTATTTCGGATGTTTTTATTAATGTTAACTTTTTTAATTAATTGTAATATTTACATACATCCCGTGTATATCCATACTAATATTATAAATGTGAAAGTGTGTTTGTTGGTTTGTTTGTGTTTGTTTGTTTGTTTGTTTGTTTGTTTGTTTGTTTGTTTGTTTGTTTGTTTGTGTTTGTTTGTTTGTTTGTTTGTTTGTTTGTTTGTTTGTTTGTTTGTTTGTTTGTTTGTTTGTTTGCTTGTTTTAGCGCGAGCGAAGCCGCGGCTTCTGCTACTAATTATACTAATTATTTATACTACTTTAATATGTATAGAATGTTTACTGGATGGACTTACCGTCGTAATAAGATACTTGGTCGATTTCTTAATTAAAAATATAACATTTGAAGAAAAATAATTATAATTGTCTTAATTTAATTATTAAAATATAAGTTTATTTCCCTATTTAATGATTCGATTTTGAAATTTCTTTCACCAATATGAATCAATATAATACTATTGTTACATGGGTTTCAGTAGAATAAGTATATTTTTCCCCCCGATGTGTGTTTGACCTTTGGGGTGTCATGGTGAGTATTTTAGTGACCTAGCGGTGCCCTATTAAGACAGGGGTGGTTCCGTGGGGTTTCCGTGGGTAGTACTGGCTCCTTTAACTAGTGACTCCCATATAACTATCTGTAAGTATGCAGGTGGTACTATTATATGTATGCATCTGTGCATATGCACAGCATACTACCTGCATACTGTGTTGTGCTTCAGCTGTACTGTGCATATGCTTGTATGGGTAAAGTAACTTGTATGGGCAAAGTTCGGAGGGCTTTCGACATTTTTTTAATAAATTAAACTATCGCATATATAAAATATTCTTTTTATCAATTAGTAAATTTTATTGTGTTGAATATTATTAAAAAATTTATTCTTTATATGTTTGGAATCGCGACTTGGTGAGATGATTTGGGGCAATATTTATCAGTTGTGAACTAAACAGAAAAATGAAGGTACATAAGCGAAGCTTCTTTAAATAGTAAATAATTATATATGACTTTCTTAGATTTACGCGAATATTTGACATTTTAAATAAAACTATCTTTTCGGATTTTGTCGCGGATTTATTTGCATTTTTGTTTCCCTACCGCCCAAGCCATTATATTCACTTTGATAGACCTCAAATCCTGGCGAAAGAAAACCGATATCTCCCTAGAATGATTCGAGAAGCCATAGAAATTAAAAAACATCCAAATTTCAATAGGGAAGATGGCTGGGTACTACCATCGTCATGGGATCCTGTTATTAATATAATAAAATCAAATAATAAATATAAACATAACAGACAGGTAGATGTAGTAAGTTCTTACTGTGTAGATCAAAATGACAGCTTATCAGATTAATATTATTCATTTTTCATTTGTAAAAGTATATAGTAATAGTCTTGCTTAGTAAGTTGTTTTTAAATAATAGCAAACTAAATTAAAATAATTATCCTTAATTAACTTTAACTTTTTAAATTACACATAGAACAATTATATGGCTTAAATAATTAATACTATATTTTATATTTTTCTTTATGGTTATAAATATAATAATGGCAACACTAAATATAGATTACTAATAAATATTTTAAAATTGTAAAAAATAATAGCAAAAATTAAATAAATAATATTCCATATTCAATTATAATTAAAATTATAAAAATGTTTAAAGTTAAAAAATATTGTAATGTAATTGGTGCAATTTTCATTTTGTTAATTGTGGGTAGGCTGTCTGTAACAACTATACCTCCAAGACATGTAACACCTCAGTCTCTCCCGTGACCATGGATCCTGTAAAGCATTCGAAACGTCGGGAAACAAAAATGCAAATAAATCCGCGACAAAATCCGAAAAGATAGTTTTATTTAAAATTATATATGAATTAAATTCGTAATAATTCCGAGGGATTAGTTCTGATTTAGCTGTCCTACAGAAATTTTATAATCTTGTTAACATCGTCACAGGCCGCCCTGTTTATTAAACTAACTACAATGAGAAGCAACAACGTGGCTCCTTTTATATAACATTAATTTTCATACTAAGGTAGTGCTAAGTAGAGACTCAGCTGCTTATAAGTATGCTGTTATAACAAAGTTTCATTTAGTGTAAAGTATCTTAATATCTTAAGAATAATAATAATCATATTTTTATGTATATCTTATCGTCGCTTCGCCTGGGCATCCTAGTTGTCTTTTACCACGGCCATTTTTTTTTTAATTTCAATTAAAGGTACTATGATTTTTGATAATTTATGGAAATAAAATTTAGCTCTCGGCGCTAATGTGGTGTCTTGTTAGTGAAGAAATTTTCAGAATCGGATCAATTTCAGAGGCTTCTTATCCTTTATGGTACTAGTGTAGAAGTATAAATATAAAATAGACATAATACTATCTTAGATTTACGCGAATATTTATTTGTGAAATCATTTTTGTAAAATTGTGGGTAGGCACTGTCTGGAACAAGTATGTGTTTGAGACGTCTATAACCTTAGTATCTCCCGTGACCATGATTGCTGTAAAGCATTCGAAACGTCGGGAACCAAAAATAATATATAATTGTCAACATTTCGTACATTTATATAATTGGTTTCCTAAATTATTTTTTATTGAATAATAAGTATAATATGAAAGTTCACTGAAAATACGTTTATTTAACTTTCGCCAAGAAGTAACTGGAACAGTCGGAAACTTAGCGGTCCTTTTAAACTAATGCACCAACTATCAGCACTTCTTATAAAAGTATTGAGAATATAATTAACTATTTTATGTTAGTGGAGTAAGAAGCGGAAAGTCCGCAGTTGGTTTTCAACTCAAATAGGTCAGATATTTGCTGCCCGCATGGATGGCAAACAAAAGTTTATCCAAAACGCGCCTATTAGATGTAATATAGTGGATAATTTTCCGAAAGAGACTTTCTGTTTATTTACTTTGGCCCAATATGAACCGTGCCGTGAGGCAAAATAAATATTACATTAAAATAGAACTAAATAAATATTTTGAAACAAATATTAATATAATATATTTTCATTCTATTAAAATTTTCTAAATATATCTGTATTTTTATTGTCATAGTTACTTGATAGGTAAATTATCGATTTTGTTAAAATGAACCATAGACCATGTAAAAAGACAGATACGTATATCAGTAATATGCTTCACAATTTTTAGTTATAAGGGTTAGTAGTATACAAGTCAATAAGTTGTACTATTTACAGTATTAAGAAATAATTTTAGTCCCGCTAAGTTTCTTTTGCCAGATTTTCTCGGGTCTGAGGGTTTTCTTTCCGAACTGGAATTCTTAGACTCATGACGCTCAGTAAAAAAATTAATAATTTAATGCTGAATAAAATAATAGGAACTTCAATTTTAGATGATAATATTATTTATATAGAAAATATAATAAAAACAAATATTTCAACGTTTAATAGTTATATATTTTAATATTATTTATAATAGTATTTCATAACAAGTAACATATATGTAACCAACCCGCACTCGGCCAGCGTGGTAGACTATAGCCTGATCCCCGTCATATTGAAGGGTGGCCCGTGCCCAGCAGTGGGACGTTGAAAAGGGCTGATTACATATGTACATATAACATATATATACGTACGTATTTAAGTTTATTTAACTATTGCGCATATCGACTATATAGGTCAGCGCCGGCGCCAAGAATAGCGTGAACAGGCCGTTTCCGAACAAGCCGTAGTACCGTAGCACCGTAGCGTACGATCGAAATTCGGGCAATTTAGTCGTTACATAATGCAGCGGAAACCTCAAATGGCAGTTATTTCGATTCAGCATTCGCGCCGCCGTAAATAACAATAACAATTAGCTGGTGGATTCAATGCGCCGCAGTTCGGCATCTCATTTGTTCAAACATTGGTCTCATTATCGAAACCTTTGTGTAAGTGTATGTACTGTCAGCGTGTGCTGGGATTCCAATAAATAACTTATTGGACTTGTAGTGTTTATGAAATTTATTTTGGATAGAGGAGCATTTGTATGGTGGGTACATAGAATACTTTTTATCCTGGAAATCACCCCTTAAGGGGGTGAAAATGGGGAAAAAAGTTTGTTTGGGGAATCAAATATAATAAAATAAATGGTCGGTGTGTTATCAAGTGTTTTTATTTGCATTCTCGGATACTAAACTCATGTTCAGATACCCTGATACCGCTAAGATGCACAATGGATGAAATATTTAACGCTGTAATAATTATTTGTATTACACATACATTGTATAAAGAAATATATTACAATTAAATCAGTAGGTACCAATGGAAAATAATTCTACTATGTCATAAAATCTCATACGAAAAAATAACAGCAATTTGTATTTAAAACTTGGACCTATCATATTCCCTTTTATGTATAATATTCTAAGAATGATTCCGTTTATTCAGCTTTGAATAGTCGTGATATAATTTAAATATAAATCGATTTTCACTGTTTCGGAAATGACTTTACCAAGTGCCGAATGATTTATTCGAATCGATTTCGATAAACGATTATCCATTAATGTCGCTATTACTGGTAACTCTGTTAGCTGTTTTTAAAATTAATATATTAATTCAATGAGTAATGTTAGATTTTCGTTTGTTTACCGTAAGCCGAGACTCACATAAATATTTTTTTTTATAAATACGAGTTTCTTGCGACGTGAAAAAGGCAATTTTACGTATAATTTAGTAATTATCGATTTAGTTAAATCATTTTGTAATTTCTCCACATACGCTTATATTATTCTCTTGTCTATTTTAGTCCAGACAAACAAAGTCTGTTCACTATAATGTATCGTCAGTGACGTAATGGGTCCCTGCGTCTTAGCGCATAACACCTCTAGGTAAATTTCTAAGAAATTAATTAAATTTCTAAGAAATCTATTGTTAACTGTAACGCCGGCGTGTCCGCGGTCGTGAAGGGATTAATGTTATAATTGTATCTATATTGTTTTTGTTTTAAAATCTAGCCAAGTTGATAATCTAAATTCGTTATAAAAATAGTAAATTTTAAATATATTATGGATTATTTGATATGTTGTACATCTAAGCGTTAAGCCAATTGATCTAAATATATTAACTTGTATGTTAATTTTTAGTATTCTATTAGCGATTATCGATTATAGAAAGATATATCCTATCAAAACATAAATGTGCAAATAGAAGCCAAGTTTAATATTAAGAATATACGTGGTTGTCAACTTCACCGACAAAAGAATTGATATTTAAACGGGTGCCAGGCTCTGCAGATAATCCTGATTTTTTTTTCATAAGAACATTCTAAAATAAATTTAAAACACAATTTCTTGTTTTTTTCTGCTACAAAAGTGTTTGCTATTTAAAAATAGAACTTCTTAACTTTGAACAGTTGAATTATTTACACAGAGTAGATAACTTAGGATAGATTGAATTGAATTGCTATTGCTATAATATTTCAAAAGGCACTTAGTGTTAAGCTATTGCTATTATGTTTTGGAAGGCGCAAGGTGTTCATAATTTTTTTTTCAAATTTAAAAAATTTACTTTTTTCGGATTTTTCCCTTTGTGTGCACACGATTACCCATCTGGATACCAAATTGTTACTTTGTAGGTCATCTGAAAGTGGGTTAGGTTTTACTATATGTCAGTCAGTGGTAAAATTGCCGATTTTTAGACGTTAATATCTTAATACTCGTTTTAGTTGTATTTATGAAATGGGGATTCTAGTTAATCTAAGGGGATTTAATAAATGAACCAAATTTCATGAGTTTATATTAAATATATTTTGATTTATTACGAGGTGAAAAGTGGCTCCAAATGGTTCGTGTAAATATAAACACCGTGCTGCGTCGCGAGTTCCTTTGGCTTGAACTTGGCTGGATACGCTACCGCGTGTCTTGATTGGGCTTAGATCATAATTATGGTCAGCATTTACTTAAGGTCATACTAGAATTTTAGATTCGAATCTGTACATTAAATATTTTTTGGAAAATCTTTTTGAAATAGACATTATTAACGATACAGAGACCGAATCTATAGTTTTAAAAACAACAGTTAGAAAAATATACGGTTCCCGAGGAATAGATTCTTTTTTGTTTTGCTAGAGGAGAAGCCAAGCGAAGCGAGGGTGAGCTACTAGTAGCAAAATAAAAGAGCATTTGGTCTTTAATAAAAATAGTATTTCATTATTTATTCGTCCAAACAAAATATTTACAAGTAACATATTAAATATTAAAGCAAATATTACAAGGAATATCAGTATAGCTCTGTTATTAAAAATGTTGTGTAAGTACACTATATAATTTTAATAAGTTCCTAGAATATTATGCAGTAATTATTTTTCTTGTTTACTAAATGTTTTTCTATGTTAATATTTCTGTGATAATATTAAAAATTAATATATAAATCACTTAAAACTTAAAAGTCGTAGAACAACCCTTTTAAGGGATTTTTTTTAAATTTATGTGGAACTATAGCTTAGGGAACCTATTCATTCAAAGAATAATTTTGACAATTGTTTACATTTATCGTAGATATCGACGAATTGAGTACCTCCTCTTTTTTAAAGGCCTACGAAAGGAAAGGTTAAGTAATGGAAGAAAATCTCAGATGTATTTTTATCAGATTTTAATTGCTAAGATGACACTATAAATAACTTTTACGTATCATAAAGGCAAATTTAAGTGAAATATATCAACCAAGTTTCCAGATAATTTGATTTTTTATTTTGATAGCGAACAGAATGCCAAATGCGAATGATGAATAATATTTTATGGATAAAGGCTTGTCGAATTATGGAGATGGCAACACCCATTTATTTTATGACTCATTCTTTGCTGAATGTTGCCAGAAGCGAACAATAAACTTTTTGTGTAAATAAAATATTATTACGGCCTGTACATTGCTACTTTTATGTTTGCGAATAAATCCATTACTTATACTATATCTATACATTTTACATGAGTAAAGAATTATTAAATAAGATGGCATTATGGGTTTTATCCCACCATGTTATATAGATATTTAATATTTATGTTATGTTTGCGTACCTTAGGATTTTGCATTTAAATCGTAACAGGAATGACGCTGGTATATACTTATAACCTTTTTTATGATTTACGCAAAACTCTCCGTTTCCATAATATTTTTAAGTTAGTTTTTTTACTATATATTAGAAAATCTATATTAATAACACATTCCATGAAAAAAAACTGTAGTAAGTAATATATATATATTGTATTTAATATTTAATTTATATTTATTGCCTTTCTCAACAAGTTATAGTTCCCAATATAAACATTAAAAGCAACATTTAAAGCCTACAAGAACCTTCATAGGAATATATTATGTACACATCTGCCCCAAAAGCGTTCATCAATCGAGCGACACAGAGTACTGATGAAAAAACAACTTCAAAGTTACGATAAGGCAGTATAAAACTTCGAACCATTTATAAAGTCATATGTATTAATGTATCATGATTGCCGAAGCAGTCATAAAATGAAAGTCGTTATCACGCCGTTTACGAGTACCAGACGTCCCGTCGTATCACGCTCGAGTCTATCGTTCACTTTAGGCTTCTAATATACTAGCGAAATTAACTGAACAGTACTTATAATAAGAAAGAATCAGATTTAATAAAAATGACAACATTTTCTGCTGAGAATTATACATAGAATAATTAAAGCAGATGGTAATGACTGAGTTGCACAGTTAAATAAAAATATGTATTAAACTATTTCATTTCTTACATATCATCTTTCTAACATGATTATCACTTGTCTTACAGTGCGGAAATACATAGTGAGGATACCTGCATATCTAAAAGAAGTTAGGAAGTTAATGAAAGACATGTGAGGTCCGCCAACACGCACTTGTCCAGCGTGATGGACAATTGCCTGATCCCTTTATTCCAGCAGTGGGACGTTAAAAAACGGGCTTAATGCATTAAACTATTACTATAACAAGTATATGATGCTGTATATTATATAAAATATAATTTTATAATATATAATTATTATAGGATATTGAACTATGTTATAAAACATAAAATTCCTGAAATAAAGATGTTCATTTAAATCGATTTGGGCTTGATCGTGTTAGTGGCTAGTGTTTATACGTTATAATTATAAAGCTAAAGGGTACTATGTATTTTTGTTTATTAGAATGCCCTCGTTCCGGGAACTACCAAGCAGATTAAAAAAAAATTTTTTAGGATTTTGTAGCCCATGTACTGCGTTAAGTGCCTATAAAATACCTATAACATATCTAACAATCCTTAGAAATGGAGCAATTATACATAAATAATTTTTGACTAATATAATATCTAATTCATAAGTTACATTACGATCGTGTGTTCAAAGCCTGATATTCCATTTAACAGTAAACTTTCACTGGGTTATTTATAACGGCTATCATCACTACGTCTTTACTAATGTGCTGTAAAATTTCAGCTCTTTCAAGTAAGAAGCTCTAACTTCAAATATATTGAAACTGTGTCACCTAGATTTCTTTTAACTTTTAAGAAATCTATACCGTAATAGTAGACAATTTAGCAAGATATATATTTTCATGAAAACCCACTTATTTCTTATAGCAAAGCTCTTACAAAGGTGTTTATTTTTTAATAAAAGTTAAATTTTAACAGTGGTTAGGGCTTTTAGAGCCCGCATACATTACAAACGTGTTTCATCGTGCTTGTAATTTAATGTGTACACATACATATGTATGTACTCGTATATAATTGGGATATAATTTAGTCCGTTTTTAGGTCCCCTTTAGTTGCGTTGGGTTTAATGGGAAATACTGGCTTTTCTGGTGAGTTCCACATACGACAACCATTTGTATATATGTAGGTGGTAAGTCCCTACGTTAGAAAAAAGGCTCTTAGACCGCCATGTTTCTTTACGATATTTTACTTCAAAGTATAAGTAAGTAATTAGTTGTGGAACATAAGAATGGTTTGTGAAAACCTCAGAGGTGCGAGAGGTGTTTGGTACCCTTTAACTTGTGTTTCAAGTTAGCGCGTTACCAATTTTATACTGGAAAATTTTCAACATTTATGTTTTTTTAAATTAACCAATTTTACTCCGCCGATCTCAATCACAAATCGCCTGTCAAACGTGTCGTTTTTGCTGTGAAGGTTTAAATAAAAAAAAAGATAGACCTAGCCGCAGAAAATTGTTAGTGAAATAATAGTCTTTCATAAACATGTATAATAGATATAGATTACTATCATAATAATAAAAAAAAACAACATAGCTCGTTAAAACAACAAAGCATCTATTATAGAAATGCATTAACAATTTTATAAATCTAAAAAATAAAATTTGTCAAAAAGAAATAAGCTAAGTTGAATTTTTACTTTTATTAATAAAGTTAAATAGCAATTTGGTGGCTGTAAGGCAAAGAGCATTTGTTTTGCAGCGGAAAAAGAAAACTTAGGGGCAAAATGAGTTTCGCCTTCCTTACTTGAAACTAAATTTTAGAAATTTTTTACATTTCCATTGTTTTATTTTTTATAAAAATATTTTAGGCATTAAAAACAAAATTGAAATATAATAAATAATGTCTTGATAGTTGTTTGTCATATACAAATTTTCACGAAAAATATAACAATCATTATAATTAATATTACATTCTCCCCCTCATTTATAATTACCGTATATTTTATGCTAAGTTATAAACGGGCTTAGCATCCATTTATTAACATATGCTGTAAATAAACATTTCTTACTGAATGCACAGCTAACTAGTTATGTCACAGGTCTCACATTTACTCGTATATATATATGTTTATGCTCTGCGTTTGGTACAAACACTCAGTGTCTTAATATACATACATACATGTGTACAATGTACATATATAAGTACTTTGAAAGGTAGAACTGTAATTCATCACCAGGCTCTGTTTTAAGCGAAAACATGTAAAATATTAAAAAACTTGCACTGGGTATTTTTATTAAACGTTATACTCTTATCGAACCGCAATATTTTCTTAAAATTTACATACATATTTTTTTACATATACATTTTTGCACATACTTTTACGGCACAGGGAAAAGTTCTGTACTGAGTACAGCCGCCCGATATGCTATCCAAGCAAGTGACATTTGAATTGATTTCTATTAAGCTAATTTCAACCGTTTGTTTATGCTTTAGCAAATATATAGATTTTTTTAAGTTTACCCTAATCTAGCTTCTAGTTGTAATTCTGGGTGCTAAAACACCACAATCGTAGCAGCTTTAATGGAAATTTTTATATGAAGCTTCACATTCCATCTACGAATAAATAATAAGTATTTGTTCGTAGCACTGCGTTCCAAATATTTTTGAACGTAATTTAAAAACAGCATACGCTGCTTAGTCCATGTATATTAAGAAGAAACATATTTGAATTCTTTTTTTTAAATAAATTGTATTTAGCCCTTTTAACGTCCCACTGCTGGGTACGGGCCTCCCTTCAATATGAGTTGGATCAGGCCATAGTCCACCACGCTGGCCAAGTTGGGGTTGGCGGGCTTCACATGTCTTTCGAATACTTGATAGGTTTTCTCAGACATGCAGGTTTTCTCACGATGTTCCCCTTCACCGTATTAAAATAAATATATCTACATTACTCAGAGGAAATGGATTCCAAGCTGGTGCTCCTTCTTTCTTCCAACGACGACTTCAAAATAATTGTAAAAATATATTAGAACTGAATATACTTGTTCACATTCATATTTTATGATTACGAGTATGTTTACATTATAAACAATCTTTATGATTGAATCCATAAAAGCCAGAATTATAAAATGTTTTTTTATAGTGTGTGTTTTGTTAACGCACAGTATAAAACATAGGTGCTTATTTATGTACTACTAACTGAACGCGGCTTCGCTCGCGTTAAAACTACAATAAAATCAATATAAAAAGTTTCATACAAACTTTCATCTCCTATTTATTCTCTTATAGGATGAATTTCGAAAAATTCTAAAATCGTATTTATATAATTGTATTGAAGAGTATTAATACCAAGTTTCAAGTAATTCTGATCATAAATATTTTTTAGGTTGTATTATAACGTATTTTCCTGTGGGAATGAGATGATCTCCCGCAGTAAAGTAGCCTATGTCACTCTCCAGCCCACCAACTATCTCCACACAAAAAGTCACACCAATCTGTCACTCCATTTTGACGTGAAAGAAGGACAAACAAACACACTTTCACATTTATAATATTAGTATGGATATAATAGGCACCCATAAAAATATGAAATGGTCGCGTTTATTAATTTATGGATTGTATGAACTAGTAAACCGCTCTGAATGTGAATATTGTGCATTATAGTTCAATAATATTATGTAGTTTATAAATCTTCAACATTTTAAAAGTATGTTAACTGAGTTTTTCATTTCTATTATCTATATATATAAAAGAAAGTCGTGTTAGTTACTTCGCTTATAACTCAAGAACGGCTGAACCGATTTAGCTGAAAATTGGCAGGGAGGTAGTTTAGAGCCAGGAGAAGGACATAGGATACTTTTTATCCCGTTCGACCGCGTTCCAATTTTTATGATATTTTAATTTTTGGATTTCTCTTAGTCCGGAATAGGTAAGTATTAAAACATATAATTAAAATGTGAGAAAGAAAGATTTTTTCTTTTTATATCTATTTAAAACGTACCTAGCGACGAACCCGAGCGAAGCGAGGGTGAGCCGCTAGTTGAATATATAACAATGTAAATATGTAACACATTGGAGTGTTAGTTTTCGTTACCGGGTATTCCCACTAAAGCTTGATCGATAAAAAGTTTTCTATATGTTAATCTAAAGGATAATCCGTTCCGAGAACTTTTAATTAGCATAAATACTTTATATGTATGTATTCAGCCCTTTTTTAGCGTCCCACTGCTAAGGACGGGCCACCTTTCTATACGAAGGTCATAGGCTATAGTCCATCACGCTGTACAAGTGAAGGTTGGCGGGCTTCACATGTCTTTCGAAAACTTACTAGGTTTACTTAGACATGCCCCATGTGTTTTTCTTTACCATAAGACAAGCGGTAATCATGTTGGAAAATGATTCGCAGATGAAAATATCAGAGGTGCAACGCCCGTGATTTGAACCCGCTTTCCTCGGTTTCCCAAGCGAGCGCGTTACTACTGGGCTACTATTGCCATACATGTTTTAATATGTCCTATTAATAAAAGCACAGGTGAGGTAACGAGCAGACAAATTGACAGGAGGCTCGATTTGTGGCCGATATCTTACGGCAAGTTGACCCTAATAACTCGAGGCGTAGGTTCAAGAGATTAGACTGATGATTAAGTTGCAATAATCATAGTAAGGAGAATTCGAAGTTGCCTGTTTTTAAGTAATATGGATAGTGTGATATACGTGAGATGATATAATCATAGTTATATAAAAATATTTTAGTAGTAATTTTAATTATAGTTAAAATATATTATATCATGATATGACAGAAACCTTTTTAGTTATTAATTGACTTCCAAAAAGGAGGAGGTTCTCAATTCGTCGGAATCTTTTTTTTATGTGTGTTCACCGATTACTCGAAGACGCCTGAACCGATTTCGATTTTTTTTTGTTTCTAAGGGTATGGATCCCAGGTGGTCCCATATAAATTTTATCGAAATCGGTCGAGCGGTTTCTTAAAACAGCAACAATGTTTGATTTTTAATAAATTGTTTAATCGAATATGGTATTAAAAAACTTTCTTCTTACAAATTACCTGCTTATTACGTCTACTCTAAAAATGGAAAAACAAACTTAAAAAAACCGACTACCAACAACTATTATATTATACTAGCATTGCCCGCGGCTCCGCCCGCGTTCAGATGACCAAAAGCCAAATCCTTAGGTTTTACATATTAATATACTCTTACGTTACAGTTTTTGTATTTTTTCTCAGAAATGAGATATTTTTCCGCGGTAAAAGTATCCTATATGTTGACCCGGATAATTAGCTATGACCATACTAAATTTCATCAAAATCCATTCAGTGGTTTTTCCGTGATGCGGTAACAGACAGATAGACAGACATACAGACAGACAAAAATTCTAAAAACTATAGATTCGGCCTTTGTATCGATAATAACGTCTATTTCAATAAGATTTTACAAAAAATATTTAATGTACAGATTCGACCGAGTTAGAATTTTATTATATGTATAGATTATATAATATTGTTACACTTGAATCAAATAAATGCTAAAGTCCATGGACAGTTTCTCAGGTGACTCAAGCCATATAAACTCGCGTTATTTGAGGCCCATAATCCTAAAGTGTGAGCTCAAAGCTTACCATTTTGTAGGTAATCCTAGAGAACGACAAAACGGCGGGTATTAGGTGTTTAGCTACATTTACGTCGCACTACGACATTAGTATAAGAAATTATTAAAACGACCCTACGCTTTTTATTGCACAACTGTATTCAGCTTTAACAATTCTATTTAGAAGTGGGATTATGTGATGTTGCCATGTTATACTTAAGTGGAAGTTACGTATTTACTATTGAGTGCACCTTTTAAGTGCTTAAGTTTTCGCATGAGTTATCTTTTCTAAAAGATATATAATTATACTTGATTTTTCGTTCGTAATATGTGAAATAATATAGATATAATATTTCTATTAAATAATGTAAAATATGACAAATATTTTTTGTAGAAATCCAAGTTTATGAAGATGTAACGCTGAGTTCTGAAAATTCTATGGTTGTGTCTATTAAGTTATGTAGTTACGAGAAGAAAAATATTTCTTTTAGTAAGTATTATTATAAATTTCTAAAAACGTCCTTTTGCCTGGCTTTTACTTTTTTATATTTTTTATGTTGCCCGCTTTTTAAAGTTTAAATCACTGTCGTGCTCATAATCTATTTCAATGCAAAATATCACATCGATCCATCGATGGAACTTTTAGTACGTTAAATAAAGATAAATAGTATATTATATACTAGCGGCTTACCCCCGCTACGGTCGGGTTTGCCTAGAAAATCAAAAACAAATCTATCCCACGGAACCGTACATTTTTCCCGGATAAAAATAGTCTATGTGTTATTCTGATGTATAAGCTATATAATTGTAAAGTTTCATTATAATCCATTCAGAAGTTTTTACATGAAAGAGTAACAAACATCCATACATCTATACATCCAGACATCCATACATCACAAACTTTCGCATTTATCTATACATATAATAAAATTATAAATAAGCCGAATCTGTACATTAAATATTTTTTGGAAAATCTTATTGAAACAAATATTATTATCGACACACAGGCCGAATTTATAGTTTATAGAATTTTTGTCTGTCTGTCTGTTACCGCATCACAGAAAAACCACTGGAGGGATTTTGATGAAATTTGGTATGATGATAGCTGGTTATCCGGGTCAACATATAGAATACTTTTTTCCACGGGAAAATATCTCATTTCTGAGAAAAAATGCAAAAACTGCAATGTAAGAGTATACTAATCTGTAAAACCTAAGAATTTGGTTTTTGGTCATCTGAACGCCTGTGGAGCCGCGGGCAATGGTAGTAATAAATAAATAAATAATCGCATTTAAAATAAATAAATAAATAAATAATATTAGTAGGATAGTATACACCTTACAACATAACATATTATACTACACACCATTGGTACTTATTGTACATTTCAGTTATGTTATATTATGGTGTAGTTGATCTGAACTGGTAATTAGGCTCGTTTTACAGATAATTTGATAGAAATTTGCCATCATGATTTAGTGCTAGTACCATAATTACGCCATGCCATAGCTAGCTAGTGCACATTAGAAAGTGGCAAAGCCGATGTTTCATTATAACGCGTAGCACTAGTTCGAATTAACACTAACAGGGCCATTTGCATGTGTTATCATCGCATAAATAATAGTTTACCTCCCTAAAGGGGCATTTATATTGTTTCAACTTTGTCGTTCGACTGAAGTGGAATTTGAAATTGTTCGCATCGATCGTGCTGTTAGAGTTTGTCTGGTGACTTTGTTATATTTAATTATAAAACAAAATGTTAAATATTTTTTATTTTTTATCTTCTAGTCTTTCGTGTAAGCGTGCCTTAATTTTTGTATCAGAGACTATTAAAACAGAGAAAATGACATTTTTAGACATAACATTGCATATTTTACGAGTTGTCAGGACCAACATCTACGTGCTCATTACAGCAAACCTTTTTAATAAGCAACGTGATCCTGCATTTAGCTTTTATACAGATAAGAGATTTTTTTTTCTTCTGTTCAGTAATATTCCTTAAGATTATATCATTTAGATTATATTTGCATATCATTACTGAAGGCAATTCTCAAAATGTAATCCTTATTAGTAACACTTATTAGCGGTGATTCCAATTTTTTATAAAAAAATCGATATTCATGCTTCCTAGAGTATTTCAATGTACTGTAGATAATAATTTACTATATACTAGTGACTTACTTTGGCTTCGCTCGGGTGCGTCCTTAGGTACGTTTTTTTTTGAGCGGAACCCTAATTCTTTTTCTAAAATAAAAGGAGCCTAAGTTACTCCCTATAACATCAGCTATTAGCCAGTGAAAGTCCCATCAAAATCGATCTAGCCGTTTCGGAGATTAGCCGGAACAAACAGATAGACAAACATTTTTAAAAAATGTCTTTTTCTTATAAGTACTGTATACGCATAATATTCATTTAGTAAAAAGCTGTTATTTAGATATAACAGACACTTCAATTTTATTTATCTGTATAGATTGTTTTTGCATTTTTATGATTCTTTATGTGTTTGTCACATCCTACTTGAAAAATTGATCCCATGTATTGCAATTTGCTTAAAACTGATTCAAAAAATGTTTTATTGATTGAAAAATGGTATTCTAATTTTCATTTAGTATTTAATTCAGTATGGAAGCTTATATTATCATGATTATAATTTATTTTTATTTTTTTAAGAAGTCGTTTTTACACTGAATGGCGATGGCTTCTATACATGCATATTGGCCTTGCGAAATCAATCCCTTAAGGGATAAAAAGGTGTGGCAATTTTTTTAAGGAAGACAATATTTTTTGGAAGACACGTTTGGCTCAGTTTGTAGCGATCCTACTTGCTGTGTCAGCGGTCGCGGGTTCGATTCCCGCTGGGGGCATTCATTTGTATGATAAGCACGAATGCTTGTACTCCAGTCTTGGGTGTTTATATTAATAATATGCATGTATTTAAAATTATATATGTGTAGTGTATCAACTATCTGGTATCCATAACACAAGCCTCGTAGCTTACCATGGAACTAGATGATTGTGTGTGTTAATGTCCCAACTTATTTATTATATATTTATTTATTTATTTCATGTACTATAATATTATGTATTTAGAAAAATCTAGTAGCTAATCTTAATTAAATAACAAATTATTAGCAACAGTTTTAAAAATTAAATTTTTAAATTTATTTCATTTTGAAAGGTAACGATGATTGCAACAAGTAAATATTTGTGGCACCTGCATTCATTATTATTTGTATGTCAGATTTTTTATGCTTCAATAGCTTTGTGCACGTTACGTTTTATTTATTTGGTTCTGATATCAAGCCTATTTAAAGCTATATGGAATTTCATGATTATTGCCATTTGTGAAAAATACAGTAAAGATATTCTGTGAAATTATTTAATAATATATAATAATTATGTGTATAGATGATGGCAGTGTTAGCCCAGTGGTGATGCGGTTGTTTGGGAAATCAAGAGAAGCGGGTTTAAATCTCGGGTGTTGTACTTCTGATATTTTCATATCGATAATTCGCATATGATTACCACTTGCCTTATATTTTCAACATGATACTACTTGCCTTACGGTGAAGGAAAACATCATGACGAAACCTCATGTTAGAGAGAACCAAGTATTATTATTTATATTATTGAAACATATGTATGTTAGGTCCGCCAGCCCGCAACTATGGCCTGATCCTCCCTTGTGTTGAAGGGAAGCCTCTGCCCAGCAGTGGGACACCAAAAAGTGAGGCCTATATATTAATTGCGTAAATTTTGTGTAAATTAAATTTAAAACAGAAAAGAATTTTTCCCATGTTAATTAAATGGGAAACTAAAATAAAAATAGCGACCCCTTAGAGTTGAGCTATAGGGTTCATGTTTGGTGAGGATTTTTTTTATATCAAATAGAAACATTTGAGAGGATAAGAGTTAAAAAAAATATTTTTTTTTTGAAGCACCCTAATATATATATAATTAATATTTAACTATACTGGGTATGGCCTGTTGCTCTATCTACATACGTTTTTTTATTTTGTTCGTAGTCATTAAATACGACCTCGTCGTAAAAGAAAGCTTTTGTTGCAGCTTTGAATTTACTTATTCGAATGGAACTTAACTATGTTTTTAATTGAAACCATCTCATTTAAACTCGTCAAGCTGTTGTAATATATAGAATAACTAAATTAAATTAAAAATTAAAAAAACCCGACCATATTGGACCGATTTTCATCAAACATTGTTAAGAACACTCACAGACACGTCAATGTTTGGTGTTATAACACCCCTTTGTTTTTGCGTCGGGGGTTAAAAACGACAAAAAATTGTGAATCGTTATCTCGTATGATGACCAACACTTTGTAAAATTAAACGTGATCTTATAATGCCATAACGTAACAAACAGTCATCGGTACATATATGTATAATATGTATGTATTTTAAGTTATATGTGTAGTGTATCAACTATCTCGTATCCATAACACAAGCCTCGTAGCTTACCGTGGAATTAGATGGCGCTGTGTGTTAATGTCCCAACATATTTATTTATTTATTATTTATATTACAAACTGACCACTCCGTATGCCGCCTACAAAACAAGTTTCAGGTTAAGTAAACATTAATTGTATCGCCCTTATCTATTCTCTAGCAATCGCAACGATCTAAACAGCATTCATTAAGTAGAAATCCTCGTAATACGGAAATCACTAACTATAAAGACAATGATCCTAAACAGATTCCAAATAAATCCCTCGCCGACCGCATCGGAACCGAAAAGGGTGCTTAACAAGCGTGATAAAAGGATAGTTTAATTAATGACAGAGGTAAGTGACTGTAATTCAAAGGGACAACCTTGTTCATTGGTTACTATTTAGATCGAGTGGAAGAATTAGGTGCCGCGCCAATTACAGCTAGCTATGTCTGTAGAATATTGCTTTAAGCAATTAAATTTATTGAAATCTTTATCGTTCTTTAATGTTCAGTTGGTATGTTTTAATATAGCTGTATTCGCCCGCTATTTAACACTATATCCCACATGCATGGGTTGACTGGAAGAGATCTCTTATAGAGATAAGTCCACCTTTGTCCACGTCACTTTCTATGTGTTTTGTTTTTTTATAACTTATTTGTGCAATAAAGAATATATATAGTACGAGGCGGGTGTCTACTAATATTACATATATATATAAATAAAACTATCTTTTCAGGTCTATTCGCGGTTCTTTTTTGTGATTTTTGATTCTCGAGGTTTTGAATGTTTTAGGTACTGTCTGTTATAGCTATATTATGGCCTTTGCGACATCTAAAACCTTAGTCTCTCCCGTGACCATGATCACTTTAAAGCACTTGAAACGTTGGCAACGAAAAATCAAAATAAAACCGTAAAAAATCGGAAGAGTAGATTTATTTAAAATGTCAAATATTTGTGTAAATCTAAAAAAAGTCCTGTTCAAAAGCTACAGTTCTTTAAACATAGGTAGACAGGCTGCAGATATGACATATACCATAAGATTCGTAACCGAAGTAGCCCTGTATCCTAATGGTTTCAAATTGTAAACGGAACTTAAATTGATGGCAGTGACATACGCAGCGCAGCTTGATGAGATTCTTTGCATTTTTTTCAAAGCGCTGGTTGAGTTTTGACATAAAATAAGTGAATTTCTAATATGAATATTGAATAAAGATTATTTTGACTATGACTTTAATATGTCTGACTGGCAATGTTAACTTATCTGAGGTAAGTCATCTATACATATAATAAAATTGTAACTCAGCTGAATCTGTACATGAAATATTTTTTGGAAAATCTTATTGAAATAGACATTTTTAGAATTTTTGTCTATCTGTCTGTTACCGCATCACGGAAAAACTATTGCAGAGATTTTGATGAAATTTTGGTATGATATTAACTGGTTATTCGGGTCAACATATAGGATACTTTTTACTGCGAGAAAATATCTCAAGTCTGAGAAATCCATATTAAACGTTAAAAAATAAATAGAAACGAACCCGAGCGGAGCGACGGTGAGTCGCTAGTTATGTATCGTGCGATGTGCAGTGTTTCATTATATGTTAAAAGCAGAATTGAAAAGTCTCTTAAATCACTTTTTATATAAAGATAAGTAAATATACATTAACATTCACAAATGATAAAGTAAAAGTGTATTTAATTGAACAATTTAACAGAATCTTTATTCAGAATTTTCAACCGCAAACAACGAAAAGAAGTTAAATAAAAGCTGGTAAAATGCATCGCAGTACATTTTAAGTAGCAATATTTACGGTGCACCACGGCGTTAATCACGTAAGCCTGGAGCACGTATTATTTTCACGTCTCGGGGGATGGCCGGCAACAATGTACTTAATGTTGTGTCAATGCGATAGCGGCTTAGAGAGAAAAAGTAACATAATTTATCATAGGCTCCGAACAACGAAAATGAAATTGTGGTGAAAAATTAAAATGCATAAGTTAGTTCGCATTTTGTATAGAGAAAACTTAAAAAAAATGATAACTCCTATACAGTTATTTTTTACTTTTTCGTGTTTTGAAGTCGGGGTTTTAAAGGATTTTTTTCCATTTTTTGTTCAGATGTCGTAGTAGAAAAGTAATAGAAAAGTATTTTAATGGAACCACAAACGGAAACGTCATCTGTGTATAATATGTAGGTATATTTTTTGTTTTTGTTGATTTTTTCAATAAGCGCTAAATCAATTTCGATATAATTTATATGAGATCACCTCTGAAGTATGACCTACTAAACAAAAAAAGAATCATCAAAATCAATTCATATTTGGCGGAATAATCGCGTATAAATACAAAAAAAACATACAGTCGAATTGATAACCTTCTCCTTTTGGAAGCGGTTAAGCAATAAATATTTTTTGTATTATAAAAAACTCATACTGTAAGTGAAACTAAACTGAACGTACTTTAGCCTGGCAATATTTAAATTCAGAGGCTTGGTATACATTTGTAATGGCAATGTGAAAATCCTTTTATCACGTACATGAGACTCCAATCTATCCTTGTGACACTATGAGCATTTTATTTTTTATTCTATTTTATTATATTTATTCCATTAACGTAAATGCTACTTTTGTATATTCAAAACAGACACTGGAGAAAATCTTATATAGGTTGGAGACTTACATATACGTATGTACTAAGGAACTTTTTATATAGAAATATCAAAGGCTTTTAATCCTTAAAATCAAGGGCTTATTGTTAAAAAAAGTTAGCTACAGACGTGCATTGCCGTGATTAGTATAAATAAGTTGTAAGTTGTTTCAAGACAGACGGATTAAATATAAAAAATATTATGGAAGAATATATTCTTCAGTTTGACACGATTTACATATGGGGACGATAATTATTCTTTTACAAAATTTTAAACTCCACAATATTTTCCAATTATCTCAACTATATCCATCTTAAAATTAACATAAAACAAAAAACCTGTTTCGAGCGATATTTACGTTGGTGCAGTATTAATCGCTCTAAGCCTCGAGCACGTATTATTTTCACGTCTCGAGGGACGGCAACAACGTACTTTACATTGTGTCACAGCTCAATACCAGCTTAGATGGGACTTTGTTAACACGAAACTAATTATTCTGTTGTTGGAATTTTTTCCAAACGAATTCATAGATTGTTATGTTGATTTGATAAAGTCACTTTCACAATTTTGTCTTTAAGGCACATATGTTTTGAAGTCATTAACAAGAGTATTGAATTGAACTAAGTAGATGAGGTAAAACATATATAACATAATAAATATATAAACACAATACGTTGTTATGTACATCAAAGAAATACAAATTCTTTTGAAATATGTGCCGTAGGACTTCAATTTATAGCTGAAGTTTGAATGTTTTGGTAACTCGCTACTAGTAATAAGGGAGAATTCCGTTTCATTTAGTCGAATACCGTTTACAAGCAAATATTTCAAACAAAGCGTACCATGCAGCTACTGCGCTGTATTAACTTACACACGGTCATAGCTAAACGGATCGCTCAACGTTCTGAGATACTTTCAAAACAAAGTGGAAGTTTATATCATGCTTGGGGTAAAGCAACAAATTATAAAGTTTAATAATATATGACAGATAAAGAAAGTATATTTGTGTAATTCTTTTTTTGTTTTTAAAATACATATACCTCTTAAATTTTGGTGACAACGATAGTCAAACATGTAATATGTATATATACTTGTATAGCCTTACGATACAGAATCGATACCCCTATCGATTCTGTATCGTAAGGCTATACAATAATCTCTAAGGCAATACAAATATCTTAAAAACAACTAAAAAACCGGGACATAATCGAAAAACGTCTATCGAATTTACACAATGCAATCTGCAGTCGGACCCGAGAAACCGAGTGTAGGGAACACAACGACTTCGAACTATTCCACTCTCTAATCCAGAAAGGCCGGAGATTCAATAGCCACTTAAGAATGGCCGCGATTGTCCCGGCACTGATAACAGAGGGAGAGGGACACGGTGGCGCGTTCAAACTTGGTGACCAAAAAAATAACTTGCGTATGTGTTTGTTAATTAAAGTGTACTGATTTTTGTTGTATGAGTTTGTATATTCAATTGAAAATATATATTGAAGATGATTTAACCTCATGGAACACCAGAATCTTTGGGCTAAGACAAAATGTCACTCTACAAATGCTGTAAAAGAAAATATAATTTTTTTGTTGATATTATTCGTTATGTCAGAGAATTATTATATAATATTATCGTTCTAATTTCTATTACAATAATTTGTAAAATTACATCTTGTCTAAGCTCTCTTATTCTTTTTGACCGGTTTCAAAAAGGGTTACGTTTATTCTATTTTTTGGCTGTTTTTTGTCTGCGTATCTTTCGTGATTTCGTCGCCAAATGTGAAGTAATTTTCATAGTTATATGTAATGAATAGGTCATACGTTAGTGATGGTCCAAAATATTATAAAAAATCCTTCTATAATAGTGGAATATTTACTTTTTAGTGATTTTGAAGTCGGTGTACCTTAATTTCATCCGTAGGTATATGTTATATTAACACCTTCAGGTAAATTTCTAAGAAATTAATTAAATTGCTAAGAAATCTATTGTTAACTGTAAGGCCGGCGTGTCTGCGGTCGTGGAGGGATTAACTAAATAAATGCATAACGACTAGATCATTCTCTCCACTGTCTCCCAAGTCTCCAAGACCAGACTCTGATTGGAATATTTTATTATTTTAGTAACAAATGTTTATTAAATACGAGCTTAAACATATAGATAAATATTATCAAACCTAAACTTTTCACTTTTCAAACATTCTATTTAAAATCTTTTTGGTTATGTACACTATGGCTCAATAGAAAGTGACTAATACGCGGGTATCGAATGATCTACGGCGTATATTCTACGCGGATGTAATAAGATGTTGAAATGTGGTTATTGAAAAATATGGCATATAAAGAAAATAAATTATTTTGTATCTTATACTTGCAGAACCCGTGGCTTCGGTCGCGTTAAATCTACAAAAATCAAATTTTGAAAATTTATGTTATAAGTAATTATTAGAGAAACACCCCCTTTCCCGCGCACGTCCTGCGCTACCCTGAGCGCCATGTGTCTGTCTACCATGCCGTGTAGATTTTACGAAGCCCTATTTGACTCTGTTAGGGGATGATTCTGGAAAAACTGTGATACACGTATTTCATAATTTAAATTGAAGAGTATGAATACCTATTTTCGACAAAATTCATCCCCATTTCACCCTCTTAGGCGTGGAATTTCAAAAAATTCTTTCTTGGTAAACACCTGCACTTCCACAAAAAACACACCCTCCAAATTTCATGTCTCTAGGATCAGCGGCTTAGGCTGTGCATTCATATATCAGGATTTTGAATTTTATCTTATACTAAATATATGTACAATGTACATGTGTGGTAGACAAGTTTAAGTGAATAATATTGATAGAATCCATTTTAAATTATCAATAACATACATTTTTGTCTAATAAAACCTAAAAAGCACATACTCTCTTGAGTCTCTTGTGGTAACATTTTTCATTGCATGTCTAATCCCTGCAAATTGATACTGAAAATGAATCGTTGCGAATATATCGGTATCACAGTGTGCACACTCCTATTTGACACTGGAGTAATTTTTCTTTCCGTGAAAGCACCTAAGTCGGATCATCTCAGTGTCCATCCACCGGGACATTTTCGTGTGATAGCAGCATTCCAATTTACAAAATGACACATTTTGCCACTTTAAGTCACAACATGTTAAGGTCATTCATATGCCTATTAGGCCTAAGTTGAAAATTTCAGTTCTAGATTGAAAAGAAAAAGAAAGAAAGTTAGGTAAAAGAAAATAATATATTTAAAGCTATATTATTAGTTTTTAACAAGTAATCAGTATCCACAGAAATATATGTTGACATTTGATATATTACGTATATCGTGATTCCGCGTTTACCTTCTTGAAGTGCATATGTATGTATGTATGTATGTATGTATATTATAAAAAGTACTAGCGACTGTCATACATATGTATGTATATATATGACGCTGATCGCTTCGCTCGGGTTCGTCCCTAGCTTGATTCCCAATACAAACTTTCATCCCCATTTTGAACCCTCAATGGAAATCATTTCCGGCATAAAAAGTATCCTATGTCCTTCCCAGGGTCTTAAACTATTTTCTTATCAAATTTCATTTAAATCGGTTTTGTAGATCCAGAGATTACCGCCTACAACGTTACAAACTCACTATCTCACAAACTCACAAACTTTACCTCTTTATAATATTAGAATAGACTAGCATTGCCCACGGCTCCGCCCGCGTTCAGATTACAAAAAACAAAATTCTTAGGTTTTACATATGAATATACTCTTACAATGCAGTTTTTGTATTTTTTCTCAGAAATGAGATATTTTCCCAGGGTAAAAAGTATCCTATATTGACCCGGATAACCAACTATCACCATACCAGTGGTTTTGCCGTGATGCGGTAACAGACAAACAGACAAAAATTCTAAAAACTATAGATTCGGCCTCTGTATCGATAATAATGTCTGTTTCAATAAGATTTTCCAAAAAATATTTAATATACAGATTCGGCTTAATTACAATTTTATTATATGTATAGATTACCGTGCCTACGCGCAATTGTTAGGAAATACGTGTTTGTGAATGTTTTTTGTGATTGTCGCAATAATCGAGCAGGTTTCTTTGTGAAATTTTCCTTAACTTTATTAGTAGTATGTAAGAGGTAATAATGCTGAAAATAATTAGCACATAAAAATCTTGCAATCTTGGAGTTTTACACAGCATATGAACACCTAAGTTACTTAATGGTAGAACTTACATATGTAAGTAATAATCTCAATTACTTATTCGCTACCACTCGCGTCTTATCACTACCAAATCACTAAAGATTTATTGCAATTCAATTAATTCGTCGTCGGTCTTATACGAGTATATGCAACGTTAAAAATACTCATTTTTGTATAACTTCAATAGAAATTTGTCATAAAGGATAGTGCAGGATATAAAAGATTTTTAAGAAAATTGTTTTCAGGTAGAGGAAGACTAGAATTTTTATTTTTTATATCACGATGCATTTTCTCTGTTTACACTACAGTAATTTTTCTTTGACACAAAGGCTTATATCTAGGTATTACTCATCTCTTGTTTACCTTTTCAAAGGAAATGTTTCTTGTAAAATAACAATTATAAGCCGTCTTAGTTTAGGTTTCCTACTTGAAAAAATATTAATTAAAAAGGCTAGAACTAATTACATAAAGGCAGTGGTAGCTCAGTGGTAACACGTTCGCTTGAGAATCCGACTGAAGCGGGTTCGAATCCGGGGTCTTGCACATGTGCGAATCATTTCTAACATGATATCACTTGTCCTACGATGAAGGAAACCTGTGTGAAAGCCTGGATGGATATCTGGGAGAATCTAGCAAGATTCAAAGTTTCGAAGGACATGTGAAGTCCGCCAACCCGCCCTTGGCCAGCATGATGGACTATGGCACGATCCCCCTTCTATTGGGATTATTTATTTTATTTATTTATTTTATGGGTGGGTGGATGGTGATGGTGATGGATGGGATGGATTTATTTATTTTATTTATTTATGTAACTTAACACTTTACAATATTTCTTTTGCTTTACATAAATTTATTCTTTCTTTAAGAGTAGTTCATTACTTCCCAAGTAGAATAAAATAATTAATAAATTCTTTTATTTTCTTTATTTTATTATTTTACTTCTGAATCTATTTGTTTGCGAAGTTTTTAGTTCTGACATGTATATTTTGTTCTAAGTTTATGATATATTCCATACGGACCTGAGATCGATGATACGGCTAAGCGGTTTATTCTTGAATATTCTAGCCATGCTTTTTAAATTAAAAACCGCTTAATACAATCCTAATAAAAAAAATATAATTATTCTATTTCATGTTTCTATCGGTACACTACGCAAAGCGGTCATTATTGATTCAATATACTATATTCTCGCTTTTAAAATACAGGTTTTTCTTTCGCTCAAAAGAGGAATAGCTGGACTATCTCTGAGGCCATCTATTGATCGTATTTTCTTATAAAACTATTCAATTTATGCAATGTCGCTTTTTTAAACCAATGAGATGGATAAAAGCTCAATGGATGCGCTTTCAGACTGTGAGGAGGAAATTTTTATACCTTATTTCTTTCTGCTATCCTTAGTTTGGTGAAAATGAAACGTAATAAACGTCTACCATTTTTATTTTATATTTAAAAGCGTTATTGAATGTTATTGGATCGCTGTTTACTTATTATAATAGCGATTCTGGCGAACTGTGATTGACGTGAACTATATCTTGCAAGGATAATATTTGCCATATCTACAGCTATATTTTATACCAGATTCGAGACAATATGCTTTTTAACAGCTACGAATATACATTAATATTATAAATTGGTAAAGTTTGTATTTAGGGCTGATCTCTGAAAGTACTGATCTGATTCTGAAAATTCTTTCATTAATAGGAGACTAGGTATAATACCGCCAAGTACTATAGACTATTTTTAATTTCGATAAAAATGTTTTTACTGTCAGAAATCTTAATAAATTTGATTTAAATCGGCTATTAATAGATACGTAATCTGAGCGAAGCGAGAATAAGTAGATTTTCTTAAATATAGAAGGTATAATATTAATAATGGTGAGTTAGATTTTACAGATACTTTATGGGGTCTATTCCCCTGTATACATAATATGAGTTTAGTTTATTTCATGTTCGTACACAATATTATATTTCATGAACCAGCTATATTAATATTGCGACAGATACTAATAGTTTGTAATAAAACTTATATCATTATGACCCTAGCACGAAACAATTTAATAACAGCCTCATAAATAAAAGGAAAAGGTGAGATAAAATTAATAACACGGCTTAACTAGTGACCAACTTAGAAACGAGTTACAGATGCTTTTATCTTTTATTAGGCGCCACACATGGCCTGCCAACCATATTGGCGGGCAAACTTTCGATATTAAGGGCTTCGCAAACAAACGGGAAAAACGCTTCATTTTTGCAATTATTGATTAGCGTAGGTAATTTTGTAAATATACAAATAAATGTCGGATCTGATAGACGATATTTTATCTATACATATAATAAAATTGTAACTAAACCGAATATGTACATTAAATATTTTTTGGAAAATCGTATTGAAATAATAAAATCGATACAGAGGCCGAAACCATAGTTTTTAGAATTTATGTATGTCTGTCTGTTACCGCATCACGGAAAAATAACTGGAGGGATTTTGTTGAGGTTTGATATGATGATAACTGGATATTAGGGTCAACATATAGGATACTTTTTACCTCGGGAAAATATTTCATTTTTGTGAAAAAAATACAAAAACTGCAATGTAAGAGTATACTAATATGTAAAACCTAAGAAATTGGTTTTTGGTCATCTGAACGCGGGCGGAGCCGCGGGCAATGCTAGTTAGTAAATAAGATAGAAAAAAAGCAATTTCTTTTTTTTCTTAATTTTTTAATATTTATTAGGGTGACGTTGCTCATTTCTTTCTCTTAACCCATTCGGAATATAAAGATTTTGTTTTTTAATATTAAAAGTGATAATCCAATAGCATTATATTTTTTATGGTTCCGTAGTCCAATGATTAAAACGAAACCTTTATAACCTCGTCGTCCGTATACCACAGCCATTTTACTCAAATACTATCAGGGCTACATTGTTAAAATTTAATAGATAAATAATATTTTATTTTACTTTAAATGTATATAAAGAAATAAGTTTTTAAATCACTTGTTTGTCTGGCTGACTGACTATGAATCATCCTTATTGTTTGAGTCACCCTACGGATTTAGATTTTTAATTAATATACGTACATGTATGTATGTATGAAATATAATATAATATAATATCTAGAAGTATGAAACCGGAATTTTTTTGTAAAAATTACAGGACTGTTGTTTGAAAATTGTAAGACATATTTTATTCAAAATAATTTCCATTGCTATGTATGCATTTTTCCCACCTCTCCGGCAATTTATGAATGCCACGCCAAAAAAACAGTTCTTCTTTTGAAGCGAACCAGTTATCGAGCCATTTTCGCACATTTTCATACGAATTGAAGCGTTGTTCAGCGAGAGCGTGTCCCAGTGAAACGAATAGATGATAATCGGACGGGGCCAAGTCTGGAGAATAAGCCGCATGCGGTAAAATTTCCCAACTAAACGTCTCGATCGTTTCCCTGATCCGTTTTGCTGTGTGTGATGGGGCATTGTCATGGAGCAAAATGACATTGTGTTGTCTTTTTTCATATTCCGGTCGTTTTTCACGTAATGCTCGATTTAAATCAATCATTTGCTTTTGGTAGCGATCAGTGTTAACGGTTTCCCCAGGTTTTAACAGCTCATAATAGATTATACCTTTCTGATCCCACCAAACACAGAGCATTGTCTTCTTTCCAAAGCGATTTGGTCTTGCAGTGGATGTCGATGGTTCGCCTGGATTCACCCAAGATTTATGACGTTTAGGATTCTCGAAATATATCCATTTTTCATCACCTGTTACGATTCGATGGAGAAATGACTTTCTTTTGTATCTGCCAAGCAGCATTTCACAAGTGGTTTTTCGATTTTCTTGCTGCCTTTGATTCAGTTCATGCGGAACCCATTTTCCTACTTTCTGAATCTTTCCCATAGCTTTCAAACGAATGGATACTGCTTTTTGCGTCACATTCAATTGATCCGCGAGTTCTTGTTGAGTTTGAGTATCATCTTCATTCAATAAAGCTTGCAATTCGTTGTCTGCGAACTTTTTCGTTGGTTTTCCACGCTCTTCGTTTCTCACGTCAAAATCACCACTTTTGAATTTTTTGAACCACTCAAAACACTGTGTTTTACCAAGAGCATGTTCACCGTAGGCTTCGACAAGCATTCGATGCGATTCTGCGGCAGTTTTCTTTAAATGATAACAGAAAACCAATGCTGTCCGCAAATCGTAGTTCGTAGGCACAAAACTCGACATGTTTAAGGTTATAGAAAAATATACCGGAGTATAGAATTTGGGTTGTTGTGTATTGAAAATCTTCGTCAGCTGTTAGAAGGAGATGATGGTGCTGCAGAAGCGGTCTTACGGTTCTTAAGCTGATGACTAGTACCATCTATAAGGAAATTCCGGTTTCATACTTCTACACCTATGTATATTCAACCCTTTTTTTAACGTCCCACTGTTGAGCACTAGCCTCCCATCAGTACGAGAGCCAAATGCGTGTTTCACATGTCTTTCGAAAGTTCTCTCAGACATGCAGGTTTCCTCACGATGTTTTCCTTCATCGTTAAGACGAGTGGTAATCATGTTGGACATGATTCGCACATGAAAATATCGGCGTTTATTTCATAAGCTTTCGCCGATCGCATGGATTACACATACTCGTATGTCTTTGCGGTCGGCAGTAGAACTTGCACTTCATTAATAATTCGACTCCACAGTCCGCTCTGAACCATGGAAGGAGGCCAACATTTAATATACTCGTATGTATACAGCGTATCCTAAGCCCTAAACTACACGTGAATTTGATACACGTGAACTAGAAGTGAATTTCTTTAAGCTCCTCTATATCGTATAATATCGTTATTTTCGAATGCTATGTAGATATTATCATTGAAAAAGCTAAAGTGATGGAAATATTGGAATTATATGCGCGGGATCCTAATTCTTTATCTAAAATAAAAATAGCCTTAGTTACTTTCTACAATATCTGCTATCTGCAAATAAAGTCCGGTCAAAGATGGTCCAGCCGTTTCGGAGATTAGCCGGAACAAATAGACAGACAAAAATTTAACAAAAACGATTTTTTCTTACTAACCGAAATCGTATATTCCTTCATATATATTTAGTAAAAAGCTGTGATTTTGACATTACAAACAGACACTTCAATCTTATTTATTTGTATATATACTCGTAGATAATATACTCGTAGATATAAATCTAAAGCAAATTCAAGCAAATATATGTTTTATTTTGAATTTTATGTTACGAGGTAAGTTTTAGGCTTGCACTGCTTACAATGCCTGAGGTCTTTCATCCTTTATATACAATTATATTATGTAGTAAAATTAATAGTTATTTAATATGAGAACCATGCTAATATTATAAATGGGAAAGTGTGTTTGTTTGTTTGTTTGTTTGTTTGTTTGTTTGTTTGTTTGTTTGTTTGTTTGTTTGTTTTTTGTTTGTATGTTTGTTTGTTTGTTTGTTTGTCTTTCTTTCACGTAGAAACGGAGTGACGGAATGACGTGATTTTTTGTGTGGAGATAGTCCAGCCCTCCGGCTGAAGAGTGACATAGTCTACTTTTTACCTCGAAAGATTATTTTATTCTCACGGGAAAACACGACATAATACAACCCAAAAAAAAACAAACAAACAAACAAACACACTTTCACATTTATAATATTAGTATGGACTATTTCTACTTAAATTATAATTAGAAGAGACACAACAAAAATCAAATTTTACTACTTGTAGTATCAAAACAAAACATATAAAACAGAACTTAACGATATACTGTAAAAACGTGTTATTGAAGCCAATGGTTGAAAAAATTACAAAATAAATTTACTGAACATTATAATAAAAAAGAAACGAGCGTAGCCTACAGTGGGATGGCATCAAAAAACATTTTCATACTAAATATCGGAAAGTGCGGCGGTCTCATAAACTGTCGCGTCGAAACTTCCCTTCTTTTCGGCGACAGATGTTCCGATATTACGGGGGCGATATTTCTTTATAGCGTCATTTAAATAAAGAACCACTCAAGGCCTACAATGGTTATAGATATCGTTTGGAAGTTTATCAAATTTTGGCAGTTGAACGACGTTGAAGTGCTGTTTTGTCATAAACTTCTAAAAAAAATGTGTCACTCACGGCTATATTTGGAGTCACAAATTGTGTATAAATTTCAAGCCACACAAAGAACATTAAAATTTTCACAGCCGCTCTGCACTGTTGAGAATTTAGATTCGTCACTCACCTCTTATGAAATAGCATCTCAAAGCTTTCAGTGCAGGGTTACAACACTCTAACTCTAACAAAGATTAACAGAAATCGTATGATTGGTTTGGGTAGATTTACATACGTTGGAAATAAACAATAAAATAATACCTACATACAAATAAATATATAACTTCCTTCTTTTCGGAAGTCGGATAAAAATATACATTAATTGTAATATATTCACAAAGTACATCCTGAAAAATGCTCAAAAAATCTGCTATCCGAATCCTACATCGATTTATGTGTATAATAATAATCTCCCCAGCAGTAACCATGAAAACGTGCTCCCCGGGGCATGGAGTCTACCAAGGAGAATATTTAATCACGCCATAGTCGATTTAGGTCAATCATAGAAAATAAACTAGGTATTATAAGCATGTCATGGATGAAAAAGGTAATATATATTGTTTTTTTTAGTTTCTCTAATGTATTATACAAGTATATACGTATATTGATGTAAGAATACTAGCTAAAAAGATTTTATATACTAGTCTCAATATATTGGATGCAGTTAGCTTTTGATATGCGTCTTTTAAGTCATTATATTCTTAAAGCTTAATGGGGTCTTAACAAATAGTTTATTATTTCTTTACAGTTAATATCATATTTTTGTATGTAAAATAAATAAATAAGTTGGGACATTAACACACTGCACCATCTAGTTCCATGGTAAGCTACGAGTATATAGAGCTTTCCTTATATTTTAGAGTTAAAATTAAATGAAAATCTTGCCAGATAAAAAAATAACCGACGTATATATAAAAAATTGATATTAATCATTGTCTTCAACAGCATTTCTAAAAATTTAGCCTCTTACCGCGGTTCTCAATAATCTATCTATCTGAACTTTTCCATATTTAATATCAAAATTTGACATAAGCTCCAATTTGACAAATTCAGTCAAATTCCTATCACTAGTAATGAAAATTACAGATAGTTTATTTGAAACCGTCCTAATACATATTAATAAAAATATGCCCTAAGTACCTGGAGACCGACCGATCTTGTTAGCAATCCCATACTATATACTCTACTATATAGAGTAATTACAATGTGAAATGGGACAATATAATTTAGGAAACGCTGCCTTCTTAGGTCCAAGTCTTTTGAAGTAACGTGCAACGTAATTTCGAAGCTAGTTTATATCTAATATATTTAAGGGAACAACTCTTGTTTATTGAAAAATATTAAATATTAATTAAGGCGAAACTACAATTTGATAATTAATTATAGTTTTTAATACTATTAATTGGTGTACATACATACATATATACTTTCTTTATGTGTGGATTTTAAAATAGAAAAACATAATGTAATTTTTAAATTAATCACTACACTTTATAAAATACGCTAACTGATTTTACTTAAAAAGAGTAAACTTATTAATATTCAAATTATATACTTGATAAAATTACGGAATCTGTGATAAAATTATGTACGGTAGTTCAAAATAAAATGTGTTGCAGAGCCTTTGTTACAGAGCGTTGTTGGCTATTCGTAGTTATTTTAGTTTCTCTCTGAATTTTATTAATTTTTATAAGACATGGAAAGTCCGCCAGCCCGCACTTGGTCAGCGTGGATTATGGACTGTTGCTCCTCGCATTGAGGCCCGAGGTCAGCACAGAAACGTTAAAAACTAAATTATAACAAAATATAAGAAAGATATCTAATATCGATACGATCGCTATAAAATGTTGATATTATCTAATTAGGTAACAATTTATGACGTAGTTGTAGGATTGATGTTTCTATATAAGGGTACTGAATAAATTGACTGGGTTTTATATTAGATTTCACAACTTATGTTAATTTTAAATTCAATTAAAAATACACGATACTCTATTTTTTCATATAATACGCGTTTCCTTCACGTAATACAAATATAATAATTTAATTAAAGCTAAATATATATTCCAGTATAAAGACCGCCTGTCACATTGAAAGGTTCTATACAGTTAATTAGAAAATGCGAACATGAACGAAATTAATTTATGAGAGGAAATGGTTATTTCGATATGTAAAGGTTGTTGCTGAAGATTTAATTAAATATGAGCTTAAATTAAAGCTTAAAAAGAAGTCTAACGTTAAAATTTTAATTGTAGATTTTATCTCAATTAAAAAGAATTGAAAATTATTTATTTTTTTCATTTTTTTTAAACTTAAAGTCTTATGCTAATCTAACTTTATGTCTCATTAGCGACTTTACGCTCCGCTTGGGTTCGTTCGTCCGTTTGTAGTACATTTTAACGATGAGTGTCTAAATTTCTCAGAAATGAGATATTTTCCCACAGTAAAAAGTATTCTATATGTTAACCATGATGACCAGCTATCATCATACCAAATTTCATTAAAATCCGTTAAGTAGTTTTCTCGTGATGCGTTCCCAGACAGACATAGACAGACAGACATAGACAGACAGACAAAAATTGTAAAAAATATAGATTCGCCATCTATATACGATAATAATGACTATTTCAGTAAAATTTCCAAAAAAATATGTAATGTACAGATTGAGAATTAGTTAAAATTTTATTAAGTATATGTATAGATTTCTGGGGTTTGGTAACGTTTTGGTATCGGTTTAGTAACTTTAGTAGCTCAATAAGCGCTACCTATTTGTATAAAACACAGAAAATTCAATTTCATATATTAATAATAATAAGTTATTAAAGTTACCTAAGGAATTTTAAGTTACGTCTAGTTAATATATATATTTTTTATTTATTTGGGGAATGTTGAGCTTTTCTATCTCTAAAAATAACACAGTAGCGTTCCGAACTGGTAGTAATGAAGGAATGACTGCACTCTTTATATTTTTACTGTTTGTAAAATTTTTCCTTTGCTGAAAGTTATAAAATAAAACACACTAGATGAAAACAAAAGGTACCCGCTTGCATTTTCTTACGCTTCTCGCTACGAAGATATGCGAATTATGAAAGAATGCTATTCATGTTTCAAGCGGAAACCGTTAGTAATGTTCCAAAATATAATTTTGTTTTTGTATATTAAGTCGCATAATTTTGTATATTTTTTAAATTTTTTATATGTCACGTTCAAAAAGCGTCACTTGGTTACGTTTGAATTGCAAAAATTCCTTAGAGTGGTGGTTATCCTTGTATAGGATACAGTGCCTTTTAGCCCCTCGGTTTTTTTATGATTTCAGTCAAAGCAAGTGATTTTCAGTAAATATATTATGATAGCTATAAAGAAGTTTGAATAAATACGGATATACTTTATTAAATAATATTGAGCTTAAAGTTAAAAAAAAACCACGTCAATGCCGTATTAATTAATATTTAGATTTACGCACATTCCCTTACGAAATTGACAGAAAAATATCAGTAAAACCTCGCTTTGATTTCCGCTTTGTGCTAAATAAATAAATTTCTGGATGAATAAAAAATATTTATTACTTGTAAAATAAACAGAAAAAGTTATTTTGGAATATATTATTTTGTAATCAGCATTAAAAAAAATCATAGATTTGTTTGATAGTTAAATTGGAAGAAGCATGATTTATATTAATTTTTAAAAATCGATGTGTTATAATTTAATATTAATTAATGATTAAAGCTAAAAGGAAGCTATATTAAAAGCTAGCTTATATCTTTTAAGCTCTATTAAAAATAACTTCTAAGGCATATTTTATAATTAGAAGTATACTAGTAGTATACATTTCTACATATATAAGTATTACATTCAAACTATTAATAAGTGACAAAGTATTCTTATACCAGTCCGTAGGATACAATATTTTGTCGTTACATAAAATCAGAAGCACCAGTGAGAAGGAAATTTGGTAAATATTCTCATTTAAATATCACACGACTTTCTGATTTCGCATCATCGAAGTGAGGTTATCCAAAGTACTCGTATATGTAATGCGCTTGGGATTTCTATGTGAAAGGTCCGACCCGAGCCCCGACAGCTAAACGTGTTAGTTCACTTTATTGAATATCGGAAATATGACTGTCCTGTGGGAGACCAAATGTCGGAGGTCGTAGTATTCGGCATTGCTTGCGTTCTCAGCGGGTTTTTAGCAACTTTTAGGTCCAGGTAATGGTGTGTTAACGCTGACGTGATGTTAAAGTATTTTCCTCAAATATATTGAACTTTCCTTTTAATATTTTTTTATTGAAATTTACGAGATGTTTTTATTTATGATAGATGTAATGTATGTGTTGGTTTATTTGTAAATTTCACGTAAACTTTGATTTAAGGTTAGTGATTATATATTAGACTAAAGACTTACCCTCGTTTCGCTCGGCTGCGTTAGGCTCGTGCTAGGTCCACAATATGAAATATATACGTACAGTATAAAATACAGCCCATGTTACTTACTAATAATGAAGCTTTCTATAGGCGAAAAAAATGTATTTATTTATTACAAACATACATAAACAAACATTTTCTTTTTATAATATTAATATTTTATAATATTAGTATAATATACGATCTTTTACACTTAGATTTCAAAGACGAGTACAAAAATAATTTACAATATTGATGTTTTTCTAAAGAGCGTAGAAAAGCAAGTAAAAATAATCTGAAATCAGTAGCGGATGTGTATTGTTGTATCAGTAACGGATTGAAGGCAGTGATAGCCCAGTGGTAAAGCGGTAGCTTGGAAAGAGATACTCCGAAAGGCAATGACCTCATCCCCCTCGCTTTGGAACGAGATTCGTGCCGATGATGATGGTAAGTAGCGAATTTGTATATAACTACTCATAGTACTCTGTTTAATGTGATAAGTATGAAGCAAATAGTAAATCTCTGTATTCATATTACATTTTATAATAAAACGTGAATAATTATCGTCGCAAAAACACGTGTAGATCTGTTTTAATATAAAAATTAAAATTTGTAGCAGTTTGGCATTTCACAATCACAAATAAACTTATTAAATAAAATGAAATACGCGACCGATAGCTCAGACGGCGAAGTTGGCGAAACAATAACAGCGCTCATATATTACTCCGTATCGAAGAGTACTCTTTTCCACGTCACGTTCAAAACGTATGCGTATAGAGGTACATACAATATTTTGAATCCTAAATTATGTCAATTTTATTTTAAAAACGTCTAAATTTAGGTAAAACTTTGTTTTTTTTGTTCACACTACGCTTTGTTCTTGAAGAAAATTGTACAAAACTCAAGAGCACTTTTAAGAATCGTAAGCCAAAGAACTGAATTATAAATGTGATTTACAAAGGATTTTTTTTTTAATTTTTAATATCATCTGTTGTGCTCAAATGAGAAAAAAATCATCGTAATATTATCAAACCGCTTAAGAATTTTATTTTTTAGTAAATTAGATATATTAAAGCTAAGATTATTTTTCAGATTTATGGTAACAATGACGGGTAAAAATTAAAATGTCTCTATATGACTCGTTGATGCTATGCTAAATGTCGGGAACTAAAAATCAAAATAAATCCGCGAAAAAATCTGAAAAGATAGTTTTATTTAAAATATCAAATATGCGCGTAAATCTAAGTATTAAACGGAGAACTGATTAAAACTTATATATTATGCTACTTTTATTCGTATAAATATTTAATAGACGCTAGAGAGTAAACCTTAAAAGTTATCAAAATATCTGTGTATTACAATAAATATTTGAAACAATAGTACGCGATCTACAAATAAACTTATTAAATAAAATGAAATACGCGACCGATAGCTCTGGGACGGAAAAGTTGGCGAAACAATAACAGCGCTCATATTTCACACGTTATCGAAAAGAACTTCGATCCGGGACACATTCGAGACCGTATGGATGTAATGGGGCTTCAAAGAATTTGTTAATATTTGCCTATTTGTCACTTAATAAACCAGTAAAACACTTCGCATTGAATCACTAATTTTTCTTCAGTTTTTTAAGAATTGAGAAATTTTCATTCGAAACTTAATGCTAATGATTTTTCATTTTTATACAAATGATTTTGAACTTTAAAAGAAAGAGAAACAAAAGCTATATTTAAATTTTTATTTCAAATGTACTATACTATTTAAATTATACTAATCGTATTTAATTCTCGTTCCTGAATCTATTTCTTATTAACAAGGAATTAGTTGCGAATATTTGTATTTTTTCCATATTTTTAGGGTGTCGCCTACCTAATAAATCGTGATCTATGTATATTTAAAAAGCCCATGGCGTGTTAAAGTTTTCGTTCAACACCAAAAGTACCTCCATAATGAGGTAGGAAGATAATGAACTCTATTGAATGTTGCGAAACCCATAATTTATCATTTGCTGGCAGATATCTCAGTGAATTTCGCGGAGACAGCAAAGTTTTATCGGAAACGCTGCGCGTCTTGCTTGATCTTTGTTAATACAAAGTTTGACGAGTGCCAAACTTCCGAGTAGCCAAAAAATTTTACTTGTTTCATTTGATGTGCTGACATTTTAATGAAATAATTTTAAGTTCGCACAATTTTTTTGATTTTTCGAGGATATTTTTGTAAAATTATTGCATCAAAGGCACTTTTTAATAAAATGCAAGACTTTTATGCTTTAGTTCATGTTGAATTTCAGTCAAAAACAATAAAAAGTTCCCCTTATTGCACAAAGAATGGAGATATTATCTCTAAAGAGCGATTTCTTTCAGATAGCTTCGTGAAATGTGTCAGCATAATTTGCTGAGATAGACGGCAAAGAACCAGTTAGAAATGATTTCAATATATTATATATTATACGAAAATAACCAGAACTAAATATTAATAATTTAGTATTTATATACTAATTATTATATAATTATTTGCATATTATGTAATTATTTACATTTGTGACAAGAAGCGCTTATCTTGAAGAGTTGACGTCAGAGTTTCGAAGTTCCGAGCCACTTCAGATATGTAATTTTATTTTATAATAAAATTATATTTATTAGGCAGCTGTATAACTGTACTAATATTCAGTAATTAAAAATTTAGTAAGTCATAAACTGAAAAACGTTTTTCTCTTAATTGCTAAATTTATTTCGACCTAACTCCTAAAAGTTGAAGGGACACATAAACAATATTTTAGGGCAGATGGCTCCCGGCCCTATATTCAGATATCCAATAAAGAGCAGCTACATTTTTATGGGCTATTCAGAGGGTCGCCCACTTTGAATACCTCAACTTGGCTTAATCTTTCACCGAGTATTGTTATGACGTTGGAACTTTTTGAACCTTTATGGACCTGCTCGTTCGATCGGCGTGTATAATTTTTTTTATATGTAATCGATTTTTTCATTATGTAAATGATTTCAATATTCTGTACTGGGTACTTGTTGGGAAGGTTTGTGCCTATTATATTTTATGGTAATTAACCATAATCTGTACATATAATAAAATTGTAATTGATCACTGTTTGTAAACGGAAGATATTTAAGAAAAACTATTATTGGGGGTCTTATTAACGTAATAGGACACAAAACAATGATTTTTAGAATTTTTGTCTATGAGTTTGTTTGTTAATTTAAAGAATTATCAAAGAGGGTGAGTCGCTTTTTCTTTACATAAGGATATATCCTTATGTAAAGAAATATATAGTATGTATGTGTAGAGTATATAAATAGACTATAATGGTCAATATTAAAAAAAATATTCATTGAAATTATCTCAATATCCCTACTATATCTACATATTTATTTAAGGGATTTATAAGACATTATATCACATATCATATAATACTTTACTAGATTATATTAAGTAATTAAGTAAGTATCTATGTGGTAATATTAACTTGGAGAAATGTTAAAAAAATATCTTTTTGTAATAAAAAAATATTGTAATTCATTGTTTATATTTAAAAGGTTTACGTTTTTAACATAACTAGCAATTAAAGCACTGTACTATACTGAAATATATTTATAATTTGTTTTTGGACGCAGTTCTTCTTGTATTGTTGATGAATCATTAGTTTATGAATGTCCTAAATAATTATGACTTCCTGATCGATTTCGACAACGTTGGCCTATATCACTGAGATTAGCCACGTGCGTAGGAGGCACAAGTATCCGAGTGACTAGATGGAACTTGATGGTGCTGTGTGTTAATGTCTGAACATATTAATAAAATATATAAGTGCACTCTTTATCTCAAATTCAGGTGAAATTCGACACGACTAGTGATAGTCTCTTCAACACACGAAGTGAATACTTCTATCGTTCTAATTTCAAGCTGTTATTGAGAATTTTTGGTCAGAAAAACCCAATATGTCCACATTTGAACTCGAATCCTGTGCTTTGAATAGGAAGCAGTACATGCTAGCCACTAGACTTTTTCGATTTTTTCAAATATTTACTGCTACTTCCAGTCAATATATTAGCACGTTCAAATTAACAAAAAAGAGCAACAATTTATCCTATACGATTAAGTATTAATATTTTTTTTATAAATTTCCACAGACACTGATTCATGACAGCTATTAATCCTTTAATATTGGGAGCCGATCTATCTTGCTGCCGTATCGTCCTATTGAGACCTTATAAAATAAACTCCCTCAACTATTATCCCATTAATATCGAAGCAGCGCGGGGACTACGGATAATGTTGCCAGCTCCATGGGGTTTATCTTAATTGCCTTTTAAGTCAATATCCTTGCGGATAAGTTTTGTACCTTGATGTTCGTAGCTATAATTTTATTACCATCAATAAATTTTTCGTGAACTTTTATATTTAATCATTGAAAGTAATAATTTTCAAAATTACTAACTAAGGCTTTTGTATATAACCTTTAGGCAAATATATAGATACGAGTTATTTGAGTACTTTACTAGTATTTGTAAGTTTTTCTTAATCTAGCAAACGTTCATACTAAAATCATGATATGATAAAAGAACATACGGCGAGGCTATCGCATTACACTTCGTGTTCAATATTATTGATTATTTAATAGATTAAATATAATAATTACTGCTTTTTCCATCAGTATGTGGGTGGCACTGCCAGTGTAGGTAAAGTAGGTCCACGGGTGATGTGCTGTTGTACTCATGTTGCTGCAGCTCTCTGGTAGTTAGGATATAACAGGTACTTCAAAGAAATAAGATCTTAAAAGGCGACTTATAGTGATCATATCCTAATTTTTATTCAGCAGTGAAATACGTTAGTTTACTAGAAACAATAGATTTTGAACTTCATATATTACGACATTGTAACTGTGAATCGCAAATACGTAGTTTTAACCAATGTAGACCACTCACATGGGTATTCCCGTCCATTCTAAAAATCTTTTTTGAGGGTTTTAAAATAAAAATCACGGAAACCGAGAACTCGAACTTTCACCGGCTGTGCTAGCGACATGAATAAAAAGCAACCTAGAAAGGCGTAGTTGACGGAACTAAACTTTTCAGCATACGAAATTGTATTAAAGGTGGAGAATTTTCGCGCCGCGAAAGGTAGCGAAATGCATACAATTTTCTCACAGGAGCCAAAGACAATGCCATATCACATAGTTGCGAAGGCAAAGTGAGAGAGTTTACAAGTACCTACCAGAAACGCAAACATGAACATGGAAGTAAAGCGAGCTACAGGAACTATTATATTCCAAAAATGACGTATATTCAATTCAGTGTCATACAAAAATCAACTCTAAATCCATAATACAAGATTAATTTTGTAAAAACTTAAGCCAATTGAAGAAAAGGTGGGATGCTCACTATTACTTACATTTATTCTCTCAGTCGGAATATGGCTGTTCCGTGATATGCTAAGCAAAAGCCAAGCAAACAAATTGGTTGAGATGCAGACGTGAGGCTGATGTATTCTAAGAGATTATTCGAGTGAATGCATCTTTAGAACTAGTGAAATGGCAATATACGTTTGTGGTGTGTACTTTGCGAGCTTTTAAGATTGGTATGATGACATCATACTCGCAAGTGCCACTATGAGATAAAATCGAGGATTCTATTCACCCTTGTTATCAGCAGGTCATCTTTTTGAGAGTATACCTGCATTCATTTTATGTCTTGGTTGTTGTATGGCATGAAAATTTCAAGCTACGAATAGACGAAGCATTTCCGAATCTTTTATGTTCGCTTGAATATAAAATCTACAGAAGATGTTTTAAATATTTTTTGAAATTTTAATGGCTTTTGCTTTTAAGAAGTATGAGTTTTTATTGGCCTTAGGAAATTTAGTAAAGCTGGCGCATAAGATAAGTAAATTATCCTGTTTATATATACTGGAGCTGCTACGAAACTGATATTTCAGGCTCGATTTACAATGTATAAATATTTTATTTATGTACTCTTCGAATAAGCCGACGTAAACGCGAGGTAGATATTGAATAACCGAGCGCCTTCACAAACATAACAAGCTGTTTACTCCTAAGATCCCAAACTCTTCCCGCTCAGATTTATTCATGACTTGGCCAAATATTTGATTGATTACAGTGTCTAAAGCAATCGCGCCTGATAAACTTGCCGACCACTTTATTTGCTGAGAGCGCCTGTTGTTTAAACTTAGTCGGTAGTGATGCGGCGGTTTTTTACTGCCCGCAATGGATTTTAACCTTATGAGACCTTTGCCTTTTGACGTTTCTTTTGAAGGATCAGCAAAATAAGTTAGTAATGTGATTGATATGAGTAATTTGAGTGACGTTTCAATGGATATATATTATTATAATTTAATCTACGTATATTTATATCTCTAAATTTATAAATAAAACTCGAGTGTGAATCTATGAATTTTAAATAGATACGTCGCGTTTAATTTATATGGCCATTTGAATAAAACTAAAGCTCAAACAACCATTAAAATAATGACTGTCAGTGTATGCTTTAAATTCTGTATGATTTTGACGGATAGAGTAAAAAATATATTTTTGGTATTGAGAAAAAAGTTTGTCTTGAAAGAGGAAATATCATAAGAACCGCTTCACACTTTATAGAGGAATTTTTACTGATCGAATATTAAGCTAAGAGTGATTTAGGCTGTTTTTAATATATACATACTATCATGTTATACACGACTTAAATAGATAACAATTAGAAAGAGAGAATTTTATTGACCTGAATCATAATAAATGTGGTCTGAGTCTTATTCTACAGACCATCACTGATTAATTATTATTATTTATCTGAACAACTGCCTAGGTGGTCTAGTGGCTAGCATGTATGGCTGCTGATCCGGCGATAACTGAGTTTTTCTGTTAAGATATTCTCAGTAACAGCCCGGAGTTGGGAAGTTGGCGGTGTTTCACCGCCGTGCCTCAGAGAGTACGTAAAGCGTCGGTCCAGGGTCTTAATTCTCATCGGTTGTGTTAAACTATGAGTGAGGAATAGAGAGTGCACTTGTGTCTGCGCGTACACTTGTGCACAAGAATATCTCCTGCACATCTGACTAGTCTTAGTGAGATTTACCGCCGTGGCGGAAATCGGTCTGGACATTATTATTATTTTTAGGAAAACATTCCTATGCGAAATATTTAAAAGGTATAAGATTTAAAAATAATGTTTATTTATTAGAAAATACATATATTATCACGAAAGCTAAGCGCGCCTTGACGTATCGCTATTTGCTGTTGAAGAAAACGTAAACTCTATTCAATTTCGTTAAAATTCCGTTCAGCAAAAATGGAGCAGTAAAAAGAAAATTTATTAACTCGTAAACAACTGCTTTATGTTGAAGAGATTGATTAGCATCGGTTCTACGTATAAAGTTATAATTTAATAGGTGTTTTAAGCGTTTTATTTGCTTGACCTGAGTAATATATGCATAGAAGTTGGTGTAGACTGTTCGTTCTCGAATGTTGCATTTTTTTATTGGATTAGTATACGAATACCACAGACAGACATTTGTCTGTGACTTTTTAAGATCTTTAATTTGATTTAGTGTGATTTTCTTTTTTTTTGTTTTAAAAATTAAGATTATAAGCTCTGAAATTTCAGTTTTGTGAAATTATAGATTAAGCTAGATGACCCTAATGGTTACTGTTTGAAACTTTAAGAGCAGAGGAGCTGCTAGTTGGTGAAGAGCTCTCGCGTTTTTTGTGTATCCCATTTTTGTTTGTTTGGCATTTTTGGTTATTTTGGATTTAGTCATAATATATTTATATTATTAAATAAAACAAAGTTCTATTACGCAAGCAAAATACAAAATATTATATTATTTTTATTATATTTCTTAGATGTTCAATTTCTGAAAAATTACAAAAATGACGAGTACTTGTTTGTTATAAAACTCTGAATGCATATATGACAGATGTAACTTGATGAATAGCTTGAAATAAATTATATGATACCAATGAGAATTTTTCACCCAAGTTTTGTATGCAATACTTGAAAGTTACATAGCCTCCATTCTGTCTGGTTTATTTCCAACATTGGAAACTCGTACGAAAAATTAGGTCACAGACGTATGTAAGCCGAGCTTATAACAAAATATTAAAACATCAGCTTATTCATTGTTTGATTTGTGTATTTATAATTGAATAAATTAATGTAATTGGAAAAAATAATTGAATTTTCCGCCTAACATGTTTGGAAGCGGTTAAGCATCAAATCAACGGATTTGTTACGTGTTTCAATCAAAAAGCTATTTAATTTTAAATGTCGATACACGGTCCAATTAATTTGTAAGTGGAGCGAAAAATTTACATTACAGACGTAGAGAAATTGATATATTAAATTGTTTCTGAAATAATTACGTTTATTATATTCTTTATATTAATAGAGGGGTGTCCAATTTGCCAGAGATTATGGTATCTAATTTTCGGCTTTAATACATATAATTTTTGACAAATGAGGACCTGAATTTAGGTCCCGTAACAGGCCAAATCTAGTAATTGATTTTTCTCTCAAGAAATTCCTAGTAACAGCCCATAATTGCTACACTCACCTGTGCCTCAAAAAAGCCCTCTATCGAGTTCCTGATCTTTATGCGGTTGTTTTGAATTGTCGTCTTATCGGACATGGAGATTGCACTATCGTATCGATGAGATATATTTTTAATATAGGTACTTATTTTTGATTTTAATTTATCAGGATTTAAATAAAAAAGAATAAATTCATAATGCATACATGTCATATAACATATGTATATGAATTATAATTAGATACAGATATATAATAGAAGTATCTCGCATAATATATTTATTTTACTCATAAACAGCTTTCCACTACAGAAAAGCTACTAATCTGCACTATAACTCATGTTAACATGGATAGTCTATGGTTTGTTTTTATTATACCCCTTGGAACTAAAATGGCATTTGACGGAGCGTTTATTCAACTAATACAGCCATTTTCCTTCGTCCCGACGCTCCCAACCGATCTATCTTTGGCTTAACTAAATCCCACTAATACATTATTTTTATAATACTCCCTTTGCGACACGTTGGATCATCCTTACCAACTATATGGACCTAAACCGGAGGATATCTTCATGTAATACAAATCTTTATTAGGCTATCTCGTATTTTTGTACTTGGTATTAGCTGTCGATTGTTGGCAGCTTGTAAGAACGTTAAAAATATAGTAATAATTTGTTTTGTAACTGAAAAAAATAATAATGAACTACATATAAACCCAAGTTTGTGTTTATAAATAATTTTAAAATGGCAGTTAAGTTTTTAGATATGTTTCAAATGAGGTTATATATTATTACATATTATCGGAATTATGTAAATAAAACTATAACGCGGTGTTGTATTTGGGAACGTATAATGTCATGTCATAAGTCATGTCATGGGCTCGATTTCTTCACGATGCTATTGCTTTGAATTATAACAAGCAGCAGATAGCTTTAAAAACTAGCATAAACTAAGTATAGTACTTACATGAAAATTATAATAGAAAAAATTGTAGTTTCAATAATGATTTGTGCTAATCTGGTTCAATTGAAAATTGCAATAAACTTTTTATTTAAAAATTATATAAGTTTGTTGTTAAAGGAGTGTAGAAATATATTTAAGGACAGCAATTTAAATGTATTTTTTATCATTTCCATTTAAATATAAAAAGCACCATCTTCCAATAACATCGGGGTATATACGCATATTCGATTAAGACGTACGTACATAGGTAAAGCTCGAAGACATAAGTGCCTCTCGTGCGGATTACGCCGCACTTAACATGCAATATGGCTATAAGAGCTTCGATAGATGTGTTATTAAGTTTAATTATTTAGTATTGATTGCTTTGAGAATGTTATAAGTTGGGTATATAGGTACATGTTTTAAATAGATACACTAATAATCTTACTCAGGGCCGGATTATCCATCCATAAGGTGGTTTAGGCAGATGCCTATGGGCCCGCATCGGCTAGGGGCCCAACGCAAGAAAAATTAAAAAAAAATATATATCATTAAGTGAAAATTTAATTTAAAATAATTAAACTTAAAATTAATTAAAATAAAATTTAAAAAATGGGTGAAAATTCCACCATGAGGACAAATGCAACAGTTACATTTCTATGAAATGTACCTAATAGCGTATTTACGAAAAATGTATTTTAATAAGTTAGAAAAAGGTGAATGGTCCCCGAGAATCCGTTAATTCACCCCTGATCTTACTAGTTATAAGACATGAATGGGCTATTAAGAGTTATACTATACTAGCTACAAGCCCTAACTGTTGAACGCCGTAAGCCGGTAATCTTATTTGAAAATCGGCGAATATACTACATAAACAGAATAGATACTAATGAATTCTCAGTAATAAAAGCATTCCGTTTAAAAGCCTTCGATAAAAAATTCCATACTTGATTAATGAACAAACTATATAATATATTTAAGAAAAATTTTAAAAATCATTGCTTAGTACTCTCCTTTAATTAAATTCTTTAATATATTAGGTTTTGGATATGTTACTTAGGCACACTTTACTTTGGCAATATCGTGAGTACTCCTTTTTCTAGTGCACAAGAACTAATCTAAACTAAGTTCTTGGGTAAATTTCTAGATCCATCCGCTAGCCTGTATGTTATCTGTCAGTGAGCAAGTGGACGAAGTTAAGAGTTTTTTTTAAATCGTAATCTTCGTCTTAGCCAAAAGACGTCCACTGCTGGACGAAGGCCTCCCCCAAAGATTTCCATGACTGCCGGTCTTGTCCTATCGGCATCCAGTGCTTCCAGTGATTTTGATCAAATCGGTATATTATTCATTAAATATAAATCTTACCAGTTTTTAAAGTATTATTACAAAAAAACTTAACTTATATATGTATGTACATACACACATATTTGTATCATAGAAAATTGAACCCATAAACAGTGACGTGAACAAAACTATCCATATTTAATGGATTGGATTTATTTATTACTAGCATTGCCCGCGGCTCCGCCCGCGTTCAGATGACCAAAAACCAAATTATTAGGTTTTACATATTAGTATACTCTTACATTGCAGTTTTTGTATTTTTTCTCAGAAATGAGCCATTTATCCGTGGTTTTTTACCGTTATCATATATGTTGACCGGGATAACCATCTATCATCATACAAAATTTCATGAAAATCCCTCCAGTGGTTTTTCTGTGATGCGGTAAAAGACAGACAGACAGACAACAATTCTAAAAACTATAGATTCGGCCTATGTATCGATAATAATATTTATTTCAATAAGATTTTCCAAAAAATATTTAATGTACAGATTCGGCTTAGTTACAATTTTATTATATGTATAGATTTTTCTAGTGAGCTATGAGACACAAACAAACCAATATGTATTATGAGATAGATACGGTAGAGCTAACTAGGCATTATTTCGTACATATGTTTATTGAAAGCCTACACTTGAGGCATTCCAAAGTCATAGACTGCTGTATTCAGTATCATCTCGTAATCTGAGCCTTTTCGCCTGCATTTCACGAATATTCCCAGTTTTAATTAAAATCGACGTACATACGTTTGCAACTCGACGTTTCGACTGGAACCTGGAATAGAGAGTCGTATAGAAATGACACGAGGACAAAAATCCAATTAAATAAAACTTTATTCGATTTAATAAAAGTTATAATTAATTTTTTTTATCTAACATTTTAATTTATTGAGAAAAAAATCCTACCAGATGATAAAAAGTCCACCAGAGCATATCCCTTTGTATATTATATATTATTTGAATTTAGTGCACCAGTATTTTGTTGACCAGAGTAACTTTTTCCAATAATATCTTTAAAAATATCGGTGATCATTTGAACGGAGGCATAAATTAGTATGCTTACAGTGTCTACTCCTCGAGGGTTTTAAAGTAAAGCTATATAATCGCTAAGGTCCCGGATATAACGATAAGGTACTCGTTTTTCAACATTAAATGGTGTTTGATGTGCCATCTAGCATATTTGATCAATATTATAAAATTGAAGAGTTTATTATTATTTGACGATACGTTTGGCTCAGTTTGTAGTGCTACTACTACTTGCTGTGTTATTTTTTGATGACATGACATTTTTGGAAAATCTTATTGAAATAAACATTATTATCGATACAAAAACCGAATCTATAGTTTTTAGAATTTTTGTTTGTCTGTCTGTTACCGCATCACAGAAAAACTACTAAAGGGATTTTGATGAAATTTGGTATGATGATAGCTAGTTATCCGGGCCAACATAAAGGATACTTTTTACCGCGGGAAAATATCTCATTTTGAGAAAAAAATACAAAACTGCAATGTAAGAGTATACTAATATGTAAAAGCTAAGAATTTGGTTTTTAATCATCTGAACGCGGGCGGAGCCGCGGGCAATGCTAGTAATCTATAAATTATCATAACACAAGCCTTACCATGGAACTAGATGGCGTTGCGTGTTAATGTCCTAACATATGTTTTAATATTTATTTATTTTTTTTCATTTTTTTTGTTTCTTTGAACGCGATACTCTTATCAAGAACTACCCGTAAAATGTGAAAAAAAAATACTTTTTGTTAAGGTAAGTTCTAAGAAATTAGAAGCGTAGTAATTACACATAAATAAATTATACAGCAGAGCGACAAAAGCTAGTTAATAAATAAAATTAAAGTGTCTGTTTGACTTTGTGTACTCTTTAACCTTCAGAATATTTGTAGTGATCATTACGGACATTTCACCCATGGATAGAGGATTTGCATCAGAATCATATAGATTGTCTTTTATTCCAGATTTAATGATTACCGTGGGAAAAATATTAGACAAGGAACGGTTTAATTAACTGTGACAGGGCTTTAATTGGTAGATTGAAACGACGAGCGTGTTTGAAGATAATGATAACAACGGAAGAATCGAAAGAGGTATGTACTATGTAGAGGTTGTAGAGCTTGGCACTCAGCTCCCTCTGCCTACCCCGCAAGGGGTATAGCCTGAAGTTGTGTTAGTGTAAGCATGATAAAGGCTACAGGTTTTACATGTGAAAGTGGAATCGCATGCGAAAGCTATACTAGTTAAACCCCGACGCAAAAAGAGGGGTGTTATAAGTTTGACGTCGACGTCTGTCTCTGTGTGTGTGTGTGTGTATCTGTCTGTGGCATCGTAGCTCTTAAATGGATGGACCGATTTCGATGCGGTTTTTATTTTCTTAGCTATGTTTGGTTAATATCTGTCCAGCAGTGTAAGAGTATCAGCTGTTTTCCAAAATGATATAAGGCATTTTGGCGTATGATTACTCGATTAAGTGCTTCACGCGTGCCAGTAGATATAACTGTTAAATGACAAATAATTTGCGTAGGGGTTTTTTGAAATTTTTAAAGAATAAATATATTAGTAAGAAAGTTAAGTATTATGTAAACATAAATATGTAACATTTCTAGTACACTATTTATTCTGACGCCGAAACAATGTAAATATATCCCGGAGTTTATTGAGCATTTGTACTACAGCCAGCTTAATATGAGCTGTTTATGATAATTCGACTAACGGAATCGAGCAATCCAATGCTGACTTTATGCTTATAGCCACTCACTAGTTATATGTGACACTAGTTTATTTCGTAAATATTTCAGTACTAGCGGCTCACCCTCGCTTCGCTCGGGTTCGTCGCTAGGTACGTTTTAAATAGATATAAAAAGAAAAAATCTTTCTTTCTCACATTTTAATTATATGTTTTAATACTTACCTATTCCGGACTAAGAGAAATCCAAAAATTAAAATATCATAAAAATTGGAACGCGGTCGAACGGGATAAAAAGTATCCTATGTCCTTCTCCTGGCTCTAAACTACCTCCCTGCCAATTTTCAGCTAAATCGGTTCAGCCGTTCTTGAGTTATAAGCGAAGTAACTAACACGACTTTCTTTTATATATATAGATGTGAAAGTTAGTTGAATTGGTCTTGTAGCTTATGACGACTATAGATAATGAGGTTCTGGGTTCGTGTCCGGGGTCGAGCCAAAAGTTTTTGATATTTTCTGTAAAGTAATTTTCAATGGTAGTTTGGAGTAAAGATCTTGGCATATGCTTTGAAGTTGTAAAAATCTAAAAATTTAACACTCCTGCTATTATTTTGGTTTTTAGGAAGGAATAGATAAACTATATCTATACTTATTATAAAAATAAGTCCCCCGGCCGCGTCTTTCTGTCCTCCTGTCTGTCTGTACGCGATAAACTCGAAAACTACTGAACGGATTTTTATACGGTTTTCAACAATAGAAAGAGTAATTCTTGAGGAAGGTTTAGGTATATAATTTATTATGCTTTTATGTAAAGTAGCTGAAATACGGCGACAAATGTTGAAGAGGTCGCAAAAAATCTCGCCAAATGGGAACTTTCCACGCGAACGCCGCGTAAACTAGCAAAGATACAGTTAAGTAATGTACTAGAGAATTCAAAATCTATAAAAATGCTACAAAAAAGTCCGCGATAGCATATCTCTATCTCTTACGGTTGACTTACAATAACCACTTTTATGTTAACATTTTTAATTAAAAACATTACGTTATTTTCAAAGTTATTTTCTTTAGTTCGGTATTAATCCTTATCCAAATGAATATTTTAGTTAGCTTAGTCATTTAATGCAGATTAAAATTGCTCTTTACACTAAATCAATCAGATGAATAGTTTTTGAGATATCGTTGTTAGAAGTAATTAGTAGCGAAACATTTTTAATGCTTGGCGAGCATTGAGATGCCTACGGCGAGTCCATCCCCTCTGCCCCGCATCGCTCGACCGCCTGCTCAAGCTATATAAACCGGGCGATGTAGCGCGCGATCCTAGGATACTTTTTACCGCGGGAAAATATCTTATTTCTGAGGAAAAATACAAAAACTGCAATGTAAGAGTATACTAATATGTAACACCTAAGAATTTAGTTTTTGGTCATCTGAACGCGGGCGGAGCCGCGGGCAATGCTAGTATATTATATATACATATGTAAATATGATGAGTTTTATATCTCTTACTTGAGAAATGATTGATTCCCCATACAAACTGCCACCCCCCTTACGGGATGATTTCCGGGATAAAAACTATCGTATGTAATTCCCAGGGTTTCAAACTATGTCCATATCAAATTTCATCCAAATCGGTTCAGCGGATTAAGCGTAAAAGATTACAGACAGAAAGACAGATAGACAGACAAAGGTACTTTCGCATTTATAATATTGATACTATGGATAAGTGAGTTCGAAGATGCAAGATTTTGAAAGTTACTTAATCTGATAAGTGATAACCATACCCACTATATAAATCAATAAGAAATACAAATAGAGTCAAAATAAAAAAGTTCGCCAGATAATAACAGAGGTTTAGAAGAAAAGTATAATTTTCCACTTATCGTTTATTGCATTTTTCTATATATTTACGGCAAAAGCTTATTATTTTCAACGATAATATTAATCGTGAAATAGGAACAATATTTCAATTAGTTATTCAAATAACGAATTTGTTATAATACCTACATATCTTTATACCTTTATTATATCGTTATATCTTTTTGTTATGTTTATATAAAGAAAACAATTAATAAAAAAATAATAGAAATTATAAAAATACATACTTAATATTTTAAATTTAAAACGTTTAAATTATTTTAAATAAACAATTTTAATATGTTTTACAATTAAAGCTATTTAACGCAGATGGCATAAGTTATGTATTATGGCATATACCTATTTAATTTTTGGGATAATTTAAAAAATAGTTTATTCATTTTAATGGCTATAAGTTTGCATAATATAACTAAAATACGTGTACTTTGATTGATGTCACAGAATCTCCTACTTGTAAGAGTGTAGCTTATGATTTAGGCATCAGTTATTTATATAATTATTTTAGTCTACAATTTGGAAAAAAATAATAATTAAAAATATATAAAACATTTGTTAAAAAATGTAAAAAAATAAAAAATTTGAATGGCGTACGCTATAGTTTTATACGTTTAACAACAATTATATTGTCTTCGTTACAACAAATTAATCCATCCAATTTCCCAGTAGAAATAGGGGAATGCTATAATGGCGGGCTATTAGACAGCCTTTTATTTCGGTTGTTTAGTGACAAGCGAGATTTTCCCCTGGGGCCGTTTCTTGTATTTATCTCGAAGTAATTTCTTCTGGTACCCGAACACAGAGTAGAATGGCAGAGGCATCACTGTCGACGACACTGGCATTAAGTCTGAAACAAGCAATACATTAATTGATTAAATAACTTTATTAAAATAAAAAAAAATCGTAATATAGAAAATTAATATAAAGAATTAAAATTATATATGGTTTTATATCAAATCGTGAATAGAAAAAAAATTTTTTAGATAACATTTATGTTGGCATAAGATATTTGTATACAAAAGTATAGTAAGTAAGTATAAGTCAGGGGTGTTTTAAATATTAAAAAAATGAGAAAACCCAAAAAAAAAATAGCTGGATAGTCAAAAAGTTTAGAACTGCTTATGTTGTACCTGTGTATATATAATTCCGGGATTCATTTTTACGGGATAAAAAGTAAAAGTAGCCTATGTATTATTCCAAACTATAATCTATCTCTGTACCAAATTTCATTAAGATCTGTTCAGCCGTTCTGACGTGAAAGAGTAACAAACATCCATACTCACAAACTTTCACATTTATAATATCAATGCGGATATTCTATCATTCCATACTAACTGTTAAAACGTTCCTAGGGACGAACCCGAGTGAAGGTAGGTGCGTCGCTAGTTTTAAAATAAATTTTAAATCCATTGTACCGATAATATCTAAAAGATCAACCGATATACAGACAATAGAGTTGGGTGACCCAACCACTAAATACCTATATATAAACGAAGGTTTAAATATAATATTCCTATTGACAATCACTGGCTAGTGGCCATGATATCATTGATACTATAGGCATATACGAACATATTCTACGATTATTTCAATCTGGAGCATGTCATATAATACGACCGATCACGTTATATCGACCACAATCTGATGTTTAATCTCTTTCATTTTGTCTATTTACAGAATACAGTAGTTTATTGTACACTAGTCATGTAAGTCCCTAAATACGTTTCAAATAGATATGGATAGTTATTGTGAATGTACCTTAGGGGAAAGACATGCTATAACAGATTTTTCTGTAGGCCTTATTGAGACTTACAATTTTCTTGTATATTGTTTTGATGTGTGTCTTAAGGTTTAGCCAGCGTTAGACATGTAAATTTCTAAGAACGACTCGATAGAACCAGTCATTGTGTTTTCCCATGGGAATTAAAGTTTTTGCTGTAGTATAAGTAAAAGGTATCCTAAATATTGAAGTGCACATCGATTTCGCTAAGTTACTGTTTTATGTATAGATTAGAAAAGAGGTGATCGTCTTCGCCGTATTTTGTATTAAAAAAAATAATTTAGTCCCGCTGAGTTTCCTTAACCAGTTTTTTCAGGACTAAGGACTCTCTTTCGAACTGGTAATAGACTAATGATTTTCAGTAAAATGTTGTAAGAATTTAATGCAAAATATTTTTTTATATCTTGTACAAAGCACCTAGGTAGCGTTCTGTTAGAAACTTTTCAGCAAAACAGTGACCATTTCAGCTTAGGTTAATTGAATATTGTTGTTTTTAGAGCTTGGCTCGTTTCCGCGTGTTTTTATTGCTAAAGTTCGAGAGTTGGAAACTGTCTGCTTAACTTATAACGTCTACCTGTAAACTTATGTACATTTTTGGATACACATGGCTAAGATTAAATTAAGTTTGCATGCAACAACTTTTACCCACTTTCGACATATTTTTTTAATGGTTACAAACTGTTACATATAAAAAGCTTAGGTTGTAGATTACTTCTTAGCTTTTAACAAACATGTGGAAAATTATTAAAAAAAAAAGTCTTTAAATGTTTTTATTTAAGTACATCACGTTACACAAAAATATGTATATTTTGTATTTGTAACACCTCCATGTAAATTTCTAAGAAATCTATTGTTAACTGTAACGCCGGCGTGTCCGCGGTCGTTGATGGATTAAAATATTTTTAGCTGATTTTATTATTTGATTTACACACGAGTTTATTATATTTTGATTGCGTTAAAAGTACTTCAGTTATAATATTATAGGTGCACATAACGTCCTGAACGCAACGTCGTCGTACGTTTGTACACCTGCCACACTAATTAGCCTAAATTCGGTATACGCAATTTAGAAGTTACGGTGTCGATATTTGGAAGTACACCATACGGGATTTCCATGTTTTTGTTTGTTCAATTAGCATTATTTGTCACGATAAATTTTTTATACGCGAAAAGGATGACAGATGATCTTTTCTTTTTTTTTTTAAATAAAAAATGTTTTATGTGTTTGAATATTATTAACACCTCCAGGTAAATTTCTAAGAAATTATTTAAAAATTCTAAGAAATCTATTGTTAACTGACACGTCGGCGTGTCCGCGGTAGGTGACATTAAAATTGTGTTTTATACACAATTTTAACATAGTTTATAATTTTATAATTTAAATATAGTATGTATCTAAAAAACTTGCGCTTAAATAATGGATATTAAGTTTTATTTTTATGTACGCTCTCTCATAGATTTAATTTCTTTATATGGACGAGCTTTTTTAAGATTCAGTAGTCAACAAGGAACTCTTATAGTTTCGGCATGTCCGCCTGTCCGCAGCTTAGCTCAAAGACTTTTAGTACTAGAAAGCTGTAATTTGGCATATATATAAATATTAGTCACACCGACGAAGTGGTAAAATGAAATCTTTAAAAAAAATAGGATACCTATGCACGTAAAGGCGGGACGTTTTATTTTCCTCGTCTACTGCATGGTGTGGGGTATCGTTGGGTAGATCTTCTAAAAACATTGCAGATTTGTGGAAATAATTTTTCGATTAAACGATCCGTTTGTGAAATATTAAGCTTTAAAATGCTAATTTTTGTTAAACTCAAGTGTCTCTCTTTGATAGCCAAATGGTTGTTTTTGGATATGTGAAAAACATGACGGTCGTAGTATACATAACGAAGTTAAAAGGAAAACTATCACAGCGAAGTGGGCTTTATAAATTTTTCAATAATAGTCGAACAAATTATAAAATCTACTTGTTACTATTAGCCGACGAAATCGTTAACGTTAAATGTTCATGGTATGAAACAACAAAAAACCCTCTTCATAGTACGCATTACTCGTATTATTACAAGCTTATCTTACATAAAAATTTAAAGCTTATGATAAAGTAACTTGATAATATTATGTTAACGAATAAAGCATTATGTTGTTTTGTTTCTGGTAACAGATATTAGTTAAATTGTTAGAGTCTATACCCGAAGGGTGCCAACAGAACCTTATTACTAAGCCTCCGCTGTCCGTCCGTCGGTCCGCTCATCCATCGGTCACAGAGGCTGTCAGTGATGGAGAGTTAGGCTCTATCTCATTTACCGTAATAGGTAGAGGGTTGAAATTTTCACAGATTATGTATTTCTATTGCCGCTATAACAACAAATAATAAAAATGAATAAAAGTAAAAAAATAAAAATACAAGAAACGTTTTTAACTTTCATAATCGATCATCAAAGATAATAAAACATACACAGAATAAAAGTCATATTAATCAAAAGTATATGTACGGTGGTACGGAACCCTTTTTGTGCAAATTCGACTCGCACTTGACCGATTTTTCACTTACGTCTGTTACCAGAAGCAAAATAATATTCGTATAAAAAAGTATTTTTAGATATGGATTAGTCCATTCTGTAATTTTAATAGCAATAACAAGATAAATAGGTACTACTCCATTGGTATATTGTTTTATTACAAGTATTATAGAACACAGTAGTAATATAGATAAGTGACAGGTTTCTCAGTGATATAAGAGGTCTGTACAATTCTTGACCGTGGCCCGCTCGTGCAAGGTCGACCCAAGCCTTTTACGGGCAGACAACTTCGTACGTATCTGTATATATTTTTATGGGAAATATCTTATATATAGCGACTATTTAGTTTCCATTTCCAATTTTATTTTATAGATACAAATATAAAGTCATGTGTTAGAGATATACATATGTATTTTTAAATACGCTAGGCTATGTTTAATTCATATTTATGTGTATAGTTTTTTTTCTAAAAAAACCTACTTTGAAAAATACTTAAGAATTAACTATTAAATTATTGATTAGAATATTCAGAATAGAAAAAAATGTGTGTGGGTGTGTGTGTGTATTTATGTACGCACGTAAGAATCATCGTTTTTCCAAACGTGCCAAAAGAAGTATGACTTCAAAAGTAACAGTTATATATAAATATAAAGTGGTTGAATAATTTTTGATATCAACCAAAAAGAAACGGACGAAACCGTTGAAAATGGCTAGTAGTAGAATAAACACAGATATTATTAAATGTTCCCCATAGGTACCAACTTGAATTAATACGGCCTCATCTTGTTAAAGGTTTTGTAAACAGTGTAATTCGGTGTTCAATAATACTAACATTTCTATACCAAATGGAACGTTAATGGAGTTTACTGCGAATATTACTTAAGCTGGTTGTTAAATGTCAAATACGTAGAAGTGTCAAGGCAGTGAACTCTATTAGATAAGTTTTTTTCAACTTAAATATACGAGGAAGGAGTAAGAGAAAAAGATCTATCTGTTATCTCTTCAGTGTCTAATTATCCATACATATAATAAAATTGTAACTAAGCCGAATCTGTACATTAAATATTTTTTGGAAAATCTTATTGAAATAGACATTATTATCGATACAGAGGCCGAATCTATAGTTTTTAGAATTTTTGTCTGTCTGTCTGTCTGTCTGTTACCGCATCACAGAAAATCCACAGGAGGGATTTTGATGAAATTTAGTATGGTCATAGCTAATGATCCGGGTCAACATATAGGATACTTTTTACCGCGGAAAAATGTCTCATTTCTTAGAAAAAATACAAAAACTGCAATGTAAGAGTATACTAATATGTAAAACCTAAGAATTTGGTTTTTGGTCATTTGAACGCGGGCGGAGTCGCGGGCAATGCTAGTCTCATAAATTACTGGTCTTAATTCCGTGCCGAATTATTATAATTTTTTCAGAGATGAAGTATCCTATATGTTGACCCGGATAAGCAGCTATCATCATAGCAAATTTCATTAAAATCTGTCAATTTTTCTCGTGATGCGTGCCAGACAAACCGACGGATAGAAAAAAATGTAATAACTATAGATTCGGCCTCTATATCGATAATTCGACTCGATTAGAATTTTATTATATAATTTTTTTTTCGTGTATCTATCTATACGTTTATAATATCAGAAGCGTTGATATGATTTACACAATTATTTTATGGTATGGTAATAATATGTAATCTCTATCAAGCTTTAGTGTATAATGTATATATGATTATGTTAAATATTATAAAGGTTTTGGTTCATATTGGGAGAACCTTTTTTTGTTTCTTAAAACAACTTGAGAGAAATAAAGACAGGTAATGGAGGAATCAATTACTTTACCCTTATACGAATAGCGCAGCAATGGATTATGTTCGGATCGATATTTTGTTTGGATGGATATAAAGGTTTTAATCCTGATGTACGAAGTCAAATATTATAGCCAAAAGTTACTAAAGGATTCGAGGATTCTTATTGAGAGTCTAAGTGAAGCGGAGCCGTGCAATACAATGTTTAAAATATGAAAGTGTGTTTGTTTATCCTTCTTTCATTGATGTTAATTTTATTTGGACTACTAGAGAGTAATATTAACTACTTTTGACTCCAGGAACATACTCTTTCCCACGGGGTTATAAGTTATATACTATTAAGTATTTATGGGAGCGTATTATAATTGAGTAAGGAAATTAATAAGTACGTTAGGTCATTTATATTTAATAAATAAACTTATAATAATATTAATAATATGATGTTCTCCTAGCCGATTCCGGCCACGGCGGCCAATCTCATTGAGACTAGCCAACTGCGCAGGAGATATTATAGTGCACAAGTGTACGCGCAGACACAAGTGCACTCTCTATTCCTGTCACTCTCATTACTCCGGTGGGACGATTGCTCGACACGACCAGTGAGAGTTAAGGCGCAGGACCGACGGCTTTACGTGCTCTCCGAGGCACGGGGGTGAAACACCGCCAACTTCCCAACTCCGGGCTGTTACTGAGACTTACTATACAGAAAGACTCAATAACTAAACTTGGCCCGACCCGGGACTCGAACCCAGGACCTCCGAGTGTGCAGCCGTACATGCTAGCCACTACACCAACGAGGCAGTCAATTAATAATATAATAAAATTAATAATATAATATAGTGTCAATCTCATTGTATAATTGCCTTAGCTGATCTATAATTCTAAGCGTGTGAAGCCGCAGGTATATTATTATAATAATTGCGACTAGTCATCACGAAGATACACGAGAATGAGTCATATTACCCATGAAAATATTGATTTAAATGAACTCCAGTACAATCATTTTTAAAATATTTTTCTGTACCAATATTTTATTTGTTTAAACTTTTGCCATTACTGCAATTTCGATACCGGTGTGGCAAAAAGGTCAGAGTTATATGTGTGATGTCATTTTGTTAAGCTTTCATGGGAAAAGGTAAGAAGTTTATGTGTTAATAAAATACATTATATTACATATATTTTTTTCTGGATTCTCTTTTGCTTTATATACCTTAAACTTATCATGATTATATTAAAGTACTTATACTAGTTTTATAGTTTGAAGGACAAAATATAATTAATCTTAATATTATAGAATTCAAAATGATGATAATTATTTGTTAATTTCATATTTCCCTTGCACAAATACTTAAAATAGGTTAAACATGAAAAGAAGTAAATGTTACTGCAGTTTGTATATAATCAACAGGCTTTTTACGAAATGAATGGTCACTTTAATTGCAACGGTATTTTTTATGCTCACATCTATATAAGTAAAGTCTTCGCGTGGGTACCGTTTGCTCCAAATTTGGAACTCGAATGTCCTCTTTTAGACCAGTAAGTAACACCATACGTGTTGAAAATATAATTATACATAATAAGTTCAATTATTAACATAAGAACGAAAACAAAAAATATTATTCTTTATTGTAGAAACTTAACATTTTTTGTCTGCCTGAATAACTTAAAAGAGATAACTTTAATAGACTAATATTTATTTTAACTCACGTTTCGTTTTTGTATACCTTTGAACTTAAAGTCTGGTACCTTAACTATGACATGATGGCCACAGCTATATTATCGTTCTATTAATATGAATTATATATGTAGATTGTTGGTTATATACAGCAAGGAATTGACTTAAAATATTGTATATATATAATAATATAATAATATTATGTACATATTAGTAAGAAATAACAATATTTTCGTAGGTCGAAAAGATAAGGAAGCTTGACCGACTCCAAAAAGTACGAGGTCAATTCAATTGTATTTCTTGGCTTTTTATTTAAAAAAAAAAACAATATTTTTATTAATCAATGTGTACATAATACCTATACCTACTTTAAATTTAAATAAAATCAAACCCCAATATATCTTTATTTGAGTTCAGTAGATACCTTTTTTTAAAGTAATTATATTTAAAGTTATAATTTATATTTTTAAATAGTGAGCTAAATGTATTTTGTCTTATTAAAAAACAAAGTCTTCTCGACGCTTCTTCAACTAATCATATAAATGGATATTTTTCCGAGGCATAGGCCACTTTTTATTTAAGTTTATTAAGCGGTTTCTGTGATATGACTTGATAACCTCAATGCTGAAGCTGCTGGCAAACTGTTACACAACTTGGCAGCCCTCTTAAGAACTTTTGTCGATTAATTTTATTTTTACACGACCACGGCAAAGCCCAAAGAAGGATTATGTGTTTGACCTGTACGTATGTCTTCGACTGCATAAAACTATGTTTTTTCGTCAACTTATTCTCATATTTTTAGTTCGCTTTTTATGCTGTCGGTATTTTTTTTATTTTCGTAAATAATTTAAATATGATTCTTTTAATAAGTACCTTTAATCATTAAAAAGGGTCTGAGTGAGACATTTATAATTAAAAAATTATAAAGAACTGGAGTCTAGGCTCAAAGTGTTAATCTGGTTTGTATTTTAATCTAGGGAACTACTTATTCGTTTTTAAAATCTTTTTGCACATAAATAAGCTGCACTATTTTGTAACATAAAAACATTTCTATAAATAAGTAAATATATTGGGACATTTACACACAGCACCATCTATTTCCATGGTAAGCTACGAGGCTTAAGTTATGGATACCAGATAGTTGATACACAACGCAAATATAACTTTAAATACGTACATATTATAAATATAAACACCCATGACTGGAGTACACATATTCGTGCTCATCACACAAATGAATCCACCCAGTGGGAGTCGAACCCGCGACCGCTGGCACAGCAGAATCACTACAAACGGTATCAACATTTTACGCGAGTAAAGCCGCGCTTAAAAGTAGTGTTTCAAAACAAAACATGTAATCAATTTTATATTGTTCAATTTAAGTTTCTAATTGTATGTATAAATGAAATTACAAATCCTACGAACCCTTAGCTCGACGCCATCTTCAATTCCGTCCATGTACATATTGAATACGTCTGACTGAATACACAATAATTAAGCTAAACCGAATACTAATTCGCATGTCTATAGTACAGTGATAAAATACATGTGATAAAATAGATTGAGATCCGTTTGTTAGCTCTGATAGGGCATTTTTAACTATCAAGCGGTTTTAACCGTCGTTTGAATGTTTAACATAATAAATCTGTATACAATTGTTGGTGAACTAAATATTTATTTAATAAAAATTGTTTTGTTTATTTGTCCACTTGATATTATGATAAAATGGTAGAACAGATTTTGATGAAGTTTTGTATGATACCATAGACTCTGAGATAATTAATGGTAAATATAAATAATAAAAAAATAAATATGTACTAAAATATATAAAAAAATAAATATGTACTCTAAAAAAATATCAAACTATACAAGGAGAAAAATTGTTTAAAAAAATAGTATACCTACGTATAGAAACTTGATATTTTATTGAAAATATCAAAAACGAAATATAAAAATGAATTACTTATTCTCTATATCTTATTTAGTCTAATATTTTAAAAGCAAATAACAGTTTCTTCAATAAATTACTCAGAGTTAAGTGCTTGAAACATTTTAAGTGAATTAACGTCTCTATAGACATCGCATATCTTTATTAATGTAATATGTACATACATATTCTATTACATTTACTAAGTAAAATTTGAGAAACTTTAGTTTTTAGTGTCAGAAAGTTTGAGAGAACTTCAGTTATGTGTAGGTTTAAGAGGATTTAATATTAATTTTACTGAGTAAGTGTAATGAACATCTAAGTAGTTAAATAAAAACTAATATTTTTGAAGTGAGAACTTCTATAGGCAGGTTTGGATGGGGAGTAAATTCATGTAAGTCGTCATCGACATGGTCACGTGACGTGTTAACGCTAACACTCAGAGTGCCGATAGATGTCAAAACCAGATAATTGTAAGCAGTTTTAATTTACAAATTTTAATTTAGAATTAAACAATTAATTTGAATATCCAAAAATAACAACTGTTTGTTAATAGTTTTAAGTTTTCACTTCTGACTGCTTTTTAATCGACTTCCAAAAAGGAGGAGGTTCTCAATTTGTCGGAATCTTTTTTCTTTCTTTTTTTTACGTATGTTCACCGATTACTCGAAGACGCCTGAACCGATTTGGATTTTTTTTGTTTGTTTCAAAGGGTATATTTCCCAAGTGGTTCCATAATTTTTTTATCGAAATTGGTCGAGCGGTTATTAAAAAATCAACAATATATTTTTTAAATATATTTTGTTTGCTTTTAGTCGAATATGTTATTAGAAAACTTTCTTCTTACAAATTACCTGCTTATTACGTCTACACTAAAAATGAAAAAATAAAAACTTAAAAAAAACCGACGTTCAGGCACTAAAATGTAAAAAATAACTAAACGGGGGTTTTCATTTAGAATAGATACCTAATCAGATATTTTCGAAGTCGATGCCAGCCGACAATATTTTAAGGTTTATATAATAAATTATATAATAGGTAAATATGTGTTTTACGTATCGAAATATATTAGATTTGCATTGCATCAGCTGGCACCGACATCGAAAATATCTGATTAGGTATCTATTCTAAATGAAAACCCCTGTTTAGTTATTTTTTACATTTTAGTGCCTGGAAGTCGGTTTTAATTTTTTTTAAAAGTTTTTTTCACTCTTTATTCTCAATTCATTTAATATTGTTGATATTATAACATAACCTCTGCATTATAAAGGAATACGTGTTCCACGTTATGTATGTACGTATGACATCATATAATATCTTCGCATGAGTCGTATGTATATTGTACATATATAAAGTGAAAGTAACTTATATGAACTTTTAAAGATTTTTGTATATTTTATTAAATCAATTAATGTACATGCAGTGTAGAACCTATAAGAATAAACAATATAAATATTATAAGCGTTGTCCTTATCCCTATCCTTATATCTTACCAATACAAAAAAATATTCATAAAAAATATTCATGTCGTACAAATCTGACCCCATTATAACTTTAATTTAATTTAAATTCATTATTTCTTTCGAATGCAATAGCAGTAAGTTCAAATTCGAGCGTACACTATGACTGCAACTCGCAGTTTCAAGGCAGCGATATGCATATATAACTATAATAATTATATTAATAAACACCTGTTCACCTTCCTGCGATATTATCACAGAACAGCTATCTATATTGTTAAATACTGCGTTATATTTTTTGTTATATTTCTTGTTATCTATACTAGTAAATGGTGAGCCGATTTTTATGTTCGGTTATACTGCGATAACTACTGAACCGATCGGAATAATATTCATACCATAAGATGCAGTGTGTTTTGGAGAAGGTATTTAGTTAAGTTGAAGGTTAGTGATTAATGTACTATGGGGCCGCCCCCATGCCGCAGGAAAACGCTAGTATTTTTTAAATAAATGCCTAGTATGTACATATTATAGTACGATATTGTTCACTCTTTATTTACAGCTTTATTTATACTCTGGTGCTCTTAAATCGTGACTATAAAGATAAAATTTTGTAAGCGATAATTAAAATAATTAAAGCTCAAACCACTCTTATCCACTTGTTGGTTACAACATTAGTTATTATTATATAGTCAATATTAAGTATTTGGACTCTTCAAAAAAGAACCGACTCCTGATATGACTAAATCAGTAGATGGTACCAAATTATTGTATTTACAATAGTAGCAACATTTTTGTCTGTTCGAGAAAGGAGAATTAAATAGAAATCATAAAACTTTGTTCCCATTTTTATTATACAACACTCTAATGCAGTAAAATGTAAGTTACTCAAGGCCGTGCATTCCTTATGAGCAGTAACTAGTCCATACATTAGACGTTCAATGTGGGCTATGGACATTCTGCTTCAGGTGCACTCTAGGTACATAGGTTATGGGAAATACCTTGCGTGCATAAATTTACATTCCCCAGTGTAATAATGGACACTTAATGTGTTTTCTTGTTACATCACTTTTTGTGTATCGGTCACATTAAAAGTGTTAAAGTTTTCCTTATTTATATATAGTTTGTTAATTCATTTTAAAGATATTTTTTCATTAGATAAAGCATACATTTTTTACGATTTTTCTGCTTGATTTTACTTTAAAAATGAATTCAAAAGCTTTAATTCCAGTAAAATGTATGGATCTACATTAAAAATAATCTACACAATGATGACTATTCCGAATATTTACATAAAAAACTGCACAGTGTCATAAAACAGCGTATTTGTGTCATGATTTTCGTTCCATTTTTTCCGTTATTTATTACCAAAAATATATATCTCACCCGGCTTCAAAATATTATCGGAATCCCGCCGGTACAACATCCCGTCGCTCCACGCAAAAAAATATCCGAATAACACAAAAAACAAGCAAAAATTCATTCTTCAAATGGCACGTATATAGCAGGATCACAGAACGCGACAGCGGGTATATTTCAACCTGTATTTATTTGACACTCTTCCGTGTCGCGGCGACCGGCGCACACGAATAGACTCAAATAAAGTATCGAACGTATCGCTGACATTCTCGATACAGCCTGGCGTTGCGAGATCGGAAATCTAATATGAATACGCTTTTGGTAAATGCTATGTTCCGTGATAGTCCGCTGTTGTAATGTTGGATATGCGCCTAATAAAATAGAAGTGCATCTCACTGATTCAAACCGGATATAGTGGTATATATTGTACGTTTCGGGAGAATTTGAAGTAGAAATTGGTCAAATTCAGATTTTATTTCAATTTCATATAAATTTTAAAGTATTATACTACAATGTTTATATTAAATTATAATTTAGTTTAACTTGCTGTAGGAATATGGAATATGCTTGTAACTTTCATTTTTTAAAACTTTATTTTTATTAAATTGCTCGTCTTAATTGAATAATCGACGCGCAGACTAAATAGCTCGATGTAAATTTAGTGGACCGTACGAGCAACCCCTTGGTTGTTGTGGTCTGCTTCGGCAGGCCAATCGTCGGGCCGTCGTGGTTGAAGCGTAAGCGATTCTGTGACGCCCCATTAAGATGAGAAAGGTTCTGTTGTGTTTTAATGGGTAGTACTGACTTTTCTAGCCGGTGAGTCATCTGTAATCTGTATGTATGCAGGTGGTATGCGTAAATGCATTTCCTAACATAAAACTATAATTTTATAAAACAAAATTTAACACGAAAATTTCTAGCAATAGTACCTAATCTTAATGCTATTTGTCTAAAATATTCAAAACTGTAGTTAGTTCATCCTCTTCTTTATAAAATTACAAGCTATAATACTACGCGAATTAAAATTAGTTTTAGAATTTTAAAAATGTAAGCACAGACACATAAAGCATAAAACGTGTAATAACTGGATTAAAACACTCTCTTTGATAAAAGTAACGTTGTTTTAGAAAAATATTTACAAGCAACGAGAAAACACGTTCGTATTTTAAATTTTTGAAGACTACACCGTTTCCCATTTGCAAATATTTATAGGATGTAACTGCTATGCTTTTACCTTTTATACATATAATAAAATTTTAACTAAGCCGAATCTGTACATTAAATATTTTTTGGAAAATCTTATTGAAATAGACATTATTATCGATACAGAGACCGAATCTATAGTTTTTAAAATTTGTGTTTGTCTATTTGTGACCTCGTCACGGAAATAACGCTACAGGGATTTTGATAATATTTGTTATGATGATAGCTGGTTATCCGGGTATGATGATAGCTGGTTATACTTTTTATTGCAGGAAAATATCTCATCTCTGAGAAATCTATACTAAGCGTTAAAACGTAAGTAGGGATGAACCCGAGCGGAACGAGGGTGAGTCGCTAGTTTATAATATTACCTATATTAACTCTAAAGGTTTTACTGTAATATAAATTTTCTGCAATATATTGATGGAAATAGAAGTTCATTACATCATCATTGAAGCGATCTTTTATTCAACTTATCTTGGAAGGTAATTTTGGACCATTTCCGCCGTTATGAATTTCGTATTTCCGGCGATTCAATTTATTTCAAAAGTAATTTTAACTAAGCAAGTTTTAATGTTAATGTAATTTTTAGTACCTAATGTAATGAAAATATAAATGTAATGCTCACTATATATATATATAAACTATATAATTAATACATAAATACAAGTATATATATAGATATAAAACTATATAAATATCATGTTAATATATAAGTACTAAAAGTAGGAAATACATATATAAATATATACAATTGCTAAACAGAATGTATTCTTAAGAGCAGGAAACAACAATATGAAGAATAAGGCTATGAAGAACAAGAATAAATATCTTTTTTTCAATTTAGCACCAGAATTAATATACGAGTATTACAGGCTGTGGTAATAAATCAGACCTCAGATCTTAGTTAAGATAAACCAATAAAATCAAAAATGTCAACGACCTCCAAGTCAGTGGACTTTGCCTGTCATATAAACACGGTAATAGAAAATAATATTTTTAATATTTTATTTCATATATATATATTGACGACACGTTTGGCTCAGTTTGCTGTGCCAGCGGTCGCGGGTTCAAGTCCCGCTGTAATATTTATGTATTTAAAAGTTATTTATGTGTAGTTTATCAAATATCTGGTATCTATAACACGCCTCGTAGCTTACCATGGAACCAGATGGTGCTAAAAAAATTTACAACATATTTCGATAAGTAAACTTTTCATGAAAAATGTATTTCTTTTAAATCAAATATTGAATTGAGTTTTAAAATAGTTCAGGATGAAATAGATATTAGAAAAATTTCATATTTCCTAGAATTGGAAGTTAATCGTGGCTACGCAGTATAGCCACCACAGTGCACACAATCGGTGTTTGACAATGCGTTTAAAAGAAATAAATAATCGGATATTCCTTTCTCGAAAATTATTTTGTAAATATAGTTTTTTTTAAATGATATAGTTTTAAATTTGGCTCTGTGATAGTACCTAATGATATATATGTTTATTTAGCTACATACTACGACTTTGCCTTGATGTTATTTTTATATTGTCCATGATCTCTACACATGACCTCTGATGTATATGTACTCGCACTATCGATCCGACAGATTAAAAATAGTTAGAGTTGTCGTTTTATTTTTACATGTAGCAATATAAATATAAAAAAGTTTTATTGAAATCAGCTTACGTTTTAAACTCAAATGTGATTAAGCAGACAGAAAATGAACGTCCTAAATATGTTCAAGACGGTCATCTTCTGGGGTAGGGCCAATTGCCCAATTATTTTTAGAAATTTTATATACAACTTTATATTCAAAACTGTATATTAAACTTTTAATATAATTTACAAAATCATTTTTTTTATATATACACACAATTTTAAATCTTCAAAATTTCTATTATATAGATTATATTATTGTATAGAAATTATAGTAGCTTATAAAGAAAGTAAAATATTATTATAAGAATTAGTCACTAAAACCAAAAAAAAACTAAATAAATTAAATAAACTTAAAATTTTTCTATTTTTAATCTATATATAATAATAATAAAATTTAAGTTAAGCCGAATTTGTAAATTAAATATTTTTTGGAAAATCTTATTGAAACAAACATTATTATTGATACAGAGGCCGAATCTATGGTTTTTAGAATTTTTGTCTGTCTGTATGTCTGTCTGTCTGTCTGTTACAGCATCACAGAAAACCCACTGGAAGGATTTTAATGAAATTTGGTATTTTGATAGTTAGTTATCCGGGTCAACATGTAGGATACTTTTTACCCTGGGAAATATCTCATTTCTGAGAAAAAGTACAAAAACGGCAATGTAAGAGTACACTAATTATGTAAAACCTAAGAATTAGGTTTTTAGTCATCTGAACGCGGGCGGAGCCGCGGGCAATGCTAGTGAATTTTATAAAAACGAATCCTATACTATCGATATGAACTATACTAAAAGAATCCTATAACGAATACTCGCATACTACAAGTATATAGATCGGATAGTAAATAAAAATTACGCTTATTTTCCTTACTGTAATACGTGTTTCACCCTTGAAATCATTTTAGTGATGGGATACGTAATACTTTAAATAAATTATTGCAACAACATTAGATGATCCTTTCGATATAAAAAGGCAAAGTTATAGCACATCACTACTGTACCAATGCGGTGAGGCACCTAATGCATATGAAAAACAGCTATAATCGAGTAATACCATTTTGGTCTGAGATGAGATCATTTCTCGTTGATACAAAGTATGATTCATGTGTGGGCGACAGTGATGACACTATACAAAACCGCCACCGTGTTTGCTGTGTTCATAAATGTTGTAGTAATATGTACTATGTTTTAGTAGTTTAAATAATTTAGTTTGTAGCGGTTCATAATTTGGAATGGAAAATTGAAATCTAACATGGCTATATGTTCATTTCAAATTTAACTTAAAATTTTAATTGTTAAAAGAAAGCTTCATATTAAACATCATCTCTCTGAGCTTAAGAGAGTCTAAAGCTATAAGAAATATTTCTTTTACGACTAAGAATACTGTCAATGTACTTTTTCTACGCTCATTAAAATAAAAACTAAAAGAGTAGAACTTATAAAAAACGTTCATATAAATAACAAGCGGTTTACCACCGCTTCGCTTGGGTGCATCCGTTTTAATTTTTTGAGCTGAACCCTAATACTTTTTCTAAAATTAAATTAGCCTAAGTTACTCCTTATAGTATCAGCACCTGTCAGTGAAAGTCCCGTCAAAATCTGCTCAGCTGCTTTGGAGATTAGCTGGAACAAACAGACAGCCATGCAGATTTTAAAAAAAAAATATGTTTTTCGTATAAGTACCGTAAATAATTTCATAAGCAGTTAGTAAAAAGCTGTTATTTTAACTTTACAAACAGACACTTCAATTTTATTTATCTGTATAGATTATAATGGAAACAAAAACACGCAGTGATTAAGTGACACTGCTTTTTAGAAGAGGTGTTTAAGGACTTCCTACATCATTAAGTCGACAGAGGTCATTTTCGAGTTGACTAGCCTTAAAATATTATAATTAATTTTAAAAATATGTTTAATATTAAGATCAGTGAATAAATTACATATTTAATTTTAAAGGAAGACATAAAATACATAACTCTTTTGTTTACACAATTTATAGTTTTCGTTGTATATATTATGTTTGAATACTTGGTATTTTGGCAGTGCATTTTCTCTATAAGCTGGATAGTGCGGGTTCCATTTATTCATCAGAATATATTATGTTATAATAATAATCTGTATTGTCCAAAAAGTATAGCTTGGTATGGTATGGTATGGTATGGTATGTTCGGGCTGTTTTCCGCAACTCGACGACTATGCGCCTATTTTGCGTGTGTGGGAAATTAACTTCTTGTTACTCTTGCCACCCCAGTTCCTCCAGGAACTTCAGCAACCTCTTCGTCTTGCCGAAAATTTCCGGAGTGACCCAGGAGTGCCAAGATGTTGAGCCCGGTACGTCGCTACACCTGGACAATACAAGATCACATGTGCAGCCGTTTCATCTGCCCCCATGCACGCCCTGCAAAGTGGACTGTCAGTTATACCTATATTAAATAGATGTTTATTATATGGTCCGTGGCCGGTTAAGGCCGCGGTTATTTGCCTGAGTTGAGGTCTGTTAAGTTTGATGATACGGTTCGATATTTTGGCATCAATGTTTGGAAGCGATTCTTTCGCCTGTCTACAGTCTGCAACTTCACGCCATACATTGTTGTGTTGGCGTTTAGTTCGTTGTCGGATTTGGCCTTTGAGCCAGCAAGAAGGTAACGAGACGATGGGCTCTGGTCCTATCGCCGTCATGTCCGAACCCCTTCTTGCTAGCTCATCTGCCTTATCGTTCCCCCACGAGTTACTGTGGCCTTTGATCCATTGTAAGGTGATCTCATTCCGGTCACTTACCTGTGTCAAGGCCTTATGACATTCATAGATCATACCTGATGTGGTAGAATTACTATTTAATGCCTGTAGTGCTGACATGCTGTCTGATAATATGCGGATGGAGCAGTCTTCCACCTTCTTTGCCGCAATTGTTCTGGCTGCCTCAAGGATACCTAGACTTTCAGCTTGAAACACCGTGTTGTAGGTACCTAGAGGTATTGAGGTTTTAATGTTTAAATCATCGGAGAAAATGCCACAGCCAGTCCCCGATTTGGTTTTCGAGCCGTCGGTGTAGATTCTTAGGTCCTTACTGTCGCGACCTTCATGTGTATCTTCCTCCAGCTGTATAAAAGTATAGCTTGCAATATATTTTATATTTGACGGTAACTCACACTGGGCAAAGCCTGTATCGTGAATCCCACAATTTGATTTACAAATGAAATATTGTTGCTCGGTTAAAATAGCAGTAAAAGTTATATTATTTAACAAATAAATATGTAAAAACTATAAAAATAAAAGTATTGCTTGTTTAATTTTACATTTACAATAAGTGCATGAAAAAAGAAGAAAAAATATATGTTGAATAAGAATTCTTCTTTATTCACTAATGTACTGGAGTAATGTAAATATTTTATTTAAACGTCTGTGACTCTGCTTGTCTATTTAGTAACGTCTGGACGGATGTCAATAAGCATTTCGTTGTAATGCTATATGATAAGGGTTAAATATATAAAAAAGCTACATTTTATTTTATACTAGCAACTCACCCTCTCTTCGCTCGGGTTCGTCCCTAGGTACGTTTTAACGGTTAGTATGAAATAGAAATTTTTGAATTTCTTGGCTCTTCTGTACTATAATATGCATGTATTATACATATAAACCTTCCTCTTAAATCACTCTATCTATTAAAACAACCGCATCAAAATTCGTTGTGTAGTTTTAAAGATCTAAGCATGCATAGGGACAGACAGACTGCGGGAAGCGTATTTGTTTTATACTATGTAGTGAAATAGAGTTAAAGGGCACAGTGGCCCTACCACAACCTTTCGAGCTTTCCAGTTAAATAAAAATAAACTTATTTTAAGCACCTTTAAGGTGATAAAAATAGGAACTTTGATTAGAATTTCATTAGTTTTTCTTCATGATATAGAATGTAGATTGATTTTGGACTATGAAAAAATATTTGTAGTCTTGATTATAATTAGCACATATTATATTATATTTAGAATGTAATTACACTAATAATATATTTTGTCGAAAACATGGTATATTGTATAACAAAAATCTGTAGCTTCAAAGATACAGGGCTTAATTATATAATAATCAAAAAAATAGAATCTCAATAAATACATTCAAAGACACGTTTGGCTCAGTTTGTAATGACCCTTATCCAGTTAAGGGTGTTTATGTTTGTAATATGTATGTATTTAAAGTTATATATGTGTAGTGTACCAATTATCTGGTATCCATAACACAAGCCTCGTAGCTTACCATGGAACTAGATGGTGCTGTGTGTTAATGTCCCAACATATTCTATTTTTATATACATAACCTTAAATTTTACAAAATAAAATCTATACATAATATAAAATGAAAGAAGATGACATCCTAACCGATAATCCTTTTAAAATACTTTGATTGAGAATAACGTCAATTTCATATTTTATCTGGAAGAAGTTGAAAAATCTATACGTAATATTAAGTATGTCATAAGAATCTATTCAAACTTAAGCAGAATTTATTGAAATACTTTTCAATCATGATCTATGAGAATATTAGCATTTCTTTTTATCGAAGAAACTTTTAGTCTAGGGTTTTGTGAAAGCTCCAATCTCCAGTATAGCAGAGTTAGGCTCATTTTAATATGTCGAATAAGTATGCAAAAGTATTACGCTGCAGGCTCATTAAACTACTTTGTTTAAGCTTATAATAAAATTTTTATATACACATATATTCTATTGAAAACTTATCACGAAATAAAAAAAAATATAGGTAATCTATATGTATAATAAAATTAAATATTTTTTGGAAAATCTTATTGAGATAGACTTTATTATCGATATAGAGGCCGAATCTATAGTTTTTAGAATTTTTATCTGTCTGTCTGTTACCACGGAAAAACCACTGCAGTGATTTTCATGAAATTTAGTATGGCGATAGCTGGTTATCCGGGTCAGCATATACGATACTTTTTACCGCGGGAAAATATATCATTTCTGAGAAAAAATACAGAAAACTGCATTGTAAGAGTATAATAATATGTAAAACCTAAGAATTCGGTTTTTGGTCATCTGAACGCGGGCGGAGCCGCGGGCAATGCTAGTAAAATATAATATAGGAAAACCAGCTATCATCATACCAAATTTCATCAAAATATGTCCTGTGGTTTTCTCGTGATGCGGCCACAGCCAAACAGACAGACAGACAAACATTCTAAAAACTATAGATTCGACCTCTGTATCCATAAATAAATGAAATATTAAATGTTATTATTATCGGTAATATATTATGACTATTTCAATAAGATTTTCCAAAATAATGTACAGATTCGACTCAGAATTTTATTATAATATAGTGTATAGATAAAATGTATGATAATAAAAATAATGTATAATTTATTTAAACGAGGAAATTATAATAAACTAGCAGAACCCGCGGCTTCGCTCGCGCTAAAACTACAAAAAATCTAAAAAGGTAGGTTTCATACAAACTTTCATTCCCTATTTTACCCTCTTATGGGATGAATTTCGAAAAATGCTAAATCACGCATTTATTTAATTGTATTGAAGAGCATTGATACTACTAAGTTTCAAGTAATTCTGATCATAAATATTAATTTTGGGTTGTTTTAGATACATGTATATGTAAAAGGTGTATTTTCCGTAGGAGTGAGATAATCTACCGCGGTAAAAGTAGCCTATGTCACTCTCCAGCTATATCCACACAAAAACTCATGCCAATCTGTTACTCTGTTTTGACGTGAAAAAAGGACAAACAAACAAACACACTTTCACATTTATAATATTAGTATGGATGTAAGCGCTATAACTACGAGTAATTCATCCATAGAACTAAGTGTTCTGAGGTTTTTATACACTGAATATAAATTTTAGTAAATCAAGCGCAGATAGTATACGGCAAATTTTAAAAGCTTAACCAGTTTTAAAAAATTGAATATATGCGTCATCTTTCGAGAGTATCATGTGTAATATTTGAGCATCATAGATCGTACTTATTAGTAGGTCTATAACTATATTCATCTTTGCTTAAAAATATATGAGAAAACGTCTGAATTGAAAAAACAATGAACAAATAAAGTATACTTTAAAACATTCTATTGTATATATTTCTAACATCTGCTACCATCTTTTATGTATACAGTCCCAAATCTAAAAACAAAATCAATTTCAAATCAGTTTTTGTTAGTATAGGAAAGCACCAAATTTCTCACATAATATCTCCGAGTACAGGTGCAAATTACAGTCCTTCGGGGGTATGGGACCCTTGTATCATGTATATCATAACCAATTCACTAAGGTCCCCCGGAATTATAACGCTGTCTCAGCACTGTTACGTATTTGATGGGCACCAGCGGGCAAGGAAGTTCTTATTATGTTGGTACTATCTTTCAGTAATATGACTGCCAAGGGAAATAACAGAGCGTCGTGTATAGTGGTGAACTTATAGTGCTATATAAGGCACTTTGTAAATACATAAGTATAGCTATTAAGGTGGAACGTGATATTTACTTTACCTACATGTATATAAAAATTGAAAATGGTTGTGATTTTCTTTTCATAATTTCTTTTTGGTTATAGAAATCTAAGCTTTGTGACCGGTAAATAGATTTTGATAGATATAAGTTATTCGGGAAAGTATAGAGTACGTGATATGTTAGACTTTAAAATATTTTAGATTTCGTCGTGAAAAGCTATTCATGAATGAATGTGGTTATTGGTTTGAATTATTTATCATTATTAAAAAATGCGAGATATAAGGAATACGCACACAAACTTTTGCATTTATCATAATATTAATATGAGTACGGCATAAGTGAAGAAAATAAATTCATCAAATTAATTAATTAGACCCAGTTATGCAAAAAACAGCCATGTGCGTAAAAGTACCAACAGAGTTATAAGCATTTTTCTGTCGATAGTTGCACTTGGGTCATGTTTTGTTTTTCTGGTTATTTTAAAATTGGACAATATTTATATAAGTACTGTTTATTTTTTATAATTATTTTATTTTTTATAATAAAATGCTTATAACTCTGTTGGTACCTTTACGCACATGGCTGTTTTTTGCATAACTGGGTCCAATTTACTTTTAAATAACGCGTATGCTTGGGAATCCAGTGTTAAAAATCCCTGGTCTCGTACTTCTAATATTTTCATATCTTAATCATTTTCAACATTATTATCACTTGCCATACGATGAAGGCCTTATCGTAAGGAAGCCTGTACATGTCTGGGAGAATCTAGCTAGTTTTCGAAAGACATGTGAATATATATTACCAATTATATATGTATTTATTACCAGTGAAATATATATATATTATATATATATATATATATATATATATATATATATATATATTAACATAGGTCAGCATGGTGAGAAGGCCTGATCCTCTTCGCAATAAAGGGAGGCCCTTCCCCAGCAGTGGGACGTTAAAAAGGGCTTAATGTATACTTATCCTTTCGAGACTCATTAACGAGTAGTAACGGTGGATTGCACAACGCCATTACACCTGTCTTGGATAAGGTGGTTCATATAATTATGATAAGGTCGTTAAATGATATAATTATGATAAAATATTTTATAAAATAACTAAAAATAGGTGTTTTGTAATATCTGGCAAGTTTTTAATAATAAATAATAAAAAAAGGCAGTGGTAGTCCAGTGATAACGCGCTCGCATGGAAAACCGAGTGTAGTGGGTTCAAATCCCGGGTCTCGCACCTCTGATATTTTCGTGTGCGAATCGTTTCTAACATGAAAACCACTTGTCTTACGGTGAAGGAAAACATCGTGAGGAAACCTGCATGTTTGAGAGAACCTAGCAAGTTTTCAAAAGACATTTGAAGTCCACCAACCCGCACTTGGCCAGCGTGGTGGACTAAGGCCGGATCCCCCTCGTATTGAAGGGAGGCCCGTGCCCAGCAGTGGGACGTTAAAAAAAGGGCTGAATACCAATAATAATAAATATGTTGGGGCATTAACACACAGCACCATCTAGTTCCATGGTAAGCTACGAGGTTTGTGTTATGGATACCAGATAGTTGATACACTACACATATACATATTATAAATATAGACACTCATGATTTGAGTACAAACATTCGTACTCATCACACAAATAAATTCCCTCAGCCGGAATCAAGTCCGCGACCGCTGGCACAGCAAGTAGGGTCACTACAAACTGAGCCAAACGTGTCGTCAAATAAAATTCAGCGAACGTGATTGATTAAACCTTAGTGAGACCATTGTTAAACTATGTATCAACAAGACTTAAATTTTAGACCAGATAATCGTAGACTAAGAGATAAGCCCTGTTTTGTTATATATTAGACTGTGGTGAAAGCTTGTTTTGAACCCTAGATTATAATTTCCACAAGATCATTTATAAAGGCATTTAGATTTAGCTTGAAAGTCATACATGATATCAAAGATTCAAAATAATAAACGCACCGTTTATATTTATTTATTCCAAACATATCTATAGTAATACATATATATGTATACCTAAAGAGTTTGTTTGGATACGAGTTATAGCACATAGCTACAGGTGGATCGCTGACCTAACAGGAACGATTGCGACACGAGGCGTCGAGTTAGCATTCGCGGCATTGTAACGTTACACTTTTGTTTGTTCAATTTTACGTGAGAAATAAATTTATAAATTCCATCATTCTAATTGTTACATCGAGTAGCGTTAGACATAATAAATGTAAAATTTAAGTATAGTTTATAATAAAAGTATTTTTAAGTAAATTTTGGTTTTTTTTGAGTTCTCTGGCTGTGTTGCTCTTAACTGGCGCAGTCGGTAGGATACTCAAAAGAGACGATAAGTAATCTAACATCGACTACTGTCTCGGAGTATCAGGAAGAACCAAGAAGCAGCAGCCCGAGGTGTATCCGAACATTGATACCAGAAAAAACTAAAATGCACATGTAAGTACATAGAATAGCCTGTGTCCTTATTTCCTTTCTATTTTATTGTTCTTATATTATCCAGGATTTTCCACCCTAGGAAATCGAACCCGAGGGGTACTGCATCAAGTAGGACCTCTCGTAGAAATAATTTAGATTTAGGTAGAAATTTAAGATTAATTTCTGAAATAGATATAATGGCATCTCATGACTTAGAAACTATTTTTAAGGCAGTGCGCGCCGTTCCTGAATTCGATGGGAACCCTAATATTTTACCCAGATTTATTAATATTTGTGACCAAATTGTTAGTCACTACATAGGAACCGAACCCGGGTCAGAACTATCAAACCTTACGTTAATTAACTCTATCTTAAATAAAATAACAGGCTCCGCAGCACGTTTTATAAATTCGAATGGCATATCGGAAAATTGGTTAGGCATTAGGACAGCTTTGATAAATAATTTCTCAGATCAACGAGACGAGACCGCGCTTTATAACGATCTTGCTCTAGCTACACAGGGTAATAGTACTCCACAAGAGTATTATGAACGCTGTCAAACATTATTCAGCACTATCATGACCTATGTAATGCTTCATGAAACTATTCCAACGACAATTGAAGCCAAACGTACTCTGTATAGGAAATTAACTATGCAAGCATACATACGCGGTTTAAAAGAGCCACTAGGCTCACGAATTCGTTGCATGCGTCCTGATAGTATTGAAAAGGCTTTGGAATTCGTGCAAGAAGAATTGAATGCTGCTTATATGCAAAATAGAAACGAGTCATTTAGTGAAAGAAAGCATGCGACACCTAAACCTATTCAGCCATTACCGATATTTTCACCAACACCAAAAGCATTCAATTTTCCTCCAGCGACTTTCATGCCTCCAAACCAAAGGCAAACTTTACAACAGCCACAACATCAGCAGCAGCTACAATCTTGGAGACAAAATCAGGTAAGTGCACCTTATCATAAACAGCCAACACGCACACAACAAATTTTCCGCGCATTACCTCCTAATTATAATCACAATAGTAACATGTTTCGACTTCCCCCCAGAAATCAAAATCAATTTCAAAGACCTATGAGTGGAATTGTTAACTACACCCCAAAACAATTACCTCCTACAAATTTTAATTCACGCCCATTTGCACCACAAATTAACCAACAACCACACCACAGTAATTTTCCACGTGAAATGAATTTCCATGAATCTTATTTCCAGGACTATGACTATAATAATGACTCTGAATACTATTATGACCCCGAATCTTATTATTACTATCCGACATACTATACTGACTATACTGAACATGACTATGACATGAACACCATCACCACTCAGCAACATGACCAAACCGACTTGGTACAAGACGCAGACTTTGATCGACAGACCAATGAACCTAAATCGGATTTTCAAGAAACTACCAAGTTAAAAAAGCCAAAATAGAAGTCAACATACATACGCAAAGGCAACTCCCATACATACAAATTAATAATCCTCCTATTAAGCTACTTATTGACACTGGTGCTAATCAGTCATTTATAAGCCCAGAAGCCGTTGAAAACTACTTTTCTAATATCCCACTCAACTATGACCCATTTGAAGTGACCAATGTTCACGCCACCACACGTAACAACTATTCGATTACTATACCGACCTTTACTGAATTTAATGACTCGAAGGACATGAAACTTTTCATATACAAATTTCATAACTACTTTGACGGACTCATAGGGTTAGACTTACTCGAACAGTGGGCGGCTAGGATAGATCTTAAAGATAAATTATTATATACTCAAAATGCTACTAATCCCATACACATGTATAACTCATGTAACGTAAATTTGTACGAAGATGTCATACCGGCGAATTCATCAAAGTTTATTAAAATACCAGTTAATAGTAAAGACGGAGACGTTTTAATCCCGGAGCAAGTCATTTCTAATTGTATTATAACTAGCTGTTTAACCTCTATAAAAAATAATCGTGGAATTTTGGAAGTTATTAATCCAACTCAACATGACGTGATTTTTTCTATGGATAGAAGTATTCTTACTGAAATTCATAATATAGAAGTTTTTAATAGGTTAAATTTATCATCCCGAGCAAAAGAGGTACTAAGTCGATTACGTACAGATCATTTAAATCCCGAAGAGCGTACTAATCTAGAGTTATTGTGTTCCAAATATGCTGATATATTTTACATTGAGGATGAGGCTTTAACATTTACTAATAAAATCAAACATCGCATAAGAACTACTGACGAAATTCCCGTACATAGCAAAAATTATAGATATCCCTTTATCCATAGAGATGAGGTTAGGAGTCAAGTAAATAAAATGTTGGAACAAAGAATAATAAGGCCTTCTAATTCCGCTTGGAGCTCACCTATTTGGGTGGTTCCAAAGAAAGCTGACGCCTCTGGTAAAATTAAATGGCGACTCGTTGTAGATTTTAGAAAGCTTAATGAAAAAACACTCGATGATAAGTATCCCATACCGAATATTACAGACGTACTAGACAAATTAGGCAATTGTCAATACTTCACAACTTTAGATCTCGCGAGCGGTTTTCATCAGGTCGAAATGCATCCCGATGATATTCCCAAAACTGCATTTAACGTAGAACATGGACATTACGAGTTTTTGAGAATGCCAATGGGACTGAAAAACGGACCATCGACATTCCAACGCGTAATGGATAACGTCCTTAAAGAACTACAGAACACCATCTGCTTAGTATACCTGGATGATATTATTGTATTTAGCACATCTTTACAAGAACATATAATAAATTTGGAAAAAGTGTTTAAAAAATTAAGAGAATCCAATTTTAAAATACAATTAGATAAGTCGGAATTTTTAAAGTTAGAAACAGCGTATCTAGGCCATATTATCTCTAAGGATGGTATTAAGCCCAATCCGGATAAAATTAAAGCCATAGAAAAATATCCGATGCCTAAAACTAATAAAGAAATAAAACAATTTTTAGGTTTGTTAGGTTACTATAGAAAATTTATCCCAGATTTTGCGAAACTTACTAAGCCTCTAACAAAGTGCTTGAAAAAGGGTAATAAAATAATTTTGAATGAGGAATACGTAAATTGTTTTGAAAAATGTAGGAAAATTTTAGTGAACGACCCCATACTACAATATCCTGACTTCAATAAGGAATTCATACTTACTACTGACGCATCTAATGTTGCTATTGGCGCTATCCTATCGCAGGGACCCATTGGTTCCGATAAACCTATCTCTTATGCTTCTAGAACTCTTAACGATACAGAAATAAATTATAGCACTATTGAAAAAGAATTGTTGGCCATTGTGTGGGCAACAAAATATTTTCGCCCTTATCTTTTTGGTAGGAAATTTAAAATTCTCACAGATCATAAACCATTACAGTGGGTTATGAACATGAAAGAACCGAATTCTAGATTAACCCGTTGGAAGCTTAAATTAAGTGAATACGATTTTACGGTTGTATATAAAAAGGGTACAGTAAATACTAACGCAGACGCTTTATCACGAATCCAAATTCACAATGAAGAGATTAGTTCAGTTGTAGCAAACCCATCCGAAGATCATGTTTCGATAGGCTCATCGACGGAAACAGCTCATTCAAGTAGAGAAAATCCGATACTCGAAATTCCCATAACTGATGAACCACTCAATAAGTTTCACAGACAATTACATTTAACAGCCGTAGGAGATATTCAGCGTAAACCTAAAGTCTCAAAACCATTCGAAACTCATACGCGAATAGCAGCTGAAGTAAGACAACCCTATTTAGCTCATGATGTAGTAAGTGTTATAAAAGAATTTGTTAACCCGAAAATTAAGACAGCTTTATTGATAGAACCAACTTTTAGTATGTTTGATATTATTCCTATAATACAGGAAAAATTTAGAAGTTCATCTATGAATCTAGTTCTAGCTAAGGTTGAATTGGAGAATGTTAGTGATTACCTTAAACAGCAAAACATAATTCAAAAGTATCACGAAGAGAAAACTAACCATCGTGGTATAAATGAGTGCTATCTTGCTCTCTCTAAGCGTTATTATTGGCCAAAAATGAAGGAGCACTTAACAAAATTTATCAACCAATGTTCAGTTTGTGGTCAAACAAAGTATGATCGTAAACCAATAAAGCAGCAATTCCGAGTTGTTCCGCCAGCTACAAGACCTTTCGAAATTGTTCATATAGATGTATTTACTGTAGAAACCGAAAAATATTTAACTATTGTAGATGTTTTCTCTAAATACGCTCAGGCCTATCATCTAAAAGACGCAACAGCTATTAGCATTTTACAAGCCCTCCTACAATTTTGTACTCATCATAATTTCCCTTTAACAATAGTAAGCGATAACGGCACTGAATTTAGCAATCAGCTTTTTACAGAATTTTCTGAAGTTCATAAAATAACACATCATAAAACGCTACCCCACTGTCCCAGTAGTAATGGTAATATCGAAAGACTACATCTGACTCTACTTGAACATCTTCGAGTTTTAAGACTTAAAAATAAGAATGACCCCGTAACTAACCTGATGCCTTACGCTATCATTGGTTATAACAGTTCAGTGCATAGTTTTACGAAATGCAGACCTTATGACATAATAAACGGACATTTTGACCCGCGTGACCCACTAGAGATAGATATTCAAAAACATCTAATGCAACAATATGTTCAAACGCATAGGGAACAGATGCAAACCGTTTACGACACAATTAATGAATTTACTTTAAAAGATAGAGTAGCTATTATAGAAAATCGAAACAAAGATAGAGAACCTGAGGTAGAATTTGAACCTAATCAACAAATTTTCATTAAAAATCCTTCAGCAAATAGGCAAAAGTGTGCTCCACGCTATATCCAGGACAAAGTGTTAGCCAACTTGCCAATACATATTTATTCCTCTAGAAAAAAAGACCCAATAGCTAAACATAGAATTAAGCGAGTGTCTAAGAACCCCATATTGTTACAGGATACCTCCCCTGGTCATCTCAATCCTGTCCCTGACCGTTCGACTGACAGCGACTCAGACTGTACAACTTGAGAGCTTAGGAGATGGACCTGGATTACTACCTTTCAAATTGGGACTGACAAGACTAGTAACCCATTATCATTCCTTTTTACAATATATACAACTTGATAGTATAGAGAACACAATTTTGACCTTACAAACACAATTGTTCGATTTTAAAACATCTTTAGAAAATGATACTTTTAGTCTATATGAATTGCAAATCAATTATCTTCACACTAAATTGGACAAGGTTAGAATGCAGTTAAAAACACTGGAGCCAAATCGTGCAAAACGAGGTCTCGTGGATGGATTAGGATCTATAATAAAAAGCATATCGGGAAATTTAGATTATACAGACGCAATTAAATACAATAATGCCATAAAATTTTTAGAGGAGTCACAATCTAAAGTTATTTCCGAATTTAATAATCATATTAGTATCAGTAAGGAGTGGATGAACCGTCAAACTGATATTATCGCGCAGTTAGTAGAGAATCAGGGTAAGCTTAACACTACGTTATTTTTATTGTTAGATAAAGATAGTTATAGGAGTACAAGTTTAATTAAGTATGCTAAATTCGCTCAACTTCTCACGATAATAACGGAAAACGTAGACGATATATTAGAAGAATTAATAGAAGTAGAAAACTCATTAGCATTTATTAGATCCTCTAGTATGCATCATTCAATGTTAAGTATAAATGAAATTGATAAAATGTTCATAAAACTTCGACAAATTTATCCAAAAGAACAGGTTATAGATTTAGAACTAAGACAATATTACGACATAATAAAGCCAGGCTATTACTATTATGGTAGGCAAATAGTTATGGTCTTCAAGATACCATTAGTTTCCTCTGAATCTTTTTACATGTATAAGTTAGCTGTTTTCCCAAATAGGAAGATGCAGACTCTTTTTCCTTCCTCTCCTTATATCCTTACCAACAGGCATACATTCATGTACATAGAGGCAGAATGCCCGAAGTTCAATAACCAATGGTATCTTTGCGAAAATAAGAACAACATACTCCGAACCTCATGGGACTGCATTCAGACTCTGATTCACAACCAAACTTTGGATCACACTTGCGAGATGACTACATTAACCCTATCACAAGAAGCTTTGGAGGAATTAGATGGGCGACACTACATAATATCGTTTCCACACCCTACGAAAGTACACACTATATGCGGACGGGAAGATTTCATCATATTAAATGGAAGCTTTCTGGCCACACTTCCTGTAAACTGCATCTTAAGGACAGGAGAAATTGTTATCAGTAATACCGAGGATAAAGTAGCGGGACAACCTTTTAAAATTATGGATATAAAGTACAAGGACCAGCAATTTAAGAGTACAAATCATATAAAATTAAAATCTATTGATTTAAACAACCTGCATTCTATACAGAGTAAAGTTATGTTGCAACCAACTTTATCAACGGAGAAGGAAGCGTCTTCACTTTATCATACTACCATTCCTTTTTACATCATATTATTAAGTGCACTTACAATCATTACTGGAATGATTGTTACACATCGATATAGAAACGCACGCCATCATGAAACTAAATCTATAGAGGAAAGTAATAAAGGAATAAATCAACAAAATCAATCAGCTGAAAAATCTGACAGCATCCAGGAGCAATTTCCAGCAACATTTTACCACACTGTTTTAAAATAGTTGCTGTTCTCGGGGTGGAGGAGTTATAGCACATAGCTACAGGTGGATCGCTGACCTAACAGGAACGATTGCGACACGAGGCGTCGAGTTAGCATTCGCGGCATTGTAACGTTACACTTTTGTTTGTTCAATTTTACGTGAGAAATAAATTTATAAATTCCATCATTCTAATTGTTACATCGAGTAGCGTTAGACATAATAAATGTAAAATTTAAGTATAGTTTATAATAAAAGTATTTTTAAGTAAATTTTGGTTTTTTTTGAGTTCTCTGGCTGTGTTGCTCTTAACTTACGCTTATGTCTAATAATATTTACGAACAAACGCTAGTCTTTATATGCATAATTCTTCTGTACGCCTGTATGTCACTGAGTTCCTCCTAAATTGCTGGACCGATTTTGATAAAAAAATTGAGTGTGTTTCATTGGGCCCCTGGACGGTTTAGTTTCACGACAGAGCCTGGTAGGTGGCGCTGCAGTAGGATTTTAGGGCTGTATGTGAATACTGATGATATTATCAATATAGCTGGCTCAATCTGGATGCAAATGGCCCAAGATAGAGAAAACTGGTACTCTTTGGAGGAGGCCTTCACCTGCGGAAGGGTTCTCGCAGGTATTAGGCATGTGTTAGCAATATAACATTAGGGTTAAGCATTATTTACTTTTTTTTGCTCATTAAAGAAAAAATACTAACATACTTAATTTAAAAAAAATACACTTATTTATTACTGTGTTTTTAAGTGCTATTTTCTTTTTTTCAATTAATTGTTTACTTTTGTTACTCTTGCAAGAAATAAAAAGCCTTTTTTACTTTATTCTTATTTATTTATGTGAATATTATGGTGAATACCAAATATGGTGAAGACCGTATTCGGCCAGAACAACGTCTGTAGGGTCCGCTACTATGATATACAAACTAAATATTTGCTAAAAGCATTCCAATACAATGCCTAACACATATTTAGACATCGTAGTCATTTTTATTGATATTTGCTCGCGTAGAGAGGAACCGAGGGCAAAAACTAGTATAGCCTCATATTTGTATTAAGAAATTTCATATAATAATATTTGGTTGTCTACTGATTTGTTTATAAATATAACTACAATAAGGCTCACAGAGTATTGTAAACATCTAGAACGGGCTATTCGGAGCGGACAGATCGGACATTTACTGGTATATATTTGGGTCAGTTGGATATAAAATATCCTTTGCCACGTCGTATTAAAGCTTATTTTTAAATGGCTACGACGAAGTCTAGCTCCAAAATGTAATGAAAGGAGAACTAACATTTTTATAGAGGTTTCAACGACTCTCGGAACGGTAGCGAACGTTTTACATTCAAGGAATCCTCATTCCATTATATGCGGCGTAACACATCGGCTTTTATGTGCGACAACCATCTTTATTCAGCGTGTACAACATTTATTCATTTAAATTCAAGCACACTATAAGTAAGAGGTGTGAGATTAAAGTTATTTTTTTTAAATAACACCAGTTTTGTACGATTTTTTTAAAACCCATTTAGATATTAATGTTCTTGCTGAATAAGTTTACTATTTTAAATGCTCTATTTCGTGGAAATAAATTAAAAACTACTTTAAGTTGTATAGAATATCTTTATCACAGTTGCTATTTTCGTACTTTAATGCATTGAATATATAGTACGTCTAATAGTCGTAGGCTAAGTAATAGCATAAACCACGTTATTCTAATGATTACAAGAAGGTTTTTTTGCATTTCAGATGATTTGTAAAGAAAGTTATTCCATTATAATATTTACCTAATACTGAAGGATTTATTGACATATTATGTACTAGCGACTCATCCTCGCTTGGCCTCTTTGCTCGGTTCGCCTCTAGAAAAACAAAAATAAATCTATCCCTCGGGAACCGCACATTTTCCGGGATAAAAATAGCCATCTGCTATTCCAGATTATAATATATTTCTGTGCCAAATTTCATCCAGATCCGTTCAGCCGTTCTGGCGTGATTGAGTAACATACATCCATCCAAACATCCATACTTTACAAATAATATTAGTAAGATTATTTGTATCTTGATTGTCTTTTTTGATAGCAGGTATCTTGAAACTCTTGGATGGACTTTTAAGTTTAGAATAGAAATTAAACTTTATGTCTATATTTTTTTAAGCAATTGTATTCATCACATAAAATTATATGAACTGTAAAGAAAGAGTAAACCTTGAGGTAGTTCGTAGGTTTCTTGGTGTAACGTAAAGGTTTAGAATGTTTGTGAGAAACCAGAGTTGGGAAAAGTATTTAAAATTATGTTTGAATAATTCTTAATTAATTAAAAATATTTTTAAAGGATTTAAAAATGAAAAAAATATTAAATGTACTTTATCTTTATTAAATATATCTTACTAATATTATAAATGTGAAATTTTAGATGTTTGGATGTTTGTCCCTCAATCACGCCAGAACGGCTGAACGGATCGAGACAAAATTTTGCACAGCGATAGAATCTAAAGTCTAAAATATATATACTTTTTTTCCTGCAACAATGAAGGGTTCTCATGGGATAGATTTATGTTTGTTTTTTTGAACCCGAGCGAAGCGAGAGTGAGTCGCTAGTACAGTATACAAATACTCTCTGAACGTTCTAAATAATTTACTTTGACAGGGCACAGCACTTGCATTATAAGCCTTCCATCAAGCGCAAGACAAACTATCAAAATGTCACTCTATAAAACGTTGGTTTCCCAAATGTATTTCCAATTTTTCCGGCATACGCCGCAAATGTAATGGCGTATTTTGCGGTCCTTTTCGTATTTTTTACGAGCGCCGGTCGGTATTACGCCGACATGTGGCCTCGAGGTCGCTTATTATTTCTCGTCGGACACTGATTTCATTAGGTACCACCACATAGTTTGAAATATTGATAATAATTTATTTATTTAGTTTTATATGTCAATATCTGTACTATAATAAAATAGTAGAGGTCGAATGTCTGTACATAGCAAAAAAATGCTAAAAACCGAGTCAGGAGGATGTAAGAAGACAAATAGAACAAATCCAGATTTGTTTTCATTTTTTTTGTTTCTCTGTCTGTTTGTCTGTTTGTACGGGCTAATCTCCGAATCTATTGGACCGATTTAAATGAAAATTTGCATGGTGATACCTTATATCCCCGGGCAACAGCTTAGATACTTTTCATCTCAGAAAATTAAAGAGTTCCCGTGGGATAGTTAAAAAACTATAGTATCTTATACAGCTTAGTACTTATGCACCTAATTTAGTAACATTTAACATTCTTATACCTTATATTGCCTGTCAAACAACAGGTTGCTTTTCATCCCGGAAAAATGAACGGTTTCCGTGGGAACTAATAGATTTTTATTAATGTTTTTCTAGAGGACGCTAGTTGGGGAATAAATTCTGAGTCTAATGAGTAACAAATAGTAAATTGATTGACTGGTATTACCATTTAAAGAAGTCATTTTGAGAATAAATTGTAATGATCCACTCTTGCCTCATTTAGTCGATCAATATATCCTGCTATAAACCTCATAAAATGTCTTTTCCCTACCGCATAAAAACCCTTTATTATTGGTTGAATAAAAAGCCGCTAAGTCACTTTCAATCCTCTATTCACTGGAAAAAGTCTCTTTAAAATCAGTTAAGCCTTTCTGTAAGCTACTTAGAATTTATAAAGTGACATTGTACTTTTTTCTTTTTAAATATATAATAATTTAAATATGTAGAATTTTAAAGTTTTACATGCAAATTGTGGTACGTCCTAGATTACATTAAGAAGAGCTCCACAAACTGCCATCCAATTCGTATTATAATAATTTACATACATACATAGGTGGACAGACTTACAGAGTCAAATAATAAGTTACTGCGGGCTGACCCTTTAAAAAGCAGAACAAAGAATAAGGCGAACCAACGATAGATACAGATAAACTAAATATTATATTTACTTTAACTAAATTTATCCTTTGTTTTATTTCTATGTCTTTGAAAAAAATATAAAAAGATAGTATTATGACTAAGAATAAAACGTATTATTTAATTTATTTACTAGGTGATCCGACGGACGTCGTTCTGTCAAAAGCATGTCCCACAAACTTACATATTATTTATATATTTTTCCGTAATTTTCTTCCAATTGTTCTCTATAGAAACTTCCTCGGACTTAAATTTTTAAATATTAAAAAAAACGAATTGGTCCAGCCGTTCTCGAATTTTGCGCTTAGCAACACATTTAGCTATTTATTTTTAATTTAAAAGAAGATATTCTTATATCATAATCATATTAGAAAAGGATATAGCATACAATCTAAAAACTTTAATAATCATCAATCAATATGGACTAAAAAATGTTGGCATACAAAAATAAATAGGTACTTACTACATATTTAAAAATATTCGCACCAATTTTTTACAAACCAACATGCTTTAGAATTTAGTATGAATATAATTAACTATTTCGTACAGGCTTTTAGTGTTAGTTTGGATTCGTAGGGATTCAGACTAGAAACGTGAGAGAGCACTTGTGTTAGACGCGGGCATACGTTGAATTCGTTATAAAAATTGCATAAATAGACAAATATTACATTCATCTAAGAGGTATCTTTTGAGATATTAGAAATTTTACATGTGATAACATATATTTCGGGTACGGCTTACATTTGATGTTATACACCCGTTGCAAAAGATCTGTATGAAATATGTTGGAAAAGTTTGCTTTTTTCATTAGGTCAAAGATTTCTGACTCTCGACGTTTCCAATTTATAGCAATCAAGGTCACGGGAGAGACATATACTATTATTGAATAATATTTTTATTTAAAATATAAAATATTCGCGTAAATCTAAGAAAGTATTACACTTTTATACACAAATATGTTAAACATTGACTGTTGTTTTAAAAGCAAAAGAATATATTCTTTATAAAAAAATACTTGTATTTAAGAGTAATTTGATGACTATTATGAGAAGGAACATAACACGTGTTACATGTATGTGTTTTATTGGCATGCTGCACTGCAAAGATAGCAAAATTTCAATACAATGCATTTTTCCCATTGAAATCAAATTTTGAATAATATAAATGACATTGGTTTACGACATAATATTTGTCGGGCATTAGAGGTATGGCCTTCCATATTTACTTCCATTTTTAAACGTTATTATTTAATTACGACGACACGTTTGGCTCAGTTTGTAGTGACCCTACTTGCTGTGCCAGCGGTCGCGGGATCGAGTCCCGCTGGGGCATTTATTTGTGTGATGAGCACGAATGTTTGTACTCAGTCATTTATATTTATAATATGTATGTATTTAAAGTTATATATGTGTAGTGTATCAACTATCTGGTATCTATAACACAAGTCGCATAGCTTACCATGGAACTGGATGGTGTTGTGTTAATGTCCCAATATATCTATTTATTTATTAATCTTATTTTACCTACAAATCTCCTTCCTTTCTTCTCCATTCTACCTAACATCGGTAAATTAATCTGTGCTCAACTGGCACGCTTTGAAGCCATTAATAAGAAAATTGAATTGAATTGAGGTATGAGAAGCACAAACTCCCATATTCAACTAACTAACCTCTTCATCTACGCTCATCGGTCTCGCATTGTTGACCTGACCTTTAAATAAAAAATGTAATTTTAAGAAATTAAATTGAAAGATATTAAGGCCTCTCACTGTTGGCAGTAATTCCATTGTTTGCTGTCGCCGAGCCAAAAGTCGAGTTGCTCTACCCAAATGTTCTCTAGTACTCGAATGCCGTTATTTAGTTAAAATTTGCGAGAGCGTTATTAAAGAATTCTACGGAAGAGTCAAAAATAAAAATGTTAATCAGTTTATTTTAATTTTGCTAGCGTAGTAAGACTAGAATGTTTCACAATTTTGCTTGTACACACATACTTCACATTTATATCTGAACGAGTAAGAATCAATAGAACCATTACCTTTGGTTACTTACACCTTTCTCTTCATACGGCATACATCTATATAATAATTATATGTGAAAAGCAAATTTTATACCCTTTTAAGCGTATTATGTGTAGATGGTGAAGAACTGTAGAGACAGTTTATTTACTAGTTTACTCCTGCGGCTCTGCTTGTATATATTATTTATATATTATTACTTTTCTTCTCTTGCAGAGTGTGTATAACATTATATAGCCTATTTTAAACATAATTAATTTTATAATAATATATAAAACTTAGTAGTTTGTTTATCTGCATGAAAATATTTTAAATTTTCTTTTGAAATCTTTTCGGACTTTTTTCGCGGATTTATTGTGATTTTTGGTTCCCGACGTTTCGAATGCTTAACAGCAATCATTTTCACGGGCGATATGCCCCGTCTCATCCAAAAATACAATTTTATTTAAAATGGCAGTGAATATCTTTTTTAATGATTTTACAAGGCTCGAAGTGACGATTATCTATTGTTATTTTACACCTAATAGGCTGTATGTTCTTACGAGATCCATTTAATATTGATTAAGGATGATAAAGTACTTTTCGTTTAGCGGTGGCTTTTATAAATAAAATTAAAGTGTCTTTTTGTGGTATGAAAATAGCTATTTTATATTGAGCGTATGGTTATTTGCACGACACCAAATCACGAGCAACTATAAAAATGTTTTTCGTTATCTGTTAGTGCCAGCTAACCTTTAGCATTAATCAACTGATTTTAATGTGGTTTTTATAGGTGGGTAGAGGGTTTAGGCAAAAATTGAAAAAGCTTACTCTAACTCTTATCGACTAGAAATAGACCTTGTGATATGTAGCCATATACGAGTACACTAACATCTAGGGCCAAGACCAAAGTACATGAAAATATTAAAATACAATAAGTAAAATTGGTTACCTTGTTTGATTAGTCGGTACTACATTTTGATAAGCACTTAATCGATATATGAAAGATGCTATTGTTGAAATATCAAATGACTAGCAGAACCTGTGGGCTGTGGCTTCGCTCGCGCTAAACTGTACAAAAACTCTAAAAAGGTAGGTTTCATAAAAACTTTCATCCCCTATTTTACCCTCTTAGGGGTTGAATTTTGGAAAACGCTGAAGCACGTAATTCATTATTTTTAACGTACTCAATTCATACGAAATTTTATGCTATTTGCATGTTCAAGGAATAAAAAGTTTCATAAAAAATTTTAACACCTATTTCACCCCCTTGGTGATTAAATTTTGAAAAATCCTTCCTTAGTGGATGCCTACATCATATAAGGAATACGTGTGCAAAATTTCAATTTTTAGCCTCATGGTTTGGCTTGTGCGTTGATACATCAGTCAATTAATCTATAAATATAATAAAATTGTAACTAAGCCGAATCTGTACATTAGATATTTTTTGGAAAATCTTATTAAAATAAACATTATCATCGATACAGAGGCCGAATCTATAGTTTTTAGAATTTTTGTCTGTCAGTCTGTCTATCTGTCTGTCTGTTACCGCATCACAGGAAAACCACTGGAGGGATTTTAATAAAATTTGGTATTGTGATAGCTGGTTGTTCGGGTCAACATATATAACACTTATTACCGCGGGAACATATCTAATTTCTGAGAAGAAATACAAGAAAAATCAATCAATTTCAAAACCTGCAATGTAAAAGTATATTAATATGTAAACCTAAGAATTTGGTTTTTCGTCATCTGAACGCGAGCAGAGCCGCGGACAATGCTAGTTACCTTATAAGATTATTTATCTTAATTCAGAATATTAAGCTTGTTAACTTCAAACATCACTGAATACATTACAACTTTTCTATTAAAACACCATCTATTCAGTATTTAAGCAATAGCGGAAAAAGCAGAATACTGTGCATATATCCCCTTATCTACGCGTTTTATTTGTATACCGGATTCCGAGCAAAATTTATAGCGAGGACTTTTTTACTTTTTTCAAGTTAAATCTCATTTGAGCACACTCGTGTCAGTGTTGTTATTTTAAATATGATGCTAAATATTTTTCTCGGCGAACTATTTGACGTTAAGTCTTATTACATCTAAACAATTGAGTCTAGATTTTTTATGTTATTAGAAATTAAATAAATAATAATAAATATGTTGGCACTTTAACACACAGCGCCTTTCAGTTTCATAGTAAGCTATGATGCTATGGATAAGAGATACTTGATATACTACATATATATAACTTTTATATACATACATATTATAAATATAAACACCCATGACTGGATTACAAACATTCTTGCTCATCACACAAATGAATCCAGCGGGACTCGAACCCGCGACCGCTAGCACAGCAAGTAGGGTCACTACAAACTGAGCTAAACGTGTCGTCAAAAAAATAAATACAAAAAAATATCAAACTAAATACAGAAGTAACAATATTTTTATATATATTATTAATTATTTACATTCTGCTTTCCTTGAGCGCGAGTCTAAGAAAATATGGCAACTCTTAAGTCCAATATTATGTTTTCTGTTTTATTAATAATATTTGTATTAGTTGAAATTTATTTACTCTTCAATTTAACTGTTCAATAATATTATAACTTGCCTTAATCTTACCAAAATAATGGCTTCGTTAAACACAAAAGGGAACGATAAAAAGGCCTCAGGATTAAGATCTCATTATTATCCGTTTAACACCGAACAAAGAAAAACTACGACAATCACTCAGGCGACTTCCTTGTTTCTAACGGACTTTGTCATTATTCGCTTTATAATTGGAAACCAGAATAGTACGCTAAATATAAAGGATTTTAGTTAAAATTAACTGGTAGTAACGTTTTGCGTAATTTCTATGAAAACGATTTAATTTAACACAATGAGAGCTTGGTTTGAGATCTGAAATCTAACTTTGATAAATAATCCTTTTGAAAGTTCATTAAGGGGTTAATAAAATTAATATAATTATAATAATATGTCGGGACATTAACACACAGCACTCTTTAATTCCATGGTAAGCTACGAGGCTTGTGTTATGGATACCGGATAGTTGACACTACACATATATAACTTTAAATACATACATATTATAAATATAAACACCCATGACTGGAGTACAAACATTCGTGCTCATCACACAAATGAATACCCCCAGCGGGACTCGAACCCCCGACCGCTGGCACAGCGAACAGGGTCACTACAAACTGAGCTAACCGTGTCGTCAAAATTTGCTTGCGTGTGCTTTATGATTATTTCATTTATAGCGAGTATAATATATTTAGAACATAGTATTATATTTTTGGGTAGTCAGTGGTAGCCCAGTAACGCAAGCACAAGGGAAACCAAGTGAAGTGGGTTTGAATCCGGGTCTTACACTTCTGATATTCTCATGTGTGAGATCATTTTCAACATGATTATCACATACTTTAGGGTATTTGAATAGAGGAAATCTGCATGTCTGAAAAATATCAGAGAGTTAATGAAAGATATGTGAAGTCTAGCAATCCGAATTTGGCTAGCGTGGTGAACTGCTTGATCTTCTTGTATTCTTCAATGCGAGGGAGGTCCATGCCTCCAATATGATTGGTTTGATTGTGAGGTATTTTTAAATACAAGTTTGATTTGCTATAGCCAACTGAGCGTTGCTGTAACTTAGTCTGGATAGATCTAGTGGTGTTTACAATAAAATGGATAACTTAAAAAATATTCTACGAACTCGTTTTGTATCTGTATCAATTTTCGTGGAGATCAATGCTACGCTATCATTCAGAGGCATTAATGCAATATGTAAATACACTTGTATGTGTCCATTTCATTTCAATATCAAAGCAATCTGTGCAGAACTTTTGGATATTTGTGAAATGGGTAGAACGCAGAGCTATTGATCACGTACTTAATTTTTTCATTCATATCGTATAATACTTTTGGCTACCATGGCTAAATTTTCGGGAGAAGATTTTTACTATGATTGGATAAATATTTAACTATCATGGCTTCGTCCGACTCAAATCAAAGAAAAGCATTTGTATAGTTACGTAATTTTCTTAGATTTATGTGAATATTTGACATTTAAAATAAAACTATGTTTTCGGACTTTTTCGCGGATCTATTTTGATTTATGGTTTCCGACGTGTCGAATGCAGCAAACATGGTCACAGGAGAGACTAAGGTTTTAGATGCCTCAAAGATGATCATAAAAGTGTTAAAGAAAGTATTTATCTACAAAATTATATAATGTGCGGGAACCACTCATGATTTTTATTTTATATGGAAGGTAGTATACTATACTATATATATCACATAGTATGTAGATACTACACTCTAGTACAGCATACGACCATAATTTAATAAATTTTTATGATCTAATAAAGATACTTTCTATCCAATTTCTTGCAGATTAAGTGCTATGGTAATGTAATAAAATTTAAATTAAGTATTCAAGGGAACCCTTATGTCGGGGATGCGGGTTTCCTTTGATCTTTGCTCCACTATCTCTAATTTTACCTCCAATAGTAGGTCAAAACTCACATAATGTTATACATATATTAACGATAACCATGTTAATGCAATCTTGCACATTGCTTTCGTCCAATTTTTTTTATATGCTGAAGAACGATTTCTTTTTGTGGTATATAACAAATAAGAAAACGTTATATTTCTATATGATACGTACATATCTATTACATATAATAAAATTGTAACAAAGCCGAATCTGTACATTATATATTTTTTGAAAAATCTTATTAAAATAGACATTATGCAGATGCCGAATCTATATTTTTTAGAATTTTTGTCTGTCTGTCTGTCTGTTACCGCATCACAGAAAAACCACTGGAGGGATTTTAATGAAATTTGGTATGGTGATAGCTGGTTATCCGGGTCAACATTTAGGACTTTTTACCGCGGGAAAATATCTCATTTTTGAGAAAAAATACAAAAACTGCAAGTAAACTGTAAGAGTATATGTAAAACCTAAAAATTTGGTTTTTGGTCATCTGAACGCGTGCAGAGCCGCGGGCAATACTAGTATGCTATATTGTCGTAAAATTACGAGTATTACGAGTAAATCTATGCCATTATTTGTTGTGCAAACATATCGTATGAGCTTAATTAAATTAACAGCTGTAGAAATATTGTCTGTTTGTCTGTCAACAAAAATTAGCTGGATTAATTTAGATTATAAAATATTTTTCAATATTATATTACATGCTTTATGCACTTACAGAGGTTACACAAGTTTGATATTGTATAAGAACCTAAGCGGAAAAAATGTATGTATGTAACCATTTTTAAAGTGCCACTGATGGGCACGGGCCTCCCTTCAGTACAAGAGGAATCAGGCCATAGTCCACCACGCTGGCCAAGTGCGAGTAAAAAGTAAAGTAAAAAGTATCCTATAAGTTGATCCAGATAACCAGCTATCATCATAACAAATATCATCATTTGTTGTTGTGATTTTCTCGTGATGCGTTCCAAGACAGACAGACAGATAAAAAATCAAAAAAATATAGGTTCGGCCTTTGTATCGATAATAATGACTATTTCAATAAGATTTTCCAAAAAATATTTAATGCACAGATTCGACTCAGAATTTTATTATATGTTCAGATTCACAATAAAAATCGTTTCATGACCTTAAAATCTAGTCAGGTTTATGGGCTATAATGAGAATACGTCTTATTTAGGATGATTGAAAATAACAACCTTTATATTATCTCAAATGTAAATTTAAAAGGCACTTAATTTATTCAATTGACTCAGCATCTAATAATAGATGCTAATAAAGAATAACGGTAAGTGTTATCAGCTTTCGGCAAATGGAAGTTTCATGTTTCATTATTTGCTTATTTAAATATTTAACTGCCTCGGTGGTGTAGTGGCTAGCATGTACGGCTGCACACCCGGAGGTCCTGGGTTCGAGTCCCGGGTCGGACCAAGTTTAGTTATTGAGGTTTTCTATATAAGTAAGTCTCGGTAACAGCCCGGAGTTGGGAAGTTGGCGGTGTTTCACTCCCATGCCTCGGAGAGCACGGAAAGCCGTCTGTCCTGCGCCTTAACTCTCACTGGTCGTGTTGAGTGGTCGTCCCACCGGAGTATGAGAGTGACAGGAATAGAGAGTGCACCTGTGTCTGCGCGTACACTTGTGCACTATAATATCTCCTGCGTAGTTGGCTAGTCTCAATGAGATTGGCCGCCGTGGCCGGAATCGGCCAGGAGAACATCATCATTTAAATATTTATTATTATACGGATATAGCTATATTAAAGGATATATTGCAGACAATTTGTCAATCACCCGTCGCCAAGAGTTAAAGCAAGATTTATTTCAACGGATTGCACCTGAAATATCGAGGCTTAACTTTTGCATCATCTGTTTATTCGTCATTAAGTCTGTAGTTTGATTTTTATGTTTTAAATTGTTTAAATATATCGCATGGTACAATGTAAGAGAACAGATACCTTACTATCATGGTCAGCGTAACATTGATGATGACATCATACCAAAGATTTTAATAAGTTGAAATAAATGAAAGCAAATAAAAAAAATGATCACGATCGTATTACTAGTTTTGGAGAAATGTGTGGACAAACATACATACACCTATAAAACTTTGTATATTTGGTTGGAAGCCCTCGTAGATTACCATATAATGTGAATATTTCGCAGTACCAATAATATTACATACATACGTGTCGAATTGATAACCTCTTTTTTACCCGATTGCCAAGGAAGGGTAATGTTTTTCGCGCGTATCTTATACGTTTGTATGTTTCTATGTATATTTGTGAATTTCTTTATTACCTCGTATCTTCCAAACGGCTGAATGGATTACGGGTATCGTTAGATTACATACACAGTACCTACTGTGCACATCTCACGGCAACGATGAAACATGTACCTATGTCTCCGACTGCATAATACTATATTCCTTCGACAACTTGTTATCTTCAATCTTTTTAGTTAGCTTTTATGCAGTCGGGGTTTTTTTGAAGTCGTTTAATAAGTATAATTGAATTCATTGAATATATGTATATTAATAACAAAATAGAGTAACAAATTTTGAATAGATATTGAGAGTAATACTTTCTTAGATATACGCGATTATTTGACATTTTAAATGAAAATATTTTTTTGGATATTGTCGCGGTGTTATTTTTTTCCGACGTTTCCAATGATTTACAGCAAATTTGGTCACGGAAGAGACTAAGGTTTTATTGTTTCAAAAATTATGATATACTTAAACACAAATTGTACAATAATAAGAAAGAAATAGACAATTTTCATTTTAATAATTTTCTGAAAAAAAAAACAGAAAATTAAATAAGTCCGCGAAGAAAACCGAAAAGATATTTTTTTGTTAACATCTAGGTATATTGTAAGCCGATAACAGAGTTATGAGGATATTCTTTATTTAAGTGTATATTTTCTCATATGTTAGATAGTTTTATGTAGTTTCAAATAAATATTTGAATTTAATTTCTTTGCTTTACTAATTTATTATAATGCTTAAACTATCTGCAAGCCTAAATAATAAATCTATACTAATATTATAAAGAGGTAAAGTTTGTGAGCTTGTGACGTTGCAGGGGGTAATCTCTGGATCTATTAAACCGATTTAGATGAAATTTGATACGAAGATATTTTGAGAACATGGAAAGGACATAGAATATTTTTATCCCGGAAATCATCCCTTAAGGGGGTGAAAATGGGGATGAAAGTTTGTATTGGGAAGTAAGCTAGAGACGAACCCGAGCAAAGTGAGGGTGAGTCGCTAGTATATTATATAATCTTATACTAACTTTATATAATAGCAAAATATATTATTTGAATCATGCAGGAAAAAGAATCACTTTCGAAGTGTGAAAAGTCCAATTGTTTATACCAATGGACTCTTAGAGCTCGGAATTTTGGATATATAGGAATTCATTACTTAATTTCTAATCCAAAACATTAAAAGTTAAATCTAGCCTTAAGTTAAATCTAGGAAAAACTTATTTTAATGAAAATTAACATAGACTTATACAATTTTAAGAAAAAAAATCTATACAACCACGTACGTTACAACTGCGATAGGTGTTCACCATAAAGATAATATATTATTATTTTTAAAATGAACGGAAAACGTGGCCATTAATTACTGTCCGTGCAGGTTATTACTCGAATTTTTAAACGTTAAATACACGATACGATACAGTTACATCATTATTTTCGTTACAAGCTTTTATTTATGCGGTATTGAATTTAATGGTGATTTTTATGAATATACTAGCGACTCATCCCCGCTTCGCTTCGGGTTTGTCCCTAGACAAAAATCTAACCCTCGGGAACCGTACATTTTTCCAGGATGATATACAGCCTATAGCTTTCCTCGGTTAACGGGCAATCTAATGCAAAAAGTTTTTTTTTTAAATCGGATTAGTAGTTCCTGAGATTAGTGCGTTCAACCAAACAAACTCTTCTTGAAATATTCGGTTTTTATGTAACATTTTTTGGAAGACGATTGTAAAAGATGTCAAAAGCAAGTCATGTTGAATAAAAATCGTACAGTGCAATTTTAGAGTAATCAAAATCCTTCACTCAGGCTGAATCGTCTGATGTAGTCACTCAGATGGAATAGAAACTACCCGATAGTTAGAAAAATAATAAAAAACTAGTTTGTTTTAGAAACGGGATATTTTTACAAGCAACATTATTTATATTTATATATATGTATTTTAAGCTTTATATCTGGTATCTATAACACAAGCCTCGTAGCTTACCATGGAACTAGATGGTGATGTGTGTTAATGTCCTAACATATTTGTAACATTAATAGCTTTTTAATAATAGCTTTCATAAATACTTAAGATAGTGTGTAAATATGATAAATATTTTTAGTCAGGCTGACATTTGGGCTTGAAATAAAAAGCGATATGGTAATTAGTGCGGAATTTTCCTTATTGCTTGTGCGGAGATGAAATAAAAATTAATTTAAGTAAGTTATTTATGTCTTAAAATTCAAAAAATTTATAATTTATTGACATTGATATATCTATACTACATTGTTATAATTACAAAATAATTTAAATTCTACGTACTATTATTTTTTATCATATATTTTGGGCACAATATTAATATCTTCCTGATATGAGCAGGAAATATTATAGTGTAACAATATGCTCGCAGATAAATACAGCTTTACGTGTTTCCCGACTCCAGTCTGCTACTGAAAATGTCTTAACAAAAATCTCAATACCTAAATTAGGCCCGACCCTGGACTCGAATTCAAAACCTCCAGATCTGCAGCTGTATATGCTAGCGACGAGACTACCGAGGCAGTCATCATTTATCACAATATACTAACTATAACCATACTTACGTCAATTGGAAATTAAATGTGTGACTTCCACTTACCTATAGAGTGCGCGATGCAAACACAATCCACATAATTCCCGTAAAACACGTAAAAAGTCCGAAAGCGAAGAGAAACATGAGAGAATGGTTCTAATAATTACGTAATAGAGTAAGAAATGCAGCGAACATTTAGTCCGGGGACTAAATTTTCGTTGGAAGTGAGGTGTTCCCTATAAATTGCCCAAAACGACGAGATACAGAGCCTACCTAAATTTCCTTAAGTACGGGCTAACGAGTTACCAACTAATATTGTCGGTTTTATAGTGTGCAGACATGCGAAACGGAACCCCATTTGCATTTATTTGTTGAAGGCTTGTTTGGGATTTCTACTGTTATTTGTTTTAAAGTTCAACAGAGTTCGAGTAATTATTGATATTACTGTTCTAATTTTGAAAGTAATTGAGGTTGGGGCTTGGTGCCCGTTTATATTGATTTGCCTTGATCATGATGTCTCTTTGGGTTAGATATAATATGTAAAATTCGTGTATTACAACTAAAACTTTTTCTAAATAAGAAGAACTTCTTAAGAATGTCCAAAAATAATACTTGTTTCTTTACAGTCTTAAGTTTTCACTTTGGTTGGCAGTCCTTATGACTACTTTTTTATTTCGAATGTTTTAAGGCAAAAATGGTGACAGGAGAGGCTAAGGTTTTTGACGTCTTAAAAGTTTTAGTTATTACAGATGCAAAATAATAGTAATTTGAAAGAAAATAGAAATGGTGTCTATGTACATCCACTTACGTTACAATTAAAAAAAAATAAACTATTCTAAATAGTACTGTTAAGAGAGTAAGAACTGCAATCAGAAATCAGTTGGATTCTTGTATTTTTAGTTTCCAGTCTGCAAGTAATTTTAAAATAAAATAAATAAAGCTCGCAAACTTTACTATTTAATCACATAAATTGAGATCCATCTGCGATAACATCCAGGTCATTAACGTTAGATAAGTTGAAATGCAAACTAGGTAAAGCGTCGAGTTTGGCTAACTGAATCTGACTTCTCCCGATCACAGCGTAGCACTTACACAAACGATGATTTAAAGCCATTTCAAGTGTCATATGATAGATGTTTATATTGAAATTATTTTCTTTTTATAACTTTTAATTTATCTGCTAAAAACTTGACAAACTGTTAAATTATTGTGTAATTTTGTTAGCATAATATAATATTATTGGTGCGAAAATGTTTTGCCAGTTTTTTGACGTGGACCTTTGGCTTTAATTTATGAATAGGAGAGTGATATCGCTATTTTGTACCCCGATACGTTAAAATATTTCCACAGGACATTAGTTTAAGGTAAAATATTATGGAAATAGGTATGTAATGCAGGTGTTATCAGGGCTTGACCGCTGCAAGGGACAGTAACATGTAATGCTGCGTTTGTCTCAGACAGCAGCAAAGGCGCAAACAAGGAGAATTCAATCCTAGGTTGAGAGATAATGACTACTTAGTTCATCTTTAAAGAAAAAGAATAAGTTACAATTATTTAAAAAAAATAACATAGAAATTGTATGTCAACTGAGTACAGAAGTGGAAGTATTCTTCCCTTCAATTGATAGATATTAATAGAAGGGCGACACTTTGTGGAGTGTAAGTATGTATTTCAGATTTATTTTGGTACTAAGCCCAGGTACAATAATAACAATGATCGTTTTACTAAAGTTTTTTTCATTCCATACTACGTATAAATTTATTTTTCTAAAAGCTTCATTATCCCTCTAGCCAGATCTGAAAGTCTAAATTAAGCAAGCCGTCAATTTCAGAACAATAAAACAGTGATGTAGTTTTTTGCACTATAAATATATAAGAAACTAGCGACTCACCCTCGCTTCGCTCGATTCCCCATACAAACATTTCATCCCCATTTTCACCCCCTTAAGGGATAATAAGAACCCTGGGAAGGCCCAGGGTCTCAAACTATCGTTTATCCAAATTTTATCTAAATAGGTTCAGTAGATCCAGAGGAAAGCGTTAAGTGTACAAACATAATATGTAGATGTCGACTAAGTAATAATAAAAAAGTGAACCCTTTAAGAGGTATTTCACCTCTTGGTAAAGTTTGTAGGGAAAACAATATTTTTTTGGTATCAGATTAAAAATAGCATCCTAGCATAGACGGGTCTGGCTATTAATAGTAAACAAATACTTTTGATATTAGCATTCTACTTTAAAAACTGAACTGAATAGAAATCAAAATATATAGAAAACATAACACTCAACGTAGTTTGTACCATAGTTTATTTACACTTTCTTCCGCGTTTAATAAATCAAAAGTTATTATAAAAGAAAATTGGATCCGGTAATTTATTTCACTGCACTCTTATCAAAAATAATATGCGCCAATTTAATCCAGTGTTATTGATATGGAAATCATTTTATGGAGTAATATTTTCATGAATAAAATCTGCCGAGCAATTTTCATTTTGCAACCATTGAATAATATATTATACTGCTTTGTGGTCGCGCTCAGTTGTTAATGGCCTCTTAGCACGAAACTAGTGCTCTTATTCCTAGAATATTTTTAGGGCTAAATTAATTGTGGATAATTACACGTTAATACAAGGTTTTTTGATATTGATATAGGTATTAGTTTGAAGAAATGAGAACGCGATGTGTTTAAAATATGTACTACAAGTGTCTCACCCTCGCTTCGCTCGGGTTTGTCCCAAGGTACGTTTTAACGGTTAGTATGAAATACAAATTTTCGAATTTCTCGGCTTTTCTGTACTATAATATTCATGTATTATACATATAAACCTTCCTCTTGAATCTCTCTATCTATGTAAAAAACCGCATCCAAATCGTTGCTTGGTTTTAAATATCTAAGCATACATAGGGACAGACAGACAGCGGGAAGCGACATTCTTTTATACTATGTAGTGAAGGAATTTAAAGATTAGGATGTGTTTGAGTAACTTACTCGTTGCATAGTGAATCAAAGCATTTAAGTCAATTACTGCTAATAATAATGAAGTTTAGAAAAATGTAAGTATATGTAAAATGAACTTATTACTCATAAATTAAATCACAAGTATTATTAGAGGAAATCCATAGAAAATAAACTTTATACTTTATTACTCTAAAAAGCTACAACGGCAATATAGGTTAAAATTTTAAGCTCGACTACCGTTCTGCGGGTGTTTTCAATAAAAATTCAGTCGGTACAGAGATGGATACGGCTAACTGATAAATAGCGCGGGCCGGCCGTACATCGGTAGTCCGAACACGCGCTCCACCACGATTTATATACAAATGCGTTCAGTGAAGTTGGCCATATTTATTTTTCTGTCCTAATGCGCCTCCTGAAATATTCATGTAGTGACCGCCCCATCCGTCTTGTTGATGTCCCTTGTAATATGATGTAATGTTGCGTATGACAAGATACTTCTAATGATGGGATGAGGAAAGGATATTCGTTGCTTAGCTCGCTTCATTTAAGGTTTGATAAGTTTGTATTAGATCCTCTTCCATTGTTTGTTCACCTTTTCGTGTTGGAGGGGCTCATTAGCATCCTGCATGCTAGCCGGGCGCGAAGCAGACACACGGGTGGTCCACTTTGTGCTATGCGGGTTACTCCTGGTACTTCTCTGATAGTAGATTCTGAGGCTTCTTCTTTCCGAACTGGTAGTAGACTCATGATGTTCATTAAAAAAATGTAATAATTTAATGCTGAATAAAATATTTTGAATTTGAATTTAAAAGTGCGAGCAAACACAGACGGCAGACATGCCGTCGGGACGTCGTGGTTGAGTTTGTCGAGTTTTAGTGGGTAGTACTGGTTTTTCTAGCCAGTGAGTCCCACATAACCACCTGTATGTGTACAGGTGGTATGTGTAAAAAAGGTTTACGTAAGAGTAAGATGATAAAAGAAGCGCTACACGGTCTAAGTTTACATCTTAGATACTTAATCATCATGTCAAGCCATATGTTAGATATTATATTTTTTTTACTAACTTTCTAATAGTCCAGAACAAGAGGAAGAAAACGATGATAAGAAACTGGAATCTTAAGATGGATAATTTAGATTATACATACTCGTACATATACCAGTATGGATTAGTTCCTGGACGACAGTGATAGCAAATATTATAATATACATATATCGCTTTGAGGCTTTAAGGCTAATCAACTACATACATTCATGTAAAAAACAAGTGCTGCTGCTATTTAAAAGAAGTACTATATGCAAATCTGATGGAATTATAGTTTACGACGTCGTTACCCATATAATAAAATATTAGTCTAATAATTCTTCTGTTATCTTTTTCTATATATCTTTTTACCCTAACATTAATTCAGCCAGAATTTTGGGTTCTATACACACCTTTATATATATGCTTATAACGCTTTTGTTAGAAATGTTTTAAAGTTGCAATAAAACATAAAAAATATTATTTTGAAATTACAATTTATTTATTACCTGATGATAACTTTGTTTATCAAAGTAAACTTTTATGAAACTAAACGTTTACCCCGTACGAGCACTGAAGCTGTGAAATACCCAATAGGCAATACATGTATGTAGATGGGTACTGTGCTATAAAAACAATTTACAATATATATACATATACATATATATATGTATATATATATATATATACATATACATATATATATGTATATATATATATATATATATATATATATATATATATATATATATATACGTATATATATACGTACGTGCTCTTTTTACTGTGTCTTTATTTGTTATTCGCGCCCATTCTATCTTAGTACTATTCTCTTCACCCAAAGGTTGCCTGGAAGAAATCGCTCTTTTAGCCATAAGGCCGCCTGTTGTACCTTCTTCTATATTTTGTATGTTTTTTTTTCTCTTTTTGGGTGTACAATAAAGAGTTATTCATTTATTCATCATATGGTAGAAGCTTTTCGGAAAACAATGATAGAACTTTACGACTCATTGCTTGTAAATAATAATCTATACTAATATTATAAAGAGGGAAAGTTTGTGAGTTTGTGACGTTGTAGGAGGTAATCACTGGATCTACCGAACCGATTTAGATGAAATTTGCTAAGAAGATAGTTTGAGGCCCTGGAAAGGATAAAAGATACTTTTTATCCCGGAAATCATCCATTATGGGGGTGAAAATGGGGATGAAAGTTTGTATTGGGAATCAAGCTAAGGACCAACCCGAGCGAAGCGAGTTTGAGTCGCTGGTAATAATAAGAAATCATTTATTTCAACCATCAAAGGACCTTATTTTGTTAGTGAAGACACACAATAACTTAATGTTAGTAGCACACTTAACCTACTTAATCCTAAATCTTATCTAAGACAGGCTCGATTTGTCAGCGCGTGTACTCGTAGCATTTGACAATGGTTCAAATACTGACAATCAAAACTGTTAAAGCTTAGTTTTAAAAAAACCACCATAAAACATATACAATTTCTTCTAATTAATTTATTTAAAAAAGATCATCAGGAAAATCTTTGTCGTCGACATCACAAAAAATAATTTAGATATTTATCCCATAAACTTATGCCTGTTCGCGACAGTTCTGTACTTGATTCGAAATTTGATCGTCATTTGTCCATAAATTGAAATATACGGGCAATCATCTCGGTAGCGACGATATTATCGCGCCATTTCCGCGTACCAGGAATTGATGAGTTTCACATTTTGAATAACAACTCTATTTACTTTCTAACAATTTTGAAGTCAATTGGTAGTTTATTTTAATCTAGTTTTTATAATTTAAGATTTCTTTTAATTATAGGAACCTTTTGTTGTATTGACGTACTTAAAAGGTGTCACCGAATTCGGTTTTTTTGTGTGTGTTGTTAGGAGATTCTTAGGAAAGTTTGAATCATTCAAATCTTTATCAGTTAATATATTCAAAGGGGTGATGTCATATAAATTTAATGAAAAAATGCCCAATAGCGGATTGTTAATTTTAAAGCGATTTTATAATCGATTATATTGGTACAATTATAATCTAAAAGTTTATTTTGATAAATTGTTGCAAATTATCGTTGATATTATTGATCCATGACCATTCATGTATCCATATAGTGCAATTTTAATTTTCTCAAGCTGTACGCGTATATACTATGTATGTATATATGCTTATGATATAAAATTATAAGCACTACGACGGTAACAGACTTAAATAATCACCAAAAGTAAATAAACATAATACGTATATATAGCAATTATATTAGAAATAAAAATTATGGAGTAAACGGAAAATCATTGAAAGATTTAAAATGCGATAAGAGTATATAATAGAAAGAAGCCTTTAGTTACTCTTGTTAGACAAAAGCGAAGCTTAAGAATTAAGTAGAAAGTATTAAGACGGGCAAGGCCAGCTACACAAAAAGATTAAGCACTTAGAGTCTAATAGAGACAAGCACAAATCCTAAATGTAATTATTCAGACGAGTTAATACTTAATATTCAGCGTTCGTGCGAAATAAAGAGAATTAAAAATCAAGATGCCACAGCTAAGGTCGCGTCCAATTCATTGCGAATACCAATTTCATCTCAACCACGGACCTCATTTCGTGAAATTTGGTTACAAAATGGTTGAGACAACACGGAAAATTAGACTGAGAAGAAAAATAAATGCGATAAAACGTCGGAGCATACAAAATTAAGGGAAACTCCACTCGCAAGTTATAAAAGGTAACAGTGTACTATGAATACGAATCCGCTTGATGGTCGTAGATTGAACTTTTATGGGACATGCAAGAGTTATGTGGCCCATGATTATAATTTATCATACTGAGTGTTTGGTGTTATAAAACAGCTTTGTTTTTGAATAGCTGTTATAGATGAAATGTTTGTAAATGTATGTATGTGTCACTTTTAATTTTGAATAGTCTCCTAATATGTTATAAATCCATACTAATATTATAAATGTGAGTGTGTTTGCTTGTTTGTTTATTTGATTGTCCTTCTTTCACGTCGAAACGGAGTGACGGATTGGTCAGATTTTTTTATGTGGAGATTATTGGAGCGTTGTAGAGTGACAAAGACTACTTTTTACCTTACCGCGGGAGTTTCTCTCATTCCCATGGGAAAACACGTTATAATAGGAACCCAAAAAATATTTATGATCAGAATTATTGGAAGCTTGGTATTGATGCTATTCAATACAATTAAATAAATACGTTATGTTATGTTTATCCGTTTAGCATTTTTCGAAATTAATCCCATTAGGTTTATAAGGTTCCATACGGTTTTAGTGCAGTTTTAGCGCGAGCGAAGCCGCGGGTTCTGCTAGTATTATCTACTTTAATAGTAATATTATAAATGTGAAAGTGTGTTTGTTTGTTTGTCCTTCTTTCACGTCGAGACGGAGTGGACTTTGATTTTTTGTGTGGAGATAGTTAGAAGCCTAGAGAGTGACATAGGCTAGAGGCTAGATAGACTATATATTATAGTTATTTAATATGTAGTATTAAATTGTAGATTTTATACTAACCATTAAAACGTACCTAGGTATGAACCCCAGCGGAGCGAGGGTGAGCCGCTAGTACTTAATAAATAAGTGTGATTATATTCTACAAAATTAGAAAGATAAAAAAAAGTATTTAAGCATATTGATTTATTTGAAGATTCAAACTCACTTACTCGTACTTTATTATTATTTGTCCATTACATTTTCTTTAGAGTAAACGCTTGTAAACTGTACCACATACAAAACTATATAAAAGTTATTCTTAAAAAAGTTGGCGATAGAAATATTAGACCAAACAAAAATATATACCTATCAATAAGATTCATGTTTTCTTATAAGATGTTTATATTATAAAAGAAACAAATAATCGTCTATCCTGTATTTTAAATATATATAATAGGTATATTAATATTCGCTCAGGTGCAAAATGAGATATATTCATGCTTAAATATACCTACATTAGGTATACATATTATACGTATGTATGTATATATAAATTACCTATGTTCATATATACTCGTATGTACATAAATATTGAACTTTGATTTTATCGAAATATTCTACAAAATTTCATCGTAACGTAAGTGATTACTTTAAATAATAGGAGTATTTCAAACAAACAGACAAGCTCTCATTTTTATACATATATACAATTGTACAATAACTAGCATAGAGTATCTAATTTTATTCAACTATGTTTTTACACAGTATCATTTCAATACTTACACAATATGAAGAAGTACAGAAATCAGTGCCATCTGTAGGCAATTGGAGGGAAGACCAACTGCTACAATAGCACAAAGGCCCGATTATGATCGATGACAATAATAAAGGAGACCCCAGCCCTCGTTCATTATTTATCTTCACACTTCGGCGCTTGGTAGGAATTTTTCATGCAAATATTAGGCTCCCAGGCGTCAGCCAAGTTTCATAAACGTTCTAACGCCATTTTATGAACTCCTATTTTTATCTTGATATTTTGAGGCCTTTGTAGCTTGTATTTCATACCGAATATTGCTTTGTTGTTGACTATAAATTCGCTTTTACGATTTAATAGCGACTTTCGTATTATTTCTTGGAAGTATTTTTTATATTAGTGTATTGTTTATTATATTAGTACCTATATTATATATATTTCGCTTCATATTGTTTAACTATTTCCATTGAGATGCTATCATAGTCTTAATTACAAAGAAGTTCAATTTTATTTAAAAAAATAATAATCCGTATTATATATCTATACTAATATTATAAATGTGAAAGTTTGTGAGTATGTATGGATGTTTGTTACTCTTTCACGTCAGAACGGCTGAACGGATCTGAATGAAAGACACAGAGATAGATTTTAGTCTGGAATAACACATAGGCTACTTTTTATCCCGGAAAAATGTACGGTTCCCGTGGAATAGGTTTTTTTTGTTTTAAAAATATAATTTAATAAAAATAATTTATATAGTTTCATGTAAGAAATTAGCGCATTCCATATTATATTTATGCACTTACTGCTTAATATCCTCAATTATTCCTTTGAAAGTGAATATAAAATTCATTCAGACACGTGAAGCTAGACAAATAATACGTTTTTCAAAAACTAACATCAATCGATTATTTTAAATCAGTCTTTTACTGGAACTTTTCAGCTGAAGTCTGAGTAAAGTATAAGATTTCAGCAATCGCGTTTCCTACGTCCATTAGGGCTAATGTTACGATCTATTTCTGCAAGCGTTCGTTCGTTGAAGCGTTTTAAAGTACATTTCTCTTTATTTCATAATCTGAGTTATGCTCAAGAGTGGCGTATTGTACTCGATAATGGAATAAACATAATGGTATGAATAGAATTGTCGAGAGTAACCTTTCAAAATTATGTTTTACGACGGTAAAATTAAATATATACGACGGTATATATTTTTTACGTACGACTTTGTCAGTCTCTTTATGGTAACAGCCCAAGATGGTTAAAATTTCATATTCATATGAGTCGTAAAACTATTTTTTTTAAACCTGTATTAAATTTAGTTTTTTTAATATATAAATAAGCAATAAATGGTTTTCTTCTATAATTTAGGGTTAAAACTCTTTAGTACAAAAAAACGTATTTTGTACGAGTATCTCTACTTGTAAAAAAACTTGTCATTTCTCTATTAGAACTTAAAAGTATAGAAACTTTAGGTGGCTCAAGCATTTTGGTTAAGAAAAATTTAAATTGGTCATATTTTTTTTATTATTACTGAATGATGAGCTATTTAGGAAAACCAAGTATTATAATTAGTTTTTAACAGTAAACGTTTTTTGCTTTCTGAAACGTATCACGAGCCTCCTATATCTTTTATATAAAATTTCCATGTCACAATGTTTGTTACCGTACTCCTCCGAAACGGCTTTACCGATTTTTACCCAAATTTTATATGCGTATTCAGTAGGTCTGAGAATCGGCTACTATCTATTTTCCATACCCCTAAGTGATAAGGATAAAGGTGGTCCTCCCAGACCCCACCCCAGGGACGAACCCGAGCGGAGCGAGGGTGAGTCGCTAGTATATATATATATATATATATATTGTAAAGGATTTCTTGAAAAAGTAGAGTTAGAAAGTTAATAGTAATACATATACGGATGCTGTTTACAAGTTCCTGGATTCGAGTCCGGCGTTATCAAAAGCGTAATAGATATATGTATTATCTTGTCAAGGAACTCTCAGTAGAAGCTCGTAGTTAGAAAGTTAGTGTTTTGATCTCCATATGTACGGAAATCACGTAAATACGCATCTGTGTCTGATTTTTACGGTCGTACGGTTATTTCCGATTGCCCAACTATAATACATAAGTGCGCTTTTGTTCTTATTTACGTAGATTTTGTCTTATCTGCGTCTTTGCTTTGATCCTGCGTATTGAGATTAATGAACTTAATAAACTTCAGTGAGGATAATAATATTAATATTAGGTATAATATATGAAATGTATCGTTAGAAATTAAATAAATAAATAAATTTTTGGGACATTAACACACAGCTCCATCTAATTCCATGATAAGCTACGAGACTTGTGTTATGAATAGATAGTTGATATACTATACATATATAACTTTTAAATATACATACATACATATTATATTTACAAACAAACATGACTGGAGTACAATCATTTGTACTCATCACACAAAGGTATGCCAGCGAGACTCGAACCCGCGACCGCTGGCACAGCAAGTAGGGTTACTACGTACAAACTGAGCCAAACGTGTCATCAAAAAGATACCATTCAAAGTTCTAACACAAGCTTTAATGTATTTTTTCTTTTCTTTTTGTTTACAAGACGGTTACAGTAAAACACGATAGCCCTAAATTATCTTACACAAAGGTAACATTATCTCAATGAGAGATCTTTTCCGCCTTTCTTCGGAGATGAGGACAATTTTATATTAGATCTGTGGCGGTCGTTTATAATATTATTAAATGAATATACAAAAAGTATATTCAACGATCGAGCCCTAAAGCAGTTTTCGTAAGTATTTCGAATTGCCGAGACAATTATTTATGTTTACTATTTTGATCTACCTAGAATTATAATAAACCCTTATTTTTATACTTCTATTACTGTGGAAAAATTAAGAAAAATTATGCAAAATTGAATCATATTTATATGCACCATTTATGTATTATTTCAGTACATGATATACACACATTTATTTTCATTTTAATGGAAAATATTTTAAAAGATTTCAATATAGACATGCTGGAACAAGTGTTTTGTTACATTTTTATTTATTTATTAATATCTAGGGTATTAGCATTTATTAATACATGTATAAAAAATAAAAATCTTTGAAACAGTAATGAATTTATAATAATATACTCGTAAAAGGTTATAAGCTTATCAAGACATGCATATAAGTAAATTCAAACAAAAAAAAGCTACAGAATATTCTAGGAACAAATGTACCTAAGGCGTTAATTTTTGTCGAATGAAAGTAATCGAGATGTTTGAAATTAGTATTTCTTTCCTTAATTGGTACTTATTCGAGACCGGAATTTTGCAAACAAAAGCAACCTAAGACCACTGAACGTTAAATAGTATCTTTTCAAATGGTAATTTGATTGTTTCCAGTTTGCTTCAAAGACTGAAATATTCTTTTCATGGTTCGGGACGCCGCGAGAGAATTATTAATGGGCATAAAACTTTGTAGAACTTATGTTTAGCGTGCAAGTTATGAAAGAAAGGTATAAAAGTACCTATATATACATATACTAGCATTGCCCGCGGCTCCGCCCGCGTTCAGATGACTAAAAACCAAATTCTTAGATTTTATATAGGTTTAGTATACTCTTACATTGCAGTTTTTGTATTTTTTCTTAGAAAAGAGACATTTTCCCGCAGTAAAAAGTATCCTATATATTGACCCGGATAACCAGCTATAACCATACCAAATTCAATTAAAATCCCGCCAGTAGTTTCTCTGTGATGCGGTAACAGGCAGACAGACAGACAGACAAAAAATCTAACAACTATAGATTCGGCCTCTGTATCGATAATAATGTTTATTTCAATAAGATTTTCCAAAAAATATTTAATGTACAGACTAGGCTTAGTTACAATTTTATTATATATATAGATATAGATATATAGATTTCAAGTACTATTTTTTTTATTATCTAGCATAGTCAGGTTATATTGTAAAAGCGTAATGTGTCTGTATATTTATGTGTATGTTTGTTAATCCTTCAAGTTCAAATGGCTTGATCTAGCTTGAGTGAAATTAATAGTTTACATGGAGTAACACGTAGGCTTTAGCTGTTAGTAAATAAACAGATACTAGAGACCCGAGAGTAAATCGCTACTTACTAATAATATCTAAAGTTACTCAACTCTTATCATCAAACATTTTAATCTTGATGGTTTTATAAAGTACTAGCAGAACCGGCGGCTTCGCTCGCGCTAAAACTACAAAACAAAAATTTAAAAAGGTAAGTTTCATACATACTTTCATGGCCTATTTTACTCCCTTATGGGATAAATTTTGAAAAAATGATAAAACACATATTTATTTAATTGAATTGAAGAAAATTAATACCAAGTTTTAAGTAATTCTGATCACAGATATTTTTTAGGTTGTAGTATAACGTGTTTTCCCGTGGGAAAGAGATACCCCCCGCGGTGAAAAGTACCCTATGTGACTCTCCAGTCCTCCAATTATCTCCACACAAAAAATCACGCCAATCCGTCATTCCGTTTCGACGTGAAAGAAGGACAAACAAACATACACACTTTCACATTTATAATATTAGTATGGAATATGGAATATAATGAATTGAATAGTAACAAATATTATTTTCTTGAATAATAGGTAATATAGATAGAGATTAAAAAGTAGGTAATAAAACTGATGTTTCTTGAATCCCTCCTGCACTGCAGATACTGTGAATATGTTTTACATACAAAAATAATATGATTTCACGCGTCATTTTAAAATGATCTTCACGCTCTCTCGTTCTTTTGAGTTAAATATTTTTTGGCGTTTATTCAATGTTCGAGTATAATATATTTTGCATCACGCAAAGAAATTACATTTTCTAATAATGTATGATTATAAACATTTCATTTTTTAGTTATCTAAACAATTATTCAATCCAGCAGTGGGACGTTAGAAAAGGGCCCAATACATACAATTTGTCAGTAAATACTGTCTCAAGTCTCAGCGCGATTGGACGAACATATATTATGAAGTTTGTAAAGAAAATGGTGTGACAACGCGACATGAGATGTGTCTCGCCTAGCGGTTTATCACCGTATTTTTACGAGCCACAATAAATTTCGCCTCATCAGCTCAGCTAAAGCAATATACAAAACCTATTTTACGAGAATATACTCATTTTGATGATGATATTTGTAACATAAACAGTAAATATGATTTTAAATATCTAGTTCCATTTAATATTTAAATTTTAAACAAAAATAAGCCAATATCATTTTTATCAATTATATCTAATATCAATTATAGTGCAACTGCCGCTCCTCTCGCATATTGGGGGCAAAAGGTAAGGATAAAGGTATTTATAACTGTTTATTTAACGCATATGCGACTATTTCGTCTTTTTGTCCTTATTATGCGTCATCGACCATAGCTACACCTGAATCGGTTGCAAGGCCTAAAATCAGTGGAGACAAATTTAGCTGTCTATACAACATAAGGACACCAGTGCGAAATGGCACTCATTTTGTTTACTAAGTATGAAATAAAGGTTATGAAAATTCACAGTTTATGTTAATGATGTTCAATTATATTATTCCCTGCACGATCGCGGACACACCGGCGTTACAGTTAACAATAGATTTCATAGAAATTTAATTAATTTCTTAGAAATTTACCTGGAGGTGTTATAGGTTTAGTACTAAAGATCATGTTGACATGCGTAATTTTTTTTAGTCTGTAATTCCTTATTGGCAGATAAATGTTAAATATTTGAACTGAAAATGCGTAAAATGCAGAACTTTTATTACTTCTATATAATAATTAAGTTACAGAAAAGCTTCTTTCATATTTGTAAAAATTGCTAATATATTTACATAGGAGCTGTCAATTTTTATTAAAAAAAAAAAAATAAGTTTCAACTCCATAAAAATAAATATGAACTAAAAATAGAAAAGTCTTCACGTTTTAAAACAAAGAAATGTTAGTATTTTTTAATGATTTGAAAGTGGATTGTTTCACAACGCCATTGTAGGTCGCAGTGACCTCACGCAGATACAATGTATGTGTTGAGTGGTGCTGCTTTAACTTCTCCATTTTATTTACGAATAAAGGTTTTTTTTATTTATACGACAATAAAACAAGATTTCGTTATACTAAATTAATAATATATTTTTTAATATTAACATATATATAAAGTACTAGCGACTCACCCTCGCTTTCCTAGGTTGATTTTCCATTCAATATTTCATCCCCATTTTCACTCCCTTAATAGATCATTTCCAGGATTAAAACTATCCCATGTCCTTCCCAGGGTCTCAAACTATCTTCTTACTAAATTTCATCTAAATCGGTTTAGTAGTTTCGGAACCTATTCGGTAACAAACAACAAATCAAATCTTTCCTCTTTATAATATTAGTACAGATGAGATGGCTGACCCTATTGATACAGTAACTATCTATTACTATTAGCTGTATGACTAATTTTTTTTTTATTAGTCCGGCTAATAATTATTAAAAAAGATTTTTTTATATGTTTAATCTTAAATAAGAAAAAGCAATTATGATATAGGGGTTCTATGTTTGAAATAAAACCTACATAACCAGAAGGCTAATGCCCGATTTCACCAACAACCCATAAGCTACCACTTACGTGTGGGATCCCTAGCTTAAAAGTCCCCTAAACTAGCCCTTGAATTAAATTCTTCTTGAATTAAAAAATTTTACGATCGTCTTTAAGCCCATATTTCGAGCACCTAAATTTAGGGGACCTTTTAATATTTAGGTGACCCCTAACTGTCGGTGAAACAGAAACTGTCCCCTAACAGCATGCTTAGGGAATCCCTTAAACTTAGGTGACGTTGGTGAAATCGGGCATAAGGCTTCCTTCTAAGGCAACCTATTTTTTTTAACGTTGGGAAATGCATTTACGCACGACGTGTGGGACTCACCGGCGTAATACAGCCAGTACTACCCACTAAAACCCAACAAAACCTTCCCCCGTCTTAATGGGGCGTCGCAGGATCGCTTACGCATTCAACTACGACGCCTCGACGGCAGGTCTGCCAAAGCAGACCACCACAACCATGGGGTTGCTCCAAGGTCCACTCTGCTATCAGAGAAGTACCAGGAGCAACCCGCAAGGTACACCGCCCCCGGAAGAGGGCCACCTCCCACCGCCCACCGAAGTGGGCAACCTCCCTGGCGTTTCTTAGCTTCACTACTACTACTGAGCCCCCCCACCACGACAAGGTGAACGCACGTTGGGGGGGTCCTTCTAAGGCAACCTACGTTATCCAAATTAATAATCTTTTACCCAGATGCTCTAAACTTAAAATAAAAAAAAACAAAAAATAAAGTAGCTGGACAAATAATTATACATTAGTCGTACAGTAACTGGATTAATAGCCACTTTCGTATATGATCCTTCTCTCACGCGAATCCAACTGGTACGTGATTATTGATTTGAATAAATTATGTTTATTATTTTATAATAGGCTCAAGCACTGGTAGTTTAAGAGTCCAACTTATATTAGAAACAAAGCCCTGGATCTCGTACCTCTAAGGTTTTCATGTGCGAATCTTGTTTTTAACATATGTAATTATCACTTAAGATGATGGAAGGATGAATGGAAATGATAGAAGCATGGTGATTAATGTTTATTAAAAGTTTGTCTAGTGTATTTACAGAGGATGAATTGTAATGTAATCCACAATTTAAAAACAAACATTCAAAAACAAATGAGGAAACAGCGGACAAAACCAAGTAGATAAATATAGTATCGATACCTGAGAATTGCAAGTGTTCCATTTAAATCATAATAACTAACTCATAACTTACTACTACGTAATAATTTTACTTTTCTCAGTAAATATAACGAGTTCTCGCAACTGACTCGACGGCCTTATATTTTATTTCACATCTTCCTACCGGAAAAGGAAACTATACGTACAACTCAAACCTCAGGTACGCGCTCTGTATTTGAAGCCTACTTCCGGTGCATTTTAAAATTCAAAATTCAATTCTGCTGTTTATTTTGCATATATAATTGTATTTTAAACGTTTTTTGAGCATTTTTACTTTGTAAGAATTACATAGGTAATATGTAGTTCTAATAAAATTTAAATGAATGTATGAAAGCAATTTAACTCTACTGGAGATCACAATGTCCGTTTCCGAGCCGTAGGGGACTATTTCTCAATAAAACTCTAATATTAGTAGGGGAGCCCAAGAGGGGATTTTTGTAGTTACTCAAGCGCAGCAGATTAACATAAAAGAGGTTACCTCGCACTCTATTGAGTACTTTCACCATAATATAAGTCTTCTATATAAAGGCGCGCGTCTAGGGCAGCCGATCAAAATATTTAAAAAATGTTTTGATAAGGTAGAAATACTAAAAATCGACTATAAAGTTTATGATGATTTTTGCCTCTTCGGCTTGTGCAAATCGGCAGATTATTGAATTGGACACTTTTTAGGATGCGACTAGCCTACCACACCTTAATCTGACGGTTTCAAGTATCACATCAAGTTTTTTCAAGTACATCTATACTAATATTATAAAGAGGTAAAGTTTGTGAGCTTGTGACATTGTAGGGGGCAATCTCTGGTTCTACTGAATCGATTTAGGTAAAATTTGGTAAGAAGATAGTTTTGGGCCCTGGAAAGGAAATAGGATATTTTTTATCCCGGAAATCATCACTTAAGGGGTTGAAAATTAGGATGAAAGTTTGTATTGGGAAGCAAGCTAGGGTCGAACCCGAGCGAAGCGAGGGTGATTCGCTTGTCATCCATAAAAGCATACATTAAATACGTAGTAAAATATATCAATTTAAAATGATTTTATATTATTTAATTTTCTTAAGGCAATAAGAAGTTCAACTTAATTAAAAGGTAAAAACCAAATTAGAGTGTTTACATCATTAAATTTGGTATAAATGAATTCCCACAAACCTCAGATTTAAATAAATTATTCCTTTATTGATGTCTCGGCCTCAAGTTAGTGTTCGTAATTAAATATTTAGCTCTAGACTCAAATGAACAGGCATATTCTGGAGATTCATATATATTTAAAAAGTACGTATATATTTAAAAAGTATTGTTTGTTTGTTGTTAAAGTATTTTTATGATTCTGTTTTGTTCCAAAAATTATATTCTACTAGCATTGCCCGCGGCTCCTCCCGCGTTCAGATGACCAAACACTAAATTCTTAGGTTTTACTTATCAGTATACTCTTACATTACAGTTTTTGTATTTTTTCTGAAAAATGAGACTTTTTCCCGCGGTAAAAAGTATCCTATATGTTGACCCGGACAATGTGCGTTCACCTTGTCGTGGTGGGGGGGTTCAGTAGTGCCCGGCAACCCAACCGGGCGCGAAGCCAAGAAACGCACAGGGAGGTGGCCCACTTCGGTGGGCGGTGGGAGGTGGCCCTCTTCGGAGGGCGGTGTACCATGCGGGTTGCTCCTGGTACTTCTCTGATAGCAGAGTGGACCTTGGAGCAACCCCGTGGTTGTTGTGGTCTGCTTTGGCAGACCTGCCGTCGGGGCGTCGTAGTTGAATGCGTAAGCGATCCTGCGACGCCCCATTAAGACGGGGGAAGGCTTTGTTGGGTTTTAGTGGGTAGTACTGGCTTTGCCGGTGAGTCCCACACCTCGTGCGTAAATGCATTTCCCAACGTTAAAAAAAAAAAACAGTTATCACCATACCAAATTCCTACACTACACTTGAGGGATATCCCTAAAGTGGGTTTTCTGTGATGCGGTAACAGACAGACAGACAAAAATTCTAAAAACTATAGTTTCGGTCTCTGTATCGATAATAATGTTTATTTCAATATAATTTTCCAAAAAATATTTAATGTACAGATTCGGCTTAGTTACAATTTTATTATATGTATAGATATACTAATCAAATATAAGAAATTTTTATACAATACCAATGCTGTATTATGACTGACGATTAATAAAAATTGCAGAAAATCCAGTCATAATATTCAATACGAGTATGATAGTGATGGACAATAATGGCTTATTTAGTTTTAAACTAACATTAAATACACATCATAAATTCGAGATGAGAATGTATGGATGTCTGGATGTATGTATATTTGTTACTTTTTGACGCAAAAACTACTGAATGGATTTTAATGAAACTTTATGATAATATAACAATAATACACGGGCTACTTTTTATACCAGAAAAATGTACGGTCCCCATGGGATAGATTTGTTTTTGTTTTCCTAGAGGTGAACCTGAGCGAAGTGAGGGTAAACCGGTAGTGATTAATATCCTTAAAAGTATTTTTAAGATAAGGTTTTTATGATTATGTAATGTTATAGTCCTATCTATATATATATATATATATATATATATATATATATATATATATTTATTCGTATATAGATATTTCATAGTCAGTCAAGACCACGCGACGTAGTACTAAATATTTTTACGATGATGTTTAAACTGAAAAAAAAAACGAAGACATGAGTAAAAACGAGTCTTTATAAACTATAATTAATGTTATGGAAAAAACTTGAAAATAAAAAAAAAATATGGCAATAATAAAACATCCCAGAATAGGGTTTCCACATTGGGGCCCAACGGCTGTTTGCTGACTGCGGAACTCAGCACTAATTTGTCAACCCTCATTACTGTTATCTTTCGCGTTCTGTGAGATTTTACTGCGTGGTTCCCTCGTAGCTCCTAGTCGCTTGCATTTTGACTGTAAAAAGGTTTTCCGTGTACCTCGCTATGATTGATGCTGGCTAAATATAAAACTGTATATTTAAAATATAAATTTTGTTAGTAAAGTGAAAGATTAAAATGTTTTAAAACTAGTTTCTCTTACGTGCATGATGGAAATATCCATTGTACCTTTTCTATAGAACTTCGGAATTTTTCGGTAGAATATATATTAATAATATTATTAGTAGCAAATATAACATCTATACTATAATAAAAGAGTAGAAGTCGAATGTCTGTACATATCAAAAAAATGCTAAAAACCGAGTCAGGACGATGTAAGAAGACAAATCCAGGTTTTTTTCAAATTTTTTGTTTCTCTGTCTCTCTGTTTGTCTGTTTGTACGGGCTAATCTCCGAATCTATTAGACCGATTTAAATGAAATTTTGCATGGTAGTACCTTATATCCCCGGGCAACATCTTGGATACTTTCTATCCCGGAAAATTAAATAGTTCCCGTGGGATAGTTAAAAAACTATAATAACTTATACAGCTTAGTACACATCAACTTATGCACCTAATTTAGTAAAATTTAACATCCATATACCTTATATTGCCGGTCAAACAACAGGTTACTTTTCATCCCGGAGAAACAAACAGTTCCCGTGGGAACTAATAGATCTCTATTAGTGTTTTTCTAGAGGTGAACCCGAGCGAAGCGAGGATGAGCCGCTAGTGTATATAATATTAATCCCTCAACGACCGCGGACATGCCGGTGTGTCAGTTAACAATAGATTTCTTAGAATTTTAATTAATTTCTTAGAAATTTACCTGAAGGTGATAAGGAATTATTCATAATTTATTCTAGCTAATAACTGTTTGTACCCTAATTTGGTATGTCTTGATTGGTTTGCAATGAAGAAATATTTACAAAAAGCTTTTTGATCGATCACTTAGTACATTTCAATATAATTGTTTATATAATTACCTATTCTTTTAGGTAAATCTGCCAATAAAATGTATTTAAGGCCAAAGTTACAATAAAATCTCCACATTTGCATATCACGTGTGAGTGGACAGCACGCAACATTCAAAAATATAGAGAACAGTTCTTTGTTTTGTTTTCCTCAGTGTTGAGCGTTCAAAGTTTTTTTAGAATCATCAAAAACGACAACTTTATGTGCTCGTATACTAACGAGACACACTTTTAAAGTTACGCTTTGTAGCTTACTGTAAATATATGTATATATAGGTATACATAAGTAGGTATATATATATATATATATATATATATATATATATATATATATATATATATAGTTTACATATTATTCATAGACTTATTTCTAGCTTAGAACTATATGTTAGATATATTAAATTTTTTGCTATTTTACAGCCATAATTATTTAGAAATAAAAATAATATAATAAATAAAAATAATCTATAGATTCATATAATAAAATTGTGAATAAAATTGTCAAATCTGTAGATTAAATATTTTTTAGAAATTTTTAATTGTTTATAATCACTGTTATCAATACAGAGGCCGAATCTATAGTTTTTAGAATTTTTGCCTGTCTGTCTGTCTCTGACAGCATCACGAGAAAACAACTGGCAGATTTTATTGAAATTTGGTATGTTGATAGCTGGTTATTCGGGCTAACAATATGTATAGGATTGTTTTTACTTAGGGAAAATATCTAATTTCTGAGAAATCTATACTAAACGTTAAAATGTTATTAGGGGCGAAATATTAAGCAATTTTTAAAACTATCGAAAACTTATAAGTTTTAACATATTTTTGTCTGCGTTCTAAAAAGAAAATTTTATATAAGTATTTGTTAACGATGTCTAAAAACATCCCTGCCAAATGAAATTTAATTTGAGTGAAGGTACTTTCCGTTATCCCGAGGGACTAAAAAATTCTTTGTATAAAAATGCTCTTTTTTAAATTTTATCAAAATCGAAAAATCGATTTGATTAAAATATTACAGAAACTATAGATATTTCGACTATAAGTACAATATAATATTGAAATTCTATAAGGATTCTATAATGCATACAATTATATACATTTATCCTATGATATTTCTTTCGTGTGGTTTATGCCATCTTGACACAAATCATCTCCTAAGTTTCGTTGTCTGTATTTCAAAATATAATAAAATTAAAATGTTTGTGTCTTTTCCATTCTACAGGACATTGGCGAGGTAATCTGAGCCCAACTGACACGCCTAAAAGCCAAATAACAAAGAATTGAATTGAATTGAAAACTAAAGTGTCTGTTTTTGGCACACTTTGAAGCCGTTAGCAAGAAAATTGAATTGAATTGAAGTGTCTGCTTGCAATGTCAAAATAACAGCTTTTTATTAATTGCATAATATGAAATTATATACGGTAATATAAGACACATTTTTTTAAATACTGTGTCTGTTTGTTCCCGCTAATCTCCGGAACGGCTGGACTGATTTTGACAGGACTTTTACTCTCACATAGCTGATGTTATAAGGAGTAACTTTAGCTATTTTTATTTTAGGAAAAGTATTAGGGTACCGCTTACAAAAATTAAAACGTATCTAGAAACGCACCCGAGCGAAGCCAGGTTAAGTCGCTAGTACAAAATATAATATTTGTTATAAAGTAAGACTTACACACACAAGGAAATTTTAACATTACTTACAATAATATAGTCACTACCTTGTTAATTGGTACTTAATAAAATTTTCTCATTATATTTATTTACCTATTGTTCAGGTAAATAAAATGAAAATGAAATAAACACAGTTTAGAATTTATTTACGAATCGTTAATTCTATTTTTGTTCCCAAATAGTCCAATAATTTTGGAACGCTGACTTTATCTAGTATTAAAGAAAAGGCAATAAATTAACGCAGAACAATTTCGCTTCCAATAAATTTCGCTAAGTAGCCGCACCCCAATCCTTTTGCCGATTATAATGCGATTAAATTAAATCGCCAATTTCAATAAGTGCTACGCCTTGGTACACATCTACATATTTTCTTCGGCAGCGCTATAAATTTTGTCGAGACGGGATTGTAGTGAAAGTATCTCGATTGATATCGTAAATATTCTGTCGTCTAAATCGTCTAAATTCTTTGGAAAGAATGATTTGAAAATGTTAATGTATTATTATTGTTATATTATATATATATATATATATATATATATATATATATATATATATATATATATATATATATATATATATATACTATATATATCTACTTTGTTAACAGCGTCATTCTCATATTGAAAAAAAAACACTTATGTTATTATCATTTACTTTTACAGAAGTATACAGACAAAACTGATACTTATATAACCTATTTTCATTGTCTTGTATTTTTATGAATTTAACTTTTTTATTTGTTGTTTTTTAGCATTTCTCATTCCAAATTACATTTAAACATATAAGTTGTATATAAATATGTTTTTAAGCCATTTATGTAATCCTTTATTTTCATACTCAACTCGATGATAGGTTTTGAGAAAAACCATTTTTTAAGACATCTTATGGTGCCAATAATAATATTTCGGTCATTTTAATGTTTATAATTTTGGTACAGAGCGTGCTAAAGCTTTATATATTATATACACTCTATTACATACACTCCAAAAACATAACCCTCCTTCTGGTGTAGTCGGGTGAAAAGTAATCATAACTATGATTTACATTAAAAAAACATCTATCTAGAGCAGCTTTTCAAGGATTATGGAAGAGTTTGAGACCGTTCACTCTATATGTTGTGCCAATTAACCATATAATAACAATTTATTATAAGCCTCCCCCATTTTCAACCGAATTCTTTAAAAAGGAGGAGGTTCTAAATTCGGCTATACGTTTTTTTCTATTTAAACAACGATTTAAAAAATTTCAAATTGTACGACGTACGTTCAATCTTACGTTGAGTAGAGTATGAGTGATCAGAAACAATATAATATTATTGTCCGTAGCCTGTACTTCATGAAGCTTTGAAATATTACAAGATAACAAAGTAAAGGCGACCTAAAATTAACCATTTAAAGTTTAAAATCAAAATTTTGTTTGGTTACTTATGACATTTCATTTCTTAGTACAATTGACGTTTTCCTAGCCTTTCCCGTCATTGTTTACACTAATTAAATGTTGAATACCTGCACTGCCTGTGTTTCAGTGCCTCAGTGTAAGGTGCAAACAGAATATACTAAGTTTTCTTATTACTTTAATGCAGAACTCACATTATGTTTACGTCTTTCAGTTTAGATGCAACGCTTAATGTGGATTTATGTCATAGTTAATGTAATGTGCGATGTTATGATACTGCATATGTAAAAGAAGAGATATACTATTTCATAATATTTTATATAAAAATGAGTAAATAACTATATTTATTTTGTTATAGGCAGTGACTGTTTGATTGGCGTAAGCTCTAGCGTTGTACGTAGATTCGATATTTGAGGTTAATAATGGTGTAAGGTCTTTTGTTTGAGTTATGTTGAGATAAAAGCGTGGAATGTATCCCACGCTCTTCAACTGGTAATGAAACATCAACAAGCATGGGTAGAATCTATTTATGGGTAACGCTCTATGCCAATCTTGTATAAATGTTTCTTGATAATCTTTGATCATAAAATGAACTAAGAATCATTTTTTTTAATATTGAGATAAGTGAAGTTTCCTAAAACTTCAGGTAGTGGTAGCCCAGTGGTAACGCGCTTGCTTGCCGAACTAGTAAAGCAGCTTCAAATCCTGGGTCTCCCACCTGTGGTATTTTATGTGCGAATCATTTTCAACATGATTACCACTTGTTTTACGGTGGAAGTGAGGAAACCAACATGACTGAGAGAACCTAGCGAGTTCTCAAAAAACATGTGACGTGTGCCAACCCGCACTAGGTCAGCAAGGTGTTCCCTCTCGCATTGAGAGAAGGCCTGGCCCAGCTATGGGACTTTAAAAGAACGGAATACAATACAAACCTTAGCAAATATCTACACCTTCAAATGTATGAAAATGAATGATAATGTACTGTTGCTGTACAAATTATCAGATTTCTTTACAGCGAAAATACCATTTCTACCGCAATTTTCTTTAATTAACTCAACACCCAATGTGTCATTTTCCGAGCATCAGCGTGCATAATTTTAAAGAAATACGCAAATATATTCGTATTAGGGATCATAAATTATGTTCTCGTTTTCAATAGAAGCACCGCGAAACTGGGTCGTTAGGCAGGTGGGGTGCTATGAGTACTTTTCACATTACTTGTACTTTTTCTGTAATATTAAGAAAAAAATCCTGTTTCACTATACTAATACTATAAATTTAAAAATCTGTATACATGAGTGTATGTTTGTTACCGTTACCACCACCCTGAAACGACTAAATGGATCTAGATGAAACTTAGTATACCTTGAACAAACCCTAGGTGGTAATAGGTAGGTAATAATAAAACTAGGTGAAACAATTTTATTCAGAATCTGTTAATAATATGAAAGGGATTGACTAACTAGCTAATAAAAAATTTAGTTTAAAAAACTAAAAAAACGCGTTTTAATGATGAACCGAATTAAAAAGTAAAAAATTTTTTTTAGTATAATAATAAAGTGATGAACGAGAAAATTAATGTTATTAAGAAAAAGTCCTGGTACGTTTGGTACAATATTTTTATACTAACTCTACTTTTAGAAATCGTACTAATGAAATATTTATAAAAACTGATATCGAGTACCTATGCGCACATTTTTAAACTATAATTTATTTTCCTTTTTTAGTTTGATCTGCTATAAGCGCGTATTTTTATGGTTTATTTTTTTTTATAAATCATTGTATTGTCATCGGTCCCTGTTAAATAGGTAAAGTCTCAGTTCAATCTGAACCTTTGAAATGGTTGAAAATCGCGTTAAAAAATTCCGTTACATAGATAGATAGATACAGGTGAAGCTAATAAAAGCTTGTTAAAAAAGTAAAGCAGCACTTAAAAACAAATATTCAAGGCAAAGTATGTCTTTCTAACTCTAACAAAAAGCAAATTATTATTTATGTATAAAGTTGTTATAATTTTTTTTAATAGAATTAGCTGTATTCAATTTTTATAAGTAGCTAAACATTTTTTTTTAATAAATTCGGATAATTAAGGTATATAATTAGCTCAAAATAAATGTGCTTTTATATAAATATAATATATGGCTAATCTTTCGATTTTTTTGAAAGCTTTCAACTGTTTACAAGTATCATTATTACGTAATAACTTTTACTTTCATTCGATAAACACAATTAATTAATTTTTGCTAAAATCGAAATAATATACGTGATATCTTGCTAAGACTACTCAAGTGCGTTAGGTATAATATTATAGTGCACAAGAATGTTGCCCGTCACGAATGCACTATCTATGCCTTTTTAAGGCCAATACTTTAGTGGAGATAAGTCTCCGAGATAATAGGATGTGTACACCGCCAATTTCCCAACTCCAGACTGCTACTGAGTATTTCATTACAGAAACCCTCAGTAAATATTGCAGCTTGACCTAGGTTTCGAACTTAAAACCTCACGATTTACTACATTATAAAAATCTATACATATAATAAAATTATAACTAAGCCGAATCTGTACATTAGATGTTTTTTGGAAAATCTTATTGAAATAAACATTATTATCGATACAGAGGCCGAATCTATAGTTTTTACAATTTTTGTCTGTCACTAAAGGGATTTTGATGAAATTTGGTATGGTGATAGCTGGTTATCCGGTTCAACATATAGGATATTTTTTATCGCGGGAGAATGTCTCATTTTTGAGAAAAAATAGAAAAACTGCAATGTAAGAGTATACTAATATGTAAAACCTAAGAATTTGGTTTTCGGTCATCTGAACGCGGGCGAAGCTGCGGGCAATGCTAGTAAACAATAATATTTGAAAAGTATTGCTCAGTAGTAAAGAGTTCCAAGCACCAAAAGAACTAGACTGGACCACGCAACAGTAAAAGTTTTTAAAGTAAAATTTGGAGCGAAAGGATATTTTAACTATATCTTTGTAGTGCACTTACCAGAACACATTTTGGGTGAAAAATGAGAAAATTCTTTATTCCGAAAATGTATTGTTTTAAACAATGAGGAAAATTTCTCATTCTTAACCGAAAATAAAACAAAAAACATTCATCGGTGCAGGTTTTAAAATTACGTGCGAAATGCGAATTGTATGTACAATATTATCTTCTTAACAATTTATTACTGTTGTACGTTTTTAATTTTCTTTTTTGTTGTTCAATGTAGTTTATTTTGTTATGAGTTATATACATATTATTGCTTATTATCTGTACTATATTATTGAATTACGGCTATAAAAGAGAATCGACCTTCTTGGTGAAACTAAGTGTCCAAAATGAAAAAACTAAATCATATTTTAATTTTTTTGTAAGACTTTTCGTATTCAGCTAAATGAGTTAAAAACTATACAATCTAATATATAAATATCTCATGTCACAGTGTTTGTGGTTGCACTCCTCCGAAAAGGCTCGACCGATTTTAATGTTTTTTTTTGTGTATTTAGTAGGTCGGAAAGTATTTTTCACCCTCCTACCTCCACTCCCATTTTGTAATCGCAATTTTAGTATTTTTGTATGAACAATATTATATAAATGTATATATTGCGACGAACCCGAGCGAGGCGAGGGTGAGTCGCTGTATAACACAAAGTCAAAGAGTTTTTTTTGTAGATTGAAAGCAGCGGGTTCTGCTAGTTATTTTATAACTAATTTTCACCATCAATGTGAAGGGACCATCTAGAACGTTAATACATTAATTTAGTCCGCGGCATACGTTGCCAACTATCCCCGTGTCTATTGCCACATATGGTTAACGTGATAAACGATGGAGCCGGCGACTTTAATATCGCCTCTTCGTTTATGCTCATCCAATAACGCGCTTCACTTTGGTCGGGCACCAACTTTACTACTTGTTATCTGTTGTTTATATGTAAAATATGATGGTATGATTTTGCTGTTTAATTTACATTGGATAAAGCAAGGGTCACCGGGTTTGATTCCCGTGTAACTTTAAAATTTAAATTGATCATAAAATGTTATTGTGGATATGATGTTATTTGTGGGTAGGCTTCTGTAACAACTACCTATACAATACCTTTGAGACATCTAACACCTCAGTCTCTCCCGTAACCATGATTGCTGTAAAGCATCCGAAACGTCGGGAACCAAAAATCCAAATAAATCCGCGAAAGAATCCGAAAAGATAGTTTTATTTAAAATATAAAGAATTGATATAAATATAGGACTCATAAGTTATTGTTTAAACAGAAGACGTTGCATCTTATACATTTCACGTTTACGTGTCCCATTGTTACATTGAAAGGCGACCTTCTAAACTATACTTTCATTTGGACTAGATCAAAGTAAATTATTTAGCTGTTACAAAAGTGCTCACCATACGGTAACAATACGAGATCATCTTTTCTATCACCGAAGTATACAGTACGTATAATTTTAACAATAATTAACACACATCTAGTATTTTAGATTTGTTTTAGGTATTAGTCTGTATAGAATAATTTAACTGTAGCAAAAGTATCCAGTGTCCAATTTCCTTGAAGTAAACTTTTACAACTCTCTTCAATTATTCATTCATTCACAAAGAGCGTAAACTTTGTTGAGGAAAGTTCTAATGCAATATATCATGTATGGTAATGGTTTTGTCAAGAAATAAAGAGGAAATACAAAAAAAATATTTAAAAATAGTCTTTTTAATTTGTTTTTAGAAACACTGATTGATACAGTAGCAAGTTCAATGACAGGTAAGATATGAGTATCATAAGAGTATGAGTATGTGCTAAGAAAATACAAAAAAAAAAACTTTTTTCATTGTAAATTAATGGAGCAATTTTTATAAAAAACATTTTTTCTGAAAATAATTTAGTTATGTTAAAACCAACTATAATTATTCAATAGAGATATTAAAACAACTGGATATATTAAAAAAATGTAAAATTTTACGTATGCTACAGCACGTGTCACATACGTACATAACAAGTACAAAAGATGGGAACAATAAGAGTTGGCAAGAATTGCCTCCGCTGAAATTTTAACCAGGAATGGAATGCAAATATTGAGAACGATGCAGTAAAAGCTTTTTATGCAGCGGCACGCTTCAAACACCTACTATTCATTCTCCCGTTTAACATTCATTTTTATAATGCGGACACACGATGCCGCGACGAAGATAGATCTAGGATATTTTTATCTTTTATTAAAGACTTAAGTTTCTAATAGAACTTTATAATATATCGTGAGTATTGTTTAAAAAAGTTTAAAAATGAACGTGCAAACCGTAAGTTGACCTATTGTATTGTATTCAGCCACTTTTTAACATTCAACTGCTGGGCACAAACCTTCCTTCAATGTGAGAGCTATCAGACCATAGTCCACTATGGCCAAGTGCGAGCGGACTACATATGTCTGTCATCAACTTTCCTAGGTTCTCTCACACGTGCAGGTTTCTTCACTATGTTTTCATTCACTGTAAGGCAAGTGCAAGGCACATGAAAATATCAAAGGTGTGAGACCCGGATTTAAACCCGCTTTACTCGGTTTCCTAACTGAGCGCATCACAACTACCACTGCCATTATTGACTTACATTATTTTTTAATATTTCAGATAAAGGGACATATTATTTAAAAAAATACTTAGGTACAGTAAATCTATATATAAATCGTAACTTATACATAATTTCACAAAAAAAATAGGACTACCCCATTCATTCATCTCATCATTCATCATTTATGATAATCATTTGAAATGTTGCTCGCTTACTGCAAAATAAAAAACAGATGTGAAACTTGCCTATAATGAACACGATAGTCTTCATACAAAATGTATTAATTAAAGCATATTAGCATTGGTCTAATACTAATGTGCATTCTATGCCTATTTTAAGGCATTGCCCATTGGACGACACTTGAACGTCGTGCTTTGTCTTTAGCAAACCAATATAAACATCTGAAGAACTAACATAAGCATTTACTTGGCATTTCTATGGAGATTGAATGTATGTAGAATGCTATTAAGATATTTTCAAAGGTAATTATTTTACCTATATTATTTTATTATAATATGTATATATAAGAGTAAAATTGTGTATGTTTCTAATGTCACGTCTAAAATTCATAGAAGTGAAAAATTTACGATTTTATGAAGTAAAAATATTTATAAATCTCATACTTGTTAGATAAATATTATTGTTTTTGGATTGAATAATTCTAAGAAAATGGCATTACTTTTTTATTTATTAAATATATATTTTTAATACTTTTATTTCATTTTTGTACTTCTTCTTTTGAGCAGATTAAACAAACTCAACAGGAGCATTTGATCACATATCGCTTACTACGATAGTTAACGTTACAATTTTTTTTATTTAGACCTGAAAATTATGAAATTTATAAATATAACCTTACCATATAATACTAACAGAATACGGAGTAGCGTATATAGTAGCTTCTTTAATAATTCGGGTAAGCTCCTCTTAAAGTTATAGCGATATTAATGCTATCAACCCATTAGGCTTAGCCTTTGGACTGTAAACAAGCTGAAGCACCCTAGAATGGAAACATTCAATCACTCTGCATTGCTGCGTTCAATCATTCTGAGCACGCATAGAGGCTGCTTACGCATGCTTTACATCAGACTACACCGTTTTGGTATTTACGAGCATTCTCTTCCTTAACAGTTTGATCTTTAATTTTATTTATTACTAACTGTAGATAATTGAAGATAAAATTAAGTACTTTTTATAATACTTTAGATTTAGGCGAATATTTGACATTTTAAATAAAACTACAGGAGAGACTCTCCCGTGACCATGATTGCCGTAAAGCATTCGAAACGTCGGGAATCAAAAATAAAAAAAATACCGCAAAAAATCGGAAAAGATACTTTTATTTTAAAAGTACTTTTCTTTTTGAAATGTTTTTGTTTATGCAATCTCAGTTAATAAGAATAATTAGATTAGATAAGTGCGAGTCTACTCTGGGCACTAAAGGCTGGCCACAAATACATATTAAGAAGATTAAGACTAGAAGTATATAACTCAGTGACTATATTTATATAAAAATTGAGAAAAAATACGCCTAAAACATTATGTGCAACTAATTTTTTTTACATATTAAGTTACGTACATATGAAGTACCACTTTTATTGTTTTTATTTTTGCAAACCAATAGTTAATATTAGGAGAGTGATCACTTACAAGCAAATTACATATAAAATTATTAATATTTATATAAAATAATATTATCAACTTACCCTCGATTTACTTGGGTGCGTCGGTACAGTAGCCTATTTGATACTCCTACTACTGGGCACTAAATTTAATCTAAATCAGTGCAGCCGTTTCGTGTTAAAGAGTGACAAACAAACACATATATAGATACCAACTTTCGCAATTATAATAGTTGTCTCATAGGCGTGGTAGCTCAGTGGTAATGTGCTCGCTTGGGAAACCGTGTGAAGCGGGTTCAAATCCCGGGTCTCGCACTTCTCATATTTTCATGTGCGAATCATTTCTAACATCGTCACCACTTGCCTTACGGTGAAGGAAAATATCGTGAGGAAACTTGCATATCTGAGAGAACCTGGCAAGTTTTCGAAGACATGTGAAGTCCGCCAACTCGCACTTGACCAGCGTGGTGGACTATGGCCTGGTCCCTTTGCATTGAAGGAAGGCACGTGCCCAACAGTAGGACGTTAAAAAGGGCTGAATACAGACACAATAGTAGTCTTATTACTAAATACTTCACTTCCGACGATGTTAAACAAACCAAATAATCCCAATTGCAATTAGTTAAATTGTAATCATTGAAGAGTTCCTCAATCCTACTATTGGCTCTATCTCAGGATTATCTCAATCGAGTGCCAAATTAATGTATGGTCATCCGAATTATACCTTGCAGAGTTTCATATCGATACACTAGTTAGAGGTAAGTGAAAATTTTATTACATTTATTCACTCATGCAATTAGTTATTATGTGAAGCCTCTATCTATGAAAGTAAACGTATCTTTGTCTCCTAGTCTGTAATATATACAATTCAAAACCATTTATCTAATTCTAATGAAGGGATGGCGAGTGGTTGACAGCTACTCCGGAAATATTTAAAACACTAACTAATGTAATACAGTAGCGTTGTGGTGACATCCTATAATTGATAAATTTGGTGTTTTATTGAAAGAACCTGGGCGGCCAAGCTTCGCTCGAAGTTTTTGGCCAACAGTACAATTTTCTTTTTTTTTAATAAAAAGTAAAAACCTGAATAAATAAAAAAAAGAGTATAAACTTTGAATCCGACTGGGATTTGAACCCTGTCACACCTGTCATTGTCAAATTTGCGCTTTGGCCGCTTGACCACGATGCTAATGCCCGAGTTTTAGAAATTAGCGGCCATAAATTGCGTGCGTAAGAAAACCGCATGAAAGCTCGAAAACATGCGTTTTCCCAGACAAGACTAGATCGATTTGTCACCCTCGAAAACACCCACATATCAAATTTCAGTGAAATCGTTTGAGACGTTTCCGAGATCGCAAGTATATAATAAATAAATAAATATACAAGAATTGCTCGTTAAATATATTAGATATAAATGTATGTGTGTTATCAAAACTTAGAAACGTGTATATGTTGATAATTTTAAATGTAAGTAGTTTAAAGTAGAGCGAATTGATCGTAATAATAGTTAAATTGTATTAAAAATATTAATATTTAAATTTGTTTGCTATTTTTATTTGTTACAAGTTTTTGCCCGCGGCTTCGCTTGCGTGACAAGCGGAGCAGAGATTAAAGATAGCCTTGTTAAATATTATGAAAACCTGTTCAGCGGTTTAAGTGTGAAAAGTGAACAGACAGAGATACTTTCACATTTATAATATTAGTTTGAATTTAAGTATTTTTAAGGTAAGAAGAAATTAAAAAAGATATATTTAATAAAAACAGTTTTAAATAATATCTAATACCTATATAAATATTTCGCGTCACGGTTTTTGTGCACTCCTCCGAAATGGCTCGACCGATTTCTATGTTTTTTTTTGTATATTTGGTAGGTATGTGAATTGAGAATAGGTCGTATAAAGTATTTTTTACCATTCTACCATCCCCCCATGTTTTAAGTCCGAGCGGGGCGAGGGTGAGTCGCTAGTTATATTATAGTAATATGTTAAGTCAAACTACAAAATATAAATAAAATGTTATTTATGTATATAATATTGTTACTCATTTTTCGCAATTGTAAAATAAGAGCATGGTAAAGCAACAGATAAGCTGCTAGAGCTGAGTGCTTCCATTAGTCAAGTCTGACGGTTTCACAGATTTACCGGGAATGAAAGATTTCGCAGAGATCCAATAGTTCAGGCGCGATTTATATTTTATTATCTTATCAAAAATATCAAAGATAGTATTATCGAGTTTATACATATTATATAATTTCATTTCAGGAATATTTAAATTAAATATTGACTCAATGAAGAGTATGTCAAAATAAGAGCTTTTGTTCAAAATATCGAGCTCTTTCGACCATTGGACAGGCACCTTTATGGCAAATATAAATATTTGCTTTCCATGGGCATATATCCCCCGACTTCCTTTGCAATATGTAGCTACCATAGCAACTCGAACACCGAGTATTATACGTAATCAATGTTAAAAACTGTTATTAAACGATGGTTTGTTCTACTTAATTTGGTTCATCCGCTCCCAGTCCAATACGTACAGGACAAATACGAATATTTGAGTCGATAATAAATTTATCCCGCATCGTTTTTCGATTCGCCTCCAAATTCGAAATGAAGAAAAACCGTGAAAAGATATGAGCTACAAATTCAGACCCGTGTCTTCTTAACCGTCACATGTCTACCAGATTTATACCTACCTAAAAGGAAATGTCTTTGGAGGCGAACGCTTTTATTGAAATTGGTCGCATTACCATAATAATATTAGAGGGTTTGCAGCCATCGGCGAAGTGTAAAATCTTAGTACACTACCCCCTGTTATCTCCTCGAAGTGCTGTAATCTACATACATTTTTCCTTTGCCATTGTAGCGAATTCAATTACCCAATCTTTTATATTTCGAGCTTTGTTACATATCATTTTGGTATTGGCTCCTCCAATCTGAACGATGAGATGTTAAATTGTTACGTATTCCCCCATTTCACGTAAGTCTATTCGGTTTTTTCTTTTATTTCGCTTTTCTATATTTAGTTTAGTAAAAGAATTGAAGGCATTTTATCTTCTTATAGTATAGTGTATTAGAGCTTAATATGAAATCTCGAATGATTGTTCTTTATTTTCTACAAAAACGAAATATGTATTAGCTTTCGTGTATTTTATTATAGATTGTGTTATATGAAAAAGATTTTTTTATAAAGTCCAGTAATTTTTATGAAATATAGTAAATAATTCTTATTTTATTACTATATAATGTAGTATAGAGAATGAATAAAGTGTGTTAGAGGCACAAAACGGGCCAAGTGCGTACGGCAGTCGCAAAAACTAAATAACAAAGGAAATCACAATAGGGGCAAGCAACGCGTACCGCATCGCGATCGTATTTCATGAGGTCTGGTCCACGTCGAGCTCTCTCCGTCCCACCATTACTCATAACCGGGAAAGGAAAAAAAGAATAAACTTACAAAGGAACAAATAACAACACTTTACGTGTCTCACAATTTAAACGTCGCAAAATGGGATCGTACGTAATGCTGCTATCAGTCTTCGCTAAATGCAATGTGTGCTTGGAAAAATGTTACGATATATACTCTGTGTTGGGTATATATTATGTCACTTGTACATTATTGTGTTAGCAAAGTTTTAGTTAGCTTAGTAAGCTTTTGTACTATGATAAGCATCTTGATTATTCAATACTTATCCTGAGCGATAAACCCTCAAAAAATAAATATAAGTAAAACTCTAAATCTATTTTAAGTTTTAACAATGTGAATTATTATAAATGTTTCTAAAAATGAAAAGAAAACGAAGTAAGCTCCGCCCGCGTTCAGATGATCATAAACCAAATTCTTAGGTTTTACATATTAGCGTACTCTTATATTGTAGTTTTTGTATTTTTTTTCGGTAAAAAGTATCCTATATGTTGACCTGGATAACCAGCTATCACCATACCAAATTTCACCAAAATCCCTCCAGTGGTTTTTTGTGATGTGGTAACAGACAGGCATACAGACAAAAATTCTAAAAACTATAGATTCGGCCTCTGTATCGATAATGATGTTTATTTCAATAAGATTTTCCAAAAAATATCTAATGTACAGATTCGGCTTAGTTACAATTTTATTATATGTATAGATAAAAAAATATTTTTTAATTTATTTCTTATTGAACATATTTAATAAGAGTTCGCGCCAAAGTAATTGTTATTTATGTTTAATATTACAACAAAACACTTACAGAGCAAAAATTAGATTAAAAAAATATATTGTAGAGAATCCGAATAAAGAAAAAAATATTCTCGAACATTATTTATATAAATTTTAATCATTAACACAATTACTTAAAAACACAGAGGCAATGGTCAAACAAAACGAGGCAGAATGCCAAGAGCGGCCGTCAGATATCTTTTGTATTTTGTCGCAAGAGTAATATACAGTTGGGATAGAAGATCTTAGGTGTAGTTGTACTACGATTTATGTTTTGAGGAGCGCAAACTTAAGTTTGTCGTTGAGTTGTCCGGTTCGGTGACAAAGAAACAATGCCTGACCCGGATATTTGAAGGGAAGTAGGCAAGTCGTGTTTTTCGGCGGCAGCTCCCCATCTGGCTGGATCTCTGAATTATAAGTAACTATCTTTTTAGCTCTCCGATACCTAATAGATGACTATAATTGGAATTCATTATTTTGCTTAGAATAGAAACATTAAAGTTAAAATGAAAATTTAAAAGCTTTAATCAAACTTTATAGTTAGTGTAAAATAAATAAATAGAACTAGTTCTTAGTTTCTGAACGTTTTTCTTTTACAAATAACAGTATTAAACATATATCTTTAAAAAAAAACAATTAATAAATTTAAGTAAAATATTTGTCCTTAAATTAATTTTTGGGGTCTTGTAATTAATGGTGTCGCTAGAAATTTTATCGCAGCTTTTTTCGCGTGAAAGTTTCTTTTCTTTTTTTACAACACCATCTATTAATAAATACAGAAACGTAATATTACAGTTAGTCTATTAGCGTACTAAGTTTCTTTCAAAGCCATTCATATCATTAAAAACCTTTACTAATATTATTCCCTCAACAACCGCGGATACGCCAGCGTTACAGTCAACAACAGATTTCTTAGAAAGTTAATTAATTTCTTAGAAATTTACCTGGAGGTGTTATGAGTAATAAAAAAGTATAATAAAATTTATATTATTAATAGTTAAAATTAATTAATAAATAGTGTGTGTATCAATGTGTGACACGCGCAAGAAGTGAAACTTCTGTAGGTTAACGGTATTTTTTATAAAATTCAATTTATGTTTTAATAATTAGGATAGGAGAGATACAAAAAAAAAAAAATTATCGATTTAAAAAGGATAACAATATTTCATTATTCACATAAAACAGAAGATGTGAAGATAAAATTTAATTTTCAATCAAATGTTGCAATATAAATGTAACACAGGGATGCACATTTTTTTGTGAAAAAAATATATTATGTATAAACAAATATTTCAAGTAAATAATTTATTATCAATACTAATTGTAAATGAAAAAATGAAGAAGTACGAATTGATATGATGAATGATCCCAGCGCTCATTTAAAAATAAATGAAAAGAGTATTTTTTATAAATATCTATTTTAATTTAATTTATTCCTTGAAATATTCATATAATAGTTTAAATTATTTTTAATTGACTATTTATTCACTTCCTTAACAAACGTTTCGACTGAAATCGTGACGCCAATATTTTATTCCTCTCATGGCGCGCCTAAAAACGTTTCACTTCAAAAAAAATACTAATTAAAAATAATAAATATACTACCGACTCACCCTCGCTAAATACTTTTTGACGGTTAGTATGGAATACATGGACTATGTATATACATATATACACAATACATACATAGGTATGATGAGTTTTATATCCCCTACTTGAGAAATTATTGATTCCCCATACAAAGTTTCACCCTCCTTTCGCCCCCTTTAGGGATGATTTCCGGGGTAAAAACTATTCTAAGTCCTTTCCAGGGTCTCAAAGTATCTCCATACCAAATTTCGTCTAAATTGTTCAGCAGATTAAGCGTGAAAAGGTAACAGACAGACAGAGTTACTTTAGCATTTATATTATATTAGTATGGATTATTAATTAAATAAAATAACACTTAATAATAATTCTCAATGTATATATATCTTTTCCTTTAAAACGTAAGGGTTTATGCTACTTTCAAACTTCATACGAATAATATAAATAATAGGATAACGTATTACTTTCCGCAGTGATCAATTCATGCTTCATATTTTCTTTAAAAAGCATTTTATAAAATCGCGTCATGAATATTCTTATTGCTTATGCTCTTCACGTTCGATGAGGAAAAACTAATTCATACTAGTTATTATGCAATCAGAAATACGATCTGTGAGAATATTGTACCTTTGAGATTTTATCATCGTATCCACTGCAATAATCCTTATTATAACCGTAACAGTATAGAAATTTGATTGGTGGTAGGACTCTGTCAAGCCTGAGGAGTCCGACTGTCACTGGATGGGTACCACCCCCTTATCTATTTCTCCTGCCAAGCAACAATCATTACATTGTTGTGTTCCGGTTTGAAGGATAAGGTAGCCAGCGCAATTACAGGCAAGAGGCATATCATCTTAGTCCTCACAGTGACAACGCACCTGCGGTTCTGCATTTTTGTTACATGAAACCTAAGTGCATGAACCATTAGTGCTATGGGCGACAGGTACCGCTTTCCATCAGGTGGGCTCGTTTGTCACTAAATATAATAAAAAAAATGTATAAATTGTAAAGAGCTAATAAATAATGTACAATCTGATTTAAAAATGCAAAAAAGGTCAGTTCGCTTGAATGAAAATTCCACGTATATTCAAAGATTCCGATCGTATTTTTGAGCAATCTATACTAAATTTTTCATATATAAATATTTTCTTGATAGATATATGGAGAGAACGATCTCTTACTTCTTTCTCAACCAGTAATATCGACGCTAAATGAGAATATATAGTGTTTTATCCATAAATATTTATAAAGGAATTGAACAAGTGCTCGCAGTAGATAGCCAAAAAAATCATTCAGAAAACCTGATTTTATATAATACTTGGGGTAAGTCGCTACACTTTCCCTCGTTTCATTCGGTTCGACCCTAGGTACGTTTTAAGGGTTAAATATAGATCGATTAGAGATGAGATATTTTTCCGCAGTAAAAATATCCTATATGTTGACCTGGATCACCAGCTATCGTCATACCTTTCATTAAAATCTATCTAGTAGTTTTGTTGTGATGCGTTCCCAGACAGACAAAAATTCTAAAAACTATAGATTCGGCCTCTGTTTCGATAATAATGAAGATTTCAATAAAATTTTCCAAAAAATATAACATTTTATTATATTTAGTGATATAATATGTAATGAACAGATTCAACTTAGAATTTTATTATATGTATAGATTTTAATTTACTTTTTGGAAATACAACCCCATGTATCGTTTAATACTTAATTAATAAAGCAATAAAGCTTAAAGATAATAAAGCTTATAAACCCAAAAATAATGTAAGAAATGGAAATATTTTAAATTTGTTTTCATTGTACTTAAAATGGAAGCTGATTACTTCATTTATAAAAAAATCTTTTCAAAATTTGGAACTTAGAATGGGTGTCATTAAAAAGTACAATACAGGATTTGAAGGTAACGACGTCCTACTAGTATTATAAGCCCATAGGTTTGTGTTCATCCTTAGATGTGTGGACGAATATTTTTTGCACTTTCCGCAAAAAGTATTGAACGGATTTTGATGAAACTTTAAATTAATCAGGATAAAGAAAAGACTATAATATTTATAAATATAAACATATAGTAATATATAATGGACTAGCATTGCCCGCGGCTCCGCCCGCGTTCAGATGACCAAAAACCAAATTCTTAGGTTTTACATTATTTTACATTAGTATACTCTTACATTGCAGTTTTTGTATTTTTTCTCAGAAATGAGATATTTTCCTGCGGTAAAGAGTATCCTATATGCTGACCCGGATAACCAGCTATCATCTCACCAAATTTCATCAAAATCCCTCCAGTGGTTTTCCCGTGATGCGGTAACAGCAGACAAAAATTCTAAAAATTATAGATTCGGCCTCTGTATCCATAATAATGTTTATTTCAATAAGATTTTCCAAAAAATATTTAATGTACTGATCCGGCTTAGTTACAATTTTATTATATGTATAGACTGCGTAGGTGGAGCCATCGTGAAACGCTGAAACGGTTTGTTATAAATTATTAAGTCACAAGTTCTATTCCCGTAGAAAGCGAACGTTAACATACTATGTCTATATAATATCATTGGTTCATATATGTCATATATATGTTGTGTTGTATCCATATAAATATAGATTTAGACTAGGTTTCCCACAATCTAGTTAAGATATAATATAATAAAATCTAGCTAGGGATTTAAAGCACAGTGTTACTATACTCGCAGAAAAACTAAAATGAAGATTGAAATCTCGAGTCTATCTACGAAACAACCAATATCTATGATAGACGTTCGTTGTATAAAGCTTAAAATATAATAAGAAAAAATGTATATATTACATACCTATATTATTTCTTTAATGTATAGATTGTATTTTACAATTTCATTGAGTTGGAGAACTTTAGCCATTTTAAATAGTGTACATTATTTTTTTCTAAGTTTTGAATATTAATATTAAAATTTTAAGCTATTGCATAGCTTCTATCGCGGGCCTTGAGCGTGGGGACCGAATCCAGAAATTCCGTAACGAAAAAAACCTAACACCCCCCACTCCGACCGGCACAGCGGTGATACTTTTTTCCATCTATCGATAAATAACAGAACTTTTAATGACTTTTTGAAATATCACGCTTGTCTCTTTAGTTCAGCAACCCGCCTTTAGGTGGCATTGGAAAACTACTGTAATCAGCTGTTTGTGAGAAAATATATAGGTGTATAGGTATTTATCATCTATGTACAACAGCGAATGTCTGTACTCGTATAATTTGTGTACAAAGTGTTTTAAATATGAATAAACTAAGTGCAATTATTAATGAAGACAGTCACGAAAAAATAGTGAAAGAAAACGAGTTAGTACTCTATATACATTCATTTTATTATTATTATCACAAATGTAGTATTATTTTTTGTTTTGTTAATTTATATATAACACTGCTATAAAGATAACCAAAATTTTTGATATTAAAATAAGCTTGCATAAGTTTATAAAAAATGCTATGCAATAGCTTTACCGCGGCCGTACCTTAACTTTCTTATTTCTCTCGTACATATCATTACTGTATCTCTGTATGTAGTATTATAGCGGTAGTAGCTGATTCGATGCTTGCTTGAGACAGATATGCATTTTTGGTTATAGGTAGATTTTGTTCGCTTGTTAAAGCCAATAGTGACGTATACACGTAATACATACGTACTTATTAAATATTAAAATACATGTATAATTAATATAAGCTTCAGTTTTATTGTTATAAGGCTAAGCTTTATTTACTGCTGATTTTACAATGTGTTACTAAGAAAATGTCAGCGAATAGGAACAGAATACGATAAAAGCTAAAGCCAAGAATTTTGTCACTTCTGTGTAAAAGTCTCTTCCTATTTAGAATTTACTCTACTAGTGTCATATCGTGAACTACTTTATGAAATGTTACTGAATTCTTACAGTTTAAAGTAAAAAATATATGGTTATTTTAAATGTAACCTAATAATATATGAAGTTTTTAAATGAAAGTTTAAATGAAAAAAAAAAATTGTATTATTTAAAGTAAATTTATATACAGATTTAGTCTCCTCTGTCATCCAAATCGACTTAGTAGCCTAATACTAGCTTTCATAGGTTACTCCAGGTCAAAGTATTTTTCTTATGCTGGGAAATGCATTTATGAATACCACTTGCATACAGGTTATGTGGGACTCACTAGTTAGAAAAACCAGTACTAAAATCCAACGGTTACGGCAATTAATTGAATCTCGCAGCATTGCTCTCTTAACCACGAAGCTCCGATGACAACGATGACAAGCCCGCCGAAGCTGACCACATAAACCCCCCCCCCCTGCCCCCCCTCCGCCACGACAAGGTAAACACAAATCGGGAGGAGGTCAAAGCCCACGTTTATTAAATTTTATGAAAATTCGTGCAATCATTTTAGCGTGAAAGAATAACAAATATACAGACAACTACACACAAACTTTCGCATTTATAAAATAATCCAACTATTAATATTGTTTTATTATTCAACTACGCCATCTAAGGATGAAAACGTTGACAGTTATTTAGTTGAAGCTCGAGCTTACAACTTTAATAATGACGGAGAAGTCACGCGCCGTTGTTCTAATGAATTAAGAACATGTTTCAGACATTCTAGTTGGACGATACAATGTAAAATTCTTGGAAAGAATTTCAGCTATAATAAATTTAATTAAATAATATAAATAAGACTTTATTAAGCGGATGCTCTTATTATTATTTAGTAGCGACTTGCCCTCGCTTCGCTCGGGTTCGTCCCTAGGTTGATTCCCCATACAAACTTTCATCCCGATTTTCACTCCCTTAAGGGATGATTTCTGGGATAAAAACTATCCTATCCTATATCCTTCCCAGAGTTTCAAATTATCTCCTTAACAAATTTAATCTAAATCACTTCAGTAGTTTCGGAGCCTATGCGGTACAAACAAACATACAAACAAAAAATCAAATCTTTCCTCTTTATAACATTAGTATAGATTACTAACTCATGGTATAAATGGTTGTTTATTTGGTTCTTTAGGGATTATAGGTTCGATTTTAAGTTAAAGAGGGGTCAGTAATTAAAGCTCAAGTCACTTACAATATACACATTTATTGTTTTTACGTACACAAGACTGACTTATATACACATACAATATACATATTCCTGACCATTAGTTCCACAATTGTTACTATTTACATATGTAACTTCGAATTCGTATTGTCAAAACTCGACATACTGACCCTTTTGTACATAAAACTAATAACATTCTATTGTAGTAAGAGAAATTTCGGAAATGTTAATATTAAAATGTATAAGTATTCTCATTTTAACGAACTTATGACTAAATAAATGATCATTCTCTCCTTAATATTTACTTACTATAGAAATTTGATATAGAAATATTTACTATAGTAATTAAAACAAATATTTAATTTTAAAATTCAGTTCGTAGCACTCTTGACAGTTGTCAAGTTCTACTTTTAGAGACAAGCTTAAAACTTTAAGACAGTCTTCCAAGTCACGCGCCGTTGACCTAGTGATTTAAGAACATGTTTCAGACCGAGACATATTTCCTGGCTTGACGACGTAGTCGACTTGTTAGGCTACAATCGCTTATTTATGTTAGAACATCTGTTATACTTGCTGTTGGTGAAATTGCTAAATTTTACAGATTTCAAGAACTTTGTGTTTAATTTATTACTTTCTGCGTTATTTTCTTGTCGAAATTATATAGAAATTTGATATAATAACTAGCAGAACCCGCGGCTTCGCTTGCGTTTAAACTACAAAAAAGTCTAAAAAGGTAGGTTTCATAAAAAATTTCATCCCCTATTTTTTGATTGTTATATCATAATTGAAATAAATGTTTAATAATATGTACTTAAATTAAATGTTTGATATATTATTTCAAGAATGATATAACAATAAAAAAATATACTTAAATAAATCTGTGTTTGTCTATTTGGTTCATTGATTTTTTTATTTTACAACTCATCAGTAAAGTATAGCAAGCATAACGAATGGTTGCATGAACTTTCAAAATATACCAGGCTTTGTTTTTAGCAACCTCACTAATAGTATAAACATTTACTCGAATAAGAATCGAACCGACGCCCAATCAAATACCATCTATCTTCGCTACTATAAAGATTATTTGCAGAGCAAATGATTAGAAGTAAGACCATTGTCCGGCTTCTAAGTGGTAATAGTTGAAAACAATGCAATTTGGTCGGTAATAGGTTGAGTCGTTACACCAGAGAGGAGTTCAAACACGCCTTTAGACCGGCTGTAAAATGTCACGTCCCTAATGTTTGAGCTTACATTATGAACACAATTATTTGTCTTGCACTTTCTGTCCTTTCCATTAAATAATTTTTGGTTTGTTTAAATATTACATAGTATCACAACTACTAATAATTATAAAAGCCAAAGATTGTTTTTGGTTCTTTGTTTGTTTGTTTGTTTGTTTGTTTGTTTGTTTGTTTGTAATCATGTACGTATGTTTGTATGTATGCATGTATGTATGTATGTATGTATGTATGTATGTATGTATGTATGTATGTATGTATGTATGTATGTATGTATGTATGTATGTATGTATGTATGTATGTATGTATGTTAGTTACTCCTTCACTCTGAAACGACTGGACGAATTTGAGAGAAATTTAGTGCATAGAATATGATCTGGAGAAACACGTAGGATACTGTTAGTAATAAAATAGCGAAGATGGAGCTGTCTGTGTGTAATATGTAATATTAATAGAAAGTAAAAACTTAAAAAAATAAAATAACGAAATATACTTCAAAATTCATGATTTTTTCAGATTTTCTCGAAACCGGTATAGTTTTTGTGAAAGAAAATTTAATAGGGCCGTCTCGAGATATATTTTAATATAATGCTGTTCAAAGTAGTAAAATCGGCTAAACCATCCCCGAAAAATCTGTGAACACACATATAAACATACATACAGAACATAGAACTTCCTCCTTTTTGGAACTTGGTTAAAAATGTAAAAGCTACCTAGGGACCTGAGCAAACTGAGAGTAAGTCATAATTTATGTTGTAAGGAACGTTTTAAAAAGAATTTACGAGTGTACGTATATTACAAATAATTTGAAAAGTCATATAAAAAGTAGCTCCTCGTTACGTTGTGTCCCACGAATATTAAAAACAGAGATAAGGAGAGTTTAGTTATGTAAAAGTTAAAAAAAGCTCGAATATATATATATATACACATACATACATATAGTTTTAGAAATAATAATAGCCTTTGCGTAAGTTAGTGTTCATTTCTTACTTACGCAAAGACCTGGCCTCGCTGATTGGAATTAGATATAAAACTCGAATGAGATAAAAGGAAATTTGGCCCAAGAGCGGATCTACGACAGTCTTGTTAATCCTATATTATTCAACAAGATTACAAAGAGATATTTCACTTTGAATACGAAAAGATTCTTCGACTGTATACATTGTTAAGTTTAAATTTAGAGCCGCTTTATCAGAAGCATCTTTTGATCAAGTCTATTGATGGTCGTTTGCTTACATCCATTAAGCTTAAATATGATGAGCTTTGGAATAAGAAGAAAATTGATGTCTTTTGAGGAACTGTTCCTTTTTTGAAATATATTCGAAATTAGTAAAAGACACGAGATATTTAATACTAGCAGAACCAGAAACTAGCAGTCAGCAGAAAAAACTCTTTGGCTTTATATTATACAACGACTCATCCTCGCTTCGCTCAGGTTCGTCGCTATGTATTTATTTACAACTAGCATTGCCTGCAGCTCCGCCCGCGTTCAGACTAATAACCAAATTCTTATGTTTTATATATTAGTATACTCTTACAATTCAGTTTTTGTATTTTTTTCTCAGAAATGAGATATTTTCCCGCGGTAAAAAGTATTATAATAATGTTTATTTCAATGAGATTTTCCAAAAAAAATTTTAATGTACAGATTCGGCTTAGTTACAATTTTATTATACATATGTATAGATAATGTAAGGAAATCTGCCCAATTTGTTGACATTTATAATTACTCTTCCGCTGCCTTGGATAGTAGCATGATGATATACTCGTATAACCTATAGCCTTCCTCAATAAACGGGCTACCTAATGCATAAAAAAAATTCAAATCAGATTAATAGTTCATGAGATTAGCGCGTTCAAACAAACAAACAAAATCTGCCTCTTTATAATATTAGTATAGACTATTATAACTTACTCGTATCACAGCTGTGAACTAGAATCATGTACCGCTAGGATTTTAACCAAAAAATGTATCCTATTTAGTAGTTTTTTAGTTTATTATATTATAAATGTAAATAACAAAAAATATAGAAATAAACCTTAAGCTTATAAAATATCATGGACGGTTTTATAACGTAAATTTCTCGTTTTTTTGAAATGCAAATATCATCGTAACTGTAAAATTGACATTTCCAAATACGGAAAATTATTTCTAGCAAATAACTTAAATATGTAGCTATATTCGTTGTATCTTAGTATAAAGAGCAATGCGATATGGAAATGGTACGTGCGCAATCGGGAAAAATTTAAACAGTAAGCTTGATAATATTGTACCCTAACGGACGGACAAACTTGTATAGGGACATGGAATGGAAAACGTCAGTTGGCCCTTTGTAGTAATGGCCAAATAACACTTTTCATTCCTTTCATCCTTGCAGATTGCAGGTTTGAAATGATTTGATTTGTCTCTACACCTACAAGACTTTTGCTACTAAACCTTCGATACTTTTTTGATTTTCTTTATGATAATTAAATAATCGTCATATAAAAATCGATTTAACGACTTCCAAATTTTAAAAATTATTATATTATAAAGTTGTCATTACCGAGAGAACTTTGTCTTTTCGCTTTGCAATTTGTTCATAGTTAGCTTACATGACTGTTTTGAATAAACAAAATATTTTTTTTGTGGCTTTGAATCGAACAAATTTTTGTATTTACTATTTATTTAAATATAAAAAGAATATTATATAGCCCTTATAAAATCACCCTAGAATATAGTTTTTTTTTTAATATTTTAAATTATATTTTTTTCAGAATATTATTGAAGTATGAAACTCATTCCCGAAGCTATTGGTGGACTTCTGAGAACACACAGAGCCTAAAATTTTGATTACTTTCAGGAAAAATATGAAGAAAATTCATTTAAGGTAAATTACTTTAAAGTATACTTTTTTCTTATATAATACTAGCGACTCACCCTCGTTTCGCTCAGGTTCGTCCCTAGCTTCCTTCCGGATACAAACTTTCATTCCCATTTTCACCCTTTTAAGGGATGATTTCGGGGATAAAAAGTATCCTATGCCCTTCCGAGGGTCTGAAACTATCTCTTACCAAATTTCATCTAAATCGGCAGTAGATCCAGAGATTACCCCCTACAACGTCACAAACTCACAAACTTTACCTCTTTATAATATTAGTATAGATAAGGATATATTATATTAAACTATAAATATAGAGTACAAAACAAAGTCTGCGTCTTTCTGTATCTCCGCTCACTTCTTCTAAGCCACGCAACAGATTTTGATACGGTTTTCACTAATAGAAACACCAATAAATTAAGAAGATTTATGTCTATAACTTACAAATATTTTGTTTTGTCAAAAAAACTGTTTTAGAACAATTACATGGCTAACGCTGGCTGAATCTTTAGAGATACATCAAAACAATGAACTCTTACATTGTTGGTCTTAATAAAAGTCCGTAATAGCATGTGTCTATCTATATAAGCCGATATATAATAACGATATTTTATCTATATACAACAAATAATCACAAAAGCTGTGATATTCCAATGTATTACAACTTTAATAAAGTAATAAATAACTTTATTTATCCAAATATTCCACATAAAGTTGGCCTTTTGATCCCAAGTTGAATTTACTTTTCTAAAAAAAACCGCTCTACACCAGTCGTCTATGAATTAACAGCTTCTTGAGTTATGGTTCATGGAATTTCTATCTCATCTTTTTAATTCATTACCAACGTTACCTCAAACCGCTTTCATGTTCATCAAAGCTGAGTTATTTGTAGGTCCTTTGCCTTTATATAAATATTTTCTATGCTGAGTGTAGTTTCTGTTATAATTATTTTTCATTTATTAAAAAGCCACTAATTTTTTTTACTAAATTATTTAAATTTATACTTTTAAATGTAGGCTTTCGAATAGTGTTTCTTAAGTATTTTTTGAAGTAAAAAATAGTGTAAGGTATAAAATATAATTGGTCGGTGATTTCTAAACGACTCTTTTATAAAATGTTGAAAAACGCCAAATAAAACTATAAAAATTCCCACGGGAAACCACGTCTTAATACATTCCAAAAAAATATTTATGATCAGAATTACTTGAAACTTGGTACTAATGCTCTTCAATAAAATTAAATAAATACGAGTTTAAGCATTTTTCGAAATTCTTCCTATAAAGGGGTAAATAAAATAGGGGATGAAAATTTGTATGAAGCTACCTTTTTAGATTTTTTTTGCAGTTTTAGCGCGAGCGAAGCCGCGGGTTCAGCTAGTATTAAATATTCAAAACACACCTAAGGACAAATTTGAGAGAAAAAACGTTCAGTCGCTATTGTTCGATATTTTTGATCGATTTCAAAGACGATTGTGAATTAGAGTATACGCTTTTTGTGCGTATGTTACGTAGTATCTTAGTACAATGAGAGTGAATTTAATGATTTTTTAAATTTATAGGTTGTCACCTATTAATTAAAGCAGTAAGGTAGTTCTATACAAAAAAATTACATAATAATTATAACCTGTGGTCTTGGTCTCTAGATTATTTCTCATTAGTCACTTTTTTCTTGTGATAATTAAGTTTATTTTTGTCATCGTAACCTTAATTTATATTTTAGGTAATTCATTTATTACCTATAGTGCATTTAATATTTACGCTATATTATAAATGCAGAACAATAGTTTTCACTGTAAAACAAAAATAGCACAAATAAAACAGCTCTTTGGCCAGTTTTCAAGAAAATCGGCTGAATTGGACCTCCAGTAAATCAGTTTATATACGGGCATTCCTGCCCACTACGTTTGCAATTCTCGACTAACATAAATACGCAGTAGGAGTGTAGAACTTTAGGTAGAGCTTTACGTAAGTTCATGTTAAACCTAGCCAATAGAACCTAAAATTGAACTATTTCTAAGTATATTAAATTATAAAGACGTTTAGAAGTAATATAAAGATTGTATTAACATTATATATATTTTAATTCAATCAAATCTTACGATATCGTATATATATATATCTGAGAAAACCTAAGTTTTCGACAAATATGTGAAGTCCACCAAACCGCACTTGGCCAGCGTGTTATGGCCCTCGTATTGAAGAAGGTTCATTCCCAGCAGTGGGACGTTAAAAAGGGCTGAATACAATACATACCCATAATAAGATGTGTTATTGTGAATATTCGCTTATTATTAATGCTGTAGTCTTAATAAATAATAATAGACATTTTAAATAAAACTATCTTTTCGGATTATTTCGCGGAATCTAAAAAAGTATTAAATCTTAACACAACTTTAAAGGTCAGGCTTACGAAATTGTTGGACTTAAAATAAAATTTAAATAAATCTAACTAACCAAGAAACCTATAAAATACAGTAAGCTTTATACAGGTTTCGATAACATATACGAAAATTTATTAACTTTTCCATGTTTGAACCAAATGAATTTGGCATCGAGCAGAGAGCAATCGATGTAACGCGCTAAGTCGCCTATTTGCACGCATGACACGTAGTGTGAGCCAAAGAGACTTTTTTGCAAAAATTATGATCTGCCGTTATATTGTGTGGGTGAATTTTATTCAAATTCACGCGTAGCTTTATAGGCATAATTTGTTAAATATTTAAATTAGATGGATGGGACTCATTTTTGAGAGAATAAGTAAGTACATATAAATTTTGTTATGTACATTTCATAAAAACGTTATAATGTAACCAACAAATAATTTTTCTGATTTTATTAATACTAATGCTAAAAATGATTTATGTACGAATAGTTTTGTAATCACTTATGCACATTAAAAATAGAGATAAAATGAAATGAATGTAATGAATTTGTGTTTAAATAAAGGATAATAATATTAAATAAATACGATGTGACGACACGTTTGGCTCAGTTTTCAGTGACCCTACTTGCTGTGCCAATGGTCGTGGGTTTGAGTCCCGCTGAGGGCATTCATATTTTGTGTGATGACCCCGAATGTTTTTACTCCTTATAATATGTATGTATTTAAAGTTATATATGTGTATTGTGTAGTGTCTCAACTATCTGGTATCCATAACACCAGTCTCGTAGCTTACTATGGAACTATGTAGATGGTGCTGTGTGTTAATGACTCAACATATTTATTTATTATACGAGTATAATATGTAGACAATTAAAAATAAAATTAGGTCGATAAAGTTTAACAACGGTGTTAGGTTAGATAAGATAAGTATGTTAATTATGATATTTCAGCATACAGTAATGGCCTCTTAATCGATTTCGGCCACGGCGCCAATACTATCATCCAGAACATGGTGCCAATTCAATCAAAGTATTGTTACGAGAGTATAACTCGCGTCTTGTAAAAATAACGCTGGAAGAAAGTGGAGGGGGTATGTTTGCGCATGGGTATACTCGCGCACAAAAGTACTAAGCCTATTATTTTATTTTTCATAGCATTTCGTTCGCGGCTTCATATATTAGTTATTGGGAGGGACATTAAAAAATATATTAGATAGAATATCATTAAACAGAATTCTACTCATTATTAAAATATGTTTGATTCAGTGTAGAATGTTTAATCTACTTAAAAAAAAATTAATATGTTTAATACATTTTTTTAAATTATTAACTGCATTATTATCAGACTCTCTTTATAAAACAATTATATACGTCAAAAATAATTTTTCTCTCTTTTCTATATATAAAACCATTTCGTAATTAAAAACTTTTACGTCCGCGATAGTATTTCGAACTGACGAACCAACAGCGCGCCGGCAAGCATGTGGTGCGTGCGCCGCCGCCCCGAGCACCACCTCTTACCACCAATTTGAACGATAAATCGCTTCTGCGCAGCTTGACAGCCAGCATTCTTTTTAGATGACGCGAGTTATAATAAGAACTTCATTCTGCTTACAAAAATAATTAAAATTCGTAATAAACTATCAGTCTTTGCTATGGCAGTTTATTATTATCATTCTTATTTTACACCAGCGACTCACCCTCACTTCGCTCGGGTTCGTCCCTAGGTTGGTTCTCCATACACAGTTTTACCCGATTTTCACCCCCTTAGGGGATGATTTCCGGGATAAGAGTATCCTATATTCTTCCCAGGGTCTCAAACTATCTTCTTACTATATATCATATAAATCGGTTCAGTAGATCCAGAGATTACCCACTACAACCTCAAAAACTTACAAACTTTACCTCTTTATAACAATACTAGCATTTCCCGCGGCTCCGCCCGCGTTCAGATGACCAAAAACCAAATTCTTAAGTTTTACAGATTAGTATACTCTTACATTGCAGTTTTTGCATTTTTTCTCAAAAATGAGATATTTTCTCGCGGTAAAAAGTATCCTATATGTTGACCCGGATAGCCAGCTATTACCATACCAAATTTCATCAAAATCCCTCCAGTGGGTTTTCTGTGATGCGGTAACAGACATACAGACAGACAGAAATTCAAAAAACTGTAGATTCGGCCTCTGTATCAATAATAATGTTTATTTCAATAAGATTTTTCAAAAAATATTTAATGCACATTAAATATTTTACAGACAGATAGACAGATAAACAGACAGACAAAAATTCTAAAAACTGTAGATTCGGCTTAGTTACAATTTTATTATATGTATAGATGAGACATTGGCATGAATTATTTTTATATTTAAAAAAAATGAATTATTTTCTTGACTCAGGTTATTATTATTTCCTTAACACTAATATTATAAATGCGAAAGTTTGTAAGTATATCTGTTTCATAATTCTTCATGTTGTAAACCCCCGACGAATTTAAGTGTAATATTTAATAGATATAGCTTATATCCTGGATTACTAGATATAAACGAATCCTAGAGGAGATTATGGAGATAAATAAATATAAATATTAATATTTATATTAATATCTTAATATTTAGAAATTCTATGTTAACACCTCCAGGTAAATTCCTAAGAAATTCATTAAATTTCTAAGAAATCTATTGTTAACTGTAACGCCGCGCCGGCGTGTCCGCGGTCGTGAACGGATTAATTCTATTGATTTTTACTGATTGCAGAATTGATATAATGATATTGTCATATTGATAAACAATTGATAATGATAAAGATTGTGTTTAATTTAAAACCAGAGAGTGCAATATTGAAACATTAAAACGGATCTGTATTATTTTGAACTCATTAATAAATCAGCGCAATACTTTGCCCAAAGAAATATTTATCTCAATTTGTTTTGCAAATCTCGCTAAAAAGTGCCCGATTTTTTAAGAAATCAACGTAAACAAACGAAAACAAGATATTCTTTTGTTGAAAATTAAAGTAATTTTAGGAATTGGGTAAGAATAACATTTCTATTTAAAAATAAAGCTGAAAGAAAATTAATGTTTGTGATTTATGAGCCGATGTGACATAAATTGAATTGATTTGTGCTTAATGATAATGAATGTAATAATAAACTGAAGTAAAATAAATTACAATTAATCATTTGTTGACAAATGAAAAAAGTTCTTTTAACGAGTATACTATTTTGCTATCTATACATATAATAAAATTGTAACTTAGTCCAATCTGTACATTAAATATTTTTAGGAAAATGTTATTAAAATAGTCATTATTATCGATACAAAAGCCGAATTTATAGTTTTTAGAATTTTGGTCTTTCTGTCTGTTTGTCTGTCTGTTAACGCATCACGACAAAACCACTGAATGAATTTTGATGAAATTTAGTATGGTAGTTGCTGTATATCCGGGTAAACAATTTAGGATACTTTTTAGTACAGGAAAATATCTGAACTCTGAGAAATCTAGGTTTGGTATACTTCCGTTAAAACGTACCTAGATAATAGGGAGGAACCCAAGTGGAGCGAGAGTGAGTCGCTAGTCTATACAGATAAATAAAATTTGTAAAGTGTCTGTTTGTAATGTCAAAATAAGAGCGTTTTACCACGGTAATGTAATTCATACATTACCGTGGTTTTACTAAATAAATATGAAATTATATACGGTACTTATAAGAAAAACACATTTTTAAAAAATTTTGTCTGTCTGTCTATATGTTTGTTCCGGATAATCTTTGAAACGGCTGGACTGATTTTGACGGGACTTTAACTAGAGTATAGCTCATGTTATAGGGAGTAATATAGGTTTTTTTTATTTTAGAAAAAGAATTAGGGTTCCACTCAAAAAAAATCAAATCGTACCTAGGGACGAACCCGAGCGAAGCGAGGGTGAGTCGCTAGTTTAATATAAGTTATGTGGTTTTTTGTTATTTTTATTTCTCAGGACAGAGGCATTTTTGCGGAACTGCTGTTACAGTTATTGCAGAAAGTAAAAATCTAAAACTTAAAACCCTAATATTAAATAAAGAATTTTAATTTTTGTAATATTTAATCTTTGAAAACCAATGCAGTACAATTCGGATCGAGCAAATTGGCAGTGATTTCAATAGAGGGAATAGGAAACCGCTTAGCATTTCTGAGAACGTTTGCCCAATTTGAACAATGTTTGTTAATATACCGCAGCATTGTTGGCGGGGAAGATTAACTGGGATTAGATTTTAGTTAGTTTTAGGATATAATAATTGGGAAGTCAGTTGAGTTGATATATTCTGGAATTTTAACTTAATTTTTAGCTACGTTTTGTTAGTTTCACGTCGACCGATGAACAGTATAAATTAATGAAGATTGAGAAGATATCAAGAAGTGAAGTGATGTAATAGTGGTAAACTAATGCTCGGAGATTGTAATAGGCATCGAACACAAAAACACACTTATATTAAAAGTGAATGTGTGTAAATTCTAATGCTGCTATCCAAATATGTAACACCTATTCTTAGCTTTATATTTTGCTCCTATCTGTAGCGTCTGAGTAAAAAAAACTTGAGCGGACCTGCCTAATAAGTCGCGTACATTTTTTTCTCGTTGGTCGACAATTGGACTTTTAGGCCTGAAATGAATGGCTTCCTTTATTAGCAATAATTTACAAGCACTTAAGAAGGTCGCCACACTGTAGAATTATTTGTCGACATCTTAATGAGTGCTGCTAATTTTATGGATACGATGTAAATCTTAAGAAAAACTCCCATAGACAACTCAATGGATAGAATAATTTCTTTTGAAGTAAATGTATTTTTAAATTAACATGCTTTATGATAGAATTAAATAAAATAATAATTCTGTATCGTCCAGACTATGAAATGAATATATTTTTTTACGATTAAACTGATAGATAAGTGTATTTCTTATTTAAAAAAAACTTTCTTGATTAATAAATATAAACATACTTAAACGTATACGTAGCTAACCTAATCAAATTTTCTTCGTACCATAATGCTAATATTATTATTAAACCATTTTGAATAGCGAATAATTTTAAAACTACTGTTCAGATTTAATGTTTTTTTTTCAGATTAATTAAAAATACAAGTAATATTTATTTATATCGACTGATTTAATCTAAAGTAAATGGCATCAACAGGTAAGTAAAAATCCAAAATAACATCTTAAGTTTCCTGTCTATACGCGTTAAGATATAAAATATTCATCATCATATGTTCATGTATGGATTAAAATGTATTAGCACACAAGCAAAGCCGTACGCAGTAGCTAGTGTAAAATAAATAATAAAAAATAGTAGCTGATAATAATTTGGATCCATGAAGGCAATGACATCTAAAGGCAGACAAGCTAATGACCTGTGCCCTTTATATTCAGAACCATAAAATGAAAACTATTTTTGCGATAATATACAAATAGCTACATACTATATAGTAGATATACATGTATAATTGAATTATAAATTACAGACTGCTACGTGGGTGGTTACGAGTTTGATGTTCAGACGAGAATAATATATTACGTATACATATAAAAAAAATCTTCCCCTAGACCAATAGACCAAACCCACTCATAGACCAAAGAACTAAGAATTTGTCTACAAAGCACAATTTATACATCTACTGCACCTATTTCAAAATATATGTATGCACAAAATCGTTTGTAATCATTATCCTTGCACTCTCGGTGTGTAACGATCTAAAGAATAAAAAGATGGATGTAAAAAAAAACTTGTTATTATTCAGTAAAATGTGTGCATTTTGCTGAGGGCGTAAACATGGAACCTTGTCTTAAAAATGCGGTTTATGCAAAAAATCTTTGCACAGTACTTGCGTTCGCCGCTCTTATAATTGTGGGAACGTTAATATCGTTAGCATTTTTCACAGCCACGTAGATAAATATTCATGGTCGTACATTATAACCACCATGATTTTGTACATATATTTTTTCCTTTGTATGTACATATTAGGTCGCTTTATGCCTTTTTACAGTCCCACTGCTGGACTGGGTACGGTCCTGCCTTCAATGCGAGAGGAGATCAGGCCCACCACGCTGGCCAAATGCGGGCTGGCGGACTTCACATATCTTCGAAAAACTTGCTAAGTTCTCTCAGACGTGCAGGTTTCCTTGCGATGTTTTCCTTAACTGTAAGACAAGTGGTAATCATGTTGGAAATGATTTGCACATGAAAATATGAGATGTGCGAGATTATTTATTAAAAGGATGGTACTCGAAGCTATTATAGTAGTTTCAGTGGTTCAACGATTGCAGGGCGCACTTTTATCCGCTTTATTCGATTTGTAAAATAAAATACATTTTTCTTTTCTGCGTTGGTTCTCGTACATAAGATTTATGTTCATAAAATATTGTTTAATATATTAGAAATGAACAGTATGAAATAAAATAACTTGGTTTATTTTATAAATCAACTTATTGGAAGCTTGATTTTTATTTTATTATTCTTTAACACTCTGGAATATATGATATCAAAATTGAAACTATTTTATGTTTTTAATTTTTATGTTTTAATATAATTAGATAGCAAAGGAATTATATTTTATGCCAATAAAAAAAAAGTCTTACACTCAATTCCTCGGAAATTCATTTAACATACGTATAATTTATTTAAGTAACCTAAGTCATTCAATTAAAATTAGAGGTTAGAGGATATTATGATTTTAAAATACAAACAGACAATTCAGTTTTATATATAGCTATAGCCTTTGGTTTCACTTGCATAATTTATTTGTGCTCATCCCTTATGGATCATAGCTTGTTAGATAGCCAGTAGCATATTATATCTTTCCTTATAAATAGGCAAAAACAAAAGTAAAAAAGATTTTTAAATTAAACTGGTTATTTTAGAAATATTAGCGGATTGAATATATATATATATATATATATATATATATATATATATACCATATGGTACTAGAAAAATCCGCGGCTACACCCGCGTTCTATCTACAAAAAATATTGTACTATATTTTTTGTACATAGAACTTTGTATAATGTATATATTATATAAATGTACATAATACTGTTCATACAAAAATAAATAAAATCGCGATTAAAAAATGGGAGCTGGGGGTAAGGGGGAAAAATACTTTACGACCTATTCTCATACTTACCAAATATAATAAAAATAATAATAAATGTTGGGACATCAACACACAGTGCCATCTAGTACCATGGTAAGCTACGAGGTTTGTGTTATGGATACCAGATAGTTGATACACTACATATATATAACTTTAAATACATAGATATTATAAATATTAAATATACAACTGCGCTGAGTGCTTAAAAATAAATATAGCTTTTGCTTAAAAATAAATATTCATCAAATTCAACAAATTCTTCAAACTCAATAATTCAAACGTTATTTTAAGAAAACAAAGAGTTAAAATGACATTCAAATATTTTAACCTTAGCTGGAGGAAGAATTCAATATCAAAGGTAAGGGATGTCACTGTCTAACTGTTGTCTTTATGGAATTTTCGAATGACCAAAGCGGATGTTTATACGAATACGGACATTAGCTATTTTTCTAAACGTCTTTGTTAGGCGCAGGGTACACGCGGTCACTCTTCACATAATATCCACGTTCTCATGTATGAGACATTAGTAATACAAGTATATAACTAAAATTTGCTCTCGACCCCATTTCGTATATCGTATTCATATAAGTACCTACAATAGCCCTCTTGAGCTTGAGAGTTAAAATATATTTCCAACTGATCTCGAGTTGTTATATTCGCATTTGGTTTAATTTTGATATTTTTAATTTACTTATTTAATTACGTTATTTTTGTGAATTGAATTTCGTACTTTAAAAAATAAGAGTATTTTTTGTATGATGTTTGGAATATTTTTGTATTTTTGACTGACTTTAAACAAGGTATGCAATTCAAGTAAACACATGTTACATATATATTTTTTTTACTTCAAGGCTGGTCATATATAAAATTTTAGGAAAATCAACCTCTTCTAAAGGTGGAACTGCTTTTGTCAATATATTCTTTCTATTTAATGTAATTATTTAGGTATAGTAATATGAAATAGCTGTACGATTGTATGCATAAATTGAGCCACTCATTATGTAATCTATGTTCTAAAGTAGATGTGCTCCATTCAAATATAATATTTTTATTTACTAATTTTCACTTCTGACTCCACACGCAAAGTACGGCACTAAATGCCTGCATTTTTAGGGATATAATCAATCTAATTACGTAAAAAACCTTTAGAATCGGTTCCTAGTTCTAGTAGACAGCCCTTGACGCAAAAACAAACATAATAAGTAATAATTACTTAAAATGTAAGTGCTTTCAATGTTAACATAATTATTGAAAATTGATCGAAACAATCATAACTTTTCTTGATGTAATTTAAAAACAAAAAATCAAATTAAAACCGCTAAGAAATCAGAATGTATAATATTTAAATTACTTATTTTCGGTAATAAAATTAATTTCTTCAGAAGTTGGCAAGTTTTTTTTTTATGTTTTAACATGTTTGTAAGCAATAAATATAAGAATAGTAGGTAAATGCCAAAGAAAATTTATTTATTAAGTCCTGGATTCGCTCGGGCAAACTAAGTTACACGGTCAACAACTGCCACTATAGATTAGTATCGCAGTCTTCATTAGCGGCGTGGGTTAAGAGGTCTCAGCTTTGAAACAACTTGTTTACCGCTATGATATTATATATAGTCTTTTAGGGTTTCATATCACCCACCGAAGTTTAAGTTTTTACTTAGAGCTTTTCGACCGACTATTAGAGGGCTGTACCATTTGAAATGTAACTTACTGAGTCATCTATATAGGTAAACAGAGTAATATAGACGTTAAGTATATATAGATTTCTCATAAATGAGATATTTTCCCGCAATAAAAGGTATCCAATATGTTGACCCGGATAACCAGCTATTACCATACCAAATTTCATCAAAATCTGTGCAGTGATTTTCTCGTGATGCGTTCCCAGACAGACAGAAAGACAAAAATTCTAATAACTATAGATTCGGCCTCTGTATTGATAATAATGACTATTTCAATAAAAATTTCCAAAAAATATTTTATGTACAGATTAGACTCGGTTAGAATTTTATTATATGTATAGAAGATATATGCATAAAATTCTGTGAAATTTAGCAAATTGCAAAAAATGCACAAATTTTGGCGAATACATTGATTGGTACAAAGAGAAAATACTCTGAAATAATGCACAACGCCATCTCTAAATTAAACTTAAACTGTTAAAATAATTAGGAAAGCATTCAATTTTCAATTACTAGTAAAATTCATTTAACGTATGAACAAAACTTTCTTTTCATCTTATATACAAGTTTTATTAAGTATTTTATGGGTCTTATATTTTCTGTTATTAATTTGTCCACCCATTAGCGGAACTTTCACAAATTAAAGACAAAAGTATTCCACGAGAAAAAAGTAAAATATGAAAGTATAAATTACATTAATAAAACTCAATAAGTAAATACTATTTTATACTTAAATATTAAAAAGACTTGCATTGCCCGCAGCTTCGCCCGCGTTCAGATGACCAAAAACCAAGTTCTTAGGTTTTACATATTAGTATACTCTTACATTGCAGTTTTTGTATTTTTTCTCAGAAATTAGATATTTTCCCGCGGTAAAAAGTATCCTATATGTTGACCCGGATAACCAGCTATCACCATACCAAATTTCATCAAAATGATCCAGTGGTTTTTCAGTGATGCGATAACAGACAGACAGACAAAAATTCTGAAAACTAAAGATTAGGCCTCTGTATCGATAATAATGTCTATTTCAATAAGATTTTCCAAAAAAATATCTTATGTACAGATTCGACTTAGTTACAATTTTATTATATGTATAGATATATACCAGGCTAAATTAACTTATTTATTTTACAATACTTCTTACTGTGTAAACTATTCTGAATTAACATGGACGTGTCGAAGGTGTCTTCGTATTTGAGAATAGAGTGGTGACACGTCCGCTGCCAGTTCTCTGTCAAATTAAACCGTAGTCGGAGTCTAATTCCGTACAAAATAAGAAGCTTTAAGTTATTTACAAGGGCTTGATTAATAATTTTTTTTTTCAAATTGAATTTAAATGTTAATAAAATGGTATTTTTAAATATATTTTTAAACAACGGTACGTCTTTACGGTTTGTAAAGATATCTCAGAGGTGAGATATTTTCCCGCAGTAAAAATATCTGGAAGGCCTTCACGCTGCTTCAAAGCAACAGATTTTATTATTTTTTTGAACAGAAATAGTTTATGGTTTTCAATATTTATATAGGCTTTTTTAAGCACAGTACATGAAGTACCTTAAACTCCTGTACTGCGATTAAGTCACAAAAAGCTACTTATGGAATGGTGCCATTAGTATAACCGTAACTTGATCTACTTAAAATAAGAACTTGTAGCTAAGGAATTCTTGTCCAGCATTCAAAATCTCGTTATCAGACGGGTCGTAACTCGCAAATATAACGTCAGTCGTTAACGTCCCACTGCTAGATACAGGCTTCCCTTTAATACGAGGTCATATTCCATCATGCTGGCCCAGTGCGGGTTGGCGGACTTCACATGTTTTTCTCTCAGACATGCAGGTTTCCTCACGATATTTTCCTTCATCGTTAGGCAAGTGGTAATCATGTTGGAAATGATTCGCACATGAAAATATCAAAAGTGCGAGACCCGAGATTTGAACCCGCTTCACTCGGTTTCCCAAGTAAGCGCGTTACCACTGGGCTACCACTGCCACAATATTAGTTAAGATAAATAAAAGTGGTAATAAAAGTACACGGTATAAAATTGAATATATTTAAATAATATGAAATTTACATGACCAAATAGGTCATGTCTCGCGATGAGGATACAATTTTTCCTGTACCGGTAGCTCATACATTTTAAATAAAAATTACTTAGTGATAGAGACACCACGGAGCAGCAAGATTAAGCCATTATTGTGAGAAATGCCAATTTAAACTTATAACAGGATTTCTCGCGAGATAAAGGCTGACCATCCAATAAAATACGTAGCGTTAAAGTGAAGTAACATTCTTAGTTTTTATGCTGCGTTTAACTTTTCTGAGTTTCTATAGTAAACTAATATAAAAATAATTTTATATTTAGAAATTTATTATCATTTTCTCTTCGCTTAAGTTTTATAATATTTTACTAACACTAATGATAAGTATCGCCATACCGACATTTAACTTTTGATATACTTAATACGCTAGTACCTATGTATTTAGTGTAGAGAGAAGTGTGTTTGGTAGGTATCGCATTTCCACGTTAAAAAAATAATATAAAAACCAAAAAATTGTTGTTATTTTAAGCAAGACTGACCAATATTTTTATTTCTTAGATTTTTTTATCCGACGACACGTTTGGCTCAGTTTGTAGTAGTACCCTACTTGCTGTGCCAGCGGTCGCGGGCTCGAGTCCCGCTGCGGGCATTCCTTTTGTGATGAGCACTGAGAATGTTTGTACTCCAGTCATAAGTGTTTATATTTATAATATGTATGTATTTAAAGTTATATATGTGTAAACTATCTGGTATCCATAGCACAAGCCTCGTAGCTTACCACGAAACTAGATGGCGCTGTGTCTTAATATCCCAAATAAATATTATTTATATCTTTGTGCGAATATTTATCTTTGAATATATTATGTTAATTATGTTTTCATGCAAAAACTACTAAACGGATTATGATGAAACTTTATAGTAATCAGAATGACATATAAGTTATAATTTAAAAGATATAATAATACATAATAGAAATATGCGAGCGGAATCGCGGGGAACGTAGTGTGTAACTAAAGAAAAAAATACTAAGACTGCATAAAAATGTTATGTTTAGAATTTTATATAACACTATTTTGCTCACCTCACTTACCTACCTTACCTTACGCTAAGGAGTAATGAAAATATTTTCAAAATATATACTTTTACACGTTAATTTCAAAAAAACCTTAAGTTATTACATATTTTATATAACAGAGCAAGACGATTTTATGAAACATAAATAATAAACACTCTATCTTGATTTAAAAATCTAGATTTAGAAGCAGCTGCAGGCTAAGCTATTAAACTATTCCTGGCCTTGTTTGATGTGTAACTAAAAATATTTTATATTACTTCATTCTAACAGCTTTCTTTTATTCAGAAATTCTCTTAAAATTTCATTGGTTGTCGAAATGTAAATATGGACCTATCTAGAAATCTCAAATAGACAGCTTTAATGCACGAATCCTTAGGGAGCAGTCTTTATACACATTCATAGAAATAAGTTTCTGTTATGTTTTAGCTGACATTGACATCTTGGGAAAACGTAAAAACGTTAAAGACTGCAAGGGTAAAAGCATTTGTTTCTTTCACACGTGTTTTCATGTAAAATGCTATTTTTTCAAATTTAACACTCTGTAAATGACTAATATTAGAGTACAAAGTAAGACTTTCAAAAAGAAGCAGAAAAAGTTAAACAAGCTTTTATGTAGAGTGAGCTTTTGATTCTCAGTTCTCAGAAGGTGTGGTTTATTAGTAACTGCCTATATTTTTAAAGAATATATAATATAATTCGTTATTTTTTAAAGGTTGAAGTCGAAAAAATAACACGGAATCAACTTATTCGTTACGTATATTTATTAATTATAAAAAGTTTTACTTTTATTACGCTGATAAAAATTAATGCTTAAAAGCACACAACTATTTGTTTATTATTCCATGAATAGAGAATATATATACCTACGTACAATAAAATTCTGAGTCGAATCTGTACATTAAACTATTTTTGGAAAATCTTATTGAAATAGTCATTATTATAGATACAGACGCCAATGCTATAGTTTTTAGAATTTTTGTTTTTGTCTGTCTGTCTGAGAACGTATTACGAGAAAACCACTGAACAGATTTTGATGAAATTTGCTATGATGATAGCTGGTTATCTGGGACAATATATAAGAAACTTTTTACTGCGAGAAAATATCTCATCTCTGAGAAATCTATACTAAACGTTAAAATGCTAGTTCAGTTATAAAACTGTTACTAAAATATTCAATAATCGCTTAAGGTTATTTGTTACGTCACTATTCCGGTCACGTCCGCCTTAACATCTGAATTGTTTCTCCGCTAGTTTCATACAGCAAGCTTCTTGCCGGTCTTATTCATTTGCCACGTGCTTTCTTTATTAGTTAACTTCGAAACTAAGTTGACACAGCGCTCTAATTTTTTAAGCTTTTAAACCGAGGATATGAAATGCAGAAAATATAATAATGCTACGTGTATAATATATATTTCTGATATTAGTGGCGTGCGGTGTTTAAGGAATTATAGTATAATTCTGTAACCTCTATAGCTGAATTTAAGATCATGTTTCATATGTCTGTTTAAAGTAAGTTTGTGAAAAATTAGAGCCCTACAGTACCTATTTAGGCAGATTATAAGAAGATGATGATAATAAAGATGACATGAAATTATAAAATAATCTTCCAGTACGTCTCAGGCAAATATTGACATTTACCTAATTTAACTATTTACATTGTACGTTTTCATTTACTAAGAATGAAAATAATAAGTCTGATTTTTAAATTTATAGTCATACAATATATAAAACAAACTCATATAAATTACGAGCATTGCCCGCGGCTCCGCCCGCGTTCAGATGACCAAAAACCAAATTCTTAGGTTTTACATATTAGTATAATCTTACAGTGCAGTTTTTGTATTTTTTCTCGATAAAAAGTATCCTATATGTTGACCCGGATAACCAGCTATCATCATACCAAATTTTATCAAAATCTGTGCAGTGGTTATCTCTTGATGCGGTAACAGACAGACAAAAATTCTAAAAACTATAGATTCGGACTCTGTATAGACAATAATATCGATTTCAATTAGATTTTCCAAAAAAATATTTAATGTACAGATTCGACTTAGTTAAAATTTTATTATATGTATAGACTATATAATATATACTACATACAATACCATAAATGTTGGAATTATAATAGATAATAGATATATCGTCATGATCGTAGAATAATGCCGTGTAAATAATATTACAAATCCCAATTTTATTTGTAATATTAGAATATTAAAAAAATGAAAAATCCACGAAACTTTTTTACGAAAAAGTAGAGCCACATGGAATTTACTAGGAAAGTATAGCTTTACGTCACACGTAATCCCGTTCCATCGGCCACGTGCTTACAGATCCACATACGGGGATTACGATCGTCGAAAGATTTCATATAAATGTTATTACGTTTTACTACAAGCTTTGCGTTCAATCCGTGCGTGGAGGATTACAGCTCATCCGGTCTTTCCAAATGTAGTTTATGATACATAGGTACTACTATAATATAGTACCTTAACTAAATATTCTCTTCTAAATAGCAGATTTACATACTTAACTAACACTGTTCATAGGTTAATTAATATTTTAATACGTATAAGGTGTTTTGTTAACTGTTTGAATAAAACGTTGACGTTTTTGGCCTCAAAAACTTTTAAAGTTTAAATATTATATAGTTTTTATATTTTATATATTTATAAAATGTTAAATATTCGCGTAAATCTAAGAAAGTATTATTAGGCAATTAATAAGAAAGTTTAACTTTATTTATGTGACTTAGTTTCGCTTTTCTATATAATATTTAATATTTTATTATTTTAGAAATCTAACAAACTTGGTGTATCCAACTTCGGTGTGGCACCATTTAGCTAAAGGTCTACTTTGAAATTGTATACATTTTTAAATTACTTTTTCTTTTACTTAAAAAATATCTAGAAATTGCTGTGATAACGGAACTTACTCAATAACATCTAACTGTGACTGAGAAATGCCAATTTAAAGTTGTAACAAGGTTTGCCGCGAGTGGCCGCGGAACGAAATTTGAACTGTAGAATGAATAGCATCGAACTCTAAACTGGGCGTTCTAAAGAGTTAACTTTCAGCCCCATTTTTTATACCTATTTCTGAGCTTGAATTAAAAAATAGCCGCTTAGTTCGCCCTCGCATGTTAGCATATAAGTATATTTTAAAGCTTTTCAGTTTGCTGATGCTCACTAACTATTAAAATTGGTTGGTGAATTAACTATAAAACAGTTCAAACTAACCTAAATATATATATATAAAGACTAGCAACTCACTCTCGCTATGCTCGGGTTCGTCCTTAGGTACGTTTTAAAAGTTAGTATAGATTTCCCACACATGAAATATTTTACCGCAGCAAAAAGTACTCTATGTAAAAGTACTCTATGTTGACTTGGATAACCAGCTATCATCAAACCAAATTTCATCAAAACCTGTCTAGTAGTTATCTCGTGATGCGTTCCCAGACAGACACACAGACAAACAAATATTCTAAAAAGTATAGATTTGGCCTATGTATCAATATTAATGACTATTTCAATAAGATTTTTATAAAATATTTAATTTAATGTACAGATTCGACTCAGCTACAATTTTATTATACATATATATGAATAAAGATAACATAATCAATTATTACTAAATATCATTCTTGTAAGTTATCAGAAATAATAACAGGCATTTATTTAAAAAAATACACAATTTTAAGGCAAACAATAGAAATATTTTATTTAAATAATTATGTTGATTTGTTTTTATAATATTTACTCAAAAATAAAAAAGCTATAAAATTTTTGGTAGTCCCAAATAAAAATTTAATCAGTTTTGGTGTATTAATTAAAATAATAATATAGAGAAATTTTAAAAATTTCATAACGCTGCGCAATAAACTTGGTTCCATAGTTGGCTAATACGAACATGTGCAGACTGTATAAGAAGTGTATCTCTACTACGATTTAGCTCGATATTCGTTAACGAGTGCGAGAAACAAGTCTAGAATTGAATAGCATTCGTTAAGCAAACATTTTGTACGATACGTGTAAATACGAGGATAGTTACGTAATTTTACGATCGCAACTTGTAGTAGTGATATGTAAGCGGTATTAAACAAGGGTTTGGGTACAACAATCCAGATGTTAAGACAGCTCAGACGTGCTCCGCATCGGAAGGCAGGTCATAGTCGGGTAAGCAGTTATTGAATATTAAAATGGAAATATTATATTCTAAACCCTATTCATAATAGGGTTTAGAAATTTTATGATATTTTCCCGTCCAGAACCTTTTATGTGATATTTATAATATTGTTGAGATAGTGAAGAAAAAAGCAATATTTTGTGGTATTTTTAAATTGATTTTTTTATTTCTATAGTGGATGGCGATATACGTTCTTACTATGTATATTAAAGTTACGAAGCTTATTTTGAATATTTTTGCAAATTTTATGGGGAATTGTTTAGGGTGAAATAGAATTTAGGATGAAAATGAGGGATGAGATCGAGGATCTTATCGTTTAAAGTAAAACAGATTTTTACTAAAAAAAAATCTTACTTGGGAAACCGAGTGAAGTGTGTTCAAATCCCAGGACTTACACCTCTTATATTTTTATGTGTGAATTATTTCCAATATGATTACCACTTGTCTTATGGTGAAGGAAAACATCGTGAGGAAACCTACATGTCTGAGAGAAACTAGCAAGTTTTCGAAAACATGTAAAGTCCGCCAACCCGCACTTGTCCAGCGTGGTGTAGTATGGCATGATCCCCCTCGTCTTGAAGTAGGAGGCCCGTGCTTAGCGCTGGAATATTAAAAAGAAATAAATACATACATACAATATCACTTTCAGGCTACATTACGTCATCTTCTTTACAAATAAGAACATATACTTATTTTGCAGGCCACAAACAATCACACGCAGGTTCAATATCACAACATATCATTATAATTCTATTATAACTTCCTAAACACATCCAACTTAGTAACTCTATTCATTCTTTTAAAAATAAATTATATGACTACAACTGCACGATTTTACCTTGTTTTATAACACTATTTCTCACTACCATAGGTTGGCTGGAAGAGATCTCTTCTAGAGATAAGTCCACCTTTGCAAACAAAAATTGTATTTAACACACTGTATTTATTTTAAGTGCAATAAAGCATAGTATATAATAAAATAAAAATGACTACTCTTGCAAGACTTCAACTCTTGCAAGACATAGTGCACGTTGTCATTAAAATCTAATTAAAAAAAAAAACTCTATCCATTTATGCAAATAACCACGAAATTGGTAAGCAATTATTGGAGCCATCGCATTTGCAATCCAATTATTAACTTCACTTCGTGTGGAATTTTTCGAAAGCATTTCGAGAGTATTGTATTTTAGACCACTAGGTAGAACGTCTATGGCCCGTTGAGCGTGTTCTAACGCCAAGATGGCCTCCGTACGTGTTTCGAATTCTCTATGCAACCAGCTTTGGCTTCTACGGTTTAGATTGCCCTATATTCGGGGCATGTACATTGAAAAATTGCTTGCTAACTGTAAAATCTATTTATGTAATATTAATATGAAATTCAACATAACGGTTTTTATTAAATTTTTCGTAAGAGATTTTTTTAAATTTACTAGTTTTTACTTAGCAAAATTACAATATTTAACATTTTAAATATTGTCTCGTTGCGGCTTGAAGAATAAAAGATAGATAAAGATAAGTGATATTGTAATAAAAAATGTCCATCCATACTTTTATTTATACGCGTAAAAGCTTTAATTAAGCCCTTTTAACTTAGTTGTACTCGACGAGTTGGAATTTAAAGAATAATGTTTTATCCAAGTTTTGATAAAACTTTTAGAAAAATAAAGTTTTGTACTTAGGAGACATTTTCTTATTAAAATGTTTTAATTTAAATATTTTGTTGACACAATAGACAACAGACTTTCTTTAATTTTCTTTAAAGGTGGCCTACCTTACCTATAATAGATACTTTATAATCCAGACCGTTCCTAATATGGGTTTTATATAATAACATCAAGATAAAGTACGCCATTTAAATATTTACAACAAGCTGGGATCAAACTCAATACTAATAACTTGTAAAATATTTTATCGCTACGTTATTACACCTATTTATACATATAATAAAATTGTAACTAAATCGAATCTGTACATTAAATATTTTTTAGAAAACCTTATTGAAATAAACATTATTATCGATACAGAGGCCGAATCTATAGTTTTTAGTATTTTTGTCTTTCTGTCTGTCTGTCTGTTACCGCATCACAGAAAAACCACTGGAGGGATTTTGATAAAATTTGCTATGGTGATAGCTGATTATCCGGGTCAACATATAGGATTCTTTTTACCGCGGTAAAATATCTAATTTCTGAGAAAAAATATAAAAACTGCAATGTTAGAGTATACTAACACGGTAATATTACATATACATGCATTATTATGCATTACATTACCGTGATACTAATATGTAAAACCTAAAAATTTGCTTTTTGGTCATCCGAACGCGGGTGGAGCCGCGGGCAATGCTAGCTCTCTATATAACTATTATTAAAGCTGTGAAAGGTGTGAAATGAAGACAGTTAGACAGTTGGTGCTTCCGAACATAAACATTTCATTTGCTAACGTGCGCTAACTAAAGAGGCCGACACAATATCATCTACCACATCGGCTTATATACTGGATAAGCTATCTACTTAGTACTTATGTCTGCTACTAAGACAATGATATTGTTGGCTGTATTAATAATGTGTTATGAGCATTAATTTTTTTGCACCATGTAATTTTGCAAAATGGTAGTGGTAGTCTAGTGGTAGCACTCCCTTGCTAAACTGAGTGAAGCGGGTTCAAATCTCGGGTCTCGCACGTGTGATATTTTCATGTGCGAATTATTTAAAACATGATTACCACTTGTCTTACGGTGAAGGAAAACATTGTGTGGAAACGTACTTGTCGGAGAGAACCTAGCAAGTTTTCGGAAGACATAATTCGTTGGCTTACTATTACAAGGTTCTATGTTAATTTTAATGAAGTTTAGTAATTTTTACATAGAACTTCGTTATTTTGTTATCGTAAAAAAAATTGAATATTTTGTAGTTATAGTGCCGCTATCTAGTGGTTGTTTTTGCAAAACTGTAGCTAATGACACATAGAACCTTGTAGCATTAACAACTAAATAAGTACTAAAATTGTAACATAGAACCTTGTAATCGTGAGCCAATGATATGTAGTCCGCCAACCCGCACTTGGCCAGCGTGGTGGACTGTGGCCTGATGCTGTCCTCGCATTGAAGAGAGGCCCATGCCCAGCAATAGGACGTTTAAAAAGGGCTGAATAGAATAAAATTTTCCATCATTAGAATGTGTGGCGACACGGACCTGCCGAGGGTCCGGTGACGACACTCTGGATCAGAACAGGATGTTCTGCCGATAAAACGATCGGTTCAACGATATTCAAATGAAACGCATAATGGGCCTGGACAACAACAAGCACTTACCGGTCGTACTGTGGCAATCCAAGCCGAGGTGCCTGGTCGAGGTTTAACGCCGTATCTTCGTGGATGGCGGCGGAGCTAAGTTGGGCAGCCCAGCACAGACTTTGTGCTATAAGCTGGTATATATGGACGCGACACTGTTCACACTATTGAATTCACTTCGAGTTAAGGGTTGTATGTGGTTCGCGCGTTCTCTTAGAGCAGGAATAGACGAGTGGGGTCGTATTTTAAATAGAAAACGAATTTTATAGCGGCGCCTGTACCGGTAGCAACACATCACCATTCATTCCAGCCCGGAACCAATCAAAATGCAGTACGATCAGTATGTTCATTACGTGAACCTTGGTATTGGCCAGGTCCGCCGCGTGACATTCAAATAGGATTGAACCCAACGTAATTGAATGGAGAATGAACATACCGCCCACCAAAATACAGCTGGTATTTTCCAGATTAATAGGTAAATAATAATAAAAAAAAAACGATAATCTAAGTATAAAATAAATAATAGTATAAGGTATATTGTATATGTATGTGTTACGAATAATATGCTACGACTGAGAATGTTATAGTATAAAATATGATATATGTTAAAAACGTTAGTTTAGTATACAATAGCTCAAGATCATGTGAATTACGATTCGATAGGAAGAGGGCATAGCTTTACAAGAGGTCGTTTAATCAAGCTTTCCTTAGTTTTAACGGTTGCTATTCGGACGATACCATCCGGACCGGGATGCAACTCCGTCACCCTTCCTAAAAACCATTGCAATGGAGCACGATTGTCATCCTTTATCAAAACAACAGCATTTACATCGAGTGGCTTAGAGGTCTTTGTCCATTTAGCACGTAAGGTTAATGAGTGTAAATATTCGTTTCTCCAACGAATCCAAAAATTCTGTAGGAAGGACTGAATTAACTGCCAACGGGTTAATCTATGAAGTTTTATATTAGTATAATCTACATCTGGGACGGTCGTAAGAGGTTCTAAAGTCAAGAAATGACCAGGAGTTAGAACATTTAAGTCATTTGGATCGGTACTTAACGCATAAAGAGGTCTCGAATTTAGCACTGCTTCAATTTGAACAAATAGCGTGGACAGTTCTTCGAAAGTTAAAACCTGATTACCTATAATGCGATACAGATGAGATTTGGCCGCTTTGATTTGAATTTCCCACACACCACCAAAGTGAGGGGCTGACGGAGGGTTAAATTCAAATTTAATTCGTTCCGTATGCAAGGCATTCTTTAGTAAGGATAGATGACTGCTCACACCTATGAAATTTGTTCCACAATCTGCATGGATCACATTACAACGACCACGACGTCCAACAAAACGACGCAATGCTGCCAAAAATCCATCAGCTGACAACGATGATACGACTTCCAAATGGACGGCTTTTGTAGCTAAACATACAAATAAACAGAGATAAGCCTTATCTATTTTGGCTCCACGATGTGTACCTTGTTTGATACGGAAAGGTCCGCCGAAGTCAACACCCACGATAGAAAATGGTTTCACTTGATTAACACGAAATGAAGGAAGATCGCTCATGTATGGCTCTAACGATTTAGGTTTTGTTCTAAAGCATCTAATACATTGGGAAAGACAACGTCGTATAACACGTTTAGCTGACAATATCCAGAACCGTTGCAATATTAAGTAGTGCGTAGTATTATGCCCCGTATGGCAATGTTGACGGTGTATGGATTCGATAACCCTATAAGTAAATTCATGGTTACTAGGTAAAAGAGCGGGATGTCGGTGTTCGAATTCAAGACCAGCACGGGATATCCGACCGCCCACCCTGAGAATACCATCCTCATCCAGAAACAGATTTAATTTACGCAACGGTTTTGGTAGTGGTTGCTTTGCTCGAAGCCGTTGAACTTCACCAGCAAATGACGAAGATTGGACAAATTTCACGATAAATAACAATGAGTTATGATTTTCGGTTTCAGTTAGAATTGAGCCTCTATGACGATCATGTGGATTTTTCGTATTATGTATAAATCGTCGAATATAAGAAACGATGTGCATTATTTTTTCTAACGACGAATATAATTTTATTAAATTGAGGATAAGAGTGCCATACTCATCTTCTGAACAAGTAGCCAAAACAACTGTACGGCGCTCTTCAGCTCTTACGATGTTTTCGTCCTCAGAACTATAAGATTGAGAAGTTTTTCTATTGGTTGGCCATTGATCGGACGGTTTTACTAGCCACGCTGGCCCTGACCACCATAATGAGTTATGAAATAGATCATAAGGAAGATTCCCACGTGAACAAATATCCGCAGGATTGTCTGAAGACGCTACGTGATGCCATACCTCCGTAGAGAAAATATCCTGGATATGTCCCACACGATTAGCTACGAACGTGGTCCATCGAGAGGAGTGTGAACGAAGCCAAGATAGGACGACGGTCGAGTCAGACCATAGATAAATAGCGTGGAGCGTTAATTTTGTTAAGTATGTATCCAGCACAAATTTTGCTAAATTTGTCAGCAAGACGGCTGCACACAACTCCAATCGAGGCAAAGAGATTTTCTTAATGGGAGCTACTCGAGCTTTGGCACATACTAATCGTGTTTGTGTTAATCCGTCTGCAGTTGAAACTCGAATATAAATAACTGCTCCATACGCAAGCTCCGAGCTATCACAAAATCCATGTAATTCGTACGTTAAAGTGTTGTTAATTGTCATACACCGTGGTATACGCAGGTCCTTTAATATAGACAGCTGATTGCAAAATGTTTCCCACACGCTATTCACATCTTCGGGTGGATCACTGTCCCAATCGATACCAAGCAGCCAGAGCCGTTGCAAGAGGCACTTCGCCTTGATGGTTAGAGGTGCAAGGAAACCTAAGGGGTCGAAGATCTTCGCGATCTCGCTCAGAATAACTCGTTTTGTACAAGGTCGGATTGAAGATTTAACATCAAAGGAAAATGTATCGGTAGTTGGCTCCCACTTTAAACCAAGCACCTTTAGGCTACAAGAGTCATGGCCGGTAAATGTTTTGGAACTAAGCAGACATTCTTCCTGAGGAATATCAGAAAGTAACTCTGGTATGTTACTGGCCCACTTCCTCAACTGGAAATGCCCTAATTCCAAAAGCTCTATAATTTGTGCTTTAGCCTCTAGAGCCTCGTCCAGAGTCTCACAACCGGTTACAATGTCGTCAACATAAATCTCGCTATGCAGAATTTGGTTTGCTAGAGGAAATGCAGAGCCTTCATCCTCAGCTAGCTGTTTAAGAGTTCTACATGCTAGAAACGGTGCAGAGGAGACTCCGTAGGTGACAGTATTTAACCTGTATTCCTGCAAAACTTCACCAGGGCTAGACCTCCAAAGAATCCGTTGATAATCTCTATGATTATCAGCTACAAGAATCTTTCTATACATCTGACGTATATCCGCTAAAAACACAACTACGTGTAAACGAAAAAGGAGAAGAACCTGCACTATATCACTCTGAAGCTTAGGGCCTGTCAGTAGCGTGTCGTTTAACGACCTACCGCTGGCGTCTCGGGCCGATGCATCGAAAACAACGCGAAGTTTTGTGGTGCTACTATCTGGTTTAACAATGCAGTGATGTGGTATATAATATTTACCTTCACCGAGCTCCTTCACGGGGACAAGCGTCATATGGCCACTCTTCTCATAGTCCTCCATGAATTCTGAATACTGCTTATATAACGTCGGATCGCGGGAGAGACGGTTCTCAATGGCCTTGAAACGCCTTAAAGCAAGACTACGAGAATTCTCAAACTTTGGCTCTATACCATCCTTAAAAGGTAACTGAACTCCGTATCTGCCTGTTGAATCACGATAATGGTCGGTGACATATGCCTTTTCACATGCCATATCTAGTGGTGTGAGAATTGATGCTTGAGGAACATTATCAATCTCCCAGAAGCGTTGAACCATAGAAGTCAGCTCGTCGGATTTGGCTGTATATTGTAATAAGGACGAGGATGTGAGGTGTGTTCTACCTAATAAAAGCCATCCAAAGACTGAATTCATCGCAACAGGTTGATTAGACCGACCCTTCATACATTGGTCCAATAGAGAATCAGCGAATATATCTGCACCAAGCAAAATATCGATAGGCCCAGGTATATCGAAACCTGGATCTGCCAAGGGTAACGATTGAATGTGAGACCAACCATTCGTATTAAGTTTAGCAATAGGCTGATCGCCACAAATAGTTGATATGACATGCATGTCAACATCGAATAAAACCTTGTTGTTTGATGCGAGTGAACAACGAACCATGTGACTAACATCTGCAGACAATCCACCTAAACCGTTAATATTTGCATCGCATGGTACTTGTTTAATATTTAAGGTTCGAGCTGCGTCACAAGTAATTAAATTGTTTTGGCTGCCAGTATCAAACAGTGCCCGAAAACAATGATACCGACCCTTTTCATCTACTATCTGCACTATAGCGGTAGCAAGAAGAACAGTTGTGTTTAGTGAAGATTTTGTACATAATTCGTAACCAGAGGCCTTGGCGATTAAGGACACAGAACGAGACGGGGTATCGGTAGATTGCTCTTTGTGAAGCAATGTGTGATGTTTATGTTTACATTTAAGGCATCGGAAAATCGACTTACACTCTTTTAATTGATGAGATGATTTAAGGCAGTTGAAGCACCATCTTTTTTCGTTTGCAACAGACATGCGTTCATCTACCGATTTTGATAGAAATCGCTTACAATGTGCAATTGAATGAGTAGCATCTGTGCAAAACGAGCATTTAGGCATAACCTTGGAGTTGTCATGCCGCGTTTCTCCAGTTTTTAGTTTATCATCCGAATGACTAGAGACTAATGTGTGAGTAACAGGACGACGTTTAACAATATTAGAAGGAGGCCTAATCGAATCCTTTACAACATGAAAAGCGGCTTTAGTAGCTTCAGAAAAATGATTATCTCGTATAAGCGCTTCACATCTTGAATGTAAAAACTCTTTTAAATTAATATATTTAGGAAATTCAGAACTACAACAACTTTCTTCGAAATCCCGGCGCAACTTCGATTCTAATTTCGATAGAACATGATAAACGATTATAAATTCCCATTGCTCAACAGGTAAATTTAACTTTCTTAAAATACTCAAATTCTCATCAATACTGTCCAAGCTACGACGAAAGTCATTTATATTTTGAATTTTCAAATTTACATTTAAAATATCCTTCCAACAGGTATAAGCTAATTCACGAGTATTCTGATAGCGCGCGATTAACGCGGCATACGCATCTGAATAATAGTCACCGGTTACGGGAAACACACGAATAAGTGACAACGGATCGCCGCTTAACGAAGAGATTAAATAATGAAATTTCTCAACGTCCGTTATGGAGTTACAATTATGTATAAGAGCGTTAAATGTATCGATAAACTCAGGCCACTTCTTTATATTGCCTGAAAAACTCGGTAATTGGATTTTCGGTAAGCGTACATGAGACAAAGGAGATTTGATGTTAGAACTCGTGCCAGCCGACATATTAGACGTGTCAGATAAATTCAATTCACCTCTCGTTAAACTACGAAGTATAGCCATGACTTGAAAGTATGCATCGTCAAAACGCGCACGTATGTCATCATCATCAACGCTGCCATCACACGAGTCCAAAAGTTCGAGTATAAAGAAATGCGCTTCTTCAAACTCAGACACAAACCTTTTTGCCTGATCGCAGTACGAGAAAAAAAGGTCACAGTGAACCTCATCGCCTTTTGCTTTCTTACCGATTTCCAATGCTTTTAACATACGATTTAATGCAATAGTACGTTTCCTTTTGAGAGATGGTAAGTCATGAACAGTATAGCATTCTGTTCCCGTCTGTTTTATCTTCGATTTACTAGAAGTATTAAGTTTACGGCTACTACGTTTTGGATTAAACGACATTTTGTAAAATAAAAAGAAAATATAATGGTTACGAGATAACTGTAATAAAGCAATATAATGTTATAAGCGAATAATAGTTATAACTACGTATAAGTTGTCTTTAACTTGCAATTCTCTAATTAGTCATATGCGCGTCTTACTGCGCGACGGTGGCGTGTATGAGTACAATGCAACGTAGGTATATCTTGCGAAGGAACAAATATTTAGATGTAAATACGTTGATTGAGTTTCGTTATGTTGTGAGTTAGTGAATATTAAATTGCTACAGCCGATTAAGATTATATAAACACCGTATAAATGTATAGATTGTTTATATTTGATCTGTAACTATCTAACATTCTACGTATAAGAAAGTGCACGAATCATCTGCGATAGGTAGTTATATTATTTAAACTGTATGCAGATTTTATAACGTATTATTAATAATAACGAACGAAGTTAAGTGAAAATGTGAACGTTGCAATTGAATGTGAATGATATTCAAAAGTGGTGAACAAGATGTCGGTTAGTGAAGGAGCGTATTAAGGTACAGTATTAAGTATGATGTATGAGACAATGGCCGAAAGTAGGTATAGATTATTTTTATATTTTATATATTACAAAAAAGTATGCTTTGTAATGTTGTAAAATTATGTATTATGAGTAATACTTTCGACTAGAGTAGGTAGTATACTTATTACTTTACGGACAAAAAATACCAGCTATATTAACGAATTCAAATACGGCAAGCGATATAACTAGGCACCTTTGTTCCCGGGTTTCGGCACCAAAAGATGTGGCGACACGGACCTGCCGAGGGTCCGGTGACGACACTCTGGATCAGAACAGGATGTTCTGCCGATAAAACGATCGGTTCAACGATATTCAAATGAAACGCATAATGGGCCTGGACAACAACAAGCACTTACCGGTCGTACTGTGGCAATCCAAGCCGAGGTGCCTGGTCGAGGTTTAACGCCGTATCTTCGTGGATGGCGGCGGAGCTAAGTTGGGCAGCCCAGCACAGACTTTGTGCTATAAGCTGGTATATATGGACGCGACACTGTTCACACTATTGAATTCACTTCGAGTTAAGGGTTGTATGTGGTTCGCGCGTTCTCTTAGAGCAGGAATAGACGAGTGGGGTCGTATTTTAAATAGAAAACGAATTTTATAGCGGCGCCTGTACCGGTAGCAACACATCACCATTCATTCCAGCCCGGAACCAATCAAAATGCAGTACGATCAGTATGTTCATTACGTGAACCTTGGTATTGGCCAGGTCCGCCGCGTGACATTCAAATAGGATTGAACCCAACGTAATTGAATGGAGAATGAACAGAATGATTACACGTTAAGGTGATTTTTCTAAACCGAAATAGCTACATCTGTATATATAAAAATCAATTGCTGTTCGTTAGTCCCGCTAAAACTCGAAAACGGCTGGATCGATTTGAATAATTCTATTTTTTTTTGTTGGGGGTGTGTCAGGGGTGGTTTAAAAATAAAAAAAAAATAGGGAAAATCCCAAAAAAAAAACTCCTGGAAATTCGAAAAGTTTAGAGATTTTTATTTTGTATGGGGATCACTAACCGCTAAAACGTACCTAGCGAACAACCCAAGCAAAGCGAGGGTGAGTCGCTAGTATATAATAAATGTTTAATATGACCTGCCTGACTAATTTATAATATATAACCCAATTACCGAAATCGCTGGATCTATACTCTATAGAGCTGTATTTTGACAATGCATTCTTATAACGGTTTGGCTATTTGCCAAGAAAAAGTTTACCGTAAGATAAATGTCGAAAATTTAAATAGCATCTCAGTTATAGGGAAAATTGGGAATTCTATTACGTTTTTAAAATAATTCAGTCGCTTAACATCCCACTGCTGGGCACGCGCCTCCCTTAAGAATTTAATTAATTCAACCCTTAAGTACAGTAAATTGAAAATTTATTTTTAGAATGCAATAAGTCTTTTCTATATAGCTTTAATTTCTCTATACAGATTTTAAATAAAACTATTTTCTTTGAATGCTTTACAATGTTAGAAATGTCGGGAACTAGAAATTAAAATATTCGCGAAAAAAAAAACAAAAAATATAGAAAAATAAAAAAATAAAAAATATAGAAAAAAAATCAAATATTCCCATAAATCTGAGAATGTGTTTCCTATTTATGTTTTGATTTTAATTGGAATTTAAATATAAATAAGTAGTGCTTATTTCTTAAATCTGCTTAAATATTATGTTTCTGTAATAAACAGCTATTAATCTTATTCATTCGTTTTTTAATTTTTAAGAGCAAAAATTATAGACCATCGAGAATCAATCGACGGTTTATATTTTTATTACACTAACACTATTACGTTTTCACACTATTTTCAGAGTATGAAATTCTGATATTCCTTCAAGTTATGATCGCTGTTACTGACGCTGTCAGAAAACTTGACGTGAGTCGTAACATACGAAAAATCCTAGTCTGACAGTTTTAATCCACATACGTATAATAATCTACACATATAATAAAATTCTAACTGAACAGAATCTGTACGTTAAATATATAAAAAAAATCTTATTGAAATAGTCATTATTATCAAAACAGTAATAGAATTTATAGTTTCTGTCTGTCTGTTTGTCTGGGAATGCATCACAAGAAAATCACCGGACAGATTTTGATGAAATTTGGTATGATGATAGCTGGTTATCCGGGTCAACTTATAGGATACTTTTTACTGAGGAAAAATATCTCATTTATGAGAAATCTTTGCAAACCGTTAAAACGTACCTAGGAACGAACCCGAGCGGAGCGAGGGGCAGTCGCTAGTAACAGTATGGTAAATCGAGTATATTCAATACGTACATTTAATTCGTCTGCTATGCGAGATTAAATAAAGCATTCAATTTATTGATACATTGTGCGCAAGCGCGTGAAAGTTACTATAAGAAAAAAACTCAAGATTGTTTTCTAACGTATTCGTTATTATTTGCTTTCATACTGATAAAGCGTAGGTACGAAAATGATTTATACATATAGATTTATACATATTAAGACGACCCGTTTGGCTCAGTATGTAGTGACCCTACTTGCTGTGCCAGCGGTCGCGGGTTTGAGCCCCGCTGGGGCATTCCTTTGTGTGATGACGAATGTTTGTACTCCAGTCATGGGTGTTTATATTTATAATACGTATGTATGTATTTAAAGTTATATATGTGTAGTGTATCAACTATCTGGTATCCATAACACAATCCTCGTAGCTTACCGTGGTATTAGATGGTGCTGTGTTAATGTCCCAACATATTTATTTATTTATATATTGTAAACCAAGGTTAAAATTCATTAATTCTTTTGTTTTTTTCCTATACATTCTAATACCATTAATTCCGTGATATATAAATTTTAATTTGTATTTTGCTCATCACTACACTGAGTATTAAGTATGGAAAATTATATGTTGCATTTTCTTGAGTGTAACATCTAAAATAAAAGTAAAACGCTGTAAATCCTAAAGCATTTAAATAAAATAGATCAAAGTTTAAGGAGTGCAAAAAATAAAATAAAAAATCTTCCAATGATTTTGTACTTGTTTTGTCTGCTTTATTTGAAGTAAAACCTACCTATCACATAAGCGGAACTGGAGGCAAAAGCTAGCAGTAGTAAATAATTCCAGTAATTTGGGATTAAGTCACACATTCGTAGGGGATGTAAAATTATTTTATAAAACAACTAGCAGAAGCCGTGGCTTCGCTCGTGCTAAAACTACAAAAAAATAATCTAAAACGGTAGGTTTCATACAAACTTTCATCCCCTATTTTACCCCCTTATGGGATAAATTTTGAAAAATGCTGAAACACGTATCTCTTTAATTATATTGAAGAGCATTAATACCAAGTTTCAAGTAATTCTGATCATAAATATTTTTTTGGGTTGTATTATAACGTGTTTTCCCGTGGGAATAAGATAATCTCCCGCTATATAAAGTAGCTTATGTTACTCTCTAGCTCTCCAACTATCTTTGTACAAAAAATCACGCCAATCCGTCACTCCGTTTCGAGGTGAAAGAAGGACAAACAAACAAACAAACACTTTCACATTTATAATATTAAAGAATGGATACTTTGACATCTTATTAGTAAATAAACAAGTCACGTTGCTATTGTATTCGTTCTTTTTACATAATTTTATTAAATAGCACATGTTTTCTTTACAAAATAAACGACTAGTTCGATTCTTCATGCTATATGTAATAATGTTGTAAGACAATTATTATGGTAGGTATATGCAGCGTTGAAGTAAAAATGTCGCATTACACATCGCGATCTGATTGTTAGCTGCTTACTGCGGTTGGTCACGCGACTCCCTAAATGGTTTTATAGGTTTACAATTATTACAATTTAACGTTGGTTTGATTTATATAGGATAACTAACTGTTGCGTGCTGTTATGTGCTATATACTACGTAGTCTTTAATTTCAAAAGGTTTGTGGGCAGAGTCAGTTTAGTAATATAAACTAATATTATAAATTTGAAAGTGTGTTTGTTTGTTTGTCCTTCTTTCAGGTCGAAATGGAGTAACGGATTAGCGGATGAGTAACGGACCTGGAGACAGAGTGCTGTAACTGTATTTTTTCATTGTTACTTCTGTTTTCAAACTCTTCTGTTTTAATATACTATCTCTTGTGTTTTAATATTAAGAAAATATAACTTAACTAGCAATACACCCTCGCTCCGCTCGGGTTTGTTCCTAGGTACGTTTTAACGGCTAGTATGAATTTCTTAAAGATGAAATATTATCCCGCAGTAAAAAGTATGTTGACCCGGATAATCAGCTATTTTCATACCCAATTTCATTAAAGTCTCTCCAGTGCTTTTATCGTGATGCGTTCCCAGACAGACAGACGGACAAAAATTCTAAAAACTATAGATTCGGCCTCTGTATCGATAATAATGGCTATTTCATTAAGATTATCCAAAAATATTCAATTTACAGATTCGACTGAGAATTTTATTATTTTATTATATTTTTATTTATTATATTGTGTAGATAACTGTTATTCGTACTGCATCTTCCTGAAGAATACTACCACTGCATGATCACGATCAATGCTAACAAATTATTTTCTGTCAAAATTTTCATTTTACAGGATAAATGTCCACTGCTTTTGCGGACATAGGCTCCCAAAGATTTTCAAGCAAACTGGTCTTAAGTAATCCGCATTTAGTAGCTGATCTTCATGCCTCTCACTATTTCTTAAGTATACTCACTAGGACCTCCAACCTAAAATTATGGATTTAAGCTATGATGAGTTAGAATATATTAGTTAGAATATAATACTAACATGATTTTTGACTAATTCTGGACAATATACTATAATAATGTATAGATAATCCGATTTCCAGCCAGAGGTAACAATGTCGCATTACACTTTCCATCTGCTCCTCACCGAGTTTATTGTGGCGTGACACGCGATGCATACTGTTAATACATTTTAGGCAATAAATCTTACACAAAGCTTGTAATTTGTGCAAAGTTCATTCAATTTTTTTATTCTATATTCTTTTAAGCTTAAATCTTTGATATTATATTTATTTAACAAATATCAAGTATACCCTTATTAACACTTAATATTTTTTAATCATAGCTTTTCGAGAACATCCCCCCTTCTATAGGCAAATATTTAATGGAAATCCGAGCAGTAGTTTTTTAGATTAGCACGAATATTTTAAATGAGAAAGTTTAGATGTTTGGATGTTTGTTAGTCAATTACGCCAGAACAGCTAAGCGGATCTTGATGAAATTTGACACAGAGATAGATCATAGCTTGGAATAACTATAAAGGCTACTTTGTATCGCGAAAAAATGTACGGTTCCCGTGGAATATATTTGTTTTTGTTTTTCTAGTCGCAAACCCGGCCGTAGGAAGGATGTGCCGCTAGTAACTGATAATTCTTTTCTAATACATATATAATTTCTTCTGGTCAACTTTCAACGAACAAAAATTAACTATGAAAATAATATCAATTAAATTATAAGTATGATTATATAACTTAAGTACCTACTCAAAACTCTAAACAAAAGAGTTAAATATAAACATTTTGATCACTCCGTCCAACTTCTTTATGAAAGCTTCACAGCGTAGCTCAAACGTAAAATTCGTTTACCCAAAACTAAGAGAAACATTTGTCGTCGCAAACGAAACTGTACAAACTTAATTTGTAAAGAACTAAGCGTTGTAAAAAGCAAGTGACAAAACAATTTGCAATCGAAAGTTTATTCGTCTCCATATAATTTAAGCAGAGTGGGGAAAACGTTTAATGGAATCTGCATAAGTAGTCCGACGAAAAACAAAGCCGGCAAGACGCATTCTGCAGTTCGTCTGTTGGCTCGAGCAGAAAGAAAAATGAGAGTAGAAAATAAAATGCAAAGAAGCTACGTCAATCGGGATGCGGGACGCAATCAACATCTCATTAGTGGACTCCTTAATTATGTTGTCTTTTCCTTCGTCGATTTCTCCGATAAATCGTTTATTTTTCAACCAACTACAAATGAAAGGTCCAAATTTTGACTGTTGATCTTTTTATGTACTAGCTTTACGTAGCTTTACTTTACGTAGCCTTTAATAATATTTACTTATGATGCTTAGTATATAAATTCGATGGATCGATCCCAAAAGATAGGAAAAAAATATATTAGAATAACATTTTTATTTTATTAGCAATGAGGATTTTAATAGAAAAATTTAATTAAAATATTTTCCTATTTACTATATTATGTTATTCAACGATATAAATGTACTCGTATGTGTATTGTACTTATAGTGTAAAATGCTGGATTTTTTTTATAATGCCCAATTTTATACAGTGCTACGCATCTCTATATTTTGCGCTTCAAAGCTACTTTTACTATTGCTTTGCTATTTTATAGGAATGTCAGTATAATAAAACACGTTTTTGACAAAGTTGACAATGCCTACTTTTTTAACCAACTTCCAAAAAGTATGTTTTTTATGTATGTTTACCCCCTTTTCTTTGAGATGGCTAGGGAAATTTTGCTAGTTTAAAATGTATTTTATTGAGGTAGATTTCGAAGCAGTCCTATGTGTTTTGTTTTTACTTAGAGCACATCATTTTCGAGAAAATCAGAAAATAATAATGACATTTCCAGTAAGCAAATGTAGCAAGACTTTTCGTGGTTAATTCGTTCATGTTAGAAGTGTATGTTGTGTTGGACATCCAAATGACAGTACAGTAACTAAGCATTATCGAGCTGATTTGACAGTGTCGCCAAAAGTTTGATAGTGGAACTCTTAAACGACTACCAGTAAATACTATGAGATTGGGTATATTTTATCAAGTCTAATACGTTAGGTTGAATTTGAGACGTTGATTATTGATTTTACTGATAAAATTATTACAAAACGAGGCTTTTTATTAACAATAAAGCCTGAGAGAACGTAACTTCTTTTAGAAAGACGTATGAAGTCCGCAAACCTGTATTTGGAGAGCGTGGTGGAGGCCCTTGCCCAGTGTCCAGAAGGACGGTAAAAAGGGCAGAATTAATAGATGAATTACATATCTCGTGCTATCCACAACCAATAGGTGATTATTAAAGCTTGGATCGTGAATAAATTGAGTTGCAAAAAGTTAAATGAGCTCCAGTGTAAGTCTTGTTTTACTTTGAAAAGATAATTTACTTGCATCATAAGGAATGACTTACAAGTGGCTTTATTTAGCCACGTCTCTCAAATCATAAGCTTGTTTCAAAATATTTTTGATGTAAGGGAATGGTAACAAGTAATGTGATCAGATTAGAAATTTCTGAAGACATTTGTTTTTGAGGGAAATACGTATCTATGTATATATTTTAATTTATTATGTTCTTATTATATGGAAATATAAAATAAAACATACTTATATTTTCAACTTCTCTTAGAATAGTTACCCATTTTTCCTTGTAAAGTACTATTATCCTTGTGAATTTATGTCAACACCGATAAAAAAAAGTGTAACATGCGTAGTAAAGACTTATTTGCGAATTATATTATACTAGCGTTTAGGTTCATCTCTAGGTATGTTTTAACGGTTAGTATTGAATAGACTATATTTTATATGGTATATATCCCATAGCCTCTCTCGATAAACTGACTTTCTATTGCAAAAATATTTTTTTAAAATAGGATTAGTACCTACTCGTATTTCCTGAGATTAGCGCGCTCAAATAAACAAACAAATTCTGCCCTTATAATATTAGTATAGATGTGCCCACGTTTGGCTAGAGCGGAAGTCAAATCTTTGCCCTATAACGTCAGAGTATGTTCCACACCTTCACAACAGTGTCCATAAATATTTAAATATGTATAATAAATCAGTAGAAAATCTAAAATTGGAAACATTAAAGTAGCTTTTTTAAGTAAAATCTACAGCATAAAATAAAAAAGATAAGAAATATTATATCAAATGAAATTGATATCATTCAAGAGCACTATCAAGATGAGCTGATATTACTAGAAGGTAAATCGTGCATAAAAAGTGAATACATCGGGCGGTCAATGATATATGATTTGAGATCACAAGCCGATCTCGATAGCGCGCGGAATTGTCCACTCGGACCACCATTATCTGTTTTGTATGGAAAAGATTTCCTATCGCATATTATTTATGTTATGGTAAACAGTGAAAGGGCAGGAGATAAAAAATAATAAACGCCAAGTCTTTGTGTGGTATTTGTGTTAATTTTGTATGATAATAAAATAGTTAATATGAAGTTTATAGTATAAGAGAAGTAGTTTAACATTGTAAGGAATAAGTCCATATGCAAAAATTCTCGGTAATGTATATAATAGTGATGTAACAATACCTGCATTTATATTCGCATTCGCGAAAATTCGCATGTTTTTTGTCATTCGCATTCGCGTTCGTATTTTCAATAAACGAAAAAACGATGCGAATGTTTGGCAAACAAAAATGAAATTATATATGGAATGTATAGATAGATATGGAATGATAACACAACTGTGTTTTACTCATATTTTTATATCACTTTGTCACTTTGTATAGATATGAGTCAATTTAACAAATGTAATAGTACTAAATCAACCTCAAATCACAACCAATCTTTTCGAATGATTTATATGTGACTAAATTCGTTTTTTCAACCTGTATCGGCTCGCTTATGTTTGGTTTAAATATGGCCGACACGAAATGCCAAACATGTCTGCTTGACATTTTGCGAAATTTTATACGAAAGTCAGTCCGTCAACATTCGCATTTGTGAATAGTGGAGAGGAATATTCGCATTCACGAATTTAAAAAATCGAACATTCGTTACATAACTGGTAGTTACCTACATACATATATTAAGTATTAATAATAATTACATAATGAGAACTCATATTACTTGAGATAATATAATAATCAACGCTTTGGCTATCAATAAGAAGCTGTCGATCTGGCTATTTTTGTATCAGTTAAGTTTAGTGAAGATATGATGTTACAGATATTTGTATACCGCCAAACTGACGGGTTAAATAGGCTAATTAAAATTAATTCACCAACATTGTTCGTTGACAACAAAATATTATCTACTTATTAGTTACCAAACTTAGCCGACAGCCATTAGTTTTGTGCAAATCCTTTGTCCATAAAATAGCAATGAAATTTATGGAGGAATGCCAAAAATAGCGTACAGATTGAGTCTGATCTATAATTTCAAATCACAAAATACAAAGTAAAATACTATGCCTATTACTCTACAAGTAATTTTTCATTCCATCATTTTTGTGTTCCTTTCTGAAGTACTAACAAAAGCTATATACCGCTCATAGCAAGCTTTGAAAGCCTTTTAAAAGGCATCGAAGTATAATTCAGATTTTCGTAATCTTCTCGTTCTATTCATTTCTCTCGTGCCTCTGCTAAGTGAGTTCAAATGAATTTTTTGGTTATTTTATTTTGTACGACGCATCTTTTATTTTAGTCTGGGACACGCTATTGTTTCAAACACTTTAACAAACGAATTCGCACGCTACTTCGTTTAAATTTTATTACTCTGTGAATAGAGTGAAAAGGAATAAGAGTATGTCATCATTACTAACTCGAAAATGTTTCTTTTCGTATTTTCGTGCTTACTCGAAATTGGAGGACAAATGTTGGTTCTCTTTGAACTTTTTTCTTGTGCTTCACTACTGGTTAATGATTGTAATACGGCTATTGAGATGTTTGCAGTTTAAGCTTTGATAATACGTATTTTTTGCTGTGATTATCAAAAAATGTGTATGATTAGTTAAATATAATTAATTTTTTTAAGTTAAAAAAAATAAAAAATAAAAAAATGTGTACTGTTACTTATTAGAATGTTTGTGTTTTTTATTCTTTTCAGTTTGTATATTTACTAATTAAAATAATTATTAGTTTTAATTGGTTGCTTAAAGTGTTTTATATATTTTATTATTACAGTCGCATCGGATTATATGAAGAAATTAATAACTAATTATTGTAAGTACTATTTTGTAAATTACTACTCTATTATTATAGACTGATATAATATATCGTAGGATGATTTGATAATTTGAATTTTTAAGAAAACCCTAGGGATGTTTGGAAAAACACGGATAATTAGACAATGGTGAAAACATTTCTCAATTTTTCAATAATAGATCTCTCTAGTAAAAGCCAATATACTCGTATAAATTAGTCCCAACGAAGGTTGAGAAGGCTTAGGTTTTCGGGAAAACTCGAATTATCAAATCTTCCTACGACATAATATATCAGTCTTGGGTTATTATTTTTAATCTTTCAGTTATTCTTAAAGATATGAATATAATTTGGTACATATAAGGGCAACTTATTGTTTTCAACCGACTTCAAAAAGGAGAAGGCTCTCAATTCGGCTGTATTTTTTTGTTTGTCACCCCAGAAGTCCGTCATTTATTAATAAATATGTTTTTTTTGTTTTGATTGAAAATGTATACTTACAGATTGGTTTCATTTAATTTAAAAAAAAATACCACCCCTAAGGGTGGAAAAATAGCTAATGAAAGTTTAACCTACTTCTAATGGACATATTAACTTGAAACTTTTCAAGTGTGTCTATTGCCGTTGATAATATAGTGATACGGTATCGTTGACCTGATCTGATAGTAAGGCCAGGAGGTAGTTAGGTGGAACTCTTCAACGGCTAATAGATACTTTGAGTTTGGGCATATTTTGTTTGATTTGACAAACCCAATACATTTGGTTTGTTTAGAATTAGATTTTAGAGCCTGATTTTTAGTGTTACTAATAAAAGCGATTTTTAGTTTGTCAGTCTTCATATAAAAATTGGCATCAAACTAACTTAAACTCTATTAAAATACTTTATTCTTACTTTGCTACTACTATGTCTACACTAAAAATAGAAAAATAAAAACTGAAAAAAAACCGACTTCTAAAAAAACACTAAAAAGTAAAAAAAAAACTGATTGGTAGTTTTCATTTACAGTAGGTGCCAACTGCCAGCCGATACAAATCAAAGCACATCGACTTTGTAAATATCTTATTATCTATAGTAAAGGAAAACTACCAATCAATTATTTTTTACTTTTTAGTGTTTTGTCATACAAATGTCATATTCCAATTAATTTCTTTGATTTCTTTGAAATACATTGCATACTAATTAAGTTTATTAAAGCACGGTAATTATTCTTTTACCTTTGTACTCATTCACTCCATAATTATTACTTAATGTTCTAAATGCTACCGTTCCTAGCACGACGTGTTAACTGTTCAGTCTTTTAAAGAAATATTAAAGTGATGTAAAAGATGTAAATTACTGAGCAGGGTATCCCAAGACGCCAATTTACTTCGTAATATTTTATTCATTGTCTGACTGGCTAGTAATAATGACTGGAGACGGCGGGATAAGTTTCGCCTTGAATATTTTATGCGACGTATTAAATTTTTGTACGGTGGCGCACCGTTGACATAAATTACACTAAGATTATGTAAGATATTTTAACATGCTTGTTTGTTCTCTTTTAACTGGATATTTGCTTTTATACCAGCTACGTGTCTTCGCTTCGCTTGGGTTTTCTATGTATCTAATACAACGGCGGGTCAATAACTCCGTGAATTTTTTATTGTAACACAAGTTTTTGAATAAAAAATCATTTTATTTTTTAATGTAGTCTAATTTGAGCTCTATACACATACTTTATATACATACAAGAATTGCTCATTTAATATTATAAGATATATGTAGCTCATTTCTTGTATATACTATACTGTATAATTTTTATTTAAATAGGGTACGTTTTTTAACTGTGCTGATTTTGATATAGTTATATAGAAAAGATGATCTATGTATAGTCTTACATCACACAGTATCTATACAAATATTATAAAGAGGTAAAGTTTGTGAGTTTGTGACGTTGTAGGGGGTTATCTCTGGATCTACTGAACCGATTTAGATAAAATTTGGTAAGAAGATAGTTTGAGACCCTGGAAAGGACATTGTATGGGGAATCAACCTAGGCACGAACCCGACCGAAGCGAGGGAGAATTGCTAGTCTTTTGTATATTTAACGTTTTGAAAGTGTGCTTATATTTTTGCACAAACTTTTTTATAGATCATTCAACACCTATCACTGTTATTATATATTATTATCCTAATTGTAACTAAAAGTATAGCTTTAATCCAGAACTAAAAACGAATCCTGATGGTCATGACATTTTAAAACTAGATCAATTTTTTTGAAATTTACTGTGTAATTTACTCTTAAATTTTAATACATATAATTCAATTACCGCAAATATAATATTAGATACTAAAACCCCTCGCCAGCTGTACGTGAGTAAAATTTTACACAGTGATTAGTTATTTATGAAATTTATACTGTGCAAAATCGTGTTAAATCGGACCATGCTCTAACATTTCCTAACAAAATACTCCTCGTTAATTTTCACAAAACGAAACAATTATGAATAATAATGAATACAAAAGTTTGCAATCACAAATATTAAATCTGAATATTTGAAATGGAGAGGTTTCACAGTTAAAATTTGTCATCCACTCCGTTAGCTTCTTTTTTGTTGTTTGCGCTATTTGCTTTTTCATTTCCCACTTCATCAACAGAAAAACATGAATCTTTTTTATGTTAAATGTTCATAAAAGTTTATTTCATAAAAGGTATGAGTATTAATAATATGAAGTTGTTAATTTCTGAATATCTATTTTATGTAGATATAGTTATAAAATATATAGGTTATGTAATAGGATGTTACGCTTGTGATAGTTATGTCAGCTAAAGAAGGGTATAGAGTAGATACTTCTATACATATAATAAAATTGTAACTAAGCCGAATCAGTACATTAAATATTTTTTGGAAAATCTTATTAAAATAGACATTAATATCGATACAGAGGCCGAATCTATAGTTTTTAGAATTTTTATTTGTCTGTCTGTCTGTTTGTCTGTTACCGCGTCACGGAAGAACTACTGGAGGGATTATGATGAAATTGTATAGTATGATTATAGCTGGTTATCCGGGTCAACATATAGGATACGTTTTACTGCGGAAAAATATCTCATTTCTGAGAAATCTATACTAAACGTTAAAACTTGTAAGTAAAAGTTTTAAAAGAAATGCAATATCAGTTATTACCTCAGTATAAGCACAATTGTTAGTATAATAATATAATAGTAGATTAATTTTTTATTATTTGAGCTATTGCCTGATTAAAAATATTGCTAACTATTAGAATTGGTTTAGACGAATTACGTAGAAACGAGCATTTTTTTTTGTGAAACCTATATGTATAAAGCTATAGTTATGTATGTGATTGTGAAATAATAGTAAATGTAAGCACTAGCTAGGACATGCAAAGATTTTCACGCAAAAAAATACATAAGGACTAAATAAAAAGGAAAAAGTGAATCTGATTATAGATAGAGCAAAAGCATTTCATTTTAATAATAACTTGTGGTCCTTCAAAGTTTATTTACAATAAATAGTATAATCAATTGAAATTTCCAAAGTCATGAATAATTCTGGGTTTAACGAAACTTTCTAGGTCGCCCTTCGTCCCGGCTTGTACACGGTAATAGCGCGTTTCCTTGGTGTTCAGTGTTTTAATTTTGCTTATGTTACAATCCTACATATAGTAATAATAATAATAATATTATAACTAAGTACCTGGGCCACCGAGCTTCGCTCGGGTTTTTGGCCTAAAGTACGATTTACTTTTTTTTTAAACTAAAAACTTGAATAAATATACAAAAAAACAAGAGTAAAAACTTTGTTTGCGACCGAGATTTGAACCTGGACACCTGTGATTGTTAGCACCTTGGCCGCTTGACCACGATGCTTACACCAGAGCGTGCAAATTACTGACCATATTTTGCGTGGAATAATGCAAAAGAAAACTACATGAAAACTCGAAAACACGCGTTTTCTCAGACATAATCTAGATCGATTTATCGTCCCCGAAACCCCTGTATATATCTGTATATATATATATATATATATATATATATATATATATAAGAATTGTTCGTTTAAATATATTAGATATTATTAATGAGCCAGTGTATTTCCGTGTTTGTATTTTTGAAATAACATCCATTTATCTCTATTTGATTTTCCGCACATATATAATTACTATCTACACTAATATTATAAAAAGGAAGAGTTTGTTCGTTTGTTTGTTTCTTTGATAGTTTGTTTGCTTGAACGCGCTAATTTCAGGAACTATTAACCCGTTTTGTTTTGCATTATATACTCCGTTTATTGAGGAAGGCTAATATCATATAACATATAGTCTATCTATTCTAAACTGACCGTTAAAAAGTATCTAGGGATGAACCCGAACGAAGCGACTCCCTAGTTTTTTATAAGCTAGAAAATATTATATGGCAATTTTTTAACCTTGTAAATAAAGTGGTTCCTATTAGATATTAAATAAATACATATTGTTGTTGGTGTTTTGACTTGATTTTGACTTATCTCTATCCATTAGTCAGTTAGTCAGGTATATGTTAAATACGAAAATGCTTCATAAGCACAGAAATAAGGATAATATTTAATTTCATATTCTTAGTTAAATTTTATAATTAAAAGAGTGCTTATAGAGGTTCAATAAAAGTAAGAGTTCTTAAGAGTTTAAGGTCAAGATAAAACGATCGAGATCAAATTTCATCATCTAATATTTATTATATTTAACTAAATTTAATTAATAGGTCGTTTCCACAGTGGAAACGGGCGCTTAAACATTTCGGCAGCTCCATTCAATAAACTTTAATTTGATGAAGTGGGGCGTGGATGGGCGGTTTTTAGACTTGTTCATGCCGTGATGCATGCGAGGGCTATTGTTGCTGGCCTGACTTGCTAATTGTTTGTATTTGCATTCGCTGTAATTATATGGGATTCGGTATTTTTGCAAAGATTGATGTTTTGTGTATGTAAAATATTTATTTAATTACAATTTATTTATATTACAAAACTGTTGATTGTTGTGACAGTTTTATTAGTAATAAAACTAATTTGATTATAAAATGTATGCACACACTCACTTAAATATATAGTCTTACATGAGATAATAGGGTCCTGTGGAAGTTAGACTTACGCGACACAAGGTATCCTGGTGAGTACGTCACAGAACTTCTTCGCCCATTTTTTGTTACTCTATACTCAACATTTAATTTGTAATTAGATTAATGAGTATTTATATCCATTTACTTATACAAATTAAATAAATAAATAAATTTCTAAGCCCAAATTAAAAAAAAAACATTGTAACTTTTTAACAAATCTATTTTAAAATACTAAAAATTAAAAAAAATATCAACAACCGTAGTTAAATTACCAAGAAATATTGAAATCCAACAACTAAAATATGTAGGTAGCAACGTTGCAATTCTTATATTACAAAGCTTGAATGTTTAGCAGAAACTCGACAAATTGTAAATTGAGTCCTAACTGCTCGGCAATTTAAAAAACGCTGTATAAATCTTTTTCTCAATGCTGATTCCTCGTAACTAATTTACGGTCATTCATTTTAACAACAATGGTGAATGCTTGAGTTCACGCAAATGGCTTTAGAGGGGATACAAACCCTTGTATTACAAATAGAGGCAATGAGCTGAATAAGCTCTAGAAGAAAGGGCCGTATTGAGAACTATTGATGGCTGGGAGTTTTTCTTTAGATATATCTACAGTATCAGTAGTTCTACAACATTGTCAGCACTGAAGAAAATCTAAGCAAGCTTTATGTGTACTTTTAATTATAAATTTAATATATGTTTTTAAATAATATACTAGCCAATACCTTTTTAGTTTACTAGGTTTTCCCACTTATATTATAAACATGAAACTTTGATACTTCTTCAGGGTGTAGCTGTTCGATGGATTTGAGTGAAATTGGGAATGGCGGAAGCTTATATCCTAGTTCCTTAAACTGAAGTAACTTATTGTAATAATATTTTATTGATGTATTGTGCATATTTATTAGAGAGTTAAAACTTATTTTACATTTAGAACTAAATATAAAACTTTGTAGCAGTAACCCGTTTAGCAGTACGGAAACAACCAATCATGGCCATGTCATTTACCATGTAATTTAACCATCGTATGAACAGTATTTTTAAAACAGAACGCTTACCCGATATGCAAATTCAGGATTGGCTCAATAAATCCCGTGTAACGTACATACTCATGAGTCACAGCCCCGATGGAAATCACGTTAATTTCCGCGTCATACGAGGTTGGGTGGCCAGCGATTTTCAGACTGCCCCAGCTTTCTCTAAAGCTGTTTTCAATCAAGTCCTCGAAACCTGTGTATTTTTGGCTACTCCAAATTTCCCTTTTTGAATTTCAAATTTAACTTCTGATTTTTGTTAAGTGTGACGCAAAAAAATATTAAGATGTATGAATGTAACCTTAGATTTAAGAAGTTTAAACTGTGGTTTGGATGAAGCATACAAGTAGATTGTGTGTTTCTATAAGGTATTACTTTACATATGATATTATCACAGACCACAGTCTAATTATCGATACAGTAGACTAACTAAGGTATGGTATAGGTAAGGTGAACATTTATACATACTTTTATATGACAATCGGGAAATGGCTATAGGGCTAATGCCTATAAATTAAACTTACCCCAAGACAACAATATGGCGCTTTAATTAACATTGAAAATTTATCATGAAGTAGTTTTGATAATGCTTGCAGCATTTTCGTCGACATCAAAGTGGCGTTTCGGCAGCCGGTCTGGATTTATACTATTGTATGGATTATATAGGTATATTATATACTATACTATTTTTAAATTATGATGTTATTGTAGTCTTCACTTTATTTCGGCGCTTATCTTGAAGATTAAGATGTTGATAAAAGAATTGATTTTTAATATTGAGCTTAACATATCTTAAATAAAACTATCTTTTCGGACTTTTTCGCGAATTTATTTTGATTTTTGGTTCCCGACGTTTCGAATGCTTTACAGGTCTCTCCCGTTTTCGCGAAAAAATCCGAAACGATAGTTTTATTTAAAATGTCAAGTATTCGCTTAACATATCTATTTAGTATATTAATACTTCATTGTATTTTTTATAACATTTAAAACATATATACTGTCATGTATTTTTTGTACCATGCTCTCGTAGGTAGAACTTACACTATTTTACAAACAGCATTTGTATGTCACGATGGAATTTGTGAATTTCCACGTCACATGCGCTTCGGCTAGACAATTTCGAACTAACTCAGATCTGCCGGCACTGCATTAATTTAGTTAAGCTTTAGTAAACTGCAGTTGCGCGTTTTTAAGAGCTATTAAATTAATTTGGTTGCATATTTACAATATTACATTTAAAAAATAGATTTTATTGTAAGACACAACAACAACAATTTTTTTATTCAATTTATTTTAAAACTTGCGACTCACCCTCGCTTCGCTCGGGTTCATCTCTAGGTACGTTTTTTTTGAGCGGAACCCTAATTCTTTTTCTAAAACAAAAGTAGCCTATGTTACTCCCTATAACATCAGCTATCTTCTAGTGAAAGTCCCGTCATAATCAGTCCAGCCATTTCAGAGATTATCTGGAAGAAACAGATAGACAGACAAAAAAAGAGTTTTTCTTATAAGTACCGTATATAATTGCATATGCATTTAGTAAAACGCTGTTATTTTAACATTACATACAGACATTTCAATTTTATTTATCTGTTTAGATTTTTTCTCTTTATTTAAACTTTTCGTGTCTTTATTTAAATATACGAAAAAAATTAGCTGAATTGATCGAGCCGTTCTAGAGTTTTGCGCTTAGCAACATTCATTATTATTTATATAGATAGATAAATAAAGAAATTACTAACGCTAATATATAGTACATAAATTTCGAGACAAAAATTACCACAAGGATAGAAAATCATAAAAATCTTAATTTACCTGAGATTCGCAAAATTAAGTTTTTAATGTGTAAGAAAATGTTTTCTTGAAATTAGTTTTCAGCGAAGTTGACGTGCAAATTGTGAGTCGTCATTCTAGGAGTGGATAGGAGGGCTTTAGAGTCAGTTAATTTAAAATTTCATTATTCAGACTGCTCTCAAACAATCTCACAGAGGCTAACCAACTGTGTAAGAAATATTATAGTGCATAAGTGTACGCTTAAGCATAAGGGCACTTTTTTTCAAATCTCATTGAACTTGCTATGGGACGACGTCCAACAGGTAGACTGAGATAAGATACTTTATAGACAACATATGGCACTATCTGAGGTATAGTATATGCACATACCACCAAATTTGTAACTACAGAGTACATGTTTCGTAACAGAAAAACCCAGTAGCTAAATATTTTGGCCTGTCCCGAGAATCGAACACAGGACCTTACATTATTTAGCCGTAGAAGCAAGCCACTAGACCAATGAGGCAGTCGGTTTAAATCAAGGTTGTAATGCAGAGGGGGAAAGGACTTTCTGAGGATTTCCGTTTTTGAATACATATTAAGAATGACAATGTAGATATTTAGTCCGACTTGCTTAGGGCGTTATCGTCATTAATACTTACGAGTATATTCACATTATAAATGTGAAGGTAACTTGGAACTATTTGTTACTTAAACTACTAAACAGATTTCCATGATAAAAAAAAATATATATCTGTTAATTAACAATTGGCGAAAATATTACATAAAACCAAACAAGATTATAGCGAATACCTCCTTTTTTGTAGCAGGTCCAAACACTAATTAATATTTGTTTTATAATTACAAAAGGAGAAAAGTGAATAATCTTAACGTGTACAATAATAATTTTCTGGGTAATTTATGTAACTGTCAAATTTGATTTAAGAAAAATATTCTTACTATATTAAAGCACTGTCAATGACTTAAATATTATAAATATTATCTAAACGATGAAAATGAATTAAACAATATGAACAATATGAAATCCTGAGATCCAATATTAAAAATGGATCTTCATTAAGGATAACTTTCATAAAGCATTTTTTGAATTGGATCTCAACGGTTAGAAATATCAAGTCCTGCTACTAAATACCTACTACCTTACAATATTTAGCCGTAGAAGCAAGCCACTAGATCAATGAGGCAGTCGGTTTAAATCAAGGTTGTCATGCAGAGGGGGAAAGGACTTCCTGAGGATTTCCGTTTTTGAATACATATTAAGAATGACAATGTAGATATTTAGTCCGACTTGCTTAGGGCGTTATCGTCATTAATACTTACGAGTATATTCACATTATAAATGTGAAGGTAACTTGGAACTATTTGTTACTTAAACTACTAAACAGATTTCCATGATAAAAAAAAATATATATCTGTTAATTAACAATTGGCGAAAATATTACATAAAACCAAACAAGATTATAGCGAATACCTCCTTTTTTGTAGCAGGTCCAAACACTAATTAATATTTGTTTTATAATTACAAAAGGAGAAAAGTGAATAATCTTAACGTGTACAATAATAATTTTCTGGGTAATTTATGTAACTGTCAAATTTGATTTAAGAAAAATATTCTTACTATATTAAAGCACTGTCAATGACTTAAATATTATAAATATTATCTAAACGATGAAAATGAATTAAACAATATGAACAATATGAAATCCTGAGATCCAATATTAAAAATGGATCTTCATTAAGGATAACTTTCATAAAGCATTTTTTGAATTGGATCTCAACGGTTAGAAATATCAAGTCCTGCTACTAAATACCTACTACCTTACAATATTTAGCCGTAGAAGCAAGCCACTAGATCAATGAGGCAGTCGGTTTAAATCAAGGTTGTCATGCAGAGGGGGAAAGGACTTCCTGAGGATTTCCGTTTTTGAATACATATTAAGAATGACAATGTAGATATTTAGTCCGACTTGCTTAGGGCGTTATCGTCATTAATACTTACGAGTATATTCACATTATAAATGTGAAGGTAACTTGGAACTATTTGTTACTTAAACTACTAAACAGATTTCCATGATAAAAAAAAATATATATCTGTTAATTAACAATTGGCGAAAATATTACATAAAACCAAACAAGATTATAGCGAATACCTCCTTTTTTGTAGCAGGTCCAAACACTAATTAATATTTGTTTTATAATTACAAAAGGAGAAAAGTGAATAATCTTAACGTGTACAATAATAATTTTCTGGGTAATTTATGTAACTGTCAAATTTGATTTAAGAAAAATATTCTTACTATATTAAAGCACTGTCAATGACTTAAATATTATAAATATTATCTAAACGATGAAAATGAATTAAACAATATGAACAATATGAAATACTGAGATCCAATATTAAAAATGGATCTTCATTAAGGATAACTTTCATAAAGCATTTTTTGAATTGGATCTCAACGGTTAGAAATATCAAGTCCTGCTACTAAATACTCATAATATAAATATAGAAATTAAATATAAAAGTGTAAATACAACTTATACAAATAATTTAGAACGAATCATGACGAAACCCGCATACCAGAAACTGTGTTCGCGCTTTAGAACAGGTGACCTACGACCTTCATCAAAGATTTGGAAGATGGCCAGAGCGTACATTTTGTCTCTACAGAACATTAGGGGCAAGGGGTTAGAAGTTAAATATGGACATAGTAGCACGTCCGTGAGAGTTAAATTATTTATTCAGGCCAAAACTAAGGAAAGTTAGGGATTACCGGTCGTTGTTTTGTTGTTGTTCGTGTTTTAAAACAGTCGTCACTTACGTAATTATATTACGAATTTTTGATAGTAAAGAAAAAAAAATAGGTATAAGATAGAGAGCATTAGAGCAAAGGACTTGAAAGTGCACTTGTGTTTGTGCGCACAATTGTGCACTATATATAAAATCTGATGCAAAGATGCTCAGTTGCGGTAAGACTGACCGTTATAGCCAAAATCGATCAAGAAAATTTTATTGTGTTTTTAATATATTATTAGTAACTTAGTATTACAAGTTCATTTTTAATAACATTTTAATTTAATTAAAGTTTAATTAAAATTGTACTGCAAATCTTCTTTCAAGAAATAGGGTAGGTTAAAAAAGGTTACACAAAACGAGAATTTAGTGCATACGAAATCGCGAGAAATAGCTAGTGAAATATAAATTAGACAATAACGAGTGCGAACGAACAACTCGATAACCCGTAACTTTAAGCTATAAAAACCTAGCTTTAAGAGCTCTAAAGGTTATAAAACTTGAACTGTCGAAATATCGTCAATAATAATGATTGTTCCGTTGAAGAAAGAAAAAAAAACGAAGTTTTATCAAACAGAAAACTAATTCAAAGTTCCGTTATTGTTGGCCGCCAGGGAACGGGCTAAGGAATAAAAAGCATCTTGTCACTGAACGATATCGAGTTTCTTGAAGCAATTAAGATAAAGCCGTCGACAAAAGCCTCTGGGAGGACCCCGCTTTGTTGGCATCATGGTGGTAATTACTGAGCAAGTTTTCGATCACAATAACCCGCATGAGCAAAGTCAAATGATTATAAGATTAAGATGCATTAGAGAAATTTTAAGTGATTTTGAACTTGGAGGCGAAAGATCTCTCATAGTAAAGATCTTTTTAACTTCTTTGCTAACAAAAATGTTGTAAAATTCTTCTTTAAATTATTTTCAAGTTCTTATTTTGATGTTCATATTTTAACAATATAAATAAATAAATAAATAAATATGTCAGGACATTAACACACAGCGCCATCTAACTAGATGGCGCTGTATGTTAATGTCCATGGTAAGCTACGAAGCTTGTGTTATGGATTCCAGATAGTTGATACATTATACATATATAACTTTAAATACATACATATTATAAATATATATAAACACCCATGACCGGAGTACAAACATTCATGCTTATCACACGAATGAATGCCCCCAGCGGGACTAGAACCCGCGACCTCTGGCGCAGCAAGTAGGGTCACTTTCACACCAACAATTCACAACAACAATTCAATTTATATCACCGGTGTATATACAAAGATGCAACTTCTTGGTAGCAAATAGCTTATATAAATACAAATTCACTATATCTATACCTACATATAATAAAATTCTAACTAAGTCGAATCTGTACATTAAATATTTTTTGGAAAATCTTATTGAAATAGTAATTATTATCGATACAGAGGCCAAATCTATAGTTTTTAGAATTTTGGTCTGTCTGTTACCGCATCACAGAAAAACCACTGGAGGGATTTTGATGAAATTTGATATGGTGATAGCTGGTTATCCGGGTCAACATATAGGATACTTTTTACCGCGGGAAAATGTCTCATTTCTGAGAAAAACTAAATACTAATACTAAAAATACTAATTAGTAAAACCTAAGAATTGCGTTTTTGGTCATCTGATCGCGGGCGGAGCCGCGGGTAATGCTAGTCATTTATAATGTTAATAACTATTGGTTTACCGTCGCTTCACTCGGGTGCGTAGCGAGGTACGTTTTAAATATATATGAATAGTTATTGCATTGTTTCTAGTACATTGATTTGATATATTTTTTAAGGTTAAGACAGCGTTAGACTTTCTAAGAACGAGCCGATAGAACCAGTTGTTGTGTTTTCCTGTGGGAATGAAAGTTTTTCCTGTAGTAAATGTTATCTTAAATGTTGATAATTATCACTACACAGAATTTAGTTAAAATCGGTTCAGTACTTTTTGCGTGAAACGCGCTCATCGATTTCGCAAATTAACTGTTTTATTTTAATACTAGCATTGCCCGCGGCTCCGCCCGCGTTCAGATGACCAAAAACTAAATTCTTAGGTGTTACATATTAGTATACTCTTACATTGCAGTTTTTGTATTTTTCCTCAGAAATAAGATATTTTCCCGCGGTAAAAAGTATCCTAGGATCGCGCGCTACATCGCCCGGTTTATATAGCTTGAGCAGGCGGTCGAGCGATGCGGGGCAGAGGGGATGGACTCGCCGTAGGCATCTCAATGCTCGCCAAGCATTAAAAATGTTTCGCTACTAATTACTTCTAACAACGATATCTCAAAAACTATTCATCTGATTGATTTAGTGTAAAGAGCAATTTTAATCTGCATTAAATGACTAAGCTAACTAAAATATTCATTTGGATAAGGATTAATACCGAACTAAAGAAAATAACTTTGAAAATAACGTAATGTTTTTAATTAAAAATGTTAACATAAAAGTGGTTATTGTAAGTCAACCGTAAGAGATAGAGATATGCTATCGCGGACTTTTTTGTAGCATTTTTATAGATTTTGAATTCTCTAGTACATTACTTAACTGTATCTTTGCTAGTTTACGCGGCGTTCGCGTGGAAAGTTCCCATTTGGCGAGATTTTTTGCGACCTCTTCAACATTTGTCGCCGTATTTCAGCTAATTTACATAAAAGCATAATAAATTATATACCTAAACCTTCCTCAAGAATTACTCTTTCTATTGTTGAAAACCGTATAAAAATCCGTTCAGTAGTTTTCGAGTTTATCGCGTTCAGACAGACAGGAGGACAGACAGGAGGACAGACAGGAGGACAGAAAGACGCGGCCGGGGGACTTATTTTTATAATAAGTATAGATTTACATATAATTGGGATTTAATTTAAGAAAATAAATTATTTGTTATATCAATTGTCATACACGCTCAATTAATAACATTTAGCTATAAAAATGTTGTTAGTTTCTCATATGAATACGATCAATAATGATAATGAAATTTTAACAGCAGCGTACTAAAATATCAATATTAAATTAAAATATGAGTTTTATATAGTTGGTAGTGACCCTACTTTCTGTGTCAGCGGTCGCGGGTTTGAGTCCCGCGGGGGGCATTCATTTGTGTGATGAGCACGAACTCCAGTCATGGGTGTTTATATTTATAATATGTATGTATTTAAAAAGTTATATATGTGTAGTGTATCTACTATCTGGCATCCATAACACAAGCCTCGTAGCTTACCATGGAACGAGATGTCGCTGTGTGTTAATGTCCCAACATTTATTATTATTATTATTTATTATATCTATAACTATTATTGCAGATTACATATTAATTTGATTGATTCTTTGCTCCGACATATTATATTAATTATAAACCAGCATTAAACAAGGAATTTCTATAATAAAGCCCCTAATTTAGTATAACAAAGCTTGAAAGTAAAATATTTTTGTAGTAGTATTTTCAGTAGATTACTGTACTATTTTTAATATAGTTTTAGCTAGAATTACAGTTTTAGTTAATATTTGAGAAAAATAATATAAAAACACCAGTCACATATTTGAACTTCCTATCCAAAACACAGCCTTATATACCTACAGGGGATAAATAATAATCACTTACATCATCATTCGTCTGAATTAAGTTTGTAAATGCATAAGCCTGTGCTCTATACCTAGTAACATATGGACGCCAATAACGAGATATTATGCATGATACGTAACATAACTAAGTACCGGACATAGAGACATTTAAAATATAATAATATTTAACATAATTTATCAAGTATAGATATTCTTAAGGAAATTAGTTGATAGAAGACTTATAACGGGTTCAACCTTTAAGGTTTTACCAAATCGATTTTTGTAAACGGTTTCCCGTAACGGGAACAAATCGTTGAAATGGGGAACAAACAAACGTGAGGTTCACGATACGTCTTACCGAATCGGTTTTCGTATACGGTTTTGAATAAACGGTTTTTTTAACCGTATCAGGCTTTTATGTACGGTGTAAATGCATTCAGTATTGTTTGCATATATGTACTACTGGAAGCTGTATACAAAACCGTTTTGATAAACCGTAACGTGTTAACACGCTGTTATGTGCATAGGCTCTTATGTTTTATATTTTAATTAAAAAAAACCTGGTTAAAATCAAATTAAATTAATAAATAAAAACACACAATAGTAAAACGATAGCATTTCCCATCATTTAATTACAGAATACCCTTTGGAGAGTACTGAAAAGTTTAACAGCGTTAAATGCTGCAGCATATTTTAACATAAATACCAATTACCAATATTTATCACTTTCAGCTTACATCATAATGAATAATATATAAAATTGGCATATCTATACATATTAATTAAACAGTTTAAAGTGCTTAAATATAAACAATCCATCAAAATTAATATCCAACACACATTATAGCCGTGTGTTTCGTAGTAAATTGCAGTATTAAATTACAAAATATGCGCCTAATAATAATGTGGAGTAATAAATGTTATTATAATATAAATAATAGTAAGCAATCAAAATATATGACAATGGGTCCGCTCGTTATCTACGTACATAGACACGCGATTTACACTCTAAACGCGAACTCAAAGCGTTGTATTATTCCATACAAAGTGTGAAGGGACAAAAAGATCTGTCACTGCAGTTAATGGGCCCTCATATAGCGGTGCTTAAACTAAAAACGGAATTTCGACTAACAGTTTTAAGGTTATTTCGGAATAGTTTTTATGTATATAAAAATAGACCTGTCTGAGTTGTTGGACGTTGAAATTGTACTGAAAAAGCATATGACGGTTCCAAAATGTCACTAAATCCAATTATGTAAAGTTTTTTTAGTGTATGTAAATTTTTCAGACGCGTTCGGCTTAAAATAAATATTAATTTGAGTTGTTTATGAATTTTATGTGCTTGTGATATAGCTCTAGATTTTGCTGACTTGTATTCAGCCCTTTTCAATGTCCCACTGCTGGGCATAGCCTTCTTTCAATACGAGGGGGATCAGACCTCCAGGCCATGCTGTCAGGTAGGCAAGAAGGGAAGATTTCTTGACTAATGTATTCGTAACAATTTTTTTATTTGCCATACCCAGAACACATCGTGCATTATTTATTATATTTACCGTAGTTACTAAAAATTATTATAGTATTAATGTGTACCAATATTATTTACTTTCATGAGCACCATACTTAAGCTTTTGAATAATTACCAAACAAAAAATAAGACAATTGGTTGATAAACAGAGAAGAAAAAGATACTATTTTTTCTTTGCCAATTTATGGCGACTGTTGCGGAGTAAAAACAACCTCTGAACTTAAGTTACATTAAAATCCATTCAGTCGTTTTTGCGTGAAAGAGTAACAAATATCCATACATCCAGATATCCATATATCCTCAGAAACGTATGCATTTATAATATTAGTAGGATGTTACAAAATTTAAATAATTATGACTTGCCAAAACAGTACGATCCTGTAATTAATGCATCTAGTAAATTTTATAAACCGATTATAACTTTTATTGCGCTTGTTATATTAATGAATGGAACCATCACATAAATAGCCTATTTATTGATAGCTTATAAAATATATTTGACAGCATATGAATAATTCTCTGAATTTGTTGGTATTTAAAATTTCATTTACACTTTAATAATGTTCACTTCAAATTTTGCCCTGAAATTAGAGCCAAAGCTGTAATAATATTAATATAAATAGAATCCTTAAATTTGACTTAATATAGTGTAAATATATTTTATATATATTAAAATAATAATAATAATAATACTCTTTATTGTACACCAAACAAAAAATACATACAGACAGTAATTAAAAATTAACAAAGATGCACAGTAGGCGGCCTTATCGCTTAAAGCGATCTCTTCCAGGCAACCAACTATCAGGTAAAGGAGAGTGTGAGAGAAATGGTAGGCGGTGTACTTGCTATACGATATATTTATACATACAATATAAATAGATAAACATAATACACATATACATACAAACGTAATTACATACATATATACATTCATACAAATATACATACATAGTTATAGATACAATTAAATATAAAAAAGCACTAAAGGGACAGGTAATATTCTTTTAATAACAGCTTAAATTTATCAAGGCTTTTGGCACTTTTAACTTTTAAAGGAAGTGTGTTCCAGAGCTGGGCAGCTTTTACAGTAAAAGAGTTAGTATAGAAACATGAAGAATGTGGAGGAATTTTGAGAACTAGGTTGTGCTCCGAGCGAAGAGAACGGCTATGACAGTCACTTAAAAATTCAAAACGCTCTTTTAGATAAAAAGGAGTTGAAGGGTAAAATAGCACATAGTAAAGAAGATGGAGAATGTATATTATGTTTGATATTCTAAATAAAATTGTAGCCTTGGTTTTGTGATTGTAATATTATTTCACCGACCTTAAAATTAAGGGGTACCTTAATTAGGGTGTATGGTTTGTATATGTTACGTAATATTTTTACTAATTAATGAGTATGAACAGATTTTCATGCTTTTTTAATAAATCTGTTATATTTCAGGATTGACTTAAGAAACTCTTGGAGGTGGAAAAATTGTCCTTTAAGTAATTTTCATATTGGTCTACGAGGTACGTCTTAGTAAATAATTTATTGTAAGGCTCCTATGGTGAGGTGCTAAGATTTAAATGGCTTGTCACAGGCTGCAGTTACTAGTAAAGTATTATGTGATCGGTGATATTACTGAATATTATACACTAAAATATTCAAGTCCATTTTATACACTCAAGTATACTCTTTTAAAACAGCTTCTAAATAAAATAACTATGATAAATCATGCTTTGTTACATCTCTATCGTCATCATCAAAAAAATCGTTTAATCTGAAAATAAAGTAGCCTATAATTTACTAAAATTCAGTATCAATTCCCTACAACGTCACAAACTCACAAACTTTACCTCTTTATAATATTATAGTAAAGATTATTTGTTAACTTATTCTTTTTGAACCATTAATCAGTGCTTAAACACCAAACCGCTACGCGGTTTTAACACGTATTGACTAATGAAAATTTAATCAAACGTATTTCAGTAAACAATTGTATTACGAATACTATTACATTTTCAGTTTCATTAGCTCATTTTAATAGACATTCCAATAGATCAACTCTGTGAGGACAAATGCTGAAATGATTTGATTACATCGATATAGCTAATATTGATAACTAATTATAATGGATTAATGAAGCTTTCATGCTTCATTCCGTTATTGGTAAAATTAATAATGAACTTTGTAGGGTAAAGTTATCCATACTTAATATGGTAAATATGAAAATGTGCTTGTTTATTTGTTTGTTTGTCTTTCTTGCACGTTGAAACGACTTGGCGTTGGTTTTTGTGTGGAGATAGTTGGAGGGCTGGAGAGTGACATAGGCTACTTTTTACCATGGGAGCTTATCTATTTCCCACGGGAAAACACGTTATAATACAATCCAAAAAAATATTTATAATCAGAATTACTTGAAACTTGGTATCAATACTCTTCAATACAATGAATTAAATACGTGTTTTTAGCGGATGAAAATTAGCGCGAGTGAAGCTGCGGGTTCTGCTAGTATTTTATATACCTATGTTTTGTTTTATTTAAACCTTACTAAAAAGATGTTAACTAATTGAATTCTCAACATATTCACTTATAGGAATCATCGAATGCTGTGATTTGTTGCATTTTTTCAAGGCATTTTTAATAGTTTATGTTATATTATAAAAAAAATATATATATAACAAAACCTTTTCTATATTATGCTTGAGTATAACTTGCGAGTTCTTATGTGCTCATTACGTCGACACATAATATACTGATCCTAATTTCTACAAGAACTTGTTTAAATCAATTTAAAAAAGAAAACTCAAAACAGAATATAAAATATTATATTCTATGTTAAAAATAATTTAAACTCACAATGAAAATAATACTGGCACATTAGTAATAAATTGCAGTACGCATTTCCCACCTTATCATGCTACGGTGCGGAGGTAGTGTAGCGGAAACAATTTGATCCTTGTAAATGATCCCCCGTCCCAAGTATTCAACAATTTGTTCTCGAAATGATCAAGATTATGAGCAAAGTACGATCATACAAAAGGCAAATTGTATACATTAAGCGTAAGGAATTAAAGAAATGTATAGGTTAATGGTATGGTGTTACATTCTTTTAGGATATTTAATGAAGATATCATAACTGTGTCGTTGGTTTTGTTGTTTGTGTGCATTTACAGATCGTGAAGTCTTGGGTTCGAATTTGTTTTAAACCTATGACCTGCATACATACAGGTTATGTGGGACACATCGCTATCAAAGTCAGTACTACCCACTCACCACTAAAACGTAACGAAACCTCCCTGTTTAGTTTTTACATGACGTCTCAATATCGTTTGCAACCAAAGGGTTGGGCCAACGATCTGGTATCAAAGTATTACCAGGAGCAACCCGCATCTTAGAGTCGGGGAAAAGCGGTGTTATTTATTATAACGTGTGATATTCGACATAGAGCAAAGTATAAGTTAATACACAACTCCACTATAAAGTTTTACATAATAATTTTCCATTCTGTTCTAGCGTACGCTATATTTTATACTACAATTATATACATTAAACTAAAATAACACATACTAATATAGCAATATAGTAAAATGAAATCTAAAACGATGTACATTCTTACAGAATATAATAAAAAAAAACTGACCGAACATATGTTCGTTGTATGTAGATTATATAATCTCCTCTTTTTTGGAAGTCGGTTAATAAAACAACATACATAACCAAGATAACACAAAAGAAATTGTAACGCTGCGACAGAGATTGAAAAGAATGAAATAATAAAACCTTTTATTTTTCAGCGACTAACGAATTATTCACATCGTTCGAACAAAACGAATGTAATAAACAAAGAACAATTATTGTTTAATCTGTAGGAATCAATATAAATGAATTTCACTACTTTATAAATGTCAAGCTATTTCTACCTTTTAAAAAATAGGATAGTAATGTCATTCGAAGCGTGACTAAGTTATTTTTGACCGATTTCAAAAACGGAGGAAGAAGTTACATACCGTTACTGTACCGTTTATATATATTTTTAATAAATAGTCTTATATAATATATCTTAGAGCTTCATATATCTAAATTAAAAAATATCGTCATAATGAAGGCACACTTATCTACTTTAAAAACGATTTTGAAATCGATTTCCCCATTAGTAAAATTGGAATAAATCGAGTTTTTTTCGTTGTTTTTTTTTTTATTTTAATTTAAATTACACTTAACATTGTTTCATATCACTCAACAATTTTAAGTTTTATTTTTTGCTTAGAGAATGTAATACATTATATTTAATTTTTTAGTGTTGGCAGCACTCATGGCTGCATTTTATTTATTTAGATCACGGATCATCAAAATAATAGTACCTAATAGTGAAATCAATTTTGTTTGTTTTTGTAAAGAGGAACAGTTTCGCCACCTCTTCTTTGAATAAATGGAATTTTAGCCTCTTTATAATAATGTCTTTATTATAAACTAGGGACGAATCCGAAGCAAAACGAGGGTGAGTCGCTAGTGAAAAGCCAAATCTATCCCACGGGAACCGTACATTTTTCCGGGATAAAAAGTTACCTATGTGCTATTCGGGTCTATCTGAAATATTTGAATAATTATTAGTAAAAATCTATTTGCTTTCAAATCCCTTTTTATTTCTAAATCAATATTGACAACTGTCAAAGTATTGAAGTGTTCTACATACATATATTTGAATACAATATTGCACTATCTCTATGCCAATTCCATATCCGTTCAGTCGCTCTGGCGTGATTAAGTAACAAACTTTCGCATTTATAATATTATATATTATAATAGGATATAACAAAAAAATATTCTGTTCTCTCTCTCTAAATGAGTCTAGTTTAAATAGAATTTTATTTGAAATAGTAGTTCAATTCAGATACGATATATTCTTACTGCATGTTAGCCACCCAAGGTTTAAATCTAAATACAGACTAAACAGATTATCTGTTACACAGTTTAATCACTGTATTGTAGAGTCCATTGTACGGTCATTCCTATATGATGTAGACGTAAAGTTACGAGGTCGGCAATACTTGCTTGTGCTTACGTATAATTAACAAAATTGTTGTTCAAACTACTAAATTATTATAGTGAAACTAACTATATATGAAATTATTCTGGAAATTCGGTTTCAATTAGTTATATACTGCTCTTTTTAACCGACTTTGAAGAGGAGGAGTATTATATTAGATTAAATGTTTTTTTGTTTTTGTTAAATGTTACCCACATGCACTACATTCGTATAGAATACAATAGAAAATAAAAGCAAACCTATCCCACGGAAAGCTTACAGTTTTCCGGAATAAAAAGTAGCCTATGTATTATTCCAGACTATAATCTGTCTCTGGGCCAAATTTCATCCAGATCCGTTCAGCTGTTCTGGCGTGAAAGAGTAACAAACATTCATACTCACAAAATCAAAACACATACTCACAAACTTTCACATTTATAATATTAGTATAGATACAGATATAAACACTTATAGTTTTAACTTTTGTATACAGAATAATAAATTTCGAAGTATCTAATACAATCTTCGTTCACGAATATGTATTTCGATATGTATGTACATCATCACCAATATGTATAACATCAGTTTAAAAAAAAATACCACCTTGACACTTAATTGATTTTTATTTTACAGCAACATTAATAAATATTTAATTATAATACTCGTATTATAATGACATAAATTAAAAAAATATTGAGTAATAACAATATAATTATAATAAAAATATTTTTTTAAAAAGCTTAGCTTTGTCAAGTACATAAGTTAGGTCAAACTTACGGAACATTTCCTCGAAAATGTGAACTACAATAACATCGTAAGTATTTCCATATCTCGAGTTGTCAGGCGGCAAAAAAGGAAATATTCAGACGTGGTAAGCTTTTCTAAACTTCAGCCAACACGTCTTATATTGTAATATTATTATGATATTTTAAATAAACCTATATTATATAGCTATAGTGCCTATATCTTCTATTTAAATGTATAAAAATATATATCAAACCTCATTCAACCTCGGTTCATTATTTGTAGTATTATTCCGAATTTTTCAGTTCAAGTCATTAAATTGACATCTTTTCTGTTGATTTGTAACTTATAACTTTCTAATGTTCTGATAAACTTTAGGAACCACTTAATATAAAGGAATCAAAAATAATGTATGTTTCTTTAAATCTCTAATTTTAAAGTTTTCTGTTAGTAAAAATTTCAAAATGGAGTTTTGATTTTAAGAGTGAGGCGCTAGTGCAGAGTGAAGTCTCTAGAAATGTCAAATGATACTAATTTTTTTCTCTTTGGGAGCTATTCATTGCGGATCTTCACTAAAATTGTAAATATTGTGTCATTCCTGATTAATTATAGCAGACACAGCTCAACAACACCAGCTCCACAAATATTATTGCTTTAAAAGAGGAGCTATGAAAAAGTCAATATTTTATCTATTTGGTTATTATATATTATTTATTTAAAACAAAATTTAAAATTATTATTATTATATTAAATTTATGGCTCTTTCGCATTAACAATTACTTTTTTAACGACAGCGATAGGAACTTACTCGCCTGCGGCGCCAACTGGTGGCGCCAAACGATAACCCTCCTTGCATTGAAATCATAATAAAATGTCATTGTCATACGTTTTTTTTATTTTGATTCTCAAACGGTTGTAGAATAACATGTTATCTTTGTCTCTTGAATAGGTAGTTCAAATTCTACATACAAACTTACAAAATATGTAAATCAATCAGTAAATAAGTTCAAATATACATATATAAAAACACTAAGACATGTGACTATACGACAAGTTCTTGTATGAGATTCGTATTAACAACCAAAACAACACTGTGATCCCTTGTGAGAACGTCGTACTATAATAATACCTAAAAAGATATTTTTATACTAATAATAAATAATTAATATGTAACTTTAACCAGTGCAATCAATTATATCAATCGAGGGCAGCCAAGTGCACCAGAATGGAGTCTGAAATCGAGTGCATCACTGACAATTACTATCAAGTCTCTTGTCACTCTTACTTGGGAGGACTTTAAATAAATTGTAACTGTACACATCTAACAATAAGGTTCACAATTGCATAATTTCGTAATAAACGTGTCCGATCACAATTCAAATTTAGTGTACAGAATATTCGCTTTTAAGCAAATTAATTTTCAAACTAACGCCATTTCTATACGTTCTACGCTCAAAAGCTGCAATATCAAATACTATAAAATATTAAAATACTTCGATGAAATATAACTTTAAAGTATCCCTCTTTTCTTTAATTTAAAATTAATTTGAAACTTACAAAATAGGGAAGTTTCCAATTTTTTTATGTATAAATTATAAAAAATTAAGTAAAATATAACAAAAATTATGAAAAAATTATTAAAATATCTCAACAAATGAAAAAGTTATGAAACTTTAAGGTTGCATTTGTAAGAATAACTTCGTGACGTCACACCACCTGAACGACTGGAATTTCAATTCATTTTTCAGTAATTTATTGATAGATTTCGAAAACTTTTTCACTGAATAATAAGTTTTGATCTATATTATAATTTCATTGCGTTAAATATGATATTGTCAATATCATAAAACTTCTCCATTAGTAATACCATATCAAAATTGTTTAGGTTTTCAAAATTTGTGTAGGTTTTCATTTATACAGAAAAAATAAAAATAAACTAAAGGGCCTTTAAAGAGTGATACATTATACATTAAAAGATAGCAATATTTCTTCCTGTATAATTTAGTTAATTATGTCAATGACGTCTATCAAGCAATGGTAGTCCGGTGGTAAAGCACGCTCTTAAAAAAACAATTAAAGCAGATTCAAATCCCGAGTGCCTCTGATGTTTTCATGTACGCATTTTCAACTTGATTAGCAGCTTAACAGCGAAGGAAAATATCGTGAGATAACCTGCATGTTCGAGAGAACCTAGCACATCTCAGTGCCTAGATTCGTACCTACCAGCGGAACTTCTATAAAAAGGCTTGAATGAGAACGAAATATGATAGACATATTATCAGTGCTGGATTCAACCTTAGCGCCACCCCTGGGCAATGTAAAAAATGCCACCCCATTATCGAAGTTTTGCATAAAATAGATAAAATTTCGATAAAGTTCTATTTTTTTATTTTTGATAAATCTAAAAAAATAGTTTTTTAATTATTCATTTTTTGGGAATTAAAAAAACATTTTCAATAATCCGAAGATTTTTTTTTGTTTATCCTTCGAATTTTGCCGCCACTGAAAATTTACCGCCCTGAGCACTAGCCCCGAGTGCCCCTAGTCTAAATCCAGCGCTGCATATTATTATATTATACCCCAGATTGAGTACTGTATATATAGTAAAAACACACATGCTTACAAAAATAGAAATTCCTCATTTTTCGAAGTCGCTAAAAAAATATTAATATTTAATTTTATGGAGATTGTTATATAAAAACATAATGAAGTTTTAAACAACACTTAAGCATCACTTAAGTATATATCCCGAGTAAACCTGAACACGGCGATCAATCAGTTGGTTGGCGTCCTCATGAATAATCTTCTTGTTGGGGAAACTTTTACAAAAGATTTATTTTCTTTCGACAAGCGTTACGGGATGCGGCAAAGATTGATTGGTAAATAAATTTTAAAGTATATGTGTGTGAAAAAATGTATTTGGATTATCGATATTATTATGTTTACTTGAAAACTGGTTAGTGAAACTGTGATTGAAAAATACATTCATAATTATCTATAAAATACTTATGTTCACGCAGCTTAAAAAAGTTTGAGATGTACCTTTAAGTGTATTTTTATTAAATGTCTATTTAAATAAGCTATACATATAATCCATTGATTTAGGTTCATAGCTTGATTATTTTATTTCAATGCGAGATTTAGATAGAAATTGGGATATATCATGTCATGTCATTAATATATTTAAAATCTGTAAAACTTTTTAATAGTACATACATACAAATAAAACGAATCATTATAATAATTGCTATGAAAACTGAAAAAGAAAACAAATCAAATTAACTCCCTGACACCATAAACAGACCCTCAAAACCAAATGAAGCAATGACTATTCCTAAATAATATTATGATGATGACTTATCGAATCGAGTGCAATTTCAAGGTTTTACTATTAGCCCTTAAACAATATAACTGCCCATCCCTTTTGACTCCATCGTCGAAGAAACTCGATAGAACTAAATTTTAATAGTTACAGAACTACATACGTTTATGTTACGTTTGTGAAATCTAAGACAGTCACAGAAGATTCAAAGAGTCAAACGTTTAGCTCAGTTTGTAGTACTTGATGTGCCAGCGGTCGCGGGTTCGAGTCCCGCTAGGGGCATTCATTCGTGTGATAAGCATGAATGTTTGTACCCCAGTCATAGGTGTTTATATTTATAATATGTATGTATTTAAGGTTATATATATGTAGTGTATCAACTATCTGGTATCCATAACACAAGCCTCGTGGCTTACCATGAAACTAGATGGTGCTGTATGTTAATATCCCAACATATTTATTTATTTACATAACACTAAGTTAAATTTAGTTTAAAATTCCTACAATTTCTTAAAATTTGTCTTTATAAGGGCTAAAATCCCGAAAATACAAAGATAATGCAAATAGAATGTCATATAAAACTAAATTGAAGCAATAGCCCAAACCAAGGCATATTATAGAACATAGTCTATCTACGTAAACTAGTTAAGTCAACTATCACCTCTGCTAGCTATTACTTGCCTGCATTAGGTTAATTGGAGATAAGCTAGTTTGCACTGACTGTGCGGTCATCTGCACTTTCCTAATGATATCACAGATCAAATAATATGTCATCCCCTATTAAAGATTCAAATTATAAAATATCTGGAGCTGATTAAGTGTGATATTTTTAACGCGATTTTATCGAACTTTACTTGTAATTAATTATTTATTCAAATTTTAGAAAAAGATTTTATACTACTAAGATAGAGATATGTAATAACTAGGAACGTTTTAACGGTTAGTATAGATTTCTTACAGATGAGATATTTTCCGGCAACAAAAAGTAGACATATAGATATTTAGCTATTAGTATAGCAAATTTCATCAAAATCTGTCCAATGGTTTTCTGGTAATGCATTCCCAGACGTACAGACTGACAAAAATTCTAAAAACTATAGATTCGGCCTCTGTGTCGATAATAATGACTGTTTCAATAAAAAACAATATTTAATTCATGGTTTATATATAACTAGCGGCTCACCCTCGCTTCGCTCGGGTTCGTCGCTAGGTACGTTTTAAATAGATATAAAAAGAAAAAATCTTTCTTTCTCACATTTTAATTATATGTTTTAATACTTACCTATTCCGGACTAAGAGAAATCCAAAAATTAAAATATCATAAAAATTGGAACGCGGTCGAACGGGATAAAAAGTATCCTATGTCCTTCTCCTGGCTCTAAACTACCTCCCTGCCAATTTTCAGCTAAATCGGTTCAGCCGTTCTTGAGTTATAAGCGAAGTAACTAACACGACTTTCTTTTATATATATAGATTTATGGTTCTACTCAGTTCGAATTTTACTATACGAGTATGTATAGATAAAGATTTAAATTCTAAAACTATTTAATATTTTGAAACAATTTTAGAGTTTGAACAGCCAAAAAAACAGGGCTCAGATACTCTTAACTCTGTACATTATAATGTATACTTATATTATAAAAAGGAAATATTTCTTTGTAATAAAGAAATCTCTAAAAATTTTGAACCGATTTTAATAAAAAAAAATCAATAAAAAGCTGCATCATTCAAAAGTCACAAAGGTAATATTTTATTTCAGTAATAACAAGTCTTTAGTTTGAAATATCAAATTAGGTGGGTCGCTATTTTTCTCAATTACTAAGATGTTTATAAATCCAAGTAAACACGTTAAGATGCGAGATGTTTTACGCAAAATCATTCAGACACATTATGAATAAAATAAATATGTTAGGACACAACACCATCTAGTTCCATGGTAAGCTACGAGGCCTGTGTTATGGATATCAGATAATTGAAAACTACACATATATAACTTTAAATACATACATATTATAAATATAAACACCCATGACTGGAGTACAAACATTTGTGCTCATCACACAAATGAATGCCCCCTAGCGGGACTAGAACGCGCGACCGCTGCCATAGCAAGTAGGATCACTAAAAACTGAGACAAACGTGTCGTCAAAATGCACATAATCTTAAAACTCCACATCAGTGGATATCAAATTAATAATACTTTCAGTTATAACATATAATTTACTTTGGTTGTAATAAAAATTGTATTTCCTTTAAGAATACAATATAAATACCTTTTCAGTAGAGAAGGTGACTTTCTAAGATTGTCACATAAAATTTTACCAGCGCAACTTAGTTTTGTGTCATGCCACAGTATAAAATATTACAGTTTTACAGCACCCAATAGGACTGACTGCACAAAAGAACGCAATACTATTAAAATAAAGATCAAGACAGAAAATTGAACTTAGTTTTACAGGTATAGTTATTCAAAAATAACTTATATAAAATATATGTTTAGAATTTATTATATACTTTATTTAGTTTAATATCTATCTATATAAATGAAAATGAATATTCGTATGTTTGTCCTCTATGCATTCCTACCATTGATCCAATTGTGATGAAACTCTGGTAGGTTATTCTGTATACACCTGGTAAGTATATTTATAGCGCAAAAAAAATTTATAAATAAATATGTTGGGACATTAACACACAACACCATCTATTTCCATGGTAAGCTACGAGGCCTGTGTTATGGATACCAGATAGTTGATACACTACATGTATATAACTTTAAATACATACTTATTATTATAAATATAAACATTCATGACTGGAGTACAAAGATTCGTGCTCATCACACAAATGAATGCCCCCAGCGGGACTCGAACTCGCGACCGCTGGCACAGCAAGTACAAGCAAGCATGCACTACAAACTGAGCCAAATGTGTCGTTTTTATTTGGACGTTTGTCTTTTATGCATTCCTCAACCATTCAAGCTTAGGGACCGAGCGAAGCAAGGGTAATTCGCTAGTATATTTTTAAAATTTATTATATACTTCTATTCATTTACTCGTGTTGTTTAAATTTGTATTTTTATTTAAAATATCAGGAAACAAATTCTTCTTTCTCAATTCCATTTTTTTTGGGAGATACATAATATTTTGCCTTCATAAATAGGCAAAAGGCCTACAAATCTTTTTTTACAGTTTTAGTATACATTGTATTAGTATCAATAACAGCATTTTACTTTGTATCAGCAGGAAATGTAGAACTGGATAGTCCCCATATTTATTACTTAGTTTTATAGTTTCACTTGTAGTTAACTATTTAATCAAATCTTTGAAGAAGTTTTTATACCACTTCTGAAAGCCCAATTTGTAAGTTTATGAAACCTGACAATACTATAGTTTTATACGAAATATTGGATGATCAAACAAAAGTGTTCATTACTAGTAAGCCTTTAGAGTTATGACCCATTTTATTTCGTTCAAAATTTGCAAAAACGGGTTCTTTAGTTATATATTTAAATGATTGCTTACATAGAGTATTGGCTAGTTATTAAAATAGTATATTCGCTATAATAATAAATTAAATTTAGGTACAGTTCGAGAAAAGCATATATATAAAAACGATTATTCATATAATATTGTGTTTGTTTGTTCGTCTAAGAAACGTAAGAGCCGTCAACAATTGACAATATACTCATCAACGCTGTCAACTACATGTACTGTAGAGTTGTTGACACACGACTTCCTCTCCATACAAAGCCTTATGCAAATAGATGAAAGGGACGGAGTAATCGGTTAAGAGAACCTATGCTGTAGCATATGTGACGACAAACGTGATTTATTACACTTGATTCGTAGCACAGATACTGTACGTTCAACGTATATACGATTATAAATTTGTATATAAAATGTCTAATTTTATATTACTTATTTTGGTTAATGATGTGGGTTTGATATCTGTATGAGGTATATATGTATTAACTATAGAATTATTTCTCACAGTTTATATATACTGTAGTAAAGAGCGCATTATTAGCGCATTGGACTTCACATAATAAAATGTTACAGGAATGGAAAAATATCTAATAATAATCAAATATTATCCTTTTTGTTACTAAATTATACGAAAATGAAACTCGAAATTTCAGAGCTCATTAGCGTCCGGCAATCAAGCCGGTACGAAGCCAAGGAACGCGCTGGGAGGAAGCCCACCTCGGTCTGCTATGTGGGTTGCTCCTGGTACTTCTGATATCAGAGTGGACCGTGGGAGCAACCCCATGGTTATTGTGATTTACTTCGGTAGGCCTGCCGTCGGGGCATCGTGGTTAAGTGCATAAGCGATCCTGCAACGCCCCATTAAGACGGGGGAGGTTCTATTCGGTTTTAGTGGGTACTTTTGGCTTTGCCGGTAAGTTTCACATAACTACCTGTTTGCATTGCAGGTGGTGTGCCTAAATGCTCTCCCCAAGGTTTAAAAAAATGTTTGGATATCTAAGCTAACACAGTACATTAACTATGACGATTTTGATTAAATTTATTATAAAATAGAAAGTATAATTTTAACAATTGATGAAACATAATTCTAAATATAATCTGTGTATACAGAATCTATGTTCAATTAACAAGACCGCATTGGCAAACTATTATACACCAATGCATTAGGTTAATTGGACATAGGTAGAGACTGCACTTGACTAAATTGCATTACGGTTGTCATCAGAGGAATGATATATTATATCTCAGGTAACATCTTATGTGAAATATAATACAAAATTTTTACTAAATTACTGCTACGAAAGACTCGAATGAGATGTAATTAAATAATTAATTAACAAACTTCGTTCACGAGAACATTTATAAGATGGTACTAATATTTACGAGTACTTCAAAAACGCTCATGTTTCTATTTAGAAAAAACTCTAATTTATACTAAAGGTACAATTATATTAGAAATAAAAAAAATTAAAGATGAAATCAAAAAGAAATATTATTTTCTTTTTATTATATTACTCCGTTTTAAGCTGTCATTACTCTACAAGTAGATTGTTAAACATACATACAAAGTTAATTATATATATGAGTATTATTTACTTACACTACAATATTAGTGTTGAAATATTATATGCTTATTGGTTTCCAACATAAATATATAATGTGTTTGAAATTTGGAATGCTTTTATGTTAATTAATGTTTGAGGTGCTCCAACAGAGCACGTTGTCATTTTGTTGTTTACCAGATTTCCCTAAGGTTGCTTGGATTTTGAGAGTCAATAGCCATTTTCAGTATTATAATACTTTTAACAAAGTAGATATTTTTAAGAGGCCTAAACTAATAAAACTCAAAATGGTCGATGTTTTATAATTAATGTTTGACCATTTATATTTTGTCTTAGATTTTTTTTTGACTCTGTTTGTAATGAGCCTGCTAGCTGTGCTAACGGTCGCGGATTCGAGTCCCGCTGGAGGCATTCATTTGTGTGATGAGTACGAATGTTTGTACTCCAGTCTTTATATTTATAATATGTATGTCTTTAAAGTGATATATGTGTAGTGTATCAACTATCTGGTATCCATAACACAAGCCACATACTATGGAACTAGATGGTGCTGTGTATTAATTTCCCAACATATTAATTTATTTACTGATTTTCCCCAAGGTTTTATTCGCATGTGTCGATAAAGTATGGATAACATATGGTATAATATGCAAATTCTTTAAATCCTCCCATTAAATCGGATCGGTTCTGGGGATCATGGTTTTGGGGTGCACAAATTGTCAAACACACATAAACATACAAAATAAAGATTTTTAACATAGTGTCGAAGAAAATAACCTAATTGAATTTACTATATTTTCTGAGTAATTACTAAATAAATTTAATCGAAATATGGACATTGTTTTAAACCAGCTTTTCCCACGAATTCGTTTGGGATTAAATTGTTGAGTAAAACTATCTCAAAGATCAGTTGCATAGTTATCGTCTCGATAGCTTAAGCTGCTAAATAAATTTACAAACTTTGCTCTGTAATATCAATATAATTTAAAATAAGTGTAATATTTAAGACTCGAAAACTTAATACAGTTTTCCGATAGAGTTGTAAGATTCAATATATTTTGACTTTATGTACAAACTATTTTGTAAGCTTGACGTATTATAAAAGCTGCTGTGGAGATAAATATCACTCCTTTGCTGTATCCTATTTCTTATAATATATTAATAGGAATTTATACGGCAAATTAATTATTAAATTGCAATTTGAAAATTGCAAAAGAAATTTACAATGTTCTGTATAGATATTAGATGTAGACCTAACTCTGTGAACCTGTCTATATACTTGCTATTTTAGATATTTGTAGAGGGACACCTTTAATTTTTGGATAAACAGAGTATTTCTTTATACCAGCGACCTACCCTCGGATCGCTCAAATGCGTCTCTAGGTATGTTTTAATTTTTTTGAGGGAACCCCAATTCTTTTTCTAAAATAAAAATAGCCTAAGATAGTTCTTATAATATTAGCTGTCTGTCAGTGAAAGTCCTGTCAAAATCAGTGCAGCCAGCGGAGGTTAGCCGAAACAAACAGACAGATAATAGATAAAAAATGAGTACTATATATAGCTTCATTATATGCATTTAGTAAAAATCTGTAAAGTGTAAAGTATTTTAAAATTACAAACAGACACTTCAGTTTTATTTATTTGTATAGATTAACCCTAAAAATATTTGAGTATGAAAATTATATCCTGGAGAGTAGAGAGGAAATGTAAAGTTAAAATAAATTGTAAATATTTTATAAGTATTATTTATTTTATTAGTATTTCATTTTTTTCGTTATTTTATATACATAACACATGTATACTGTGTATAAATAAATACAGTAAAAGTCCTACTCGTACAATACACGTATATACGTTTTCGTCTGAAAACTAGGTATTATTAATAACTTATTCAATTATTAAGCTTATAATATAAGTTTTAATAAAAAAATATTCTAGTACTAAGAATTGTAGAAAGTAATTATAACTTAAAGCATCATTCAATTTACAAGTACCGGAATTAGCGAAAGGCAACGTTAAACAAACAAGCGTTTGTCGTAGCATTGATTGCGTTACATTGAAATCGATTGAAGGCTATAGAGTTAATACATTGCTTCTTTTGTTATTCATTAAATAAAATGTGCGCATATATTTTCAGCAGTGGATATGGCTATTTTGAAACGTTAGAGTACTCTAATTATTATTACTTAGCTGTGCTGCTGTGCTCGCATACTGCATGTCTCAATAGTTGTTCCAGCTTAAGGGCTCTTAATATAACATTATAACAGAAATTTCTATTAAATGTTTATCAAATTAGATTATTTTATACTATCTTTTCATAACTATACCTTAATATCACTACGTATTATAAAACAAAGTCCTCCGCCGCGTCTGTCTGTCTGTTCGCGAAAAACTCAATAAATACTGCACCAATTTTCATGTTGTTTTCACCAATGGATAGAGTGGTTCTTGAAGAAGGTTTTAGTGTATAATTTGTTAAGTTTATGTATAAATTGGCTAAAATATAACGATATTTGTTGTAGGTGTCGGAAAAAATAAGCCATCTGGGAGCTTGCGTAAGCGCTGCCTAAACCCTTTGAGATATAACAAAATAATGTATGGTGGAATTGTGTATCTTATATAGGTCTACAAAAAAGTCTGCGATGGCATATATCTTTTAATCTATCTTTTAAGTATAACATACTATATCAATTTTAATTTAAAATGTACCTAGGGACGAACCCGAGCGAAGCGAGGGTGAGTCGCGACTCGCTAGTTATATATAAACTACTAGTTTATGCATGAAGCTCTACAAGTGTAATCTTACTTGAATCATTTCCCATTGTTAAGAAAAGTTTAATTAAATTCGATTAAGCCATTTTTTCTATCTTTTACCTACTTATTCTTCGTGAACCCCTTTTCTTTCCGCAATTTCAGTAGCCGTCATCATATAAATCACACATCACTCTTGAATTCATATGACAGTAAGACTCAGTAAGTTTTTTACAGTAAGCAACTGTAACGTATCCAATTAATTTATTTGTAAATGTAATGAAGCATAATCTATACTAATATTATAAATGTGAAAGCTCGTGAGTATGGATGTTTGTTACTCCTTCACGCCAGAACGGCTGAACGGATCTGGATGAAATTAGCACAGATATAGATTATAGTCTGGGATAATACATAGGCTACTTTTTATCCCGGAAAAATATACAGTTCCCGTGGGATAGGTTCGTTTTTGTTTTAGTGCTAGTATACGAATATTTTATTTATTAACTGTAACTTAAACTTTAATCTGATTGATTAGTGCTATAAATACCATTGCCACTCTAAAGATAAATATTCTAACATCGTATTCAAATTTGTATAGGGTCGTAAGGCTTAAAAATGAGCTAACACAGTACGAGTGGCTTCTTCTATTGTCATTCCAGTGTTCTCACCCTATTGAGAATTCCGCAGGCGACGAATATCAATACGTCTCGCCTCAAGTTGACTGCGAGGCGCTCTGAATAAAAGAATATATTCGACATCGATATGTTTGCTTACGTTCTACCAATAAAATATGGATACATAATATATTTCTATTACATTTTTTTTTGATATTTCATTTTATGGTAGTCATTGTTGTCTATAATTACTGTTATAAACGAATAAAAAGCCTGTCCTATTCAAGTTTCATCATCAGATAAATAATGTCTATACATGTCGAAATAAACCATATAAACCCATTTCATGGAATATTTACTAGAAGCCTTTGAAGAGCCGAATGTCAGATGTCATGAGTTGATTTCAACATGCCCAATATTTGTATTGCTTGTGTATATATATGTTTCTTTGAATATCTGTAGAATTTAAATAGTAAATACGGATTCCTAAGAAAATTAACTATTTTTTTAATCCAGAAGATAATGTTATATAATAAAATCTACATTTCTCATTTTTACTCCTTTAAGCTTGTTACTTATAGTCATAGGCCAGATCATCATCTGGATATAGGTTTTTATTAATAAAATTGTCCGTAAGATGGTGCTGCCAGTATATAATATTATTTGTTATATAAAAGGTACTTAGGCAAACATCCGGCATCCGGCAAAGTATACGCTAAAAAGAAAATAAAAATAAATAGAAAGAAAGAATAATAATACCATATTTAATTGTGGGTAGGCTGTCTGTAACAACTATACGTTCGAGACATCTAACACCTCAGTGTCTTCCGTGACCATGCATGCTGTAAAGCATTCGAAACGTCGGGAACCAAAAATCCAAATAAATCCGCGAAAAAATCCGAAAAGATAGTTTTGTTTAAACCATATTATTTTTAAATTTAAACGATACTTTCAGTGAGCGTACAAGCTAATAAAATTATATATACATATGTATTTATACATATATCAAAATAATGAAGTGGCTTTGGTCATTATGTTCATAAAATGTGTCACAGTATATAACACTTCGGTGAAGTGCCAGTGCTTACTGAAAGGCTCGCTTAGTACCATTTTCATTATAACTAGGCCGAGGTCCTATGGCTAATATAAACGTTCGACTCGTGTGGATCAACCAAGGTCAGTAGACAGTATCAAATTGGCACACGTGACTACGCTGTATAGTGTTTATTTATGTATTTATGCTATTTCAACAGAATTTAAGATACACATTTGCAAATGTTATTTCAATAACTTATGTTTATATTATATACAGAAATTTAAAAAAATGTGTGTGTTCTTCTTAAGTATGCACGCAAGAAGCTTCTTTGCTTTTAGAGCATTTAAATAAAAGCTTGTTTTTCTTGTTTTTATTGGTTTTTATTTTATTGAATTCTTTTCAACAAACCCTTTCATTTGATATCCATATTATGGGGGTGCATAAAAAATATAGTCTGCTATCTTTGGGAGTCGGCCATATTGGATTAAAAATGGCGGTATTACGGTAATTGTGAATTGTCATAAGAGCGAACGTGTGTATCAAATTTAAGCTCAATCGGACACTGACAAGATCAAATTTAACTTGCAAGATTTGATTACAGACAGACACCGGAACAGGTGGAACTAAATAAAAGTTTGCATTTTTTTATGAATGTGTATTTAGGAATACCGGATTAAATATCTTGGATATGGATATTAGACTATACTAAAGGGAGATTTAACGAGTAACTTCATACTAGTTAACCTACCTCTCAAAGTCTCAATTTATACTAATAAATGGAGAGCCGATTTTTTTGTTAGGTTACACTGCGATAACTACTGAACCGATCGGAAACTCATACCACAAGATGCAGCGTGTTTCGGAGAAGGTTTTAGTATATGATATGTTAGTGATTAATGTACTATGCGGGAAGAGCCGCAGGAAAACGCTAGTCTTTAAATAATTTAAAATCTCATATTAAAATACAAGGACCTAACCATATTGTGAAAAGCGATTAAGCACATAAAACCTTACATAAGCGGTATTTTAATAATTAAAAAACAGAAAAGCACTGGTATTACGCTTAACTAGAAACTTATGTGAAATCTTTATAGCAAAAGTTCGTTTTAATTAACACAGTAACCAGAGCATGTGTTTTCGGTAATTAACCGACAACGTAATTATATAACGGATAAGTTGCCATTCTACACTGCTATCATAATTACATTCCCAACCGCTCTCACTGGCTAATTTTCATCAGTAGTATAAAAAGTCAATTAGTGGCGAAGAACACTTTTTTCCTACAAATTGTGCTCGGCCCGATTAATGATTGCAATTTAAATCGTTAGATTGTAGCTTGTAAAAGGTTCAACCGGTCTGCACTTTTCTACGTTGGTGGTTGTATTTAATTTTTCTTTCTTCTGATTCTGCGGTTTCGCTTTTTTCATAACAGCGGTTGAGATTGAACTGGTAAAAATTTGCTAACTGTGGAATGAATTTAACGAAGGAAGCAGGTAGTGGAAATGCTGCGAACGGTTTGCCGTTTCAATTTGTTTAACGTTTGATCTTACAAACTTATTCCTTTCCTGCATTTAGTAGTTCAATATTATTACCACTTGTTTTACTATGAAATAAAATATCGTAAAGCCTGCATGCCTGAGAGTAACTAGTTTTCAAAAGACATGTAAAGTCCGCCTACCCGCATTTTGCTAGCGTAGTAGGCTATGACCTGATCCCCTCTACATTGAGCAGAGTCCTGTGCCCAGCAGTGGGATATTAAAGGGCTCAATTACTAAAAAATATGATGATTTAATATAAAATCTTGAAAATCTTTCTTCTTTCGAAGAACATAATGTTAAGTATAAGTTAGGAAAATTTCATTTGTTGATTTTAAAAGTAGGTACATAATATTTCTTAAACAAGTAATAAGATAATTAGTAAAAGAACACGAGAAATTTTAAAATGATATTATGCATCCCAAAAATTTTACGTTTACGTGACCATATTTTTGGACAAACTGTTCCAGAAACAAAGTTTTTAATTAAAACTTACATACTAGATTCTTTATAAACATCACCCTAAATCATAACGTCTGATGGATTCATTATCTTCGAGCAGACACTATTAAGTTCAACTGTCCATTCGCGGCTCAGCTTCGACCATCGTTCGATAGATGCAATTTCACACTCCAACGGCCCCTGATATTACTAAATGTACTATCTAAGGCAACACGAACATGACATTTTTTACGCAGACATTTCATTCGTTTTAGACAGTAGATTGTATATTGAATTTTTATATAAGAAATAATATTTATAGAGATTTTTAGCTAAAGAATATTTGATTATTTTTGTTTAAAATCATTGTTTAACAATGTTTTCTGGTTAAGACTTATATGTAAATATTATTGGGTACTATATTTAGAACAGCAGTATAAAAGCTTCTTTGAATGTGTCCTTTTATACAATTTCCCTTGCGAGGTAAACGAGAGAATGATGTGCTTCTCCACAATAAATATTTTTAGGAAGTTTATTATACTGAGTCTTTACCCAACCATTTCTTAATCGAACTTCTACAAAGGTTTTCCCTTCATGCTTAAACGGCTGAACAGATTTGGATGAAATTTTGCACATAGGTAGAATATAACCAATAATAACGCATAGGCTACTATTAACCAGATAATATTGCACCTAAGCGAAGAAAGGGTAAGTAGTTAGTTAGGTAATAAATTGTAAATAAAATATACATAAGTGTATTATATAATAGTTTAAAAAAAATATAATATATTGGTATTAAAAATAATGTATGAAAGATTTATAAAATTAACAAAACCATTGTTGAAATAATATCATAAACTCAACGAATATAACAGAGCAAAACTTAAAGAACAGGAAATTACTACTATTTTAAAGTGGTCGTTTTGTCACAAAGATTTCTACGCCAAGGGTCTTTATGGCTTAAGTGATTGAGATTGGCTTGACAAGTTCCGTCGAGCAAAACGTGTTCTGTTATGTAAACACTCCGCCATATCCACTAAATCTTTGTCTGAATCAGACTAGCTTAGTGTTTCAGAGCTAATATAACATATTGTCATATTATATAGTAGTTAAATATATTTACTTGAAAATAATCTAGTTACGAGAAATCAATAATATTATAAACGAGTAATTATAAATTAAAAATTTAAATAACCCTCTATGCAAATTAATTGTCATTTAACGTTTACACTGGCACGCGTGAAGCACTTAATCGAGTAATCATACGCCGAAATGCCTAACATCATTTTGGAAAAGAGCTTATACTCTTATACTGCTGGACCGATACTAACCAAACTTAGCTAAGAACTACCGCTAGGAAACTGGCTTTCAAATGAAAAAGACCGCATCGAAATCGGTGCATCTGTTTGAGAGCTACGATGCCACAGACAGACGCACACACACATCCATATGAAAATTTATTTTGAGTCACGCGTTTAATGTTCATCATAGCATTGCCACGTTATTATATACGAGTACATATCCTAATATTTAAAATTCCCGTTTCACGATGTAGGTGCGCGATGAACTCCTAAACTACTTATCCGATCCTAACGTATTTTTTTTTCAGAATGTGTGATTTGCTCCAATTTAAAAAATAGGTTAGTTTTTAACCCGATTATTTCCTTCTTTTATTGCAAAATTTAAGATTTTCATATATTTGCCACAGCAGCACATGGCCGGATCTGCTAGTAATATAATATAATTAATGTACGTATAAAAGAAAACCCTTATTTAAAATATTTTTATAAGCGCGCCACTAAAAGTACTAGGTTTAAAAATAATCTTAGTCTCATATTTTAGTCAACTCGAGAGACGAGTATTGATATTCATCGCATCCGGTCTCAATGCTTGTAAATAATAGTGGAATGACAATAGTAAAAACTTTTTATGCCGATATCTTATTCTTAAGCTTAAATATTCAACAACTGTATAGTTTTAGGTAGAAACAAAATATGGTATTTAAATTATTGTAGATTATATATGTTTTTTGGTGAAGGATGTTATTCATAAAATGAATGGATAGTCAAAAATTGATTTTAATTCAATAAAATTGCATTATTACATTTTTCAAAAACATTTTTTTTTAGTTTGGAACGGCCCTTAGTTTACTTACTTATATGTATAGAGAATCTGCAACTGGCAGCCGATAGTTTATAACTGTGTTGTTTTGTGAAAAGTAAATAATATAGAATCTTTATACATTTAGTTCAGAAGTATGTTCTTAAACGTTCTTGAACAGCGCCATCTATTGAAAACTTCAGAACTAAAATGTTTTTAAATCTATACATATAATAAAATTGTAACTAAGGCGAATCTGTACATTAAATATTTTTGGGAAAAATTATTGAAATAGACATTATTATCGATACAGAGGTCGAATGTATAGTTTTTAGAATTTTTGTCTGTCTGTCTGTTACCGCATCAAAGGAAACCTACTGGAGGGATTTTAATCTTTGGTATAGTGATAGCTGGTTATCCGGGTCAATATATAGGATACTTTCTACCGCGGGAGAATGTCTCATTGCCGAGAAAAAATACAAGAACTGCATTGTAAGAGTATACCAATATATAAAACCTAAGAATTTGCTTTTTGGTCAGATGAACGCCGGCGGAGCCGCGGGCAATGCTAGTCAAAGCTAAGTATCCATGAGGATCTTTTCACTGTTGGAAGCACAGGCGACAGTTTTTACCATTTCAATAACTTAAAAGTGCACGGAAAAAATTTTTAATGCATAAAATGATTTTTACATCTATTTTATTACAAAATGTTTACAATATTTTCTCGGAAACAACTTTGTCTTTTATATTTTCTATGTTAAAAGACATGAGAGTAAAAGCAAGTTTTATTCAGACCAATGTTTTGATTAAATTAATCATATTAAAACTATTCCATGAGTATTTTATAAAAAAATGAAAGGGATAAATAAAACGTCAATATGCAACGGTGTCTCCTAGACTATATAGACTAGATAGAAATACTGTTGTACACGTAACGAACATATGATGATAAATTGCAAATATTTCAATAAAGGTAATTTTAAGATCTATGTGAAATCGGTAAAAATGTGTAGATTTATATTAATTAGTTCTAGATAACCTACAATATACAGTTAGTAACAAGGTAAAAATGTACTTAGCGCGAGGTAGCTACAATGGCGATCTAGTATCGTAAAGTGCAGCGACATGCATTAAGGAAATCTACAAGAAACTGAATATGTTGCCAAAATGCATCTGCTGTTATAACATTGCAAGGTGCCTGTGCATGGTCTCAGCTTGCAAATGTATCACATGGTGCATATACATAATGTTATATTGTATATTGTGTTAGCCTAGTCGTCATACTTTTACATCTTTTAAATTAAAATATCTGTATTTATTATAATGAATGAATTAAAGAGTCAATAAAAATGAGTTCAATAATAATTATTTATTAATTTAATTTATATATATACGATGGCATAGATGGCAACATTCCTTTTTTTAGATTATTAAAAAGTATGGGACACAACTGTCATATTGACCGGGTGTGAGAGTACGAGTAACGGTCCGGTGTGTTATTTCATTATTGTAATTTTAAATTCTTTAAATATATATTAGTAAGCGAATGTGATAATTGGGTATTTTATTTATAGTGCTCTGCCTATAATTGCTTGGTTATTTAGTGCTTAAACGTAATTCAGAAGAAAATAAATATCTAGATACTAAATTTTAGATTGTATGTTAGCGCCTTACCCTTGTTGCACTCGAGTGCTTCCCTAGATATTTAACAGAAGCCAAACCATATCTGTGTTCACGGCCACTATCTATGTTCTAAATTTCATCCAAATAGGTCCAGCCATTTCAGCGTAAAATACAAACATACACACACATATTTTTTTATACTTTTATAAGTATAAAAAAATATGTCCAATATCTTAACAACAATGGTATTATGAAGTCAACGTAAAGCAGAACAAGGGGAGCGTATATAAGCTGCCTAAGTGCTACCATTTGTCACTGGTTACCCTCCAACAGAATCACTCACCATCTCAAGCAACTGAGCGTGAAAATACGGGCAGGTGCATCTCGAATTACGCAGAATAAACTTAATAGCCGCTGTACACGTCGCCTGTAATATGTGATAAAATATCTCCTGTAATATAATGTATACTGTAACTGACATGTAGAGTAGTGGTAAAGTGTTTCGTATATACATTTTTTGTACATGTATTATATAGGTATGTATTGTATGATTATAAAATTAGTCTACCTAATAATTATATATTTTACTAGAATTGCCCGCGGCTCCGCCCGCGTCCAGATGACCAAAAACCAAATTCTTAGGTTTTACATATTAGTATACACTTACATTGCAGTTTTTGTATTTTTTCTCAAAAATGAGATATTTTCCCGCGGTAAAAAGTATCCTATATGTTGACCCGGATAACAGGCTATCATCATACCAAATTTCATCAAAATCCCTCCAGTGGTTTTTCTGTGATGCGGTAACAGACAGACAGATAGACAAAAATTCTAAAAACAATAGATTCGGCCGCTGTTTCGATAATAATGTCTATTTCAATAAGATTATCCAAAAAAATTTTAATATACAGATTTGGCTTAGTTACAATTTTATTATATGTACGAGTATATATTTCGGCTTTCGGCTGCACTTGTTTCTATTTAGCTCCCGAGCTGTTATGGCTTTATTTAGGTGAAGGCACTTAGAACGAAAAAGTTAAGTAAATTAGGTTATATTTTTAACATGCTTATTTTGTATCTAACTAAATAATTCGAAACTATAGAGTTAACTCATAATGGTGCCAAGTAGAGTAGAACTTTAATAGCTAATAGTAATCTTCAAATTTGAGCTCATTTGAGATGTTTTGACGGGTACGAGTGTATAATACTATGTATTGAAAGGTTTTTTTTTAAATATAATTATTAATTCAGCCCTATTTCCGAGACACGCGAACCAACAGACAGATAAATATTTTAAGCGTAGTTTTTATATATTCTTAGACTTTCTAGTTAGATAAAGTTAGTTCTTATGTCTTGATAGTTGATAGTAAAATTACTTAACTACGTTCTCATAGTACGACATATTATGGTTTTAAGATTTAAAGTGAAGTTACATTGGAGCATGTTTAATTTTCTTGTAACAGCGCGTGGAAGGTGAATAAAATTGTTAATGGTGTTAAGGCGAGCAGGTGTTCTAAAAGTAGCAATATTTCTAGTGTCTCTTAATTTTTAATAACTGTAAGTAAAAACAAATTTTGCTGTGCTGCTACAGTTGAAGTGAGAAGACTATTTTTTTTTATGATATTTTCTGACCTACTTGTTAGGGTATTGGACTTAGCGCAAAGTAGTAAGTTTGATAGTCCTCATTATAATCTTCCGACTCACCTTCACTTCGCTCCAGTTCTATATTTAAGTACAGATACGTTTTAACGGCTAATATGGAATAGATAGACTGTATAAACATATGTATAGTATATATATATATATATATATATATAGATAGGTATGATGAGTTGGTGTGGATTGTATTATAATGTGTTTTCCCGTGGTAATGAGATAACCTCCCGCAGTAAAAAGTAGCTTATATTACTCTCCAGCCCTCACTACATCCACACAAAAAATCAAACAAACAAATAAGCTAACAAACACACTTAAATATTTATAATATACCTATGCATAATGCAGAGTATTAAGTGAGTGTATGTATCGATTTTATTATTTTTCTATATATTTTTAAATCGATTCATCTGTAACTTTGTATTAAAGTTCCGCGTTGTAAAAATAGAGTTACAAAAAACGAAAAAATCGCCCTTTATAATCGATTCTCTTTTGTCTTACGAGACGTAACCTTACGAGTACATCTTCAGAATCTTCCCTTTGATATCTCAATGGCAGGTACTACAAATATTTAGATTTTTTTATTTTTTTTATTCAATCTACATTTATACTTTTTTTTTATTTGGAATATAGCTGTTTTTATTTACGCAACTTATGATTTTGATTTTCTAATATTTCCTAATTATCATATTATATAATTAGCGACTCACTCTTGCTCTGTTCAGGTTAGTCCCTCCTTATTTTTTAACGTTTAGTATAGATTTCTTAGAGAAGAGATATTTTCCTGCAGTAAAAAGTATTAAGTATTAGATTTTTCATTAATTCGCATTAAGTATTCTTTATGTTGACCCGGATAATCAGCTATCATCATACCAAGTATCATCATAATCCCTCCAGTGATTTTTCCGTGATGTGGCCACAGACAGACAGACAGACAAAAATTCTAAAAACTATAGATTCGGCCTCTGTATTGATAATAATGTCTATTTCAATAAGATTTTCCAAAAAAAAAGTATTTAATGTAGAGATTAGACCCAGTTAAAATTTTATTACATGTAGATACGTCGGAGTTGTAATTGAGCTCGAATGTAACATAAATCACTGTGTATTCTATGAACTTATTAAAATATCAATGTTATAGCTTAAATCGTCGAAAGAAAAGAACGTTGCAAAGTGCGAGTCTAACTCGTGCACCGAAAGTTTCTTACCAACAAACATTAAATCACGTCACACAGTGTTTACGAGTAAAGCGACTCAGTAACTATTAACTAAAACAAGAAAGGACTTTTGAAATATCTTTTTCATTTTTCATTTATTACGCACTCTAACACACTGGCAGTGGTAGCCCAGTGGTAACGCGCTTGCCTGGGAAGCCGAGTGAAACGGGTTCAAATCCCGGGTCTCGCACCTCTGATATTTTCATGTGCGAATCATTTCTAACATGATTACCACTTGCCTTACGGTGAAGGAAAAACATCGTGAGGAAACCTGCATGTCTGAGAGAACCTAGCAAGTTTTCAAAAGACATGTGAAGTCAACCAACCCGCACTTGGCCAGCGTGGTGGACTATGGCCTGATCCCCCTCGTATTGAAGGGAGGCCCACCCCCAGCAGTGGGACGTTCAAAAAGGGCCGAATACACGCACTCTAACTTGTGTAACCTCTTTGTTACATGTATGTATGTATAATTACCAGTGGCGAAGGGTGAAATTTTTGCAGAGGTAAGTCGTTCCAAAAATATACAATTATTGTATGCGTATTAATGCAGAAAGAAATAAAGCTATGATTATATATTTATTTCCAAAAGAACATTTTTACATTTAAAAATTAAACGTTTGTAAAATTATAGCAAAATAATTTTAAGGTAAGACGTTGTATGGACGCTTCGCCATTGATACTTACATATATATTTATGTGTGCAGCTATACTTATTTTTTTCATACTTATTTTATCAAATGAAAATTAAGGTAACACACATGTGTTATTCATTTAGAAATGATCCGTAGTTAAACGAATATCTATATTTCATATAATTCTCTAGAATTCATACTACTATTATAAATGTGAAAGGTTTTGAGGATGGATGAATGGATGTTTGTTATTCTTTCACGCCAGAACAGCTGAACGGATCTAGATGTTTGGCACAGAGATAGATTATGGTCTGAAATACCTCATAGGTTACTTTTTATTAAGGAAAAATGTACGGTTCTTGAGAGATAAACTTGTTTTTATCTAGGCACGAACCCGATGCGAAGCGAGGGTGGGTCGCTAGTAATAAATTTGATGACTAAAAATTTGAAAGAGTTTGTTCATATAAAAGTGTACTTTCCATTTTAAAGCTGAAGTTATGAGAAATAATTAATTTATCTTAATTAGTTTTTATAGCAATGTATGAAAAATACTCTATTTGATAGACATGGAAAGACCAACCACTGAATTCAAAACAACTATAACTCCACCATGCCAGTTAGATGCATGGGATGCTGCGTGTATATTCGAATTACATTATTTAAGACTAATTCCTACATATGGGTTCGCGCGCGTTTGTAATTCTAGTACTATAATGACTAAATTTGTATGCAAGCGTATTATTACACGGCGTTTAATCTGTACTTTGCATATAGATGTCCACACAGACAGCATTACAATTAGCCTTACACAAAAATGGGATAGTTTAGACATAAGGCGTTTTTTATTCGCTCCCCGAAATAAACAAAACTTCAGCTTTTTAAATATAATAGATATTATTTTATACTCTAATAAAATGTTTATTATTGCCAAATTTAGCCGGTCTTGTTAACGTAACAATCAAATCGCAATGTGAAGGGCGCAGGATTGATGATGACTTGCTTCCCTTTGTTCGATTTTGTTACGTGCCTCTTAGTTTTGTTTCTGGAAGTATTCTGTATGAATTTACGGTATATCTTTCCTGCTGACAATACTTTTTATTGCTATAATTCAGAAAAAAATTGCTCTAAGGGTGTGAGTTTTGTTATTTTTTTAATAAAAGGTTTTAAGGTGTAAGTTTTTTTTATTAAAATAATAAGTTTTGTATAGTTTATTGTAGCATAGTGGAGTATATAAATGACTGACATTTTCCAGTACTTCAAGGTTCAAGGTTTGATTATTAGACTAGATAAAATGCTTAAAAGTATTCAGAAATATTTTAATATATTTAGGAAGCAGAACGGCATAAGAATGTCAATCTAACTTGTAGAAACATTTATTACATTTGCTATTAAAACGTGGATACAAAATTCTTTATTTATATTATTAAATACATTATTAATTATCTGTATGTTTATGTGAAATATGTATTATTTTTTTAATCAATATTACAATCTACAATCAGTTTTGTTATGATTTCCATAACAGGTAATAACTTATATATTACTAGATATCTATTCTAATATTATAAAGAGGAAAAATTAGTTTTTTTATTGTTTGTTTGTTTGTAATGAATAGGCTCCGAAACTACTGAACCGATTTAGATGAAATTAAATAAGAAGATAGTTTGAGACTCTGGAAAGAACATAGGATAGTTTGTATGGGGAAGCAACAATAATAAAGCCGTAACATCATGGACTTCTTTTTTATATAAAACTTTTACTTTGCTATTTAAAATTTGATAAGCTAACGTTGTTCTAATATACATAAGCAGAGAAGGACTGGTAAGTTAAAAGTAAAGAAGCATTTGCATGAAATTATTAACTGTTTAACTTTTTACTAGAAAGGATAAAATTTATCTCATAACAGTTATAAACTAAAGTAGTTCAATTAGAAAACAAATTAAAACTCTATAAAAGTCAACACAATGTTTATATCTTAAGTTGGTAGCTTACGTTATTTTTAAAAAGGATGTAACTCCAACTTTAAAACCCACCTCGGCAACTTTAACTTGGCTTATCTTAACTATAGTTTAAGTCGGCATCTTTTATTTTTAATCTTCCCAACGGCAAACGCTAGCCGAGTTAAAATTACTTTGTTCTTAAGCAAAGATCGAAGATCCGTTCATTTTTCAATACTTTGTTAACTGCTATCGCTTAAAGTTAAGTAATTAAGTATTGAGTTGGTCACTTGATACTCGTATTGAGTACTCTACCATCAACTTCTCAGCAAGTGCTGGCTTTGCAGTTTATCTTTTCTATTACGTTTGAATCTTTTGTAATTGATTTTTTATTGTATATTCTTAATGACTGTATATTCTTTTACTTTGAGAAAGAATTTTTTCATAATTTCCTGTGTCAAATAATCAAACTAGCTACGAATATCCATTTTAAATTAGATTGAAACAGATTTAATCCATAGATGATGCTTAATAAATTTTACGAAGCAATCTGTACTAATATTATAAAGAGGTAAAGTTTGTATGTGACGTTGTAGGGGTAATCTCTGGATCTACTAAACCAATCTAAATAAAATTTGGTAAGAATATAGTTGGAGACTCTGGGAAGGACATAGGATACATTTTATCCCGGAAATAATCTCTTAAATCATCTCTTGGGGTAAAGATAGGGATGAAAGTTTCCCGGGGTAGAAGCCAACTCCTACCGGGCGCGTCCCCAGGTGGCGGATAGGGGCATGCCACCCGCTTAGAGGGGCGGGTGGTACCGGAGAAATCCGGCGCGGACCAAATGGCTTGGATGGGGCCGCTCGTCTAGGCCTCGAGCCGAAGACGTTGCGGCCACCGGTGGTGGGACCGCTTGGTCCCACAACCGGATGATGGGTGCCGGTTGCGGGACTGTGGTCGCAGGCCCGCATTCGGCGGAGGGGTAGGTCGCGGCGGGAGAGGAGTGCCGGTATTTCGGTGCGCCGTTCTCCCTACCTTCCGCGGCCTAGACGGGGCCGCCACCGTTTGATGGCGGACGCGGTGGGGCTGCAGGGGAAGAGGAGTGTCGGTGTTTCGTTGCCGCTCTCCCTGTCCTCTGCAGCCGATTGGAGGTGGCCCACTTCGGTGGGCGGTGTTTTGGTTTTATGGGGCTGCTCCGGGTACCTCTCTGACGTAGCAGAGTTGACTGTGGAGCAGCCCCATTGGTTTGGTGGTCTGCCTAGTATTTAGGCAGACCTGCCGCCGGGGCGCCGTAGTAGTTATGCGCAAGCGATCCTGCGGCGTCCCACTAAGGCGGGGGGAAGGGATGTCGGGTTTTAGTGGGTAGTACCGGCTCTTCTAGCCGGTGAGCCCCACATCACCACCTGGGGAATCAGGTGGTATGCGTAAATGCATTTCCCGACGATAAAAAAAAAAAAAAAGGGATGAAAGTTTGTATTGGGAAGCAAGCTAGTAACGAAGTGTGTGTGATGGTGAGTCGCTAGTATTTTAAATAAAGTGAAACTACTTTAAAAATATATAAATTTTACGTGATTATTATTACCACCAAAATACCATTAAAATCTTCTGTCAATCTTTCCAGAAATTAGAGTAACTGTTAAATTAATATATTATTTAATGTTTAATCAAACCCAATAATTAGACTTAAAGATTTGTTTTACAAGAAATGAATTCTTAGTAAGTTATAATTAGGTACTCATGTTTTAGGGGAATCCGCACAATCCTTAGTACCTAATCCAAACAAAATTTAGACCTTAAAACTTTCCCAGATCCGATCCTTGGGTAGCAGTTAATTATATTCGCTAAAGTGATATCTGTGGAAAAAGGGAAGTTTTGGTAAACAGCGTTGTCGTAACTTTAAATTGGTTTTTTCACCACTCAACAGAAACGCAAAGAATTTTATTTTATTCTTTTGAAGCCATCGAATAACTTATTATTCAAGTAATATTATGTAAAAGAATTTATTACATTTTTTTATTATAATAAAGTGGAAAAATTCACAATTTTTAATTAAAGTGATGAAATATCCTTGTTATGTAAAATTTAGTCATTGCTGTGAACATTTAAATGTCAGGGCTATTTAATTTTTTTAAAGAAAGATAATGAAGTACTCTCGACGTAGAGATATCGATATATGTTCCAGTCAAACTAGTTAAATAAATAAATATGTTAGGACATTAAGACACAATACCATCTACTTCCGTGGTAAGCTACGATGTTTGGATACTAGATAGTTGATACACTACACATATATAACTTTAAATGAATACAAATATCTATGACTGGTGTACTAACATTCGTGCCCATAACACAAAAGAATACCTCGTGCGGTATTCGAACCCGCGACCTCTGGCACAGCAAGTCCGGTCACTACAAACTGAGTCAAACGTGTCGTCTGAAATCAGCAGATGCAATAACTGGCTTTGTTGTACTTTCCATATTTCCCGTTCCCGTATATTAACTTACTAATGGTGTTGTAAGTGATGATCTGCACATTAATAATTAAGATTTTATATAGTGTATAAAAAAGATTTTTGCAACAATAAAATATTTGTATTTTTGATAAAAATTGGACTTGATTGAGTTAGCGTTTATTACTTAGTACTTAAAAGATTTGGATTTGTTCTATTTTTCTTCTTACGAGATGTAAGAAGATAACTGACTCGGTTTTTAGCATTTTTTTTCCTATGTACATGTACATTCGACCTCTACAGTTTTATTAAATGTATAGATATAATAACACAATATAATACATATATGTACATACTGCTTTAAGTAAAATATGGCACTATGGATTGTGAGATTACAAAATTCGCAGATTGACTGAAACCACATTTAAACGGCAACGTACTCGTACATAAATTAAAAATAGATTGTTTCTTACCCCTCGTATTGAAGGGAGACCCGTGCCCAGCAGTGGAATGTTAAAGAGGACTGAATACTATATAACACTCGTCGATAGCCTCATATAAGAATTATTATCTGTCTAGTTTACCGACTGACGGTTAGCTATAATTATAAAAAAAATGTTCATCAGTCCTTTTCTAAGGCGATGACGGAATATAAATAAATTCCATAGATCTGATCGATTTGGTTATCCTGAAACTTCAATGATATTGCACAAATACTGTTAGAACTTGAATCTGCACTACACCCAACTGCGACAGGAAAAGCCACTTGTAAAACACGTTTTAGTTGTATCATAAAGTAACTTTTAAAGGGATTTCTTAATATATTTTGACAATTCTAACGGTTCATTTATGTTCGCCCTCACCCTAACCTCAATTTGCGAGTATGGTGATCGTACCGAAAAGTTAGTTACAAGGACTTTGACCGCTTTATTTATGACACTTTCACAGTTCTGAACATGTAACGAAAAGGATTAGAATAATAATATACGTAATTATAATATATGCTCGTATGACTTAGTGCTTGCTATTACAGAGGTCATAGGTTATATTCCCGCTTGAGCTTATACTTGTATGAATATTGATTTATACGAATCATATTTTATTACTGTGGTCTGAATAAAAGATGTACTAACTATCATAATAAAATGTATGAAGGTGCAATATTATCGTGTTAAATAGAAAAATTCATCAAAGACTAAATACAATATTTTTATATTATACTAGTGAATCGCCCTCGCTTCGCTCGGGTTCGTCCCTACTTACGTTTTAATATTTGGAATCTATTTCTCAGAGATGAAATATTTTCACGCTGTAAAAAGTATTCTATATGTTGATCCGGATAACAAGCTATCATCATACCAAATTTCATCAAAATCCCTCCAGTGGTTTTTCCGTGATTCGGTAACAGATAGACAGACAAAAATTCTAAAAAATATAGATTCGACCTCTATATCGATAATAATGTCTTTATTAATAAGATTTTCCAAAAAATATTTAATGTACAAATTCGGCTTAGTTACAATTTTATTATATGTATAGATATAGATGATGTACATATATAGGGATTTTTGTTATGAAATGATATTAAGTCAAAGGACTTATAGATATAAAGATATCTCATGAATGCTTACATCTTATAGTAAAATTAGCGTCACATTTTAACTCCGCATGGGTGTTTTCCTAATTGCCTTAGTAGCCTATGTGTTACTCTAGATCATAGTCTATCATATACGAATGGAGTCTCATCCAAATCCGCCCAGTCGTTTTAGCATGACGGAGTAACAAACATATACATCTAATATATTTCAAAGTGTTTGTAACAAAACTCCTCCGAAACGGCTTCACCGATTCCGACCGACCGATTAAATTTTGTGTGTATATTTAGTAGGTCTGAGAATAGGAAGTAAACTAATTTTTATACCCCTAAGTGATAAGGGTGGTCCACCCCAACATTTTATTTTAATTTTTTGGACAATTTTTTTTATGATTCGGCATTAAAAATACATAAAAACCTAAATTTTCTACAATTATACAAACAACATATATCACTTATACCAGCAGTTAAAAACAAAGAGGTACTATAATAAAAAGGTTATAAACAAAAAGGTTGTGAATATTGTTTCTTGGGTTAAAAAAGGGAAAGCTATAGAATAAAAGGTAACATAGCATGCTGGCGAAGAGTTTTATATATAAAAATTTATAAACCAAAAGTCATATCTATTACGATTTTCACGTTGAAAGAACGTAGTTCGATATTATAAGCTCTTATTCTAACACTCCCTAGCCTCGTTTCTAGTGCACCTGATAAAATACTCTCTGCTCCGCCATAAATTATTCTTGTATTGAAGTGAAATATAGAGGTATATTTATACCTGGAGATTAAATATAGGTAATGAAAATAGAAAAACGATATCGATTTCTGTTTTACAGTTATTTTATGAAATAAAAATTGAAAAGCTATTTTTATTATTGCTATATTTTCCGTATATTTTCGTAAAATGCAGCTTTAAGAAGGATAAAAGTATATATTACTAGATATAAAAATGATTATTATGAAAATATATGTATGTTTGTAGAATAAAGTTAAAATGCTTGTGAGTGCTTCTGATATATTAGTATGCAAAACTTGTTTTGCATACATTTAAAACTATGGAAACAAGGTGTTGCAAATAGGACAATACATTCAAATTTACAAAATATTTTTTTAAGATATTTTTGGACTTAGATAAATAAGTTAAATCATTAAATTTATATATATACTTTATTAGTAATATTAAGGATTAGTATAGATTTAGCAGAGATGAGGTATTTTACCGCAGTAAAAAGTATCTTATATGTTGACCCGGATATCCAGCTATCATCATACTAAATTTCATCAAAATCTGTCCAGTGGTTTTATTGTGATGCTGGGAACGCATCACGGACTGACAGATGGACAAAAATTCTAAAAACAGCTATTTTATATATTTATTTTATATATATTAGATTCGGTTAATTATATTTTATATATATTAGATTCGGTCTCTGTATCGATAATAATGACTATTTTAATAACATTTTTCAAAAAAATATTTAATATAACGATTTTACTTAGTTAGAAAGAATAATTAAACTTAGTTAGAATTTTATTTTTGATAGGGTTGAAAATTATATAGAACTAGCGACTCACCCTCGTTTCGGTCAGGTTCATCCCTAAGTACGTTTTAACGATTAATATGGAAGAGATAGTCGATCCCTTGCTCTGTGAAAAACAAAAATAAATCTATCATAGTAGTAGTACATTTTTTCTAAAATAAAAATTAGTCTATGTGCTATTCCAGACTATAATCTATCTCTGTGCCAAATTTGATCCAAATCCGTTAAGCCGTTCTGGTATAATTGGGTAATAAACATCCATCCAAACTTTCGCATTTACAATTTTTATTATGTGGTGACTTATATTTTTATCATTTTAACAAGCTAACGACAAGAACCAGACAAAAGCTTGTACTCAATAAAATGAAACCAGAATAATTCCATCGCGACGTTCGTGTATTAAAAATGGCTTCTCTTTAATCAGAATCCTAGTAAATTGTGCGTTGACTTAGAATAAGTTAAGTTACCTGCGGAGGAGAGTTTGATGCGGAAATTATGCTAATCAGTCAACCAAGTTTGATTGCTGACAACTACTGTCGACCTCTGTTAGTCGGTTCACTTAATTAATTTTACAGCCTATCTCGGTGTGCCATAGAAACTTTATGGATGAAGCTATTTAATAACTGCCTAGAATTTGGTAAAGTGAAAACGGTGTACGTCGGGTTTTAGATTTGGGGAATTGTTTGTAAGTAGATAATTTTATGTATATATACGATACGAGTAGATCATTAACTAGATAGATAATAAATATTGATAATTATTAAGAAGAAACTCTGTATAGCAGAGCATCGTTATATCATAATTTTATCATCTATACATAATAATAATAAAATTCTAACTAAGTCGAATCTGTACAATAAATATTTTTTGGAAAATCTAATTCAAATAGATATTACTAGCATTGCCCGCGGCTCCGCCCGCGTTCAGATGACCAAAAACCTCTATAGTTTATAGAATTTTTGTCTGTCTGTCTGTCTATCTGTCGTCTGTCTGTTACCGCATCACGGAAAAACCACTGGAGGGACTTTAATGAAGGGATTTGGTATGATGGCAGCTGGTTATCCGGATCAACATGTAGGATACTTTTTAACGGAAAATGTCTCATTTCTGAGAAAAAATACAAAAACTGCAATGTAAGAGTATACTAATATGTAAAATCTAAGAATTTGATTCTTGGTCGTCTGAACGCGGGCGGAGCCGCGGGCAATGCTAGTTAATATTATATATTTCATTTCAAATTCATATTAATACCTTATTATTATTTTGCAAAATGATTATGAGTAATGATTATTAAATGCATATTAAGTTAATTATTTTCTAATATAAGATGTACATATATTCTTGAAAGTATTTTTGTATGTAATACATTATTCGTTATTAACTATGTAGATTAGTATACTTATATAATATTGTAAGAGGGAACATTAACAGGAACAAATAAGACAATATTCCCAATCTACTCGATTTGAAAGCGAACTTAAAATTCAACAGCTGAATTCAACAAATTAGCGGAGATGGAATGAGTAAGTCTTGTTAGTAATAAGTTCGTTGCAAGGAAACTTTTGGGAACTATGCTAATCAGCAGACAATCGACTTGATTGCGTCTGCCTTAAGAATTATCAAGGGGTAAATGAAAATTGAGTGTTTCGCTATGGAACTAAGATGGAGCATTGTTCTAAAATTTGCAAATGTATCATTCTTAAATGTATGTAATATCTAGTATATTTATAGTAATTTAGTCGCTCAGATCTATTTTTACGTTATTTTTGGTAATAACACAAATACGCATTTATACGGTGTAATATTAGGGTAGTAAGATAAGACTAAAAATGGCTATTAGGCAACGGTAGCCCTGTGGTAGCCGCTCACTTGGGAAACCAAGTAAAGAGAGTTCTAATCACGGGTCTCGTGCCTCTGAAAAGAAATATAGGAAAATATAGCTTTATTTAAAATGTCAAATATTCGCATAAATCTAAGAGAGTATTATTGTAAGAGCCTTTAACTAATTTCTATCTAAAGTAGGGAAAACTTCGGATAGACAGGTTATTGCAAACCACCGTTAACCCGTATAAAGCTCTATTCAACGAGCTTAAACAAGATGGCGTTTACGAATATAAATCCAAAAATATTTTATCTATATAATAAAAATGAATGTTGGTAAGCGTATAACTCAAGAATGGCTGGACTAATTTGGCAAAAAAATTTTTCGTATGTTCCTTAAGGTGCATTGGAGGTTTTAATAAAGAGAAAAAAATGAAAAATTAACGAAAAAAAATTAAATTTTATATGACTAACGCTGGCTAATAACTATTTATATCTATTTAAAACGTACCTAGCGACGAACCCGAGCAAAGCGAGGGTGAGCCGCTAGTAAGAGTATAAATATTTGACGTATGTAGGTAATATTTATTATGTTTTTAAAATACAATTTATAAATTTCCATTCGCAAGCAATTGTAAAATCCACCTTATCTAAGCCTGCTGTTAGTTTATATTTCATTCATTCCTATATAAAAGTATATTTTAATGAGTACTAAAATATGTAATTAATACATTTCATAGATTAAATGTAATTACGAGTATTGTTAAGAGAACAAACGTGAGCTGTTAAGCGACTGAAGTGCAAAGTTTTGATTTCTAAGTTTGTGACGCAAGCATGAAATTCTTCGTCTCTAAAGTTTAATTCATTTGAATAACGTTCATAAATGATCAACTTACAAGCTTGTATGGTATTGTTTTATGATAAACCTGAAATTATAAATTACTAGCAATTCATCTTCGCTTCGCTCGGGTTCGTCCCTAATAAAAAACAAAAACAAATCTATCCCACGGGAACCGTACATTTTTTCGAAATAAAAAGTATCCTATATGCTATTCCAGTCTATAATCTATATCTGTGCTAAATTTCATCTAAATCTGTTTAGCCTTTCTGGCGTGATTGAGTAACAAACATCCAAATATCCAAACGTACATTTATAATATTAGTAAAATTTTTACTGTTGTTTTAAATTTTTTTGCTATTTACCTAATCATTTGCCTGCTTGAATACATTTTAATTTATTTCACAAGCACTTTACATGAATTCCTTGTTATATATGAGCGTGTTTAGCATTATTTATTGGACTGAGTCAAAAAAAGTTTCTAACTAAAAGAAAAACCAAGGACTTCAAAATTCCTTTTAAAACAATTATTCCACCCTTACAAAGTGGATTTCTTTTGTTTGAGGTATTGTATTCAGGCTTTATTAATGTTGTACTGCTGGTCACGGTCTTCTTTCAACACGAGGGATCAGGCCATAGTCTACCACGCTGGTCAAATGTGGCTTGGCAAACTTCTCGTCTTCCGAAAACTTGCTCGTTACTCTCAGACATGCAGGTTTCCTCACGATGTTTTCTTTTACCGTATTAGCAAGTGATAATCATGTAGAAAATATTTTTTTAAATGAGAATGTCAGAGGTGGAACAACAGGTTTTGAACCCGTTTCGCTTGATTTCCCAAGCGATTGCATTACCACTGGGCTATCCCTGATCCACATATATAAATACTTACAAAATATAAAATATACCACCTTCTTACTTGAAGTCAATAAAATTTAGCTATACTATAAACCCAGATAGGTAAGAAGTACACTAAAAAGAGATCTCATTGGAAACCATCCAGCTGTATTCAATTGATACGATTGATGAGGAACGTATTGTTCGTAATATTGTATAATTATAATTTGTACCACTGTGAGATATTGTAGGTATCTACTTATACATACAAAAAAAAATTAACTAAACGGTATCTGTACATGGAAGATATTTAAAAAAACTATTATGGGGGGCGTTTATGCAATAGAACCCAAAACAATGATTTTTAGAATTTTTGTGTTTTTCTGTTTGTTTGTTCCTTCGTGCTCGCTAATCTCAAAAACAGCTTAACCGATTTGGGTGCGGTTTCTTCACTTAATACTTAGTATTTGTTTTATTTCAATCGGTTCGTAAATAAATAAGTTATGTCAATTTAAAGAATCATCTAGAACCCGAGCGAAGTGAGGACGAGTCGCTAGTTTGTAATATCTCTATTGTTACGCTCAAGTAAGCTTATAATATTAGTATTGGAAATTTACTTAATTATTTATATGAATATTAAGTAGATAGCTGTACCGTAGATTTCATAATTATGTAACGAGCTGGGTTTCTGAGATCGGTAATTATAGCAGTTAACTCATACTATAGACGTTTTATTGCTTTTATTTACGACAAGCACCGGTCAAAAATACACAATTCCATGCAAAAGTTCTCTTAAAACTGTCACCAATTGTGTTTAGGTAATTCTTGTTGAAATAAATAAACAATAATATGAATTGAACATTAAATGCAATGCTTAAAGTTGTTTTTACAAAAAAATATAAAAAGTAAAAAGCTCACTCAAATGTTCAAATGAGCGCTCATTCGGTAAGGACATCTTTTGTCGCTGATTATATGTGTATCTAGTATCTTTTTGTCGATGATGATAAGACACTTATAGAACTTTACGTACACTCACGGTGCATGCTTCGTGATATCGGCTTAATTCAATCACTGAGCGCTATTTTTCTCCACTAGTTCTACTTTCACTACAATTTCATTTATTCATATTATTTCACAGACTTCATGTATTCCTAACATTGAATTAACTGTCAACTTGTACTGGCTATTTTTGGTTCTTGACGTTTCGAATGCTTTACAGCAATCATGGTCACGGGAGAGACTAATGTGTTAGATATCTCAAAGGTATTATATAGTTGTTACAGACAGCGTATTCACAAATTAAAAAATGAATTAAAAAAAATAAAAAAATGGCACCAAAGTACATTACAATATGTTTTAATTTTAAATATTTTTATATATTTTTTTAAAATTTTATAGTTTCTTACAATTTCCTTATTAGACATACACCTTAGTCTCTCCCGTGACTATGATTGCTGTAAAGCATTCGAAACGTCGGGAACTAAAAATCAAAATAAATCCGCGAAAAAATCCGAAAAGATAGTTTTATTTAAAACGTTTAATATTCGCGTAAATCTATAAAAGTATTTTGTACTGGCTACTTAATGAATTACATTATAAACCTAAAACAAACAATCTCTAGTTATGTTATCTGTGGACTTAGAGTCACTACTTATAGCAATTTCTTATAAATTATTCTTGTCTTAGACTGTTTTTACGTTAGTAGGTACCTGCTTAGACAATTGCTCTTAAGCATGGTTCGACCAATCTACTTTCTATTTTCTCAAATCAACATGGCGTTGATGAAGTAAGCTGTACTTAGCTGGCTCGTTTTAAGGCTATTAACAAGATGACTGAATAGAATTGGGTTTTTTTCTGGCATGTCTAAAATATACAAAATAAATAAAAATATGAAGTTTTTTTTAATCACATTACATTCGCTTATTAAAGCCGCAACGCCTTAAACAACAGGTATGTCTGGAAGAATGAAATAATGAGACTTAAAAATACGAAGTTAACTACTAAGTGCACTGTAAATTTAGTATATACTTTCAACAGTGAGGTAGCATAATGTAAATATTATAATGAAATGGAATTCCTGCACGTTTTGTCAGGAGCGCTGCATAAACATGTACGAGTAGACCCACGGTGCATTTCTGGCCTTTGCCAAGTTGGGCGAATTCATAAGTTTTACATTTTAACAGGTATGAAAATGTAATTTTTAAACGTTTTGTTTTACTGCTTTGCAACAGTTATTATTTTAAAACAAGTATTTACTTAATTTATAATAGACTATGTAAAAAGATATACATACATATATAGTTTTTACTATTTGGTAATTATTGCCTTCGCCTCGCTTCCTTTATGTATCTACGTATTATCTATACTAATATTGTAAATGTGAAAGTTTGTGAGTATGGATGTTTGTTACTCTTTCACGCCAGAACGGCTGAAATTTGGCACAGAGATAGATTATAGTCTAAAATAACACATACATATATTACTTTTTATCTCGGAAAAATGTACGGTTCCAATGGGATAGGTTTGTTTATGTTTAGTATTGTTTAAATTTTGACCCATATATAAATACTAGTTTTTCCCGCGGTTTCACTCACGCTTCGCTTACCGGTACCGCGGTAAGCATGGTGGGTGTCAAAAGCTGCCTATGTCTGTTCCCAGGAGGCAATCTATGTGTTTGCTTCATTTCGTCGAATTCGGTTCAGCGACTTAAGCGTAAAAAAGGTGACAGACAGAGATACTTTCTATAATGTTAGTAGGTATTATATGTACTTTTTTCTATAACTGAGGTTACGGGTTTATTAAAGACATATTGCCTGATCTGGTTAAATTGAAAGTTTCATCACTTAAAGAGAGACACAAACAAACACACTTTTGAATTTATAATATTAAAAGTATGGATATGGACTAGCTACTTACATAGAATAGACTATATAGAATATGTAGAATACACATACATAAATAGGTAAGTATTACAAAAAATAAAAAATATACATCCCTTACTTGAGAAATGATTGATCCCACATTCAATTTATTAATGTATATATGGGTGGATGATAGAATTAATACTTTATTTCTTCTTATTAACTTTATTAATTCTAGCGCTACATTTTACTCTATGTACTTTACATTTTACAAATCACGACTGACGACATATTCTATTTTTTTATATACTAAGCAAAGACAAATTATAGTGTTGCCACTTGCCAGTTAGGCATAGATAAAATCCTAACACAATCTTTCACCCCCCTTTTCACCCCATTATATATTATATAATTTCCAGGATTAAAACTATCCTTTGTTATTTCCAGGGTTTCAAACTATTTCAGCGGATTAAGCGTGAAGAGGTGATTGAAAGACAGACAAACTGACAGTCGGAGTTACTTTCGAATTTAATATTAGTATAGATAATATTAGTATGAATATTAATATTAGCAAAGCTGGCATTTTCTTTAATAACTGATACAAAATAAATATATAAAAGTTTAGCTATATGGAAATCTTTATATTTTTGCATTTGAGACCAATATTTATAAAGCTCTTTAAAAATAAATAACACTTATGAGACGCTGTCGCCAATTGCCTTAAAGAAAATGCAACGAAGGTAAGTAAGGTAAATAAAATGAAACATAATAATCTGCAATAGCAGAATTTTTCAAGCTCTGTTTTTCATATCATATGTTCTAGATAATAAAAATAAATCTAGTGTTTAAATGGTTTGTTGGCTTATTGGTTTTTCGTTCTTTCATTTCTTTCTTTCGTGTGTATATATATATATATATATATATATATATATATATATATATATATATATATATATATATATTTAATTGTAGTTTGATTTATAATAGTAAGGAAATAAATTAGTCAACGCAACGTTACAAGCGACCGTATTCTATCTAGATTTGCAACCGCGGACGGGACGTGCGCTCTTATTTCCGGAATTATTTATCATTCGTCGTTTCTTTGGGGCTATACGAATATTATAAGGAGGTAGTTTGTGAGTATGTGATCTTGTAGGGGGTAATCTCTGGATCTACTGAACCGATTTAGATGAAATTCATTAAAAAGATAGTTTGAGACTCTATGAAGGACATAGGATACTTTTTATCCCGGAAATCATCCCTTAAAGGGGTGAAAATGGGGATGAAAGTTTGTACTGGGAAGCAAGCTAAGGACGAACCCGAGCGATGCGAGGGTGAGTTGCTAGTGAACTTATAAAATACTAATGTGGACCCCAAAATCCACATTCTTTTTCCAGGCGAAATATATTTTATAAAACATATTAACAAACACGGCCTAGGGACAATTTTTCAATCGAAAATCGACATTTTTTTGTCACCAAAAAATTATTGTTCCTGGATGTTTTTAATTAAAAAAATATTATTTGTTTTTCTTTTTTTTAAGTATAAGAACTCTTATCCTGTGGCAAATTAGTATCAATCGAATGTAAAAGACTTGTAGAAAAGGCCATCATACGTTTTTTTCGAATACATTAATTAAAATGACTATAATTAAAGTGATATCATAAAATGTTGTCTAGAAAAAAATGCTGAATGCTGACATCAGGTATAAATAGGTATAGTTATACAGTATGAGAATCAAATCTGAAATTATCATATAATGCACTAGCATTGTCCGCGGCTCCGCCCGCGTTCAGATGACCAAAAAACAAATTCTTAGGTTTTACATATTAATATACCTACTCTTACATTGCAGTTATTGTATTTTTCTCAGAAATGAGATATTTTCCCGCGGTAAAAAGTATCCTATATGTTGACCCGGATAACCAGCTATCACCATCCCAAATTTCATCAAAATTCCGCTAGTGGTTTTTCTGTGATGCGGTAACAGACAGACAGACAAAAATTCTAAAAACTATAGATTCGGCCTCTGTATCGATGATAATGTTTATTTCAATAAGATTTTCCAAAAAAATTAATATACAGATTTGTCTTAGTTACAATTTTATTATATGTATAGATATCATTAAATAAAACATGTTTTACGTCATTAATGTGTATATTTTTAAGTCACTACAAAGCCCTTATAAATATAAAGAAAAGTCATACTGATCTCAATATAACTATCGATTTTTGAAGCATGTCGTTATTCGCAACAGGAAAAATGAAGTGAAACAACTGAATCCAATTTTCAATATTCGATTACATTATTATAGCGCTCACGTTTCTTGTCAAATTTTGTAAACTCACGCTCAGAAGTAAATTTTTGTAACTATCAAGCATTTTTTTCTAGACAACATTTTATGATATCACTTTAATTATAGTCATTTTAAATTAAAATTTAATACAAGTACAATATTCCTTTTTTAACGATATCAAATATCTGTATGAACGCAAAAACTGATGAACCAAACCTGAAAAACCTAAGACATGTAGATTTCTTTAGAACTCAGTTACACATTAATTTCGAATACGAATTATGATTTGCAGTTACTAGAACTTAGCAAATTGGCAGTGGGCTGGTCACATATGTCGCAGAACCGATGACCGTGGAGTAGACGGGTTCTAGAGTGGAGACCACGGCTCGGCAAACGTAGTGTAGGACGCCCTCCGGCTAGGTAGAGCGACGACATACGTAAACTGGCTGGCAGCGGTTGGATGCGTAGAGCTGAAGATCGAGCTCAGTGGCGTGCCTTAGGAGAGGCCTATGTCCAGCAGTGGACGAAAGCAGGCTGAATATGATGATGATTATGATTTGAGTTCTACAAACTGCGGTACGATGAATAAGCATATAAAAGATGTTAAATATATTTTACTAATTAACTACCACCACGAGCTTTCATACAATTCCGCTTGTGTGGCATATATTATTAGGATGTAAAACGGGATATTTATCTTGTTAAGCTCTAATTTTTGCGAGTTCCCGATATTTCGGCATTGTTACAAGCGTCATGGCCAGAGGCATATGTACGGAGTATATATTTATTTTAAACTAGCGACTGACCATCGCTCCGCTCGGGTTCGTCCCTAGTTACGTTTTAACATTCAATATATATATTGCTCAGAGGTGAGATATTTTTCCGCAGCAAAAAGTAACCTATACTTATGTTTACGCGGATAACCAGCTATCATCATACCCAATTATATCAAAATCTGTCCAGTGGTTTTCTCGTGATGCGGTAACAGATAGACAGACAAAAATTCTAAAAACTATAGATTCGACCTCTGTATTGATAATACCAAATTTCATCAAAATCTATCCATTGGTTTTCTCGTGATGCGGTAATAGACATACAGACAGACAAAAATGCTAAAAACTATAGATTCGGCCTCTGTATTGATAATAATATCTATCTCAATAAGATTTACCAAAAAATATTTAATGTGTAGATTCAACTCAATTACAATTTTATTAGGATGTATAGATGTCAAATATTCATCTAGATCTAAGAAAATCTTATATATAACTTAAAGCACATTCATAAAAATATTTATTAACAATAAAAAGACACAGTTGTTATGACCAGTTGACTTCACTCTTTAAAATCTTTTAGACTTATAAATATTTCGCACATAAGGAAAATTGTCTAACAGTTTTTATTTAATGTTGTAACCAAAATATCGAATTACGGAATAAAAATGAAATTTCTTGCGAGAAATACCAATTTGTTTTGCTGTTTAATAGAAAATTAACGTTTTTGTAAATACTCGTGCGTTTAACAAAGATAATTAAAATTTCCAAAACAAATACAATTTATTTTGAAATAATCGCAACGGCGATATTGAACCAGACCGCATGTAAAATACATTTTATCTTTAATTATGAATCCCCGCAACGTCAAATTCAGGTGTTCATTATGTCGGTACAGGTATCGTTTTGTTAGTGTAAATTCTAACGGAGACCAATTTATAAACGATATCCACGGTACATGGAGCAATATAATAATTTCTGGCACGTACTCGTGCAAATAATAATGGCCACCAAAATTTCTATATTGAATATTTTTGTATGTATATATATTTATATGTTATTGTACATAAATAAAATATGTTATACATTTTACGTGTTTGTAGAATTTTACTAATGACTAGCGAGTTACCCTCTCTTCACTCGGGTGCTTCCCTAGGTATGTTTTATATTTTTTGCGCTGAACCTTAACTATTTTTCTAAAATAAAAGTAACCTAAGTTACTTCTTATAACATTAGATATCTGCCAGTGAAAATCCCGTCAAAATCGGTCCAGCCGTTTTGGAGATTAGCCGGACCAAATAGACCGATAAATAAAAATTTTAAAAATTGAGTTTTTCTTATAAGTACTGTATATAATTTCATATGCATTTAGAAAAAAACTTTTATTTCAACATTACAAGCAGACACTTCAACTCTACAAGTATGTCAAATTTCATCAAAAACTGTTCAGATTTTTGTGAATAATATAATCAATTAACAAACAGATATTCAATATCTAGAGATAATATCAGAAATGTCAACATTTTAATCGTATAATGAGTAAACAACTATATAAAAATGAGGAAAATTTTGGTAAATATTAAATAATATAAGGACACTTCAACTCTCTCAGGGGGAAGCATCTATCACAAATCCAATGTCTTAAGGTGATATACCACTATCTAACTAACTATAATCAAATCTTTTAGTGATTACCTTGTGTTATGAAAGTAACAAAACAGAGGCAAATGGTTTTTCTTGTTTTCATACAATGAAAATGTCAAAAATCACTGAAGAAAATATCTATTTGTTTAGTTGTATTTAATTTATTTTAAGCATTCTTTCAATTTATTTCTTTGAAGTCACTTAGAACAAAGTTTAACCAATAGCACATCCCTAAGAAATGAAAGATATTCTAAAGAGCAAAAGCGTTTTTGCTTTGTAAAAAACTATAGTTTATATAAAAAAAATTGCAGTATGGTATTATATTGCTTAAATATACAGCAAGAACGATATTCAAAAGCTAAGCTCCCTTTTCGTAACCCAAGTATTTGTAAATATAGTACAATATGTCAGCACTACACTGAGAGGCTACGACGGCCTAACAAAACATTCTCTATTATCATACTGTCTATTCTGAATACATTTTGCTGCATAAATACTCTAGATTATTGTTATGGTTTTTATACCTTTTTATTGTATTTAAATTAAATTAAATATATAAAATAAAATTTAATAATTAAAATATTGATTCCATAAATCACCAGATTTCTTATATTTCAATTAAAAGTTAGCAAAATCTAAATTACTCTATATATGAGAAAATACTTAATAAATCTTCAACATATCATTATACCACAAAATTGTGTAGGTTTACTTAAGATAGAAAGGAAGATAGATAAAATGATTATTAATATAATATTTGACATTCGAAATAAAAGTATCTTTTCAGATTATTTCGCGGATTTATTTTGATTTTTGGTTCCCGACGTTTCGAATGCTTTACAGCAATCATGGTCACAGTCTCTCCTGTGACTATATATTTTTTAGTTTTACATTTAAATGTTTGTTAATTATTTATGTATTAATATTTTTACTAATAATAATATAATGTCCTCAGTATGCAGATACAATATGGCCCGAAGTAACACAGAAGCTACTGTTCAGTTTTTAGGGAAGCACCCGAGCGAAGCAAGGGCAAATCACTAGTTAATAATATAAATCAAAAATAATAATAATGTTTATTAATATAAATTTTCACATAAATTATACTTTAGAGTCGCGCTACCGGGTAAATTAACTCCACACGTTCAAAGCCGCGGGCCAAAGCTAATTATGAATAAGCTACATGAGACCAAGACTGTGTCAGTTTACTATAATTAAATAGAAGGTACCACTGTTACTTAATACTTAATTACTCAGAAGTTTCGTATGAAGCGCACAGTGAAGTGTAAACCGATTTATTTTCTCAAAAGTTGTTTATAAGGAGCCTCGAACAGAGCTCAGTGGTGAAGAAAATTAATAACCTGCGAGGTAATTAACGTGGAAAGGTTTTCAATTAATAACAATTTTTAATTTAGTAATATTTATAAAAGTGCTTCTAATGAAAGTTTTCAGGTGTGATATTTTTTTCAATACATTGGTTCTTATAATAGTTTTTTTTTCAGGACATTAACACACAACACCATCAAGTTCCATGGTAAGCTACGAGGCTTGTGTTATGGATACCGGATAGTTGATACATTATACATATATAAGTTTAAATACATACATATTATAAATATAAACACCCATGACTGGAGTACAAACATTCGTGCTCATCACACAAATCAATGCCCCCAGCGGGACTCGAACCTGCGACCGCTGGCGCAACAAGTAGGGTCACTACAAAGCGTGTCGTCAAATTAATCAAAAAATAAAGACAACAGTATAATAATAATGCTTTAATTTTTTGGTACAATTGAGATTAAAAGATAAATATTTGTATGTTTGTATGTACATATACATATATACATATAAATGGGTACACTGCATTTATAAGTTTACCTCATATATTTTTTTACCGATGAATTAAATCAATTACCTAACAGATAAAAGATCTTGCTATTTTAAATCAAACGTGTCTAAAACAATTAATTTCATTACTAATTGTTTTATTTAATGTGTACGTTTTAACCTCATTACAATTATAGGGTTCAAAATCAATATTCAGTACATTATTTTTAGTATATATTTCATATATTTGATTTATTTTGAAAACTTATTTTTAGTCAATAAGAGCTTTTTTATTTGAGTCAAATAAGACGAGTATAAAACTGTGTAATACTTATGAATTATGATTTATACTTACAATAAAAATGTACAATTAATCATAATCTTCATTAATCATTGACAAAAATCGTAATAAATTTTCGTTTGCCGCAACTTTACAGGTACAAAGTTTAAAAGTAATTATACTAATGAGAAGCTTTAATACATTTGTATATTGAACTACAAGTTCATATATCCTTTCTAAGTGAACATATAATTAATTATCTTTAGTATGTAATTAAAAGTCTGTCTGTGTAGAAAATAATACTAGTAAATGTAAAAGCCTAACACGAATTATTTTTTTTAACGTTGGGAAATACATTTACGCATACCACCTGTGTTAGTATATTCAACATATTTGTAGAAATGATTCTCACATGAAAATATTATTATAAATTATATGTATAGATTATATAAAAATAATCAAAATCTGTTAAGTTTATTCCCTATACTAACAGAATTATCCTACATTATACCTATAACCTTATCCTACCTGTTGCCTTTCTGCCCTAAAAAGTAAAAAGCTTATATTCGACTTAAGTAAAAATATCTAGAGGCTAGTTTAATGGGTGGCTTTTTATTTATATAATATTTATAATAGTAAATATGTCTAAGATTTTTTTATTGTAATTCAAGCAATGTACAAAATATTTACATTCCACTTTAACTTACTACAGTACATTTTAAGTATGAATTTTCTCATAATACTATTTTTTGCTTGAAAAAAATAGTAAACAATAACAAAATAAACGCGGTATAAAGGAAATGATGATAGCCTACAATGTACATACGCTGTCCTGTAAACATCCTATATACGCAGGCTGTGATCGCCGGAAGTAACAGAAATAATACAAACACAAAGTGATCATTGTATTACAAGAGCGCCTTAAATCACTTTCTGATATATCAATATTTTGGATACAGCGATTTTGTCAATATTGTCTTATTTGAGCTAATGTACATAAAACTAGCATTGCCCGCGGCTCCGCCCGCGTTCAGATGACTAAAAACCAAATTCTTAGGTTTTACATATTAGTATACAGTACATTGTAGTTTTTGTATTTTTTCTCAGAAATGATCATTTTCCCGCGGTAAAAAGTGTCCTATGTGTTGATCCGGATAACCAGCTATCACTATACCAAATTTCATCAAAATCCCTCCAGTGGTTTTTCAGTGACGCGGTAATAGACAGACAGACAGACAGACAGACAGACAGACAGACAGACAGACAGACAGACAGACAGACAAAAATTCTAAAAACTATATATTCGGCCTCTGTATCGATAATAATGTCTATTTTGATAAGATTTTTAAAAAAAATATTTAATGTACAGATTCGACTCAGTTACAATTTTATTATATGTATCGATATGCAAAGGCACTTTGTATCATTTTCTTCTTTATTTGTTAACCGATTTTCTTTATTTAGTAGTTATTGACGAGCTTTAGTGCTATAAATAAAAAAAATTGGAAACAGATTTTTATATAATGATTAAGGTTGAAATTCAACCCTAGGTGAATATTAGTATTACGAGTATATTAAGAGCTGCATCTTACTATAATAAATGCGAAAGTTTGGATGGATAGATGTTTGTTACTCAATCACGCTAGAGCAGCTAGACGGAATTGGATGAAATTTGGCACAAAGATAGATTATAATTTGAAATAGTACATAGGTTACTTTTATCCCAGGAAAAAGTACGGTTCCTGTGGGAAAGGTTTGTTATTGTTTTTCATTACGGACGAACCCGAGCGAAGAGACCAGAATGTCGCAACTCTGTGTTTGTAAAAGGAATTCAGCCAACTTCATCATGTCGCTTTTTGGCTGTCGGTACGCATCGTAAAAATTCTACTCTCATATTTTCCAAACGCGCCAAAAGAAGTATAACTACAAAAAGTTATATCAATTTAAAGGATCACCGAGTGATGAATTCGAGCGACACGAGGGTGAGTCGCTAGTAAATAATAAAGAAGAAAATAATTCGGTTGATTGATAGTGCGCTTTTCGATATACATTCCTTTTGTGACAGAGAGTGCGGGCATGATCAAATTAAGCGACTCCCTAACTCTACTTCTAAATAAAGGGAAACTGGTGGTGCATGAAATGGAAAGTAACGTAACATGGGTCCGATATGATTTATTTGCCTTCAATACAATATGAAGGAAAAGATACAAACAACAAACAATATTATAAAATTATTTGTCTTATAAAAAATGTTTTATTTTATTATTCCTTAAAATTAAAATGGAAATCAGCAATATTTTATGTTAGATAGCAATATATTAAATAAAACTATTTTTTTTATATTTTCGCTATTTTACAGAAAACACCGTTGCTAGAGAAGTTTTTGGCGTTCAAAAGTTACAGTTATTACAGACAGTCAGACCCATAAAATAATATAAAATAATTTGTAAAAAGAATGAAATGGCACCAATTAAAAAAAAATATATTATATATTAATTTTTTACAAGTTATGCGATTTCACTCTGTTTATATCCTTAACCTTCTTTATAGACGAACTACTCCTTGATTTTTATTATAGCTTTACCACATGTTACCTACAGTTACGAAATGTTTTTATGTATACATTTGGACAATCATAGTATATGCATTCCAATCAAAATAGAACAATGTAAATTGGAGTACTGGTTTCTAAGTTATATATAAACAAACAAACAAAGAGACGCAATTGTTTCACTTACAAAGATGTTAAATTAAAAACAATGAATGCAACTTTGCGATATTTCGTCCATTGAAGGCTGGTTAAGTTTAAAGTCTAGCAAATTTTCTTGTAATAAATAGTTATATCATTGTTTTAAAGCTTTTTTGAAGTTCAGAAAGCTTATAGTAAAATATTTTAGAGTGTAGTCGACGGAACTTGTCGATATCTTCACAACTGACTGCCCATCTATCGTTAACTCAATTAACCGCTATTTCCTTTTGACTGAACAAGCTTGTAAGCTTGCAAAGATGTATACATTAAATTTTAAGTAACATACAAACATATTAATATATATATATATACTAATGATAAAAAGCTAAAGTTGAATGCGTTATTTTCCTCTCTCCCTCTTTTTATATTAAATTTATCTACATTACAGAAATTGATTTATAATGCCACAATAACGGTTCAAAAATGCTGGTAAAAGCCTATTTCAATATATGTATTTTTAGATTGAATATTATGCTGTCATTATAATTATTTTGCACCTAGAGACTTACCCCCGATTCGCTCGGGGGCGTGCCTAGTAAATTTTTTTTTTTTTAGCGTAATACAAATTATTTTTCTATAATAAAAGTAACTTAAGTTATTCCTTATAACATCAGATATTCGTCAGTGAAAAACCTGTCAAAATCCAGCCGTTTCAGAGATAAGCCAAACAAACAGACAGACAAATTTTAAAACTTGTGTTTTTCCTATAAGTACCGTGTGTCATTTCATATGCACTTAGTAAAAAGCTGTTATTTTGACATTACAAACAGACCCTTCAATTTTATTTATCTGTATAGATATGGATGAAATGTGTACTAAAAACTTCGAATTAATGATCTCCGATTGCATAGAAAATTGCTTAATATCCTTGGACCCTTCGTGACATTTACTAATAAGATGACATTTAAAAGATTTTAATTAAGGCTCGGGCTGGTTTGCTATTTTAAGAATCACCTGGTGGCTGTCTCTGGGCGCCTTAAATAAATTGATTTTTGGCGAAAACGAAAATATACGTTGTTTTCCATACATATAATAAAATTCTAACTAAGCCGAATCTATACATTATATATTTTTAGAAAATCTCATTGAAATAGTCAATCTTATCGATACAGAGGCCGAATTTATATATGTCTGTCCATCTATTTGGGAATGTATCACGAGAAAACCACTAAACAGATTTTGATGAAAATTGGTATAATAATAGCTGGTTATGTGGGTCAACATATAGGATACTTTTTACTGCAGGAAAATATCTCATATCTGAGAAATCTATACTAACCGTTAAAATGTTCCTAGGGACGAACTTGAGCGGAGCGAGCTTCGATCAGCAATACTACTGTTGATCGAAGGGAGCGAGGATGAGTCGCTAGTTTATAATAATTTAAAACAAAACATCGAAATTTTTTTTTTATAATGCTGAAGTGTTGCTTTTATGTTTGTTTTATATTACAAAAATGATGTTAACCATAAAATAAAAAACAAATATAATAAAGCATAATAAAAAGTACAAGTCATTCGTCTACACATTTCACACAGTCTTCCTAATTTACATGGCTCGTCGTCTGACATCGTCTCTCGGAGGACGCCGGACGCTTGCAAAATTAAATTCAATTTAGTCGACTTGATTAGTTTGCCGAGTATAATGCCCTTTATGAGACGCCATAGATTATTGTCGCTAACTCAACTATTTTGAACAATGGCATTAAGTTTAAAAGACTCTCATTTTAAAAATTAACTATTTATATTAAATTGTTTTTTTTTTTGTAAAATCGTGATCGGAAAACATAAACACAAAGTTTTTTTTCAGAAAAAAAACATCTACGTGTATATATAATCTAAAAAATTTAGTTTTTCTGTTATTAAGCCTTCTCTAATTGTTAGAGCTGTTTCCGAGATACATGAAATAAATTTATATATATATATATATATAAATTTATTTTTCTTTCTTTTTATATATATATATATATATATATATATACAAGAATTGTTTATTTAATATTAAACACACAGTCTAAGTTACTGGTCTTAAAAATGTGAAATTTAAAACGTTTATTCGAATTGGCATTAAAATATTTTATTACAAAGAATAAAAACTTTTTAACAAAAAAATAAAAACCGACTTCAAACAAAAGCACTAAAAAGTAAAAAATAACTGATTGGTAGTTTTCATTTACTATACATACCTAATCAAATATTTTCGAAGTCGGTGTGCTTTGCTTTGTATGGGCTGGCACCGATTTCGAAAATATTTGATTAGGTATGTATTTAATAGGTAGGCTTTAATTACTTAGCCAAAGCACACCGACTTCGAAAATATTTGATTAGGTATGTATAGTAAATGAAAACTACCAATCAGTTATTTTTTACTTTTTAGTGCTTTTGTTTGAAGTCGGTTTTTATTTTTTTGTTAAAAAGTTTTTATTTTTCCCTTTTTAGTGTAGACAGTAGTAGCAAAGTAAGGATTCTAACGTGTTAGGCTTGTCAAATCAAACAAAATAAGCCCAAACTCAAAGTATCTACTATTAGCCGTTGAAGAGTTCCACCTATTCACCTTCTGGCCTTGCCATCAGATCAGGTCAACAGCACCGAACCACTGTACTATCAACGGAAATAGAAATACTTGCAAAGTTTCAAGTCAATATGACAATTAGAAGTAGGTTAAATTTATCATTAGTTGTTTTTCCACCCTTAGGGGTGGTATTTTTTTTGAAATTTAAATGGGACCAATCTGGAAGTATACCCTTTGAAACAAAACAAAAATTGTCCAAATCGGTTAATAAATGACGGAGTTCTGAGGTAACAAACATAAAAAAAAAAAAAAAAACATACAGTCGAATTGAGAACCTCCTCCTTTTTGAAGTCGGTTGAAAATTGTAGGTACATACATTAATTAACTTAGTATCTTTATAAATCGACATTAATCAATTTGTATAACAACGTACACCTAATAACTTACAATATCAAGAATTTTATTCCAGTATTATGATCATATATACTAATATTATAAATGTGAAAGTTTGTGAGTATGGATGTGTGGATGTTTGTTACTCTTTCACGCCAAAGCGGCTGAACGGATCTGGATGAAACACAGGTGGATGGCACAGAGATAGATGACACATAGGCTTTTTATCCCGGGAAAAATATGGGTTCCCGTGGGATAGGTTTTTTTTCCAAGACTCTAGTAATAATATAAAGCCCAAAATTCTACAAAATATGAAGTAACTAAAATAATTTTGCTTTTCGTAAGTTAAAAATAACTAGGATCTATAATATTAGTATATATATTAACGATTTTTGATATTTTAAAATGTACCAGAGCTTTAATGAGTGAATAGTAAAAGCATTCAATGAAGTATTCGTAGCATTACAAAAACACATCAACTATCATGAAATCAATGTGAAAAATAATTTTGAACTAAAAACATGCAGCTCTGAATGTCTTTTCATACAACCAATCCGGAAATTTAAACTTTATACGAGTACGTGTTAGTTTCTATTCAAGTTTCTTCAATAGAGATTGCTATATTATGAATGAGGCTTAATTTACAGATAGCTAATAAGGTAAAATATATGGGAATGTTTGAAAAATATAAATTTTTATTTACTTTCTATTGTCTATTGTGGTAACCTCGTGTTTATTTATTACTAGCGACTTACGTTCACTTCGCGAGGGTTTATCAATTAATGTATAGATGGTCTTCCCGATTTGTTCACATTTATGATGACTGCTCTGCTCCCTTCAGTAGAAGCATGAAGAAATATAGCCTATAGCCTTCCTTAATAAACGGGCTATCTAATGCAAAAAGAATTTTTCAAATCGGATTAGTAGTTCCTGAGATTAGTGCGTTCAAGCAAGCAAACAAACTCTGCGTCTTTATAATATTAGTAGAGATAAACTAGTATTTGTAATATACTGGGAAACATTCATTTTCATTTATTTAGCAGAAGATAAATTATGGGATATGGAGTTATTTGCCATCGTATAAACAAACGATAAAAACTGAAAGAAATTAATATGGTAAAGCCATATAGACTTTTAAAAAGCGCTTATTTAGATAGCACTAAATCAACAAGTAATAAGGACACTACTTGTTACAAAAACGCTAGTATCGTTGGATTTCCAGATCTGCAGAAAAAACATACTAGCCACTACGAAATAAGCAAAGCATAACTAAGCTACTCAAAGTAGAAAATTTAATAAATGTCTGTCTTGAGCAACATAAATAAGTGATTTAGAAATATACTCGTACATCCATACTAATATTATAAATGTAAAAGTGTGTTTGTTTGTTTGTCTTTCTTTCACGTTGAAACGGAGTGACGGATTGAAGTGTTTTTTTGTGTGCAGATAATTGGAGGGCTGGAGAGTGACATAGGCTACTTTTTACCGGGGAGATAATCTCATTCCCACGGGACAGTACGTTATAATACAACCAAAAATTATTTATGATCAGAATTACTTGAAACTTAATATCTTCCTATTAATGCTCTTCAATACAATTAAATAAATATGTGTTGTAACATTTTTCAAAATTCATTCTATAAGGGGGGATGAAAGTTAGTATGAAACCTATTTTTTTAGTATTTTTCCACGGGTAGCGTTAAGCCGCGGGTTTAGCTAGTATACATATAATTAGTTTAGTTTATGATATAACTGTATCTTTTCACAAAAAAAGTAAATGCAGATATAAAATAATTGCAAGAAAATTATGGAAAAACACACCATCATAAAAAAGCAGAAAATAAGATTTTGAGGAAAAAATAGTTTGCTTTTATTTGTCGAGTTAACTCACTCAGCTTGTTTGTTGCTTCATATATCCATTGCCTGAGAGCGGCTTCATAAAAATTAAAAACGATAATAACAATCACAGAGCTTCTACCTATACTAATATTACGAGTATAAAGAGGTAAAGTTTGTGAGTTTGTGACGTTGTAAGGGGTAATCTTTGGATCTACTAAACCGATTTAGATAAAATTTGGTAAGAAGATAGTTTGAGACCCTGGGAAGACTTTTTATCCCGGAAATCATCCCTGAAGGGGGTGGAAATGGGTGATGAAAGTTTGTATGTGGAACCAACCAAAGGACGAACCCGAGCGAAGCGAGGGTGAGTCGCTAGTATTCATATTTTTAATGAATAAATAATATTCATGTGCTCTTAGCTGTCTTGGTGTTTATGTAGCTAGATTATACAGAGGCATATCAAAAGGCCCTGGATTGGAGTTCCAGGTCGGGCCATCTCTAATTGTTGAGATTTTCTGTCAAGTTTTCGGTAATAACCCGGTGATGGGAAGTTGACGGTGTTATAACCTCGTGCCTCGGAAGGGCACGTAAAGCTGTCGGCCATTACCGGTTGTGTTGAATATTCGTTCCACCGGAGTATGAGATACTTGTTAACTATAATATATCCTGCGCAGATGGTTATTCACAGCGAGACTGGCTGCCGTACCCGAAATCGGTCATTAGAACATTATTATTATTTTTACTAGCGGCTCACCCTCGCTCAGAAACAAATCTATAGAAAAACAAAAACAAATCTATCCCACGGGAACCGTACATTTTTCCGGGATAAAAAGTAGCTTATGTGTTATAATGATGTATGAGCTATATTATTGTAAAGTTTCATCAAAATCCATTCAGTAGTTTTCGCGTGAAAGAGTAACAAACATACATCCATACATACATTCTTACAAACTTTCGCTTTTATAATATTAGTAGGATTTAGAGTTCTTAGCATCTAATAAGTTATTTCTCTAAGATATGCAGGATACGTGTACCATAAAATTTTACCATATAACTGTAAACTTAACTAATAACCTAGTATTCAATTCAGCTTTCGTGTTTCTAGTAGCTCGCGAGAAACGATGTTTGCATCCGAAATACTACCGGAGTTGTAATTAAGCCATCCGAACACGAGATGAATGAGCGTAGCAACGTTCTTAGACGGATTGTGCTTCTTACTTGTAATGCACTGAATTGCATAATGTCGCTTTATTAAACGCTTTAAATATTCAAATTAAAAACTGTCGAGTGCCTTCATTTCCTTTTATGGCGACATTAATTATTTTGACAAATACGTCATAGCTTAATAAATATTAGTGCATTTTAAAATTCTATCAACCATAAGAGTTTGCTATTTGTTATTATGGTATTTTAAAAGAAATAAAATGTTTAAAATAATGCAATATATTATAAAAATAAATAAAATATAATAAAATATATATATCACAGTCCTTTGAACACTTTTTGATTATCTATACTATACTATTATTATAAAGAAGTAAAGTTTGTGAGTTTGTGCGCTTGTGATGTTGTAGGGGTTAATCTACTGAACCGATTTAGATAAAATTTGGTAAGAAGATATTTTGAGACCTTGGGAAGGACATAAGATACTTTTTATCCCGTAAATCATCCCTAAAGGCGGTGAAAATGGGGATGAAAGTTTGTATTGGGAATCAAGCTAGTTCACGTATATTGAGAGTAAAGAAAAAAAGCATAACGAAACTAATTAAAATATTACCTTTCCAAAAACACAGTCAGTTCTAGAAATCAAATAGTTATACTGTCAAAGTTAAATTGGACTATGAATCGCCTTTTATTCATTGCAACTGGCAGTTGCGATGCAAATGGCGTATACAATCTCTTACAACATATCAAAAGACCTCAAAGCGCGTCAGAGAAGCTCTCGCTTCGTGTAATCAAAGAGAGCGCTATCGTCCTACTAATGATATTGCCGTTCACTGGATTGTATCAAAACTGCAACCTGCAGTGAATTAGTTTGTCTGATTGATTGGTCGTTTGGGGTTTAATCAACAGATATAGTGATGTACTTTTATCTGTCATTCTATTCTGTTTATTATGTACGATGTACGATCTACTAATATTTATTTATTTATTTTACATCCAATTAGAACGGCGGCGCCACTTACACTAACTAGATTATACATTATAAATTATTACAAACATAAAATACACAAACAAAACATAAGTAAATATTACTTGGGTTCTGAGAGCATGCTGAGAATATCGAATAGCCCCGTTTAATAACAGGGTTATTCAATATTATAAATGCGAAAGTTTGTGAGATTGTATGGATGTCTGAATGGATTGATGTATGAATGTTTGTTATTCTTTGACGCAAAAACTACTGAATGGATTTTAATGAAACTTTACAATAATACCTATAGCTCATACACCAGCATAATATATAGGCTACTTTTTATCCTGGAAAAATGTACGGTTCCCATGGGCTAGATTTTTTTTATTTTAGTATATGGTGAGCCGCTAGTGTTATTATAATTATCTTATGTCGGCTATATTAAATATACCTTAAGGTATGAAACAAAAATTTGACATGTAGTTTTATTGCCTTTTAAGTGAAATATTTTGTTACATTAAAAAACGAATTATTATTGTGCACTGTTTTATTCTTTTATTTTTTAAATTTATATTTTTTCTTTATTGTTTAACAATAATCTTAAAATAATATGAAGGTTTATTAAATGAACTTAAACTTATAACACAAAACTCAAGCATCCACCTTTTTTTTTAATTTTAGACATATCTATACCTATACATTCGATTCTTACACTGGCCAGGAATCAAACTTGGGCTCAGAATTAGAGAACACCAAATTCAATTTTATATGCCAAACCGATGGCTAGTAGCGGATATAACGAAATGACTTTACACGAGAAAAACATAAAATTTTCTTATATATATCTTATTTTGCACCTATTTATCACGCAGCTAGGAAAGGTCGTTTCTCTTTACGCGATACCCTCGGCGAAACGGATAGATCTGATATCCTAAATCCCTCTGAAAACTTTGAATAATATAAAAAAGTTACGGCGGAGCGGTTCTTTTTTGTATAAAGACCATGTAATATATAAATCTTTTTTGACTATAGGCGAAAATGAGGATTGCGTGTGTTTATTTTGTTGTTGAACGTGACAAATCATAAGTACTATTTGCTAGTAAATTTTTAAAATGAAATTCTATTACAGTTATTCGTGATATTTATGGTACCAACGACTCAGACCGAACAAATCACAAGCCAGCATAATATTTTATTATATTTTTTTTATTTTATAATTTATATTTTGTAAAGTCGCGTAGGTCAATTAGTGGTTAATCAAGAAGCTATTAAACCTTTTCAGTATACTGCTTTTGATTTAATCGTAATTATTATATTATGTAATTTGTTTGTTTTAATAATTACTTATGTAATTTTTTAAGAATACTTAATTAAATATAGGATAAAAAAAAACTGAAAAAAAAAGAATAATAAAGAAATAATTTATCAGTTACATAAAGGCTGCAGTGATTATTTCTGCACTGTCCAATTAAATAAATAGATTGCTTTTTCTATATAAAAGAAAAAAATTAAATTTGAAGTCCATTTTGAATATCCATTTTGGTTATATAACTAACTAGCGACTCCCACTCGCTTCGCTGGGGTTCGTCCCTACTTACATTTTACGTTTAGTATATATTTCTCAGAAATGAGATATTTTCCAGCAGTAAAAAGTATCCTATATGTTGACCCGGATAACCAGCTATCATCATACCAAATTTCATCAAAATCCCTCCAGTGGTATTTCCGTGACGCGGTAACAGACAGACAGACAGACAGACAGACAGACAAAAATTCTAAAAACTATAGATTCGCCCTCTGTATCGATAATAATATCTATTTCAATAAGATTTCCCAAAAAATATTTAATGTACAGATTCGGCTTAGTTACAATTTCATTATATGTATAGACAGATAGATGAAACAACAAACCGTTCACTTGGTGTAGTCCAGCATTACATTCATAATCATATTACATTTGTCACGTCCAGTATAACGAAGAGAATAAGTAGGTTAGAATACAAGTTTCATATTGACTTACGCTAACGAGAGGGTGTTTCGTAAAATTGTATTTCCTGCAGCACAGTTATTAATTAATTAGGTCCGCAAAATAATTTTACAACATGCTGTATAATAAAGTTGCGGCAAATTCATAATATAGTACATTTGATACAATATGAAAATATAAACTGAATACAAATAAGAAATTATGCCTTGCTCTTATAATTTTATCTATTCAAAAATAATATAGCAAATGTATATTGAAATATTCCCAACACTTTATAAATACATGAAATGTATGTTTGTTTGTGCATGTTTTTATTATTTTTAGTAATTTTTGCTGTTTAATGCATAATCGATTTCTAACATAAATGTAAGAATGTCAAGTTATAAGGACCTATTTAATGTAAGGGTATCGTATGTAGAGTAATATTATAGATATTAGTGCATTTAAAAAAAAAACAAAATGCTTGAAAGGATGGCTGTTCCTTAGGTACGATAAAATCGAGATAAAAGGAAATTTAGATAAACTCTGAATGTTATTATTATTATATAATAAGAAATATCATAAACCTTAATATGGTTTTGTGAACATACAGATAACACACAGCTTTTTATATATTACTAGCGATTCACCCTCGTTCTGCTCGGGATCACCCCTAGGTACTTAAAAAATGGGGGATGGGGGAAAGAGGGTGAAAATTACTTTACGAACTATTGTCACACCTACCGAATATACAAAAAAATATTATTAAAATCGGTCGAGCCGTTTCGGTGGAGTGCGACTTCAAACACCGTAATACGAAATATTTATACATATCTTAAATTAGAATCCAAGAAATTGAAAGAATACTTAGTTTTACGTTATATTATGTAAGTTATATTCTCGCTCAATGAAGAAAGTTTAGTAATAAGATTAAATAGTTTTATCAAAACGCAATAACGTGTACGGTGTTATAGTAATCCATCTTGTACATGCTATGCATGTCAATAGGTTGCTTCGTTAATAATGTTCGATGTTTCCTTAGGAAATTGAATATAGTCAAGAAATGTACGTACACGTATCAAGTAGCACTTATTTGTTGACGCAAAATAACAGTTCTGATGTTCAGTTGATAACAATATGTTAAAATTGATATTCGAAAAAAATCAAAATAGTTATTAATATATTATAATAGTATTATATTTTATGTTATTTTTTTGGTACTATTACGATGCTAAAGTTTTTTTATCAATTTTTAATCACCTTTTCAAAAAGTTAAAGTAAGGTTTAATATCGAAGCTACCGTTAAGCATTTTCATTGTTTCAATCTCCATTATAGCAACGCGCGACTGCGAATGATCAGACGATTCGAAGTATCTACAACTACTAATTTACACATTCGACTTGAATAATAGTAATATACTAATGTTAATAATTGAATAATTATTACTGATTAGTAATATTTATTCAATTATTAATATTAGTAATAGTTATTCAATTATTAATATACTAATGTTAAATTATTAATTGAATAACTATTACTAATTAGCAATAGTTATTCAATTATTAACATTAGTATATCCGACTGCGATTCAGTCGCCAGTTTGAAATGAAATACGAATGAATCATTTGCCGCTGAAAAAATACAAACAAACTTCTTACTGTTACTTGTTAGTTAATAAAAGTTTACTTGCTTCTCTTTACCTGTTAAGTGTTATTCGGTCGTGTGACGTACGTAAAATATACATACAATATGTCAGTCGAAGGAAACGTTTTACTAATACAACTAATACCTACTTAGCGACAAAGTCGAGCAGGTATTAGTTACTAACTTCGTAATTCATTCTAATGAGTCGAATGATTTATAAAATCGAATCATTCATAGTCGCGCATCACTACTCCATTAACTACGGCAAATTTATTTGGTACCAACACTGGTAGCTTTTCCAAAAAGAGTACTGTGAAAATCGTTTAACAAATGCCGGAGATGTCCGGAAATACACAAAAAACATAAAAAGGAGAGGATCGAATTGAAAACACTCTCCCCTTTTGGAAGTCGGCTAAAAAGAGAAACTGAACAATTGACTGATATATCGGTGTAGACTCTCAACCGCTTGGTTTAGAAACTTGAAATTTTGCATCGAAAATCTGTACATTATAAAGACTAAAGAAATAAAAGAAAAAATATAAAAGTTTTCGAAATACGAGGTAATTAATAAGTTTTTTTTTAATTATAATATTATACTAAAATTATCTATAAATAAATACAAACATAAACACACGCAGATAAATAAGCATAAACCGTATATTTAAATTGCGTTTTATTTAACATTTTTATATATACTTTAGCTATTTTTTAGAAGTAAAGTAGGTACTCGTATGTTAATAAAAGAGAGACACTCATGTAGACGGTATAACATTTGTGTAAATACAAATGTGTAGCATATTATGGTTATAGTTAAGTATGGCTAGAGCTGTTTATGCTAATGAGATGGACGGGTAGTGCTAAATTGCTTGAATTCTAAATAGTTAAAACTTTTGATTTAATGCAGCACTTCGCTTGTATTTAAGACTAGCAAATTATTCTCGCTTCGCTCTGGTGCTTTTCTAGGTATCTAATAGGAGCTAGCATGTAGTACTACAGGTCAAAGTATTTGTCGTGGTTGTTTATTAGCATCCGGCAATCCAGCCGGGCGCGAAGCCAAGAAACGCACTGGAAGGCGGCCCATCTCGGTGGGTATTGAGCCATGCGGGTTGCTTCTGGCACTTCTCTGATAGCAGAGTGGACTGTTGGAGCAACCCCATGGTTGTTTTGGTCTGTCTCGGCAGATCTGCTATCGGGGCGTCGTGGTTGAGTACATAAGCGGTCCTGCGATGCCCCATTAAGACGGGGGAAGTTCCGTTAGGTTTTAGTGGGTAGTACTGGCTTTTGCTGATGAGTCCCACGTAGCCACCTGTATGTATGCAGGTGGTATGACTAAACGCATTTCCCTACGTTAAAAAAAAGGTTAAAGTGTGTGTGTGTGTACTTCATCCAAATCTGTTCATCCATTTTAGAGCGAAGAAGTAATAAACATATACAAACATATAAAACTTCGCATTTAAAATAGTAATCCAATTGAAAAAAAAATCAATATAATATTGTTGCGAGAGTTTTTATTTTTCATAAAACATACTATAATGTAAAGTAAATAATGTATAAAAAGCACTTACATTAATTTGAAAACATAATGTATAAAATAAAATTATATGGGACACGCAGAGGTCGTTATAATTTATCGATCTATATATAAATATTATGGCGATCTTAACATCCTAAAGCTAAGGTTAAATCCTATAATTATCTAATTACATAAATTAAGCAATAATTATAATTAAAACTCAGCACTTAGACTTTTTTGGGATCTAAATAACCATATCTCATTAATGGTTGCTTTGATTAAACGCTTTCTAAAAACGTCGTTACTTCATCATTTTGCGGTCAAGAGTATTTATCAAGGCGTGCTGCAGAGTCAAAGGAATCTCAAAATTAACTTGCAATTCAGCCAACGTATTTATTAAGGACATAAGGTTCGATATCGCGTGACAGTAATTTGGGAGTGTGTGTTGGAACCCGCATTATAGGTATAAAAGCTTTTGATGCCAGTTAATTAGTTGAAGAGTTCGTTTTTGTACGTCCTTAGTAGTACAGTTTATCAAACTAGAAGTTGTTGAGTGTTTCATCTTTTCAAAAGGATATTAACTTTATTGTGCTTATATAAAGTTGATTTTTGTTTGGCGGCTAATACAGTATAATATTGGTATACATTACCACGAAAATTTTCTTGCTCCTGCGGTTTAGCTGTTGTACGGAAATCGGAAATAAAATATGAGCTTTGTTTTGTTACTCCATGAAGTTTGAGGTTCAGACATGCAAAACAGCGCACCCGAGATTCTACGGTGTTCATCATGTATGTTAAATACGAAAATTAAATGTTTATAGGATTGTTTTAGTTTTAAAAAGATATGAGAAGTCCGCCTATTCGCACTTGACCAGCGTGGTTAACTATGGTTGTACTTTGTGTTGAAGAGAGGCCCAGGCCCAGCCTTGGGACGTTAAAACGAGCTGAATACAAGTTTTTTTTTGGTTCGTTGTAGCATACTATCTATATGGAAATTTGTGTGTGCATGTGTATATAGATGTTATATTGTACGTTGGATTACAACATTTGCTATTTTAAATTGACGTGCCACGAAACAAATATATTTGCTATTTAATTTTATTAAATTTTAATTCATTTATTTCGAATGTATGAAAATAATAATTAAAACTTTGTCACTGAGTAAAATTTGATATTTTGTAAAAAAAATCTATAAGTTTTGCTTAATACATAGCAGCTCATATTTCTTTTCGGTTCATAAACATTAGGTATATTAAGAGATATAGAGCATTATTTTAATAAAATCAGCTTAAAGTGAGTTTTTTAGGAAAGATATCGCGCGTTCGATTCTCACGTACTACACTTATCATGATTCCTTATAATTTTTGTGTATATTTATATAATTGCACAAACAGGATAGGTTTATTATATTTTTAAAGATATCACCGTAAACTTTAAAATTTAATTTCCTAATTCTCGAAATATACTTAAAATATACACTTTTAAAGAAATTAATTTTAAAAAGCTTTCCAAACAAGATCAAAACAATTTATTACATTAGATTGAAATAATAAAATTATCTTCGGATCGACCCTATAAAGTTTTCGTGTAATATTAACACTCACTATAACATTTAACCCTTATCTGACGGGTCGAGGCAAATTAGATTCTCTGAGTTATATACAGCCTTATTGGTGCGGATCTTCTTGATTAATGCTCGTAGTTCCCATTACATTATCTCACCTGTATTGTTCAATTTTCATTATAATCGGGAAACTGAAAGATTGATTGGATTTTGTACTAGTTTATTAGTTTTACACTTAGATTAAAAATTAGTTGTCAGTTTTAATTATTTGTGTTGTTAAAGTGCACTCAGAAAAGACGTAATCTTCTTATAGGTACCTATAGTGTTTCAGATATAATCTCTTACATTCAAACAAACAAATAAACAAACAAGCAATTTTTACCTATTTATTAGAGTGTTACGGAACTCGAATCGTCGCATCAGCTTTGCTCTACAAACCTCGCGCGGCGACGACAAGACAAGGTCAGGCGCAAGTGCAAGCGCAGCAGCCACCTACATTTCATCAATGCCAATGTCACAACTTCCTACAATAATGTAGTATAAAAGGCATTACTTGGCTGTATCTTCACTGATTTGATCTAACATCGATCGACAGTCATTTTAATAGTAAGAATTTTAGTTAATAAATTAATTTTAAGTTAAATTGCATTTCTTTGCATCCTCTGGCTGCCTCCAAAAACATAACTAGCGTCTGTTAATCTATATCTATCTCTAATGTCTTTATTTTCATCTTAATCAAAAAATATCTAAATTTTGAATTTACTATATACTATGCAATAAATAACAAGAATAAAATTTAATTTAATATTGTGTAAAATTGACTGCGAGTAGCTAGAACATTTTTGTATTTGAGCTTGCGAAGTGTTCCAGATATTTACAGCATGACATCCAACCTGAGCTATAAATCCACCACCTAAATAGCGAAGTAGAATATAGGAGGCTTTGTTCGAAGTTTGGTAAAAATATTTTATTTTAGTCCCTTTGCTTTGATATAAGTTAAATATTTTAGGTACCGTACTGTCCACGAAGTCCAGAATTTCATGTTTCTTAGGTAATGATCGATTGATTTTTCATCAAAGATATCTAAAAGTTTTCGGGTCGAGTTTTTTCCTTAGCGTGGTATATAGAGAATATTATTGTTTCTTTCTTATTTTCTTCGAGATATGTATGATGTCCACAATATTTTAATAATCTTATTATCTTATAGGAATTTTGTTCAAAGTTCCTGAATTCTTATTAAATTCATATAATATAATTTTACCTTCCTAAATTTTAGTCTAAAACCACTGGTCCTGGGTTCAATCCCAGCTAGGGAAATAATCTCATAAATAATACAGGTCGGGTTACTCTGTTTTTTTTTTTGTTAAGAATTTCCCCTAAATAGCCTGAACTTGGGAAGTTACTGATCTTGGGCAGCTAATATATCACTCGTACGATCGTAAAAAAATTATATTAAATTGTAATTGAAAGTAATCCTACAGTTTGCTCTTGGTATTTCTTTAACATCAGAATGGACCACTCAACTTCCATAAACCTTTTTATTCAAAAGATTTAATACTAAGGTCCAACGCGGGATACAGCTGAGAGGACGCATGGTTGAGGGACAGCTAGAACTGGTCTCCCTCAACGGGCCAGTAGTCTAGGCAGCAACTAGAAGTTTCCATTCGGTTTTAGTGGGTAGTGCTGACTTTTCTAACCAATACCATAACATAAGCTACAAGCGCTTTATTTGAAACTGGATAATAAATAATGAAATAAATTTTAAAACTCTAAAAATGGATGGTTTTACGTAAAAACCAACTCTCACTTTATTAATGTTTTATACTTATGAAATTAAAATTAAAATTATTATTAATCTATATCTGAATTGTATGCGTTATTTTAACTATTCAAATAGGTTTCAATGTCCATCTCCATTACAAAAAAGCCTTATCGTACGCGTACAAAATTTATAGGTACACGTTTTTTATAACATCCGATGTATTTTTTATTTTTAATTGGTTAGAGTGCGAGTAGACGTTTCGTGTCGAAAACGCTAATGGCTGGATGATGTTGTAACCCTGTGTGAATCCCCTATTAAGGATGGGTTCATTTCCATCATATATTCTGACAATTTTTTAATCTTTATTTTAGTCAATAGCATCTGTTGGACATTGATATAATTGAATAACATTAATTAAAATCAATTTAAATCCAAACGTTTATAGCTCAAATGAAGCCTTATATTGTCGGAGGTATTGCATTGTATTGTCATTTTTATTTTCTTTTCACCTCCTTACCCCTGAATTTTCAATTTTGGTTTTACTAAAAATGCAATCAAACAATACGTATTTAAAATCCCAGATTGACTGGTTTTGTGTTAAGGATCCTTAAAACATAAATATACATACATATGATTCTAAACCTTCTTAATACTAGTATATTGGTTATATGAGTAGCATTTTGTACCCAACAGGATTCAAATCGACGATCTTTGGTGTAGACAAAGAACCTAGCTACTACCAGGTGGTCGTAAAGTTTTTTCGTTTTGGCTTCAATAAACCCAAACGTTGGACTTAGCCGTCACCAACTAAGCATAGGTCACGGTCAGTATAAAAAAAATAAAAGGAATCAAAATGGAGAATATCATTAATCCTAGTATATTTTGTACGTATTTTAAGTGATTTATCTCAATTGTGAAGTTTCATGATGTTGTTGATATCATCTTTAATATTTATATTACCGAATCATAATATGGGTCAAAACTAATAAATTAGTGAAATATTTTTTGACATATATCAATAAATGACTGAGAAATTAAATTAAATTCCGGTTCTTCAGGAAATTATTTAATACATAAAAACTATAACACATAAAAAAAGTTGGAAACTTCTCCTTTTAATATTAAACTTTTATGTACAAATACATAGATTGAATATTGACCATGGTATTTTTATATAATAGGTCTGTACAATTTAATTTCAATCGGCTGGGTGAAGTTCTGTGCTCCTTGCTAGGTTCTAAAATAATCTGAATTAAGGAATCCATTTTCATGATTCGTTTCAATACATCCGTACCATATATATAAATATGATAGTAACCGTGTCTGTTATCTTTTATGCCTCAACCGCTGAACAGATTTTGATAAAATTTAGCAAGCACATAAATTGCATCCTGTGCCTACAGACTACTTTTGATCCCCGCCCCACTTATCTCACGAGCGAACTGCGGCCAAAAACTAGTAGGCCATATAAATCTCAAAGATTGACCTGTAATATATACCTATATACTTATAACTTATTGTATTGAAGTATATGAATTCAGTGTACCTTTTTCTTTAAATATAACGATTTTTTATATTATCTTGTAAAGTAAACATATATTTAATATTAACTTATTATCATGAATTTAAACATGTTCATCAGATATACTTAGTGCAGAATTTTCAGACAAGTTCAAACAGTCGCTTTTGAACGAAGTTTTAATGTCTTTTCATTCATATCGAAACTCAACCATTAGTCGTTAAGTGCTTCAGAAAGAATAAAATATTATCTAAAATATTCGAAGTTTATGCTGCATTAAGTATCATTCCGTTTTATTTTAATTTACTTTAAATGTTATAGTATCACCTAATATCTTAAAATTAAAAAAAAAATATCGAAAAAAAATATCAAACATTAACTTTTTTTATATTTTTTTTATAATTCAATTGGCCAGTTAGACATTAAGAGTTTATTGAACAATTTGTTAACTGACATTATTTTAAAACATACATAGTTGTATATATTTCAGAGACCCCCACCCCGTAAAACCTTTATTTTGATGCCCTCTTAACAAGTTGAAAGAAATAAATTGACGCCTTAAACACGCCATCTTGATTTTTAATGATATCTATATACCCTATGATACTCGCGTTATCTAGACGCATCTAGCGTATTAATCATCATAAAAACTTTTTAACAAAAAAATAAAAACCGACTTCAAACAAAAGCACTAAAAAGTAAAAAATAACTGATTGGTAGTTTTCATTTACTATACATACCTAATCAAATATTTTTGAAGTCGGTGTGCTTTGGCTAAGTAATTAAAGCCTACCTATTAAATACATACCTAATCAAATATTTTCGAAATCGGTGCCAGCCCATACAAAGCAAAGCAAATTTCTTCTACCGCTAGCTTTGGTTTTACTAAATTATAACAATATAAAATAAATAAGCACAATATAAAATATATAAATAGAATATAAAATATTTAACGTTTAGTACAGATTTCTCAAAGATGAGATATTTTCCTGCAGTAAAAAGTATCCTATATTTTAATCTGAATAGCCAGCTGTTATCCTAACAAATTTCATCAAAATCTGTCCAGTGGTTTTCTTGTGATGTGTTCCCAGAGAAACAGACAAAAATTCTAGTAACTATAGAATCGGCCTCTGTATAGATGATAATGACTGTTTCAATAAGATTTTCCACAAAATATTTAATGTACAGATTTGACTCACAATTTTATTATATGTATAAATTATACAAACATTATCGATTTACCTGCGCTTCACTCGTGTGCATGTGGCCTATGTGACTTTTTTAAATTATAATATTATATACAGGCACCACCAACTTTTGACATAATTTAGTACTAACAATATATTTTGTTTCAGGGTAAATCTATTTGTGTACTACATTTCATTCAAATCAGTCTAGCCGAACCTACATCTGGTGCAATATCGCTTGATATATTCTCGAGTGACCTGACTTATATTGTATGTACAAACATACATATGTATTCAGCGCTTTTTAACATTCCACTGCTTAGCACGGGTCTTCCTTCAATACCAGGGGGATCAGACCATTGGTTACCACGCTGGTTAAGTGCGGATTGGCGGACTTCACATGTCCTTCTAAAATTCCCTAGTCTCCCTCTATTCTGCTCTAGGACCAATACTATTTAGTCTAAATCTAAAATAATAGATTTTTAGCAAATATAAAAAAAGGTTGACTAACAAAATAATTCCTTACTTAGTGGTTTATTGTAGCTTACTTTCGTCAGTTATAAATAAAACGTTGAATAATATTTAACTTTATAGCTTATAGAGTATAGTTTATTTTCCATTGTTAAAATGTACATTAGATACAGTACCTTTGTGAATTCGAGAACAGCGGCTTGCCAAAGTTAAGAAGTTTTCTCTGCCGACTAAGGAATTATCGATGAAGTATAATGTTACTGAAAAGCAAACTTCGATTTATTTTGTGTCCTTTGAAGGCTACACCTTAGTTGTATACAGTTTTTTTTATATAATGACTGTTTTCAAGTTGAATTTGTTAAGGTTTACATATTTTTCTTATAACAGGTCTAATACTAATTCAAATCAAGATCTAATTTTTTCTGACTGTTAGATGAAAATTAATATATAAAGCGACGTACATACTAATGTCACTGCCTCGTTACGGACGTATATGTTCTCATATGGATGGATATCTGAATATCTATATATATTACTAGCGACTCACTCTCGCTTCGCTCTGGTTCGTCCCCAGCTTGCTTCTCAATACAAATTTTCATCCCCATTTTCAACCTCTTAAAGGATGATTTTTGGGATGAAAAGTATCGTATATCCTTTCCAGGGTCTCAAACTATCTTCTTACCTTTCATTTAAATCGGTTCAGTAGATCCATTTTTTTGTTTTTTAACGTTGGGAAATGCATTTACGCACGAGGTGTGGAACTCACCGTCGTAATAAAGCCAGTACTACCCACTAAAACCCAACAAAACCTTCCCCCGTGTTAATGGGGCGTCGCAGGATCGCTTACGCATTCAACTACGACGCCCCGACGGTAGGTCTGCCGAAGCAGACCACAACAACCACGGGGTTGCTCCAAGGTCCACTCTGCTATCAGAAAAGTACCAGGAGCAACCCGCAAACCTCCAAAGAGGGCCACCTACCACCGCCCACCGAAGTGGACCACCTCCCTGTGCGTTTCTTGGCTTCGCACCCGGTTGGATTTTCGGGCACTACTGAGCCCCCCCACCACGGCAAGGTGAACGCACGTTGAGGGGGGGGGGCTTCAGTAGATCCAGAGATTACCCCCTACAACGTCATAAACTCACAATCGCGCAAACCCAAAAACTCACAATTTTTACCTCTTTATAATATTAGTATTGATTATAAAATTGTAACTGATCGCTGTCTGTACATGGAAGATATTTGAGAAACACTATTATTGGGGGTCTTTATTAACGTACCAAAACAATAATTTTTAGACTTTTGTCTGTTTTCAGTAATGTATTGTGGTAAACTTCACTTAAGTACATATTTCAATCGGTTCATAAATAAAAAAAATATGTCAATGTAAATAATCACCTAGGGACGAGTGAGTCGCTAGTAAAGCAATATGTTTCTTCGAATCTGGTCTAAAAATGAGACTTGACTAATTATTGCTAAGCAGCAACCACGAAACTACGACATGAAAATAACGTTGTATTTTGTTTATTCTGTCTAATTTTGATATATTTAGTAATTCATAGAAAAAATAAAAAGTTTTTTTTTTGGAAACGTACAGTTGAATATTTTTATACCATGCGCTATATTAAGTCATTTTTTATGTAACAGTTTTAATTTAAGTACGTAGGATTAATAATAACGCGCTATACCTGAAATTTCGTTCTCTAACATGAAAAGTTCCACATGTCCCCCATTCCCTCTTTTTCCATTAAACATATACATTTTTATAGATCTTGTTAGCTTTAGTAGTTTTTTAGACTCCGTAATTAGTCAGTTAGTCAGTGAGTAAGTAGTATTTATTTTTAAATATATTATAAAAAAATATATACTCCTATTGTTTAAAAACAGGTACTTAAATAAAAATGTATATAATCTACTATATTTAAAATTTGGCTTTAGTTATTAGTTTCAGTGGTCTAACTTTACCTACTACTATACTTTACTTTTATGGCGGTACTTGTAAAAAAATAATAATAATGTAGAATATAATGTTTAAAGTATAACTGACCTTGTAACGTCATTTTATTATTGTGTGGCTTTTAGTTAAAAATATGAGTGATAATGTTTAATGATAATTTAGTGATAATTCTTTTATATCATAGAGGAAGGAACTATCGTCTGTAATACAGGCTCGGCCTAGTACAGTCGGCAGTGACAAACCGATGTAACTTAAATTGTAATTAGCTTTATTTTGCGCTTTAGTGTAAACAATGTTACATAATACTAATAAAGTTTTAATATTATTATCTAATTATATAATAATTAAAGGTCATTCATTCACTTACTGACTTGACACGAAATTTCGAAAGCTTGACCTATGAAGCGAAAATTTGGCAGGTAGTAGTTTTACAGATAAGAGAGAGGTTTTATAGGTCAGCTAAGAACAAATTTTGCGACAGGTTCAATTTAAATGGTCTAAAGACTATCGTAAGTTTATAATTTGAAATATGTTTAAATTATGTCATATGCTTTTGCTGCTAGAGATGAGTTATCTATACATATAATAAAATTGTAGTTAGCCGAATCTGTACATTAAATATTTTTTTTGGAAAATCTTACTTAAATAGTCATTATTATCGATACAGAGGCCGAATCTCTAGTTTTTAGAATTTTTATCCGTCCGTATGTCTTTATGTCTGTTACCGTATCTTTCATTTTGATGAAATTTGGTATAGTGATAGCTGGTTATCCGGGTTAACATATAGGATACTTTTTACCGCGCGAAAATGTCTCATTTCTGAGAAAAATACAAAAACTGCAATGTAAGAGTATTCTAAAATGTAAAACCTAAGAATTTAGTTTTTGGCTGAACGCGGGCGGAGCCGCGGGCAATGCTAGTTCTGGTTATATAATACTAGCGACTCATCGTTCCTATAGGTACGTATTAGCGGTTAGTATGGATAGATAGAGTATAAATACTCAGTTATGTAGTGACTAGCATGTACAGCTGCACATCCGGAGAGCTCCTGGGTTTGACTCCCGGGTCAGGCCAAGTTTAGTTATTGAGTCTTTCTGTTAAGCCTCAGTAACAGCCCGGAGTTGGGAAGCTGGCGCTGTTTCACCTCCGTGCCTCGGAGAGCACGTAAAGCTGTCGGTCCTGCGCCTTAACTCTCACTGGTCGTGTCGAGCAGTCGTCACACTGGAGTATGAGAGTGACAGGAATAGAGAATGCACTTGTGTCCGTGCGCACACGCGCTGCACTATAATATCTCCTGTGCAGATGGCTAGTCTCAATGAGATTAGCCGCCGTGGCTGAAATCGGTCGGGAAGATATTATTGTTTAATATACATAGGTATGATAAGTAAGGGATTTACTTGAGAAATGATTGTTTCACCATACAAATTTTCATTCCTTTCCCACTCCCTTAAGGGATGATTTTCGGAATAAAAACTATCCTACGTCCTTACCAGGGTATCAAATTCTATACAAAATTTAGTTTAAATTAGTTCAGCGCATTAAGCATCAAAAGGTAACAGACAGACAGAATTACTTTCGCATTTATAATATTAGTATGGATGTTTATATTATATATCCTTTTGCTGCTAGATATATAAGAATAAGTTATTCTAGTTCTAGTTATATAATATAAATCAAATTCTTATAACGAAACATTTTCTGTGTAACAGTTTTCATCAAGTTAATGTGGTTTGCGCCAATAGATATGTGGCAATTTCTATTTTCCTATTTATCGCTTAACTCAAATTCTCCTGGGTATATTGTGTTGGACTCAATGACATTAAGTTAAATACAAACCAGTTGCATTTAGTATGATATTTGAAAAGAAAAACAGTATATTGCTGTCGCTATAACAAAATTATGCCAAAACACATAATTTTGTAATCTTCTTCCCAATTCTTAAAATAAATGGTAGGTATACACAAACTTGACCTCATTCCTACTATATAACCTATACATACTATATGTATATCCATCTATACATAGATAAGAAAATTTTCAACTAAATATTATATTTCAAAGTTAATAAAGGCACAGAATTTGATCGCTGCATTTTAATTAACTTGCACTGTCGGAAATGGAAGGCTACTTTTTTCACCCGGCTTTATTAATTAATAGCTGGTATAGATCAACAAAATAATGGAAGCGCCTTAATGGCCAAACTTTATCTTTGTACTGATAGATTACTTATTAATTAGGTCTTAATTCATACTTTTAACAAGCATTAATTTAAAATATCGATTTAACTTCATATATGTATGTATATATTATATTTACTATGTGCATAATCGTATTACATCATATTCTATTACAATAGTAATCTATTACCGATGATGTCCTTCCGACTGATCTCGCTGAGACTAGCCAACTGTGCAGGAGATATTATAGTCCACAAGTGCACTCTCCATTTTCTCTGGGGATGAAATACCGCCAACTTCCTAAGCCGGGCTGAAACTTCCGACTCAATAACTAAACCCGACCCGACCCGGGACTCGAACTCAGGACCACCAGATCTGCAGCAGTACATGCTAGCCATTACAGCACCAATTTTGTTAATTTTTGCAAGGCAGTAGTTTAATAAGTGAGTTGAGTCTCATTAGCTTTTATTTTATTGTCCTAATTAAGTTTTAGATGTTAAATAACTAGTTTTAGTCATATTTATTTTGACCTTACTTTATGAAGTAGCAAGCTAATGAATTGTCGTGAATGTTTGATAAAAATAGTTCATGAGTAGTTAAGTTGCATTATTATGCAATTTTTTATACCTGTTACAAATTACTATTGAAAGACACATGAGGTGCAAATGGAGACTGAAGGAAAGGGTAAATGCAATTTTTATTAAATCAAAAATCAAACCTACAATTTAGCAAGTTTTCCAACATTTTAGGTCTTTTTAACGTTCCACTTTCAGCACGAGTCTCCCTAGATGAACACTGTAGTCAGATGCGAGTTGGCGGAGATCACACGTCTTCAAAAACTATTTTTCTCAGAGGTGCAAGGCGAGTTTGAACCTACCTAACTTGTTTATCCAAGCGAATAAGTTACCAATAATTTAATATTATTCCAAGTATTTTAAACCTAATCTGGACGTGACATTGCAACTGTTATTATTATTATTATAAATTATTAATAGTTTAAAATATCTTTATTTATATTGTATGTAACATTTTATTTTGAAATTTATAATTATAATTGTTTTTTTTTTTATAATTTAAGTTTATATTTTAATCGACATGATCACTTAAAAACCTTAATTAATAATAATTATCATGCTTTATTTACCAATAACTAATTTTTATATATTTTAACCACTATGATTATATGTGTTAACCATTGTAACATTTGTAGGTAATTCAATAACTAAATAAATAAATAAATATACTGCTACTGCTCTTGAATAGTAATATAACCGTACGTAATTATTTAGTATATTAATTAGAATAGCCGTTATAGATCAAAGAATTAATGGATGCGTCGTGACTTTCACTTTGTGTTGACTTTGCAAGTCACTGGATCGAATTTAAGTGGTTCACAAAGTTAAGTATATATAACATTGTTATAGGGCTTGTTAATTAGAAAAGCATGTATCGTTTGTATTTCATAATAAAATATTGACTCTGTATTTTGCTTGTCACGATGAGTTTTGATTTATATTTTCATATTTACATATTTTTCTTTGATGGTTGATAATTGAGTAAATATTTTGGTTCATTTCTGTAAAATTTTTATTAAAATGGCAATGGAGTTTAATTGTTAAAATGTTAATATATTATAACGATCTTGTGTCTTATGGTTTTTATGATTTTATTTAAGACAAGAGTAAAACTTATAACGTTTTGCATTTTATCCTCTAGCTGCTAGCGTAATATATATATTATCTATACAGATAAATAAAATTGAAGTGTCTGTTTGTAATGTCAAAATAAAAGCGTTTTACTAAATGCATATGTAATTATATAAGGTACTGATAAGAAAAACTCAATTTTTAAATGTTTTGTCTGTCTGTTTGTTCCGGATAATCTCTGAAACGGCTGGACTGATTTTGACGGGACTTTCACTGGAAGTTAGCTGATGTTATAGGAAGTAACATAGGCTACTTTTATTTTAGAAAAAGAATTATAGTTCCGCCCAAAAAATTAAAACGTATCTAGGGACGTGCCCGAGCGAAGCGAGGATGACTCGCTAGTCTTATAATATTAAATGAGCAAGACTTATAATATTAAGTGAGCAATTATTCTTGTATATTATAAACTAGCGATCACTCTAGCTCCGCTCGGGTTCGTCCCTGGTTACGTTTTAATGCTTAGTATAGATTTCTCAGAGGAAAATATTTTCCCGCAGTAAAAAATATCCTATATGTTGACCCGGATAACCAGCTATTCTATCATACCAAATTTCATTGAAATTTGGCAGTGGCTTCAAATTCTAAGAACTGTAAATTCTGCCTCTGTATTAATAATAATGTATATTTTAATAAGATTTTTCGAAAAATATGTAATGTACAGATTCGGCTTAGTTACAATTTTACTATACGTACCTATAGATTTATTTTGTGTATCTCGGAAACGGCTATAACAATTTGGATCGAATTTCGTATTTAGAAAAGGTTTTGCTTTTTAAGTTTACGTATATATGTGTATTTTCTCAAAACACGCATTGTTTATATCTTTTCCGAAAAACCACCCATGTACTATATATAATATACTAACTACGTTACTGCCTCGGTGGTGTTGTGGCTAGCATGTACGGCTGCATACTCGGAGGTCCTGGGTTCGTGTCCCGGGTCGGGCCAAGTTTAGTTATTGAGTCTTTCTGTATAGTAAGTCTCAGTAACTGCCCGGAGTTGGGAAGATGGCGGTGTTTCACCCCCGTGACTCGGAGAGCACGTAAAGCTGTCGGTCCTGCGCCTTAACTCTCACTGGTCGTGTCGAGCAGTCGTCCCACCGGAGTATGAGAGTGACAGGAATAGAGAGTGCACCTGTGTCTGCGCGTACACTTGTGCACTATAATATCTCTTGCATAGTTGGCTAGTCTCAATGAGATTGGCCGCCGTGGCCGGAATCGGCTAGGAGAACATCATCATACTAACTATATTGTATGAGAGCATAATGAAGTGTATTGCATCTTCATGATTCATAATATGTAAATACGTATCAAACATAATCACAAGTTAAATTTATATAAACGCGGGATCTGACCCACAATCATATTAGCATAATATAATTTAGTCAACTAAATTTTAAGCCGCACCAAATCTACCACCATATTTTAAGTTGAACTTCTAAGACACGCGGTCTTTCTTTATTGCATATAAGGCACGACACAGATGTCCATTTCTCTGTAATTGCTGCTGTTTCTGTCCTCATAGCCAGACGTGCCAGATGTTTACAAGTACGCCGTTACAACGTTGAGTAAGAAAAATGTTTTAGTACCAATGTAAAATTCTTGCTTATTTATGGACTAAAGACAACCTGTGGTGAAGTAAATTTAGAAGTAATTGCAATATTTTCTTAAATTTTTATATTTTTGAAGGGAAAAATATAATATAGGCAGGTTTGGATGGGGAGCAAAATTCATGTAAGTCGTCATTAACATGGTCACGTGACGTGTTAACGCTAACACTCAGAGTGCTGATAGATGTCAAAGCCAAATAAATGTAAACAGTTTTAATTTACTAATTTTAAGATCAAACAATTAATAATAATATCCAAAAATAACAACTGTTTGTTTATAGTTTTAAGTTTTTACGTCTGTTGGTAGTCCTCATGACTGCTTTTTTTATTTACATAAAGTAAATTCTATAAGATTTTAAAGTGGGTAAATTTTTTTTACAATTTATCAGCGGAGTCGCGACGGCCTAGTTTTAGCACTCGTGGGATTTGAACCGATCCGATACAATTATGCATTTTTCTGCTAAATTTGTATTTAACACCACCAGGTAAATTTCTAAGAAATTAATTAAAATTCGAAGAAATTTATTGTTAACTGACACGCCGGCGTGTCCGCGGTCGTGGAGGGAATAATTACTTGAAAGTTTAATATAATAGAAGAATTTACTTCTAAGTCAATATTTAGTCTTCACGAATTTGCTCATTTGAGTCAAGATAACATAGTAACTTTTATTTCCTACTTCACATTGTACCACTATCACACATATTTTATCTAACTTTACATATTAAAAATGGAAGCCACTTAATATATGCACATATAAAATACTGTTAATACTATTACTATGAAACAAGTTTAATTTATTTCCTTAATAATAGCATTTAGACGTTATCAGAAAATTAAAAAAAATATTGTTGAATAACAAAAAACTCCACCTTAAATAAACAAAAGTAGTATACACTAATAATTTCTTTACGTTTGCTGCAAACAATCATTAATTAGGGTCCAGTCGTACCTGGGGCGTGGCTATCATTAATCAAAAGATAGTGTGGCCAACTCTTTGCAATTCTTAGACTGATTGATGAACTGAAAACATGTACTGTACTAACTAATACTAATCGCATGTCAGAACTGATATTATATTGAGATTGTGTGGGCATATTAGTATGCTCTGTCCTTTAAATTTGATTTTTATTTCTTATTAATTATATTTAAATTGATATTTTAAATAAGGTTTTGGCCGCAGTTTCAATTTCGTAGTTTATATTCAACCCAAAAGGGTTAAGTGGGACGTTAAAAATAACGTCCCACTGCTGGAAATGGGCCTTGTTTCAATACGAGGGGTGTCAGGCCACAGTCTACAACGCTGGCCAAGTGTTTCACTTGGTTTTCCAAGCAAGTGCGTTACCACTGGGCTATCACTGTATCACTGCTTTATCTCATAGTTTATCTATGTATAATTATTTAACTTTGTATTGTAATATCTTAAATAATTAAATAAGGCATATTACGCATATTACAATCATAATATATTTATAGAATATCATATACGGAAAGAATATAATATAACATTATATTTGTCAGACAATAACAACGGTTAACATGGCAATGTATTCTTGTATCTCATTCTCTCGCCGGCTTAATCCTATATATTTATGTGTTTGTCTCTTTTTAGTGTTGCATTTCCGTTTCATAGAGATTCAAATCACAACGATTCTAAAGAAGTTTAACTTCAATAAAATCATGTGATTTTTTTTAGTTATCTCGCCTCTGTTAGCGTAAATACACAATTAGTACCTACTCATATTGTACTAAATAATAAATTGTTATATTTTAAACAATTACTGGCAATTACTGACAGAAAACAACACCCAAATGTAGCGTTTCCTCCTTTTTTGAAATCGGTCAAATGTAATAAAATGTAAACCTTTACTTATATTGATTTACTAGATATAGAAATATGTTTTTCTTTGTGTCAGTACTTATTCACTCATAGTCTACTTTTTAAGTAACTTCCGTGAGATACTAATACATTCCAAATGTTAACTTGGATACTTCGACGACGAACTACCTTATATTAGTCCTGCTGAGTTTTTTTCGCCAGTTCTTCTCAGGTCTGAGGCTTCTTCTTTCCGAACTGGTAGTAGACTCATGACGTTCAGAAAAAAAATTAATATTTGCTCAGCGATACGAGTGTGAGTTCACTAGTACAAAACATAATAAAAACCTATTCATTTAAATTACATTTCAATTCGAATAATACACGTAAATTGTAACGCTACACCACTTTTATGCAAAGACGTAACGTCTGTAATGGCATATAAAATTTGATATATGGCAAAAGTATTGGCGCGAGTTCAAGATATTTGTTGCTGTGAGAATTATGAGAGGCGGCTGCTAGCTATGGACCTAATTTTGCTACATGGAAATTTATTATGATTTTTATATTGTAGTTGGAATACAATATATTATTTTATCATCATAATTAAGAATAGATATTAGACAATAAAAATTGTTTAAAGCTATAAAGATATATGTACAGTATTTACTATTTCAAATATATCTAAACTAGCGTTTTTTCGCGGCTCCACCCGCGTGATTTTGTAGAATACTTTGCTCTAGTAGGTCGTAATATGATCTAACCTAACCTAAGCCTAAAACATTTTTGCAAATAATTTTTCAAATCATACCTGTGGACCCCAGAGATAAGCACAAACAAACAAACTCTTCAGTTTTATATGATTTTAAAAATAAAATCTCATGGTTCACATTGTTGTTTTTATTCTATATCGCTTTGTGCGAACAATTAATAAGTTTTATGTGCTTATAACTCTGTACACAGTATATTATATTAGCGGGGTATAATATATTAGGGGAATTTGTTATTTGTTTACAGGAAACATTGTACTTTACTTTTTGCCATGGACTCCAGTTAGGTTAATAATTGGGTAGATGCCTAATAAGTAAAATTGTTATTTTAGAATCATACGTGATATTATAACATACATCTACACACTATGTAGCTTATAATGATGAACATATTGATACAACTCGTAGATAAATTCTTTAAAATTATCTATGTATAATTGTATAGTGCGAAACAATATGCACGCTTACACCAATAGGTTTATGAAATTTTTAATAAAAATCAAAAAATAAATGCAGTTTTCATTTCAATATGAAATTCCCCACCTTGTTATGAAATCAATGCGACAAAAAAATAAGAATTTCGCGTAAATTTTTAAACTACTGTACGTTTTATATTTTCCGAACTGTTATTTCATGTATAAATTGTACTTAATTGATAGAGTTAACCGTTACGATGTCATTTATCATTATAAATATACCGAATCGCTGATAAATATTCAATGAGAATATAATAAGCGGGTAATTTATGGTATAATGTTTTAATTTTAGGAACTAATATTTCGTAGCACTGTGGTCGATTTAACGCAAAATCCTGGTTAATTTACTATCGTTTGTTACAGTTTATATAAGAACTAGCGACTCACCCTGGCTTCGCTTGGGTTCGTCCCTAGGTTGCTTCCCCATACAAACATTCACCCTCTTAAGAGATAATTTCTGGGATAAAAACTATCCTATATCCTTCCTAGCGTCTCAAACTATCTTCTTACCAAATTTCATCTAAATCGGTTCAGTTTCGGAGCCTATTCGATACAAACAAACAAACAAAAAAAACACATTTTTTTTCTCTTTATAATATTAGAATAGAAGAATAGATTGAAGAATTTTTGTAAAATTAATATTCAATAGTTTAACATATAATCACTAGATATATAGAGATTTTAATGGTATTATAAGTATTTTTTATGAGTTATTTTTTTCATACTTTTAGTTTGAGGGCCCTGGGGAATGTATAAATGGAAGAGGACCGTTTACAATTATTTACTGGTGGTTTAACAATCGTCGAACGGAAACGGAAGAAACGGAGAAGATCAAAAATTATTTAAATTAAATTTGTCGGCCATTTTATTGTCTATAGTTCTACGACGTAAGTGGGTGGGTGCTCCAATACGTACTGATCGCTCGATGGCGGGGCTGCGCGTACGGCCCCGATGGTGCTTGTTTTTGCGTATCAAAGCCAAACATTTCATGAATAATTAAATGATAAATGTATGAATATTATTAAAACAAAGTTTTAAGTAAAACTTCTTGGATCTTTTTCGCGGATATAGTTTGATTTATGAATCCCGACGTTTTGAGTGCTTTACAGCAATCATGGTCTTAGAAGAGACTAGGGTTTTAGAGGTCTAAAAGGTCATTATATAATTATTACACCTACAGCACCTACTTATAAAATTATGCAACCACAATCAAAATGTCAAACAATTGTATAAATATAAGAAAGTATTATAAAACAAAGTTGTTATAATATATTAATTTTACTTCATAATATTCTAAAATAGTATCGAGATCAGATTTGTACATTAAAGTTTATTATAGAATTATTATTTTCAGTTTATATAGTTAATTGTACATGGCATTATAACAAATTTCAAATAAACTTTTTCGTGATATACGTAATAATCTGAACAAATACAGATCATCGTATATAAAATGGAAATTATGTTAGAATTATGAAGGACAAGCAGTAACAAAGAGTATTGAATTGGAATATGACAAAATAAATTCTATTAAATACAACTATCTTTTCGGATTATTTCGTGGATTTATTTTGATTTTTTTTTGATTGATTTTTTTTTTAACTTTAAACATTTTTATTATAAAAATATTGTAATGTAATTGGTGCAATTTTCATTTTGTTAATTGTGGGTAGGCTGTCTGTAACAACTATACCTTCAAGACATGTAACACCTCAGTCTCTCCCGTGACCATGGATGCTGTAAAACATTCGAAACGTCGGGAAACGAAAATCAAAATAAATCCGCGAAATAATCCGAAAAGATAGTTTTATTTAAAAATGTCAAACATTCGCGTAAATCTAAGAAAGTATTAAATTCTATTAAATAATATCTATTTAAATATTAAAACAGAAAATTTCAAAGCTTGAATCTAAAGCTAAAAGCTACCTAATATAGAGTTTTATTAAGAATATACGCTAAATTCTCTAAGAATATGTGAGATAAGCGCAAAGACTGGTGACGTTACCTAATCAGATTGATTGTCGCTTGCTCTCCCCCAAAGACTGTAAATAATGATAATGGCTTACATTGTTTTCTATTATTTGTTAGTGTAAGAATTATATAGAGAAGCCTTAATCACATTTAGATAGCAAATATATTTCTTTTAAATTTCCATTTTTTTTAGCAAAATGTGGGTTTTTCATTGTACGAGTATGTTTTCCGGAAACGAACTAGGTTTTTTTTCATGCAAGTTTCTTACAATATATATTACCTTCGTACCCAATGATATTAGACATTTTTATGTATATTAAAGGGACAGTCAACGTTTGAACAGAAAAGATTACAACAAAAACGTGATTTAGTTGTTTTTGCGGGAACAGTAGGATTTCCATTAACGTTTTCGTTGAACAGATTCTGTTCGGTCAAATAAAGATTGGATGGATATAAATCCATGTTATGTAGTAACGTTTAGTATAATTTGTCAGAGATGAGATATTTTTTTTTTTTTATACTATTCCGAATTAGTGCTTGACTACGTCCCACCTGATGGTAAGTGGTAACGCAGTCGTAGATGGTAAGTCGCACTAATTCAGTAGCCACCTATTCACTCTTGCCTTGAAGACACCCATATTATAACCATATTATAATCGGACGGAAACACCGACGCAGGCAGGTTGTTCCAATCCTTAGCAGTACGTATAATAAATGACGTAGCGAAACGCTTCGTGCGGACGGGTGGAATGTCCACGACATAAGGATGGAGACCAGCCGTTCGTCGAGTTGTCCGATGATGGAAAGGGGATGGGGGAATTAATTCATGAAGTTCCTGCGCACACTCTCCGAAATGTAACCTATAGAATACACAAAGGCTGGCAACCCTACGTCGGTGATCGAGGTTTTGTAAGTTAGCTTTTACCAGCGCAGGGTCACCTATAAGCCTTTGAGCACGCCTCTCAATCGAGTCCAAGGCTGACAGATGGCATTTCGCAGCACCAGCCCATATGTGGCTACAGTATTCCACACACGACCGGACTTGCGCTTTATATAAAACAAGAAGCTGTCCCGGCGTGAAATACTGTCGGACCTTTGCAAGGATGCCAACTTTCCTCGCAGCTACATTAGCCTTAGACTCGATGAACCGCCCGTAGTTCATGTTGGGGCTGATGTCCATCCCTAACAACTGCAGACGTTCTGTGTATTCCAAAGGCACATTCCGGAAAGTAGGAGTCAAGGTGAAAGGACTCCTTTTAGTGGTGAACAGGCACGCCTGTGTTTTGGTGGCATTGAAACTCACAAGATTGGCATCGCCCCAAGTGGAGACTGCCCTGAGTTTGAGATTCAACCGCTCTACCATGGCCTCTCTTTCGGACTGAATTTGATCTCTACTGGCCCGAGGATTCGGCAGGTATCTCTCTACAATAGTGCTGTCGTCTGCATACCCATAGATACCAGGTACAAGCAGATCGTTGATATGCAGCAGAAACAAGGTTGCAGAGAGAACAGACCCCTGAGGAACTCCTGAGTTGGTCTTTAGGGGTTGTGATGAACAACCATCAACCACAACTCTGAGTGATCGGTCGCTCAGGAAGTCTTTAATCCAGCCGATTAGGCCAGGAGATATGCCATAGGCTGAAAGCTTATTTATAAGGCTAGCGTGCCAGACCCTGTCAAAGGCCTTTGAGACATCGAGGGAGACGGCAATCGCCTCCCCGCTTCGGTCAATAGTTTCGCCAAAGGTGTGATTGGCATACACTAGAAGGTCCCCAGTCGACCGATTCCGGCGAAACCCATATTGTCGATCACTGAGGAGATCGTTCTGTTCTAGGTATGCCATAAGACGAGTGTTCAATACACGTTCCATAATCTTGCAGAGTATGGAGGTGATTGAGATCGGACGATAATTGGCAGGGTCAGCACGGCTTCCTTTCTTGGGCACTGGTTGCACATTGGCAAGCTTCCAGGATTTAGGCACTATTCCAGTCTTAAGAGAAAGGCGGTACAGGCGTGTGAGTATCGGAGACAACTCGGGAGCACATGTTTTAAGAACTATCGCTGGTATACCATCAGGACCACTGGCTTTATTCACATCTAGACGACACAATACTCTCTTAACCTCCTTATTAGTTATCGCAATCTCAGGCATTGAGATCCCGCAGTGAGGTAGATGTGGTGGAGTAGCATTGCCAGAGTCTAGACATGAATTTTGGGCAAAACAAGAGGCAAGCAAAGTCGCCTTTTCCTTTGCCGTATGAGCCAGGGATCCGTCAGATTTTAACAGCGGTGGCAGTGAGGGCCGAGAGAAGTTCGTCTCGACAGCTTTGGTAAGGGACCAAAAAGCTCTGCTGCCAGATGGTTGGGCAGAGAGCTTTGCGCCAAAATGTGTAATTCGATCAAGACGAGCCTTCTTTAATGTCTTTTTGTGGGAAAAAGTAACAACCAGGATAACCTGCTATCATCATACCAAATTTCATCAAAATCTATCGAATGGGTTTATCGTGTTACGTTCCCAGACAGAAGGACAGACAGACCGACAAAAATTCTAAAAACTATAGATTCGGCCTCTGTATTGTTATTAATGACTATTCCGATAATTTATTTCGATAAAAATTTCAAAATACTAAATATTTTTTAATTTTTTTTACAGATTCAACTTAGAATTTTATTATCAAAAAATTTTATAAACAAAAACAAATCTATCCCACGGGAACCGTACATTTTTTCGGGATAAAAAGTCGCTTATTTGTTATTCTGATGTATAAACTATATTTTTGTGAAGTTTTATTAAAATCCAAGTAATAGTTTTTGTGTACTAAGCTGTATAAATTACTATAGATTTTTAACTATCCCACGGAAACTCTTTAATTTCCCGGGATTAAAAGTATCTAAAATGTTGATCGAAGAAATAAGGTACCACCGTGCAAAATTTCATTTAAATCGGTCCAACAGTTTCGAAGATCAGTCAGTACAAACAGACAAACAGACAGAGAAACAAAAAAAAAAGAAAAAAAAAATCTGGATTTGTTCTATTTCTCTTCTTAAGCCCCCCGACTCGGTTTCTAGCAGTTCTTTTCTATATACAGACATTCGATCTCTACAGTTTTATTATATTTACAGATAAGTACGTGACTTACTGTCACGTGCGTGTCGTCCCTAGCTACCTTTTGTATTTATAACATTATATTCAGATAACGCCATCTATTGACACGTTATATTATGAACAGTAGCCTATGTGTTTTTCCAGATATATCATAGTATCCAGCCGTTTCATCGTGAGGGAGTAAAAACATACACATACATACACAAACCTAAATTATACTATTAGTTACCACAGACAATAAAGCAATGCCCTTTAAAAGTTTTTTGGCAGTTCTGCATTTTCGGCTAAGCCAAATATAATAGAGTTGATTAAAAAATAAAATGGCATATATCCTTCCCGCAAGTTTATTACTTAATAGCTGTAATTATCGTTCTGTATAAAATTGCTATGTGGACCTAGATGTGAAGTGACATTTAAACGATGTACATATAGAAAAATATACTCTATTACTTCTAAATACGTGTTATAATCGCTTGTTTTCTTCAGTGGTACAGCAAAGCTTTGGTGTATATAAAAATAGTGGTAGCTAAGAGCCCTTCATTAAAATAATTCATTTCATTAGTCCGCACGGACACGCAAGTTTGTTTTTAAAATTTAATCATGCACCGACCTTATTTCATTTGGCGGGCGCTAAGTAAACCATGGAACAATAATTAGCACGAATTTCACCCCAAAACGTATTTTTCGTTAATTTTGGATGAGATTATGCAAATTATAGCGCGTAATGCGACCCAATCTATAGCTAGCGGTTACGTTATGTTTGTTTTGAGGTTGGCTAAAATGTTTGGGGTTTTATGAAAATAGTTTTAACATTGCTCTTATACTTACAATATTAAGTACAATTAAAAGCCGATTTATTGGGATGATTTATTTTGTTCTTGGTTTGAACAAAGATTACACTTTCCTGTCCGTATTAAGTCAATCTAAGTACAGTTGAAATAATAGTATTGATATTACCACATATATGTATATATCCGGTAAAACATGATGCGTAGGCACTTTTCGTTTATATCTAGGTAATGTGATATTTTTGATTTTGTCGGTTTGCATTTGCTTATGTAATATGAATTTTTTGTTCCTTTTTCTAAGAAGTCAAATGTGAAGTGACTATAATTAAAACCAGAAAGCCTAAGAGGACATGTAAGCAAAAACTGCATATAAAAATTGCCACTACAATAATTAAACCTATAAATAAGTAGGTCTGTATAATAGGCTCAAGCACTGTTTGGATATTATTTGACATTATAACAGTTATTTGTACTTACATGGTAAGAGGAAATAAGCAAGTTGGATGTGTGCCACGCTTGGCTGCGCTCGACCTGCCTTGTTAATTGCCCGATTGTTAACAGTGGGTCGTCATGTAAACGCCGTCTGGTGTACTTTACTGCTGAAGTGGTGGGTACTTAATATTACACATTTAGTAAGTAACTTATATGTTGTAGGTTCAAGTTTATTAAGGACTAGCTGTGTCCCGCGGTTTCACCGGCGTTAAATTTGGTTGATTATAAACATCAGTTTTACAAGAATGTATGGAAGTCTGCCCGATTTGTTGACATTTATGATTACTGCTCCGCTTCCTTGGGTAGCAGCATGATGGTATATAGCCTTAACTATAAACGGGCTATCTAATGCAAAAAGAATTTTTCAAATGTAATTGGTAGTTCCTGAGATTAGCGCGTTCAAACAAACAAACTTTTTCTCTTTATAATATTAGTATATATTTACCCCCTTTTTACACATAATTTAATATAGTTTAATAAAGACCAAAGACCAATCTCTTTTGTGTCTTCTTCATTGTGTGTGACATTGGCAAAGTAATCTGTGCTCAACTGGCAGTTTGGAAGCTATTAAAAAGAAAATTGAATTGAAGTAATCTATATAAATATACAGCATGCTGTAATTGTTCATTTTCTTCAAAATAACTTTAATATCTTATTAAATAATAATAATATCATAATTACTTTTAGTACATAGAATTTTTTTGTATTTTAAAATTTGACACACTTTCTGATTAAAATATTTGATTGTATGCCCATAAATGTCAAGAAGTACGGGAAAATTCATATATTATAGAAATAAAATCTGTCATTCAAGTTCACTTTATTTATATATATTTATACTTTACTAGCGACTCACCCTCGCTCCGCTCGGGTTCGTTCGTTCGGTTCGTAGTTACGTTTTAAGGTTTAGTACAGATTTCTCAGAGTTGAGACATTTTCCCGCAATTAGAAGTATCCTATATGTTGACACGGATAACTAGCTATCATGATACCAAATTCCAACAAAATGTATCTAGTGGTTTTCTCGTGATACGTTTCCAGACAGACATACAAAAATTCTAAAACCTATAGATTCGGCCTCTGTATCGATAATAACCACTAATTCCATAAGATTTTCAAAAAAAGAAAAAAAGCAAGTAGTTCCAGTTCTTTTTCATAAATCGAAAATACCTAGGTGGTAGTTTAATAACAAAATCTAAATCAGTCTCCATGAGAATTCGTGTATATTTTCACCTGTTATTTATTTATAGAATATTATACGAAGATAAAGTTGGGATATAAATGGAAAAGGCCATTGTTCGATCTAAAATTGGCGGCTCATTGAATAGTTTCATTTTACAACTAAAGGGTTATTACGTGTAAACTATTTTGAAAGTCATATTTTTAGTCTCTTTTAGTTAGTTAATGATAGAAACGGTTCTATATTCAGTCATATTATAAAAGGTAATTACAAAAAAATGTTTAAAAAGACAGCATGCCTGCAATCAACCAATTTAGTTGATTAGCTATGATATATTGAATACTAGCGACTCACCCTCGCTTAGCTTCGAGTTCGTCCCTAGACAAAAAGATAATAAATAAAAAAAAATCTATGTATTGATGATGATGATGATAGCCGATTCCGGCCACGGCGGCCAATCTCAATGATATTAGCCAACTGCGCAGGAGATATTATAGTGCTCAAGTGTACGCGCAGACACAAGTGCACTCTCTATTCCTATCACTCTCATACTCCGGTGGGACGACCACTCGACACGACCGGTGAGAGTTAAGGCGCAGGACCGACGGCTTTACGTGCTCTCCGAGGCACGGGGGTGAAACACCGCCAACTTCCGAACTCCGGGCTGTTACTGAGACTTACTATACAGAAAGACTCAATAACTAAACTTGGCCCGACCCGGGACTCGAACCCAGGACCTCCGGGTGTGCAACCGTACATGCTAGCTACTACACCACCGAGGCAGTTAATATATGTATTATTCCAGACTAAAATCTATCTCTGTGCCAAATTTCATCCAGATCCGTTCAGTTGTTCTGGTGTGAAAGAGTAAGAAACATCCATCTATCCATCCTCACAAACTTTCACATTTATAATATTTGTATAGAAGTGAATTATAATTTTATGAATAATTAAAATATTTAAAACGAAAACCCATGTCATTCAAAGTGTGCGCTATTTGTAAAATATTTATCAAAATCTTATCTGCATACGTTTGTAAATAACAGCTTTGTTTTGGCGAGCAGCTGCGTTATATATCACTAGAGTTTGACAGCCAATCAATTTAGGAGCATTCTACGAATATTTGTTTAATTTTGTTTTAGCCAAGAATAAAATTATATACCTGTAAAATGTTTTATTCTCTTCTTCATAATATCATGGGTTTTAATTTTTTCTGCGGAACCCTAATCCTTTTTCTACAATAAAAGTAGCCTAAGTTACTCCTTATAATATCAGCTATGTGTTTCAGTGAAAATCCCGTCAAAATTGGTCCAGCCGTTTTGTAGATTAGCCGGAACAAACAGACAGACATATAGACACAAAAAATTAAAAATTGTGTTTTTGTAAAAAACAGAAATTATTCTAAATCCAAAGAAAAATTATGTACAACTTCTCGGCTGGGCACAGCAGTGACAACTATAACAGACCTAGAGCGCGAGAGAGAGAGAACGTAGATAGAGAGTATCCTGCTATCTATATCCTCCTTCTAAAGGTTAGTACACCTGTAATGAAAAAGTCACCTAAAGTCAGTCGGTATAAGTAGCAGGCATAGATTTAAGAGAGGATTACTTCTCATAGGAACATTTTAGCAGAACCCAAAACTAGCCAGAACATCTACCAATGCGATATATTTGTGGTTGGGTTTTTAGCAACCAAGTAAAGTGCATCTAGAGTGGTTACATAAGTTAACACAATATAATATCAACATTTCGATATGACTTCATATACATAAATTCAAAGAAAATTAAAACTAAACTATTTTTTTTGTCCATGCGAACGTAGCCGCGGACAGAAAGCTATAGTAAAGTAAAGATGGCACTTTATATTACAGAGCTTAAAAAAGAAATAGAAAGAGAGAGACTGTAAGCTTCAAGTGTAAATACATAGCATTGGGTCTTTAAAAATAATATAGATATTAGCATGATAGTTAAAAAGCCCATATTAATCGAGTTACATGATTCTAAAGTAGTAAACACATTGTAGGTGAGTTTTCGTTGTGTGTATCATTGTACTCTATTACTCTTGGAAATATGGAGTAGAAAAATGTGCAAACAATACGATCGCAATAATTAAATTTGTTTTCCATTTATCTTTAAGAAATAATATGAAAAACGAACTTTAAAAGTATATATTGCGAAAAAAGTGTGTTTTTTTCATAGTTTAATCACTGGCGAAGCCGCGGGTTTTGCTATTGTGTTATAAAATTATAATAATGTAGCAACTAATTTGAATCATTACTAAATTTAAAAAAATGTTAGTTCCTTTTAACCTCAAGAGTATTATATAACATTTTATTTAAATAAATAAATATAAATAAATATTTTGGGACATTAACACACAGCACCATCTAGATCCATGGTAAGCTACAAGGCTTGTGTTATGGACACCAGATAGTTGATACAATACATACATATAACTTTAAATATATACATATTATAAATATTTATTACTAATGTTTTAGCAGTAGCGTAGATAAATGTGTTAATGATATTATGAAATCATGGCGCGGGTAACTGAGACTAATCCAACTAATATACTGCTGGGCGATTCGATTAGATAATCCAATTGGCTTATCCAAAGGAAAATTATAAAGAACAATATTATGTATATCTTCATAATAATGTGTTTGTGCATATTTTTCCATTTATTTTTTATTTCTTATCTTTATTTTACTAAAATCTAATAAAATTAGAGCTTAAAATAAAATTATAGAGTTAGATTGAAAAAAGGATTAGTCAAGTGTGAATTGGATTTACGAAAGAGGGTTTCGAAGCATATTTTATACCTATGTATATTTATTTCATACTACTATATGTGTAAGTAAAAAAAATGACAACAACAATGATTATTTTGATTGATTAGGTATATAATACCAATATTTGAAGATTTTTTTATCTTTTATTCTTTTTCTTTTCTTTTTATGACGCCTAAAACTCCCCAAAATCAGAATTTCATTATCTACTCCACTCATATATTATTCATATACTACCTATCTAAGAAAATTGACGATGAAAGTTTTACAGTCATATACACTGCAGCAATAAAGGTTTCGATGCAATATTTTACAGATAAAATATTTTATAAAGAGAAAATAAAAAAGTGTGCTTATTATTAAATAAAACTATCTTTTCGGATTATTTCGCGGATTTATTTTGATTTTTGGTTTTGTTAATTGTGGGTAGGCTGTCAGGAACCAAAAATCAAAATAAATCCGCGAAATAATCCGAAAAGATAATTTTATTTAATAATGTCAAACATTCGCGTAAATCTAAGAAAGTATTAAGTGTGCTTATAACATACCTATTCATCAAAAGTAAAATAATAAAGCACTAATGATATAATAATAATAAATTAATGGTATAATATTATTACGTAATTAAATACATGATACGACATAATAAGTATATATATGATATGTATGAATGCTTATATATTATACATATATTGTATACAGCCTTTTTTTAATGTCCCACTGCTGGGCACGGGCCTCCTTTCAGTACGAGGGGGATCAGGCCATAGTCCACCACGCTGGTATATGGTATATTGAATATAATAGAATATATGGTTAATGCATATACATATAATTAAATTAAATATATTAAATATTATTAAAATTATTAAATATGTTGGGACATTAAAACACAAACACCATCTAGTTCCATGATAAGCTACGTGGCTTGTGTTATGGATACCAGATAGTTGATACTACACATATCGACGGTTAAAAGGTAATAGGTAATAAGCGACATTTTGGTCGCAAATGAGTTATGAATGCCATCCTACTTAAAATTTTTAGCTCTTTCGAATGCGCTTACTCCCATGTCTCTACGATGGCTTTTTCGTCACTTATGCCCAGGCAAAAAACTGCGTTTTCGAAGTGTCATTTTGGTCTAACCGACCGAGTTTTAGGCCTTATTTACCCTAAAGGCACTTGTACCCCTGTAAAAATGGTATCAATTTTGGTTTATAGTCGGTAAGGTATTTTTACTTCTTACTGGCATAGAGATTCCGGGCGCTTAAGACTCTTTACAATTAGCACCGGTTTTGAAAGTTGGAACTAATGCCTCTTTACCTTTTTCGTCAAAAACATTAAGCGTCGGTTAAGCCTCACTACCATTTTCAAGTTTAAAATACAGTTGTCGCTTATACGCAATTACTAAATCTTATTTGATATTAAACTGTCGGTTATACCTTACTACCATTTACAAGTTTACGATATAGTTGTCGCTTATACGTAATTACTAATATGAAATTTTATATTAAGGTGTCGGGTATATCCATTTACCATTTACTATTTTAATACTACGTTGTCGCGTACGCCGTATTACTTTACAATTATTATTTGTTAATTGGTGCTTACGCCAATATAAATGACTTTGTAGTACTCAAGTACCTATTAAGCGAGTCGCCTATTCCAAAATCAGACCTAAGGCGGAGGTACCTATCAAATAAGCCATGGGTATTCTAAACCTTAGCTATGTTATCAATAAGCGTAGTTACAATAAGCTTAATAACCTACATTATCATAGCTTACGAGTACCTACTACCTACGTTCTCCCCTAAATACTTTCGTCTGCAACCTTCCCAATCTCTGGAGCCTAGCTTGCTTATTTACATACTCGTAATATATCTACAAAGAATAGTATTCGAAGAAACTCGCCTTTATAGCCTACCTTCACGTATCTACATACTTACCAGATATATTCAAATTATTTTATTATATTATTAGATTATATACTTACTAACCTTTTTTAATGCTGGGAAATGCATTTACGAATACCTGTTGGAAATGTATCTGTGGCAGGTTGACATCTACTGTAAGTGTAGAATGTAAGTATAGACAATTGTCTTCCGGTTCCGTTTTTATGTGGGGTTAGTAAGATATGGCGTCTTTGTTGCTGTGTCTACTTGTACTGAAATAAAGAATACTGAATAATAAATAGAGGTTTTCATTGTGCATCATAAAATTCATTAGGATATGGGCCCAGACTACAAAAAGTGTTAAAATTCAGTCAGATGACAAAGTTCGTAGGGCAGTGATGGCCTAAAGTAAGGCTTGGTTAAGACAAACGTGTAAGCACCCAGTTGGTCCACATTTTTATTCGAAAGCAAGGATATAAAAAAAAGGAAATAAAAGCAATGGCACATGCGGTGAACCAAATACCACAATTAGAAAGTGGAAATTTCACTAATTGGCTCTTTCGAATAGAGATTGCCATGGATGAAAAGGGGTGTGTGGATGCAATACGTAAGAAAACGGATTTGAAAGATGCAGATTTAAAGAAATCGGACGCCAAGGCTCACAACATCATCGTACAAGCACTTTCAGACAAACATTTGGAATATGTAAAAGAATCTAGAACAGTATATGAAATGATTGAAAACTTGAGAAATGTTTTTGAACGAAAAACAACAATTTCGAATCTTTATTCAAGGAGGAGCCTAATAAATTTAAAATGTAAAAGGCATGATAGTGTTGAGGAACACTTTAACAAATTTGACAAAATAATTAGAGAGATAGAGTCGAACGGCACAAAAATGACAGAGAAAGATAAAGTATGCCCGTTATTAATTAGTATGCAAGGAGCATACCCATCTATAGTGACTGCTCTAGAAACTTCAAACATGGAACTTAAAATAGATTTTGTAAAAAGTAAGTTTTTAGATGCCGAGCTAAAAGAAAAGCAAAGTTCATAAAGTAAAGTAAGTAAACAAGAATATGTATGTTACAGAGGATTTAAAACAAAAGAAAAAAATAATAGACCCCGAGCATATTTAGGAGAAGAAAACGATAGTGAAAAAGCTATATCATTCATTGCTTCTCAAGCTTATACAGCAGCTACATATCAAAATGAGATAGAATTTGTAATAGATTCGGGAGCATCGAACCATATGATTAGTATAGAATATGAGAAATATATGACTGATATACAAGAGATACAAGAAATTAAAGTTTTAGTTGCAAATGGAAATATGTTATCAGCTAAAAGGAAAGGTAATTTATCAGGAATATGTAGTCAAGGATTAAAAATTTCACTAAAAGATTGTCTTATTATGGAGAAACTGTCACACAATCTTATATCTGTTTTAAAGTTGAACGAGAAAGGCCTAAAAGTTATATTTCATAAAACAGATGTCAGTATTTGTCGAGGAAAAATAGAAATTAAAAGTGATATAGATGGAAAACTATATACATGAAATTTAAAGTTAATCAGAGAAAATATATTAATAACAGAGAAGACAGAAAATAATTTATGGCATAGGAGAATGGGACACTTAAATTATCAAGGTATGAAGATACTAGGATTACCGTTATCTAAAGAACGATGCACAATATGTATGGAAGCTAAAGGAACCCGTTGTTCATTCAGTCCAACCCCAATTCCAAGAACAAAGAAAATTGGAGAGTTGATTTACTGTGATATTGGTGGCCCGATAACACCAATAAGTAAAGATGGAGAAAAGTACTATCTTACAATAATAGATGATTATTCACATTTTATGGAGGTTAGCTTACTAAAAACAAAAGATCAAGCAAAAGATTATATAATAAAATACATAAGAAGACTAAGAAGTAATGATATTAATGTAAAGAGAATAAGAAGCGACAGAGGCAATTTGTGAATGATGACCTAAAATTATTCTATGAAGAAAATGGTATAGTACAGGAAACTACTTGTAGTTATACTCCACAACAAAATTCAATATGTGAGAGGATGAATCGGACACTAGCAGATAGAGTAAGAGCTATGTTGCTGGAGACAAATCTTCCAAAGTATCTATGGGGTGAAGCCATGAGGTGTGCAGCATATGTCATAAATAGATCACCTACAAAAGCACTAGAAGGTGATACACCGGCAAGAGTATGGTATGGAAAGAGTCAGCTAGATAAAATAAGAGTTTTTGGCTCGAAGGCATGGTGTGTACTTCTACCAAGGTTAACCAAATTGGAACCAAGAGCGAAGCCTATGATTATGATTGGATATTGCGGCTCAGGTTACAGACTATGGAATCCAAAACAAATGAAATAATCGAGTCCAGAGATGTACGATTTGATGAGTCAAACTACAGATATGAAGAAAATGAAAGAATCTCGTATATAGATTATGATGAAAACGGAGAGAGCAAGACTTTAACATCCAAAGAACCCCCTTCTACTTCTAAAGAACCAGAAATAGAACCATCCAGAAGCAGTAAAGGACATGAAAGCTCAGATGATGAGGAAAACTGCAATAAAAAATAGAACTTGAACTTGAGCCGGGGTGTTGGAAATGTATCTGTGGCAGGTGTGACATCTACTGTAAGTGTAGAATGTAAGTATAGACAATTGTCTTCCGGTTTCGTTTTTATGTGGGGTTAGTAAAATATGGCGTCTTTGTTACTGTGTCTACTTGTACTGAAATAAAGAATACTGAATAATAAATAGAGGTTTTCATTGTGCATCATAAAATTCATTAATACCACTTCAATACATACATGCGGTTATGTGGGACTCACCGGTTAGAAACGTCTCAATGGGGTGTCGTAGGATCGAATTTTAAAGGAGAATCATGTTGGTTGTGATTCTATTATTTTAAGACGTGACGTTTAATCCACGTTACCATTTGCCCAGATAATGCCGTAAGTTGGATGTTCTCGTTTTCCTCTTGGTATATAAATCTTGATGTGTGGAAGTACCACGTTACCTTGTTCTTCAATTCACTTACAGTGTAACTAATGTCTAACATCCTCACAATGTTTTTGCTAGGCACTGTATCTTATGTTTCATTACGTTCTTGCATAATTATGTGAATCGTCACTTGTCCTTCTTTACCCATTTAAGTTATTCTACTGTCATGTGACTTATGCCCTATTACCTCTTGGTATGAGGATATCAAATGTAGCTAAGGCGTCTATACTCTTCGTTTTTTTATGTGCACATGTAACTTACGCCGAATTACCTCATAAGAAAAATAAGATCAATTGGTATAAGCGGCAAAAATCAACATAAAACAACGTCGAATCATATAAATAAAAGTGACCATTATTGCCTTTATTTCTCTTGATTCTAGAACTGTTTCCTTTTTTACGATATGACAATAAATAAAAAAGTTATGTCCATTTTTCTGCAATTTCAAACTTTAAACAGCTCTCCTGAACAATTTCGTTTTTGTTGCTTATACCCTATTACCTTTTAACCGTCGATATGTAACTTTAAATACTTATTAAACTTTAATTACATATTATAAATATATAAACCAATGACTGCCCCCAGCGGGAGTCGAATTTGCGAACGCTGGCACAGCAAGTAGGGTAACTACAACTGAAGTACAGCAGAACGTGTCGTCAAAGTCAAATATGTATAGTATTACAATAAAAGTACTTAAATGTTTACAAACTAAAATATGTATAATATGTAAATTATTTATCCTGTAAAATTAAAATAGTAATAATAAAAAAAAACTAAAGCAACAAATCCATGGAATGAATTACTACGATATAAGTTTTCATTGCTGTCCCGGCTGGATAATCTCTGTAAATCTGTGACGGAAGCCGTTAAGCTAGATGCGTTTTTGTAAGTCTTCCGTGCTAGGCTGAAATGGCCCTTATTTTTAACTCGCTCGAGTCAATCACCCAGTACCCACTGACCTGCACAAAGTTATAATGAGTTTAGTAGTGTTAGTTAAAACTATCTGTGTTTTCTTATGTAATATTATATTACTACAAGCAACTTACCCTTACTTTGTCCGGGTGCCACTAGGTGCATAAAAAATCTTATGTTTTTCTCCAGATTATAATCTATATGAGTACTAAGTGTATTTAGGATATGCATTTGTGTATAGCAAGTACACCGCCTACCATTACATATAATTTTTCCTACGTCCTAAGGTTGCTTGGAAGATATCGCTTATAGCGATAAGGCCGCCTCCTGTGCATCATCTATTGTAGATATCTTCTTTTGTATATTTCTTTGTGATGTACAATAAAGTACATTCTTTTCTATTCTGTTTTGTGTTATTTTCTGTTCTGTCTGCAGAGCAGAGCATACAAACTTTCGCATTTTTTACGGTAATCTTAATCACTAAACTTGGCCAGACCGGGGACTCGAACCCAGGACCTCCGGGTGTGCAGCCGTACAAGCTAGCCACTACACCACCGAGGCAGTCAATAATGTAACTAAAATCTGAATACTATCTATACATTTTACTTAAAACTAGACACTCACGCTTTGCTCATGCTTTATTTAATACATGCAAATGCTTTTCAGTAGACGTTTGGAATATTGTACTTAATATATGAGACTAAAAAGTATATATTCTCTCTATTTTATGCTAAAAATTGCAAAAGTTCAGCCCTTCGTAAAAGAAGTGTAAAAATAAATTTAATGCATAATTAATTTTCAACATTTAGTGAATATTGAACATGTACGAGCATGTAAAGCTGTTATAAAAAAATAATTCTCACATAATTAATCATTTTAATTTAATGATAATAATAAATATAGCTAAAGAGTTTGATTGTAGACTTAAACGCTTCATTCAATTTGATTTAAAAATATTTTTCATTTTTTAGCCTACTAGTGACTCATCCTAACTCCGTTCGGTTTCGTCCTTAAGTACGTTTTAACAGTTAGTATAGATTTCTCAGAGATTAAATATTTTCCCGCAGTAAAAAGATCCGGATAGTCAGCTATCATCAGACCAAATTTCTTCAAAATCTTGTCAGTGGTTTTCTCGTGATGCGTTTAGAGACAGACAGACAAAAATTCTAAAAGCTATAGATTCAGCCTCTGTATCGATAATAATTACAATTTCAATAAGATTTCCCAAAAAATATTTAACGTAAAGATTCGGCTCAGATAGAATTTTATTATATGTATAGAGTAGTTCTTGTCCGCGGATTCACACGCGTGTAAAGACCGGGGAGTAAGGATAGCCTATATCCATCCCCAGGTTGCAAATGTATGTCCTTGTGAAATTTTATAGAAATATATTTAATGATATAAGCGTGAAAAGGCAACAGACAGAGTTACTTTTACATATGTATTTTACGATATTAGTATTGATTTAATTTGAAAGGAGCGTAGTATATATATATAATTAAAAGACGAGGGAAGTGCCGCAGGTAAACGCTGGTTTTAAATATTTCACAAAACGTTTAAAATATTATTTTGGTACACAGTTCTGGGGAACCTTTTAGAGAGTATTCATACAATTTAACATCTTAATACACGATACAAATCGACTTCTTGCTTTTGAAGCTATGAAAAAATTCATATTATATTAAAGGTTTGATTTGACACGTTTTTATTGACGCCTCCAACGCTCGTGTAAATAATATCAAAGAATTGTAACAAAATGAACGTGGTATTATAAAGTACGGTAAAATGAAAGGTAAAGTACTCGTAAGCAGTTTGACTTAAATTCTATACAGATAAATAAAATTGAAGTGTCTGTTTGTAATGTCAAAATAACAGCATTTTACTAAATGCATATGAAATTATATATGGTATTTATGAGGAACAATTTTTTAAAATCATTGTCTGGCTGTCTATCTTTTGTTTCAGATAACCTCTGAAACGGCTGACGGGATTTTCACTGAAAGATAGCTGATGTTATAGGGAGTAATATAGGCTACTTTTATTTTAGAAAAAAAATAGGCTTTCGCTCAAAAAAATTAAAACCAATAAATATGGAGAAAAAATAGGGACGAATCCGAGCGAAAAGAGGGTGAGTCGCTAGTTATTACTATTATAGGTGTTGCGTTCATTCAAAACATTACATAAGTTTTCGAATTTGATTCCAGATTCACAGCGCTGTTAGTTTAGTATGCTAATAAAAATAAATTTTGTTATTTAGAGATGCTCTAATAATGAAAGATTATTTAAAAATCGTTTAGCAGTTCTTAATATCTATCTTATATAAATAACAATAAATCTTTGTTTTGAGATTAACACACATCAGCATCTAATTCCATGGTAAGCTACGAGGCTTGTGTTATAAATACCAGATATTTAATACACTACACATAGGCATATAACTTTAAATACATACAAATTATAAATATAAACACTCATAACTTGATACAAATATTCGTGCTCATCACACGAATAAATGCCCCCAGCGGGACTCGAACTCGCCATTGCCGGCACAGCAAGTAGGGTAACTATAAACTGATCCAAGCGTGTCGTCACTCTTGAATATCTTTGTACTCTACGTTATCTATACGTTCCTGAGCCATTCATCCGATTGTAATGAAACTTTGTCCTCTGTATGCCCCCGAAAGTCCCTGGCCCAAAAAGGCAGATATTTTCTTTGAATATATGTAGGTACATATGCTCTCAATGCATTCCTAGACAAGTAACAAAACAAAACCAAAAAAAGCCGCTACTTATCTATAAACGAACAAACAAATTGTACTTCCTTGTTAATAAAATATGAATGTGTAACAGTTTTATTCAATGAAACACTGGTTAGACTTGCTAGCCAAAGTCAACCTTGCGGCTAGTTCTTGCATTATTCCTTTTAACGTCCGTAGGTAGTACACGGAAAATGTCTTAATTTTCTACTGTGTTTTATTAAAATGCATCTACCAGATGTAAAATCCTTGTATTTCTGCAGGCGTCGTAAATTTGATTTACTTTTGTAATTATACAAAGAAAAATGTTGTGCAACGCGTACCTATTTTATACTCAGTTGTTTTGGTTATCATATTATGTATGAAAATAATTTTATATCTGATAGATAAAGAAGTAAGCTACTGCTAAGAACGCTACTTCATTCCCGTCCATAATAATATTTTTGTTCATTCTTAAATTATTCAGAGGTATTTATTACCTGCTCTTTGAACATGTTGTTGATACATATTTTTGTAATCGATTGATTGATAATCAAATTATAATAATGTTAGTTTCTGTAAAGAAATAATGTAATAGGTAAATCGAAAAAAAGTATTCGATTCCTACATTTGAAGTAACAGCAAATTTAATTTTTTTATATAATAATAGCGACCGTACGCGGATTTTATTCACAACTTCATGGGTTTTAGTTTTTTTGCTAGGAACTCTTTTTCTAAAATAAAAGTGGCATAAATTACTCTATAAAAAATGTACTGTCAAAATCGATATAGCCATTTTGAAGATTAGGCGGAACAACAGACAATCTCAATTTATTTATAAAACTTAAAAAAAAAAACAATAGAAAAATTATTAAATTTTTTGCCAACATATTACTGCTATTTTATATGGGCTAGCCAAAGACTGGTCGGGAATAGCCGAATAAAACTAAAAAAGCTACTGAAAGTCGAACGCGATTTAGTGCGCTCGGTCTGTACAGGTCAAATATTCCTTTAAAATGTGTAAATTATTGTCATAGCAAATGCAGTGAGAATTTATAAAGAGAAATGAAATAGATTTACACTTTATGAAAAAAATCCATAGTTCATTTGCTTTAGTTTCATCTTTTATTTATATTGTTTTGAATTAATTTTTGAGTAAAGTAAAGATTGTATTATTATTTTATTTCGAAATATTAAAGAAAATCTTTTTATTTTCTTTTATGGGAGTTAAACGCACCTTAGATATTTCTTTATGAGCATCCAAAAGCTTTTTGACATCTTTTTAGGTTTTTATAACTAAATGGTTTATGTCTAAAAAGCTGTATTATTTAGCCGTACGTTGTTTGATTTTTTGTTTATAAAAATTATAGTATTTGATGATAGTGTAAGCTATGAAGTAGGCAAAAAAATATAAAAACTAACTCAGACTTATCTATCATATGTTATGTATGTTTATTTCTTAACATTTTTTCTTATAATTTTTTTTGTTGTTCCATATTTTGAAATAAGGGAAAAAATAAATTTTGTATGTAATTACATTTATGTTACTAATTATCTTTAACGCTCCAAAGCTTAAAACAGTATGGGTTATATACCTTAGTGTTTAGATCTTAGAAACCGCCATGTATCAATGAATCATGCTTATGTACATGCTTACATTGGTTTAATTCTTAAAACAAAACTTATATAGATACTATCATTGCCCGCGGCTCCGCCCGCGTTCAGATGACCAAAAACCAAATTCTTAGGTTTTATATATTAGTATACTCTTACAATGCAGTTTTTGTACTTTTTCTCACAAATGAGATATTTTCCCGCGGTAAAAAGTATCTTATATGTTGACCTGGATAACCAGTTATCACCAAACTAAATTTCATCAAAATCCCTCTGGTTTTTATGTGATGCGATAACAAATAGACAGACAGACAAAAATTCTAAAAACTATAGATTCGGCCTCCGTCTCGATAATAATTTTTATTTCATAAGATTTTCCAAAAAATATTTAATGTACAGATTCGATTTAGTTAGCATTTTATTATAATATGTATAGATTTTTACTCTGTTCGCACAGAATTTTAGGTATTTTTATTTAAAATTATGAAAGAGTGGTAAAGCAGAGAACAGAGTGAGAAGACCAATAAAGAAAAATAAACTATCCTGGAACCTAACTTACCTAAAAATAGTTTAAAATTATTATACACCTTAAAAAGTCAGTGGACTGCTAAGAATAGATTTCATCAATAGAAGGATACCTCTTAGCCAGGATTACCCAACCTTTCTTTTGTTGAGCCTTCCCAGATTATAAAAAATATTTTCATTGCCTTTATTTTTTATTATTACATTATTTTAACGATTTTTATTGATTTGTGCCCCTCCTGGTTGGAAACTCCTACTCTTAACTGTATTCGGTCATTGATAAATAATCTAGCTATCAAATAAAACTGCATCGTAAACAGTCTATTCATATCAAAGCTACGTTACCACAGATATACTCTTAGATATAAGTGTTAAATTTTTAACACGCCTTGTTTTTCGTTGGACTAAAAAACCGTATTACGTAATTACAGACTAAGAGTGCAAACTTTATTACTTGCACGTATTTTAAGTTTTCTGAAAGATTAACCAATTTAGTTGTAGACTATGAACATTTTAGAAAAAATGGGGATATTTAACTATTTTATTACTTAATACTTAATAATTTAATATTTTTAATATTAAATAAATTCAAGAAAAGATCACTTCTTCTATATGTTTTAATGTAAATAATATAATCACTTAGTATATTTATAATATAAAAAAACATGCATTTGGCCCACTATAATATATCGGACTTAACAAAACAGATCCTAGATGTACGTACGGTGATGGCCATTAAATATCTAATTACAATCTTAACTAGTGGCCATTAAATATCTAATTACAAAGTCCACTTTCTAGATCCAAAATAATATCATTTTTTTTAGTCATTCAATATCCACATATCAATTAGAAATAGATTAAAATCGACTTTGATAAAATGATGGTAAATGAAAATATTGTTAAGCTAAACTAATAAAAGCATGTTATAAATATTTTAAAATTGCTAATTTAAAACAAAATAAAGTATCAAACAAAATATACTAGCGAATTGAGCTGTGTACACTTAGCCGAACGAGTGGCCGGATTTATTCAAGACAAACGAGCTGAAAAGACCATTCGGATCGTAGAATTCCAAAACATCCCAATGCTGCGACGCTTCAAAGATACAAGTACGCAGAAATTCAGAATTTAAAAAGGCTAATTTAAATGTTAGAAGTTAAAAGGATCTTTACCTTTTTTTTACTTTTCTTATTTACTAAAATCACAGAATGAAGTGTGATTCAATGATGCAGAGTTATAAATTGTTTGAATGTTTAGTCTACATTTAGATAAACAAATTCAAAAATGCTTGTAAATATTAGAAAATAATCGGAATTTACTTAATAATGAAAGAAAGAAAGAAACAAAAATATGTGTTATTCTAAATTTTACCGCCACTCTTGTAATAATTTATTAGCCAAATTCTCCTCTCTTAAATTTTGTTGTGTCTTATAGCCTTTCTCAATAAACTAAATAAAATGCATGAAGAATTTTTCAAATCTAACTAAAAACATGAAGCAGAAAAGCAAATGCTTTCTTCTTCTTCTTTCTCGTTCCCTCACGGATGAGGATCGTGACCATTTATGATTTTTTTCCAGTCAGTTCGGTTCAACGATGCCTGGACTGTGGCATGGAGAGTAGCGCACTGCCTTCTTTATCGCGACCGACCACCTTATATGTACCCTTCCCCGTGCGCATTTACCATTAATTTGGCCTAAGATATTAAGTTTCTCTAGACTATGCTTGGATAATCGCATAATATTACCAAAAAAACTTAAGGCTCTTTTTTGACAGACAGTGGAGAGCCGCTCCGTGATCTTAAGTTCGGCATGAATAGATATATTCGTTCTTTTAGCGGTCCACGATACGCGCAACAGCCTACGCCAGCACCACATTTCAAACGAATCAATTTTCTTAATATCGTGGCTCTTGATGCACCAAGTTTCAGCACCATACAAAAATATGGAAAAGACTAGGGCTCTTACCAGCCGCACTTTTGTCATGCGTTTTATACCACGATTCTTCCATATTTTGTCGAGGGTTGCCATCGCCTTTTTGGCCATTCCAGCTCACCGGCAGATTTCACCTGTACAACTGCCATCGTTGCAAATGCTTTAGCCTTATAATATTATTTTAGATATATTGTAGATAACAGAATAAAATTGTTTATTCATATAGAATTATATATGCGTTGGCATCAAAACTAAGAGAGTGTATATTAAAAGTACCAAAGTGTCCGAAAATAAGAGAAATGAATAGCAACACATTAAACTAGCAAAACTAAGCACGATAAGCTGGATTTAGTGTTTAACTTTTATATAAATTAAATAGTCTAGCTTCAAGAATTAATAATGTATATTTTATTCGTAGAATTTATTTGTAAAATTGTGAGTGTATATGTGTATTCGACTATATATCTTACATTCTTTATACTGTATGTTTAATATGTTAGCTTTTAATTTATCTATTTATTTCTAACTCAGAGTTTAGTTTTGTCATAAGTCACTTTTAACATCTCCAGGTAAATTTCTAAGAAATTAATTAAATTTTTAAGAAATCTATTGCTAACTGTAACGCCGGCGTGTTAGCGGTCGTTGAGGGATTAATAACTATTTTAAGGATATTTAAATTATATATTGATGTAAAGACTCATTTTGTTGTATAGTAAACTTAAAGTTTACATTTTGATGTACTTTGAGTTTGTATTTGAAGTGACATTAAATAAACATCTCCATTTCATGTACTTCGATTCACAAACAGAAATTGAACACAAGCTTATGATAAATGTTCACATATATTGTGCATTGACGTACTCAGCCACGTCATCGCTCAATATAACTCGATTTGAGTTCACAAAGCACCAAAATTCAATTTTCGCTATCACTTGTGGGGTCACCTAAAATAATATATCCTTACTTTTCACGTATAACCCGCAGTGAAGAGTATTTCAATGGGTCAGGTCTTTTCAATAAGGGATTACATTGTTTCAATTCAATTTTATATCTAGCTTGTAAAATTGAGGCGCTATCTACATATTTTATATAATAATCGTATATCGTGGTGGCGCAGTAGCGCATTCTTTGCATAACCAAGGAGTGCACTGAGAAAGGAGTTTTGGAAATGAAATTCTATTGGAATGTTACGTCGAATTCAAAAAATCTGCCACAAAATCTAGAAGTTAAATATAATAACTAAAGTAGTAACTTAAAATTTTATATAAATCATAATTTTAACGTATTTCTTTTGTTTCATAATCAAATGTTCAAAGCTATTCAGTTTTCAGCCAAATAAATTCTAGTTCGACCTATTCGCATTTACACATTCATAGTGACATATCTGTAACTGAAATGCCTGTGAACTTTGAAATTCTCTTATATTATCAGTATATTTTCATTACGTATGATATATGCAGTGTGAAATGTATGAATAATTGAATGGCATATCTAGAAACGGACTTAATTTCTTAGTGTTAAGCCTCGCACGGCCGGCCGTCCGTAGCCCTTAAATCGTAAGTAATAAGGATCAAAATGTTACATATTCATGCCCTTTACGTATTCTACCATATAACATCTGTTTTAGTATTCAGTACAGAATCATAGAAGCTTATACTTGGCATATTCGAGTTGAATACACGGATTCCTTCCAGCTTAGATATTATTGCTTGCTAGCATGCCCTATAACTTTGTTGTAATGTAATTACGCATATTTTAATTAGATATGAGTACCTTATAATATTAAATGAGCAGTTCTTGTAAACGCATAAATTTATTTCGTGTATCTCGGAAACGGCTCTAACGATTTTGATCAATTTTTTTTATTTAGATAAGGTTTTGCTCTTCAAATTAATCTACACAGATGTTTTTTTTCCTTAAAAAATGTAATTTTTATATCTCTTCTCACTCTTGAGTGTTCTCAAGTTTATAATATCTATATATATAAAAGAAAGTCGTGTTAGTTACTTCGCTTATAACTCAAGAACGGCTGAACCGATTTAGCTGAAAATTGGCAGGGAGGTAGTTTAGAGCCAGGAGAAGGACATAGGATACTTTTTATCCCGTTCGACCGCGTTCCAATTTTTATGATATTTTAATTTTTGGATTTCTCTTAGTCCGGAATAGGTAAGTATTAAAACATATAATTAAAATGTGAGAAAGAAAGATTTTTTCTTTTTATATCTATTTAAAACGTACCTAGCGACGAACCCGAGCGAAGCGAGGGTGAGCCGCTAGTATATTATATATGTTATTGAAGTATTTGATAAGATTAATTCATAATGCTATGTGCAAATGCTAAGATTAAATCTAGATTGTCAATTGGAAGTATGGAGAATATAGGGTAATTCTCAATGAATCTTCCAATATAAGATTACGTTAGATTATTAATATATTTTTTTTAAATAGTTTTAAAAGAATAAGAATCACAATGTATAAAACCAGAGAAGGCCCTAAATAAAAGATTTTAACTCGACTTAGTTCAAAACTTAGCCTAAGATTTTAGTTCGAAACTTATATATTCAGTCCAGAGTATAAAGGTAGAGAATACAGCTTGTGGTTTCACAGTTTCCCATGTTCATAGTATGTTATAGAATTCATTACACATTATTAGATTTGCTTCTAGGTTATTTGTAGCGTTTCGGTAAGCGTAGCACGGCGCTACGAGGCTATGAAGCTACGAAATTCGTAGCCTAGAGATTGCAAGTGCTAAGACAATTACGGCCAACTAAGTTACGGCTATTCTATTACATGTGTGGGTCTGTGTAATATAAGGGTGATTGCACATTATGAATATATTATATGAACTTAGAAGTTAGTTATTCAGTTATCATTGTACTTAGTTGCAAGTTATAATGGTATTATAACAATGTTATAGTAGCTTGCTGGATGATATCTATGCTACGAGAACAATATTATATGTAATATTTATTATAATAAAAATACATAATTATTTATTATTAAATAAATGGTAGAATATTTAATAATATGCCTTAAGACCGGATTACGATCTTATTAATTCGTATACATATTTTTTTTATTTTCTTCATTATTTTATATTAATTAATTAATATTCCCAAGGAGGGTTGACGTCAGGCAGGCGGCCGGTCGTAAAACTTTTGCCAAATCCTATCAGCAATACAGAAGATGTACTGCGCCGAGCCCAAGTGATTGGGAGATGTGCAGGGAGAAGAAGAAGAAGAATTTTATATTAATAAAATTATGTATATTTTTGACATCTTTACAAAATCTAGAATAAAAATTATTCATTATAGCCCGCGAAATCTATACACCGATCTGAAGTTCACTTACGTGTACTTTATGTATATAGTGTTAAACTTTAAGTGTATTTTTGATGGAGGAGTCACGATAAACAACAATTTTACATCACATCGTTTTCGCTTTTACATCCTTGAAATTATGTCGAAAAAATGTATGTTAGGTGACACACGTAGGAATTTGGTAAAACAAAACAGTTTTATTGTATGATCATTTGCCACGTCTTGATATAAAATTGATCTGTGTTGTATGCACACATAATCCCAAGTCTTATTTTACTAGCATTCTACAGTCGTTTGATCTTACAAACATACATATATGTATGTATGTATGTATAGTGTATAGTGACTTCTAATTTTGTTTTTATTCTATTATCTCATAAAAATTTGGATGACAGGAATCGACCTCATGACCACCAAGTAGATAAATATTTCCCAGCACCATGATAGTCGTTTAACACATTTTGTGGCCATTTTCATTACTTCACAAAGTTAGGAATTTGTGAGGCATTATTATATTTTCTAGCGTAGCAGTAAACATGCTACGGTGCTACGGAGCTACGAAATATCTGGAACATAATCTGTTATTAAAGCGGCTAAGGCTATATAATTATTTTATTATTTTTATATATTCTTATTAAAGTTCAGAGTAAAAATTTATATCTTCCATTTTAAGTTCCGTAATTTAGGGGAATATTAAATAAAACCTATAAAAGTCATTATAATTTATAATAAGTGAAACGATCTTATATTTTAAAATGAAATCTTCGTTACCAAATTAAGCTATAACGGCCAATCTGTAGAGATAGTCATAAACAAGCTCTATTCCTTTGGTCTTCATATTCTGTCGATACGACGTTTTTTATGGTAATGTGCAGGAGACCAAGGTTGGAAAAGGAACTTAGGTGTATTTTTCATACTAATAAGACTTCAACACATAAGCGACTGTTAATAATAAAATATGCCTAAAATTGGTGTTACCTATACATAAAATTAATTATGAATACAAAAACTTACCGAGGCGAGGCCAATTGTCGCTGTTATATAATAATTTTATTTAATATCATTTCCTATTTTATCCTCACTTCAAACAGAAACCTACAAACTTATTTAATTAGACTTTGTCATTTACATTTTATTTGAAATAAATGGCATATACATAAAGAGCAAATATAAATAGCTTTTATACCGTTACTGAAATATATGAATAGCATCTAAGCGGCTCATTCTAGAAATTCTAAATTCATGCTTTGCTTAGTTTAGATATTCAATAAGTGTACCATAAAACTTTTCTGGAAATTCTTCATCTTGTATATAAAAAAAATATTGAATTATATTAATTTCATCTTTAAATTTTTTTTCTCTCTAAAATTAATAAATATTAAATTTTTAATATTCGTTATACATAATATAATAATAGCAACACTAAATAATATTAGTAATTAATAAAGTTTAAAAAAATGTAATATTTATAATAATAACAGCAAAAATTAAATAAATAATATTGCATTATTTCATTATAATATTTATTAAAAAAAAAAAATGTTTAGAAATAAAAATCAACAAATATTGTAAGGTACTTTATGGCCATTTTTTGAATTTTTGAAATCATTTTTGTAAAATAGTGGATAGGCACTGTCTGTAACAAGTGTGTGTTTAAGACGTCTATAACCTTAGTCTCTCCCGTGACCATGATTGCTGTAAAGTTTTCGAAATATCGGGAACCAAAAATCAGAATAAATCCGCGAAATAATCCGAAAAGATAGTTTTATTTAAGCAAATTAAAAATGTTTACATTTATCTGGTTTTGACATCTATCGGCACTCCGAGAGTTAAAAAGATAGTTTTATTTTAAACATAAATATTCTGCTAATCTACATATATGGAATATAAATAGCAAAGCATAATTTAAACTATTAAATATTCAATTCCCTTAAAATGATCAATATGCCCAATGAATTTAGTTATTTGACGTTTTGTGAAATAGAAATAGACTTAAATGTATCAAACCTTTAATGAATAATAAATATGTACTAAAATATGTAACATCATTAAACAACAAACAGAAATATTAACTAATGAACTTATTAATGAAATAAATACAGTATTTGCTAAAATTATTAATACAATTTTTTTCAATAATTCATAAACAGCAATATTACTGTTTCTTAGTTACACGAAAGAAACTGTTAGGGAAAGAAGTTCTAAGGTTTCTTTTACCACTTTTCTCTTTTTGAGTGATTAGCAAACATACGGACACATAACTTTTCTCATCTATACAAATATATAAAATTGAAGTGTTTGTTAATAACGTTAAAAAAGCAGCTTTTTACTAAATGCATATGAAATTATATACGGTACTTATAAGAAAAACACCATTTTCAAATTTATGTCTGTCTGTGTGTCTATTTGTTCCAGCTAAATTCTGAAGTGGCTGGACTGATTGTAACGGATTTATTTTTTAAAAATAATTAGGGTTCTTCGCAAAATAAAAACGCATCTCGGGACCCGTCCGAGCAAAGCGAGAGTAATTTGCTAGTATGTAATTTTTCACTAGCAATGTAACATCTGCTATTCAGTCCGTGCCGAATATATCCGAATCACGAGTACAATCGCGAACTACTTTCATATGACAGGAACGAGCCACAAGCAAATACGCCATAATAATTATGAAACAAAACAAAGTTTCCCAACATGACAATAGGAATTAGTCTTTATTACATTAATAATAAGGACCGCAATACTTTGTATATTTTTTGCTTGAGTTTCCGAGTGCTTTATTTCAAGCAGCTTTCCTCGCGTTCTACCTAATTAATCAAGGCAAACACGTCTCAACATGTTGCCGGGCATTTTGTGTTGCCAACTTGGTTTTTCTTGATAGCAGATTGAGATCCCAATTCTTAAGTGCAGTTTTATTACATTGTATAGGATTTATTGGAAATACAACTATTAAATAATTATACTACAATATTATCATGTCTTTATTGCTACATACTTACTTAAAATTATAATAACGTATCGATTTCATCTTTGATTTACTACTTTTTATGTCCCTGTTCATTTGTACAAGAATCCTTTGGGTCACTTAGATATTAAATAGGAAAAGTTCACCATTTAGATGTTGTTCGCTGTAATCGGAAATAAGAATAAAACCTCTCAATAACTCAACAGCGCCACTGATCAGGTCCAGTTTGTTTTTTTTATTTTAATTCATTATACGAGTATTATATAGTTATTACTACAAATTTTGAGTTTTTTGGTCAATCGTTCAATTATACTAGGGTTATATTATTTATAGACTTATAGATATATGAATCTGCGCTGAAAGTCTTGAGTTCTATTCACGTAATAAGTGAGTAGGAGTCGCGATTCGATCTGGTCCTTTTGGCGTTAGTAGTGTCATATTATGATTTATTTATTGTTTGTTAACTGCCTCGGTGGTGTAGTGGCTAGCATGTATGGCTATCTCGGGTCAGGCCAAGTTTAGTTATCGAGTCTTTCTGTATAAGTAAGCCTCAGTAGTAGCCTGAAGTTGGGAAATTGGGGGTGTTTCACCCCCGTGCCTCGGAGAGCACGTAAAACCGTCGGTCCTGATCCTTAACTCTCACCGGTCGTGTCGAACAGTCGTCCCACCGGAGTATAAGAGTGACAGGAATAGAGAGTGCACTTGTGTCTGCGCGTACACTTGTGCACTATAATATCTCCTGCGCAGTTGGCTAGTCTCAATGAGATTGGCCGCCGTAGCCGGAATCGGTCAGGAGAACATCACATCACTATTTATTGTTATTACATATAGATGTTAAAATGTATGTATATTTCTTATTCCTTTACGCTGAAGCCACTCGACAAATTTGAATGATACATAAACCCACGACAATAACCCGGAGTAACACATAGATTACTCTTGATAATAAAATTTACAAATCAAATCAAACCAAAATATTTTATTCAGCATTAAAATATTACAATTTTTTACTGAACGTCATGAATCTACTACCTCTTACACCTACATCTCTACCTCTACATCTAGTGACTTAGCGAAGCAAGATTAATTCATTATTAAATTATAAGATTCAAGGTTATATAAGAATAAAGTTTCTGCACAGTGTCTTTTCAGATGTCAACTTATGTTTTTGTTTGTAACAGATTGAATTGCCAAAATCCTTCCTTGTTATTTTCATGGAAGACTAACCGGAGGATTCCATTAATGTCGGCTAACGACCGGACGCACTTCGGATTGGGGATTAAAAGGGTTGAGTGGTTTTGTACAATCGTTCTGATAAAAGGGGTTAGATGTTAGCTCTCGGCGATTTAAAAGATGTCTCGCGGATTATTGTTGGTGGCTGATGAACTAATAAGAATTGTCTCTCGAAAAAATTTGTTTCATTATTAATTTCTTTTTGAAGACATCGGGTCTGTTACAATTGATTGTAAATTTTAATCATTTTTCTAATGTGTTTTTTTTTTTCATTTAGTTAATATTCTAGCTACATATTTGTATTTCTAAGTATATATTTGCCGCGATTTGGCTAAGACAGAAACAATTATTGTATATTTTTTAATGTACAAATGGAAGCAATCATAAATATTATACACATTTATTATTTTCAGTTAAAGCAGGTTACATTCAACCAATATATGATTTTAAACCTACTTTAAAAGTACCTAGTTATTCTCCTTAGGTGTGAATCATAAAAAAAAAAATTAAATCAACAATCAGAGGAGATATCACGTAACATATATACGTACATACAAAAAATCAATACGTTATATTGTGCATTTTTGAAGTTGGCTAAAAGTATTTGGAGTGGTACATACATAATATGAGCCATTGAAACATGTACTATATAAGACACAATGTGTAAGTTTATATGTTTGTGTGTATGCATATTTTTTACTTCTTTATGTTGAAACTAGGCGGATTCGTGACAGTGACCTGCAATAATATATAGAAAAAAGGACGTAAGGTCGCATCCGAGTAAAACGTGGGTAATTCGCTAGTGAGGGCATTTATTTTATAACTAAACAAGATTAACTTTTAAGCTAAAATAGTGACAATAACATAAAGTTAAAAGCATATTTTTTAAACTATTTCATACTAAATCGGTCTTCACAAGCACTATGTAAGTGCAGTATTCAATAAAAGCGTTTATATGTTAGTTCCGCTTGCATGAATGAGTTGTAGGATATGCGAATGGAGATACGGAACTTTGACTACATCGGTTTCATCTATACGATAATGCGGTTTGAATATTTACACAATTTCTTTGATATGTCATGAGGATAAATATATTATTTGCAGAGTTTCATTGGATTTATTTTCAATTTTCCACATATTTTATTTCTTTCACGTTACATGTTTTTGTAAGTGCGTATAAATAGAAGTTTTTGATATTTTTACTATCTTTTTATTGGACAACTTTTACAAATACGAAAGTTTTGTATGATTGTTACTTCTTATATGACTGGATAGATTTAGATGAGTACATAGATAGATTATGATCTTTTATAATGCTGGGAAATGCGTTTACATATTCCACCTACATAAACACAGGCTGCTTAGCGACTAAAAAGCCAGTACTACCTATTAAAACCCAACAGAAACTTCCCCGTCTTAATGAGGCATTGCAAGATCATTTACGCACTCAACCACGATGTCCCGACGGCAGACCTTAAAAACCACTACTGTACTCTGCTATCAGAGAAGTACCATCTGTATAGTGTAAAGTATACCGTCCACCGAGGTGGATTGTCTCCCGAGTACGTTTCTTGCCTTCGCGCCTGGCGCTAGCCACGACAAGTTAACCACAGATTGGGGGCAGATAGACTATGGCCTTGAGTAACACAGAAATTACTCCTATGCACCTAAAATCCCACTTGATCAAAGCTAGGGTGTCTCCAGTAACTCATAAAACTCAGTGTAGAGTAATTATTATACCTAATAAATTATTGAATTGAAAAGCGAAAGCATAGTTAAAAACCAAATAACAAAAAATTGAATTTAATTGAACATATTATTCATCGGTTTCTATTGAAATATTTATATCTCAAATATAATTCATATTCCAAGAATAAATAGTAGGAACCACTCAAACTTTTTACTCAACACAATATTGTATCGGAAAGGAAAAATCTCATACAAATACACTTGTTTCCCTTTGAACAACTACGCGCAAGCCACTATAGCACCCATGGGGAACATCCGTCAAAACAAAACTAAAAACTAACTTATGAATATTCGCGTTCAACGTATAAGCTACAGTGTCAATCGGTTTCGCGCATGCGCAGTAATGAACTTAGCGCAGACTTGCGTGAGAACTTTAGTAATTGGCCGAATGCCGAGTCGTTTGGACGTGTTTTGATTCCCTTACCGGTTTTCCCGCTGGAGAAACGTACGTAATGGTGTTTAGTACTTTGAAAAACTTTGTGCTATATAATATGTAACTTTTATTATGTGTATGTACAGTTGATGGTATAGAAATTGAAAGGTTTTTCTAAGTTTAGAGGGTTTTGTGCTGTGGTGATATGATGGACTTGTGGATTTTAAAAGTTTAGGTGAGTCGTATTTTAAGTTTAAGAAGTTAAGCTTTTATAAAGTTTGATATAGATTTTTAAATTCGATGCTCATTTTTTATGTTAAAAATGTGAAGGGAACTTCGGAAAGTACAAGCTTTCCTACATAATATATTAATTAAAAGTGTGTCGAAGTTATTATCAAGTATTTAAGATAAATTTAATTAAACTAATTAACTAATTACTAACTTATGTAAAAATAATACCTCCAAGAGTAATCAATGAGTTAGGTGTAGATCTCTACAGGCCTTACAAAAGTTTTATTTTCAAACATTTCAAGTAATGATTAAATATGACATAGCGTTGAAAAAATTAATTTTTAATTTATTTAATTTTATATTAATTTTTCTGTCCTAATTAACGGCTAATTACTGAAATGGTAGAGTACTTTTTATCGTCCAAATTATAGTCTATTTGTGCTGGTTATTGCAGATAATAATATTGCTACGAATTACGATGTTTTTTCCTTATACCGCTATAAGTAACATGAAATAAAAATGTTATTGTATCATAAAGCTTATGTGAAAGAAAGCTTTAGATATAATACATAATTAGAATATGAATAAATATTGCATCTATTGTAGTTTCTGTAGCAACAGTATGGAGCCTTAATTAGAAAAAAAAACTTACAAAATGCACCAACAATAAAATCGATTCTTTTCAAATGTATTTTTTTAACACAAATGAATAAATATTTCTATTACATATTAACTACTATTTACGGGTTTTTTGATTGTGTTTTACTTACACGCAACCTCAATTACTAAGACGTGTTATTAAGTAGAAAAAAAAATACATAAAACCATCAATTAAACTTACTATGTAAGTCTAAGTTCTCTTCTATAAAAAAAATATCAATAGTTAACTGGTTTTTTAACCGTTTCCTTTTACGTATTGTCAAAATGAGTCTACTGTGTTTTCTTTAGTTTAACATCGAAATATTATATGCTGATTTAGTCGTATCCAATTTCTTTTAACTAGATTGAGACTAACATCTTAGATATTTTATGTCGTTATATACACATATATATATATATATATATATATATATATATATATATATATATATATATATATATATATATATATATATATATATATATATATAAGACAAAACCGCATAGTACCTTTTTCTTTACTGTTTAACAACCGATTTTCTTTTTTTTGTTTAGTTTTACGAGATTTAGTTTTTTAATAAAAAAAAAAACAGTTACGGTCGAATTTCATACACTGAGTGATAAACGATTGTTATTAAAAGAGATAAAAAAATGTTTCTTTATAAACCAAGTATAATTTATGAAACTGAGAATCAATTTTATATTATAATAAGAAATTATTCACGTAGGGAATTAAACTTTTTCTAAACATATACTACTTTTATCGATGTAACAATTAAGTGAAACTATGGACCATTGGGTAGTGGTGGCCAAAAAAATTTTCGACTTTAAATGCAAATCAAATCTTCGGCATAATAGGTGGTACTTAAGAGATACGAGTACATACAAATACTCCTTTGTGCGAATAATTGACAAATTTTTAGTCTCTTTATATACAAAATTAGTGATTTTTTTAGAACTTTATCTAAAAAAAATACTGTGAAACAGAATCTATACCTGCTTATTTAATACTACGTGCAATTATACAAGTCATGTCCGAGGTACTGTGGCCATACTAACTGCATTCCCCCGCTGAATCGCAATGCCTCTTGCTTCATATAGTCCCATAGAGATATTCTATAGATGAGATTCACAGTCTTAAGTTGTCACTTTACTTGGCCAAAGTCGTTTTTGCAAAGGGAACTTTACAATCCAAAGCTTATTTCCTTATGCCATATTTCTAAGCTTAATAACTTGAATTATTGGTGTATATTGTATGCATAGAGAGTGGACTGAGTGTTTCTTTGCAAGCCGTCAGCTGAAAATGGCGGAAAAGCGACAGAGACAGAATGAATTTGCGGCCAGAAGTATTCTGTATTAATTGAAATGCCATTTACTAAGATAGATATTTATAATCATTTTAAATTCCATTATAATATTATAATTTTCAATAATATTATATTTTTTTTTATATTCCATTTATAAATTCAATTTGGAATAAAATACAGGTATTGGGCGCACGTTCTCTTTTCGTTCTCTTTCTCTCTTACTAAAAAGTGATCAATTTTATGACAGTATTGCTCAGTCTATACTCTATGTCTATGACTATATATCAGTATGTAACTTATTTGTATAGTAAATTCAAAGTTCACTTTGATTTCTATGTAATTAACTATGACTGCTTTTTTTATACTAAGCAAAGTAACATTTTCTAAAGATAAGTATACGTTCAACAAGTCTATGAAACATTTTTTTTTGCTAAAAGTAGTACTTTGTCATAAAATAAAGTCTTAGTACAATTTGTGATCTCGCGTCATTCTTGGCAACGGAGTTATATCCCATGGTAACAACTTGATGTGCCGGCACGTAGGCTACCTACTTCGTATAAGTAAACTACGACTCTCCCACCTATAAACTACTGGAATTTCCCATAATATTATATCTGCCTCGATTCGTTGCCTCATTTCTACGTGAAAAAACATAAATTATCGAATAAACCTTCCCATTTATAATATTTAACACAACATAGGAAAACACATCGTTATTTTTTAAGAAGTTTGCTTACAAGTAAAAATTGTTTCTTAGTACAAAATCTATACAGATAAATGAAATGTCTGTCTGTAATGTCAAAATAATAGCTTTTTAATAAATACATATGAAAATATATAGATACGGTACTTACATAATAAAAAAACATTTTTTTGTCTATCTGTCTGTCTGTCTGTTTGTTTATTCCGGCTAATCTCCGAAACGGCTAGACCGATTTTGACAGGACTTTTACTGATAGATAGCTGATGTTTTAAGGAGTGACTTAGGTTACTTTTATTTAGAAAAAATGTATTAGGTTCCGCGCTAAAAAAACTAAAACCTATGAAATTGCGAAAAAAACCTCGTGCGTGCGTGCGAGGGTTAGTCGCTAGTCTATACTGATATTATAAATGTGAGAGTATGTATAGACGTTTGTTACTCCTTAACGCCAGAACGGCTCAACGGATCTGAATGAAGTTTGTCACAGAGATAGATTATAGTATGGAATAACACACTTTTTATACCGGAAAAATATACAGTTCCCGAGGAATCGATTTGTTTTTGTTCTCTTAGAAACGAACCCGAACGAAACGAGGATGAGTCGCTAGTATAATACAAAATTCTATCCATAAGCAAACAAAATATTGCACGCCATCGACATTATGTTGTAGCGGATAATATTCTTTCACTTGATTAAATGAGCGTGCATGTTTAAAGTAACATACGATTATAAAATAATAAAATTCAGCACGTGGATGTAATGTTATAAAATATACGATGTATATTGAATTTTTTATAGTACCTTAAATGAATAATAACGTAAGAAAGTATTTTTAATTGACTTTATAAGAAAAAATAATGCAATTTAATACCATCCATACTAATATTATAAATGTGAAAGCTTATGAGGATTCACTCTTTTACGAGAGAACGGCTGAACGAATCTGGATAAAATTTAGCACAGAGATAGATTATAGTCTGTAACAGCATATAAGTTACTTTTTATCCCGGAAAAATGTACGCTTCTCGTGGGATACATTTGTTTTGTATAAGGACGAACCCGAGCGGAGCAAGGGTGAGTCGTTAGTAAAATATATATTTATTTATAATTTTGAAAATCATCGTTTCAAGGGTTATATTACAGAAAATATATAAATCTTAATAAGCTTTTACCCATCCTCATCAATCCACTTCATTAGCACTTCCATAATTATTAAACACGGAATACATGCCTACAAAGGTTGCAAGAAAAATATTATGAAAACCGGTTTAAATTTCATTTAGAGGTAACCGTCTGATTCAAGAATAAACATAAAGATCCATTTCACGAATATATAATATACATATTACTCACATATTACCACGGTAATATTACATATACATTACCGTGATATTACTCAATGCATAAGAAAATGGTATAATTATATTTCAATCTAATGTAACACGCCCAATTATGGTAGTATCAAAAACCCTTAATTGTTTTGTTTAGCTGAAAATGTTCTTAATTGAATATAAATTTTGTTTTGATCTGGAACAGCGTGGTAGATTGAAGTCCATACCGTCTTTTTAATGAGGAAATTGGTCTTGCCTTTGTTTATTTTTCACTTATATTATTTTACAGTTGTTAACTTTTTCGTTAATTATTTCTCCGATGATATTAGACTCAACCAAAATCTATTATTATTCTTGTATTTTAGTTATAAAGACTTTTAAACATTTTGTTTTTATTAAAAATATGTACCTATGTCAATAGTACGGGAGGTGGCGTTGCATTTTACCTAGTAATTTTATATCGACTAAAGTTAGTTTTCACCTATTAAATTGGAACCTTGATCTTCAGCAACTCAAGTATCGTTAGATCTAAAGGAATGTACGAGTAAAATAGTCAGAAAATTTTGATTAAATAGTTTTAAAATTTATCAATTCATTATATTTTTAGATCAGCCTTGACTAAATAAATAATAATCAACTTTATTAATTATACGTCAATCATAAGAAAATATTTAAAAATATGAAACTTACAAAGCTAAATGTTTAGATTTTCCATTAAAAAAGAGAAAAATCGTTAGTCTAAGCCTCTAAGGAAAGACCTTCAGTCAATCATAAACGTGCTACGTGCTGTCCATCTTGGTATGTTAGTTAAGGCTTACTTTGCTGTTATCTAACCTTTGATTAATATCAAATTCAGTCGGTATAAGATATTAAAAAAAATAAACAGCCTGTACAAGCGATACTACTATTTGTGTAAGGATTATGTGATCCACAATCGTTTTTTTCTAAACTAAAAGCATCCTGAAACTAGCGATAATATTCGTACATAGCGCTAGTACTTGTAGTTAGAGAGATTTAGCGATCTACGTATAGTTATTGTCGACAATGAAGCTTTCTTCTTAATTAAAATGCGACATTTACATATTGAACCCATCCTAGTCTATTAGTCGGGGGTAGTTGATGGTGTATCTATTAAAACGTAAATGATAATAGCATGATATATGAGAAAGTTTTGACTACAAGTATGTGTTGTGTGTTTGTATACTTCTTCACGCTATTGCGGATCAACGAATATGAGTATACTTCAGAAAAGTTTATATTGTGAACTAGCGACTCGCTTCTAACGGTTAGTATGAAATATAAATCTTTGGATTTCTCGGATTTTCTGTACTATAATATATAATACATGCAATATTATAAATATAAACCTTCCTCTTGAATCACTCTATCTATTGCTGAAAACTGCATTAAAATATGAGTAGTTTAAAAGATCTAAGCGAACAGACAGCGGAAGCGACTTCATTTTATACTATGTAAGAAATAATATTTTTTTTAGTATTATATCTGTTTTCATACCACAAAATCGAAACTATACGCAAAAAGTAGTCTCAAATTATCATTAAAATTAAAAGCCACGAGTTAACCTTCAATGAATGAAACATGAAATATTTCCAAACTAGAAGTTTAATGTTGTAATTCGTATAACACACAGAATACAATAGAGAATTATTTTTGTCCTTGGGAAGGAACCCTGCCGTGCCCAGACGGGTACTATGAGAAAATCTTGTCGTATATACCGAATTCAACTATATTACACTGTAATAAATTCCAGCGTACGGTCTCTAGTTCTCCTCACTGCCCTTGAGGTGTGCGTGTCCACCGTCTTGCGACACGCGAACTGACCGTACGATAGACTTTTGTAAATTATGAAAATAATTTATTATACCTTTCTATAAATGAAAAGGACTCTTGTTTTGTTCTTGATGAAAAATTGTGATTATATTTCAGTATTATATAATTATTGTATGATTTTATTATAATTATTTTTATTACAATCGATAGGTGATTCTTTAAATTGTAAAGATAAAACAAATACTAAATGTTGAATAGAGCTTACCGAAATACATTAGTGTAAACCGCATCCAAATAGTTTAAGCTGTTTCTGATATTAGCGCGCACGAACGCACCGACAAACAGACTAAAAAGTCTAAAAATCATTATTATGACTCCCAATTTTTTTTTATGTTTTCTTAAACATCTTCCATGTACAGACAGACAGCAACCAGTTACAATTTTATTATATGTACAGCTTTATTTTACATATTATAACGTATTCAGGCTATCATTTCACGTTCTTAATCTATATTAATAATCTTAATCAAATAGAAATCTTCATTATCAAGCAACAACAAAACAAACAAGCGTAATTCAATATTTAGAAGAAAAAAAATGCGATACATTAAGCTTATTAAGTAAGCAGAAATTAACGAATGGCTCCTTGACTATTTATTTAATTTAATACTTTCTTAGATTTACGCAAATATTTGACATTTTAAATAAAACTATCTTTTCGGATTATTTCGCGGATTTATTTTGATTTTTGGTTCCCGACGTTTCGAATGCTTTACAGCAATCATGGTCTCTCCCGTGACCATGATTGCTGTAAAGCATTCGAAACGTCGGAAACCAAAAATCAAAATAAATCCGCGAAATAATCCGAAAAGATAGTTTTATTTAAAATATTTATTTAATTGTTAATAATCCAATGTTTGCTACTGACGAATTTATCGCATCAAGTACAGTGTTGTATAATAATAAATCGTTCGGTTTAAGCAGATGAAAGGTCGTTTTTCACAAAAACCCTTTGTTTACAACGCAACTAAGCTGAAAAATTGGCACGGAAAATTTTGACGCGAAAACCGTTTTCGTTGGACAATGTTTGGAGAGACTTTACTAGCTGGTATTTGTTTTGTGGAACTAAAAATATTTTTTTAGCAATATCTTTAGGTTAGGCTGTATATATAATAGTTTAAAATCATTCACTAGGATTAAAAAGCGACTTCGTCTGAGATCATTATGATTATTACACTGATCTTACTTCTTAAATCGGACAACCGTATAATACTCGCAATGTATATATGTATGTATTCAGCCCTTTCTAACGTCTCACAGCTAGGAATGGCCCTCCCTTCAAAACGAGGAGAATCAGGCCGTAGTCCACCACGCTGGCCAAGTGCGGGTTGGCGAACTTCATATCTCTTTTGAAAATTTGCTAGGTTATCTCAGACATGCAGGTTTCCTCACGATATTTTCCTTCACCATTAAGACAATGGTAATCATGTTGGAAGTGATTCGCACATGAAAATATAAGAGGAAAGACCCGGGATTTGAACTCGCTTCACTCGGTGTCCCAAGCGAGCGCGTTACCACTGGGCTACGACTGCCTTATTGTAATATATTAATAATTTCTGAAGTTTTTAAATATAACTAATATTAGTGTGGATAGATTTGAATCATTATAAAGTAGACAGATGGAGTATGACCTGGAGTGACATAGGCTACTGCTAAGCACCTAAGAAGTTACTCGAGCAAAGCAAGAGTAAGTCGCTAGTACGGTATAAAATAAAAATTTAAATTACTCATTATTTACTGTTCGATTATTGTGTTCAAATATATACAAATAATAATATACAAGTCTTTGGCTTTATCTTTATATATATAAGAGTGTGTATGTCACTGAACTTCTCTCAAACGACTGGACCGATTTTGATGATTTTTTTTGTGTATGTTCAAGGGGATCTGGGAATGGTTTAGATTCACAATTTGAATAATAATTTTCATCAAAAAAATTATTAAAAAAAGTTTGAAATTTTCAAATTAAAGACGTGTAGACAGGACAACGTCTGTAGGGTCCGCTAGTATATTTAGGAAGGATTTAGTGATCGAACCTGTGGAATTATTTACTTTTATGGATCTTAGAAATCTTTTATTTAGCCTTTATTATAGAAACATTGTGATTGCCTCCAGGCCATAACAACGTTGACTAAGAATTATAATAAATAATATATAAAGAAGTAAATAAGAACGGTTTATTTTCTTCTCCTGTTTATTATTTTAATACCTTTTATCGGTTCTTATTAAGACAGAGGCATTTTGTTTTCAAGCAGGTATACAGCTTTTGTGTAAGTACAAAAGTTACGTTGATATAACCATGAAGACTGTGTTTTTAGTGAATGCTGTTGAAATGTGTGGGGTCACAAAGTATAAGATTTTCTTATATAGTTTTATTCTATGTACTAAAATTGATATTTATAACGTATTTAAGTTGTAAAATAATGATACAATTAATAAATGTTAGGTTCAAATTGGCAAACCATTTTTAGTAATCTGCCTCCAAATAAGCACACGGAGAAGACATTTAATTAAAATTTAATCATTTACGTCTACGGTGATCATCATATTACCATATCAGCATGGCATAAACGAAAAAGTTTTTAAGTATTTGTTTTAGGTGTTTACTTGTTAGGTCCGAAGTTTGAATGAATTACAAAAAGTTGTAATTTCCGAAGAACTTTGAAAGTGTGGACTTATGCAACACAAAAAAATTTAAATTTTAAAGCTTACTACGTTTACTGCTAGCTATATGACAGATTAATATATAGTATTACTAGCGGCTCACCCTCGCTTCGCTTGGGTACACCTCTAGGAAAACAAAAACAAACCTATTCCACGGGAACCGTACATTTTTCCGGGATAAAAAGTAGCCTATGTATTATTCCATAATCTCTTCGGCAAAACTTTCACATTTATAATATTAATATATATTATTATATTAAAGCTGAATAGTTCGTTAGCTATAAGAAAATCTCAGCAGTTTTGATTCATACATATACCTAATTGTTTTAGCGTATCCTTCTTGAGATAGGACAGTTATAATTAAGTCTGGTTTATAGTATAATGGTATTAAATATATTTTTTATAAAAATCTGCAAAGAAACTTCAACTTTGCTAATTCACCATACTACTATGCATAAAATAATAGCAATAGCAAGTTTGAAAGCATTTCTCGTCTCATAGGAAATAAGCAAGATAGCATAATCGCTGAGCGTCCATGTCGTATGTCCCGTTGACCTAATATCTCGTCCTATAGAAAATTTATAAATATCAACTAAGCTAGGGCCTAATAAAGCCAAGCTTATCTACTTTAAACATTAACTAACAGTTATATTTGACATGACACAAACCTTACAGCTTTACAAAACCACAGGATTAACTTTATCTGGACCTTCATTAATCCCGGGTTTGTTATTAAATTAATTTGCTTGTAAGTAATAAATTTTCAACCAGTTATAAAGTACTAGCACTGATTCCTGGCTCCGTTCACTTGGTTTAAATAAGTTTATTTCATCATTCAGCTTCTAATGTCAGATCCACACGTTTGCCACTTGCCAAAAACTTCAAATCTGTCAAATTACAAACGTGGATACGTCATAAGTACTTGTCGCAATTTTTTTTTATTTTTGTTCAAAAACCGACTTGATCGGAAAGGCCACAAGTCCTTGCAAACCTATCAAGCCAAACGCCCTCTCTACACGTTTGAATTTGTTATGGCTTGTTAAGGTTTGGCAAGCGTGTGGATGTGGCATAACCTTCCTAATTAAAAGCTATAAAACATAAAAAGAATTTTCAAATTAACTTGTAGTTTCAAAGATTAAAATAAATTGACCGAGGATTTTTTTATAGGAAAAGTACAAAATTGCTGTTTAATAATATTGTGAACAATTTTATTAAAAACGTTATAACGAGGGTGGACTTTTCTGATAGCAAGTTCCTCACGCACTCACAAAACTTGGTATTTCATTTAATTTTATACATTCTTAAATAAGTACAAGTAATTTTAAGGAGTTTTATGAGATTTGCACTATAATTAAATAATTAGTTGTTGTTGTTGTGTTTAAATAAGTTTTTTTTTACTTATAATATAGTTTTTAAGTAGCATCTTATCTAGTTAAATATAGGTTAAAATGTTGCTTAAATTAGTATGCAGCAAAACTCAATAGCGCATATTGCTCGATGAGGCACTGTGAGATTTCAGAAAATGTAAAGTTTATAAGTATTATATTCTCAAAGCGAAAATATTTTGTTAGCTCATATTTAAATTATACTATAATAGTTAAAATTAATTTAACTTTAATAGAAAAAATTACTATTTATCTATAGCTACATGTACAAAAAAAATTTAAAGTATCTCAGTCTGTTTGTAAATTTTTCACGCTTAATCCACTAAACAGATTTTGGTGAACTTTGGCAAGGACATCAATTACATAATGGAGATGGTCATAAGGTTAGGACATTTATATTCTCGAATGAATTTTCAATAAGTAAATGGAGTAGATTAAGCTCATTAAAATAATTAGTTTTAATGTGGATTATAAAATTGAAATTATATATTAGTATTATAACTCCACTTTGGACAAAAAACTGTTTCTATAAGAGAAACAACAAATATTTTGTATAGAATACTACCGTTTATGTTTCTGACTTCTCACGGTACATTGTATACATCGTACGTCACCTACAAACGTGCTACGAAGTACTTGACCTACAATTCATAATAATCAATGCATTGTCAGAATCTCTGCTGCATTCACTTCAAGAGGAAATTGTTACTTATGTCAAAGATAACGTCATCAATTAGAGCAATACACAAATTCTTATTAATATTATAAACTAGCATTACCCGCGGCTTCGCCCGCGTTCAGATGACCAAAAACCAAATTCTTAGGTTTTACATATTATTATACTATTACATTGCAGTTTTTGTATTTTTTCTCAGAAATGAGACATTTTGCCGCGGTAAAAAGTATCCTATATGTTGACCCGGATAACCAGCTATCACCATGCCAAATTTCACCAAAATCTCTCCAGTAGTTTTTCCGTGATGCGGTAAGATTCGGCCTCTATATCGATAATAATGTTTATTTCAATAAGATTTTCCAAAAAACATTTAATGTACAGATTCGGTTTAGTTACAATTTTATTATATGTATAGATGAGAAAATATATTTGTTGGTTTTTTTTCGCAAAAATGAATACCTTTCATTCCAATTTATCCAGAAGTTCTTGTAGAATTTGTACATTATCGCAAGTCGCATAGTTGCGATTGTAGGATGTCTTCACATTAAAATAGCACGTCTGTATCATGCTTAAAAATAATTGTCAACATGGTTGTAAATCCATGACAGAGACAGTTAATGGGAAATTGCTAAGAGTGTGAAAGAGACAGAAAGAACACTACTAAAAAGTGACATTACTAGGCGTTCTCGATTTTTTTTATTTTTTTTTTAATTAAAACATTTGTGTTGAGTGTTCAGAACAAATTAGAAGAAGTAAAGAAGTAAACTGCCAATAGTACAAGTCTTAAAAAATTAAATATTTAAATGAATAAAGAAAAGATTTACAACCAGGAATCGAATCTACTTTTTGTGACACACTAGCAATGCCTAGTGAAATTCATGCCACATTGTGTTAAAATTATAGATGATTTAAATAATTGAACGATATAACCAATATTATACAATAAAATTTACGCTTTTGTTTAGATTGTATCGCTTTACTACTAATTATCATGGAAAGTGACAAATTAAATTAACATAATATCATCTAAAACGTAAATGCTAAATGGATTTAATACCATTCACAATTTGCATGATTTTGAGGTACATTATAATATAATCGAATTACTATTTGCGATATTTTGTATGATTGTTTGTGTGTGTGTTTGTTCCTTATACATTATAAAACGGCTGAACACATTTGGATGAAATTTAGTAGGTATATAGACTATTAAGAAAAGTAATATATTATAGGCTACTATTAGGTACCCAGACGAAGTAGAAGTAATAGAGTAAAGCGACTCTAAATCACTCTTATTTTTATAAGCTATTCTAACCGGTTTTGGTCCAAAAGGTTAGATTTAATATGTTTTGAGTAATATATTGTTCACAAGAGTGACATACAGACAAAGTTTACTTTCTTATTTCCATGTTATATGATATATTTCGTCGAAACGGCAATAAGTCACGACCGGATAGAGATGAGGCATAGGAGTTTATGTGATCTACGAGGCATGATGTGTAAAATATATTATTAGAATAACCTAATCCAATTCATCCTTGGACTTTGACGACACGTTTGGCTCAGTTTGTATTGACCCTACTTGCTGTGCCAGCGGTCGCGGGTTCGAGTCCTGCTGGGGGCATTCATTTGTGTAACGAGCACGAATGATTGTACTTCAGTCATGGGTATTTATATTTATAATATATATGTATTTAAAGTTAAATATTATGTGTAGTGTATCAACTATCTGGTATCCATAATACAAGCCTCGTAGCTCACCATGGAATTGGATGGTGCTGTGTGTTAATGTACCAACATATTTATTTATTTATTTATTCGAATCCAAAACGCCATAATCCGCAGTCAAACCATAATAGTAGTTATTAATTCACAGAAACCGTGTGTTAATATGTCAATTTGTCTATTTAACCTTAGATGCTAAAACACTTGTTTTCGTCTGACCTATGGCTTTTAGGAGATATTTCAAGCTGAAAACTTATTATTACTTATAAAATAAATCCTACATTTTGATAATACCATACCAATGGTGAAAAAATATTAAAACCTGGCTCAGTAATATAAGAACTTATCGATTTAAAATATATAAACAAATCTTACCTCTTTATATATTAGTTTAGATTGTAGATTCCTTTAAAATTAAACTTATAACCTCTAATGGTGTTGGTCTTAATATTTTTACATAAATTATGTTAAAATATAAATTTTGCTTACAACTTGTTTGTTATATTTTGTACATTCATGGTAAAATTATCCATCTAATTTAACTTCAAAACATAACATACGAGTTATGTCATACATAAAATCGCGCCAAATATTCATGACTGCTATGTCCTTCCCGACCGCTCCCAGAAAGTCGTATTTCATGCCCAAATTACGTTCGTTCTTCAACCGAGTAATACAACGACGTTTTATTTATGTTGCGTTAAACATACTTTGTTCTAATAAAGTATCTTTTTTAGCTAGCCGATGCAGTTAGTACTTTGATCACATAGAAATGCTCAAAACGTTAAAAGGTTTTATAAACAGCTGTAGCACAAATTTACATATCTGCATTCGTGGAAGGAGAGCACTAGAGAGAGAAAAAGAGAGAGAGAGAAAGACTAAAAGAGAGAGGGAGCAGGTCTCCTTCCGCCAATACAGTTGAAAATGTTTGACTTGTCCGATTCAGAATACTGGCTGAGAAACTGGAATACATATTAAAACCCAGCGGTACCCTCAATGTCATAACTTGGTGAAATAGGTTCGCAATTTCGCATCACTACTATGGCACCCCTACCATAAAAACCAATCTAATAAAGTAAGAATTTATTTTCATTTATGAATAATACATTTTTGTATTTTTGTTATCTTAAGTTTTGCAAGTAGGATCAATTGCTACTAAATGAATGAAGATTGATACTAAATAAAAATACTATAATATAGAATACTAGTTCATCCAGTGGTCAAATTCGACCATAACCATTATTAATTAACAATTTGAGGAAAACATATATGTATTTATGTACAATATACATATATCGTCGGTTTATAAACAAACATGCGTTTGTACTTATGTAACAGAACAAAAATAACTAAATATTTCATCCAGTATGTCATAACTCTCTAGGTATTTGTAAAAGGAATGCAGCTAACTTTATCATGTCGCTTTGTAAAAATTTTACACTCATATTTTTTTCCAAACTCTTTGGTAAATTAATTTTTATCATATTCATAAGCAATTTTGTAGAGGATAATATCCATAATCGACTGCTATTTTCTTTACTAGCCTGTAGCCAAACCAACCTTGGTACTTCCGGCTTATATTAAAACTATTATCGCACAATCTTAACTGCTTTGTACTCGAAACTATGACCTCTACTAAAATGATATAGTTACGGTCAATCTACACACAATAACCGCTGTTATCTCAATGCGATAAGAGCGGTTTTGGTTTGCAGCGACTGTTGTTCACAAATGCCCTGTTATTTTTCATTATTAATTTGATAAGATGTATACACGCTGACCGTATTTTAGAATTTATTATGTAAAATGTAGTTTTTTTATACTTACTATTACATAAAATGCGGAAGTTTTCAGTTTCTTGGTAGATTTGTTGGCTTCATCTTTTCACACAACCTAGTTTTACGAGTATACTATACAGTAATATACCTATCTCAGACTAAGGAATAATATATGTACGTTTTAACGTTTAGTATAGATTTCTCAGAGATGAGACCCTAAGTGACCCGAATAACCAGCTATTACCATACTAAATTTCATCAAAATCTGTCCAGTGGTTTACTCGTGATACGTTTCCAGATAGACAGACAAAAATTCTAAAAACTATAGATTCGGCCTCTGTATCGATAATAATGACTTTTTCAATAAGATTTTCCAAAATATATTTAATGTACAGATTCGACTCAGAATTTTATTATATGTATAGATATACATGCCATACAACTCGAGGAATGATGAGTAAATAAATATTAATAAATAAAAATAGCTAACGGGTTTTGTTATAGTAAAGAAAAAAATGCAATAAGCTAACGTTATGCTATCTCTTTCAAGGGGACTCGAACTTAAATATTTAAAAAATACAAAAGAATACATATAGTATAATTTTTATCATTAAATTTTATGCTTACCAAAACAAAATTTATTGTGTAATCAAAATGTATTACAAAAAATATCCGAAAATAACATTAAAAATTTAAGTAATAGTATAAAAAATGTTTTAAAAGACAACAAAATCGAAAGTGCATATTAATTACAAGACTTCCGCGATATATTATACAAAATTTTCCTTATTCCTTAAAGTATTTAAACTATAGCAAAATCGAGATAAGTAGCATAAATAGCAAATCACGCTACTATTTTGACTCTGATATTTATTTTGGGGGACTCTGTATACTAGATACTTACGTGAATTAGCAATAATCTACAGACCGAAGATTACTATAGGGTTCTTTTTGACCTTATAAACCAAGTCGTTACCGTGGGATATTGCAGAACGTAACTTAGAGACGTGCGTGACTAAGCCCACACCTAAGTTAAACATAAGCAACAACTACTTTTGTTTATACTGAGCTTAATACTCGGTACACGTGTTTAAATAAGATTTCTTGACATGCCTGTTGCATTTTGAAAGTGTAATTTTTTACTAACTATGTAAGTAATAACTCTGAAAACACAGTTTATAGATTTTTTCATATTGTTATTATATATGTATATCTGTATTTATAATAAAATTGTAACGAAGCCGAATCTGTACATTAAATATTTTTTGGAAAATCTTATTGATATAAACATTATTATCGATACAGAGGCCGAAACTATAGTTTTTAGAATTTTTGTCTGTCTGTCTGTTATCGCATCACAGAAAAACCACTGGAGAGATTTTGATAAAATTCGGTATGGTGATAGCTGGTTATCTGGATCACCATATAGGATATATTTTACCGCGGGAAAATGTCTCATTTCTGAGAAAAAATACAAAAACTGCAATGTAAGAGTACCTATATTAATATGTAAAACCAAAGAACTTTGTTTTTGGTCATCTGATCGTGGGCAGAGCCGCGGGCAATGCTAGTATTCTATATATCCTGATAGCTTACCTATCTCATAATGCATTAATTGAAATTATACTCTGCTAATACACAAAAAAGTTGATATTACAAATATTATTTCTTACTAAACCCACAATAACTAATGTAATCCGAATTTCTCCCTGTATACGTTATGTTATTCATATAAATGCATTACAAAAATTGTTTGAATTGTTAAATGTAGGCTCTAAAAAGGTATTTAGATAGATAGATAGATACTTTATTGTACCACAAAGAAATACACAAAAGAGGAAATCAACAATAGATGATGCACAGGGGCGGCCTTATCGCTATAAGTGATCTCTTCCAGACAACCTTAGGGCGTAGGAGTAATTAATATGAAATGGTAGGCGGTGTACTTGCGTATTGGCTATACAAAAATACATATCATAATTACATATCTATTACCTATGCATGTACATACATGTATAAATACAATACATACATAAATGTAGATGAGATGAAAAAGAGACAATATGATTTTAAGAATCGCTTAAAATTAACAAAACTTTTGGCACGCCTAAAGTCTATTGGATGGGTTTTCCATAAACGTGTAGCTTTTATGCGAAGGAGTTGGTAAGGAAACAGGAGGAGTGAGAAGAAATTTTAAGTAATAATGTTTCACTAAAGCGAAGTGAAAGAGTACCAGTACTCAAAACGCCCTCTAAGGTAGAAAGATGAAAAAGAGTAAAATTTATAATCGCAGATTTTGTAAATGTTTTTTCCAAACCTACAAAATATAGAAACAAAGTAATAATATTTAATTTACGGTCAAGAGAACCTTTCATAGAAAAACCTTACGACATCACGAAGTATTCTGCCGAATAAAATATTATTGTAAATATTTTACGTATACAGTGGATCGCTTTTTAGTCTGATATAAAACATATTAAGATGACTTCGTATTGAAGAATAATAATATCATATATTAACTTCATTCCTAAGCCGTACGCATAAAAACATGCCAACAAGCAAAAAGATACAGTCGTTTGTAATTTGTAAGAATGTGTGTAATCATCTAGTGATTACGTAAAGAAGTATATATGTACTAGCGACTCACCCTCGCTTCGCTTTAGGTAAGTCTCTATACAAAAAAATCTATTCCACGGGAACCTACATTTTCCGGGATAAAAAGTAACCTATCTGCTATTCCAGACTATAACCTATCTGTGTACCAAATTTCATCCAGATCAGTTCAGCCGTTCTGGCGTGAAAGAGTAACAAACATCCATCCATCCATCCATCCTCACAAATTTTCACATTTATATATGTACATAGTACATTTATGTAAAAACAAATTATTTATTTAATTTATATTTTATTCGTTCAAGGTTGAACATAATTACCGTCACGTCCGTGACTTATAGTAATCAAAACCGTTTGACCCTAGAACATGGTTATGACATATTAAATATTATACTAATTAGGTATAAGTATAAAAAAACGTGTTCTACTTTACAGTTCTAGCAATATGCAGTCACAATATGTTAAGAAGAAAAAAAAATTAAGGAAATTAGATAATATTAATCCATCTAATACATAAATATATCGTGTCACGGTGTTTGTGGTCGCACTCCTCCGAAACGGCTCGAGCGATTCGTATGATGTTTTTTAGTGTATTTGGTAGGTTGATATACGAGAATAGGTCGGAAAGTATTTTTCAGTCTCTTACACCCCCTCTCCCCTCCCCCCCTCCCCCATTTTTTGATCGCAATTTTAGTATTTTTGTATAAAAATACAGCGACGAACCCGAGCGAAGCGAAGGTGAGTCGCTTTATAACATAACGCCAAAGAGTTTTTTTTATATATTGAAAGCGGTGCTGCTAGTTAATCTATACTAATAAAATATTCCTGAAGAGCTTATCTTATTTGTTTGAACGCACTTATCTCTGGAACTAACAGATTTGAATAATCTTTTTTGCTTTTGATAGCCCAATTCTTGAGGAAGGTTATAGGCTATCCAACATGACAGTACTTTATGGGATCGAAATTATACATAAGTAGAGTACGAAAGCGGAGCCTCGGGAAAAGCTAGTGTTAGCAAATTACGAGTGTCTTTTTTTATTGCGATAAGTTTATTTCTTAGAGGCAGCGGTAGTTCAGTGGTAACGCGCTCGCTTGGAAAACCGAGTGAAGCGGGTTTAAATCCCGGGTCTTGCACCTCTGATATTTTCATGTGCGAAAAATTTCCAACATGATTACCACTTGTCTTAACGGTAAAGGACAACAACGTGAGGGAACCTGCATGTCTGAGAGAACCTAGCAAATTTTTGAAAAACATGTTATGTCCGCCAACCTGCACTTGGCCAGCGCGATGGACTATGGCCTGATTCCCCTCGTACTGAAGGGAGGCCCGTGCCCAGCAGTGGAACGTTAAAAATGAGCTAAATAAAAGTTTATTTCTTCTTAAGAAATAAACTATCTGATAATTGTGTAAGCATATTATTATTCTTAGTATAAACTATGGTTATTTTAAAACCTAGTGACTGACTCTGGCCTCATAATTTGAGAAGTATAAAATTATAACTGCTAATATGCAGTTGATATCGTACTAGAGTAGGGTTTTTAACAATCATTTAATTCCGAAATATTGTTATTGTAAATCTCGAATTTGGATTATTTTGAATTATAACGTACCTATTCCAAAAGTAATCGATAGTTACCTTTGTTGATTTAATTTGAAATAAAATGAGAATAGAGGTTTTGAACAAATATAGTTAGACTAAAGAGATTATCATGCAATACAAATGGGCAAAATTACGTAATAGACGTCTATCCATCATATAACAGTACTCAGTCTAGTCCCGTTTGATAGATTATGTAGCGTTAAATAATTTACTCGGTGTAAATGACGCTGGATATGTACATATATATATTTACTAAATATATATTTTACTAACGACTCACCCTGGCTCCGCTCTAAAAAAATCTATAGATTCGATTCGCTCTGAAAAACTATAGATCAGCCTTTATATTGATAATAATGTTTATTTCAAAAAGATTTTCCAAAAATATATTTAATGTACAGATTCGACTCAGAATTTTATTATATGTATAGATCAATCTATATAATGTGTTTGAAAGTAAATATTTACATATATCTATACTAATATTATAAGGATAACGATCTTCGCTTTCTTGTTATATTAAACACACTGAAACTATCAGCTTTCATAAAAAATCGCATTGTACATTTGTGAACATGATATACTTTTATTTAAGTTATATATTCTTATTATTGAGGTAGTAATTAAAATTATATATATATATACGATACGATATATATATAGCCTTTTAAAGCACGCGGAGCCACAGGTGGCTCGGTTAACAATTAATTTCTTAGAATTTAACCGCGAGGTGTTAAATATACATTGATATGTATATATACATACATATCAATGTATATATACATAGATTTAAAAAAAAATACGGCAAATCGTTTGTTATTGAAGGTAAAACAATTCAGTTTTTTTGCTATCCAATTAATTTTAAGCCTTAACATTGGCGTTTATTTTGTACAGAAAGTAAATGGACTAGTACTAAAGTGGTATTATCAAAATTATTATACTATATACGGTTATCCGTATGAATATAATACTATGTTAATATTATGTAATTTAATGTTACCCAAACGCTCAATTACCTTTGAAATGTGCCCTCCATTATACTCTTTTGTTTTATATTTTGTAAAAGCCTGTTTTATGGGAAAAATTCTAAACTTATTTTTTCAGAGCTTTCTTAGCTTCCATGTTATATTATAAGAAAGTCAGTATCTCATACTCATAAAAATCGTGGTTTAAAGTTAAAAATATATGTATTGTTACGTCCATTTCTCATTTACCACTATTTTTATTTGTCATAATACTCAATTTTCAATAATGCACTTAAAATAAAAATACGACTTTATTGTTTTTCATCGAAATAGTTAAGTTTTTGACGACACGTTTGGCTCAGTTAGTAGTGATCCTACTTGCTGTGCTAGCGGTCTCGGGTTCGAATCCCGCTTGTAGCATTCATTTGTGTTATGAGATGTTTGTACTCCAGTCATGAGTGTTTATATTTATAATATGTATGTATTTATGGTTATATATGTATAGTGTATCAACTATCTGGTATCTATAACACAAGCCTCGTAGCTTACCATGGAACTAGATGGTGTTGTGTGTTAATGTCCCAACATATTTATTTATAACTACTAATTAATATATTTTGTATATAAGATTTTCCAGAGAAGCGATATATTGGATATATTTATGAAATTGTGTATTTTACACATCATTTACTTAATGACTAGGACTACTATTCTATATAAATATTATAAAGAGGTAAAGTTGGTGAGTTTGTGACGTTGTAGGGGGTAATCTCTGGATCTTCTGAACCGATTTAGATGAAATTTATTAAGAAGATAGTTTGAAATCCTGGAAAGGACATAGAATAATATTTATCCCGGAAATCATCCCTTAAGGTGGTAAAAATGGGAATGAAAGTTTGTATTGGGAAGGAAGCTAGGGACGAGTCGCTAGAGTAAAATAAATGCGAATTTTTTATGTATGTATCTATTATTGTTACTTCTTCGCGTTGTACCTTGTGTTGTAACGGCTGAACCGATTTGAATGAAACTTAGTACAACGGTATGACTTGGAGCAATACATATGATACTGTTAGGCACCTAAGAACGTACCTGAGCGAAGTAAGAGTAAGTCATTTTTTTATAAATAAAGTCTTTAATTAAAGAATAGTATATTATATGAAATATAAGTAACAATATATTCCCTTTAGGCTTTACTATACATGGAACAAATGTGAAAGTGAGATGGTTTATTAAATTAATTAATAATTTCCACAACAACGACCCTTATACAAATAGTTTAGTGGGCCAGTCTGACGTAATAAGCTTCCCAAAGCTCTTAAGTTGGCTACAAAGAGCAAACTAAGAAACAGCCACAAAACTTGTTCCGACAAAATATTTTTGGTTGGCTTGATAATATCTCAAATAAGAGGCAAGTTAAATTTGGTAAACTTACACTATATGCATATTTTATATAATATATAAAATTATATACTCATATATAATGTGATTAGAATATGACATATTATTTAAAAATGGTTTCGGTTTCGATGATGATGATCATATTAATATTATGATTTTCAGGTTTTTCTTTTTATTATATATACTAATATTATACACAATAACAGAGTGTATTTGTTAATTTAAACGTGCTAAATTCAGGAACCACTAATCCGATATGAAAAATTGTTTTTGCATTAGATAGCCTGTTTATTAAAGAAGGATATAGGCTATATATCATCCCAGAAAAATGTGCGATTCCCGTGGAATAGATTCGTTTTTGTCTAGGGATGAACCCAAAGCGAAGCGAGGATAAGTCGCTAGCTTATTAATATATCTAGTTGTTATGTGTATAAAAAGTTATATTAGAAATGTTAAAGTAGCTACACAGCTGCTGTGTACTATATATAGATAAAACTGTGTACTTTATACAACGTATTTGTTAAGATTCCACGTCTAAACAATTAGTTGATTTCAAAAATATTTGATTTATAGATGGATTCTGTGAAGTAAGACAAAATATATTCTATTAAATACATGTAAAAGCATACTATTAAAAATATACTTTTTATCTATACTAATATTATAAAGAGGTAAAGTTTGTGAGCTTGTGAGATTGTGAGTTTGTGACGCTGTAGCAGGTAATCTCTGGATCTATTAAACCGTTTTTAGATGAAATTTGGTAAGAAGATAGTTTGAGACCCTGGGAAGGACATAGAATAATTTTTATCTCGGAAATCACCCCTTAAGGAGGTGAAAATGGGGGTGAAATATGGGTGTGTATGGGGAACTCACCTAGAGACAAACCTGAGTCTTGTTTAAAACAAATTAGTTAAATCAGAATGATAGACACACATAGGCACATAGACAAATAAAAAAGACACTAAACGACCCATTCCTCATTACAATTCAACATTCTGATATTACATTATTCAATCACATTCCTCTCAATATATAAAAAGAAAACCTTTTAAAAACAAATCTCTAACTACCAAAAATATTTCCTATGATATATTTTCCATCCAATTTTAAAACACCAAGTTTCTTAGCGGAATAGCTAGGTACTAACATCCGGCGAAACTTTACAGCTTACGAGTTCGGTAGTTACGAGGCGTTCGCGTCGAGCTTTCCTAATTTTCTCGATCACATCCGGTGAGAAGTGATTTCTGATGTCTAACCTCTGAAACTGACGCCGTGACATTAAATAAGTTTTAACTATAAAATACCACCTTTGGAACAAAGTTGCTTCATTACTTACTGTCTTTTAACTGTTATTGATGTTTCGTTTCGTTTACTTGCAGGTAGTTTGGAGATATATTATAGAGATAGATTATTATTATGTAATTGAGTGTCCATAATATTCTTATCAGAAGCAGACGGTCGCTGATTTTCTTAGTTATGACATTGACCTTGAGACTTTTAAAAATTAGAATCTAATTAAAATGATTCTATCAGAGTGACGAGAATGAATAAACAAAGTCTTCTGCTATCCATCTGTCCGTCCGTTTGTTTGTCTGTTTGAACGCGCTAATCTCAGATACTATTGATCCTGGTTTTGCATCACATAGCCCGTTTATTGAGGTTTATTGAGGCTATATATCCTCATGCTTAATCTATACAAGGGAGTGGAGCAGTAATCGTAAATGTCAACAAATCGGGCAGACTTCCATACATTATTGTAAAACCATATACATATGTATATTAATTATATATACATATATAGGAAGAACCCGAGCGAAGCGAGGGTGGGTCGCTAATATAAAATAAAGTGCTCTTCTATACTTAGGTTAGGTACATATAACTAAATAAATAAATATGCTGGGACATTAACACACACCATTTAGTTCCATGGTAAGCTACGAGGCTTGTGTTATGGATACCAAATAGTTGAGACACTACACACAATATATAACTTTAAATACATAAATATTGTAAATATAAACAAACACCCATGACTGGAGTACAAACATTCGTGCTCATCACACAAATGAATGCCCCAGCGGGACTCGAACCCGCGACCGCTGGCACAGCAAGTACGAACACTACAAGCTGAGCCAAACGTGTCGTCATATGTATGTACTTCTATATACATCATTAAACTAGCCTTTAAATCTGGCGGCGGGAAGAGCAATTAAGCGAGAATACCGTTAACGTAGATGCAACAGTAAACATAGATGCCGACAAGTAAATTAATTACAAGCATTATATAATATATACTATATTTTGCTTAAAACTAGTGATGCGCCCCCTCTTTGCTTATGTGCTCTTTATAATATTATTCCATCCACGACCGCGGACACGCTGGTGTGTCAGTTAACTAGAGATTTCTTAGAATTTTAATTAATTTCTTAGAAATGTACCTGGATACTTTTTATCCTATGCTAATAAGATTTTAAATATTTTTAGTTAGCAAAAGAATTTTTATATATAAACTCATTCACATTTTGAAGTAGCTATAAATAATAACGACACACTGAGTTCAATTATTACATTAAATTCGATTAAAATCGGTTTAGCATTGAAAAGCACCAGAATTATATATATTTATATCTGGGATTTATATAAACCACTAGCGTTGCCCGCGGCTCCGCCCGCGTTCAAATGACCGAAAACCAAATACATTGCAGATTTTGTATTTTTTTACAAAAATTCTAAAAAGTAAAGATTCGGTCTCTGTATCGATAATAATGTTTATTTCAATAAGATTTTCCAAAAAATATTTAATGTACAGATTCGGCTTAGTTACAATTTTATGTATAGATTATTTTCGATGTTGTTATTTGTCAGGTCATCAGTCAAGTCATTATTTAATACACTTGTAATTGCGCGTTGTATTATTATCATTAGGCGTAAATTATTCCATCACCCGTACAAAAAATCCTTTAAAACGATTGTTAAACTAAAATTATAAATAACTATGAAAATCTGAATTCTGCAATTTATTTCTAAGATTTAATTACATAATTTGAAATAGTACGAGTAATTAATGCTAATGAAATATGTAAACACATATTGTTCAAGGCAAAGAAAAAACCTAACGTCTACGTTGCATGTATGTATTTATACGTAAATATATATATATATATAACTGCCTCGGTGGTGTAGTGGCTAGCATGTACGGCTGCACACCCCGGAGGTCCTGGGTTCGAGTCCCGGGTCGGGCCAAGTTTAGTTGTTGAGTCTTTCTGTATAGTAAGTCTCAGTAACAGCCCGGAGTAGGGAACTTGGCGGTGTTTCACCTCCGTGCCTCGGAGAGCACGTAAAGCCGTCCTGCGCCTTAACTCTCACCGGTCGTGTCGAGTGGTCGTCCCACCGGAGTATGAAAGTGATAGGAATAGAGAGTGCACCTGTGTCTGCGCGTACACTTAAGCACTATAATAATATCTCCTGCGCAGTTGGCTAATCTCAATATGATTGGCCGCCGTAGCCGAAATCGGCTAGGAGAACATCATCATCACCATATATATATATATATATATATATATATATATATATATATATATATATATATATATATTAGCGTTCAGCGCTTTTTAACTTCCCACTACTGGGCTCGCTAGCCAAGTGCGGGTTGGCGGACTTCACATGTCTTTCAAAAACTTGCTAGGTTCTCTCAGACTTGCAGGTTTCCTCACGATATTTTCCTTCATTGTAAGACAAGTGGTAATCATGTTGGAAATGATTCGCACATGAAAATATCAGAGGTGTGAGACCCGGGATTTGAATCCGCTTCACAAGGTTTCTCAAGCGAGCACGTTATAACAGTAAAACTAATGTATAATATTTTAATTATAACTTTATATGCTTGAATTAAAAGCTACAGTAGTAATTTCTATGTAGAGAAGCTTAAATAGTTCCTACATACTACCTACTTAATCTGGCAAAATACCCACTAAACAGAGTACCCTAATGATGAATAGACCCAGTTTTGACGAACAGCGACCATCCATTTTACTCTAAATGCTATTCGGGACGTATTATACTGACGAAGAGGCTTTACACAAAATCAATATGGCTGATATATTGTCATTGAACATAATTTTGCTTTTGTTAAAGTATCTTTATTGTTTCACTACTACAATATAATATGTATAAATATAAATGTAAAAGTTTGTGAGTATGTATGGATGTTTGTTACTCTTTAATGCCAGAACGGCTGAACGGATCTGAATGAAATTTGGCACAGAAATAGATTATAGTCTGGAATACTCATAGGCTACTTTTTATCCCGGAAAAATACACGGTTCCCGATGGATAGATTTGTTTTTGTTTTTCTTGAAGCGAATCCGAGCGAAGCGAGGGTGAGCCTCTAGTTGAAATAAACAGTTAAAGGAGTTTAATTAAATAAAAGTATAAAATTTGCTTTAAATAGTACAATTTTAAATTCAAACAATATTTAGTTTATTTAATAAAGTTATTACAATAAAGGACATTTATTCCTATAAAAATGATTATAATAATTCTTTATATAAACTGTGTTATGTAAAGTTTTTTGACTAATAATATCAATCGAGTGATGGTATCAAAGTAAATAATCTAGGTCATTAATCGACCGTACATTCTGAAGTAATTCCGTAGCACTAATAAAAATATTACTTCATTCTAGAGAATAAATTTTTCGGTGATATAGATTAAACCTTGAAACCTTAAATTAGATATGATAATAAAAAAATAAACAAAGAATCACAAAAACATACACAAAATCACTCGAACTCCGTACCTTTAAAAAGTCTTTTGAAGTCGATAAAAAACATAAAAAAATCAATCCAATAGAGAAAATGTTACTTAAAAATTATATACATGTTAAGGGTTGTAACTTCCGAACGGTTCACCTTATCCCTAATAGCTAGACTTGACCACTAGGTTTCGACAAAAATACATAACCAACGTTTTGTACGTGCAACCAATTCCGACCAAGGCTAATGTCTTTACGTGAGTGGACCCATTCCAACATTACAGTATTCATTACATTACAATTGAACTGAAAATTCAGACAATTAGGATCTAAAGTTACATTGAAAGTGTCACCAAAATTACATCTATGGGAAGTTGTAAAGATTTAATATAAAATTAATCTTTTTACGATAAAAAAATTATTTTTTTTACTTTAGGTGCATTAGGAAATTCGCACATATTTAGTTAAAGATCTAATGATTAAAAATACAGCTTTTTATTGATGGAACAGAGAACCAGACGAGAAATAAAAGAGTGGTTTTGGACCCTTTGCGTCAAAAATATTCATATCATACGAACACTAACGATACAAAAGATGGTAACAACAATAACTATGATTTCGACGTAAAACAAAGTCTTGCTATGTATTTTTTCCATAAAGCTTAAATATAACTTAAGATTTAATATTTAATATAACTTAAGATGTACTCTATATTAAAAATTTCGCTACTCGCAAAACCGATTCTAGGGGAATATTTATAATATTATATATTTTGCGGTCATATTTAGTCATAAGCTTTGCGAATGTATGACCGAGCTAGTCAAATATTCATATGTAATATCTTAAATATTTGAAGAATACGGGACTAATATATGAGATGCTAAGTCTATTCTCTAAAAATTTGACTGGATTTAATTCTAAATAAATAACAAAAAAGTAATAAACGAAAAAATCAATATATAACGGAATGAAAATAGCAAGAAACAAAGAACTTGAGCTAAAATCATATAAGCAGATATAAAAATACGATAAGGATTTATTTGTCCCATAACAATAATTTGCTCATCAAACATGACGTTTCCATCTAATAATCTCATAACATATCGGAGGAAAATGAAAACGAGCGGTTTATTTTGGTGAGAAGCTGAATGTCGTGAAAGTGACATGAAGTAATGACGTTTGGCGTTAAGTACTCGCCTCTAAGAGGTTCGAGAGCTACTCGCCTACCTCTCGACTACACGTACCATCCGTGTTAAAGAAATTTAATCTGAGAAGGGATAATAGGCAAGAAGTAATTCTGCTGTTTTTGTAGATTTACACGCGGTTTTTGCGATATTTAATGTTTGTAGGGTTGTATCATATATAATATCTAAACACCTAAATATTACTATTATCGATATATCGACATTTGTAAAGAACAATATTACAACTTAATTCTCAATGTACTTTCAATATATTTATAGTCAAAATTCAAAATGAAACTGTGTTTTTGGTTTTTATCGCGGTTTCATTTTATATTTTTGTATCCCGACATTATAAATGCTAAAATATAAAGTAAAACCGCGACAAAATCCGAAGAGATAGTTTCATTTTAAAATGTCAAATTTTCGCGTAAATCTATAAAAGTATTATCAAAATTCAAAATAGCATTACTGAGTTGCAATGTTGCTCCATGCAAGCGTTCATATTATTAGTTATAGTAACTTCCGCTGCTTCACTTGCGTTTAACAATGAAAAAATAATTTTTAAGGTTTACTAAAACTATACATCATAGAAAGTCTTGTTGTCGGTGTGTACTAGATTAGCGAGAGATTAGTACAAGCAGAAAGACGGATAGGATATTTTAATGATTAGATTTATTTGACATCGTGAAAACATAAATTTTGTAAATCCTATAACACATAACTTCATAAAACTTACAGATAGCATTCTTATATTTTTATACGAGTAAGTATAGTATTAGGGTAAAAATCTCATCTCATTCTTAAATATGTTTATCAAAATATTGTTATAAATAGTACAATTTTAGCTCGATGGTCAAGTGACTAATATCTACGGATGCAGCTCCGGATGTCCTGGGTTCCTCTCACAAACCAGGAAACGTTGAGTTATTGGGTTTTTCTAACAAAGAGGCGAGAATTCGAAATATAGCCAGTCAGACGGACTTAGGAAACTGGCGGTGTTGTATTGCGATGCCTTGGAGATAAAACTGAGAAAAAAGATAATCTAAATGAAATAATGATCAATATCTTAGTCTATTAGATGTTTAACTTACTTGACGACACGTTTGACTCAGTTTGTAGTAAACCTACTTGCTATGCCAGCGATCGTGGGTTCGAATATCGCTGGGGGGCATTCATTTGTGTGATAAGCACGAATGTTTGTACTCCAGATAGGGGTGTTTATATTTACTATGTACATATTTAAAGTTGTGTATGTGTAGTTTATCAACTACCTGGTATGCATAACACAAGGCTCGTATCTTACCATGGAACTAGATGATGCTGTGTATTAATGTCTCAATATATTTATTTAATACATTATCTACTTAATATTGGTATACATAGTTATACCTACATAGCTTCCTCTTAGCATTCACTTTTTAATATTTTTTTAATGACACCTCATAATATGATGTTACATATTTTCCACCTTTATTACTGACAACTAAAATAAAGTTCCGTGGCTGACTTGTTTATTATTATTAACTTTTAGTATCACATACGACACACTCTTGTTATATCATAAATTTACGAATAGGAAATTGGAATTTTGACTCAAGATCATATTTTTTTTATAAACAAACAAATATTTTAAGCCATAAACATCTTAAAGATATCATTTAGTGTTACATTTCATTTATTTTTTTTAATATTATTGTCATTTAAGTAGAGTGTATGTATTAGCTAATTATAAAATGTTGTGCATGCCTGTAATTTAGAGTTATATACAAAAAAGGAATTCATTAACGTTATTTTAGTGATTAAGTTTGTGTATGTACTCTAGTTGGTAAGCCTTATTTAATAATAAAAAAAAATAAACGATATAATATATACATACGTACACTTAGTGATTATTGTCTATATAATATGTATAGACAGTAATCACTAAGTGATTGGCGTAAGTTACTTCTATGAAAGTTTTGAAGTCTTTAAAAGCCTTTGTTACACTATCTCCACCATTTTCTATAGGTACATATTGTAAAATCGTAACTAAGCCGATTCTGTGCATTGAATATTTTTTGAAAATCTTATTGAAATAGAAATTATTATCGATACAGAGTTCGAATCTATAGTTTTTAGAATTTTTGTCTGTCTGTATACCTGTCTGTCTGTGACCGCATCATGGAAAAACTATTGCAGGGATTTTGATGAAATTTGGTATGATTATATCTGGTTATTCAGGTCAACATAAAGGATACTTTTTTCTGTGGGAAAATATCTCATCTCTGAGAAATCTATACTAAACGTTAAAACGTAACTAGGGACGAACCCGAGCGAGGGTGAGTCACTAGTGTTTTATAAACTCTCTTATAATTATACCTCCGTTAAGTTAGACGGGTCGTTAGCACTATATTTTGATAGCTTTCATAAATAAAAGTGTGTTAAAATATTGTGTACAAGTGACATGCGTTATCGATGGATGAAAGCAATTACCAAAATGTATGTAGGTAGTGTGGAAGCCGAATTTTTATGCGAGGGATTACAAAATTGATGTTCGATATTTTTATAGTCTATAATTAAATTTTAAAGTAAAAGTTTTTTTTTTATAAAATTCACTTTATTTTAGCAATTTTGGTGTTTCATATTAAACTGAGAAAGTTATAGTAAAACTAGCATTACCCGCAGCTCCACTCGCGATGACCAAAAATGGACCAAAAAACCAAAAACCAAATTCTTAGGTTTTACATATAAGTATACTTTTACTTTGCAGTTTTTGTATTTTTTCTCAGAAATGAGATATTTTCCCGCGGTAAAAAGTATCCTATATGTTAACTCGGATAACCAGCTATCACTATACCAAATTTCATCAAAATCCCTCCAGTGGTTTTTCCGTGATGCGGTAACAGACAGACAGACAAAAATTCTAAAAACTATTTCTTTTAAGAGCAAAAGCTTAAAAGAAAGTATATATAGCTTTAAAAGTGTGATTAGGACAGTATCAATCTGGCGTACTGCTGCTTGTAAACATAATCATCTTCGGTAAAGATACGAAGTATAATTATATAGTTTATTAGCTCGCTCCGCTTGTGTTCGCCTTCTTACGTTTAAACGATAGATTTCTCAGAGATGAGATATTTTCCTGCATTAAAAAGTATCCTATATGTTGATCCGGATAACCAGCTCCTTCATCATACCAAATTTCATCAAAATCGGTCCAGTGGTTTTCTCATGATGCGTTCCCAGACAGACAGCCAGGCAGACAGACAAAAATTCTAAAAACTATAGATTCGGCCTTTGTATCGATAATAATGACTATTTCATTACAGGTTTTCCAAAAAATATTTAATGTACAAATTCGAATCAGAATTTTATTATATGTATAGATAGTTGACAATTATTGTCTTTTAATTTTCGTCAGGATAACTTTAATCGACGGAGGTGTATTCAGCCCTTTTCAACATCATACTGCTGAGCATGGGGCTCCCTTCAACATGAGGGGGATCAGGTCATGATCCATGACGCTGGCCAAGTCCGGGTTGGCGGACTTCATATATCTTTCGAAAACTTGCTGAACTTGAAGTTCTTTCAAACATGCAGAGTTGCTTACGTTGTTTTCTCTTATCATAATACTAATGGTAATCATGTTTGAAATTATTCGTATATGAAAATATCAGAGGATATGCACCCCCGCTTCACTCAATTTCTCAAGCGAGCGCGTTGCCACTGGGCTACCACTGCTTTGCCTAGCAGAAGGAGGCACTACATTAAATAAATAATAATTTATTAATTTAGCACTTTTCCCATTACTTGGCCCGAAATTATGTTGTAAAATGATTCGGACATGAAAACTCAGATGTGTGAGACCCGATTTTTAAACCTGCTTCACTTGATTTTCAAAGCAATCGTTTTACCACTGTACCTTCAAAACTTTTTGTGTATATTATTCTATATCTTTAATATTTTCTTTCTATTCTATTCTCTTTTCAATATTTATAAGTACATATAAAATATACCTGGAATTATAATAAATATGCATGGAATTATTAGGTTTAAATGAATTTTCCTTGTGGTTGGTCCTATTTAGTTTAAAAATACTTATTGGTGTAAAATTTAATAAAATGTTCTGCGCCCTATTCATATTAGATTTTTGTAAGATTTTTCCACTGTACGGCACGTCATGTTTGGGTGCTTAAGGCACCGGAATTTCGTAAGATCGTTTGTAAGTCTTAATATTATCATAAAATATGCCAAATCCATTTAAGCGCAGTTTTTCTTTCCGGCTTACTGGCCTGAAAATATTGTTATGGTTCAACGTGGCTGTGGGAATTTTAATAATGGACTCGCACTTTAGCGAGAATTGCTACGGTTTATACCTAATAAAGTTCCATGAAAACTCGACGTTGTAGTGATGTTTTGAAAAAATGCTTAAAAATTTTCGGTTGAATAAACTTTGAAAAAACGAACAAGCCCAGTTGCGGTCAGCGGTTATTGTGTTTTAGAAGTTCGTTAGGCCAATTAATTGTAAAATTTTTACTGCAAAATATAATTTTATAAAACCAATTCAATAGCTATGGTTAAATACACAATTTTTGAACTCAAAATATTGAATGGGCACTTATAATATAATAATTTACAATATAGTAAAAATTTGAACGTAAGTTATGTTTTGATTTTGTTATCTTGTAATAAAATTCCAACAATATTATTCGAGTAATAAAAGATAGTATGAATAAAGAAAATTTTTAACAAGCTATTCATGGAAGCAGCAGTTACCAATACAAATAACAACTACTACTATTGAGACGGGCTTGGAGTCATTTAGAGCGAGATGATAGCGATTCCTCTGCATTTTATTATTTCAAAAACTACGATTTTCAAGATATTTCATTTCACCGTAACCTAATTTATAGGTTACGCTGTTATTATAAAAATACAATGAACTAGCAGTAAAATACAGCACATTGGTAATTTAAGTGGTAAATCAAGTGAAGCGAATTCAAATACCTGGTCTCTTACTTGAAGTTTTCATTTCTTAATGTGATTGCTTGTTAATACGACAAAGTAAAACATCATGAGAAAACTTGCATATCTACATGAAAGAAGTTTTCGAAATACGTTTAAAGTACGCCAATCCACTTTTAACCAGAGTGGTGGGCGGTGGTCTTATCCCCCTACAGTCAATACTAAAAGCTTATATTAACTTCACTTGCTACGAGTTATACTCAAAACTACATTTAATCGCCAGTTATTCTTAGAGCTGAGTATTCTCTTTTCGAACCAGTTTTTAAATCAATATTGATCAAAAATATCCCAAACCACTTTCAAATAACTACATTGTTTTCGACATACTAACTATACTTCTCTATTTTCGTCTCTCCTTCTAGGAGAAACTTTTTTTTAATTTTTTTAATATTTAACCAGAGTATAATAAAATTGATCAAGTTACATCTAAAATCTTTTAGTCATTGTGAGATAGCTAGGCTTACACGATAATCTGCTTATATACTCTGCTTACGTATTAATCTATTATATACTCTGCCTACGTATAGGTACTAAGTTTATTTAATGGTTTATAATTTTATTTGTAAGTATGTATGTATAAAATATCTTCCAACCGATTTCGGCTTCCGCAGCTAATTTTACTGAGAAGAGCCAAATGCGCAGGAGATATTATATTGCACAAGTAGGTGCGGAAATTGAAGTGCACTCTCTATTCCTTATACTATCAAAGTCTGTCCGACATACAGGGCCGCCAACTTTCCTACTCCAGGCTGTCATCGAGAATGAATTTATTTCATGTAAGAGCTTATTTTTAATATATACATAGGTACATATACCTATTTGTAAATAAAATGTTATAATATATTTTTTTGTTTGTATAAATTCAACTATTTTATTTATCAGCCTGTATTTTTTTTATTCGATATTATTTCACCATTAGCTTTTAACATAATCGATTTGGTTTTTTGTACCGATTTTTCCCTTATTTTTATTTATTTTATTTTTCCTTTTTATATTAACAGTGCATGCATGTGATTTGTTGGTCAGTGCTATGGATACCTATAAATGACTAACATACTAAGATTTATAATTAATATTGTAGTCAGCACTTTTTAACGGCCCACGGCTGGGCATGGGCTACCCTCCACTACGGGACCACTACCAGACTATGTTTGCCATGCTGGTCAAGTGTGGGTTGGCGGAATTCACGTGTCTTGAATGAAAATGTAAGCGAATGCGTTAAGTTGATAAACTATAAATAAAGCTCGGTAAGATAATCTTTTTTTAAAACGTATATATATATATATATATATATATATAAAATTATATAATGTATATATATATATATATATATATATATATATATATATATATATATATATATATATATATATATATATATATATATATATATATAACAAAACCAACAGTTAATACTTTTTTTAATAATAAACAACGTCTCCAATTACAGTTATACACAGATAAACATTTATAGTAAAGTAACTAAGTATTAGTTAGAGGGCTATCTATTTACAATGAATTTTTCCATCTTATTTCCAAGCTCGCTGCTATCTATTTCTCACGCTCTATAAAGTCTACTGTATATAAGGACTTTCCGAAACAACAGTATACCGCTGGGACCTCGACTTCGTTACTCAATATCAATTTATAGCCGCTCCCTCGAAAACAGTCCTGGTTTTTATTAACGTACTAACAACTTTTAAAGCATTAGGTGTGAGTATGCTGTTTTTATAATAAACTTGTTTTAAGAATAAAATATGATAATCTTGTAATATTAAATGAGCAATTCTTCTCGGAAAAAAACTCGCAAAAGGCTCTAACGATTTGGATCAAATTTTGAATTTAGATAAGGTTATGTTTGTTAAGTTTATCTATATAGTTGTTTTTTCTGAAAAAAATACTTTCTAATTTCTAACTGTAATGGGCTAAAAATGAGTGCCATAGTTTTTATTGAAAAATATTACCAATACATAATTGAAAGTAAAGCCGCGGGCATTCTATAGTTATTTGTTCCTTTGTGAGAAAGAAAGTGGACGATGATTATCATGACAAGTACTAACGTCATTTCCGTGATTTCTGGCTATTTCTGCTTTATATAAACATTCGTATTGTATGAAGATCTGACAACCACCTAGGTACAGTAGTTTGTAATAACCCAATAGTTCAATTTAGTATATTTGATTTCTTTATAATATAACTTGTGACTCACCCTCGCTTCGCTCGGGTTCGTCCCTACCTTGATACCCCATACAAACTTTCATCCTTGTTCTCACATCCTTAAGGGATAATTACCGGGATAAAAAGTTCTTCCCAGGGTCTCAAACTATCTTCTTACCAAATTTTATCTAAATCCGTTCAGTAGATCCAGAGATTACCCCCTACAACGTCACAAACTCACAAACTTTACCTCTTTATAAAATTATATAATAATATAATTGGGTATATTTCTATTATGATTTTTCCTGTGAATGAAGTATTTAATAAACTTAACCTAAACACATCTCATTTTTATACTATTTTGCTTACTAGTCTGTTTATTGATTTGTCTTTTTTTTCAAACAGCAACAGGTTCACGTGATTTTAGCATAAAAACGCAGTTAATGAACTGGAAATTGACAAAGGTTTTATTTTAGTTTCAATACATAAGTGAAAATATTGACCCATATTAAAAATAATACTTAGAAAATGGTAAAAAATAAACAAACAAAAAAGATAGCAACCAAGTCAACATTTACAATATTAGTAAATTTATATTTTCAACCTATCAAAGTACTTAACCAATTGGATGTCAAACGAAAAGTACCAATAACATTTTTGTAAGCTTTCTTTGAATTCCTATTAAAATAAGAACTTATAAACATAAAATTAAACAAAAAACTAAACAAATCTATGTTTTCAGGAAATAACAGGGGTACTCAAATGAGTACACTGACCGCCTACGTATGAAAATTTAAAACAACAAATTTATGATATTTTAAAAAATCTGCAAGCAACAGTAATACCATTAACAATAATGTAGAAATTAATTTAAGCATTAACACACATTATAAAAATTACATTTTTATATTATAAATAGATACTGCGGCAGTAAAATATAGGGCAGGTCGCAGCCTCTCGCTCACTGATTTTAGCTCGGCTCGTTTTAACAAAGCGCAAATTTTATTCAAGGCAAGACAATAACAATGATATTGTGGCAAAATATAAGACACCTATGCGGTATAAAGAGCGACTGTCAGCTGCAGACACTTTTATTGCAAAAGCTATAACGGTTTATGTAATATAGATATTCAAATTGAATTCTTCCGGTTTTGTTATACGTTTAGCTTAATTTGTAGTGCTTGCTGTGCCAGTGGTAGTGGGTACGAGTCCCGCTGGGGGAACTCATTTATATCACACAAATGTTTGTACTCCAGTCATACCCATGACTGGAGATTTATAATATGTATGTATTTAAGATTATATATGTGTAGTGTATCAACTATCTGGTATCCATAACACAAGCCAAGCTTACCATGGAACTAGATGTTGTGTTAATGTAAAAAAAAATATATATTGTATTATTGAAAAGTCATTAGTAAAATGAGTTAAATTGGAAGTTTCGAAGCACAATGATAATTTTATAAGAATATATATCAATAGGAAACTTCAGATACGATTATTTTTGAAAAATCTTGTAAATGGTTATGTATTATATGAGCTTTAATTATCCTTAGTGCCTTTTTCATGGCCCGTTGTTGACTTATTCTCCAATCATATCTACCTTTCCATCTATTTAAATTTTGAAAACTGTAACCAAAATAGTTTTTTGCTAAAATACCAATATAAAGCTAACTTAAAAATTTCAATAAACGAAATTAAAAAAAATATGAGTGCGTGTAACCTTTACGCGCAATTGCAGTAAAATTTCTTTGGAAAGTATCGCAATTAAATTAAAACAAATCAATTATTAAATAAGGCATATTAGGCATATTACAACCATATATTTATACAATATCATATACGGAAAGAGTGTAATATTATATATTTGTCAGACAATTACAACGGTTACCATGGCAACATGGCAATGTAGTCTATCTCATTCTCTTGCCGGCTTAATGCTATATCTTTGTGTTTGTCTCTTTTTAGTGTCGCATTTTCGTTTCATCGAGTATCTAATCACAACGATTCTAAAAAGTTTCACTTTAAAAATCTCGTAAGAACGATTTCTGTAACGTTAGAACTAATAAAAGTTATAATTTGGAATTAAATTTTACAATCTACAATTACGCGATAACATTTCGAAATTTTGAATTATTTACCAGCTATTCTACGTCAAAGTAATTAACTCGCGAGCTAACAATCGTAGCACTAACGAGATCCAGAACGGTGCTCGACCGCGTGAAACACTTCTATGCACTATATAGCTCAGGGTTATTTGATTATTTTTAGGCTTGCATTCGAAACATACAAGATGAAAGTACTGGACTCGGGTTTTTATCATTTTTGTTGCTGTTATCAAATTTCTGCAGCCGTGCGTAGATTTACTCGTTTTACGTGGCTTTGGATGCTGTGACGTTGAAATATTTCAATCCTTAAAAATTTTTCTTTGTTTTCCAAATATGTATTTTTAACGCAAAAATGACGGGGTGTTATAAGTTTGACGTATCTGTGTGTTTATCTGTGTGTGGCATTGTAGCTCCCGAACGGATGAACCGATTTTTATTTTGTTTTTTTTTTGTTTGAAAGGTGAATTAGTAGGGAGTGTTCTTAGCTATGTTTGATAAAAATCGGTCCGAGATGGTCGGGGGTTTTTTATTTTTTTATTTTATCATTTGTTGTTATTTTGAATAAACGTGTATAGTGTTGGGATATATATAAGCAACGAAGCTTGTGTTATAGCTTACCAGATAGTTGTATGTGTAGTGTACACATATGTAAATTTTAAATACATACATACTTATTATAAATATAAACATCTCACAAAATTGAATATCCCCAGCGGGAGTCGAACCCGCGACCGCTGGCATAGCAAGTAGGGCACTACAAACTGTGCCAAACATGTCGTTATCCTCTGAAAAAGATTCATGTTACACGTTTACAGTAAGCGATTATGAAATCTACCACTTTGTTTTTCATAAATGATAATATAATATCTACTATATTAAAAAAAATAAGAATAAAGCATTTTAATAATCGGAATAAAAAAAAACATTAGAAAATCTTAAAAACAGAAGAAAAAAAACAATTCATTTCCTTTCATAAAATAAACAAAGGTTTTTCACGAAATTAACCATCAACTAGTTAAAGCGAATTCATTAAATTGCCACATCGTATTACTGAAAATTCACATAAAATACGGTTTGTGAGCGATTCTTCTGATTTCGAACGTTCATTTTATTCAAAAACTTCGAGTGGACCGTCCATTCGCGTGCAATTTTAAATTAAAATTCGATCTGCCAAATAAACCAAGAGAATTGCGAACCGACATAGGCAAAGCTTTAGTAACTTTTTTATTAATAAAAGAATAAGAATGCCGTCAAGTCGCGTGGGAATAATAAAAGGTAAGGAAAATTGATGAGAGCGGCGTGGCGTCTTGACGCCCCATGGTGTTTCTTTATGTTACCTGCGAGGGTATGGAGAATATTACCTTATTTACTACAAAGAAGTCTAACAAGATTGCTTGTGAACCTTTAAAATGTATGCGTTTTTGTATGGCTTTTATAATAACATGATTACTAATCATCAAGCAATATTTTAAATAAAACTACCTTTTCGGATTTTTTCGCGGATTTATTTGGATTGTTGGTTCCCGAAGTTTCGAATGCTTTACCACAATCGTGGTCACGGGAGAGACTGAGGTGTTAGATGTCTCGAAGGTATAATTGTTACGGACAGCCTACCCACAAATAACAAAATGAAAATTGCACCAATTACCTTACAATATTTTTTAACTTTAAACATTTTTATAATTTTAATTAGTTTTATAATTGAATATGAAATATTATTTATTCAATTTTTGCTGTTATTATTATCATATTTACTTATAGATCTATTTTATTCTTGAAAATTGTATACACAAGCTTGTAAATTATTTTTTTATTAAAATAAATATCAATATAAAGCTGACTTAGTAATTCAATATATTTCGCAACATTAATCGGACGTAATCCTTATGTAATCAAATGCATTTCAATTTGCGCCACTATATGGTACTTTCCTGTTTATTTAAAAACATCGGTTTTTACAACTTGAAAGGTACTAAATAATATTATTCCAATTTAGGTTTTAACTGAGCTTTGCTGTTTTACGTATAATACTAATATTGTTTGTTTGTACGTAGAAATATCTAAAAAAACAAAGTTCTAATGGAGGGCTATTACTTTTTTTTAGCAAAAATATATTTTTTATTACCTTACACACGAAAGGGTCCGTGAACGAAAACTAGCACAATCCACAAATTAAATAAAATTGGTTAAAGTTACCAAGCATCGCTATAACATAATTATTGCTAGAAACGATTTAGCAAATATTGAAAATCTTGTTAAAGTTTAAAATTCAGAATTCTCAAAGTTGATTTTATGCCCAACTTGCGAACTTTGCTAAACAAAAATGAACAGAAAGCCAACAGACACGCCTAAAAGAAGATTACGTAAGAAGCGCTTGTTTTAATGAAGAATTATTTTAATTGATTCTCCCATTTCTTATGAAATTCATGACCCATTTTTGTGGGCAGTCGCAATAAAGGCAAGCTTTTTAGGCTGATTAGTTTGCTCAAATATTACTCGGACTACGTTGATATTTAGTTGCTATACTTATTTAAAACAATTTTATATAATAATACCATTCTATTCTAAAGTCAGTAATACAAAAGTAATCTATACTTAATATTATAACTGTGTAAGTAACTCTGTCTGTCTGACTATAAGAAGTTATCCGCTGAACAGATTTTAATAAAATCTATCAAGAATATAGATTATCTTTTATTCTCTCTCCGGTTAACGTTGTCTCTAGCCTTATATTTGCCCTTGTAATTTTTTTTTGCTACTGATAATGTTAAAAAATAATTTTTTTTATTAAATTGGCTAACTTTTATAAATGAAATAAATGGATGATTTTCAAAAGTTATACACTAGTTCATTTGGTATTATCTTACTGCGGCATTCACTTTACATTATAAAAATTATATTGTGTCCCTCACAGGATGTCCCTTATCCCTCTAATTTGACATGATCTCTTTGACGTAACTAAAGATTATACTTTCTTAGATTTACGGAAATATTAGACATTTCGAATAAAATTATCTTCTCGGATTTTTTCGCGGATTTTTAATTATTGCAATCATCCCGTCAGCAGTCTCTCCCGCGACCATTATAATTGCTGTAAAGCATTCAAAACCAAAAATCAAAATAAATTCGCAAAAAAATCCGAAAAGATACATATAGTTTTATTTAAAATAACTAAAGATTTCTAAACTTTACATTGGATTTACGGATTTTATATTTTATTGGATATTACTATTTTATTAGATAATTATAAGCGAATTACAAATCAAATAAAAAAGCTGTGCCGACCTAATACATTGCATAAGAATCCACAAGTTTAAACACGGTTCTCATTTCATGCTCCAAAGAGTGCTATCTAAACTGTAAAATTTTTACTACCTCTACAAACGAGAAAATTCAAGATTTTCTCCTTATCTTTAAATTTCAATACGAAGTTAAGTCGGGCGGTCACCGTCAATTTTAACGGTAATCGAAGGGCGATGGCGTGTATATGGTTTTAGATTACAGAGTATGGCGCAGTTAAGAATATAACGGCAGTGAATATTCAAGAGTCTAAGCGTAGGGATCGCATACCTTGTTTTCATTAACATGATTGGCCTGACCCGGTTAAATTTCGAGCGTATGCGCTAACCGTAATGAGTAAACAGCTAGAGCAGAGTCAGCTTTGGCGTATTAGAATTGGGAATGTGTCATATTGAATTCCGATTTTGTAGATAATTCGTGATTTATATACATACTAGTAGATCCCGCGGCTGCGCTCGCGCTAAAACTACAAAAAAAAAACTCTAAAATGGTAGCTTTCATACAAACTTTCATTCGCCATTTTACCCCCTTATGGAATGAATTTCGAAAAATGCTAAAACACGTATTTAATTAATTGAATTGAAGAACAGTTATACTAAGTTTCAAGTGATTCTGATTATAAATATTTTTTTAGATTGTATTATAACGTGTTTTTCCGCGGGAAAAAGATAATCTGCCGCGGTAAAAAGCTATGTCGTTCTCCAGCCCTCCATCTATCTTCACACAAAATCATGCCAATCCACCAAGCCGTTTCGACGTGAAAGGAAGATAAACAAACAAACACACTTTCACATTTATAATATTAGTATAAATATTATGTAATAGATTGTTAATTCTTCGTTCTGTAACTCCTAAACGTATTTGAGAAATTTGCAATAGATATACATACATATTATAACCATGTAGGGAACTAAGTTATCATTCTACAATCATTGAAGAATGAAATTTAAAAAAAATATGTAAATGACATTTTAAGTAAAACTATTTTTTTAATCCTTAAAGATATTTATTCTAAATGTCAAATATTCGCGTAAATATAAGAAATTATTATGAGAAAGATATATTATGCTGGATGATTCTATAACATAACGTTTTGATTTGTCATATAAATACAATTTATTTGTTATTGGTCATTGATTGTAGAATTACATTTAGTATTTACGTAGTCGTTTACGAAGCTATAATTTATGTACATACATATATAAGTAACTTTTTATCAATGAATGACGCTAAAGCGGAGCCGTGAGCATAAACTAGTCAGATTTATGGCACCTAAATACGTAATATATACGAATATGTAAATGAAAATAACTGTGATCTCAGATTCTGTGACCACCACTTTAGGGAACGTAAGTTAAGATAAATTATACACTTTGTAGTTAATTATTACTAATTGTCATAACTTCTTATTAGTTTAACCATAATATATATTTTACTCAATTTGGTCTTCAATTTCAATAAGAATTTGAATGCATAAAAGTCTAACCCCAAAAACATTTTATATCTTTTTCTGCTATTGATTATTTCAACAAAGCGTGTTGGGCTTAATTTATACATAACCAAAACTTATTTAAAGTTACCAAACATTGACATAATTTATAAAGCTTTGCAACACAAGTTTATAATGAAAAGTAAATAAAATGTACCGCAATCGTGTTGACTGTATGTTAAATTGGTATTTTTTTTTCATGATAACGCTTTTTAATTGGAAGATGCATAACGCCAATTAACAAGCTTATATTTTTAAGCTTACTTCGTACAATTTTTTTAAGTTTTTATGCATATTGAAGGACGGCTTGGTGACCGATCGCTGTTATTATTGCGTATTAATAATATCATGGTGACGGAATCATATTGGAGTATTTAAATTATCGGTGTATATTCATTATTTGCAAGACTGCCCTTGATATATTATGTTAAATTTATCAATGTATTTAATATAACTATGAATGAATTAATAATAATAATATGATGAATTCGGAAATTTTTTTGTTTGTTACATTTTAAGCTGTAATTAAAGTTCAAATTTGTGAACAGATTCCTTTACGATTTAACTGTCCTATTTCCAAGTTGATAAATATATTATATGTATTTATAAACATATTATATTAAGAAATATATTATACACAGGGTCATTTTTAATTTACTGAAAACCTTTTGGGAATATACTATTTACATCATAACAACATCTGTAAGAAAAAAAAATATTTCTTAAATTTTCCAAAAATGAAAATATTTTTATTGCACCTTCTAAACGGTAAATCAATAGATTGCATTCAGTGATTACAAATATATTTTATATATTTAGCACTTTTTACGTCCCATGGCTGGGCACGGGCTACCATTGAGTTTATTCAAAGGGATCAAGTCATAGTCCACTAGTTATGCGTTATGCGATTGTCGGACATTGCAAATGTTTCGAAATTGGTTAGATTCTCTTAAATATATAGATTTACTCACAATATAGCTAGTGGTAATTCTATTAAAAATAAAGAGTAATTACCCGGGATTTGAATCCGTTTCACTTAGTTTTCTAAGCAAGCATGCTACCACTGGGCTATCATCACTGCCTTATAGTCATATATTGACGTTAATTTTAATTTATTTTTAGTAAAACAGTTTACCGTAACAAAATTTCGTATTCCGCATGTTTTGACCAATTTCTATTTAGGCTTTCAGTTAGCTGTGCGGTTTTTCAAATGCAACGAACGATTGTGGCTTGGTCGTTCGCCAATTGATCATTTTGTTGAGACGTGAACTTTTATTTATGTCGTTTAGCAGAGGGTTAATAAAAAGTTTTCTTTGAATTATATGTGCCTAATCTTACTAATATTATAAAGGTGAAAGTTTAGATAGATGTTTGTATATTTGTTACTCAATCACGCCAGAACGGCTGAATGGATCTGGATGAAATTTGGCACAGAGATAGATTATAGTCTGGAAAAGCATAGAAGAAGTCATCATTCATAAAAAAAATTATTAAAAATATAAAAGAAAAAACAATGTGGTAAAATGATAATAATTAATAATATGATCCTATAATGTGTTGACCCCAATAACCAGCTATCATTTTACCGCATTTCTCGTGATGCAGTCACAGACAGACAAACGGCAATTCAAAAAACTTAAGATTCCGCCTCTGTATCGATAATAATGATTATTTTAATAAGATTTTCCAAAAAATATTTAATGTACAGATTCGGCTCAGTTAGAATTTTATTATGTACCTACTTAGCTGTAGTTTGCTTCCCGATACAAACTTTCATCCCTATTTTTACTTAAGGGGTGATTTACGGGATTAAAAGTATCCTATGTCCTTCCCAGGATCTCAAACTATCTTTTTACGAAATTTCATCTAAATCGGTTCAGTAGATCCAGAGATTACTCCCTACAACGTCACAAACTCACAAACTTTACCTTTTTATAATATTAGTATAGATATGTATAGATTAAGGACTTATCCTTGCTTTTCTTGGGTGCTAATAATATCATCTCGCGTACAAAATTTCTTAGAAATCCGTTCACTTGTTTTAGGGTGAATGAGTAACAAACACACAAACATATAAACTTACGCGTTTATACTCGTAGTAGTATACCGATCGACCTTATTATTTAATTCATAAGATTCAATTTCGTATTTCAAACAATAAGCAATTGTAGCATTCCAAACAATAAGCAATATTTCATGTACGTGTTCATAATCTCACGAAAAGCACGCGACTTAAATCGTTTAGAAAGTTTTAAGTGGAAAGAAATTTTGCTACTTTTAAAATAGGGTTGTCTGGATTAGATCAGACGAGGATTGAATTTTTAATGACGATCACGTTTTCAGTTTAAACAATTAATTATAATTTTATTGTGTTTATTATTAGGAAGTTAATTTTGTATTTAATACTAAAATATTACGTTCATTCTTTTAAATCGAATGGCTAGCTTTTGCCACAAATTAATGTTGACGTGATTTTGGATGGCATCATATTGCATTAAAATATCCTCTATTTTGAAAGTCACGGGTTCTGTTCCCGTTTTGACAGGATAAATTAAATAAATTTTTTTTATGTAAATATCGCCATAAATACCGATTTTTGAAATATATCCATACAGATAAATAAAATTGAAGTGTCTGTTTGTATTGTCAAAATAACAGCTTTTTACCAAATGCATATTTTGAATTTTTGTCTATCTGTCTGTCTGTTTGTTCCGGATAATCTCCGAAACGATTTTAACGGGACTTTCACTGGCAGATAGATGTTATAAGGAGTAACTAAGGCTACTTTTATTTAAAAAAAAGTATTAGAATCCATGAAATTACGAATATATATATATATATATATATATATATATATATATATATATATATATATATATATATATATATATATATAATATCCTTCATAATCACATGTATCGTTAAAAGTTCGAACATCGCTTCAAAAATGAAACATCAAGTATTCCCTCTTTGACTTATTTTACGATCTAAATTGTCTACACCGTACAAGCCCTGTGACCTGAAAGAAATCATGCCGAGCACGGTTTCTTTTCTATTTTGCAAACAAGGTGCATTTACCGAGTAAACTAAGCGCAGTTTGAAAGGCCAGGATTTACGTAATGCTGGTACAAGCGAGTCAATTAAATACTGTTCTGATTTATTAAACTACGTTTTACCTATCTTTAACTTCGCCAGGATGCGCTAGTTTAATTTTATATTGGCATAATCAAATATTATATAAATATTATATTGGTCTAGATATACTCTCAGTTCTAAAACCTCGTGTTGAATATTAAGTAAATTTTAGCAATAGTCAAAATGTCTTGGAATGTGATTAAAATAACATAAAATCACTGTCAAGTATATAAGCTATTGGTATACACAAGATATACGCCAATCTATCGGTCCTTGTCTACGTGTGTGAAGAAAATATGTTTTAATATAATACGTACCCAAACAGACAGTAAGATATGACATAAAATATAATTATGTTCGAAATCATGTTGCACTTAATTATTACACTTACTACACCTGTTGGAATAAAATTTGATTGCTTAGACTGTCTTTAGAATACACGGAATATTTAAAAAGTCAATAAATTTTATATACGCAAGGGACGATAAAGAATTTTTCCTCACCATTTTACTAAATTATATTTTAAGATTACTTTGACATTTGTGCCTTTTGGCCTAACACTGCAGCTATAAAATAAACCACTTATAAAGGAAAAGAATCCATTAGTGCCTTCATCAACTTAAAACATTCCCCCATGGACTGTACAAAAGTTAAAAAAAAAAACGTATCTTTACTAAGTTGATAGTCGTTCTCTTTAAAAAATGGAGAAGATTAGTATAAAAATACAGGGGCAAACAAATTCTACCTTCCATTCTACAAAAATACCTCGCATAAATTATGTGTACTGTAAAGCCAATGTTTCGAGCTGGTAATAAGATGTCGGTAAGAAAATGACCGAGCATTTCTCGACTATATTGGTTCTTGGCTCTGCTTCAAGATGACTCACAATTTTTACCTTATAAAATTGTTATAAGAAGGCAAATTTTAATATTTCCACCGTTTATAAATATATAAGCTCGCTAACACGTGTATGCGGAAGCAAAGCGTTTAAATTTGAAGAGCATTTATAAGGTTTGGTATTTGTGAAGTATTTCACGAGGTTTTTTGCGAGGTGTTTTGTTCAATTTTAATGTGAAAAATATCATAAAAACACATTTTTATAGTCTTACTAGCAACTCACGCTTGCTCAGGTTTGTCCCTAGGTTACTTCCCCATACAAAATTTCATCCCCATTTTCACCCCTTTAAGGGATGATTTCCAGGAAAAATCTTATATCCTTCTTGGGGTCTCTATCTTTTTGTCAAATTTCATCTAAATCAGTTCAGTAGTTTCAGAGCCTATTCGGTACAAACAAACAAATCTTTCCTCTATATAATATTAGTACATATACATTAACTCGGTATGAGTGGGATGAATCGAATAAATGACCTAACCACTAGTTATGTATTTATACATTTTCAGGACTTATAGAAAAACGAATAAAGCACTTTTTTCTGCGATGGAATGATTTAATTGGACTCTGCTAGCGATACTCTATCGGAGAGTCTGATATTTTCCAATCTATAAGTTCAAAAATGGTTTCTAGAAACACATACTCGCATCTGCATGATGTGCATAGTACTTATGTTAAATGGATTTTTGCGATTTCTACTTATAAAGACTTCTATAAATATAATAAAATTCTTAGTTGAATCTGTTATATTAAATATTTTTATTGAAAATAGTCATTATTATCGATACAGGGAACGAATCTATAGTTTTTAGAATTTTTGCCTGTCTATCTGGGAACGCATGACGAGCCACTAGACAGATTTTAATGAAATTTGGTATGAAGATAGCTGGATATCCGGGTCAACATAGAATAAATACTTTTTACTGTGGGAAAATATTTAAACATTAAAACGTAGCTAGAGACGAACCCGAGCGGAGCGAGAATATGTCGTTAGTTAAATGGCATCCACACCCAACATTCCGTAACCCTATTTTATGTTCCTATGGAAACTTTAAAAGCTTACTCAAACTTATGAAATTAGTGAAAAATATCAGCCTCCACTGATTAAATAACCCTCAATGTAAAGAAAGGTACGAATAAGTTAAGGATGAAAAAACCCTACTTTTGTAAAAGACTAGCATTGCCCGCGGCTCCGCCCGCGTTCAGATGACCAAAAATCAAATTCTTAGGTTTTATATATTAGTATACTTTTACATTACAGTTTTTATATTTTTTCTCAGAAATGAGACATTTTCCCGCGGTAAAAAGTATCCTATATGTTGACCCGGATAACCAGCTATCACCATACGAAATTTCATCAAAATCCCGCCAGTGGTTTTTCTGTGATGCGGTAACAGACAGACAGATAGACAAAAATTCTAAAACTATAGAGGCGGCCTATATGTCCTATCGACAATAATGTTTATTTCAATAAGATTTCACAAAATATATTTAATGTACAGATTCGGCGTAGTTACAATTTTATTATATGTATAGAAAATGGTCCTACATAATAATACTTTTTTAGATTTACGCGAATGTTTGACATTTTTAAATAAAACTATATTGATTTTTGGTTCCCGACGTTTCGAATGCTTAACAGCATTCATGGTCACGGGAGAGACAGAGAGGGTCAGACCAAAAATCAAAATAAATCCGCGAAATAATCTGAAAAGATAGTTTTATTTAAAAAATTCCTAAATAATAACTAAGAAGTATACACAAATATTTTAATATTGTTTGTTATTTTTTAATATGTACATTATCTATAATATACAAAAACTATTCAATAAAACTTAATACATTTGCGAGATAATATCAACATATTTCAGATAAAAGAAAGTAAAAAATAATAACAAAAACATGAAATTTTAATTTAGATATATAGTTTCTTTGTACATTTCTTAGACACTTTTGGCAAAGTTAATACTAATAACAGTATTATGAAACCATCCCACGGGAGAGACTAAAAGTTTTTGATTATTCTGTCAGTATGCGAAACCTAGTCAGCGTAATACATTGCGGTCTTTGCCAGAAGCCTGTTTTGTATAAGTGTATATAATATATTTCTCTAGTCTCATTTAAAGAGTACACAGCACCATCTAGTTCCATGGTAAGCTACGAGGCTTGTGTTATGGATACCAGATAGTTGATACACTACATCTTTATATATATAATTCTTCTGTGAGTGTGTATGTCACTGAACTTCTCTCAAACGACTGTACCGATTTTGATGAAATTTTTTGTGTGTGTTCAAGGGGATCTGGGAATGGTTTAGATTCACAATTTGAATAATAATTTTCATCAAAATGGTCCAGAATGTTTTAGCTTATTAAAAAAAGTTTGAAATTTTCAAATTAAAGACGTGTAGACAGGACAACGTCTGTCGGGTCCGCTAGTATATTATATAATTTTAAGTACATACATATTATAAATATACCATAGAGCTTTACTCATACTTAACAAGAAAAAAAAAGGAAAACCTTAACTTCTTAAATTATTTGAAAATTTTGTGAGGTGTCATTGCCTGCCTTAATGCCCAGACATTTATTTTTATTTTCTTCTCTCTCTCTCTCTCTATGATTTTCTATTGAAGATTTTCCCTTAAATATATGCCTTTTATAGCGTAACCTAAGAATCAAGGCAAACATTTGTATGTTAAATAAAAATGAAAGGGTTGATGGAAAGCGAAGTAGATGGAAATCTCGAGGACATTCTAAGACTGCATTTATTAAGCTTATTTACAATCACGTCAAAATCAAAGAAATGAAAAGGGCATACAGACCTTTCTTTTTGGCACTCTTTTCTTAGTGTAGTAGTTTTGTTTTCAGAGCATTTATAAACCTGTCATCCCTAGGGACGCTCCCGAGCGAAGCGAGGTATAACACTTGTCTATACTAGTATTATAAAGAGGTAAAGTTTGTAAGTTTGTGATGTTGTAAGGGGTAATCTCTGGATCTACTAAACCGATTACGATGAAATTTGGTAAGAAGATAGTTTGATGCCTTGGGACATAAAATACTTTTTATCCCGGAAATCATCCCTTAAACGGGTGAAAATAGGGATGAAACTTTGTATGAGGTATCAAAAAAAAAGCAAAAAAAGAAAAAGCTTGGGATGAACTCGAGCGAAGCGGGAGTGAGTCGCTAGTATTATCATAAAAAGAAACTCCTGTACACTATTTTAAGTTAAGCCTACACTCTAAAGTCAAAACGACTGAGATAAACACGACACGGACTCTCGTTACGGTTTCACTTATCAGTTCTTGTATAATGTACTTTTGTTTTTCACTTTTCTTATCAAACGCCAGTTAGCATGCTACCGTGGGACAGTTTTAAACACTTTTTATTTACATACTAAAATTACGTTGCATATTTTCATATTGCGTGAAAATATATGTATATAATAAAATTGAAACCAATCTGAATCTGTACATTAAATATTTTTTTGGAAAATCTTATTGAAATAGCAATTATTATTATCGATACATAGGTCGATATAGTCTGTCTGTCTATATGGGAACGCATCACGAGAAAATCACTGGACGGATTTTGATGAAATTTGGTATGATGATAGCTGGTTATCCGTGTTAATATATAGGATACTTTAAAGATACTACGGGAAATTATCGCATGGCTAAGAAGTCTATAATAACTATTAAAACGTATCGATAAACGTGAACGTATATAAATGTAGTATTATTTATAATAATGTAAAAGGCACAATATAATGAATGGTTAAAGATAAAGAACAGTTTCGTTTATTTTTCATGAATTATCTTCTCGCATAAAACACATATCACTTTTCTTTAATTGGATCTATACATGAAATATATTTAAATTTTTTTTTACACTGCTGGCTTTACTCAAGTGTATAGAGATATTATCCTCAAATTATCCGGCACTGCTTACTCGTCGCTCTCATAATAATATCTTATTTGTGTGAACATGTAACACTTTAAATAAACCTATCCTATATATCCTATATATCTTTTTGGATTATATTTTTTTGTATAATTGAGTGAGTGGTCACTGTCTGTAATAGCTACATAATACAAGTTTGGAGATGTTAAATACCTTAGTTTTTCCTGTGACTACGTTTGCTGTAAAGCATTAATGTTAGGAGCCAAAAATCAAATACGCAAAAAAAAACCGAAAAGATAATCGCTGTCATGTTAATTGTTAATTAATAATTTTATTATAATAATGTATTGATTAGCGACGTTTTAACGGTTATTATGAAATAAATAGACTATATACTGTATACACATATGTATAAAATAAACAGCTTTGAGCTTTTCGATTATCCAGCTGTTTTTTGGGTTTGCTCTATTTTTTTTATACTTAAACCATCTTTTTTTTTTTTTTTAACGTTGGGTAATGCATTTACGCACGAAGTGTGGGACTCACAGGCGAAGCCAGTACTACCCACTAAAACCCAACAAAACCTTCCCCCGTCTTAATGGGGCGTCGCAGGATCGCTTACGCATTCAACTACGACGCCCCGAAATACTTAAACCACCCCTGACACAACCCCAACAAAACAAAAAAAGAATTATTCAAATCATTCTAGCTGTTTTTGAGTTTTAGCGAGACTAACGAACAGCAATTAATTTTTATATATATAAATTATTCTTAAAGAATAGCCATAATTGTGACGTGAATTAAAGAAAATCAAGAACACGTATGTACATAATAATAGCATATACTTGTATGTATAAGTTTAGTATATATATAGCATAAGGTTAGATATTGTTTGTGTTAACTTTCGATTTAATTTACAAAACATGTAGATTGTTATTTTGTTATGGGTTAACAATTTTTACAATTCTATTAAAATGTAAGGTTAAATATAAAAATAGACAAACCTCATTTATCCCTTAACCCTCGTGAATCACTATATATTTTCACGTCATAAACACGTATTGGAAATTCATAACCTCTTCTTTTGGCTCCAACAAACTGTTAAAATGGCTGGGAAAGATTTTGTACGTTTGAAAAATGACAGCTCTGCCTTCTCCATTTAGAAAGGTCTTTCTTGAGTCGTTTTGCTTCGGGTCGAGACGATTCAATAAGTGTTAACCACATTAAGTCAATCTTAAGAATTCAATTATTACCTTTTATAATTGTAAAAGTTTGTTAATATGTTTGTTACTCATGCTGTAAAGGCTATAGGAATTTCAGGGAAATTTGGAAAAAAAGATACCGTATATCGTAAATTAACACGTCGGTTACTTTTTATCGATGTATTTACTGTACGAGTGCAGCTGCCGCCAAAACTAATGTTTTTATATCTCTTCTTCGCAATAAGCATTAAAAACCTTACTTAGAAACTTTTCTTTAAAGTGAACTAAATTTCGCATGTTTATATGTTTTATAGAAGAATATTAGCGAAACTATTTTCGTAATATATATCAGCATCCTAATATCTTGATACAACAATATCTGTTATAAAATATCAAAAAATTCACATCAACAAATGTGACTTTAAAGTAAGATCTTAAGAAGAAACAACGGTAGCAACATAATGTAAGACAAAAATCTAACACATTGTAAGTCAAGACCTCAAAAAGCTCCGTGAGTGTACAATCCCATTAAGCTTCCGGTCACAAGTCGAATAACGTTAAAAATTTTAAAATCGAAATCGATTTCTCTCGACCTGATTCGTGCCTTCCATTCACCTGTAGAACTCTGAGAAAAGCTGCCACGACGTAATTCAAAATTCGGTAAAAAGATTTCCTTTCTCTGACATTTGTAATAACGAGTTATTTGGGGAATTTACGTCGGAGGCAAAATTTCTACGTGATTTTTTAATGATGTCGCTTTAAATGTAGATCATGACTGCCTTTTGCATCTTTGATTTGTCATCTGAATCTTATCTTTGTACTTATTAAATATGGCTTATATACATATATTTTTAATAATTAATTAATGCATTGTATGTATGTTATAATAAAAACCTTTATTTAAGGAGCTTTATAAACGTGTTTTTGTTTTTGGATTTTCTGTTTATGGTTTGAAGTCCATTTTTTACACTTGATGATGTTCATAACAAAATTTAAGTAATAATATTTTTTTTCATATACCAAATATTATTTATAGATTTTATAAATATAGCTGGTGGTGTCAATTGCTTGTACAAAAATTGTCTAAAAAGTTTAGATTATTAAAAGAACGGTCCTTACATCTGTAGGCATTTTAAAATAAAAAAAATACCTTTTCTACACGATATTGGCGAAGTAATGTGTATAAAAGCCAAATAACAAAGAGTTGAATTAAATTGTACCTTAAATATTAAAACTAAACTAAAACTTAGTAACAAATAATTATAGTATTTATAATAATAATAATCATTTATTGCAGGCAACACCTATAATATGTACAGAGAAAAAAATAAAATTCCAATTAAAATGAAGAATAATAATAATATATATAAATAATTTTCTACTGTTGATGAACAGACAGCCAATACGAAAATATTGCACAGTCCAAGTATTGTTTATAATATGTAGGTATATAGCAGAGATTTTGATCTGTAAACATGGAGATAATATGGACGTGCCGTAGTATAACAATCTAGTTAATTTATCGACTGACGTATGATTGTATAATATATAAAGGAATACAACTAATCCAGTACGTTGAAATTTTCCCATGCTACTCGTAGTTCTATTTTAAGTCATTTAAGGAGTTTCTTAAACTTATGAATTTACTGTTGAAATAAAAGCTCCATTCTACTCGTTAAATAGGGAATATATTCGTGTGATTTAAATAAAGGTGAATTATATATATTTTTGTCTTTATTGCTTTTAAATTAAGCCTATATCAATATGTTTTAATGTAATTTCTTTTTAATTAAGAAAATAATTATTAAAAAGTACAAATATAGGTGGCAAATTTAAATTAGTTGAAACGCGGCCATCGGTCACACCGAATATGATATCAAAGTATTATAATAACAGAGCGATTAGCGATTTTGTCGCTGCAAATTAAATTTGCAATTTTTCTATGTATAATACTTTGGCATATCACCAAGAGCGCGAAGTGCGAAGCAAAGTATCCGTTCAGTATATTTGTTATTTTTCTTAATATTAAATTTTAGTTTTTTTGGAGCTGGATGTTTTTTGTACAATTATATAACGATGTTAGCTACTGTATAAAAAAAACACGCATAATACCTATTTCTTTAAAAAATAACACGAGTCTTTCCCGTGACCATGTTTGCTGTAAAGCATTTGAAACGTCGGGAACCAAAAATCAATATAAATTCGCGAAAAAATGCGAAAAGATAGTTTTATTTAAAATTACTTCTTACTATTCGAATTTTTAGATTCAAATAAGTAAAATATAATCGGTTTTCTAAAATAATAACTTTGAGAAATAACAATGATTGTTAAGGGGTGAATATCAATAGCATGCAAGAAGTGCGTGCTTCAACTAATCGCGCTGTCAACCACAGATGTGGTGTAACAATTTCTAACTAACGTGCTCAAGCTTAAACTTCATTTGACAATATAGAATAATTTATAAGTATTTAGTGGTGTCATATTTTTATACATATATATATATATATATATATATATATATATATGTCTACGTATGTATTCATTTGTAAATCTTTTTAAAGTTGTTTGCACCTCTTCTTTCTCTCTTTCTATCTACCCAAAGGTTGCCAGGAAGAGATCACTCTCTAGCGATAAGGCCGCCTATTGTACAAAATCTACTTTAATTTGTTTTTACTATTTAATATTTATAAATAAAATAATGGTGTGAATATTTGTATATCTTTTTGCTCATGTGACACTAAGATACAAATTTTCTGGCAACAGATTCTGGCTTCGACCAGGTTTTATAAATGATTTTACTATGATTATAAGCTCATGTCAATAATTAACCAGACCATAACCATATAAGAATGAAGAGAAAACAAACATTCATTTTTATATAGATACCTAGATAGATGATGATCTCAGTTTGAATGGCGTGGTTTATGTATTAAACACCAATATTCAACACATCGCCCAAAAACCGGCGGAAATTAAAAAACGTTGTACATATTGGATACGTCAGCTACTTTGCTATTATCCATTCGACTATATTCCTTTACTTTTTACAGTATAATAAAAACTTAAAAAAAAACCGAATTCGAGGCACTAAAATGTAAAAAATAACTAAACGGGGGTTTTCATTTAGAATAGATACCTAATCAGATATTTTCGAAGTTGGTGTCGGTGGAAGTTTGAGCGTTTTTTGAAGTCGGTTAAAAAAGAAAATTGTTTGTATTTTTGTTTACGAAAGTGTCTTTTCAAGTGTGTCGCATACGTGTGACTGTGAAAGGGTGAATGCCAATAGGATGCAGGAAGTGCTCTATACTTCGACTAATTGGGCTGTCAACCGCAGGTGCGGTGTCGCGCTTCCGTACGATAACTTATATTTGCTTTTCAGCTCTAACTTAATTGACAGACTTACATAGCCGTGTGGCGTAGAGTAAGTTAATCAGATTGAAAGGTGTAAAGTTTATCTAGTATAGTGCTAGTGATTTTTTACAAAATTTGCGTGTCTAGAAGTAAACATTAGATGTAATTGCCAATACCTTTGAAGTGAAACTTCTTTAGAATCGTCATGATTTGAAATTCGATGAAACAAAAATGTGACACGAGAAAGAGACAAACAAAAATATATAGGATTAAGGCGGCGAGAGAATGAGATAGAATATTTTATTTATTTATTTAATTGTTGCCATGGTAACCGTTGTTATTTGTCTAACAAATGATATATAATATTATATTCTTTCCGTATATGATATTGTATAAATATATGATTGTAACATGCCTAATATGCCTTGTTTAATAATTGATTTGTTTTAATTTAATTGCCATATTTGCCAAAGAAGTTTTTCTTCAACCGCGTGTAAAGGTTACACGCACCCATTTTTTTAATTAAAAAAAAGAAAAAACAAAGGAACACTCTTTGGCGCTTATAACATTTAGTAAAGATTATAAGCTATTATATAATTAAATGCGAATGAGTAATTACTAGGATATTATTATGTATTATTTAGTTAACGTTTAGAATTTTTTATAGTTCACGATCATGAAACACTACTTCCGGTTTTTTTAGTAGTGACGGTAAGTCAATTTAGATCATTTGTTCTATTATATAAGCTTAAAAAGTAAAAAAAATGTTTTATATATAGCGTAACAAAAGCGGGTTCAAACCGCGGATCTCACATCTCTGATATTTTCATATGCGAATCATTTTCAACATGATTACCGCTTGTCTTACGTTGAAGGAAAGGAAAGCGTGGTCGAATATGGCCTGATCGGTGATCCCCCTTGGATTCAAGGGAGGCCCATATCTAGCAGTGGGACGTTAAAAAGGGCTGAATGCGTATGTATACGACAAGCATTTTACGTGTCTTTTATTGCACTTCTATTTATGTATGATTGTACTGATCGCAAAAATCGTAACGTGATGCTACCTTTCTCTATATATATTAAAAAAAATGTATTGCAAATAATATGCAACAGTATTTTCAAATATGATTGATAATTTCAGAGGTTATACCATTTTAGCAAACAAACATATTTATTTATCTTATAATATTTATAGAATACATTTCATACTATTATTTAATATGTAAAATTTTCGTATCAAAGTATTTGTAACAAAACTCCTCCGAAACGGCTTGACCGATTCTTATGAAATTTTGTGTGTATATTCAGTAGGTCGGAGAGAGAAAATAGGAGGTAAATTTTTTTTCGTACCCCTAATTGATAATGATGGTCCACCCTAGAAATTTTTGTTAATATGATTAGGCATTAAAACCGGCATACAAACCTAAAATTTCACTAGGGATGAACCCGAGCAGAGTGAGGGTGATTCGCTAGTATGAAGATAAAATTTGTACAATTTTTGGTTAACATTTTTGGTTTTCTTTACTGAGCCACTGAATAAACTGTAACATTTTGCTACCAACAGAAAGCCTAAATAAAGCATAATTTTGTAGCAATCCTGTATTTTAGTTGAGCTATTCATACATAATGTCAAATGAAAACACAATAAGATTACTGATATACGTATACTACGGCTTGACAAAATGCTCGCTCAATGTTTACTGTTAATTAATTGTTTCAATGGCAACACAACGCTTATTTGTTCTCGCTCCTCAATCTCACTCACGTCACCAGATATTCTGAATGGGTCTCATATGACGGAATAATTTCAAGCAACTTGCCTTGATAATATCTTCCACCCGTCTCATTCAACGCTGTGTTTATGTCACTGTCATATAACACGTATATTGTATAATAAAATTTAGTTATTATAATGAATAATAAGTATAACTACAAATAGCGATGCAACAGTTTAATAGATCTTTTTGAGAGGAATAATTACGTATTACATTGTTTTCATATAACTTTACTGTTTTTTTTCTTAGATTTACGCAAATATTTATTATTTTAAATAAAACTATCTTTTCGAATTTTTTCGCGGATTTATTTGGAGAAAACGTCTGGAACCAAAAATCCAAAAAAATCCAAATAAATCCGCAAAAAAATCCGAAAAGATAGTTAGATTTAAAATAACTTAATTGGTTTGGTACTCCAATAAAGCTCCCAGTCTTGACGATTTTTTTCGACATATTTATCAACCATTTAATTTACACAAAACTTACATGAATTACACCTGAACTCATGAATTACTCTTCTATTGGTGAAAACTGTATGAAAAAAAAATGGTAGTTTTTGAGTTAATCGCGTTCAGAGAGACAGGACGCGGCGGGGGGTTTATTTTATAATATTTAGTTATTTGAACATAATAATATATTGTTTTGTGACATGAGTTTCTTATATATTGTACACGTAATAGGTTTCATCTTATAAGAGATTAAACAGGCAAAGGCAAATAAAAATAATCTATACATATAATGAAAATCCAGTGGTTTTTCCGTGATGTGGTAACAGACAGACAGACAGACAAAAAATCTAAAAACTATAGATTTGGCCTCTGTATCCATAATTTAAAATTTAATGTAGAGATCGACTTAGTTAGAATTTTATTATATGTATAGATTTATAAGTATAATCAAACTTAATACTGTTCTAATCTACCCCAAGTTTACGTACATATATGCATGTATATACCATCGTAAATATAGCGGAAAATAAACCCGTAATGCACTTCAAAAACTAACCACTCACTGCGCTAAAACCGAATTCCTATATTTCCAAATTCGTATCCACTTCACTAAATCATATATAGAGATCACCAGCCAAATAACATTAACAAAATAACTCAGTAGATTCCAATTACTCTACCCTCCATTGGTTTTAATGAAATCTGCGCGATGGCGTCTGACGACTTGCACAGGTGTATTTTCGTTTAATAAACGTAGAGATGAAAGGTCACCCCGGTATCAAGGGTCGAGGACAAAGACGCTAACCTTTTTGCCCTTTTTCCTTGTCTTAAGATAAAAAGAGAAAGTGGATTGAATGCATAGATAGCCGTCACCCATAAAGAGATTGAATCAAGATTATCCTAAAATAAAGAACGGCCCTCACAGTTTTTGTTTAAAAGGTTTTTTACAGGTGCCTTAAATTTTTTTTCTTGAATAATTTAAATCTCTTTGTTTGTTTTGCTTTATTTTTTTTATGTTAACGCTATTTTTTGTTGTCTGTTGAAGAAAAGTAATGTATCTTTTTTTTATAAGGCTTTTGGGTGATAGTATTCAGGCTATGCGATAACGAAGAAAATAAATTATAATGTAATACAGCCTAATCTATACCTATAATAAAATTCCGAGTCGAATCTGTACATTAAATATTTTTTGAAAAATCTTATTGAAATAGTCTTTATTGTCGATACAGACGCCGGATATAGAGGCCGCATCTATAGTTTTTAGAATTTTTGTCTGTCTGTCTGTCTGTCTGTCTGTCTGTCTGTCTGTCTGTCTGTCTGTCTGTCTGTCTGGGAAAGCATCACGAGAAAATCGCTGGACAGATTTTGATGAAAATATATACGTTACTTTTTACAGCAGAAAATATCTCATCTCTGAGAAATCTATACTAAAAGTTAACAAGTAACTAGGGAGTAACTCGAATGGAGCGAGGGTGAGTCGCTAGTATTAAGTATATATACATAAGTATAATGAGTTTTTGTGGGCTGTATTATAATGTGTTTTCCGCGGGAATGAGATAATCTCCTGCGGTAAAAAGAATGCCTTAAAATATTTGTTTTAATAGCCTAGAATAGCCGTTAAAATGCATCTAGCGGGCGACCCGATGGTGAGTTAGAACCTATTTTATACTAGCACTGCCCGCGGCTCCGCCCGCGTTCATATGACCAAAAACTAAATTCTTAGGTTTTACATATTAGTATACTCTTACATTGCCGTTTTTGTATTTTTTCTCAAAAATGAGACATTTTCGGTAAAAAGTATCCTATATAACCAGCTATCACCATACCAAATTTCATCAAAATTCCTCCAGTGGTTTTTCTGTGATGCGGTAACAGACAGACAAACATTGTAAAAACTATAGATTCGGCCTGTGTATCGATAATAATGCTTATTTCAATAAGATTTTTCAAAAAATATTTAATGTACAGATTCGGCTTAGTTACAATTTTATTATATATATTGATTATGCTATACGATTCACAATAATATTTTCGTACCTAACATTTATCTTCCTTTTGCGTGTAACCTATTCCTATATAGTTTTTCGCATAAAAGCTCACATTATGAATATTTAAGCTTCAAAACATGATTTTAGCATGATTTTCTAAATGCGTATCAAATATTATTTTATTATATTTATGGATATAGCCGTATTATTATATATTGTATATATTATAGTATTATATTTATATTATAAACGTGAAAGTTTGTGAGTATGTATGGATGTTTGTTACTTTTTCACGATAGAACGACTGAACGGATCTGGATGAAATTTGGCATAGAGATAGATTATAGTCCGGAATAACACATAGGCTACTTACTATCCCGGAAAAATGTACGGTCCCGTGGGATAGGTTTGTATCTAGTTTCCTAAAGGTGAACTTGAGTGAAGCCGCTAGTCTGTAATAAATTGCAATGCATAAGAAATATTTAATGACTTAGATTTATTTTCACTTTCTTCATTTTAACTAGATGTGTTTGTTCGTAATGGTTCTAGTTAAATACTTCTTCTTTTCTTGTTATATACTTTAATTTTAATAAGCTAACTAGCATTATACCTGCCTTAAGAATCTGTAAGCGGTGAAGACTTAATTTAGTATGTAAAGTTTTTATTTGTTTTTTTTTAATATATACAACTAAATACAGTTTGGCTTCCAAGTAAATATTTTGATATAAACAAAAAAGGTTATATAATGTAAATTGTAAACAAACATGTCGATCGTTCTATGACTCAGCTCGCTCAAAGGGGTGTGCATGTTGGGAATTAGGACATGGGCAAATAGTATGACGATTATTAATTAATTAAAGTAAAATTGAGTATCTTTTAAGTATATAGGTACATTTTATTATAATTCTCACATAAAAAAAATATCTAAAAATATCTTATTTTTCTCCAGCGATCACTTTTCTGAAGACAATACCTAGCTATTTTAGATAAGGATTTGTAGTGATATATTTTTACATGGAGTACTTTTTTGTTTGTAATATATTTACTTTTTTATTTAAACCCGAGTAAAGAGTACGCAATATTGTTCCAATGAAACGTTAATAACTTAAACCGTACTATTGCTTTAACCGAATAAATTGTTATTTTAATTTTGTTTATTCTATCGCTCATATTTTATGAAACTCACGAATGAGTGCTTCTTTTACCATCATTTTGTACAATATATATTTCAATAAAGCATTCCAATATGTTACAATACTTAAAATTATTGTTGTTTAACAACTCATTCACGTATAATAAACAATAATTAATTAGTATTAATTATTATTTTTATTATTCGTGAATGGGTACCTTAACATGTGTTTAAAGGATGTCCAAAATGTAAAATTTATATTTATATAAATATGAACTAGATGTACTATTATGATCAAAATAAGAAATAGTTATCGATTATGAGTTCATTGTATGTATTCAGCCCTTTTTTTAACATCCCACCGCTGGGCACGGACCTCCCTTTTATAACAAGGGGAATCAAACCTTAGTCTACCACGCTGGCAAAGTGCAGGTGGGCGGACTCAAATATCTTGCGAAGGTTCTATAAGACATGCAGTTTTTCTCACGATAGTTTCCTTCACGGTAAGGCAAGTGGTAAAAATGTTGGAAATGATTATGTAAATATCATGGATAAGAAACCCGGGAAATGAACCCGCTTCACTTGGTTTCCCAAGCGAGCGCGTTACCACAAGGCTTCCACTGGCTGCACTTTGAATGAATTTAATGTCGTCAGTTTCACGATTATGTTACTGCAATTAGATATGCCGAGCAATTATTTATCTTTGAAATGCAGTTTACGTCAGAATACCCGTTTGCACTACCTGATGAAGCTTAGACTACAAAACTTTGATTTCTTTTCAACCGTATAATTGAGCGGATAATATCTTAGAACTCCAATAACTTTGCTTTGTGCTCTAACAACGACTCGTTTAATTTCCTCTCCATTTTAATTTTTCCCTTAACTGACAATAATTTTCAAAAACTTTTGTCTTATCGTCCTGGTATGACGTTTATAAATGATTGATTCGGCTTTTGTCTTAAGAATTGGTAATAAATATTTTATCTTTGTTTTAAGTGAGACCATTTCTTAGGGAATACGCTACGAGAACTTTTAAAGAAAATCAGTGTACTTACGGTTGCACCGCAATATCTGTATTATAATATTACTAGCAGAACCTGCGGCATCGCTCGCGCTAAAATTACAAAACTCTAAAATGGTAGGTTTCATAAAAATTTTCATCCGCTATTTTACCCCCTTATGGAATAAATAACGAAAAATGCGTAAACACGTATTTAATTAATTATATTAAAGAGCATTTATACCAAGTTTCAAGTAATTCTGATTATAAATATTTTTTTGGATTGTATTTTAATGTAGGTATTTTCCCGTGGGAAAAAGATAATCTCCCGCAGTAAAAAGTAGCCTATTTCACTCTCCAGCCCTCGAACTATCTCCACACAAAAGAAAGAAAGATAAACAAACAAACAAACAAACAAACAAACAAACACCCTTTCACATTTATAATATTAATAAGTATGGATGTTTGTCCGAAAAAACATTCATTGCTATTTAAGACACAGTGACAGACATGGAATAAATACTAGAAATAAGGATAAACTGATAACGCCTAGCTTTCGCCTTCAGGAAGTGAATAGATCGTTTAATATGTATATATTAAGTCAATTGGAATAAAGTATAATTTGATTTGATAGAAAATACTTTACTTATACCTACTATAAAAACTTATTTAAATACTGTTTATACAGCATCAAAAAAGTTCAAAATTAAAAATAATTTTAAAAATGTATATAATATAAGAATTATATCAAAATAATATTTTCAAATCAAATATTTTCCGTATGGTTCCAAGTGATCCTTATTTACATTCTAAATGTGGCCGTCCAACACGTCTAACCCGGAGGTCATCCACAATTTCCACAACTTATTAAGTATTACCATCACACCCTCATCCCGGCTAAGTGTACCCAAGTGGCCGCAGTTGGAGAGATCTGCTTTTTCTTGAATTTTTAAACTCGCTTTAATGCTTACATAAAGTTGAACTGGTATAAGAAGTACGAACATGTAATATTCATTATGAATATTTATTGAACTTAAATTTTAGTGCTTTCGTAACGATTTTCTTTTTAACGAATATGTTTATATAATTTTTTTGTTTATTTATTTAGCATTTACAGCTAATAATATATGTCATAAATGTAGGATTAAAAAAACCACTTAGGTTTGACTTCAATGCTACCACTAGTTAGTGTTAGTGTTAAATTTTACATCTATACTAATATTATAAAGAGGCAATTTGTTTGTTTGATTTTTTGTTTGTTTGAACGCGCTAATCTCAGGAACTACTAATCCAGTATGAAAAATTCTTTTTTGCATTAGAAAGCAAGTTTATTGAGGAAGGCTATAGGCTATATATTATTATCATGTGTTAATATATTTTACTTATTTATATAAGTATGTTAAGACAAACACAGCACATATAGAAACGTGTACCTGTAGTAACGGAATATTTAATATAATCAACATTTTAAATAGATTTTCATACTTTTACGTATACTTCCGGGCATTACAATACTTCGAATGCTTAAGTATTTTTAAATAGTAAACTATATAGACAGAAACTAATAATATAACAATGCGAAATGTTTGTTAGTTTGATCTTTTTTTTCTTGTAGCATACAGATAATTTTTGAACAGGAAAGTGTCATAAGTTACATACCAGGTACATGTAAAGTCTCCGTAGACGAATAAGCTTCTGTGAAAAGTTGCTTAACAAGGGCGTTTCACTTGTTCATACATTTTCCTAAGGTAGTCATTAAAATTATTAATGATTATGTACAAAGAATAAAGTGTTTAATAAAAATATAATTAACATGACACAAATTGGATAGCGACACTAAAAATCACAAATATATTTATGCGTTACTAATCGTTATATCATTAAATTTAATGACTACATATATACGTATTCTATTTCCGTAATAATTAATATTACCCTACTTGTCATAACATGTCATTAAATGTTAAATAGAATGGTTTGGGAAGTAGGTTAAAGAATATTCATTATCATATACGTAATAGGTAAAGCTATTTAGTTCAATACTCAGTTTTAATGTTTATTATATCATATGAAACTTCCAATTTCGTTAAGCTCATTTTGATGATATTTTTACATTGTATTATATACACACAGTACGTTTTAATTTTTTTGAGCGGGACCCTAATTTATTTTCTAAAATGTAAGTAGCCAAAGTTACTTCCTTATAACATCAGCTATCTGCCAGTGAAAGTTTCCTCAAATTCAGTTCATCCGTTTCGGAGATTAGCCGGAACAAATAGAAAGACAGACAAAAATTGTTAGAATTGTGTTTTTCTTATAAGTACCGTATATAACTACGTATGTATTAAAAAGATGTTATTTTGACATTACAAACAGACACTTCAATTTTATTTATTTATCTGTATATATTTGTTCTAGCAACCGACTACCTTCAAAATTTGGGTGCGGGCGTACTACCTTGCTTCCTTCCAATGCTTTCTTTAATGAATTTACGCAATATACTAAATACTAGAAAAATAATCCTATTTTTCATGGGTAATAAAAAATTTAAGCCAATAAGCTTTTGGTACTCTTTAACTCACGAAATATCGACCTGATTGAAGATGCTCTTAGTATCTAATAATTTTACAAAATAAGGGCATGTATAATATAATTATTTTTAAAAACAACAAGTTTCACTCTTTATAATAAATATTATATTATTTAAAAAAACAAATATCTAACAAAAAACTTGAAAAGCTTCGAAATTGTAGCGGAAACAGCAACAAATCGTCTCGATTTTGACATTAACACTGTCGTTGTACTATTCGATATTTTGTTATGATATTTGCTATAAAAATATTGGTGTTGGCAGTGCGGTTGTAGGATGATGTTGTATGGCCACAATATTCGCCGCGGGCAGATATTCGTCCACAATACGTGGTTGCTTGACATTAAGCATTTTAGTAATATTTTGCTGAAACTTTTCCTGTTATTATCCATTCAAATCTATATATCTTTTCAAAAAGTAAGATTAATATATTAAAGCTTATTTATTAGTACTGTATTAATATACTATGTATACTATTAAGTAGATTTGCTTCTAAAAATCTCTATACAGTATATCATATTATGATTAGAGCTTAAAGCTATGCGCAGTTCCGCTCACACGGTTGATAGGTATAGATTAACTTACGTTGCTTAGAAATACTGTTGCTTAAAATCGTCTTAGAGACTTTATATATTGTACTTATATCTTACAGTCAATGAACAAAAATGATTATACTTCTTCATAATAATGTGGCGTCGTCAATAGTTCATAAAAATTATTTTTGCCCATGACCCCACTCGCGTGGTAGGCCTTTTAGATAAGTTGATTTCTAAATAAGCTGGCTATAATCGATATCGCTAATAGAAAGCAAAAGAATCAATGGAGATGGAAATCTGACCATGGGTTAAATTGATTAAATAATGTCATTTCTATACATTTTGTACTTTTCTATTAGCTAAAATGGTTGGAAATGCTCATATTTTGTGTAAAACCTCAATGCATGTGCTATTTTCATTCTGAATTTCACTCATGTAACGGATTAACAAATCGCTCATAAACTTTTGTATTTATAATATCATATAATATTTATTAAACACAATTTTTACTCCTTAACTCTAATAACTACTATCGTTTCCCAACACTTAAAGCCAGTTTTCGAATCTTAAACCATACAATTTTAAAAAGATAAAGCTATGAAAAAATATATGATATGATAAACATGAATGAGACTTATTTATTAATTCAAGCAGCTGTAATTGAGGTCAATGAATGTTCTTAACATAGATTTACATAAAATTAGCCACAATTAAATAATAAATCGGCCCCTCAAAAAGTACCCACGTTTAACTTAGTTAATTATTTTGATTCATTAGAGCTTTTTCACTAATAGGAAAAAACATTCATATTTCTTCATTTAATACGACTCTTATACCGTAACTCAAGGTTCTTTCATTCTTTTCGTGGAAAAGGAAGATTTCGAGGAAAATAGTATCTAAATAACACATTATACGATTATTCAGGGAGCAGTCAGCGTAATGAAGTGCGTGTCGACGGTAAATTGTACCATACTAAAAGTAGAATAATAGTTTTCTATCTCACTTTAGGACTTTTAAAATGCCTTGTAATAGTAAAAAAACGTATGTAAGATTACATTATTAACTTATATAAGTATTTTTTATTGTTTTTTTTTAATAACTTTTACTGATGAACAAACGAGAAGATTTACAAGAAAAATCAGCGGCAATAAACATTTTTTAATGTAAAAAAAATTTAGAAGTTACATACATATATAATATATTCAGACCTTAACATTTAAAAATTAGTATGTACAAACTGACTAAAATACTTTTTTATTTATAATATTATATAATATAAGAATTGTATATAATCCTATACTTTACTAATATTATAAACGCGAAAGTTTGTAAGAATGTATGTATGGATGTATGTTTGTTACTCTTTCACGCCAGAACGGCTGAACGGATCTGGATAAAATTTGGCACAGAGGTAGATCATAGTCTGGAATAATATATAGGCTACTTTTTATCCCGGAAAAATATACGGTTCCCGAGGGATAGATTTGTTTATGTTTTTCTATTAAATTGTTGGGACATACGTTGGGATAATACGTTGGGACATTAACACACAGCGTCATCTAGTTCCATGGTAAGCTACGAGGCTTGTGTTATGGATACCAGATAGTTGATACACTACATATATAACTTTAAATACATACATTTTATAAATATAAACACCCATGACTGGAGACCAAACATTCGTCATCACACAAATGAATGCCCCCAGCGGGACTCAAACCCGCGACCGCTGGCACAGAAAGTAGGGTCACTACAAACTGAGCCAAGCGTGTCGTGTTATTTTATATTAAAGTATTTACTCGTACTATCGAGTATTTACAGTTACAAAACAATTATTCTTATATTAATATATGTGTGTATATAAAAAAAATCGCAATTATATTATAGCTTAAGGCACAACTAGTCAAGAGCAAGAATTCAATTAAAATATTTGTTCAAGAAAGAATTCTAAATTATAAATTAAAATAGCTATTTTCAAGTCTGCAAGTTATCTTCTTTCATATATTAAATGCTTTAAGAACTTTTCTAACATTATGTTTTTAATAAAATAAAATATTAAGAATTTTATTTATCGTTAAATCAAAAGTTTTTTGTTATATGATATGTAGTTTATAGCCTTCCACAATGAAATATCTAATGCAAAAAGAATTTTTCCTAGTTCCTGAGATTAGCGCGTTCAAACAAACAAATTCTGCCTCTTTATAGTATTAGTATAGATTGGTGTATTAAAAGTAGCTTGTGTATTAAAATTATACAGCTTACTTTAATAGAAAATCTGATGGTTCGTAACACTTAGACGAATGTTAAGTGTCAGTTAGTGTTTGGAAAATATGAAGATTGATAGCCGTCAGTCTTGAGCTTATCTACTAAGTCAAGTTAATGGTCTTACAAAATCCTTAAATTAAGCAAATGATAAATTATTATAAACAGCTGTGTTTGAAACGCAGCAATTAAATGGGTGATAATATTATCATAATGTTTCAGGGAATTTCTCCATTACGACATAAAATTTTACCCTGTAATTTTCATGGGGAACGTCCTGAAAAGTATTTTTAATTGAGATATAGAAACAAATATTTTTATTTTTATATACATACGTATAAAATAATATACTAACATATTTACTTTCATTTTAAAAGTTAATCTATGATATATTGCAAAATGCAGCAGAACTTCCGCAGTCTTGATGGGGCATCGCAGTATCGCTTACGCTTTCAACCACGATGCCTCGTCAGCTGGCCTGCTGAAGCAGACCACGACAACGTAGGGTTTAAAACCATTTTATACAGCCAATACGCGACGAAATTTCTATTTATTGCTCTACATCCCATAAACTATCTGCATACAATAAAAATATATATTTATCGGTCGAACCGCTACTGCGTAAAGCGCCCGTATATAAATAGAAAGCCTAAGGAAAATCTTATAAATAATATATTGACACCCTTTTCAAAGAAACAAACATATATTTGCACGCCAAATAAGGATATCGCTATTTCGGAATCAAACCCACGTCCATCAATTTGTCATGAAAAATATTTTAGTCATAGATGTTATATATACAATTTCTCGCGATGCTTTCCCAACAGTGTTTATGACGATATGTATATATATATATATATATATATATATATATATATATATATAATATTTTATGCCTTACCCATGTATGTCCCTAGATGATTAACAATAGCCTATGCCTGTCTAATTTGTACATATATATAATTATAGTCTATCCGTGTCTAAACTCAAATACACACATATATAAACTTTTAACATTTATAACATAATGTAAGCTCATACAAAATATAAGATCTACAAGTATTTCTTGCTTAATTTAAATATAATATCTAATCTCTATTGGTTTCAGGTTTAATAAACGAGATGAATGTGAAAATGTAATCAAGAATCAGTGCAGTGCAGTAATAATTAAGGAGTATAAAATGGAGTGTTCTCTGCGAAGCTCGACGCAAGTACTCTCCCTGTGGACCTTACTCATCGGTAGCTTCAATATAGCAGGTCAGTTTATTAAACTTTAATATGAATTATAGTTTATTTCATAGAGATAGAGGCGGTTAACAATGTTTCATCCGGCTTTATGATCACGTGCAATGTTTATGAATTGTATTCTAAACCTTATTTTTATGTTAAATTTAAAGTATATAAGTATATACTAATTGATCTCATTGAATTGACTTTAGTAATTTTTCAAGACATATTATAACTCTTAAAATTTCTTAATACCAAGTGATTTGTATCTTTATTTAGTCCTTTTTAACATCTTACTAGATACAGACGTCCCTCGAATTAAAGTACATAAACGAGAGGGATGAGTATTTTGTAGTGCGTTTTCGCAGATATACAGGTTTGCTAGTGATATTTTCGTGTTCTAAAAGGCAAACTAATAATCTTGGAAATAGATTCGCATATAAATAATTATTAGAGATGCGCAATCTGAGGATAGAATCCGCTTTACTTAGTTTTTAAACCGATCGCGCTACCATTGGGCTATCAGTTCACACTGGTTTCATTATGGCCTTCTTAGATATTTGCGAAAGTATAAATTATATACACGGCCAAAGTTTTGTAAAAAGTCGAAAAACTGAGGGAGCGGTGAAAAGAGAAAAAATATATATTACAACACCCCTTGTAAGATGTTTTGAGACGCGTTTGAATAAATATAAATTATGTACATAATATGTAGTAAGCCATATTATTAGATCACTTCTTAAAAAGGTCTTGAATTATTCTTACACTATATTTAAGAACGATGCAAGATTTCTTTAACATCTCTTTTTGTTACTCATTTAATAATCTATATGTACACACATATATATATATATATATATATATATATATATATATATATATATATATATATATATACGCAAAAACAAACCTGTTCAGTATTTTTTTCTCGTCTGTTTGTCATTTTTTTTTATTTACGAGCCATTGGCGAGTTTTAGTATTGTCAATAAAAAATTCAAAACAGATTTTTTCAATACAGATAGGTGAATTCTATTAAAAAAAAATTCAATTTTTTTTTTAATTGATAACATTAAATTTTTTCAATAGCCTAGTTAACAAAAAAAGACAAACGGTTAACAAATAGAGGAGAAAATGCTACTGAATTGTTTTATCTTTACCTATTCCTATATCCATAATTCCATACTAATATATAAATGCGAAAGTAACTCTGTCTCTCTGTCTGTCTGTTACCTTTGCACGCTTAATCCGCTGAACCGATTTAGACGAAATTTGGTATGGAGATAGTTTGAAGCCCTGGGTAGGACATAGGATAGTTTGTAACCCGGAAATCATCCCTAGTCGCTAGTAGATAACATTTTAAATATAATTGATAAGAAATTAAATTGAGAACGTATATCTAAATATTAATTACTTATTAAAAAGTTATTATAGCTGAGGCCTTTACATAATTTTGCTTTTAATGGCCGGACTCGTAATCAAAGCCCGGTAATAAGCAGCTGTAATCAACTAATGGTAAATTATGTTTAGGTACGATAAGTATATTATGCTGATCATAAGTTATTTCACGTATCGTTTTAAGTATTACGAAATATTGTTACTGCGTGTTAAAATATTGATACATATATCAATTATAAATGGCGGCAACATTTTTGGGGAGATTTATATACGACTAGCGACTCACCCTCGTTTCACTCAGGTTCGATTACATTGCTTCCCTATACAAACTTTCATCCCCAGTCTCAACCCCTTAAGGGATGATTTCCGGGATAAAAACTATTTTACTAATTTGCTTTTGATATTGTCATGAGATTTAAAAAAATCTCATTTAAGTAAGAAAAAAATCTTTTAATTTTCTTCTATACAAACAAATCTTGTCCTGATAATAACAAACACGAAAAAAATATTCAATTTGGATGCAGTCGATCGGAAGTTATACGCGTAAATACATTTTGTCGATTCATTTTTAATTACCAATACAGATTATTTATTTGCATATATTTTGTACAGTTTTTATTTTAGATAGTTTATGTGCAAATTTTAATTTAAATATATAAAAGAAATGGTCTAAATACTATAAATAATTATGCAACTATAAGAGTTTCTTAGCATTTACTTTACATAATTATGTTATTATACTTCAATAAAAGGAGATTTTTAACTTGAGAATACAGTCCCAAAAGCACTATAATTTGAAAACACAAACTCTAATTAGTAAATCTACCTATCTAGTTACATATAAATAGGTAAATACAAAACCGTTCAGTACCTTTTTCTTCTCTGTTCGGTTCGTGTTATCGACCAATGTATTGTTAATTTTAGTTCACGAATGCAGTATCCGAGAAAAAGAAAATATTCACTTACATTTTGTATCTCCGATCCGCCATAGAAGAAAGGTACATAGAGAGCAAACCGGAAATAAGCTAACATGAATAAGCCTCATGCTACACTTTAAGTTTATTTTCCTTACATAAGAATCAGGCTTTAAAGCATTTACAATGTAAAGTGACTTGAGCGTAAAGCCTTTAACTTACTATATACATATAACGAATTATGTCTTTTAACATATTATATTAGAATTTCGTCATATTTTACTAAATCTGTATTACAAACTGTATGATATTAATAGGCTGGGTGTTCAATAGGCATATATCTTTATATAGTATAAAATGAAGTCGCTTCCGCTGTCTGTGTGCTTAGATCTTAGAGCTACTTAACGGATTTTAATGCAGTTTTCAGCAATAGATAGAGTGATTCACGAGGAAGGTTTATATGTATAATACATGTATATTATAGTACAGAAAAGCCGAGAAATTTAAAGATTTATATTTAATACTAACCGTTAAAACGTACTTAAGGAATAGGGACGAACCCAAGTGAAGCGAGGGTGAGTCGATAGTTATACTATAGTTACTAGGAAGTATGTATACTAGCGTTCCCCGCTGCTCCATACGAGTAGTTTATATATTCATATAAATATGTCATTATTTTGCTCCTGAAGATTAGAATAAACAAACAAATTAAAATCTTCAGTTTTATATATTAGTGGAGTTATAAGTATTTATATTATAAGTAAATAGCTTTTGCTAGTAATGTTCACTGAGCAAACAATATTTACCGTGTCCATATACTGAGGTACTCGCACCGGCTTTTTTTGGTGTACGTATGACTCAGTCAAAAAATTGTTAATCTTGTTTCAGCTAAGATTTTTTTATTATTATTGTATTTAGACCTTTTTAACGTCCCACTGCTAGGCACGGGCCTCCCTTTAATACGAGGGATCAGGCCATAATCCAGCACGGTGGCCTAGTGCGGGTTGGCGGACTTCACATGTCTTTTCACACATGGAAATATCAGAGGTGCATGACCCGGGATATGAACCCGCTTTATTCCGTTTCCCGAGTCTTAATTCTCAGTCACTGTCTTGTTATTATTAATTTAAATTACTTACCGCAGTACAACACTGTATGTACTAAAACCTTTATTTACTATGACGCAACAAGACGTTGTGGACTAACTGCTTTTGAGCAGTGCTGTTTGCTTTTAAACTTTATCATACGTTGTATTGACATAAAATAAACATACCGTAAGGTAATGTGTATGCATAAACGTAAGCTAATAATTCCTTAAGCACAGAGACTTTAGATATACGTAAAGATTATTTCTTAAATTTGTTGTCCTTACCCGATCCCATCTTTATATATATAATTCTTCTGTGAGTGTGTATGTCACTGAACTTCTCTCAAACGACTGGACCGATTTTGATGAAATTTTTTGTGTGTGTTTAAGGGGATCTGGGAATGGTTTAGATTCACAATTTGAATAATAATTTTCATCAAAAAAATTATTAAAAAAAGTTTGAAATTTTCAAATTAAAGACGTGTAGACAGGACAACGTCTGTCGGGTCCGCTAGTTCTCTATATATTTATATTAGTCCGCAATATTTAACTAAAATGACACAAAAAACAAGGTTATATTTTAGCATTATAATTGCGAACTCGTATCAGGATAAAAGTAAAGAAGATTGTATGCTGTAGAGATGAGAATGTTAAGATAAATGTGTGGAGTGACGAGAATGGATAAAATAAGGAATGAGTACATAAGAGGAGCTTTAAAGTAGCGCCAGTGACAGAAAAATTGAAAAGTCATCGTCTGAGTTGGTACGGACATGTCAAGGGAAGGGATGAAACGCATATGACGAGAAGAGTGATAGAAATTAATATAGATAGATCGAGAGCTAGGAGAAGACCGAAGAAAAGATGGATAGATTGTGTGAGTCAGAACATGAAAGAGAAAGTGGTGTATGATGATATGACGAGTAATAGGGGAGAGTGCAAGAGAAAGACTCAGGTACTACGCTGACTTCAAATAGTTGAGAAAATGTGCAGGAAAATAATGATGATCAGAATAAGTATAAACAGTTCTAAAAAATAAACAATTTATATCCTTTTCATGTATTGACCATGTTTTTATAATGATTAACTAAATGGAAACCAGGATAAATGAAAGGTATTATGCAAACGTGCAGTTCTCATTAAAATCACTCGAAATATATTTGCTATCATCTTTTTGTTGTCAGCTCATCAAAACAATAATCATGTACTACACTGTCCCTATAAAAACAAACACGAAACATTCATTTTAATACATGTTCATATAAAACAAAAAAATATTTTATATCTCCTCGCGGTGGCTGTACGTGTACCAACATTCATAAAGGCTTATACCAAAGCTGTATGTCAACGCGAAATAAAATGGGTGGCCTACTTTGTATCGCGTAATTAAATGAGATGTTTCATTTTCGATAAGTCAAATACCGCAATATATTTGTTTTACATGTTTGAAAACTTGTACGAATATATATATGAATTTCAAAGACAAATACGAGTAGGAAATTAGAACTGCCAAATTAAATTTGAAATTGGATGGGCTTTTGGTACAATGTAATTAATCTTACAGATGTTGTATTATAATTCCATTGTATTATTTTTGAAATCTACATATTATAATCTGTGCAGATAAATAAAATTGAAGTGTCTGTTTGCAATTTCAAAATAACAGCGTTTTACTAAATGCATATGTAATTATACACGGTACTTATAAGAAAAAACAGAATTTTTAACATTTTTGTCTGTCTGTCTGTTGGTTCCGGATAATCTGTCAAACAGCTGAACTGATTTTGAGGAGACTTTCACTGGAAGATAGCTGATGCTATAGGGAGTACCATAGGTTACTTTTATTTTAGAAAAATAGTTAGGGGTCCGCTCACAAAAAAAAACGCACCTAGGGACGAACTCGAGCGAAGCGAGGATGAGTCGCTAGTATCTAAATAATTTATAAGGCTAAATATATTTTTGGTTAACGTATTTAAATTACTACTCCGACTTACAAGAAACTTTTAGTCTTTATAGCATATATTAATGAAGGAAGACTTATAGGCTACCTAACATCAAGCTCCCTTTGAAGCGGAAAAATTATATATCCATAAGTAAACTATGCGGTGGAATCGCTTGCAAACAAACGCTAGTTATTCCATTTACGCGTTTTTTAAATACAAATAAATATCTAAGCTATTTAATTTTGATAATTATAAAAGGTTAGAAAATTATTTTTTTTTAGATTTTTGATGCACTATCTATACGTGTGTTAAAAAAACCCTGTCCGACCCGTGAAGGTATTATTAGGTATCGCGATTCGATTCTATTTATGTAAAAAAAAACAGATTCCAAGTTAAAAAAAAATTACCCCGCTTAAAAATTTAAAATATTTCATACATTGTGAAACTTACATAGCAATACTGGTGACGTCATAAGGTCATGAACGCAGTTGACCTCAAAGTTCAAACTACGCTTATCAATTTGTATTTTGTAAGTAGGTAGTCTGTTATTCGATGAGGACGCCAATGCGATGGCTGTGATGGAGATGTTGTTCCATGTGACGGCCTCTACTAGTGATACAGGCTTGACAGCGTCGCAAAAGGTTATCACGGATTATGGGCTTAAGGATTTAGCGTCGACCACACATATTCATTCCGGCTGTTAAAGACGCCTGTTCTATGAAAAGAACATTCATTGGTGAAAATAACCCTTTTTAAAAATTCAGCGTCCTCTTCAATTTTCCTTAAAATCCATGCACAATATTCCACTCTGGGTTCATAATCACTGGGTAGTAAAGCTTGGACAGGACGGTAGTGGAAAGGATGCTGGCCATCTTCTTTTAACACTTCCCACACCTGAACGTGGTAAGCGCCCAGTTGTCGTGCCACAGAACGAGTACTTCGGGTGGGGTCCTCATTGAATAACACAAGCACTTGCTCTTCAATATCCATGTCGATACGCGGTGTCATTGTATCAGCATGATGCGTTTCGTAGCCGTGAACACTGCTCGTGGTGTACATACGATTGTGAAGACGTTGAACCGCACGCTCTGACGGCACCATGGTACCCCGCGGAACTGCGAAACGCACTTAATAGTCTCTATGAGCCTCTGCATAATTGCAGTCACTCCTCCCCAAACACATTATCATATTACAGTACTCTTCATTCGTATACGACATAGTTAAAACTCAATTTCTCCAACACGTGCACTCGGATGCAATGTTTCGCGAAACTGACATAATTTTAAGTGAAATAAATAATAAAGCAAACAAATAGTGATCGTAAGTATGTAATTCAAGGTCGGGATAGCCTCTACACGTGCCGAGCGGTACCTTTGACAACGGGCGGCGCATCGTCTGTCGGCACACATCAAAGATGCCGCCGCCACATGATTATAATACCGCCGAAATTAGTGTTGTACATTTATAAAATTTCCTAGAATTGTGGGGAAATTAGCAAAATAAATGAACTTTTTAAATTTCATTAATATGTTTACTATCATGAATATTTTATATTTCTTATTTTATTTGGTCATGTGATTGGGATACCTATACACTGGTTTCCGATCGGACAGGGTTTTTTTAACACACTGTATATCACTACTCTATAGTCATTAGGTTATATATAAAAATATTCTACAAGTAACTTAACTCGGTTATTTCTAATCGTCCTTTAATCGGATAACTTAGATATAATTATTCATCTGATAGTATTTTTCGGTCAACTATTGTTAGTTTATCATGGAAATGTATAATTTTTTTTTACTTTATCAAATTAAAATATTAAGTATTAAATTATTAAAATAAAGATATTTTAGGTGCAGGAGTTTTATGTACATACATAAAAAGGGAAAATAACCTTAAGTTATGTCGAGCAAAGCTAAAAAATTGATTTTTTTTAGACTCTAATTTGTTGTGTTATAATGATTTTTTTTTACGTTTAAAAAAACAACCTTGCTTAAGGAGTTAAAAATGCATTTTTTAGAAGAATATTAATTGTGTCGTAATAAAATAAGTCTAATTTATATATTTATTAAGATTTTTTAATTAAGTCCATTGGATGTTATTTAGAACTATTTTTTTTATTATTATTAAAAACTTTTTAAGCCGATAAATTAGGTTTGTTTTTTTAATAAAAATGACAATAGAAGGCCGAATATATAATATATTTATTATTGATCCAATTATCTGACGAAATAAACACTTCGATATTACTCAGGCATGCTTATTACTTATTAAAGGACTTCATCTTTATATATATAATTCTTCTGTGAGGGTGTATGTCACTGAACTTCTCTCAAACGACTGGACCGATTTTGATGAATTTTTTTGTGTGTGTTCAAGGGGATCTGGGAATGGTTTATATTCACAATTTGAATAATAATTTTCATCAAAAAAATTATTAAAAAAAGTTTGAAATTTTCAAATTAAAGACGTGTAGACAGGACAACGTCTGTCGGGTCCGCTAGTATAAATATAAATAAATGCAAAATTTAATAAGAAGATAGCAAAGCTATGAATAATTTGTCGAAGACATTAGCAATCAGTGCTTATAAAAATAGAACGCTACAATCACACTAATGAAAATAAGCCACGGTAGTATCTTGTAAATATTCAACAGCGTTCGTGCTGAAAAAGAAACAGTAACTTGTTTGTAGAATTATTTAACATAAAAATATTTAGATAGTTAATAGGAAGCTAGTTACAGCATACGGCTTTGCCTGCATTGCAATTTTATTAAGTGTAAAACAACGAACTCGAGCAGTTTTATATTTGCATATATCGATCAATTGATTATTTTTAGGCTCAAAGGCTTACTTTACAATTTCATTATGTCCGTCTGTCCGTATGTCAATTATTTTACTTAAACATTTGGTATTATACAGCTAAAATTCAGTAGGTACGTGTCTCTGGTGCTATATATAGGGATTGCTATACGATAATATGGGATAGGGAATTACACTTTTATAGTTTTGCATATATTTATAAGCTATAAAATAAAATATCCTATTAAATGTTCTTGAGTAATATTCAAGCAAATGGACAAGCCAAATACTTACATTATTTTTAAGTAGCTTCGCTTTTAAAAAATATTTTGCCATTACAACTTATTAACCAGTAGTCTGATCATTGTACTAAATTATTTCGGTAAAGATTAGTTTTACTAACACTAACCAACTGCGTGGGAGATATTATAGTGCCAAGTGTGTAAAAAATGAAGTACAGTTCTTCCCTATTATTCCTTAATTCTTATTATCCGACAGGATGACTATTTAACATGACTCCTATTCATGCATGCTACTGTTTCATGACAGAAAATTTTCAGCTATTTCGACCTGACCCGGGACTCGAATTCAAAGCCTCACGATCCGCAACTGTAAATGCAAGCCACTAGACTAACAAGGCATTCAGATTATATTTATACATTTTTAAGGATATGCCATGTAACCTAGGGCTGATGTCAATCCCTTATATATTTTTAGATTAATACATTTTTTAACGGTTTTTAAATGACATCTTGTTTACGCGCCATAATATGAATTTATATAAATTGTAAAAAGCGGTCACTATCGGGATCCAACACAAATAAAACACTCACTAGTACTGTAACACTAACCACTGTATTAATCTCGTTTTAAAACAAACTCAAAAACAATATTCTATTGACTCGGGTCATAAAATCGTTTTGCGTCTTCAATAGCGCGATTTAACTTACCCGTAACGCCATCTATTGACAAACTATTACAACTAAGCTAATTAGACATTCCGCCCACCAAGAACTCCGTTCTTATAACAATTACTAAAATAATCTTACATCAACAATTATCCTACAACTTACTAAAGTAAACAATAAAGATGCTCTATATTAAACTCCCAGTTATCATTAGCTGCACATCGATTTACATTATTAATAAATTTAATGTTTACAACAACAAAATAAAAAAAATCTCTAGCACCGCCCACCGTGCTAATCCGATATGCATGTATGCAAACAAAAAATAGGAATAAATGTAATCTAAAAATCTAAAAAAAAACAACAATAACATAACAATCAATCTACTACTAACTAAATAGAACCATCTGTTGGTAGAAAACATAGTTTATTACAGGGCCGTTTAAACATACCCTTTTGTGTGTCAATAGTTACAACTCTAACAATATTATCTATACCTGGGTGAGTTTTAACAATTTTACCTAAGAGCCATTTGGCTGGAGGTATATTGTCCTCTTTTATAATCACAATATCACCTATCTTAGGTCCAACCTTATGGGTTGTCCATTTGTATCTATTGTTAAGTGTCACTAAATACTCAGTACTCCACCGAGCCCAAAAATGTCTGACCATTTTGTTACATATTTGCCACCTATCTTGAAGATTAACAACATTGTCATCTTTATGTAAAACGTTTAACAAGGCTTCTCCTACCAAAAAATGGCCTGGTGTCAGCGGGAGAGGGTCGTTAGGATCGTTGCTTAATATAGTTAATGGACGCGAGTTAACGCACGCTTCAACCTCTGCTAACACCGTGGACAACTCTTCGTAGGTAAGTGTACTCTCACCAATAACTTTTCTTAAATGTGATTTGACAGAACGCACTCCGGCTTCCCATAATCCACCAAAGTTCGGTGCTTGAGGGGGAATGAAGTGCCAATTTGTATTTTTAAGTGCGAGAGCTTCAGCAATATCTTGAGTGAATTGTGATTTAGCACTGTTAAACAAGACTCGTAATAATTTGTCAGCACCAACGAAATTTGTGCCATTATCGCTATACAAATCTTGGCAATGGCCTCTTCTAGATGTAAAACGTTTGAACGCAGCAAGAAAACCTTTTGATGTTAAGTCTGTTACTGCCTCAATGTGAATTGCTCTCGTCACCATACATATGAATAGACATATATATCCTTTAAAAGATTTCGAACCTCTTCCAGGTGAGAATCTAATATTAATGGGTCCCGCATAATCGACTCCGGATGATTTGAATGGTTTACTTGGCGTAAGCCGTACTTCAGGCAGTTGACCCATTAATTGAGTAGTTTTGGTGTTCGAATATCTTCGACACGTTAAACATGTTCTGTAGTATTTTTTGACTCGTTCTCGTCCACGTAAAATCCAGTATTTTGAGCGAAGATAGTTTAACATAATTTGAGGTCCACCATGTAATGTTTTGTAGTGTGCATCCGTTATTAACAACCGTGTAAGATGACTCTTAGAAGGTATAATGATTGGATGGCGTTCATCATAACTCAAGTGTGCTTGGTCAATGCGACCACCCACTCTTAAAATGCCGTTTTGATCCAAAAGCGGATAAAGAGTGTGAAGTGCGCTCTTCTTGGTGACACAACTTTTATTTTTTAGATGTCTCATCTCTTCTCTAAAATGAAATTCCTGTACTTGTTTTATACACATCTGTAAAACACTGTTCATTTCTTGAATAGTAATGTATTTGGGTAATTTATCACGTTCTTCCTTAGGTTTTCTCCAATATAAAATTCTTTTGCAATATGAAATAACTCTTAACATTCGATTTAGATTTGAAAATTTAGTCCACTCAAATTCTTCATTTTTGTCTTGTATAATGTTCATTGATTTAATCTTTTGTTCTTCTTCTGTTTCAGGTATCTCGTCGTGTTTTCTTTTCAGGTTTACATCATATATCCAGTTGGGTCCATGCCACCATAAAGCATTCTCTTGTAATTCTATAGGTCGTAAGCCGCGTGAGGCGCAATCTGCAGGATTCATATCCGTTGTTACATGACTCCATTGTTCATAGTCTAATATGGTTAATATCTCCGATACTCTGTTGCTCACAAATGTAGTCCATCGCGAAGCACCTCCTTTCAGCCACGCCAGCACTATTGTAGAGTCTGTCCAAGCATAAAGTTGTTGTTTAGGAATATTCATTACTTGAGAAATTTCAGATAATAGTTTAGCCGCTAAAGCTGCGCCACATAATTCCAGCCTGGGCACTGAAAGTTCCTTTTCTATTGGAGCTACTTTTGTTTTCGCCGACACAATGGATGAGTGTACTTGGTTAAATTGGTCCACAACTCGAAGATACACTACTGCCGCATAACCAGAAGTAGATGCATCCGAAAATGCGTGTAGTTCCAGTCTGCATCCTTTTGTACATTTTAACCATCTCGAAACACTTATAGCCTTCGTTTCTGTCAGTTCATGTCTGTATCTCAACCATTCTTCTAATAACTCCTCGGGTAATTCATCGTCCCAACCTAACTGTGCTTTCCATATCTTTTGTATAATAATCTTGGCCCGAATTACTACTGGAGCAATCCATCCTAGGGGATCATACAGTCTAGCGATGTCTGACAACATTTGCCGTTTCGTAACAGCTCCTTTTATCTCGGGTAAGTCAATCATATATTCGAAACTGTCTGTTAGTCTATTCCAACAAATTCCTAACACCTTCAACATGTTGTCGCTCTTTATTGGTACTGATATCTCTATGCTATGTTTGTCTTGTCCTATGTATTGTAATAACTGTTTACTATTGCTGGACCACTTCTGTAGTTGAAAGCCTCCACTGTTCATAAGTAAATTCATTTCTTCGTAAATATTTATAGCCTCGTTTTCTGTGTCACAGCCCGTCATTAAATCATCTACGTAATAATCATTTTTTGTTATTTCAGCTGCAATTGGATACTTCGTCTTCTCTTCATCAGCGAGTCTCTGTAATGATTTAATTGCTAAGTATGGAGCACAAGCAGTTCCAAAGGTAAGAGTAATTAGTCTGTAGTGTTGGATTGGCATATCTGGGTTTGATCTCCACAAAATCCGTTGGAAATTAGCGTCATCTTTATGTACAAGAACTTGTCGGTACATTTTGACAATATCAGCTATAATACATATAGGATGTGTACGCCAGCGCATTAAAATGTGTCTCAGATCCTGCTGAATTTTGGGTCCAACCATCAATTCATCATTAAGTGAAACACCGTTGTTACCTTTTGAAGATGCGTTCATGACGACGCGTACTTTTGTCGTTTCTTTGTCATTTCTAACAACAGCGTGGTGGGGAAGGTAAGTAGCTCGTGGATTCTCCAGATCGTCGTGTGGCACAAGCTCCATGTGGTTTAAGGTAAGGTATTCCTCCATTACTTTTTCGTATTCTTCTCTCAAATTTATATCGTTTTGTAGTCTCTTCTCTAAATATAATAGTTTTCTTTCCGCTATCTTCTTTGAATCTCCGTATTGACATCTGGGATCTTCTACTTTAAAAGGTAACCGTACTATAAATCTTCCGTTCTCATTTCTGGTGGTAGTTCTCTCGTAAAATTTCTCACACTCCTCTTCTTCTACTGTAAGTTTCTTCTTGATTAAATCGGGCTCCGCTTCAATTTCCCAAAATTTTCTCAATACATCATCACTTCTCATTTGTATGTGCATGTTTATTATACTCTTTCTGTGTAGTGAATCTCTTGGTATTCTTCCAGATAGTACCCATCCGAAGCCGTAAGTTGTGCAATTAAATTGCCCTCTGGGTGTTTCACCATATTATTTTGTAAAATCTCACTGTAAACATCTGCGCCTAAAAGGATATCTATTTTCCCTGGTGTGGCGTAACCTGGATCGGCTAACTGAAGTTGCTCCAAGTGTACCCATTTAGGAGCGCATAGTTTTGTCCCCTGGAAGTAACGACGTTAGTACTCCTAAAACGTACGCATTTACACGGTATTTAGCATTTGGATTATAGCGTGACTCTAATAATAACGAAACCGAATATTTAATTCTTGTTTGCCCGTCTCCCAAGCCTGACACCACACCACTTACTGGTATTCGTTTAAGATTAAGTAATTGTACAGTCGATTCGCTTATAAAAGACGCTTGTGATCCTTGATCCAGTAGCGCGCGTATGTGATATTTTTCTCCAGTTGTAGAGTGTGCGTTAATAATAGCTGTGGCCAATAGTACATTATGACTCTGTAGTCCTTGCGCAAAGTGAGCCACAATTCTTGTCTCAGTGTTACTCTTGTCACTCTTTTGTATGTGTATTTCTCCCTCGTTAGTGTTACTCTCTTGGTGTATAGACCCATCCTTCTCAATATGTAGCATCGTATGATGTTTCTTGCCACACTTCCTGCAGCTCGTATTTTGACGACATTTATTTACTATGTGATTTGGACACATACAGTTAAAACATAGTCTTTTATGCTGTACGAAATCAATTCTCTCTTTTATTGGTTTTTGCTCAAACTTCTGGCAGTGATATATGTAATGTGACCCGTTACATAAAGCACAATTATTATTTGAGGATTTGGTAACCTCTTGCACTGCTGAATGAAATGCTTTGGGTTTTGAAAATTGGTTTATCTTGTTAGAAACTGAAGACTTCACAAATTGTTTGCAAGGGTCAATCATTTCAATACTGCGGAATCTACTCTCTAAGAATTCAGTAAGTTGTGCCCATGTCGGTAAATCAGTTGTTGAACTTAACATTTGTTCCCATAATTTATGTGATTCTTTGTCCAATTTAGATACAACTAGGTAAACAATGAAAGCGTCGCATGATTTCGTATCAATTCCTATGTTCTCTAGTGATTGTAAGCATGACGTCGTGGTATCAAGTAGTTGCTTTAACAAATTTGCTGATGCAAATGTGAGTGTTTTTTGTGCAAATAAAGTTTTAAGTATAGCGTTAGCGTTATATCTTTTATTGTTATAACGCTTCACTAGCTGTTTCCAAGCTTCCTCATAATTTTGTTCAGTAATAGCAAAGTTGCGTAGTAATGTCTCTGGTTCGCCTGTCAAGTTAGCTTTTAAGTAATGCAACTTTTGTACGTTGGATAGCGAAGTATTATCGTGAATCAATGAAACGAACATGTCATAGAAACTCTGCCATTCTTCGTATTTACCGTTAAATATGGGTAATTGAATGCGTGGAAGTGGTATTTCTGAAGTTTTCATGGTCTCAGGTGTTAACGCATATGAACTCGTAGGTTTGGTAGCTTTCGCCCCAAGGGCAGACTTTAATGCAGTTTTGTATGTAGTGTATTGTTCTTCAAACAAATCATATACGTCACTCGTAAAGTATGTTAATGTTTCTTTGCTGCTCTTCGACACAGTGGAAATTAATTTTTTGTGTCCTTCCTTAAACTCATTCCAAAGTTCTTCTAAGGTCTGTAATCTTGTTTCTATATAAGCAGTAGTTAATCTCTCTTTTGGTGACTTTTTATAATTTATTTCGGCCTTTTGTAGTCTTTCATATAATTCGGTTTGTATAATAAGTATTTCGTTAGCCATTGTGAAGTTGTTTAATTCACTATATTAATGTGTTGATAATTAAAATCTCTCATGTAGTTTGTTCGCAAAAATTCTGCAAGTCCAAGAAACACTTCAATATAAACACAAAAAATTAACAAGTCCCAAAAGCAAACAAAATTGTCTAAGCTCATGTAGTGTAAACGTGAAATTTTACAAGTCCAAAAGTAAGCAAATTTTTCTAAGTCCATATAATGTAAACGCAAAATTTTACAAGTCCAAAAGTAAGCCAATTTTTCTAAGTCCATATAATGTAAACGCAAAATTTTACAAGTCCAAAAGTGAGCTAATTTTTCTAAGTCCAGTAAAGTAAAGAATATAAAATTTTACAAGTCCACAAATCATTAATTTTTCTAAGTGTTTTAAAGTTATTTTATGTAAATTTAACAAGTCCCACAATCACTGAATTTAGTTTATCTTAATATTTCACTTCACTGCACTATGTCTATTACTCACGGTTTTACAAGTCCAAGTCCTTTCAATCCCTGGTTTCGGCACCATGTAAAAAGCGGTCACTATCGGGATCCAACACAAATAAAACACTCACTAGTACTGTAACACTAACCACTGTATTAATCTCGTTTTAAAACAAACTCAAAAACAATATTCTATTGACTCGGGTCATAAAATCGTTTTGCGTCTTCAATAGCGCGATTTAACTTACCCGTAACGCCATCTATTGACAAACTATTACAACTAAGCTAATTAGACATAAATAAAGATATTAATTATACTTATTTATTAAAGGTACCTACGTATATTAAGCTTTTAATTATTTATAGTATAAATATTATGTGGAAAAATAAAATTTACATCTGGATAAATATACTTTTAATTATCCTTCTATTAGACGTTGAATGTGTCTAAGTCAAATCAATTAACATGTTACCTCTTGAATTTGGGAGTATTAGATGGTGTAAGCCACAAGGGGAATAGGTCTGGTCGGTACGTCACTTATCACATTGTCTAAAGTGTCCGATAAAATAGTATGTTAAATGAAATTTTGTACTTGAGAGATAATGAAATCATTGATTTTATTTACTTTATTAACTATACACTTTTAGGTAATTTTAAGGTATATTATGTCCATGATATCGCTTTTCAATCACGATAAGATATTAATATAAAAATTATATATTATGTAACTTAGTACGTGTGTTTGTTTTTATATTTAAAGCTCAGACTAACAATAGATTGAGCCTGCCAAAATTAAAATCAAAGACAAAAATAGTACCATAATTTGCTGTTAGGTTCACAGTGCGAAGATAAAAAGTTCACAGATTTTCCGAAATGATGTTGTGTTCAATTTGAAGTCCATACTTAGGTTTTGTCATGTTTGTTTTGTAGGACATTTGCATAAGCAAATGTATTATTACCAATTCCAACACTTGCGTAACCTTAAAATGTAAGACAGGAGATTTTAAATTACGACTGCCTCGGTCTAAAACCGACTGCCATTTTGAGTAAACATTACTTTTTCTCTTCTTTTTGTAAACAAATATAACATATACATCCTCAAGTAAAAATACATTATATAGTATACTAGCATTACCCGCGACTCCACCTGCGTTTAGATGACCAAAAACCAAATTCTTAGTTTTTACATATTAGTATACTCTTAAAATGCAGTTTGGAAAATCTTATTGAAACAAACATTATTATCAATACAGAGGCCGAATCTATAGTTTTTAGAATTTATGTCTGTCTGTCTGTCTATCTGTCTGTCTGTTACCGCATCACAGAAAAACTACTGGAGAAATTTCTATGAAATTGGGTATGGTGATATCTGGTTATCCTGGTCAACATATAAGGTACTTTTTCCCCGGGAAAATATCTCATTTCTGAGAAAAAATACAAAAACTGCAATGTGAAACCTAAGAATTTAGTGTTTGGTCATCTGAACGCGGGCGGAGCCGCGGGTAATCCTGGTCTAAAATATTACTTAAAGTAGATTATGTCCAGAAATTCACTTTAAAACATATTATTTTGGCGAAAAGAAAAGACGTAGTATCTTATTACTCTATCCACTTTTATGATCGCTGTTAAGGCCTTACATCGTAAAACCAAAAACCTAATATAGCCAGCTTCAGTTAGTTTCAAATAACAAATTTTCAAGTAACTTTATTACGGCATCTCTATATTTTATAAAATAAGCCAAGGCTGCACGAAGAGGACTAGTTTTGATACCATTTTTAAAATGAAGTTGGTTTATTGCTGGCTTAAGGTGGAGTTTTACTGGATTAGGTAGCGTTGCTTACATATTAGCGAAGACATTATACCTTATTAGATATTTTATAAAGTTTTATATCATAATAAAAATATATATTAAGACCTAATCATAATATAGCTAGGCATGAAATCCTTACATAATATGATATATCCCTTTGTCAGTCTGTTTGTACGCTTTTAACTGTATGTTATTTGATAGTTTATCATTTTCTAGCAGAAAGTTTCTTCTGGAAAAAGTTGTTAGAGACGGGTAAAATATAGTTAAGGCATGTGTACGTGGCAATATAAAATTCTAATTGAGTCTAATCTATACATAAAATATTTTTTGAAAAATCTTATTGAATTGAATGTTATTAATAGTCATGATTATCGATACAGATTCCAAATCTATATTTTTTACAATTTTTGTCTATCTTGTCTGTCTGCTTGTCTATCAGGGAACGCATCACGTTCAAACCACTAAACAGATTTTGATCAAATTTGTTATGGTGATAGCTGGCTAATCGGGTCAACATAAAGGATACTTTTTACTGCGGGAAATTATCTCATCTCTGAGAAGTCTACACTAAATGTTAAAACGTAACTAGGGACGAACCCGAGCGGAGCGAAGGTGAATCGCTAGTATTTTATAAATTCAAGGCAAATTATTTATTTCTTCACTTTAGATTCGTTAAGTTGATGTACTACTTTGTATGTGATCGATGAAATAGAAAAAATATAAGTCTATACTGTAGCTTTAACATTTAATTAGATGGGCGGACACCACAGCTTAAGATCCATTATATGGCACGCCACAGTCTTTATACGGCACTTTAACCATGTATGTACACTATATTTTTTATACTTTAGACGTAAAAAGGAAGTAAAATTAAAAATACTTATGTCTATTTTTTGATCGAAATTGTTATTTTTATTATATTATTTATCGCCATCATTTTACATTACATTATTAGGTATATAAGTACCCTTTTATCTATATCATATATATACATATATATCACGCCATCACGTGAAAGTTACTGAACGTATCGGTTTGGAACTTTGACCAATCGACACAGAATCGTCTGTAGATGGTTTAAGGCTATTCATTTTTTTGAATTTCATACACTATTGACCATTCTTTTTTGCATTTACTATCATACATATTTCTTCGCGACACTAAAAAAAGTTACATTTTTTTATTTGTTTTTTTTTATTGAACCTAAAAAACCTAAGTATACATCTAAGATCTCTAAAACCCAAAAGAAACATTTACATACCCCCAGCAAAGCGGGAGAGTGGTGGCTAGTTATATATGACTTATATCTTGGATTTACATATATACTTGACGAAGGAGGCTTAATTACCTTTTTCTGCTATAAAACCTTATTATTGTTAAAAGTCACTATGTTATTTAGTTTAGTTTTTATTGCTTTTAAAGTGATTTTAAATTTAGAGCATAGACCACGTCTCGAGCGGGGTCGAGACGCTATCACGACATTCAATGGATATACGTGGTTTAGTAAAGTTGGCTGATCACGGTGGATCATAGAGAGTTAAATATGCTTTGATATTATAATATTTGAAAGTCAATGATCCTGTGAACCCGGTGCTCCGCTAAATTATTAGAATTACCGTTTCAAGCTTATAACATTGTGATTTCCCTGATTAAACTTTGTATTGAGCTTTGTATACTTTATTATTTGAGCCCTGATAACGCCCACAAGATTAGTAACTACTAAACATGATGTTCGGTAGAATATGGATAACACGACATACTTATTATTTCTTTGTATTATAACATTTTATCTACCACGTGAGTGAAACCGTGGACAAATACTAGTAAAGCAATAAAAATAATAAAAATATTTAGTTTTACTTTAATCCAAAAATAATTCGTATCTTATTGGAAAATTCAATCTAACAAATGGAAACAGTTTTAATCAGATAAAAGCAAAAGATTAAATAAAACACGATGCGAACATCATCTAAATTAATAAACTCAATGCCTTCACAATTATGTTAACTGCTACTGGGGGGCGAGAAAGAAATTATCGTAGAAGCTTCTCGACCGACCCTACAAAAGGTATTATTGCCTTCTTTAAAGGGTAGTAACATTGTTATTTATATTTTGAAAGTATATTATATATTTTACTAGCATTGCCCGTGGCTCCGCATGCGTTCTGATGACCAAAAACCAAATAAAATAGCACAATTGTTTTTTTTTCCAAGATAAGGTGTTTTTAATAGTTTTTGTCTTGTTTAGTAAGTTACCTTTCTAAAATATATCAAATGAAATAGTATCATCATGGTTTTATTCTAACCAGTTTTTGTATTTTATTTTCAGAAATAAAATATTTTTGATGAAATTTGGTTATCCGGGTCAACATATAGGATATTTTTACTGTGGGCAATCTCATCTCTGAGAAATTTATACTAAACTTTAAAACGTAAGAAGGGACGAACCCGAGCAGAGCGAGGGTGAGTTGCTAGTCTGCAAAACAGTCTGTAAAACATTGCCTGTTTTTAAAATATACATTATCAATATAGATAATTATTTTTTGTTGTTGTAGTTTCAAAAATTCACTTCCGTTTCCAGTCGGATTGATTTAACAGCATTATTAAACTCGCCACTGCGGTGAAGGAAAAACATTGTATATTTTAAAATAATTTATATGTATGTACATATAAAGCAGATTATAGTTACATATAACCATGTAAATTACGTTAGAGTATGTCTTTGTTGACAAAGACACGAATAAAATGCACTACTGAATGGAAAAGATATATACCTATGGTTTTCAAAATAAACATAAAATTACCATAGAATTCCTATAGTTAAATAGATATAAATGGTACGCGATATTACAAAGCCTAGTTTAATTTTATAACTAATGACCCGCATTTGCTTCGCTCAAACTATTCTCAGGTATAGTGTTCTCATAGAGATCGTGTATTTGCTGTACGTGTATTCATGAACTGCCTTGTTAGTCTAGTGGCTAGAAAAACGGCTACGGATTTGTAGGTCATCGATTCGAATCCTGGATCAGGCAAGTTATAATTACTGGATGTTTATATTAAGCAATTCTCAGAAGATTCTCTTTTAGGATTGCTTTAGTAAACCTAGATATTGTTACAAACGCACATACATTTGATCTTTTAACTAATAATTTTTGGGGTCCTTTTGTTTGTATATTATGCATATCTTCGTCAGTTCAGGACTATAAAGCTAATGTAACACTGAAAAAGGAGTAGATTGTGTATAATTAGGCCTAATACCAACAAAGTCAGCCATATATTTTCTCACAATTATCTTCTATTTTTGGTTGTTAGTTATTTGATAATAATTTTCATTTTTACGTACATCTGTATAAATATTATAAATGTGAATCTTTGTATGTATGGAGGTTTGTTACTCAATCACGCCAGAACAGTTGAACGGTTCTGGATGAAATTTGGCACAGAGATAGATTATAGTCTCGAACAATACATAAGCTTTTATTCTGGAAAAATATACGGGTACCGAGGGATAGATCTGTTTTTGTTTTCCTAGAGGCGAACCCGAGTAAAACGAGGGTGAGCCGATAGTCTTTTCATATAAGACACAAACGTGCTACGACTACTCTAAACGCTTAATAGTATAATAAAAATACTAAAAACGTGATTAGCACGCAACTAATTATTATATATAATTAAAACTAAATAGTTACAATTATTTCTTTTATTTAAGTATATCCTTCATTTGTATTTGTACTATATTTTCTATGACGACAGGCTTGGCTCAGCTTGTAGTGACCCTACTTGCTGTGCCAGCCGTTGCGGGTTCGAGACCCGCTGGGGGCATTCATTTGTGTGATGAGCACAAATATACATACCCCAGTCATGGGTGTTTATATTTATGATATGTATGTATTTATAGTTATGTATGTGTAGTGTATCAACTACCTGGTATCCATAACACAAGCCTCGTAGCTTACCATCGAACTAGATGGTCCCAATATCCCAATGGTAATGCCCCAACATATTTATTTCTAGTAACGTTATGTCTTATTTAAATAAGAATTAATAAAGACGTTGACAAGTGTGTCAGAAATTGAAGTAATCAAAAGTGCGAGTAAGAATGGGGAGCTATTGTCAGTGCAGCTACGTAAAATTATGGCGTAGTTAAATCTCGGTTGGAATTCCGCCTCAGATTGTCGAGAATGTGAGCCTTTGAGTACGGCGCCGGTATGCCGCTTTGATAATATACACAAGGAGTTACGCTTTTTTATATCGAAAATGTTTTTGTACAGGTCGGTTTTAGACTGTACAATTCTTTAGGAATGCCTCGAGGCGTATAAAGTGGACTTTTCAGGTGGCCCTTTTAATATTCTTTATGTATGAAGTTCTAAAATTAAAATGTTTTACATTTGGGTAAGATTTTATTTTTGTTATATAACTAGATGTTTCTCGCGGCTTCGTTTATAATTGTTTGGTATTTTTGCTTAAATATTACTTTAAGGGAATTTGACTTAGAAATTATATAATTCTAATTTATTTAAACTTATGTTTGTATCGTGTTTGATGTTTCATTCTATAAATGCATGGGATATTATTATTTGAAAATCATATAAAGACTATGATCTGAAGTAAAACATAGGCTACTGCCGAAATTTGTAAAGTTAACTGTTTCTTTCCAAAACTACTGGATGGATTTTAATGAAACTTTAAAATAATATAACTCATGCATCAGAATAACACATAAGCTAGCTGTACGGTTCCCGTGGGATAGATTTGTTTTTGTTTTTCTAGAGGTGAACCCGAGCGAAGCGAACATGAGTCGCTAGTAATGACATAATTAATATAAATACATATTTTCTCTAAGTACGCAAGGTAAACTAGTGTAGATAAAAGATATAGAAATGTTGTGAAAATGCTTTAAATATAGTTAACATAAACACATATTATGGTATTATAAAATGAATATTTTGATTTAACTTGTAGGTTTTGGCTACTGTGGTTAGGTTTCAAGTGCTAATGTTCTGGTCGTCATTAAAACTTAGACTTTCCGCTTACTAGAAGTGCCACTAAAACTGAATATTTAAGCCAAACTAAAAGCTTTTGGCTATAGCCGTCGCCGAGGTAGATATGTTGGTTGTGGTATAGTCGTAACCATTATGGCGCCAACAATGAACTTTTAAAATGTTTATTATTTTATATTATATTCACAAATTGTTTTCCAGTAATTTTTGATTACTTTGTATCTTAAAGAAAACTTTCTAAGCAAAAGTTTTCGTAGATCTATCGCTTGAAAAAAATCTCGTAGATCCGTCGTAGCAATCTACGTGACGAGAGAAAAACCGAGAAACAAGTTTTGAAATTCACATAACTTGTAAATGTAATCTGTATATATACTAATAAAATTGTAACTGAGTCGAATCTGTATATTAAATATTTTTTAGAAAATCTTACTAATGTAGTAATTATTATCGATGTAGAGGCCGAATCTATAGTTTTTCAATTTTTGTGTGTCTGGGACCGCATCACAAGAAAACCACTGGAAAGATTTTAATGAAATTTGATGTGATGAGAGCTGGTGATCCAGATATTTTACTGCGTATGCGTATTGCGGGAAAATATCTCCTCTCTGAGAAATCTATACTAAACGTTAAAATGCAATGAGGGACGAATCCGAGCAGAGCGAGGGTGAGACGCTAGTATTAGTATCATATATTTAGTGCAAAGCTAATATACTATTAAAAACCACAAAAAAATACAGTCAAATCTCAGTGAGAACAAAAATATTGCGCAAGTTTACCATTTTATCTTTTATTTAGCACAAGGAGCAAAAAGTAGAAAACGCTTGCGACTAGGGCTCATAAATTGGACTAATTACTAACAGGCTAGGATTTTCCTGTGGTTTCGCGTATAGTTTGTATTACAAATTTCTTTATAAAATACTTAAATGTGTTACTCTGTAAATATGTTACTCTAATGTAAATATAAGCTATATTACAGTAAAGTTTCACCAAAATCAGTTAAGTAGTTTTTTTTATTTCCATACATGCGTACATTCCATTTCATTTCTCAAAATTTTTCAAATTATGTACTTTGTATCACGTTTATCTATATCTTTACTAATATTATAAAGAGGTAAAGTTGGTGAGTTTGTAAATTGTGAGTTTGTGACGTTGTAGGGGGTGATCTCTGGATTTACTGAACTGATTTAGATGAAATTTGGTAAGAAGATAGTTTGTGACCCTGGAAAGGACTTTTTATCCCGGAAATCATTCCTTAAGGGGGTGAAAATGGGGATGAAAGTTTGTATGGGGAATCGAGCTAGGGACGAACCCGAGCGAAGAGAGGGTGGGTCGCTAGTGTATATATAAACAGGTAAAGACAAAACAGTTCAGTACCTTTGTCCCCTCTGTTTGTCAAGTGATTTTCTTTTTTTTGTGTTTAGTAGGTATTGACGAACTTCACTGTAACCAATAATACATTTTTGGAAACAGTTTTTAAATGAAGAGGTGAATTCTTTTCAAATATATTTTTCTCAAATTTTCAATAATTATATTATGGTCTAATTTGTCGACACTAAGCAAACATTAGTATTTATAATTTATATTCAGATACATATAAACACCCTTGACTGCAATATAAACATTCGCGCTCATCACACAAAGAAATGCCCCAAGCGGTACTCGAACCCGCGACCGCTTGCACAGTAAGTAGGGTTCTTAACTACAAACTAAGCCAAACGTGTCGTCTACGATAATTACCCTAAGTCTATAACTGTGTCTAGATCCTAGTTTATTACTTGTTTATTTACTACTAAATAACGCTTTTCTTTACAAATATTGGGCTGTACTAGCGAGTCACCTTCGCTTCACTCGGGTTCGTCCCTAGCTTGCTTCCCAATACAAACTTTCATCTCCATTTCCACCCCCTTAAGGGATGATTTCCGGGATAAAAAGTACTCTATATCCTTCCCAGGGTCTAAAAATATCTTTTGCCAACTTCATCTTAATCGGTTCAGTAGATATAGAGATTACCCCCTACAACCACACAAAGTCACAAACTTACAAACTCTACATATCATATTAGTATAGATTAACAATTAATACTAAAAATATTAATATCTGATTAAATTTCTATAAAACCATAAGTAAATAAATATAGATATTTTCAAAAAACAAATAATTCCAATGAATTGAGATCCTCCTTTTTGGAAGTCGGTCAAAAATATAATAAATGAAATAGAAAAGAAAGAAGTGACACAATAATAAATCCAATACCGTGCTAGTCGTCACTTATTATCCTGAAGGTCACGTGATACGACGAGTCGTGTTCGCACGTACGCCGCTTTTTTATTGTTTCGCATTGTTCCTTTTGAAAATAAATCGGAACGGGGGGTTGCGTGCCTTGTATATGTATTTTGCATGAGAAAAAGCTACTAGCTTGGGGCCGGCAGCAAAAAGGTGCGTGATTTTTGTTGAATATATGGAGAAAAATTTATGGGCGTAGTGTGTAAGTTTTATTAGAAACAGCCATTTGGCAAGGAAATGCCTTTCATACTGTTTTATGAAACATAAACGAAGTGCAGTAACACTTGATATTGGGGTGTTATTACTAACGATATGCTATTATGTTTAACCGCTGCGATAAACGGTTGAGTGCTAAGTGTCGACAACTACATCCTTACAGTAACACCAGGGCTCTGGTTACCTGCAAAGCATTTCATTCACCACAGCCAATATACTATTATTCAAATGAGCTGCAAAGTTTCTTTATATCAATTTAACAATTTCACTTCACGCTACAAAATATTTTTATCGTTAAGATTGACCTATTTTTTTTATTATACTCGTAACTGTTTTCTTAGAACTTAAATGGAATAAAAGAAAATAAAAATTCCTAATTAAGTAATTATGCTTTTATACAACATAAACCTTTTTAATTCAACCCTTTACGGACGGTAAAATATCAATTTAACATAATAAGTACAAAAATACACGTTATAGAAGGGGATGTTATTTTAATTTTTTTAACAAAATTTCTAAAATATTTTCTTACAATATTTTGATAAAATTTGAATAAAATCTTGTCAAATTATTAAATTCCAATTTTTTAGTAATTCTCTCGTTATTATTTTACAAATAATATTCCTTCTAATATTTTTTGTAGCTATTCACCGTCGTTTTGTTATTATATAAAGAGTTTTTCATGAAAAGTGATTTTAAAAATCCTAAATGGTTTTCAGTAACTTTTAAAAAAGCAAGAAAATAATTTATTTCAATAAAAGGAATAAGAATAATTCTTTTGAATATTTTTAATATTTAAAAAAAAACAAGATCTATTGTGTTGTTTGTTCTTCTGTCAGGTCGAAACGGAGTGACGGATTGGCGTGATTTTTTGTGTTGTAGTTGGAGGGCTGGAGAGTTACATAAACTTTTTACTGCGGTAGATTATCTCATTCCCACGAGAAAACAAGTTATAATACAACCCACACCAACTCATCATATCTGATTGTTCTTTTATATTTTCAAACATGGATCATATAATAAAATATAAAATTAAAGAGTACACTATCTTTACATTTACATATATAATATATAGTCTATCTATTCCATACTAACCATTAAAGCATAGGTACCATATTATTATAAAGAGGTAAATTTTGTGAGCTTGTGACGTTGTAGGGGGTAAATCTAGAGATTACTCCCTACAACGTCACAAGCTCACAAACTTTACCAATTAATAAAAAACAATTAATAAAATAGATCTAGCGATCTACAGAACCGATTTAGATGAAATTTGCTAAGAAGATAGTTTGAGACCCTAGAAAGGACATAAGATACTTTTTATCCCGGAAGTCATCCCTTAAGGGGGTGAAAATGGGGATGAAAGTTTGTATGGGGAGTCAACCTAGGGACGAACCCAAGCGTAGCGAGGGTGAGTCGCTAGTATATAATATAGTCAATTCGTGGCCAGCCAACTACTTTTAATTTGTGTTGGGAGGATGTTTAGGGACCGCTTGTTTTACGCATAGCGTGAACTAAGTACGGCTTATACAAAACTTTATGTTACATATCTTAAGTAATTTTTAATTTATTAATGTCTCTTACAATAACTGTTAAGTTTAATTATCCATATATAAAAAAGCAAAGTCAAAACAGTTCAGTATATTTTTCTCTGATTCCAGTCCGATCTTCTCCGATTTTCTCTTTTTATGTTTGGTAGAAACTGACGGGATTTAGTGTTATCAATATATTTTTTTGGAAAAAGTATTTTTTGTATAGATATAGGATATTCTATTCCTATTTATTTCCTCAAAATTTCACATTAGTGCTATTTTTTTATTTTTTTATTTTATTTATTTATTAAGATTCACCAGTGGTAATTACATTATTACAGTAAAAAATTATGCTATTTTACAAAGTTCTTATTGCTTAATGCATTACCTTTTAAGGTGAATACCACATGCAAAAATAGGCGTGAATAGTTTTATAAAAAAACAACAATTCTATGACCTTAAGAAATTAATAAATAAGAGTAGACGATAACATATGTACGTACATCAAAAAGTTTTAGTTGTCTTTAAACAAATTTATCTAGTAGCTAGGTAAAAACAATAAAGAGTAATAAGGTAATAAATTAAATTTTCATTTTACTCTTGAAAATGTTCAAAATTAATCGTGCCCAAAATTCAACAAGCGTAGATCCAACAATTTTAACGGCTCAAGTATCTGTTAAATCATCATGGACAGACGATTTCCAATCGCTATATGCCATTAAAAGGTTCGTTTTATTGCGAGTGTCACCGCAAAGCGTGTAATGTTCATGGAATACACTGAAATTGCTTTCCAAAATTGGAACATTTGGACGAAGTCGAATGTTCCGCGGCAATTTAAGATCGTCCTCCTGTGAAATTAGTAAGGTTATTGGTTTCATTCTTATATTTACGGATCGTTTCTGTATGATGAATTACGCTTCTTTATACTTTATTGGCTTTGAATCTCATTAAATTATTTCAGTTGAAAGTGATTTGACTGTATATAGTCTTATTATATATTTTAAATTGAAAAATATATAAAGCTATATAAATGAATAAAAAATAATAATAATATTTCATTTTATAACTATACTACGTACAAATCCATACACTCATTTTATATATATATATTTTTAACATTATACGGTTTTTCTTTATTATCAAGTATTTATATAATCTACTTTGGTTTATAAAATGATCTTTACTGAGTTATATACCTAGTAACTTTAATAAATACAAAATTTCAAAATTCTAAGCATTTTTGAAACTCAAACTTGATGTAGGTATTATTTGAACTTTAGATTACTGTAAAGTAATATGATAAAAAAAACATCACACGAAAAAATCGCTTTGCAAAATCAATCACGTCGATGATTTTGGTAAGCATTACAAATATATATATATTTGTAATGGAAATATATATATATATATATATATATATATATATATATATATATATATATATATATAATCTTCCGTTACTTTTTTAACACCCAAACTAACAATAGTGTTATTAAAAGAATTGCAAAGCTCTATAGACTCACCTTTTCTGTTATTTATCAATCTCGTTTGTACGCAGAAACAATATTTACCCTCTGGTCCAATAGGCCCGGTAGGAGTCAAAAAAACAACTTATTTTCGTTATCCGAACCACAAAAGCAAAGCGAGATATAACGAAAAAATTATTCCCTATCCACCAGATGGTTTCGAAATAAACGTTGAATAAACAGAAGACAATGTCCTAAAGATTCATAAATGGTAAGTCAACATTGTTGTTCGCTTCATTTTAGTTTTCACTAGCGACTCACCCTCGCTCCGCTCGGGTTCGTTCCTGGGTATGTTTTGACGGTTACTATAGATTTCTCAGAGATGAGATATTTTCCCGCAGTAAAAGTTATCCTATTTATATTAGGTATCATCATATCAAATTTCATCAAAATCTATCCAGTGTTTTTCTCATGATGCGTTCACAAAAAGTCTACAAACACTAAAATTTGTAATAAAGTTGATAATAATGACTATTTCAATAGGATTTTCCAAAATCTATTCAATGTACAGATTTTACTCAATTAGAATTTTATTATACTAGTATGTATTGATTACAGAATGGTTGCTTCAAGACCTAAACAAGAAGCGAAAAATTTAAAAAATCTTTTGTAATTCTAAGCCAAGAGGCAAGAATTTGGGAACAAGTCAAGCAGGTGAATTTCATTTGACTGGACGAGAGCAGGTATTGTTCATTGAACGGGAAGCAAGACTTGCTTACCAATCTTCAAGCATAAACCCAGTTACATTATACTTAGAATACTTAAGCATTGTATTGTACTGTTATACGCCTGAAGCTATTCTTGCTCAGTTGAAGTTTGATCAAATCTTGACTTGATATTGTTATATGACATATTTATAGGGAATATTAACATAACATACTGTATTTTTAAGGAATGCTTGCAACTTTAGTAACGTATAATTCAACAAGTATTGGTTTGAATATAAAAAGATCTTTAAAATGACTTACGTGTAATTAAAATTTCTCACTCATCAGCTACATCTGTGATATCCATATATTTTTTCTAAATTTACTAAAGAATTGTTTAGCGGTTTACATGAAATTACCAAATCAATATAGCTGTATTAGTTTTTAAGAAATCATTGAGGCTAATCGTAAGGTTATCTTCTTTTATATATGATTTTTCGCAAAAAGAGCCTATTTTTATCTCCGGTACATAAATTAAATTTATATAAAAAAATACTTGTTGTAACCGTAAAAAAAGAATAAACCAACAAAGATACTTTTACATTTAAAATATTGTTATTAATTTAGAAGAAAATATTATAGTAAAAGCATATTATTCAGTGTATCGGTGAAAGTATGATTTGAAAAAGTTTGCGTATTTTCAATGTTCTTCTGTAGTTTCTTTTCTCGACAGACTTCATCTGCACTTGTTTCTCATGGTTGTGCACTTTTGCGTCGTGATTTTCCAAGTACATGTTGTTCAAAGGGTAAATTAGCCATTTAACTTTGCATACATATTGTTCGAGCAGTCTCTAGCCACTGTTTTCTTTTAGCTTTAGAATATTTGTTCTTTCAATACTTTTATTTTTATGTAAGTACTCAGTACTCACTCTTTGTAGTGCTTGAAGAAATTGCGATTTAATTTATTTCTATTACGTTTATATAAGAGAACAATTGTGTAAGAAAATTTATGTTGAATAGCTACTAATAAGACAGAGCTGTTTTGTGAAAGGCAATCAAATTATTCTATTATTTTACTGCATTCTTATTACAAAAATCCATTAACGTCCTGCCATCCCACCGGACGTGAAGCCAAGAAACGCACTGGGAAGCGGCCCACTTCGGTGGGCGGTGTACCATGTATGTTGCTCCTGCTACTTCTCTGATAACAAAGTGGACTATTGGGGCAACCCCATGTTTGTTGTGGTCTGCTTCGGCAGCCTGCCGTCGCGTCGGGGTGTCGTGATTGAGTGCGTAAGCGATCCAAGCGATTTATAATGGATGGCAGTAGGCGTATAATAATTAAAAAAAAGCTGCTTTGTTATGATTTTTTTCTGTACATATTTAAGACATTGTATATGTTTTATTGAAAAAATAATTATTATACTAGGTTTCAAATGCGGATCCCCTCACTCGATAGGTATATCGATAAAGTGTTTTACACCTTGAGTTTTTTTCATTTGAGTGTTATTTAAATCCTTCGCAAGTACAAACAAACTCCTTAAGGATCTTTTTATTTTTAACACTAAATCTAAAAACAGTATCTCGGGTTATAAATCATTAAAGTGTAAATAATCGTATCACTGCCACCTGTCAGTTAACAATGAGAAATGCAGCGTTATTATTCACATGCGGCGGCTTCTTGATATAGCTATTAAAACAAAACTTTCGATTGCTTTAACGTAGCATAATTTTATACTGCATGTTAAGTGAGATTACTCGTATCGATTTTTCCCTTTTATGTCTGAATTATCTTTGATTCAAATATTATAAAGTTTTTTTTTTAAATAGCTAAAGTATATTTCTCATATAAGACTTGGTTTTAGTATTGATATATAGTACATATGTTATTATCTTTTGCACTAGAATAAGATTCGATTCTCAGATGGGTTTTTTTTTATTTTATAAATAGAAAGGAAATTAATAAATAAAGCCTCTTTATATTGAGAACATTTGACTTAAGATAGGACAGCAAGTACATTGTGTAAATAAATTATATAACTTTAAAGTTATAACAACAATTAGTATTTCTCGCTGGCGCTTCTCAGAACTACTTTCTGAGCAGCTCAGGCAACATACCAAGCTTCATCACGAACAAAATTAACTTTAGTAAGAAATGAAGAATTGACAATTCCAGAGTTCTTTTCCTTTTAAAAGTAAAATCTCAAGTTACACAAGAAATACCTTTATATTATTACTACTAATAAGATAAATGCGGAAGAATGTGTTTGAGTTTTTTTCTTCTTTTATACAGTAACAGAGATAGCAAAGATGTAATATTGCGAATCGAAAGGTCCTGGTTTGATTCCCAGGTCGGGCTTTAAAGGTTTTTAAGGTCAGATAAACATATATTTAGACAGATTAAGCTATATAATTAATTTAGTAACAAAGCATCAGTACAATCTATATAATGGTTAAGTCTCTTAATCGAAGAAAAATGACGTTGTCATCGTTGACGACCAAAATATTATTTTTTATAGTTAACTATCATGTGCCAAGAGGGCTAAGTATAGTTCTAGAGTTATTTTGGGAAGTACACTAACTAACACCTCCATTTAAATTTCTAAGAAATTAATTAAATTTCTAAGAAATCTATTGTTAACTGACACACCGGCGTGTCCGCGGTCGTGAAGGGATTAATAGGTAAAACCGACGGTGTAGCGTTTGATTTTTCATTGGTCGTGTCGAATTATCCTCCCATCGGACGAGAGTGGAAGGATTAGAGAATGGACTTGTGTCTGCGTGAAAAGAACAGAGAGTACTTGTGCACTATAATATCTTCTGCCCACGTAAGTCGAAATGTGGTCAGTACGTTATTATTATACAAAAATAGAATAACAAATCACCACTCAAGAATGCAAGTGGATCCCACGGGATCGTCATAGTTAGAGTCTGAAAGACGTATGTATTATTCAATATTTGAAACACATTCACAAATATTCCATTGACATTTGCTTCCACTATTATACATAACATATGAGATTATTCATACAAGAAAGGTTTGCTACCAATTATACGGCGTATAAATTATATATAGCAATAATATAGTCCTTTGCTACACCTGTCATCATTATATTTAGTATTGGGCTTTAACCCAAAGAGCTTTAAAATGACGTTAAAACTAACACTTAATAGAATTTTCTTTATAAACCATTTCTCTTTACTATTCACTAAAACATGTTAAAACCGTTTAACAATAATAATTGAATCTCTTTCTTGAATCTCTTTTTTGAAGTTGGTCAAAATATAGTATACTAACGGCTCACCCTCGTTTCGCTTGGGTTCGTCTCTAGCTAAAAAATTAACACACATCTGTCCCACAAGAGACGTAAATTTTTCAGAGATAAAAGTAACCTATGTGCTATTCCAGACTATAATCTATTTCTGTGGCAAATTTCATCCAGATCCATCCAGCCACTCTAGCGTGATTGAGTAACAAACATCCATCCAAACTTTCACGTTTATAATATAGTAGTAAGATTCATTGACGAATTATTTCATAATAGAAAAAAAATATTTTGAATTACAAAAAATACTAGAAAAGCAAATTCTAACCTAAATGCTGTGTTACAAAGTTAGTCATTAATTTAAATCTAAAAAAGAAGTTTGTTGAATATAATGAGGAAAACTCAAAAATGAAAATATTTTTTTGTGGTTAACAAACAGTATATTTGGGGCTCTATTTTCATATGACGCCATTGCTATTGTTCTTTAAAGCAAATTTACTTGTACATTTCATATTTGAAATATACAAGTAAATTACCGCATAAAGTAATTAATTCATTTATTAAAGCTTTTTCACATAAAACGCTTCAAGCAATAATTAACACCAGTATCTCCTTAATATAACAATCAAGATATCATCCAGCTACTTTGTTTTAATGCAATATTCCTTGCTGTAGAATTTTGAACCTTATTCCTTGCTGCTTAAGTCAAGCACGATATAACAGTGTAATTTATGAAGTGATAGACCATTTACCACGTCACGCTATGACCTCGGCGAACCTCCCGTCATCCACGTCAAGCTGTACAATCAATGTTTTAATAGTGTATACTGTTGGAAGCACCTTGTTATAGCTTAATTAAAAAAGTATTGCAGGTATAAACATATTTTTCATTCATTTTCATTGCTATATAAATGTTCTTAAGTTTTTTTGAAACTTGAGAAATGGAAATTGGTGATTGTTTCTATCCATCGTGATGTCTTGGTAGATAACAACCTATGACGGAAGTCCCAGGTTCGTTTCTCATATGGGAAAAGTATTTGAATGTATCGTATATATTATATATCGTACGAGTATATGTTATACAATAGAGTGTTTTACACCTTGAGTTTTTTCATTTGAGTGTAATTCAAATCCTTCGACACGTTACAGCATAAACAAGTACAAACAAACCGCCTAAGGACCTTTTTATTTTTTAATACTAAATCTAAAAATTGTATCTCATGTTATAAATTATTAAAGTAAATAATTGTATCACTGCCTCGTGATGTCTTGGTAGATAACAACCTATATCGAAGTCCCAGGTTCGTTTCTCATATGAGAAAAGTATTTGAATTTATCGTACAAATATTTCATCTGAATAAAAGAAAACGCGCTCAGGAAATTACCACAACATTTTCACGTCTCAATCTCTAAGAAATACACCAAAATGATACCAAATATCTATATTGTTAGAAAATATTATTCATTTAGTTAGATATTTTCAACTTATTTTATCTATATTACTTAGCTATATTCACAAAATTCAAACACTATGAATAGTCATCAATTCCGGTAATATTAATTTGAATTTTGGCTTTGTAATTGATACCGCAATAATAATATTGCGACAAAGCCAGTGTAAACATAGAAGGCAACCACAACTTCAAAACAATTCGTCAATTAAATTTAACACAGCCTCTCTCTGTTATGGACCCAATTTATCAATATAAAGCTGCTTATATATTATAATATTCATTTGTATATGTATAATGAATAGAAATATGTAGCGTATATTATAGTATATAATAGCACAATATACTTTGCGAGGTCGCGTATTTGATTCGGATAGTTAAAATTAATATATTGGATATATACGTAGATATTTATCACAATTAATAAATCAGGATCTGGATGACTGAGTTTCATTCGGCGTAGGCGCTAGTTTAGTATCACCATCTATTGGCGACAAAGTAAGTACCACAAACATTTACAAGATGACGCTATATGACATTTTCGGCATGAGAGCATTAAGTATACAACAACAGCGTTTAATATACAAGAATTTAGTTTTAAGAATTTGGAACAAATATGTATTATGACGTGCTGATTACAAATATGATAGGCAAAATGGCCACATATTTCATTTTCAAACTCAAATCTAATTTTTCTTCTATATGTATGGGCTATTTGAAAGTACAGCCTTTACCTCCGTATGTCTCTATAATGACAGTAATGAAAAAGTAGTTAGAAGTCAATATTTTTTATTGGGTCATATAATATGTATCTGCAAGAAAACTGTGTATATACGAGTAGGTTTTGAATATACCTACTACAATATTATAAGTTAGAGCTGTAATGGCGATAGCAGCGCAGTAATAATTGCTCGCATTCCGAAACTTGTTATAACTTTATATTAAAATAATAATTAGTTTTCATGTTTTTAAGTCAAATATTTTCATAATAATTCCAATTTTAATGTTGTGTTCGTTTATACACACTTTTTTAATTTTTATGATTCAAGGTTATTTGAAGTAAATCACTGATACATAAAAATATTTGAATGCTAAACATATTATGCGATGAAATTAAAATTTACACGACCTTAAATTATTGTACGGCGAGAAATTATAAAGTTGTTAATTACATATATATTTATAATAATTAACACATTATAAAATATAAAAGAATACTCAATAACTAAATCATAATAGGTAAGCTCTTCCAAGTACTGATTAATCTCATCTAATATGTGGGATCAGCTTTTTCTATATATTTTTGGTTCACTTAGTTCAATTAGACCTATTGTTGTTAAAAGCATCACAGATCTTGGTATATCTTTTATATAACGTCTGGCGATTAAGTCTTTGATCTTCCTCTTCTTTTTGAGCGAAGTATAAATATTAGTATTTATGATATCGACCTAGCGACTTTCGCTTATTTTGTTTGAGATTTTTTCATAGATGCGTTTGGTATTTATATATTGTATTAAAAACTCACCCTCACTCCGCTCGAGTTCGTCCCTAGGAACGCTTTAACGGTTAGTATAGATTTCTCAGAGATGAAATATTTTCCAGCAGTAAAAAGTATCCTATATATTGATCCGGATAACCCGTTATCATCATACTAAATTTTATCAAAATCTGTCCAGTGATTTTCTCGTGATAGTTCTCAGAAAGACAGACAAACATTCTAAAAACTATAGATGCGGCCTCTGTATCGATAATATATTTATATAGTACATAAATAAATAATAATTATTGTTATGTATGATCATTATCTGTGTACTAAATTTCATCACAATCGGTCTAGCCAAATCAGAGTGAAAGAAAAAGAAACATACACAAACATATATACATATTAAATCAGCATCTACATATCCTACTAGTTCTGCTTTTTCTTTGGAATATTTCAGACAATAATCTTTTGTTTCTCTACATTCTCTTCTTCAACATCTCGGTAGTCTGATTCACTAGAGCTGGACTCAAAAGGTTCTATATTCTTATGTGCTCTAGATTGGGTTTTTTTTGTTCATATCATTGCTATTTAAATGTCCTAAGCGCCTGTGCCATGTGTCACCATCAACAGATGACTGAGATAGTAAACAGCTTTTAGTTGTTCTTAATTCCAACTTGTAAACACCATCAATAAGGTTGGCCTCTGCTATTAAATCACCTGATTTATTTCTTATAAGGCATTTGTCAGGCTCGAAGACGACACTGTTTTCATTCTTTATCAATTCACTGACTGATAGGAGGTTAGTTGTAAGACTTGGCACACAAAGTACATTTTTCACGTTAACCTCGTAATCGTGACTCGTGACGAGCTCCACGTCTCCCGAACATAAAACAGGAACTTTTTCTTTATTTGCAATAATAATGTCTGGTAAATTTGATAAATACAGCGGATTTTTTATCCAATCCTTATTCGCAGTCATATGCAAACTGGCTCCGGAATCCACGTACCAATCACTTTTATTAAAATTCCCGCTAAGAAAAACAACGTTGAAAGCGTTATTCTGTTTTTTCTTATCTGCGATTTCATGTAAAAGTGGACATTGATTACGATAATGACCGGCTTCCTTGCATTTGTAACATGTTATTAATTTCTTGTTCTTGATATTTGATTTTGACGTTTGTCTTTGTGTAGTCTGTGATCCTTGCTTGCTAGTGTTGCCATTTTTATTTTTGCACCAACTTTTTGCAACTAATGCCGAGTTGCATTCCGTTTCACTCAAGTCAACAGATTGCATATCCAATAGTTTGGTTTTAATCGAATCAGCCGTTATTGGAATTCCTGAGTGCTCAATAGCCATGATCATTGGCATGAATCGTTCTGGTAAACCAGCCAACATCAAGAAACCAACCCATTCATCATTGATTGCAAAACCCGTACCGGTTAATCTTTGCGAAGTTTCCACTATTTGTGTCACATAATTCGTCATATTTTCACAGTTTTCTAATCTGATCGATATTAAATGACGAAGCAAAGTTATCCGCCTTGAAAAACCTGAATCGTCAAATAAAGACTTCAGCGTTGTCCATAATTCCCGCGTGGTCTTTGCATGCTTTATGTGCACAAATAACGATGAATCAATCGTCAAAATCACTTTTGCTCGTGCTTTTATATCTGCCGCATCTGCTACTTCAGCAGCGCCAGGAGTTTCTTGATTCAGATACCACGCCTTCGAGTATCAGCCATAACCTAATAAAAAACGTTGAGATCGTTGGCAAAAGTTACTTTTTATTTTTTACATATATTACCATAGAATATAGATACCGCAGATAACAAAATTGTATTCTAAAAGATAGATAAAACAAATCATAAACTATAATATATTTTGATATCCAAATATTAACACATATTATGTACATACAAAATATACAGATGTGTTCGTAAATATATACACAAATACAAAATTTCACGCTTGTAAGGTTAGTGTCAATTTACTGAAGTAATAACAATTTTTTGTTTTAAAATTGATTAACTGGAATATTGGCATGCTTTGAAGTCATAAAAAAATATAAATATTTTAATTATTGTGACATTAACACAGCACCATCTAGTTCTATGGTAAGCTACGAGGCTTGTGTTATGAATACCAGATAGTTGCTACACTACACATATAAAACTTTAAATACATACATATTATACATATAAACATGACTGGTGTACAAACATTAATGCTCATTACACAAATAAATGCATGAATGAATGCCCCCAAGCGGGACTCGAACCCGCAACCGCTGGCACAGCAAGCAGGGTCACTACAAACTGAGCCAAACGTGTTGTCGAGTTAAAAAAATCGAATTGAATTGAACTTGAATATTATTTTTAAGACATTTACTTTCCACAAAATTTTGTAATTTTAACTCTGACCATTTGTTTACCTGAGATAAGCAACCAAGCCCTAAGCATAAGGCTATAGAAATCGAATACAAAATGCCACCTAAACCTGACTCAGTCCTTTCCAACTAAGCCTAACTTATAAAGGTCTACGTTGCTTATTTTGACTTTGATATCAAGAATTAATTTTGTTGTTTATCGCAGAATTGCCTTTTGCTTTTTCAGATACTGGATATTATTATGAAAAGAGTTCGCTGAATAAATATTATTTATTATTTTCGATTTATTTCCCACTGTTTTGCTTTCGGCAGATAACCGTAGCAATAAAAACGAGATTTGGAAAGTATTACGACATTTATTGATAAATTCTGTCAGGATCATACTCCAATTATTTTAATAGTTTTTGAAAAATCCATATGCAGGTGAGTTTTTCTGTTTATATGTTATCTATAAATAATAAAATTTGGAACCTACGAGTATATGAACATTGAACAATGACATGGTGAGAGGTAGATAAGATATAGAATATTTATATCCATGTCTTTCAAAAACTAGTGAGGGTCACTCAGACAAGCAGGTTTTCTCTCAATGTTTTCGCTAACCGTTTTATTTTAAATCCCCGACGCAAAAACTACGGAGTGTTGTAAATTTGACGTGTGTCTGTCTGTGTCATCGTAGCTCCCGAACGGATGAATTGACTTAAATTTTGTTTTTCTTTGTTTGAAAGATAAATTAGTCGGGAGCGTTCTTAGCTTTGTTTGATGAAAATCGGTCCAAGATGGTATTTTAAATTTTATTAACCCCGTTGCAAGTAGTTATCATTTTAAAAAGGAGATACGTACATCAAAATTTTAGAGTTGCGAAACCCGGGATTTAAACCAGTTGCTTCACTATATTTCTGAAGTGAAAGATCCCAATAAAGGTGGCCTTTTTTTAACGGGCGAACGCACGTTGGGGGGGCAATAAAGGTGGCTTACCTTATGTTTAATACAACATTTTTTCGCCAAATGCTCTTAGTAATTGCTATAAAAAATTGATTTACACATATAACGCAAGTGTAAAAATAGATAACAGAAACTAGTAGAATCCGTGAGCTGTGGGCGGAGACACTATAAATAGTAAATGGAAAACCATTAATCAAACGTTCTTTTAGCTATCAATAAGTTAAAAACATAATATGGGTAAAAGATGGCCTACATTATAAACAATTATGGTATAGTTTATTCATGGTATGGTTTAAGCTGGCTTTAATTTTTCAAAGAATCTATATAAACATATTACACTATTATAATAAATGTGAAAGTTTGTGAGTATGTATGGATTTTTTACTCTTTCACGCCAGAACGGCTAAACGAATCTGGATGAAATTTGACGCAGAGATAGATTATAGTCTGGAATAACATATATGCTACTTTTAATCCCGGAAAAATATACGGTTCTCAAGGGAAAGATTTGTTTTTGTGTTTCTAATATAAATCTAATAGAAATAAAAATGTGAAAGTATCAATAGAAACTTTACTATATAACACTATTTATGTCACTATTTGTGATTGAAAATTATATGACAAAAATATCTTATTCCAAATAGTAACTGCATATCTATGTTGTACTATTTCAAATCAAAACCATCTCTTCGGATTTTTAGTGGATTTATTTTGATTTTTGGTTCCCGACGTTTCGAATGCTTTACAGCAATCACACTCACGAGAGAGACTATAGAGTCTGTAGAGAAAATATTGTTTAAAATAAATAAAAAATCTCAAATATTAAAGTAAATCTAAGAAAATATTATACCTCTTACTAGTTTTACTGGAAGAACTTAGTACCTTCGTATATTTTATTTACTTACTCCACTATTAAAGACCGTATGGGGATGTTGGATAACTCATAACATGATAAATATAGAATTTAATGAATTTAATTACCTTAATGAAGGTAATTAAATTCATTAAATACTATATTTATTAAGATCTTCAAATCATCTCGGTATTTCTGGTATTGTTGCTTTGTATACATTAAAGTTCATTATTAGTTTATATAAATACTTCTTCTGCATTATACGTTCTATAAAATTTGCAATTATAATATTGTTATATCAAATAACTGGGATAAATGTAGCCTTTGTCGCTTTTCAATATCTTTTTTGTCAATCTGTTGCGCCATTTGTGCAGATTCAAAAATAATTCAACAAACGAATAAACACACTTTTGCATTTCTTTCTGTTAGTATAATGTGATATATCTTAATTTAACTTGATCATATAAACTGATTGATAATAATTAATATAAGCCGTACTCGTATATTATTGTTAGATTATAATATAAATTCTTTCACCAAATACTTATGATCTCCCTCTCTACGGCGTAGCAACTAGGGATACGACGTTAGCTACGACATTGTGTTCGAATCTACGGTTCGAATCGTATTTATAACTAGCTACTTTACCTTCACTTCGCTCGGGTGCGTCTATTTAATGCGTTATAATTTTTTTGAGTAGAACCCTAGTTCTTTTTCTAAAATTAAAGTAGCAAAAGTTACTCTTTATAACGTCAAATATCTGCCAGTGCAAGTTCCGTCAAAATAACTTCAGCCATTTCGGAGATTAGCCGGAACTAACAGACATATAGAAAACCGACAAAATTAATTATAAGTATCGTATATATATAAATATGTAATTTCATATGCATTTATTAAACAGCTTTTTTTCTACATTACAAACACACACTTCAATTTTATTTATCTGTATAGATAATACTATAAATTAATATATTAACTAAACCAAACATATAACAGTTTAAGTACCGCATTGTTGTTTCGACCGACAAAATTTATTATGGAATTCTAGAGGAAGTTTTGGAATAGAGACAAGAATCCCGCTACGGTGTAGAATGTCAAATGCGATCAAACTTGTCGGAGTTGTGGCGTGCACTAACAATTTGAGTAATTGCATTGAATTATCTATTGTTGGTTTCAGTTGTATTACTTGTTGTATGACTGTCGGTTATTGTAAAGTATTTGTATCGCTTTTCTTCTATTTATTAATTCCTAGCAGAAAATAGAAATGATTTATTATAACGTCTGTGATACAAGAATAACTGGATGGTAAGAATAATATGTAGTATATTGCCAGCGATGAGAGTTCAGATTAAGTAGCCTATTAATAGTCCTCTTTATGAGTGTACTACTAGGGCAATAATACGGGAGGAAAAGTGGCAGATTGCCAAGAGAGCTACTAATACTTAAGTGACAGTAAAACAACTTTACAATACGATAACAAAGTAATAGAATATACGAATATACATGATTTACATATATAAATATTATACATAATTATTAAATACATTTTATATATTCAAATAAACATAATATATGTATATATATATATATATAATATATATATATAAACTACTATTTATAGATGAATATTATATTTTTACTGTACAAAAAGCTTTTAAAAATAGATTTTTGGTCAATAAAATAAAAGTCGGAAAGCTTTTATGACACAAAAGTGAAAATCATCAAATTACTAGTTTCACCTACGTCAAGGTAGATAATAATGTTATAAAGGTTGAGAGACTGTTTTTGGTTTGTCCGAAAACTACGGAACTACCTATTAGATATACTTATATGGCCTATTTACTGAAATAGGTCATATCTAAAATGACGCTGTGATCCCTAGAAGAAGAGCAATTATATATAAATAAAGTGAACAGCAACACCGAGTGGGAACGCAAAGCTTGTAAATTATATATATATATATATATATATATATATATATATATATATATATATATATATATTTTATATATGTCTATAAGATGATAGATAGAAATATATTTATCAGTGATAAAAAAATATTTATATTTTCATAACCATTTCATTGTTATCAATCTATGTATCTATCTATCTATCTATATAATACTACGAAATGCTTATCAAGGCAAATCAAATTAGCCAAAGCCCGAATGAAAAGCGAGTTAAAAGCTCTTGATATAGTAGATCGGTCCTGATTATGTCATTGTGTTGTAATTAAAATTGAATTCATTTCTACAGTTAGGTACTTGTTTCTAAAAGTGTAGTAAAATATTTCTGTACAAGAATCAATCCTATTAATCCTACTAATATTATAAATGCGATAGTTTGTGAGAATGTCTCTATCATATTCACCGCGGTGTACAGTGGGATATCTATACTAATATTATAAAGAGGAAAGATTTTTTTGTTTCTTTGTACTAAATAAAATTCGAAACTACTGAACCGATTTAGAGATAGTTTGAGACCCTGGAAAGGACATAGGATAGTTTTTATCCCGAAAATGTATGGATGTTTGTTACTCAATCACGCCAGAACGGCTGAACGGAATTGAATAAAATTTGGCACAGAGATAGATTATAGTCTGGAATAGCATATAATATTTAAGTTATTTTTTATCCCGTAAAAATGTACAAAATGTACAGTTCTCATGAGATAGATTTGTTTTTATTTTTCACAGACTTTGTATTCCATGCTACCCGTTAATACGTCACTAGGGACGAAGACGAGTCGAGAGAGTTAAGTCGCTATACTGTATAACACGAATCATAGTCATGGAGAATTCCTAGAAAATGTGTTTCTTTTTTCTTTATTATTTATCAAAATTTTACATCATATTTTTGTACAGTTAGTAGAATAAATCTCACTATTAAAGCTTTTTAAATATTTTATCTTTTACATTTACGAAGTCTCTACCCAAGTCTAGCTTTAAAATTGTCAAAAGTTTTTCTTAATAATAAAGCGTACAATGTTTACTATCAATTCTGAAGCATATTAAAGAAATGATAATATCATCCTACTATTCATTCTGTTGAAAATATCATAATGGTCGTAGAAAAAATGTAATAAGATACGTTTATTGAAGTTTTCATATTATTTAGAAACGTATTCCTTTCTTCATACCGTATTTTCGCTAAATTTTGAACAGAAAATCAAAATTCACGCTCCAATACGATCTATACAATATACTTGTTTACTGAAGTCACGAAATCCCTAAAATTTACATTCCCAGATTGAGTCGTCTTACAATCAGCGTTTCGTGTTCCGTATTCCTAAGCCTTTAAAGCTTTCACCTGGGATAGAGTGTAATACGTACTGGTACAACCAAAAGTGAATTAGCCTCTTTATCTTTTTAAGCGAATAATATACTGTAAAATTTAGCTATTTTAAAGTATAATAAAACAGTTAACAGAACGCACAAATATGTTACCTTTGTAAATCAGGCAGTTAAAAATAACGAAATTGTTCAGGCCGAAAAAAAAATGAATAAAAGTACCATTAAAAAGATAGAGAGAAGAAATAATCAAGAGAGGGAATTGGCCTGCGGGGAGTTGATAGGGGAGATGCATTCCGTGATTTTTAACTGGAGAATTTTTTTTTGTTGAAAATAGGTGTTTTCTAATAAATTGTAACTAAATCAAGTTAAAATATATAAGTTTTGAAACATGATGCTGGTTTTTCCTGAGATATCCTATAATACAAAAATTTATGTTTTTAACTAAATAATTGCACTGTAAGATCTGTACGAAGTAAATTATTTTGCAATTAGATCAACATTATAATTTAACTTATCCCGCTTATTTTATTGTTGATGTTCTTAAATAGAAAGGCGGCACCTCTGTTTAACCGGGCTATAAATTCAATTCTGGTAAATTTATATAAGGCAGTGGTAGCCCAGTGGTGACACGCTCGCTTGGGACACCGAGTGAAGCGGGTTCAAATCCCGGGTCTCGCACCTCTGATATTTTCATGTGCGAATCATTTCTAACATGATTACCGCTTGCCTTACGGTGAAGGAAAACATCGTCAGGAAACCTGCATGTCTGAGAGAACCTAGCAAGTTTTCACAGACATGTGAAGTCCGCCAACCCGCACTTGGCCAGCGTGGTGGACTATAGCCTGATCCTCCCACGTATTGGGAGGCCCGTGCCCAGCAGTGGGACATTAAAAAGGGCTGAATACAAATTTATATAGAGAACGTCGTGAGAATTTTGTTTACAACATAATAAATATACATTGTAATATATCGAATGTATGTTTGTATTTGTTGTTTTTAATATACGCACTGTGGTATTCTGAATGCCAATGCGATTAAAATGAAATTTTGATTAACTGTTGTTTTTCATTTTACACTTAGTAAGTATAATTAATAGTCAAATAACTAAAATAAGTTGAAAGCAAATCTAAAGATTCACCACTTCATTGTACCCGCAGTTTCTTTATTCCATCACCAAAATTATTGGTTGGCGTCCATTACCAAAGATTTTTCTTTAACTCATTACCTATCAGCTGTAAAGTATTTTCGATCAGACTGTCACTTATAACAAAATTACTTTATAGTAATTATTTCACCTTTAAAGGTGAATTGTTTCTTCAAATTTATGTTTAGTATAGATTTCTCAGATATGAGATGTTTTCCCATAGCCAAAAGTATCCTATTTATAGACTTGAATGAATAGCTATCATCATACCTTTCATCAAAGTTTGTCCAGTAGTTTTCTCGTGATGCGTGAGACACACAGACAAAAATTCTAAAAGCTATAGATTCCGCCTCTGTTTCGATCAAACTTGACTATTTCAATCAGATTTCCCAAAACATATTTAATGAACAGACTCGACTCAGTTAGAATTTTGTTATATTTATAGACTACGCTTGAGACATTTCTAAGAAAAATAATAAGAAAAACCATTTTTCTCTTTAAAGTCACTTGAAAATGTAGGTACTACTTAATTTTACGTATCATGCTACTGCTCATTAATAAGTACATGAGTGTAATTGTACGTTACAAATTAAAAAACTCTTATGAGGTCAGTGAGGTCATAGTGATAAGATCAGCAATTATTTTTTTGCAGATTAATTAAAGTCTATTTAATTGGACCGATTTATACATCCCCATTATAATACCCTCGTTCCACCCTTTGTTACATTTGGAATTTTAGGTTAAAGAAAATAAAATGATTCTAAATAGAATCGGTTATATGATTACGTGCATGATAAAATATTCACGTGTAATTATCGTCAACTAGCTATTTTTAGATCTAATTCAATGATTTAAATGTAGCATGGCTTTGTTTTTTAAATTCGATTTTACGGTAAAAGAGAATATTTGAAAATATCGCCATGAATCAGTTTGACCAGTATAAGGAGATTCTTTATTGGTTTCACTCAATTTATCTATTGTTTGTACCGAAAAGCTCCGAAACTGCTGAACCGATTAAGATGAAATTTGGTAAGAATATAATTTGAGACCCTGTGAAGGATCTAGGATTTTTATCCCGGAAATCATCCCTTAAGGGATGGAAATGGGGATGAAAGTTTATATTTGAAAGCAACCTAGGGATGAACCCGAGCGATACGAGGGTGAGTCGCTAGTGGGAAATAAAGTAATCGTAGTGTTGATTCAATAGAGCGGTATGCTTAGATCAGTTGAAATCAACTACAATATTCATATTATTATAAACATTTTTAGAAATACTATTTATTTAACTTAATAAAATTAATTTATTTGTTGTATGTATGAGATGGTGCTGTTTTTTAAATTATAACGGTTTTTAAGAATTAAGAGCAAGTTTTACACATTTAAGAGCACATAATTTTAGAAGTAAAAGAGTTCAGCAGCTTTTCCATCAACGCCATTTATCATCATACTTTTGATGTTCCGAAACAGAACCGTCCAACTTCTTTATATAAGAAAGAGTATCTCGACTAATCCCATAAATATTATAAATGCGAAATTTTGCATGGATGAATGTTTGTTTCTCAATTACGTCAGAACGGCTGAACGAATCTGGATGAAATTTGGCACAGATATAGATTATAGTCTGAAATAGCGCATAGATACTTTTTATTCCGGATAAATGTACGGTTCTTGTGGGATTTCCTTATTAACCTTTAAAACGTGCCCAATAGAGATTTTTATTTATTTATTTATTTATTTAGTATGAAATATGAAATAAAGTGCTAAAAAAATTTTTTAACACCACGCAATATCATCTTAACTTTCATGTTTTTGAAACACAAATACACACACAAAACATTTTCGCCCTAAAAATCGCAGCGGCAGAATGCAGCCAGTTCCAGTTCTTGCTACAATTTTACATGGACGTGACTTGTATAGTAATTATATAATGTACTTTCCTTTTGTATATATCTTATAATATTAAATGAGCAACTCTTGTATATATATCTACGTACATGTATGTATTGTATGTATTCAGCCCTTCTTAACGTCCCACTGCTGAGCACGGGCCTCCCTTCAATATGAGGGGGATCAGGCCATAGTCCACCACACTGGCCTAGTGCGGGTTGGCAGACTTCACATGTCTTTCGAAAACTTGCTAGGTTCTCTCAGACATGCAGGTTTCCTCACGATGTTTTCCTTCACCGTAAGGCAAGTGGTAATCATGTTAAAAAATGATTCGCAAATGAAAATATCAGACGTGCGAGACCCGGAATTTGAACCCGCTTCACTCGGTTACCCAAGCGAGCGCGTCACCACTGGGCTACCACTGCTTTTACAATATATATGTATATGAAATTTCGTGTATCTCTGAAATGGCCTTAACTCAGATTTGGGTGAAATTTTGTATTTAGAAAAACAAAACTGCTTTTTAAGTTTAACTATATACGTGTCATTTCTGGAAAAAAACAAAAATTTTATATTTTCGCCGAAAAAATCTCGAGCGAAACTCGGTTGCCCAGATATTAATACACCAAATTATAACATAACACTTTTATTGAGCTGTAAATCTTAGCGGTACTAGTACATAAACAATCCCACTATAATATTCTTCACCGCATACATCCAGCAGTCAACTTCACGCGTCGACCGCAGACTTAAGTTTCAGAACCACAACCTTAAATGGAGTGGATTATTTGTCAAATGTTACAAAATCCATTATTCAAGACCAACATCCAAACGCTAAGAGAATTCCGATGTATAAACAGTATACCAATTATAAGACACCATCGTTTCAGATGCTAATTTATCGGTCCCCTGAATAATTTTACTGCTACGAATTTGTCTGTATGTATTAGAGATTTCGCAGTTCTCTGTTGAAATATATGTATGTATGAGTATTACGTATGATGCTTATAGAGCTCTTAAATATATTTTAGTCTAGTCTCGTGTTATATTAGTCGTCATAGCACGAACACTTTCAAAAATAATACTCATTCCTAATAGAGACTTTTGCAATTATTTTGGATCAATTTTTGCATATATTCATCGATCAAAAAAGTACTAGCACAGATCATATAATACTATACTGTACTAGATACAAAATCCCATACAAAAGGTCTCTTAAAACTGTCACCAATTTTGTTTATGTAATTTTTCTAGTTGAAATAAATATACAACAATGTAAATTAAACCTTAATTGTTTTTATAGAAAAAGATAACGCTCGAATATTCAAATGAGCGCTCATTCGGTTAGGACATTTTTGTCGCTGATTGTGTATCTAGTACTTATTTCATCAATGCATATACCCATTTAAATGTTTTAGATTTGTAGTTTTATCTTCGAGAAAATTACCAGTGGCTTAAAAGGCAATTCTGTTGAAAAGAGCTGTATAGACCCTAGAGTTGGTCTTTTTAGAAATATTATTTTCTTATATAATATTAGTATACAATAATGCGAGACTAATGCTACGTGAGTCTACTTGAATTAATCCCACACATAAATTTGCTCAGTATTCCGTGACGGAATAATATTTTTTTCAGATCTCAGAAAATATTTCTTTGTTATTTCTATATTTAAATTATTCAAGTGGCAAGTTCATTGGTCAATATTATTTACATTAGCAATGTTATAATGAAATATAGCTAGAACTTGGGTAAAGATTGTAATCTCCAAAGCTACCAAACTGATTTTTTACTAATACGAAGCTATTTTATTCCTGAAAGCTATAAAATATTTTTATTCCGATAACGGTTAGTTTTCAAACGAAAAATGTAATCATAATGACTGTAATTCAAGTTGTGCCGTGAATAAAGTTCGGTGATGGGTGTTGGTAGTTTTATATAAGAAATTGCCTCGATGCCTCGTTGGTGTAGTGGCTGGCATTAACGGTTACACATCTGAAAGTCCTGGGTTCCAGTCTCGGGTCGGGCCAAGTTTAGCTATTGAGATTTTCTGTTCAGAAAGTCCCAGTAGGGGTCCGGTGCTGTTTGTCTGTTTGTACGGGCTAATATCCGAATCTATTAAACCGATTTAAATGAAATTTTTCATGGTGGTACCTTATATCCCCGGTCAACATCTTAGATACTTTTCATCCCGGGAAATTAAAGAGTTCCCGTGGGATAGTTAAAAACTATAATAACTCATACAGCTTAGTACACAACAACTTATGCCCCTAATTTAGTAAAATTTAACATTCTGATACCTTATATTGTCGGTCAAACAACAAGTTACTTTTTATCGTGGAAAAATGAACGGTTCCCGTGGGAACTAATAGATCTCTATTAGTGTTTTTCTAGAAGTGTACCCGAGCGAAGCGAGGTTGAGCCGCCAGTGTAATATATATATAATATCTAAAAGATGTCATCATATAATTATATATTTTTCATCACTCCATTTAACATACAAATAACACCGACGAAAAAAATAAAACCACCTTTGATTTTTCCCTATTTTTCTGAATATCGGAGTGCCTTCTAGTTTACACAATCAAGTACTCATTTCTATGCATAAGTATAGATACATAAATCAATAAAATATATATACTTTTCAAAACTATAAATATTTAAATATACAAACAACAAACAAAATATATTAAAATTATTCATGCTTAAAAGTAAGGAAGATCAAGAAAATTGACGTCGGAATTATATAATTGCGCGTTATGACATTAGCGAGTATATCGCTGGCATAACAATGACGGCGTAAGTCCCTCATTCACATAATCTCGCCCGTCTTAAACTCGACCTTTATCTCAACATGCACAATGTTCCATCTTAAATTATTAGGCTCACAGTACGAATTCATGTACTAGCCTTATTTACTTTGACGTTATCTAAGTTGTTTTCATAATTTGTCTTCGTTGTTTAATAGGTAAAGATTATTTTAAGTGTTAACAAGGGGTTTGAACCCTCTTTATTTGATATTCCAAGCACGTTACCACTGGGTTACGACTGCTTTATATGGATCTTACAAATAAATAAAAAATACCCGATTGGAATTATTACTAGTTTGGACGCTACTTACTTTATTTTTCTTTAGTTGTGTTGCCAGTAACTGTTCGTGATGATGGTTGCGATAGAATAGAAAGTATAGTTAAAATTTAGCCGTTCTCTATCGTGTATGAAGAAAGAAACACAAAAAATAAAATATGTATTTTGAAAATTTTCTTATTTAGCTATTCTGGATTCATTGAACGTTTTTTTAAGATTTTGCTCACAATCTATCCCAATACTACAATAATGAATGAAAAAGTGAGATTTGCATACTATCTTTGTAAAAAAACCACAAAAATAGTTCATACCAAAAAATTATTTTTGACTTTTTTCTAAACCGTAGCTTTATTTTTAAAGTTTACATTGGTACAATTTCAGACGCTCTAGAAGATTTTTGATTTAAAACAACTTGTCTAGATGTTAGATTTGTTTATGTTATTTTATATCTACATTTATTTTGCAAATCTTATTATTTTTGAAAGATAGTATTAATAATTTTTACAAAAAATATATTTTCATCTTCACATATTCGTGTTGCTCAGAGCTACATTCATAAGCGGGATACACTTTTATAATATTAAAACTTAGTATTATTAATACAAGCAGAATGCCTCGTCTACGCATTTTTTTTTAAAATTTCAATAAAAAAAATCAATATAAAAAATCTTTTAAGGTGATTTTAAACTTAACCACTACCACGCAAGGTATTATACAATATTTTACTATTACTATATTTTTCTAATATATGTACTTATATAGTAGATATAAATATTATTGGTCCATTCAATAGAAAAATTAAAAAAACATTCTGCTTCTGAAGAATATGTTATAAGCTCCTATTTATTATGTATATATAATACTTTACGCAAGAGAAGCCACGCGAGTAATCTAGTCTATTTTATGAGTATCTAAAAGTCCGAGATCAAAATTTTTAAAAGAGTAGGTACAGTTATTTTAAAAGTAACAAGTATTTCAACTTCAAATATACCGGAGCGATTTACAGAAACGACTATTTTTTGAATTTTTAGACGAACACGAACTGGTTAGAGCGGTTAACAGTGTTTCACATTGTTTGTTAAAAGGATTTTTTTGTTAAAATTTGTGTACCATGCAGTTTAAAAGCAAATCCTTTTAAGATCCTCAGATAAAATATTTGCAAGATGTAAATTATACTCTGCAAATGCTGAAAGTTTAACTAAAACTTGTAGGTACATCAAAGTTAGCTCGTACGACTGTTTCGTACATACATTTTAGTATTAAAATTTTTATTTCTACTTTGGGTTTTTCATTCTCTAACTGGAATTAGAAACAAAGTGGGTAAAATTCTCTGTACAAAGTTTTTGTTCAGTCGAGGATATGAATATATTCAACGTATATGTCATTATAGCTACATATGTTCATACATTTTGAAAGAAAATATACTAGACGAAGTAAATTATGGAGATGTTACACTCAGTCAAGTACTTCAACTATTCCAGTAATGAAAGAAAATGGTTTTAGTAATTAAGAAAACACTTAGCTGTAACTCGTAAAATACAACGGCCCATATATCTCATTTACGATGTAAAAAATAACGTCTACGTTCTTTCAAATAGAAGAATACCTATATTCTACATGGTATCAATTGTTAAATCAGCTTTTTTATATAAGAAAATTTGTTATTATTTCGTTTTATTTAATAGCGGTGCTTATTTTTTAGAATACCTAGATCAAAAAATATATATATTTAAAAGTAAAAATCGTGTCCGCCGTTTACGAATGATAATAATATTTATAATTATAGAGCAATGTGTGATAAAACACACAGACACAAATATCTATTTGTGTAAGTGCGTGTTTCTGTATGTCTATATGAGTCTGTGTATGGCTGTGAAGATTTCATATAGTTTAATTTGCCGTTATATTACATAACAACCATCTCCTAAACTCAAACTTTAAAAAAAAATCTATTGTGCTATATACTAGATTATTTTTTAAGGTTTGTACTTAAATATGACGTCATGATAATAAATAAAATAATAATCGTTGTATTATTATAGGTAAAGTTATCCTTGCCTAAAATAATAAATAATTAGAAAGGTGATATGGAACTTTTAATTAGAATTGTTTCTAAGCTACATCGATAAAATATCAGAACTTATCCAAGATTGATTATATTTTGAGAGGTTTCAAAAAGAAAAGGTACTCAATTCGTTTGTATTATTATTTTTCATAATAGTAGAAGATCCCGATCTATGTGGTGGACCCCTCATTCTTTTTCCAGGCGAAATATATTCCTTAAACAATAAAACATATTAACAAACATTCATTTTTGTTATGAAAGGTCGGGGTCTCCTAATACAGGCAAATTATTTGCTTAAAAGGGGACCTCAACCACAAAATTTGTCAAAACTACAATCTCCTTATGCAAATAAAATATTATTATATTAAAAAAAAATAAAAAAAAAACACGACTCAGAGGGGTTGTCACTAAAAATTTGATCACAGTTATCAAATTGAGTTGAGTGTCTTCCATACTATGTTTTTGAATCAGAAATCGAACCTGAACTTTTGAACAAAGCCCATTTATTGTATTTAAGACATTTAAGTATCATATTATAATGATAATTGATATCATATTTGATATCATATTTGAAGCCATTAAGAAGAAAATTTAATTGAATTCAAACATATTATTTCATGTATTTTTATATGACAATATAACAAGTGTTATTTATAATTAATTGCTTAAAATATTACTCCATCATCAAATTTTTGGAGGCGCATGAAATTTCAATTATAATAAGGACGGATTATGTGAAATATATTGTTATGTAATATAAATATATCGTTGATCTAATATTCCCGACCTGGTGTAAAGTTGTTTCTTACATGAGGCATATTCCCAGTACTAATACTAAAAACGCTACTTAACTGCTACCACTAAATGTGTGTTAAAGATCCATATGTATGTACTTACTAATATGTATTTAGCCGTTTTTAACGTCTCACTGTTGGGCATGAGCCTCCATTCAATTCAAATTCAATACAAGAGGGATCAGACTACAGTCCACCACGCTGGCCAAGTGCGGGTTGGCGGACTTCACATGTCTTTCGAAAACTTGCTAGGTTCTCTCAGACATGTAGGTTTACTCATGGTGTTTTCCTTCACCATAAGACAAGTGGGAAGCATATCAAAAATGATTGGCACATGAAAATATCTGAAATGCACGACCCAACACTTAAGCCCGCTTCATTTGGTTTCTCAAGTACGCACGTTACCACTGGCTTACCATTGCCATGGCGCGATACATACATACCTATTATAAAACATACTAGGTATATTATTAGTTTCAACTAGAAATTGAATCCTTAACCTTCGGCGTATATAATATAATATATTACTTCTTACACTTTTACACTTTCAAAGTTATAGCTACAAAATAATACAGTGACAAATACGCGGAAATGTGGACTTATCGTTAAAATAAATAGTATTATATACATACGTTGACAAAACTCAATCTATACATATAATAAAATTCTAACTGAGCCGAATCTGCACATGAAATATTTTCTGAAAAATCTTATTGAAATAGACATTATGATCGTTACAGAGACCGAAACTATAGTTTTTAGAATTTTTGTCTGTCTGTCTGTCTGTATGTCTGTTACCGCATCACAGAAAAACCACTGGAGGGATTTTGATGAAATTTGGTATGGTGATAGCTGGTTATCCGGGTCAACATACAGGATACTTTTTACCGCGGGAAAATGTCTCATTTCTGAGAAAAAAATACAAAAACTGCAATGTAAGAGTATACTAATATGTTAAACCTAAGAATTTGATTTTTGGTCATCTAAACGCGGGCGGAGCCGCGGGTAATGCTAGTCTACTATAAGAGAATAGTTACTCTATTCTCTTTCTTTTCTTTCTTTGAGTCACTAGTTAGCATTGCATTGAATCTACATCATCAGAATAGATACGAAAAATAGTAAAGATTTTATTTTCCTGCGAAAGAAATGGCGTAGTTTTTAAAAATATCAATCCACTTTCGCAGAGCGTTCCGGTGCTATAAACGTGAAATATCTTTGTCGCTTCATTCAGTATTGTTTTCATATAATCCCGTGTAAATTGAATTGCTGGGTAGCAGTGAGTGGTTCGTGTATTAAGTGTATAACAATTTAATTGGACAATTAAATATTTGACTTTGTAGTGACAATTGCATAACATAGTAATTGCAAGAGGTAATATTTTTAATTAAAATTCTTAATCGTTTACTCTATTGATCGTAATAGGTAGGTTTTAATTACTTAGCCAAAGCACACCGACTTCGAAAATATTTCATTAGGTATGTATAGTAAATGAAAACTACCAATCAGTTATTTTTTACTTTTTAGTGCTTTTGTTTGAAGTCGGTTTTTATTTTTTTGTTAAAAAGTTTTTATTTTTCCCTTTTTAGTGTAGACAATAGTAGCAAAGTAAGGATTCTAACGTGTTAGGCTTGTCAAATCAAACAAAATAAGCCCAAACTCAAAGTATCTACTATTAGCCGTTGAAGAGTTGCACCTATCCACCTTCTGGCCTTGCCATCAGATTAGGTCAACAACACCGAACCACTGTACTATCAACGGAAATAGAAATACTTGCAAAGTTTCAAGTCAATATGACAATTAGAAGTAGGTAAATTCATCATTAGTTGTTTTTCCACCCTCAGGGGTAGTATTTTTTTTTGAAATTTAAATGGGACCAATCTGGAAGTATACCCTTTCAAACAAAACAAAAATTGTCCAAATCGGTTAATAAATGACGGAGTTCTGAGGTAACAAACATAAAAAAAAACGTACAGTCGAATTGAGAACCTCCTCATTTTGAAGTCGGTTGAAAATGATACAGTGACAAATACGCGGAAATGTGGACTTATCATTAAAATAAATAGTATTATGAGTATACACATACGTTGACAAAACTCAATCTATACATATAATAAAATTCTAACTGAGCCGAATCTGCACATGAAAATTTTCTGGATAATCTTATTGAAATAGTCATTATGATCGATACAGAGGCCGAATCTATAGTTTTTAGAAATTTTGTCTGTCTGTCGGTCTGTCTGTCTGTATGTCTGTTACCGCATCACAGAAAAATCACTGGAGGGATTTTGATGAAATTTGGTATGATAGGTTATCCGGGTCAACATATAGGATACTTTTTACCACAGGAAAATGTCTCATTTCTGAGAAAAAAATACAAAAACTGTATTGTAAGAGTATACTAATATGTTAAACCTAAGAATTTGGTTTTTGGTCATCTAAACGCGGGCGGAGCCGCGGGTACTGCTAGTCTACTTTAAGAGAATAGTTACTCTATTCTCTTTCTTTTCTTTGAGTCGCTAGTTAGCATTGCATTGAATCTACGTCATCAGAATAGATACGAAAAATAGTAAAGATTGTGTTTTTCCTGCGAAAGAAATGGCGTAGTTTTTAAAAATATCAATCCACTTTCACAGAGCGTTCCGGTGCTATAAACGTGAAATATCTTTGTCGCTTCATTCAGTATTGTTTTCATATAATCCCGTGTAAATTGAATTGCTGGGTAGTAGTGAGTGGTTCGTGTATTAAGTGTATAACAATTTAATTGGACAATTAAATATTTGACTTTGTAGTGACAATTGCATAACATAGTAATTGCAAGAGGTAATATTTTTAATTAAAATTCTTAATCGTTTACTCTATCGATCGTAATAAAATTAGTTATCAACATTGTATATATATGCAAATTGTTTTTTTTTAATTCTATTACTTATGACCGTAGTTTTGCTCGTCTCGAACAGAGGAAAGCAAGGGTCGAATCTAAATGATATCTGTGTATTTAATTACATCTAAATCTATTCAGCAGTTCTCTTCTTAGAGACAGACAACACATACAAACTTTTACATTTAAAAATCATAGAAAAGAATCAATTTATGCGAACATAAATAAATTAGTTACGCATGCACATATCATATTATATGTACCTATAGCGTAACAGAATTAAGTGAATGTAACACATAAACACACAGAATTACTATTTCTTTTCGAACCATATTAAAGGTGTAAGTAAAAATACTTTATATAGTGGTTATATATGTTGGTATTTTAAGCTACTAAGTTTTATCTTACTTGTGAATCGTGTCGTGTGGAAAGGACAGAGAATTACTGTTGAAATAAACGTATCGTCAAGTCCATCCTTTGTAGGCAAGGCACGCGACAACGGTGCATTGTCACGGAAAACTTTGTAAACTTTATGCCTTCATACGCTTTATACATGGTAATTAGCATCATGTTCATTTTTTTTTATTTATAACATGAATTTTATTTTAGGTGAATTATTTGTTTTGAGAAAGTAATTAGATTTTTTGAAAATTAAATTCATAAAACAAAAACAAAATTTAAAGATGTTATAAATTGTTATTAGTGTAAGAATAAAAATATAAAAGTAGCTATCATTATTGTTTAGTCAAATGAACTACTTATTTCTATAAAGCTTATGGAGATGGCAGCACCAAAAATCCTTCCTTCGAAGTCAAAATGTATACTCTTTATTTAAATATGTCCTTCGTGGGGTAGTAAAATTGTAAGTTATATAAATATTATTTTTGTTTTAGCAATATTATATTTTTGGTCTGGTCGTCCCACCGGAGTATGAGAGTGACAGGAATAGAGAGTGCACCTGTGTCTGCGCGTACACTTGTGCACTATAATATCTCCTGCGCAGTTGGCTAGTCCCAATGAGATTGGCCGCCGTGGCCGGAATCAGTCAGGGGAACATCGTTATAATTTTTAATAGTATGAGAATAGTTGTAGTTATCATTATTATTTAGAGTCAAATGAAATACTTATTTCTGTTAAGCTTTTAGAGATGGCAGCACTAAAAACTGCATTTAGCACGAATTATGATTCTTAAAATAAAGTCAAAACATATACTCTTTAATTTAAAATATGCGGAAGTGGTAATATTAAAATTTCAAAGGTAAATTTTATAAAATGATATTAGTCACTTAGTGTTAGTGTATTTTCTAAAAGTGAGCTGTGATGATACTTACGTAGAGGCGTACAACGTAATTTCATTTAATATTGTGCATAAGTGATAAGTGTTAAAGTAATTAATAAATGAAAAGTGTGATGCAGTGAGATCGAGTTCTTATTCTGTTACCGGCTTATTGTGTGATAAAAATCTTACTTAATGTATGGTTGAGAAAAAAAAACAAGAAAATTGTTATATAAAGTTACCCCAAACCTCATGTAACGATTTGAACGTGACTGGAACTTGGCTTGTAATTATTAGGTTCGTATCGCACAATATTTCTCAATAATACTATTATAATGCTACTAACATATAATAAACACGTCGATTTATTTTTTATTTACTTCAATCTGTAGTCATAATATCAATTAATGATAAATAATATAATTTAATTTAAGTACTATTTTCTTATATATAAAAAAGCGAATTATTAAATAGGTTTCAATGATTTATTTTGACTCAATCTTTTAATTCAAAAATGTGCTATCGGTTTTAAAAAAGATTGAACATTTAATGGCTTCATTCATTTCATTCGAATATTTTTTCTAGATAAACATCTGTAATGGTTTTTAAGGCATAAATAACCACTACAAAAGTGTTTTACGAATAAAGGCTGAATTTAAAAAATATGCATTAAATTCCTTTAGAAGTAAATATTTTAATTGGAGTCATTAGTCAAACTCGGAATATTAAGATACAACAAAATAAATGGGGTTGAGCTTTTTTTGATGAAACTTCTTCTCTAAAAATTGTTACTAGTTGTTAGCTGTTCTACTCATAATTATGGTAATCGGGGCGGAAATCCATACATATAATAAAATTATCCGGGTCCAATATATATATAATAATACTAATATATACTTTTTACTGCAGGAAAATATCTCATTTCTGAGAAATATATAATAAACGTTAAAATGTAACTAGGGACTAACCCGAACGGAGCGAGGGTGATTTGCTAGTCTATACTTTTATTATAAAGAGGTAAAGTTTGTGAGTTTGTGAGTTTGTTTGTTAGGTTGTAGGGGCAATCTCTGGATCTACCGAACCGATTTAGATGAAATTTGGTATGAAGATAGTTTGACACCCTGGGAAGAACATAGGATCCTTTTTATCTTGGAAATCATCCCTTAAACTGGTAAAAATGGGGATGAAAGTTTGTATGGGGAATCAAGCTATCCGAGCGAAGCAAGAGTGTGTATATAGTAAAATATATGTTCGTTCTTATGATGCAAACTATATCGATTTCTTTAACTGAAATGTGTTTTGCAAATAGACTTTTACTTACAATATTAGTATGGATTGAAAATTTATTATTAAAGAAGCTTAAATTATTTTATGGCACATTTAAAAATGCTAATTTTATTATAAACATTTTCTATAATGTATATTTGTTCTAATTTTGCACCAAAAATAATAAATATGCATATGAAATTTGCAAATTACCTTAATATATGCAGTTCCCTCATATGAAACACTAACAAATATGAAACACTAACGACTAGAACCAAACTTCCTTCTAACACTCGTAGCACTCATGTATGTATATTAGCTTCACCTTACTTATTCGAGCTCTTTTAGTTATAAGAATTAAATGCTTAGCTTAATAAATATGTAAGCGACAAAATTCTTTAAAAAAACAAAGCTAAAATTATCATTGATATCAATAAAAAATATATAATATTTTGCATCATTTGTTACAGATATATTTTTTGATTTCATGTTTTATTTTTTAATAACTAGTTAAAATGAATACCTAGGTTTATGTTATTATTTTTAAAACATATTTAAAACTTGAAATTTATTATTTTCAAAAGAAAAATTACAATGGCAAGATATTTTAATTATTTAAATAAGTTATTCAGAGTTGAATACAGTGAAGTTATTAGTCCAAAAACAAAAAACAGCCCTAAGATAAATATTGTACTTTATTATATTTGGTTTAAGGCATGATTTCTGGGATAAAAAGTATCCTATATCCTTCCCAGGGTCTCAAAATATCTTCTTACCAAATTTCATCTAAATCGGTTCAATAGATCCAGAGATCACCCCCTACAACGTCACAAACGTACAAACTTACAAACTTTACCTCTTTATAATATTAGTATAGATTCAATATGCATATTTGAAGGGTTTATATAGTAAATAATATACTCATATATACTTGATATTGTATTCGTAACATGAAAGCATACAAAATATTATATCTTGTTACATATTCAGTCAATATTTACTCTGGCAAGCTTTGGTGACCTAATAAAAAGTCGTTTTTATTGAATCAGAGCAGTTTAAATGCATGAAGTTACCGACATTTGAGTAGATATTCGGTTTATTGTTACAGCCTGTTTGCTACTATTTATTCTGTGTTAAAGTGTTTTTGTTCAATAACAGATGCAATTTGTTTTAAAATGTTACAAATATAAAATAATATTGCGTATGTTAGTTAAATTATATTTCTAAAGTCCTAGATTCGAGTTCTGGGTAGGGCTTCATAATTTAAGACCTCGAAGCTCGAAGGGAAGAAGTGGCCTTTCCTGTCACCTTGATTTCTGTAATGTCATGCTGGCTTGTTATTGTATAGTTTATCAGAGTAAATTATTAATAAAGATTTTTTGTTTTATCAAACACTTCGTCGTCTCAGTACTTATTTGTCCAAGTAACCATTTACCGAAAGAGTTTTTAAAGCAGAATTATTTTAAATATCGGTTCTATCAGTATAAAATACACCATTTTACTTTTAAAAATCCAAAAATATTTATTTTATATATACATAAGTATACATTATTATATACATTTTAGAGATAAAGGTTTGCATTTAATATAGAGGAAAAGGGTCTCTACTGTAAAGTAAAACAAGTATTCGTAGTTTGAACAAATACTTACAGGTGGCGACTTATGCAATAAAATAATTCTATGATATAATATATCTATAGAAATTATAGTTGGCACAGTTTCGAGTATTTAAGAGAGTTTTCAACAACACGTGTTTAGTAGTACCTGATTCAATGTTGCCTTTTGTTACTAAAGTAAATATAGTTACATAATATGTATATATTATATCGCTAACATTTGAACTAGGCTTGAATCAAAGGCTCTAATCATGTAACTGGGTCATGACCGATTCAACGGAAAACCATTTAAAAAGTGATTAACTAACATTATTTTTGATGGCGTGTTTTAAAATTTTCCATTGAATCAAAAATGTTTTTTATTGTAAGTGAATCTAGCCTTATCAAGGTGCGATTTTTATAACAATATTATGAAGTTTAAAGAGGAACTATAAATTATTATCACGAAATTGACCAATATATGTGTGTCTTTTGTGTACTTCCACAAATATAAATAGATAATTAATAGCGCTGCATCACTGTCTCGCTATTTCTATTGCTTTACAGCTAAATAGGTCCATTTCAATCCATTATTTTAATTTTAAATATATATAAACTAGCGCCTCTAGTGAAAGACAAAAAAATCTATTCCTCGGAAACCTTCAAAATTTCTGGAATAAAAAGTAACCTATCTACTATTCCAGACTGTAATCTATCTTTGTGCCGAATTTCATCCTGATCTGTTCAGCCGTTCTGGCGTGAAAGAACAACAAACATCCATTTTCACATTTATAATATTAAATTAATAATACGGATAATATAAGATACTAGAATATTACAAGTTATTAATTACTAGTTTAAAACTTTCCATTAAGATGAAGACTGTATTATATTAACCAAGCTCAAAAATAAATCAATTTCATTTCAGCTAGAACTGTACCTCAGTAGAAGCAGCCGGTGGCACTTACTAGAATACACGGCGTATTACTCCACCCTCGTTTCTGAATAGTACAATTTGCAAGATTGTCGCGTAATACTCTTATTTAATCACTAAATGTTCATTTAAAGAAATATGTATGTATATTTTATATCTACTAATTTTATACCACTTTAACAATCTACTCAATATGTAACTCATATAGTTATTTTCACTATACTTATAATAAACTGCCATTAAAAAATAATTTCCTTTAATGTAATAGCTACAGCAATTCTGACGACATTTAGCATATGTTAAAAAAGTTAAAATAATCATATTTTTATTTCTCACCGGTCGTATCAAAGTATTGTCCCATCAGACTTTGAGAGTGAAAGGAATAGAGAGTGCACTTGTATCTGCGCGTACACTTGAGTACACTTGTGCACTATAATATCTCACGCGTATCTGGCTAGTCTCAGTGAGATTGGCCGCCGTGGCCGAAATCCGTCAGGTAGACATTATATTTACTTACCACCAGCTACAATTATATATGATTGTAATACGCGAGCAGAGTCACGGTGGGAAACTAGTAAGAATTTATATATTCAGATCGTATATCAAACGTGGTATCTCGATTAAAATAAAACACGTTAGATTTACCGTAAGAGCTTATCGCTTGGACCATATCGTAAGCATTTAAGCTGGGACATTAACATGCCGCGTATTCAGCTCTATCATGAATATTTATATCAGTGGCACATCAATGTTCTGCGATATTTAACGCGCGTACCATGACTGAAACTAGTTTGTGTTATCTAATATCGTTTTTACAAGCTTTTATAAATAAAATGTTGTATAGAATAACGTGCAATGGTTAGATCTAGTCTGAGATAGTTGTAAAATATATGAATTTCATACATAATGGGAAATACTGATTTTGAATTACGATTCTTTGTTCATTTTAATATAGGAAATTGTTTTATGTAAGCTTATGTTTTCGTTTTGCTATAAATATTTAGTGAAGATATGTAGAGTTTATTCTACAATCGTTGAAGAATAGTAGAAAACTAACTATAAAGAAATAAATAAATTTGTTGGGACATTAACACACGGCACCATCTAGTTCTATGGTAAACTACGAGGCTTGTGTTATAAATACCAGATAGATGATACACTAAACATATGTATCTTTCAAAACATACATATTATGAATATTAACACCCATGACTGGAGTACAAGCATTCGTGCTCATGACTCAAATGAATGCCCCCAGCGGGACTCGAATCCGCTACCGCTGGCACAGCCAAATATATTGTTATCTACGACATAACTTAGATAATTATTAAAAATATAAAAACTTTTTATTCACTGATTGTAGAGAAACCTGTTGACCTGCATAGCCATTAGATTAGATAAATAAATAAATAATGTTATTTTATTAATGTTGGTGGGAGGCTCTATATTAAGGGCCCATAAACCATTTATGGTATAAAACACATGGTCAAATCTGCCGTAATTGCCTATATCATGGTTCAAATAAATATTTATCGAACCAGGACTCAAACCCGCGATCTCCGGTGTAGAATAAGTAAGCCAATCCTGGTGACGTCAATTGGTTATAAACTTCACTGTATCTGTTAAGTCCTAGGAAATAAGGTACTTATGTCTAAACTTTCCACTACGTACTGTGCTACTAAGTTTTTCTTGAACGGCGATGCACATTGATTGTGTATTAAGTGAATTTTGTTTCACTATCCAATAAAAATATTTTTTTCAGTTTAAATATGTTGGGACATTAACACACAGCACCACCTAGTTCCATGGTAAGCTACGAGGCCTGTGTTATGGATACCAGATAGTTGATACACTACACATATAACTTTAAATATATACATATTATAAATATAAACACCCATGGCTGGAGTACAAACATTCGTGCTCATCACACAAATGAATGCCCCCCAGCGGGACTAGAACCCGCGACCGCTGGCACAGCAAGTAGGGTCACTACAAACTGAGCCAAACGTGTCGTCAGTTTGGAATCAACATATCATTAGCAAATCTATTATTTTTGTATTCCTTTATTATTTTTTTTATTGAACTATCTATAGATAGAGGAGAGAGTCTCTCCCGTAACCATGATTGCTGCAAAGCTTTCAAAACGTCGGGAACCTAAAAGTATTATTTATTTGTATGCAGCATTTTTGTAAGCAATGTGAATAACCATTCAAGCTCTAGCTATTTTAGCAATAGATTTAATGCTGACTGGTATGTATTCTATAAAATATTTCAATGAGAGTACTATAAAGTATTTATATTCAGTTATTTCTAAGCTAAATCAAACCCGTGATAATGCAATTTTCATTTCTAACAATTCATTATAATTTCCGATCAAATTTTCATTTACTACTTCATATCCATCTTTAACCTGTCTATGGTATAATCGTTTGTTTCAAACACTGCGTCATTCAGAGAGTGCTTCATTCTCGAAGCGAGCAATCACAGTGAAATAGCACTGTGCAGTCGAAAACGCTCAAATGGATGACAGAGCAAAAAATTTACAAGCAACTCTAGCCCCTAAGGAGACTGAAGTTAATAGATTTCATTAATTAACCCGTTCAGTGAGCCGGGTGATTGCAACTCTGTACCAAGATAAAAAGTGACAATTTCTAGCCTCCGGGATTTTGGACTTTTTACGTATGCGACACGACACGAGTAAGCCGCTTATTTTCATTCATATTGTCGGCTAAACCTTTTATGTATTATGTGTAACAAAAAGCAGGCGTATATCTTTGTTTTATGAAAGTGGATGATGAGATTAATGAATAAGAGAAAGAGGTGCGCGTTTGTAAATAGGATGTGTTATTGTGGCTTAGTTGGATTACATATGCTTTTTTCTTTTCAAATAATATGGTATGGATATAGTATTTTTTTAAATGGTATCTATACTAATATTATAAGGAGGAAAGATTTCTTTGTTTGTACCGACTAGGCTCCTTATTAATGAACCAATTAAGATAAAATTTGGTAAGAAGATAGTTTGAAACTCTGGAAAGGACATAAAGTCATTTTTATCCCGGAAATCACCTATTTAGGGGGCGAAAATATTGACATTTTGTTGAAAATAAAAGATGGTAGTACCAAGCATTATGTCTAGGTAAATAATAATCGTATCTACTTTACCAAAAAAACTTGATATGAATTTGGGTATAGTCCGTATAAAAGTAAGCAATATTTTGTTGCTATCATTATTAAAAGTTCATACTCACTGTGTACGATCAAACTTTCCAGTTTCTTTTGAAAGACTTTTTTTAGTATAATTCTTTAATCCCTTTCTCGTAATAGATACTAATACTATACAGTAAATTCCATTCTTGTATTTAACTTTTCATCTTTCTTTTAAAAGTTACAAATATTAATAATTCTGAAATAATCTCTGTGTATACTCGTATAAAAATTATAAATGTGAAAGTTTGTGAGTATGGATGTTTGTTACCTTTCACGCCAGAACGGCTGAATGGATTTGGCCTAGAGATAGATTATAGTCTGGAATAACACATAGGCTACTTTTTATCCCGGAAAAATATACGGTTCCCGAGGGATATATTTGTTTTTGTATAAAAAAAGAGACTTTTATGAAGAAATTCAATTTATATTAAGTTAATGTCGTTAGAAGTGAGGTTAAAATTTAATTTAGGCTAGCTTTATATGAAACCGCACACCGCTATGAGAATGGACGCTTATTTTTTATACTCCCTGTCGGGAGAACTAAGCGAATGACCATAAAGAAAACCACTAAAGGTAATATGGGATATAAATTCGAACCAAAATGAACCTAAAGATTTATTAGATAAGAACTACAATTGCTAAAATAAATACTCTTTATTCGTATGTGCTTGACCGTTCGTTAAGTATTGCCTTTTACCTGGGATGAGAGTTTAAGCTTCATTCAGTATCTGGCTACTGTTTAATTCAATATTAACTTTCTACAATAATTATTTTTTTTTTCTTTTATTATTTAACATTTTAAATAAAATTATCTATTTGGATTATTTCGCGGATTTAATGTGATTTTTGGTGAATTTGTGGTTTGGTCAGGAACTAAAAATCTAAATAAATCCGCAAAAAATCCGAAAAGTTAGTTATATTTAAATGGTTTTTTATTTTTAATCACAAGGATAATTTCCTTTATTTATTGTTGTATTTGCATTTGATAATCATATAAATCCATTTATTTCTTGTTGGTTAGGGCGTACAAATCAGTTTCAAGTGAAATTCGAACCAGAGACATCACATCCACAATTTTTACTTAAAATAATTGATTATGGAACATCTTTGCTTATTTTATCTTTGCTTATTTTATTATATTTGGAAGACTCTATAACCAAACTTGGTCCGACCCGGAACTCGAACCCAGGACTTCTCGATGTGCAGCTGTACTTGCCAGCCACTACACCAGTATACCGTACTATGACGTAGCTACGACGGTGACGTGTAGGCTATGAGATAATTTAGTATATAAGCTTTTCCGATTGTCTTACAGACAAACATTTACGCCAGAACGGCTGAACGGATCTAGATTAAATTTGGCACAGAGATAGATTATAGTCTGGAATAACATATAGGCTACTTTTTATCCCGGAAAATGTATGGTTTTCATGGGATAGGCGTCTTTTTGTTTATTATATCTTTTTAAATATTCCATTTTGAATATAGTAATAGTAGAAACTATTTTATTTATAATAAGACTGTTATTATTATACCCAAGCTTTATTAATAAAAGGGTAAGTAATATGTAAAATAAAGCTTAAAGAAAAATAAGAAAGTAATTTAGTTTTATATTTGCAGTATGAAATTAAACTTCGGTTTCTTTCATTTACTTTTCATTGTGTTCGGAAAATCGGGGAAGATATTAAAACTATCGTAGTTGATGTAAAACTCATCAAGATCAGTCTAAAGAAATGGAGTTCTCCAAAGATTAAATGTAAAATAATATTCCTTTTACATTTTGTTATATATGGCTTGATATTTTCGTTACTTTTCATATCAATTGATGTTATGTTTACATAAACGTACACATGTGTGATCTTTGATTCATTAATGCTTTTTTTAATAAATTTAGTTCTGCACTTAACAGTATAGAGGGCGCTGTACAGTTGTTCTTGGAAAACTTATAACATGCGAACAAAAGGCCAAGCAGAATCTAGATTTTCCGTTTTTATATTTTATGTCTAATTTACCGCTAGCATTGCAGTGATCATTTTTTGTATAAAATACAGCTTATATACTTTTATACTATATTTCCTTTAACCTACAAAGGTATCCGTAAATTCTAAAAAATTATATATATATATATATATATATATATATATATATATATATATATATATATATATATATATATATATATATAAGCTTAAGCTTTCCGTTATAGGAATATAATATCTAAAAAATAATTAAATACATAAGTAAAAAATTATTATCAACATTGAATTCTTGCTACCGCTTTGCTCGCTCATTGTGTGTATTATATTTTGGTTTTTGTCATGGTTTCTAATTGTAAATATTATGCCTAGTATAGAGGTTCCACTCTGGTTATGATTTTTGGTTTCTCTGGCAATTTCGTTTAGTCATACTGGGCGTTACCCTTCTTCTACAATGACTTATAGACTAATAAGTATTAATTTCACTACTAAGTTGTAGAGCTAGATGCTATTTAGTATTATTTTCTACATATTGTTACATATATACAACCCTACAGAAGTATATAACTAGCATTATATTTACTATTGATGACGATAATAATATATTTAATATCAAATTTTTTCCTAATATGTAAAATATTTTATCGGAATTTTCCATTTTATAATTCCTTGTCATTTTGTGAACAAGAAATATCAATGTCATAGAAAATGTCAAACGCGTCACCCACGCAATAAAGCCATTTCAAATACCCTTATGTCATCGATCCCGTACAATTCAAGCGTTACGTGCTCCTCGCAAATTTTCCTTAAGCCCCCGTCACGTATGAAGGGGGGACAGAAAAAACATGATCTAAGAAAGATATCGCACTTTATAAACAGTGACTTATATTTGGTGCTTTAAAATACGAGTTATATTATTTGGAACGCTTAATTTTAGTAGGACGCGACGTAGAGCTTTCAGTTGTTATGATTTTTGCTCTGTAATATCATATTAATATGTAAAACCACCTTCAATACAAATTTATGTATTACGTTAATTTGTATTTAACGTCTAGAATAGATTTTTCAGACTTGAGCTTGTAAAAAGTATCTCATATGTTGACCTGAACAACCAGCTATCATCATACATTTTCTCATGATGCGTTTCCAGACAGACAGACCGACAAAATCTTTAAAAACTATAGATTCGGCCTCTGTATAAATAATAATGACTATTTCAATAAGATTTTCCATAAAATATTTAATGTACAGATTCGACTCGGTTAGAATTTTATTATAGTATAAAGATTATAATCAATATGAAAATTACGCTGTTTGTTAGCTATAAATGCCTTGATCTTATATATATATGAACTTAATTTTAAATAAATGTGAAAAAAAAAAACTATTTTTTGTTACTAAAACTAATTTCATGCTCGGGTAAGAGATTGGATCAAAGAAGAAAACGTCAAACTAGAACTTTAAATATTCCTATTCAATTAAACTTCCATAAGACAAGTACTTTTTGACGTCAATTTATAAAGTGTCGATGCTGTAAGCCAGAATGAAGAGGTATAGGAAAACTCGCGAGAAACTGAATTTTTACTTTATTTAACTCCAATTTCATTGGATTTGAACGTTATTTTTTGTTTGAAAATATGACATATTATGTTAAGACCTATTTTTTTAGATTTACGAGAAATTCCAATATTTCCAATGATTTTTTTTTCAATCTTTCTGAGTCGCTTCCGTGAGGCGTGATCATGTTTGCTGTAAAGGAATCGAGGCGTTGGGAACAAAAAAGCAAAATAAAACCGCCAAAACATCCAAAAAAATGATTTTATTTATAACTACAGACTCACCCTCGCTACGCTCGGGTTCGTCCCTAGGTACGTATGAATTTGATAAAAATTGTTATTAGCCAGCGTTAGTATTGTAAATTTAAAAAAAATATGAATTTTCCCAATATTTCAATCTTATTCTGCTATTCGGGGTAGATACAAATCCAACAAAGATCATTTAAATCGCTCTACCAGTTAACAAACCCGACTTTGTTTTATATTGTATAGATAATATACTATGTTGATTTAGTTATTATATAAATTTTGAAATATTAGCTTATAGTAAATTATGAAGTCACGATGATACATAATGGTAGAGTATGAGGATATTTTACGTGAAACAAAATAAATTGGCGAGTAGAACATAGCAAATACGAACCTCTCATCATTTACTATTGATTTTTGGTATAGTGCTTAGTAATAGTATTGGCTTAAAAGACGAGTGCAAATATATGTATGACTAGCGACTCACCCTCGCTTCGCTCGGGTTCGTCCCTGGGGTATGTATACATTCCCTATTTGAATCGGATATTATTAAATTTTTCATTGCTTTTAATTTTTTTTTCGTTCGGACCCTATTTTTTTCGAAAATAAAAGTAGCCTAAGTTACTCCTTATTACATCAGCTATAGCCAGTGAAATAGCCAGTGAAAGTCCCGTCAAAATCGGTCCAGCCATTTCAGAGATTATCCAGAACAAACAGACAGACAGACAGACAGACAGACAGACAGACAAAAATTGTAAAAAATGTTGTTTTGGTACATGTACCGTGTATACATCCATATGCATTTAGTAAAAAGCTGTTATTTTGACATTAAAAACAGACACTTCAGTTTTATTTATCTCTATAGCTGTGTTAAACCTATTTCTACGTATAATATAATATAGGTTATTCATACTGTAAAGAAATGGATGAAGAACACGAAGCTTTACACTATGTTATTTCTGGTAAGCTAAAATATATAAAAATATTTTTAAATATATCATTTACCAAAATTGAAGCAAAAAACATAATTTGATATATAATGATTTTATTTTTTAATTAATATAGGATCATATAGCATTAGGATAAAAAAAATTAAAATGGGTAAAAGGGCAAAAGAAAAAAGATTTCCCTACTTAATCTCTTTCTATTTTTATAAAAATCACATTAAACGCATACATTTCTTTTATTTATTTTTTTACAAATATACACACATATGTAATATATAATATATCTGTAGTCTGTACAAACAAATATATTCAACCGAATTGAGAACCTTCTTGTTTTAAAGTTGGCTAAAAAGTAGTGTAACATTCTTTCGATTCAATTTATCAAACGATAAATCACTAGCGAGGTTCAAAACGGCCATCTATCGCCATCTTAAAACAATTGTATCTATTCGTCGCTCGTCACGTGCGGGAACAGTTGTTTTCAATGCGCTCGTAAAACTTCCTCGCAACACTAACGCCTGGAATTTCGTTCTTGGTTATGTGTTTTAGAGATCTATAGTAATGTTATATTATAAAACTAAAGAGAAAAACTGCTCTAATATCTGATAGTGCCAGTAAGATTAATTAATACTAGCGACTCACCCTCGTTCCGCTCGTTATGTTTTAACGTTTAGTAAAGATTTCTCAGAGATGAGATATTTTCCCGCAGTAATAGGTATCCTATATGTTGACCCGAATAACCAGCTATCATCATGCCAAATTCCATCAAAATCCGTCTAGTGGTTTTTTCGTGATACGTTACCAGACAGACAAGCAGACAAAAATTCTGAAAACTATAGATACAGTCTCTAGACGTATCGATAATAATATCTATTTCAGTAAGTTTTTCAAAAAATATTTGATGTACAGAATCGACTCAGAATTTTATTATACCTATGCAGATGTATAGATTAATATTTAAGCATTTCAGTAGTCTATTCAATTATTGAGGAAATTATCACCTTCAATAAATAGCTTATGTCATATAAGTCTACGACTCAAGCGGTGTAATTATACATCATTAGAGTACGTGCGAAATAATTAATTATTCATCAACAAAATAGGTAGGTAATAGCTAGGTCTCAAATAAAATGAAAAGTAACTTATGTTCATATTTGTATTAGAATTATATAACTTAAACTAAAAATAACTAAAATGACTTAAAATTCTAACCGATTCGTTCTTATTATACTTACTTGACCCTGCAATAAGCATTTTATAATTACGTACGGGTACCAGCAGAAGTGCACGATACCTATGGCTACAATCTTTGACTACCGAGTGATTTTCTACATATAATCGAGAGTTAGTATTTTTATGGTTTTCAGAGACAAACTAGACAGACCACCTGATGGAAAGTAGTACGTGTCGTCCATAACACCTACGGTTCATGCACTTAGGTTTTATATAACAAAAATGCAAAACCGTACGTGCGTTGTCACTGTGAGGACTAAGATGATATGACTCTTGCCTGTAATCGCGCTGGCTACCTTATCCTTCAAACCGGAACACAACAATGTAATCATTGTTGCTTGGCGGGAGAAATAGATAAGGAAATGGTATCCATCCAGTCGGACTCCCCAGGCTTGACAGATTCCTACCACCGGTAGATATTTGCAGGATGTCAATTAATTATATTGCTGTATTACTGTTCCAGCTAATTTGTCTTAGGCGTCGGTGAATATAGCGTGTACTGCTTGATGCGAGGGATGTGCGAGTAAATTATGCTTGCTTTACACGCTTCGAATGCGTGTTTCGATTCGTCTGTCTATTCAATAATTGTTTTATCGGACACAAACAGCTCTTTTTAGAGCTAACTTTTCTGTGTTTCACAAGACATCGAGCGTAGTTAATAAAAAAAAATGTAATAAAAAAAAGGAATCTTCAATATTTTAATTACATTACTTTATTTACAGATATTACAATAATATGTAATAGCTGTATTACTAAAATAATTTATTTACCACCCATTTTCGATAAAAAAGCATGCTACTATTTATTGATTCTGAATTCAATTAATTTTTATTTGAATTTCCATCAAGATTTCCATTTGTATGCCTAAAACACTTTTAGATTAAAATATATCATACATGCACATTTTCCGTTAAAGTTTCGAATTGTTTTTTATCAACGTTTATTCTCTAAAATAGTTTATGAGCTATGGCCGGTATACCGAATTGAAATGTTCTCTGTCATTAAATACATATTAATGTCAAGTATTTAAATATTAGTATTTGTAGATACCTGCATTTACTAAAGTAAAATCTATACATTCCTATAATAAAACTAGCGACTCACCCTCGCTTTGCTGGTGTTCGTCCCTAGGTACGTTTTAGTTTTTTTGAGCGAAACCCTAATTCTTTTTGTAAAATAAAAGTAGCCTATGTTATTCCGTATAATATCAGCTATCTTCCAGTGAAATTCCCGTCAAAATCGGTCCAGCCGTTTCAGAGATTATCCGGAACAAACAAACAGACAAAAATTTAAAAACATCTGTTTTTCTTATAAGTACCGTATATAATTTCTTATGCATTTAGTAAAACGCTGTTATTTTGACGTTACAATCAGACACTTCAATTTTATTTATCTGTATAGATTCTAACTGAGTCGAATCTGTACATTATACATTTTTTGAACATATAATCTATAGTTTTTATTATTTTTTCTGTTTGTCTGTCTGTCTGTGACCGCTTCACAGAAAAGCCACTAGAGGTTTTTTGATAAAATTTAGTATGATGATAGCTGGTTATCTGGGTCAACATATACGATACCTTTTATTGCGGTAAAAGATCTCATCTCTGAGATATCTTATACTAAACGTTAAAACGTAAGTAGGGACGAATCCCAGCGGAGTGAGGTTGAGTTGCTAGTTTTAAATAAAAGAAGTTTTAAAGTGCCATAGGGTCCGACGACATTTTTCATACGAGTGGTGAAGCCCTCCGGCTACTAAGCGAGCTACGCGTTATGAATTTTACTTTGATTTACCTACAAACGATTTACCAAACCTTCGGTCGCTATTTCTTTTCTACATTATTTATTAGATATTCCGAAAAAGAGAGTGAAATCTGGCTCACGTCGTTTTTCGATAAAAATCTCCGAACAGACTGATTCGTGCAATTGTGTGCACACGCTTAGTAATCACGTTTTTTTTTAAATTATGACATTATCATTTTATTGTTTGTAGGTTTGCATAATTCATTTAGCTTTAATATTCTATGTATACATATTAAACTCGATTTGTGTATATATGTTCTGTGTGGACTCCAAAACGGCTGGAGCGATGTTGATGAAATTTTAATGCAATCTTCAGATAAGCCCAGCGGTGAGATCTTAATTTGGTAGCGATCGGAAGTTTAAACGCGGGCGAAGCCTAAACTGCTAGTAAGCGATAATACTTTGTTTAAATACAAAAATAATGCCGTTATTGTACTCTTAACTTGCTATGAAATCTTATCACTATGTATTTAAAATATATGTATTCATTAGTTATTAATTATCAAACAAATTATAAATCAGTAATTATAATCATGAATAAAAATATTCGAAATTACTTTATTATAAAAAATAATAAGTACCTATAGTGAACAAAATAATTTATGATTCTAGATAAAAGGATCAATTTTTCTATTTTTTAAGCTACAATTAACTCTTATAAAGATCTTTAAATACCATTTAACGAAACGTGGCGCTTTAATGTGAAAGGTAAATTCTATTTGCCTTATTCCATAAATGTAAGAGGATATTATAAACAAAGGAAAATGACTAATTAAGTAATTAACGAGAGCCCTCAAACAAAATTAAATAAAATATAATAAAATAAAATAAAAAATAGTATATATTACATTTTCAATTTAACAATATTCAGTTCTTTTTTAAAGTCCCACAGTTGGGCACGGGCCTCCCTTCAATACGAGGGGGATCAGGCCATAGTCCACCACGTTGGACCAGAAATATTACAATGATTGTTGAAGATGTCAAAAATATCATGGTGCTTGGGAGTTTACCTGGGGTACGTCGCGTAAACCAATAAAGTTATATGAAAACAATGTATTACAAAGTTATTCTTATAAAGATCTATTAAACTGTAGTGACGCTATATTGTATAAGTACCTAGAAATGGACGTAAGCGAAGCGAGGTGTAGTCACTAGTCGTAGTTTATATATTAAGAAAAGTTACAGGCTGTTTTATAACAACATATGCCCCTTAGCAGCAGAACAAAAATTATTATACATAGTTAAATTTCAAATCCCCGCCGAAAGCCATAAAAACACAAAATCAATAACATATGGTACATGGGCAAAAAGCACGCACGAATCAACATTAGAAAGGAAAGGGTTCTAAGCGTATTGAACTCAATCGTTACGTTCATTAATAAACAGAAAATTGCTTCAGAATCTCGTCAGGGTGCAGAAAAATCCTTTGATATATTGGCTCGTTACTCGCGCCATCTCCTTCGTCGGGACTTGGATTGTTAATCGGGCCATTTGTCACGATCACGCTTGGTATTCACTGCAAACGAACGATTCAAATTTTGCGAACAATTTCGCACGAGACGCGGTTCCTTGGACTGAGTAATAACGACTAATGTTAATTCAGCCAATCCGTTTCCAAACTGTTATTGCTCACGCTCGACACCAGACGGTTGGTTTACCTAAATAAACCTTGCTGGTTATTTAGCTGAATATATTATCTCAAGGTTTTTCTTATAGCTTGATATTATTTAGTTATATATACAAAATTTGTTGGTATGTAATTTTGTACATATGTCTATGATATCTGGAATTTATGAATTGATTTGATGTTTCTTTAAAACTAAAATAGGTACGTAAATTCTGAATATACAAGAGTAATCAAATTTGTTATAATTTGTATCTCTTCTAATTTCAGGTATTTTTTGACTATTAAATATTAATACTTACTTACAGTTTAAATTATCTTTTCAATTAAATAATAAATATAAATACTTACATGATGTTTAGACATATCGTGTCTTATCTACAAAGTAATAAAATAAATATTTCAGTTAAAAAAACAGTATATAATAGTGGTACATAAAAAAATATTTTTAGTTTTAAGATTTTTTTTTGTAGTTACTCGTAGATATTAGTATTAAAACGTTTAAATTACGACGTATACCGCATCGTAAAAATACTATCTCATAATATCTGCTTTTAATAAAAGCGCAGCAGTTTCTTAGTGGATACCATTACTCAGTCAACATCTTCGCTAGCGATTAACGATATCTAAACTACTCGTTACTAGCAATAGTAATGTTATTTAACGATAGCAATTTCTATAGTTAACGTTCAGTGAGATAATATAGTTTGTTATACTTTACCTTACTTCACCAAGCGTGCTTGGCGACGTTAAATTTAGTACAATCGCATAAGCTCTGTTACTTTGGTTTAATTTATGATCACTCCTAAAACTATCGTATAATCAGATTGTCTCTACATTTAGAATTTATAGTGGCTATTCTAGCTAGGTAGCGAACCACTTTTTTTAAACTAAAGTCTAACTATTGACCGACTTTAAAAAATAAGAGGTACTCAATTCATCTTCAACACGCCTTTTTTATGTAATATCTTCGCATTATATGAATCGGATTATTCTTTTTTTTTTCTTTAATAAATAAGTTATACTAATCCAAAAGAAAACCTAAATAAAATTATAAAACAAACCTATTCCACGGGAAACATTTTTTTGGGATAAAAAGTAGCCTTTTATTCCAGACTATAATCTATCTCTGTGCCAAATTTCATCCATATCCGTTCAGTCGTTCTGGCGTGAGAGTAACAAACATCCATAATTTCAAGCTTTCTCTTTTATAATATTAATAATAAGGACAGGTACCACCCGTACGAGTTGAAAAAAATATGTATAGTTTGTGAAGGACTTTAGAATAAGGGTAGCAGCATGTGTATATATTTGGGGGTGAGAGGGGTAGAGTGTAGACCCCCCCCCCCTCCGAAAGGAAAAGTGGAGGAAATGTTTTTTTTTATATATATGAATTTTTAAAAATCTCATTTTGAGGTTGTGTTTTGTTGAAAATATTACGAGTACATATCCGACAAAATATAACTAATTTCAAAATGCCAAAATGATTGCAATTAACTTGTCAAAATGTAATTATTATAATGTCAATCAATTTTAAATAATCTACCCTTTAATCGTACTGTCATTTTTTGGTACACAAATATATCACAGATAATATACAGTTAAAATGTTCTATGAATTCTAATTTTAATTCATATTTCTCTTAAAATAATTTTAATATTAGCGAAACCCGCGGTTTCGCTCGCGCTAAAACTACACAAAAATCTCTAATAGGTAGTACCTATGTTTCATACAAACTTTCATCCCCTATTTTACTCCCTTATAGGATGAATTTCGAAAAATGCTAAAACATGTATTTATTTATTTGTATTGAAGAGCACTAATACCAAGTTTCAAGTAATTCTGATCAGAAATAAATTTTTGGATTGTATTATAACGTGTTTTCCCGTTGAAATGAGATGATCTCCTGCAATATAAGCAGCCTATGTCACTTTTCAGTTCTTCAATTATCTTCACACCAAAAATCACGCCAATCAAATCAAAAATAAAAAAAAGAAAGAAAAACAAACAAACAAACACACTTTCACATTTATAATATTAAGTATGGATTTCGAAATATAATATACTCGTATGTGTTTTACTTGAAACATATAAATAATTTCAATTTAAGCTATATTTAGTACCAACATAATTAAATTCCTTGAAAATGGCTCTATTTTAACAATGTTTTATAAAATACCTATAAAATATTATCCATATGATGCATTTTTATTATGTTTTTTATAAACATAATAAAAATGTATTATATAGGGCATATACAAAGACTTACATAATATGTTCAGCTCCCATTATTTAACTCTTACATAGAGCATTAACCATTATAACTAACCAACAGAAAGGAAAAGTATATTATAAAAACATAAAAAATAGCCACTAAATACATCCGTACTCTAAATATTATTCTTTCAACAGGTCTACGTCCTGGTCAAACTGTGTGGGCGGAATCTCTCGACGCGGTCAATTTGTCAGCAGTGTCGGGTGGAGATGCGACACTACCATGCGATACGCACTCGCCACAGCCACCCGACTCGTTACTGCTCGTTGTGTGGTATAAAAACGATCTACCAATATACAGGTAAGGGTAAAATACTGATACCACTATTGAGTGCCTGGAAGACTGTGCATCGCTCGGCGTTTTTCGGAAAAGATTTAAGAATTAAGTTTTTTTTTCAGAAAATGTACGTATATATAGATTTTACAAAGCAAAACTTTATGTAAATACAAAATTTGATCCAAATCGTTAGAGCCGTTTTCAAGCTTGACAAAATTTATAAATATACAACGATTGCTCATTTAATATTATAAAAGTACCTGGGCAATCGAGTTTTGCTCGGAATTTTTAGCCAAAAGTACAATTTTCTTTTTTTTTAAGTAAAAACTTTATATCTAACCAGGATTCGAACCCGGACACCTGTGATCGTCAGTCTTGCGCCTTGGCCGCTTGACCACGATGCTTATGCCCAATGCGCAATTAGCGACCATATTTTGCGTGGAACAATGCCAAAGAAATAAACACTCGAAATCACGCATTTTCCCAGACATAAGACTAATCTACATCGATTTTTCGCCTCCGAAAACACCCACATACCAAATTTCAGCGAAATCGTTAGAGCCCTTTCCGACATCACCGGTATAAATAAATATACAAGAATTGCTCGTTTAAATATATTAGATAAACCACTGAGAAAGTTTAGTATTATATAATGCATATTATTATATTGTCATGATAATTCTACTATAATGTCTTAACTTTTATATTACTTTATATTCTTGCCCTGCAGCCTGGGTCTTGAATAAGGCTGCGGTAACTCCTGCCTGTCGTAAGAGGCGACTAAACGGAGTCTCGGCGGGAAAGGCAAACCTCAGCAGATATGCTACTGGTGTTGGCGGACCCGGCGAAATAAAAGGCAAGGTGGATGGCCATGAGGGCGGCGGTAGTTAGCATAGCTGCTATCGTCGGCCAGACACATCATCCAAACCCTTCTCTAGTCGTAGCGGTCTCCCGTTCCATTAGATCAAGAAGGGGGAGGACGAGTGTGTGCGCCTGCGTCTGCGCGTACGCTTGTGCACCTAAATATCTCCTGCGCATTTGACCGTTTCCGAATACTGGACTCCGAGGACAAAAAGTCCTATGGCGATAGGACAAGGTAGAGAGGTCTGGTCTGATGCAAACCGGACTTTGTCCGAGTCCTGCACATAGGCGGCCCCAGGGGTGTTGTATTACACCGTGGTCGCTTTTGCACTGCAATTGGGAATGACAGTGTGAATTCGGCAGCACCTGGGATGACAAAGCAGCCCTATTTAGGGAGACACTGCTTTCCTCGCTCAGCCGAGGAGGGGGCTAGAAAAGGTGCCCTAAAAATTGTTCATTCCCATTCGAAAGGTGGTAGTAACCGCGGCTGCCATCGCATTCCCTTATACGCGGTCGAAAACTAAAAAATAAAAACAACATGCAAACATCTAACATGACGTTTGGTGCGTGGAACGTGAGGACACTGCTTGACCAAGATGGCAATGCTTGCCCTGAACGCAAAACTGCCATAGTAGCGCGGGAACTTCGTCGCTATAACGTAGATGTGGCTGCTCTCAGCGAAACACATCTTTCTGACGAAGGAGAGTTGATAGAAGATGGCGGCGGTTACACTTTCTTTTGGAAAGGTACCGCAGCGTCCGAACCAAGACGTTCTGGAGTTGGTTTTGCCATCAAAAACCATCTAGTCAAGCGACTCGGAGAGTACCCCTTGCATATCTCAGACCGCGTTACCACATTGCGCCTTCACCTGGACAAAGACAATTACCTTAATGTCATCAGTGTCTATGCACCTACACTAGACAAGTCTGATGACATCAAGGACAGGTTCTATGAAGAACTTTCCCACTGTCTAGACAGCATTCGCCCCCAAGAACAAATACTACTATTGGGCGACTTTAATGCCAGAGTTGGACGAGACTATGAGACTTGGCCTAGAATCTTGGGCAGACACGGAGTTGGCAACATGAACCATAATGGTCAGTTGCTACTGAGTCTTTGTGCTCAATACCAACTTGCGGTTACGAACACTATGTTTAGACTTCCAGCTAAGCACAAGACTACGTGGATGCACCCGCGGTCTAAACACTGGCATCTTATCGACTATGCTGTCGTAAGACAAAGAGACATTAGTCAGGTCCAAATCACCCGCGTTATGCGTGGTGCCCATTGTTGGACTGACCACAGGCTAGTTGTCACTAAGCTGCGACTCCACCTGCATCGTCCTCGTCGATCGATAACAAAAAAGCCTTCTTTCATAAACGTGGATAGGCTGAAAGATCTTGAGGTAAGGCAGAAACTTGTCAACGCCTTGACTGGAAAGCTGTTGCCAGTTTCCAAAGAGGCCGGAAATGTCAATGCTGACTGGGGGACCTTATGTTCTCATCTGTTAGATGCCGCTATTCCCACCCTGGGCCTAAAAGACCGACACAGGGAAGATTGGTATGATAATAATAATGAGGTCCTCACGACAGCTATCAGCAAACACCGAGAGCTCTTGCGACAGCATGGACGGCGAGGTTTGGACATTGCTGTGATCAAAACAAGTGACCAGGAACTGCGTAAGCTGTCTCGTCAAGTCAAAGACAAGTGGTGGCAGGACAAAGCTTGTCGCATACAGTGGCTTGTAGACTCAAACCAGCTTGGGGAGTTTTATTGCGAGATTCGTAAGCTGATTGGTACTTCCTACAGAGTCAGAGTGCCTCTTAAGTCCTCGGACGGTGAGCGTCTCTTGACAAGTAAGGAGGACGTACTTAATCGTTGGGCAGAACACTTCAATACATTGCTCAATGTAGATCGATCAGCCGATCTAAGTCATATCAGCTTATTGACTCAACTTCCTCTTGCTACCGAGCTAGGTGAGCCGTTGTCACGCGATGAAGTTGTTACTGCCATCAGACAGCAACAGAACAATCGGGCGGTTGGTATCGACTGTATACCGGGAGAGTTGCTGAAATATGGCGGTAAGGAATTGCATACGTTGGTGTGGGAGCACTTTGTTCGTATGTGGGAAGAGGAGAAAGTCCCGGATACTTTCAAAGTATCTAGCATAATTGCCCTCTATAAAAACAAAGGTGACCGTTCCCTTTGCGATTCCCATCGAGGTATTTCTCTTTTGTCGGCCCCCGGTAAGGTCTTTGCCAGAGTTCTTTTAAACCGCCTCAGGGGTCTGTCTGAAAGGATTCTACCGGAGACCCAGTTTGGCTTCCGTCCTGACCGAGGCACATGCGAGGCAATCTTTTCCGTTCGGCAACTGCAAGAAAAAAGCAGAGAACAAGGTCGTCATCTATACCTCTGCTTTGTCGACTTGGAAAAAGCTTTCGATAGTGTGCCCCGGGAAGCCCTCTGGCTAGTGCTGCGAAAACTGGGGTGCTTGGACAAGTTTGTGAGACTTTTAAGACTCCTGCACGACGATATGCAGTGCTGCGTCGTTCTAGACGGTGAACAGTCGGAGTTTTTCCCCGTTACCTGTGGGGTAAAACAAGGGTGTGTTTTAGCACCCACGCTGTTCGCGTTGTACTTTGCAGTAGTAGTCCGGGAAGTTCTGCAAACTTCGGTTGAAGGTGTCCGCATCCGTTTTCGCACAAATGGTAGACTTTTCAATTTGGCTAGATTGAAAGCGTGTACCAAAGTGTCTTACGCCATGATCACAGAGATCATGTATGCCGATGACCTTTGCTTTTTAGCGGAAACCCCAGATGGACTTCAGCAGCTGATGTCGCGTTTTCATCAGGCTTGCTGCAAATTTGGCCTAAAGATTAATGTCACAAAGACGGAGGTGATGTCCACAGACATGCATGGTCATGAGACATTGTCAATAAAGCTTGGTGAGGATGTGCTTCAGCAAGTTGATAAGTTCTGTTATCTGGGGAGCACTATAACATCTAAGTGTGACCTTGATGCTGAGATCAATAGCAGGATCGGTACTGCTGCAGCAGTGTTCGGAAAACAATGTTCCAAGGTCTTCCGCTCACACGACCTTAAACTAGCCACTAAGGTATCTGTCTACATGGCGATAGTGCTGCCAAACCTTCTATATTCCTCTGAGACGTGGTGCGTGTACCGTCACCACATTCGCACACTAGACAGGTTCCATCTTAAATGCCTGCGCAGTATCATGAAGATCAGCTGGTCTGATCGAGTGCGAAATACCGAAGTTCTGCGTCGAGCCAATGTCGGTGGCATTGAGACATACTTAATGCGTCGCCAGCTTCGGTGGTGCGGACACGTCTCGCGAATGTCGGAGGATCGAGTGGCGAAGCGCATCTTTTATTCAGAACTGCAGGAGGGTAAGCGAAAACCAGGCGGCCAACTCCTCAGATACAAAGATGTTCTGAAGCGGCATATGAAAAGATGCAACATTGAACCCTCGAAGTGGGAAGGTTTGGCGGCACAGCGCCCTGAATGGCGTAGCCTTGTTCTGAGGCAGGTTCGCGTCTTCGAGGATCAGCGCAAAACTGACCTCGACGCTAAGCGCGATGACTTAAAGGCTCGACCACCTGCAGCCATTCAATATAATTATGTTGATGGTAAACTCACGTGCGCCTGGTGCGCACGGGAGTTTAATAAGAAGATCGGCTACATTAGCCACCTTCGCGCGCATCAGCGCCGGGACAACTAGGAGTTGAAGTGGTCGCCAAGACCGAAAACGGTCGGAACAAACAAACACATTACTTTATACCATACTATATACGAATATTTTTAGCATTTTATATTTTTGATGATATATCATATTATGATTATTATTTGTCTTGTAGTGGCATAATGTTTGTAGTATTTATATATTATGGTTTTAAATAATAATGCGTCATATTTTATATATTAACGTTTAGTATAGACTTCTCAGAGATGAGATATTTTCTAGCAAAAAAAGTATTCTAAATGTTGACCCGGATAACCAGCTATCGACATACAAAATTTCATCAAAATGTGCCCAGTGGGTTTCTCGCGATGCATTCCCAGACAGACAAAATTTTAAAAACTATGGAGACGGCATCTATATCGGTAATAATGACTATTTCGAACAAATATTTATTGTATAAATTAGTAAATGAACTATCGAAATACCGACTGAGTAATAGAATAGATTTCAGATTTGGTAAATCATGATTCTGTCGACGTCAAGCTTTATGCAAGTTTAGATAACTCAAACGTACAAATGTGTCAGTGTTGTCACACAATATTATGTGGACTAGGTATTCCTATATACCATTGAAAGCTTTTGTTTGGTTCTGAATTACACTATTTCATTTCTTACTATCAAGTTACCCTCTCTTCATGCGGATGTGTCCTTAGGTGTTCTTTGTATGAAATTATATATAAAAATTGCCTCCTAAGGGTAAAGATTATTAGAGGCAAGCTATAGTTTTTTTTTTTTTTTAGTTGAGTAAGTTTAACACCCACAGACATACATACGTGCGTGCGTTTTTTGAGAATTTTCATGTTTTGTTGTTATTTTTATTTAATTTGAGATGGATTCGTGCGTGTACAATTTTAGAATAAAAATATTTTGCAATCAAAAAAGCCGATACCGACCCAAATGAGGTTAGTGTGTTGCCAAGTACATACTCTATCTGTGTACTAAATTTTATCTAAGTCGGTCAGCCGTTTTAGCATTCGGTGTGAAATGACAAACATACACATATAAACTTTCATATTTATAATTGTAGTGTGATTTTATTAACTTATTTCTATATTTTAAACACACATTTTAAAATGAATTTTTTATATTTTTAAACTGTTTAAATAAGTTTGAGTTTACAAAAGTTGCTTATAATATGTATATCCTTAGGGGCTAAAGTATCGTATCAAATTTGATAAAACTAATGTTGCTATGAAAACCAAGTGGACAGTTAAGTTACCACATTTAAACGTTAATAGATGTTATATATGGATAGGATTATGATTTTCTCTTCATTTCGCTCTCAATGGAAAAACTTTGAAGTAGTATTTCTATAATAACAGTAAATAAACTCACTTAATTAGTCTGTGACCAGAAATTATTGTTAATCCAACAATGAAAAATGTGACCATACTTTTTTAATTAAGGCAAAGATACTTTTACCTGATATATTCTTGTCAAACAATGGCTGTTTAGCAAAAACCGACTTTATTATAATGCAACAGATTATAATTTGGCTCATGTAGAGTTTGGTTTGCGAAACAAGATTACTCAAATAAGTGGGCTAATTGTCAAATTTGTAGACGTCCTCAGAGTGTTCTTTATTAAAACCTCAATCCTACTTTTTGCTGGTAAATGAAATTGTTAGCTTTGTAACTTCGCGTTTTGGTACATTAAGCTAGCTTTTCTTCGTAGCGTCAGTCATGTCGCGAACGATATGAGAATTGTATGACATGACCCTGTCAACGCATCAAAAATGAATCGCCCACTTATATCACAAACGTTTGAAAATTTAATGACTGCTCTCCAGATCTACTGCGCTTAGGAGCAATTTTCTAAGAAAATAATAAAATTTGTATTTTCTCGGTTATACTTTAGTGTTTTGACTATACGTACGAATATGTATATGGATAGATATTAAGATATATATTATTATAAAAGTTGGGCTGAAGATGAAAGGAAATATAAGAACTCTTGCAGAGTTTACCAAAAACCATCTAAGATTTTCTAAATAATGTTCGCTTCTTGTATGTTTTTTTTCTCTGCCAAGCAACAGATTCTTTGTAATACTTCCCTATAACACTACGATGAATTTGAAAACTATCTTTTCGCAATAAAAGAAAGGTAAGTATAAAATGGAGAAAAATCATAAATCTTAAGAAAGCGTTGCCATTAAAATATAAATAAAATGTTTCCGAGATAAAACGTAGTCGAAATCATTCGCTTTTTGCCCTACAAAGTATGGAAAATATTACGTCTAACCGTTCTTCGGGTATAACACAGACGTACCAAAACACACTATATTTTTACGTATTAGTAATAATTACTCTGGTTTCTTATAATCCGTTATAGAAACTGAAAACTGTAATCTATGATATATCCAAAATTATTCATTAAAGTGTCTATTAAAGGGTCTGTTTTAATGTACATTAAATGTTCACAGTAACTAACATAATATATAAAAAAAAAACATTATATTGGTCAAAGTAGATTTATATATGTTTCTAATGGCTTTTCATAAATATGTAAAAGATAAAAATGGTTACTTCGACCCGTATGAGACAATCATATAATATGTCAACATGAGCTTTTCTGTAGACCTTTTAAAGACTTACAATTTTTGCATTATATACATATACATATTTGAGAACTTTCAGAAGCTTAAGGTCAGATAGATATAGTTATACAAATGTAACTAGCGATTTACCGTCACTTTGCTCAAATGTACCTTTGGGTGCCTTTTGGATCTATAATATTGTAGCGCCAACTTTTGGCAAATTTTACTCTGTGTTACTCCAGGTCATGTTGTCATAAATGGTTAACGAAAACTGCATCTAAATGTCTTGCATAATTTAAAAAACCGAACCTAACAAACTAATCGACAGACGAAGCGACTTTATTTTCTACTCTACTTTCTCTATTTCGAGATATAAACGTAAATAGTAATAGCTGTCTTCTCATTATATATTCTCACAGTACATCTTCAACCAGCAACATAATATTACTGCTCTTGTCGCCAGGATTCACGGGTAAATCACAATCCGACAGTGTGTGCATATTTTATAAATCGCTCAGGCGCTTATATGTTATGCATGACCGTTCTGTGATGTCAAATTAGTTTCAACGGTATGACATACAATATGAAATAGTGAGTAAGGGTTTTGAGACCCATTATTTCACGCTAAATTGAAGATGGTTTATATACCTTCACAGGGATACTATATAATTTATAAGAGGTTAATTGTTATTCGAATATTTTGTGATAATTTTTCAGATTGTTTTTCAGTTTGATTATAAAATTCTGCTACTATCTAGTTCTGAGTATTTTTTTTTCTGTCTGAAAGTTTGACAGGCTATTTAGGAATAGTGGTAATGATACCAGGATACAACGTGGGTAATTACTAGAAAGAATTTTTTTGAAATTTTTCGCCTGAAATAGTTGTATCAAATTAAAGTAAAAAGGAGGTGGGTTTGAGTGTTTACTATTAATATATGTATATGTATGTATATACATTGTACATTTATAAAATGTAGATTTTTAATAAAGTGTTTGCTTGGTTTAAAGTCAATACCTTTGGTGTAAACAAAATCTCAATCAGATAACATGTTATCAGCAGCAGCAACCTAAAAAGTACTATATTAATACATATAGTACTGTGTCCTCCAGCTGAGCCAAATCTCGGTCATGGTGGCCAATCTCACTGAAAGTAACCATCTAAGTATCAGACATTATAGTGCAAAAGTGTGTATGTGTGTAAGCATAAATGTATCTATCCCATCAGTCCCTTAGGATTCCAATGGGATGGAAGTCCTATACAAACAAAGACAGATTAGGTGCAACAAGGACTCTTTGTAATCTCCGAAGCTGTGGTTCAAAATTTCGGTAATTCCAGCCTGTTACAGATATCTTTTGGCATTAAAACCAATGTTTCTTTTACCCAATTCCAGAATCGAACCTAGGGCATTAATATCTATAACCCTAAAAAATAGACGATGGTTATTTAATCAAACTTAGAAGGAAATTCATGTACATGCTTTTATTCGTCTTGAAAATTATACGTCATGTGGATGGGCTTTGAATTTTTTACACGATTCACATCTTGATGTTGCGGTGAATCTAATTTAACTTCTGAAAATATGGGCCTATATTTTCGTATAATTTAGGGAAAAAACGCTGCCCCGATAATGTTATATACAACTTGCATAGTCATTATTTACCTTAGCTTATATATTATGTAAATTGTACACCAGAACTGACACATTCGATTTCAAATACTAAAACAATAAAAGACCTTGGTTTATTTAGTTTACTATAAACAAAAGGGTAAAATATGTTAATTTATTACACATACATTAAATATGTAAGCACAAATATTATAATAAGTAATATAAATAAATGTACATATGTATATTGCTATGAAGGCAATGGTAGTCCAGTAACGCGCTAGCTTGGGAAACCGAGTGAAGCGGGTTCAAATCCCGGGTTTCGCATCTCTGATATTTTCATATGCTAATCATTTCTAACAGGATTACCACTTGTCTTACGGCAAATGAAAACATCGTGAGGAAATATGTATGTATGTCTGAGAGAATCCAACAAGTTTTCGAAAGACATGTGAAGTCCACCAACCCGCATTTGGCCAGCGTGGTGGACTATGACTTGATCCCCCACTTATTGAAGGGAGACTCTTGCCCAGCATTTGAAACATAGTGGACATAGTGGGACATTGAAAAGGGCTGAATACACATATAGTTATGAGTATGCTATTCACTAAAATATTTTCTGTATCATCCGTAACTTCTAAACTAATTTCTAACTATATTACGAGTATACTAATTTTTACCTGCAGTTTTACTTCTTTCCTTTCAATGTTTTAGAGAAAGGCCATCGATTAATAAGTCCAAATTGATGTTTTGTAAAAATACTAAAGTATAGTTAAATATTTATCTTATCTATTATTATTGTACCTTTTCTAGGAAATGATTTATCTGTGTGATAATTTGCATTCTAATTTGTTACATTGGTTTATGTTTAACTAGCGGCTCACCCTCGCTTCGCTCGGGTTCGCCTCAAGGAAAACAAAACAAACTTATCCCACGGGAACCGTACATTTTTTCGGGATAAAAAATTGACTATGTATATGTAGGCGATGGCTTGATCATGTATTGACCACTCAGTCAGCGTATAGCACGGTATCAGAAATTCAAATATTATATGATGTTTATTGGTCTGATCATTTCCCCATATCTATAACGTGTAATTTGAACTCTGTAAGTTGTAAAATTGAGGATAGGCATAGTATTAATAAAAAATCTAGTCAAGTAATTTGGGGAATAAGAAATATTGAAGAAATAGATAAATATATGTATTTATGTGATAACTCTCTTTGTGATATACAAATACCAGATAATTGTTTAAGTTGCTTTGACAGTTTTTGTAATGATACTAATCATCACCTTGTTATATGTGAGCTTTACCACAGTATTGTGAATTCTCTTCAGAATGCAGCTAGGAAAAGTAAACAAGTAAAGAAAGTAAACAGAAAGGGTGGCTATATAACAGGGTGGAATCGATATGTAAGGGAAAGTCACCATATAGCACGTGAAAAATACAGAATATGGTTATGGTGCGGTAAGCCACTGACAGGAATGGTACATAGGGATATGGTAGAATCACGTAATAATTTCAAAAGTAAGCTTAAATGGTGTCAACAGAATGAAGATAAAATTAAACTAGATATAATTGCAAGTAATAGATCGGAAAATAGTTTTGGTAAATTTTGGCAGCAAACAAACGGTTTAAACTATAAGTCAAGTCGACCGATTAGTGTAAATGGTATATGTAACTCTACAGACATTGCTAATCTATTTAAGGAACATTTCCGTGTTAGCTCTCCCCTGCCTATAGATTCTTCCACTCAGTTTCCTCATGATGAAACAACGCGTTGTGGTGGACAGGTGACTGATCGGTTTTCTGTTGAAGAGATTCAAAGTGCTATTAAAAATATGAAAAGGGGCAAGTCACCTGGCCACGATGACCTTAGTATAGAACATCTAATCAATGGCGGTAAACATCTACCGAGAGTGTTATTTATTTTGTTTAATTTATGTGTTAGTCATGGATATGTACCTCCGGACATGACCAAAACAGTAGTTGTGCCCATTATTAAAAATAAAACGGGTGATATTTCATCTTTAAATAATTATCGGCCAATATCTCTGGCTACTGTGTTGGCCAAAGTCCTGGACAGGTTGCTTAATGTCAGGCTGGAAAAGTCTTTAAACATTAATAGAGCTCAATTTGGATTTAGACCTAAGCTTTCTACTGAAATGGCGATAGCAAGTTTGAAACATACAGTTTCTTATTACAAAGCTCGCAAAACGAGTATATACGCTTGTTTTCTAGATTTGTCAAAGGCATTCGATCTCGTTAATTATAATATACTGTGGAACAAGCTACAGAAAAGTGGAATGTCCATTGAGACTATAAATTTATTTAAATATTGGTATAAGAATCAGAGTAATGTTGTAAGATGGTCAGATGCTAGTTCAGATGTATACAAATTAGAGTGTGGAGTGAGACAAGGAGGTCTTACTTCGCCTAGTCTATTCAACCTGTATGTCGATGATCTGATTGGTGAACTGAGTAGCTCGCATATAGGATGTCACATAGGCGGATGTTGTGTAAATAGCCTTAGCTATGCTGATGATATGGTGCTGCTCAGTCCATCAATCAGAGGCTTACAAAGGCTCCTTGCCATTTGTGAAAAATATGCTAAAAGTCATGGGTTAGTTTATAATAGTAAAAAATCTGTTACTATGGTATTCAAATATAAAAATGGACCTGACTATATACCTGACGTTACTCTAAATAATGTCAAGCTTGACCGTGTTGCAAAATTTAAATACCTTGGACATATTCTAAATGAAATGTTAACAGATGAGGACGATATAGAGAGGGAACGTAGAGCATTGGCGATGCGTGGAAACATGTTGGCCCGGAGATTTGCTACGTGTACTGATCAAGTAAAAATTACTCTCTTTAAGGCCTATTGTCAAACGCTGTACACGTGTGGTCTCTGGACAAACTATGCGAAACGCTCTTTCAATGCTCTACGAATTCAGTATAATGATGTTTTTAGAGCAATGTTTAGACTACCTAGATACTGTAGTGCGTCTTGGATGTTTTGCGAGGCACGTACTGATGGATTTGTTGCTGTCATAAGAAAGAGAATCGCATCTCTGAGACAGAGGATAAATGACAGCACAAATCCTATCATGCAAGCTGTAGCAGGCAGCTACGACTCTCAAATGTTAAGATTTTGGGCCAAATTTCTGCACACATAGTTATGTTGTTGTATTATTATTATTGTTATTATTATTTTCTTAAATGTTTCATTTTATTTATTTATTGTTCTATGTATAAAACTGTTGTATTTATTTTTGTATTTAGTTTATATTTATTTTGTTTGTAATCTAATTTTATGGAAAAGTATTCCGAATTAAAGATTTATTATTATTATTTTTTTAAGTTTGAACTTTCTCAAAATCCTAAGGATTTTGGTATATAATGAAGTCCGCGGGCATGAGCCAAGAGTACTTCATTGGAATTATTAGGCTATTATATTAACATCTTCCTCTTGTAGAAACTTTCTCACGATACGGCATGTATTTAAGATAGTTGCTTTTTGCATAGTGTAGTACGTGGTGTCAGGTAAGTCTAATGTTCTCAGTGAATGAAGTAAATGTTTAGGAATTACACCCGTGCTGGAGAGCACCAGCGGTACGATATATACTGTTTTCATTTTCCAGATTCTAATTATTTCTTCCTTAAGTTCAGTATATTTTTGTAACTTTTCTGTAATTGTTTTCTGTAAGTTATGGGTATTTGGGATAGAGACATCTATTATATGGGTTATTTTATTTACTTTATCAATTAATGTGATATCTGGTCTATTGTTATGAATCGTTTTGTCAGTTAATATAGCTCTATCGTAATACATCTTGTAGCTAGCATTCTCCATCACAGGTGCAGGCGTGTACTGATAATATGGGAGTGGTTTCTTTGCTGTCAATTTATGCTTAAGGGCTAATTTTTGGTGAATTATATTGCAAACTTGATTATGGCGGTGCGTGTAATCGGTTTGAGTCAATGATGTGCAGGCACTGGTTATATGCTGTATAGTCTCTGGTTGGCGAAGGCATTTTCTGCATTTATCGGTTTGTAGATTAGGGTCTTTGAGTATGTATTTTTTATAATTTCTAGTATTAATAACTTGGTCCTGAATAGCTATTGTAAATCCTTCAGTTTCGGGGAAAAGTGATCCCAGTTTAAGCCATTTATTTGAAGCCTCTAAATCTACGTATGGTTGCTGAAGGTCGTGTATATGTCTTCCATGTAGTTCCTTTTTCCTCCAAGCTTCTATTTTATTTTTTTGCAAGTCTGTTTTAGTGGTAATTTCTATTAATCTATCTTTTAAGTTCAGTGGAGTAAAATTGTCATCAATTTCTGTTACTGCTGAGTGTATTCTACTTGTTTTAGCTTTTTCAAAAAAGAATGCTCGCAAATTATTGATTTGTCCTTGCCATAAACTATTTAAATCTATAAGACCTCTACCTCCTTTATCTCTTTGGATGCTCATTCGTTCTATTGCTGATTTGGGGTGTCCGTAATTATGTTTTGTCAGTATGGTTCTAGTTTTCATTTTTATTCTATTAATGTCTGTTTTTGACCACTTAATTATCCCTAATGAGTAAGTTAATATTGGAATAGCATAAGTGTTGATAGCTTTGAAGAGATTTCTGGAGTTTAATTGTTTTTTGCAAATTCGGGTTAGGCGTTGAAAATATATATGTCGTAAATTTGTTTTTATTTCCGTATGTGTAATTCCTTTAGCTTGTTGAATCCCTAGGTATTTGTAAGTGTCACCTTCTTCCATCACATCAAACTGAATACTTCCTCCCGAGATATTGCGACTGCTTGATAATTTTCCTCTTTTTAAATATAATTCCTTACACTTATCCAAACCAAAATTCATACAAATGTCTTTACTAAATGAAGCTGTTATATCGATTAATTTATTCAATTCTTTTTCCGATTTAGAGAAAATTTTAATATCATCAACGTACATCAAATGTGTAACTATAGTATTCGTCGTAAGTTTATAACCAGCATTAGAACTATTGAGCAGACTTGATAGCGGATTAAGGGCTAGATAGAACCATAAAGGACTCAATGAGTCGCCCTGGAAAATACCATTTTCAATATTTATTTCGTCTGTATTTAATTTTAATTTATTATTTCTTAAATGCAAAGTTGTTTTCCAATTAGTCATGGTATTTTCCAGAAATTTTATTTATTATTATTATTATTATTATTATTCCAGACTATAATCTATCTCTGTAGTAAATTTCATCCAGATCCGTTCAGCCGTTCTGGCGTAAAACAGTGACAAACATCTTTACTCATAAACTTTCACATTTATAATACTCGTATTAATACGGATAGTATAGGTACCAAAAATTCAAAACAAAACATAGTAACGCCCTACAATTTGTTATAACTGCCGGTTTAAGTTATTTAGTTTATTAAAGTAATTAAAATACCACGGAGTATGAGTGTCTCACTAACATAACTCACTCTACTCTCTCAACTCACAAACATGTAACTATCAAGTACCTATAATTATATAGGAAGGCAGTACTTCAAGTACTTATACAATATGAATAACTATTGATCGATTATATACGTTAGTTTGTTTGTTAATTATTATTAGTTTGAAGAAAATATTATATTTAATTTCATTCATTAATGATACCTCTTTTCTCGTTATATTATTAAAAAAAATCTTTTATAAATATATAAAAAGTTATAAATAATAATCTGTATAAATATTATAAATGTGAGTGTGTGAGTATGAATAATTGTTACTCTTACACGCTAGAACGGCTGAATGGATCTGGATAATATTTGCCACAGAGATAGATTATAGTGTGGAGTAACATATAGGTTACTTTTTATACCGGAAAAATGTATGGTTCCCGTGGGATAGATTTATTTTTGTTTTCCTAGATGCGAACCCCTCGAAGCGAGGATGAGCCGCTAGTACCTATAACATAAAAAAAAATGTAAATTTTATTTTGAATAAACACAAAAAAATTATTCAATTTAAATGGCTAAAATATTTCGGTAACTCTGGTTTCTTCAGATAAGATTACCTGTAAATACTCGATACCAATTCAAATAAGTGATGATGAAATAACGTATACTTTCGAAGATAGTTACAATTATTACTATGCACTAACGATTGCTTGTGTCTTCGTTCGCTTAATATATCGATAAAAAGACAACCTTTTAAATATATTTTTTTTAATTTTTAAAGTATATCTTAAAGAAAAAAAACCTATCATAATCTATACTAATATTATAAAGAGGCAGAGTTTGTTTGTTTGTTAGTTTGAAAGCGCTAACCTCAGGATATTATAAGCCGATTTGAAAAATTCTTTTTGCATTAGATAGCCCGTTTATTGAGGCAGGCTATTTAAAAATTAAAAAAATATATTATAATATAAGCTATATACCATATAATATATAGTCTATCTATTCCATACTAACCGTTAAAACGTACCTAGGGACGAACCTAAGCGAAGCGAGGTTATAAACGAAGCGATAAGATAGCTAAATCCAAGGGTAGGTAGGTATTTATAATAAGTGAATGCTTTAAATAAGTTCCGTAGTCTCTAAAGACCTACCCAAATATACCACAAAACACGCTTATGCGGACTTCATTTCTTTTTGCCTTTACATCTAACGTGTAACACCTATCAAGTTTTCGTAATATAGCTTTAATATATCAGAATGAAATGGCTGTGACGTATGAGTAGGAAATAAGAAAATTTATACAGGATCTGTTTTAGCCTTTTGGCTGTAGAAACCTAAAGCTCGAACAAGTTAATTGTAATCATGTAAAATTAAAGATTTCTTAAGATTAGTGGTAGGGAAGCAGTTCGCATTGTAATAATAATTGGTAAATAATTTAATCTTAATAAGGAAAAAAACTCAGGGCAGCAGAGAACGTAAAAATTTGTGCGTTATTTCCCATTTGGGATACGCGTTTCAATAGGCCTTAGGTGTACTTATTTCTGTAAAAAAATATTTTTCCTTTATGTTTCTTCAGTATTTGTTATAATAATATTATTATGAGATTTATTTTTCAACTCACTATTGAGTGAAACGAAACAATCTAATCGAATATTCTTTCATCTGGCACTTATTTTTTCATACATGCCATTTGAATTTAATCATTCAAATACCAGTAAACAATGTGTTTTTGATATGAAATATTTCAAGCATTTAGTTATTACATACGTTTTTATACTAAATTAAATTTTGACTTACTGCGAAACTCTCATACTAACAAGGCACGTAGCAATGACGGATTATGACGAATTTATATATTATAGGAAACTCTTGCTCCATTGATTTTGATTGATGATGCTCTAGTAAATAACTAGTTATAGCTTTACTTAAGCCTTATTTATCGAAATGAAAGTAATTTTACTCTATGAAGAAATTATTATTGATTCTTAAAAAATATACTTTTCTCATTTACATTAAAATATGAGATATCGAAATTTATCACATATTTTTCATAGCATATGACCTTTAAAGGAAGAAAATACAGATTTCTGGTATTTTACTTAACTTGGCATGTTTTTTTTATGCATTGTGTATACATTAAGTTGTAACTCAAACGATGGAACCACTCATATAAATTTTGAAATGAAGCAACCCCCAAGGGTGTAATAATCATTTTTATTTTTAAAGCGATTTTTAAGTTGATATACATTTTCTAAATAAATATAATGTAAGGATGATATTGAAACTTGATTGTTCAAAAGGTATTTTTATTATTCACTAGCGACTCACCCTCGCTTCGCATAGGGCTCGTCCTTAGACAAAAACAAATCTATCCCACGGGAACCGTACATTTTCCCGGGATGATGTAGGTTATAGCCTTCCTCAATAAACGGCCTATCTAACGCACAAATATTTTTCAAATCGGATTAATATTTTCTGAGATTAAACAAACAAACAAACTCTCTTTATATGATTAATATAAAGTGTAAGCCATATGTAGACTCGTGTATCGTTAATTTATTAATAGTAGTGGTCATCCATTGGTCGAAATTCGACGGTATTATTGATAATTTATAACCTTTTAACAATAACGATGAAATGTGTTGTCTTTATTTATGTTATATATTAAAAAACTAACTTATCATTTTTTTTGATAATACTAAAGCTCGTAAAAATAAAATCGGCTGGCAAACAAGAGGAAAAGGTACTTAACTATTTTTTCTTTGCATATTTATAACATATATATGTAGATAATAATATTACATATTGACTTACTGTTGGGATATGTAAAATGAAGTAAATAGGTACACACTCGTGTTTTCCCATCCCATATAAAATACTTATAATTACAAAAATCCATACTTACTCTATTTTATGATTTTACCATGGTATATGTAATTATTTGAAATAGATCAAAAATATTATAATTACCTACAAAAGGCACCTAACCACCCGTTCGGAATCGGTTCGAAACGAGGGTAAGTCGGTAATATTCGATTTTATTTAATAATGTGAACATCTTTATATGCGATATAATAGATGACACTGACATTCTAATTCAAATACAAATTCGTTTCCACACTATCATCGCAAGTTTTTCTCAATACGACGGCATTACATTATGCCTTACAAAGAACGTGGTAGAAGTTAGGTCGCCTACAGCCCGCTTAGTTATGAAATATTTATGAGTAAAAACGTTTTCATTTCGAAGCTCTATGCCTTCACGTGAATTTCCAAGGTAACTTTTGAGGAATATAAATGGTTCTTCATAATTATGTTTAGAACGAATGCAAGACGACTGTTTGAATAGCCTTAACAGTCTTTAAACCAGTTTATTTTGCGTGCTTTTCCTTAATAATTTGAAATTTAATATTGAAAATACGTGAATAAATTTTATAATAAACTACTTTTAATTGAAGCCTCGTTTCTCCAAAACTTAATGTTGTTTCTTGAATCAATTAGTTTTAATGAATAGACTTGGGATTATATATAATTAATACGAATTTTTGTTAGTATTACCGTAACAATTTTCTGTATACGAATTTATTTGTTAACTAGCGACTCACCCTCGTTTTGCTCGGGTTCGTCCCTAGATTGCTTTCCCATACAAACTTTCATCCCCATTTTCATCCCTTTAAGGGATGATTTCCGAGATAAAAAGTATCCTATATGACCTTTTCAGGGTCTCAAACTTTTTCTTACCACATCTAAATAGGTTCACAAACTCACAAAAAAATTACCTTGTTATAATATTAGTACAGGAAAGTAAAACTAACAATTTAAACTATCTAACAGGTTATTTGTAAGGTATTTCAGCGCCATTTTTTAAATTATTTGAATTCATTTTGTTAATTTGTAGGTAGGCTATCTGTAACACCTACATATGTATATAATGCCTTTGAGACATCTACAACCTCAGTCTCTCCCGTGACCATGATTGCTGTAAAGCATTCCAAACGTCGGGAACCAAAAATCAAAGTAAATCCGCGAAAAATCCAAAAAGATAGTTTTATTTAAAATGTCAAATATTCGCGTAAATAGAAGTTATTATTGTTAATAAGTATTTAATTAGGTATTATTGTTAATAAGTATTTAATTAAGCATTATTGTTAATAAGTCTTGAATGTTAATTTTATAGTTGTGCTGTGTGTGAAGCAAAAGCATTCACTGGACCAACTGAAATAAAATTTTGATAATGAAAGCTTCCTATTAATTGAATTTGGTTAACTTCAAAATACCATGTAGTTATGCTATGTAGTTCTACTTTTATATATATCACTCTTTGGCAGAAATCTGACAAAATTTATTTAAAATGTCATTTCGTTAAAGGATATTGAACAATAACTATTGTTTGTTTTAACCTGAAGAAAATACTTTCAAAGATTTCTGAGTTGCTTTGTCCATTGAGATTTCTAACAAGGCTTTCGTTCAATTCGAATTTATCTCAGAATGTATTGAGTTTCATTCAAAGAAAATATAGGTTACCTTGCAATTGCCATTTCCTTTTGATCTTTTGTTAGTTTAAATAAGTTATTGTTGGGTCTAATAAAAATAAACACCACAAAATCACATACCATAGAAAATGAATGAAAACTAATGATGTCAGAAAAGATGTTTTAGATTTTGTTGAAGTAAAAGTATCGCCAGTAGCGTTTTATTGAAAAACTGGAAATATTAAAGTTAATTTGCTTATATATTTACGTTACGTATATTTACGTGTTTATTTACGCTACTACCATTCAAATGTATATAAATAAACATCAAAAATATAGCTAAAGCAATTAATACTATGTATCTTAATAATATAGTGATCATCATTTATTATTGTACCTTAAAAACAATAGCCGCATGATAAAATTTATTAAAACTCTATTATATTATTTATTTATAAAAAAAACTAGATTTAGTCTTAGTTACTCATTTGTCTTAAACTAGTATTTAGCACATAATATATATAAAAATATATAAAACATTGTTCACAGTTACGACGGTCGTGTGAAAGGACCGACAGCGCACTGGGCAGACGCGTCTCTCGCGGGTCGAGCGAGATGGCACGCTTCACCGCACTCCGCCCTACGCATACGAGACGTTGTACCAACAGACCGTGCTCTCTACCGCTGTAGAGTTGACTTCAAAGTATCTCCAACTAGAAATTCAAAGTTCGTCTTGCATGTTATTGGTAAGAATTTTAAATAAGTTTTAGTTTTATATTCGAGAAAGATGATTTATCTTCATTGTTAGCTTTAACGAAGTTTTAAAGTTGAAATCTAGTATACATTATATTGCATATGTACCACATATTCATTATAAATTCAAATTCACTTCTCATTTAACAGCTAATCCACTTATTTCATTACTAGATATAACCCAAATTAAAAACCCATCTGCAAATACAAAGAAACTCTAATAAAATTATAATTGTATGAGGACAGTACGATAGACGATTCAGCTAAGAAGGTTACAGGGTACCTTTCACTCTAGAAAGTAAAAGATTTTGATTGAAATTACTGTTATTGTAACTGCTAGCCTACATCATCCCACTTCTGGGTAAAATCTTGTGCAAGTATGCCATGCCATGCCATTTTGGGTCGAATTTGTCCAATTCATCTCGACATCTAGTTCGTGGTATGCCGCGACGCCGTCTCCCTGTCACTCAGGGCTCCACTTTGTGGTAATTTTGGACCACACATGCCCAGCCCAGTCCCATTTAAGTTTTCTGGCTTTTAAGCCACGTGAGTAATTTGTGTTTTGGAGCATAGTACAGCATTTTGAAGTTTATCAGTTAATTTAACGCCTAAAATGCTACGCTCTATTGATTAAAATTGATATAGTTTTTTTCTATTCTGGTTGCTGGACGGTTGAATTTTTTCAATATATAGAATAAAGGAATGTCACACTAATATACGTATAGTCAAAAAAAACCTTTGTAAGAACCGTCTTCGACACGATTTTTCGAATTCCGGCAAATCAAGTACGCCACTTTCTTTTATTAGGGATCCTCTCCTAACATGCATACCTTACCTCATAAGTAGTAAAAATCGATGAATACAGAACATTCCATGTTCTCCGACTTTCCTATAAGATAAAGTGCTTAAAAATCTATTTAAATCAACAGCTTTCAGTTTTAGAAGGTAATTTTTCCTTTAATATTAACAATACATATAGGTACTTTTTAATTTTTTTCAGCGGAACCCTAATTCTTTTTCTAAAATAAAAGTAGCCTATGTTACTCCCTATAACATCAGCTATCTTCCAGTGAAAGCCCCGTCAAAATCGGTTCAGCTGTTTCAGAGATTATCCAGAATAAACGGACAGACAGACAAAAATTTAAAAAATGTGTTTTTCTTATAAGTTCGTACTACTTAGGTACCGTATATAACTTCATATGCATTTAGTAAAACGCTGTTATTTTGACATTACAAACAGACACTTCAATTTTTTTATCTGTATAGATAGACAATGAAATAATATTTTGTCTTCAATTGAATTAAACTAGTTTTATAAGCTTACATAAAATATAAAATTATGATATTTTAACGAAAGTTCCTTTCGTTTAGTATGGAACAAGTAATATATTTCAAAGTATCACCTACGTACGAACAAGTTCATAATATACGTAATCAGTATAAACTTTGTGCATCGAATCTCGTAGTTCTACTTGTTGCGATATAAAACGGTGCAGTTCCTGCAAGTTAGTCAAAGAAGCTGGTAAAGCACGTATCTCGCCCAAATATATTAGGTCCACTATTCGCTATCGAAATTGAGTTCGATTGAAAATTAACTTCAGTCGGTTCTAAGTTGAAGTTGAGTGAATTTAACTAAGTTTTTCTAGTTTATTTTTGAACTTACTTACTCCTGTCTGGTATGTATTCGTATCAAAAGTTAAGCTATTGCTCTTTAATTTCATATAGATGAAACAGTTTTTCTTATCTATATATATAAAAGGCAAAATTGATTGACTGATGTATCAACGCACTGGCCAAACCATTAAGTCTTGAAAATATAAATTTCGCACACGTGTTCCCCATATGACGAAGGCATCCACTAAGGAAGGATTTTTCAAAATTCAACCCACAAGGGGGTGAAAAAGGGTAATTACCTTAAACTCAAATTTTTCAGAAAAAATCAAATATAAAGGCATAATTTTGACGAAGAGAGATGTATTTACATCTCCCATATATGTATTATACTTTAGTGTAGGAAAATACTATAGTTAAAATGAATAAATAAAATTTTAATAATATATTGCAAAGATTACAATTTTTATATAAATAATGACGTAACTAGTGAAACATCGTAAAGAATTATATAGACGACTTCAAACATGATGCTCATCACGTTTGCTTCATGATAATAAAACTTTATTTCATTTGTAATCACTTAATCTTAATTGTTTTCATGAAATAAAAAAGTAATATCTTCTTTAAAATGTACATGACGACACGTTTGGTTCAGTTTGTAGTGACCCTACTTGCTGTGCCAGCGGTCGCGGGTTCGAATCTCGCTGGTAGCATTGATTTGTGTGATGAGCACAAATGTTTGTACTCCAGACTTATTCGGCCTCTGTATCGATAATAATGACTTTTCTAAGGATTTAAAAAAATATATATTTTATGTACGGATTCGACTCAGTTAGAATTTTATTATATGTATAGATTAAGTAAACTACTTACACGAGCCATATTTATTTTAATGTATTTAATACGTATTCATAGTGATGTGCAGAGGGTAGGGTCAGCATAAAACAGTAGTAAGATGGCGAGTTAAAAAATATAATATTAAAATCACGCAGACTTTAAATCTCCTTGTAATCTAATCTGATATTATCACCGTCACTCTTGAACAAGGATTCGAGATGTTCACTTTGATAAATAACCTTTTAGTTAAAAACGAATCAATCACTCGTTGGAGAGCTGACGACGAAAGCGGGAACATTTTACTTTGGAATCTTGAATCACTGTTCCATTAGTTTTTTGTGTGAAAAGATCTTTACTCTATTCATGAGACCCACGTCACATGTACATATACTGGTATATGTAACTAATTGTATTTTGTCCCCAGGAGATACATATATTATGGGTTTGAATATATTTTATACTATACGCTATTATCTTTTATACCATAATAAAATTCTGAGTCGAATCTGTATGTTAAATATTTTTTTAGAAAATCTTATTGAAATAGTCATTATTATCGATACAGAGGCCGAATTCATAGATTTTAGAATTTTTGTCTGTCTGTCTGGGAACGTATCGTGAGAAAACTACTGGACTGATTTTAATGAAATTTTGGATGATGATAACTGGTTATCCGGGTAGTTACTATAGTTTTAAATCAAAACGTTAATCACGTTATTAAAAAATATTTTTAGGGTTCTATACCTCAAAACGAAATAATCGGACAAGTGCGAGTCTGACTTGCACACTGAGGATTCCGTAGCATGAACCATTAAGATGAGTTTATAATCGCAAAAATATTTTTTCTGTGATATAACTATAAATTCGCGAGTTTCAGATCTTTTCTTTTACTTGTGCTATAAGACTTTGCTTTATGCCAAATTTTATTCTAGATCAACGGGAAACTGTATACAGGTTTTAATTTCCTTACGAGTGTCAAAATATGCGGCATAAACGCCGTATCTTTTGATAGCGTTGACTTAGAACTTCGATTTTTTTCACAGCTCTAAGGGATTGCCGACTTGAGTATTTGATATTAATTTTAACTTTATATCTTTACATATTCCTGAGAATAAGGGTATTGACAGAGAGAGAGAGAGAGAGAGAGACAGAGAGAGAGAGAGACAGAGAGTGAGAGAGAAAAATCCAAAAATCGAAAATTTGTACTTTGTGCACAATTATTTTTGCGATTATAAACTTATTTTAATGTTTTAAATATGGCAGTAAGGTCTACTTCTTTAGACGTACTCTACCAATATTAACCAGTTTAGTTTACCATATAAATAATCTTTAACAGTGTTATTGCTTGGGGCGTTATGAAAATGGAAAATAAATTAACGGCATGCTCAAATAATGGCATAATTTAATAACTTATTTCTTCTGGAAGTTATATATTATGTTGATATCCAATCGCCAAATTCACCAGATCATGATCTACCTAGGCTTTTTACCCGACTGCCAAGGAGGGGTTATGTTTTTCACGCGTGTCTTGAATGTTTCTATGTATGTTTGTAAATTTATTTATTACCTCGTATCTTCTAAACGGCTAGATGGATTGCGACAGTTAAGGTACCGTAAGATTCGTATCAAAAACCCAAAAGTCCTTAATTATGTAGTGTTAAAAAATATATAATAGTGGTAAAAAATTGTGTTTAAAATGATCTAAATGGCAGATATTAGGCACCAATTTGTGTCTTCATTTTTTTATCGGAATCAATCAAGTGGCGTTTCAAAATACAGGCTTTTAAGAGGCGATTACAAAAATATATACAACTTGTTTAAAAATAATTTAAGATAGAAATTCTTCAATAACTAAAGTTAAAGTTTTTTATTCTTGTACTTTGTCGTCATTTCATGATTTAGCAATCTACTAAAAATAATCAGCCAATTTCTAAAATGGCGAGTTGCTCCAAGAAATCTAGGCAAATCACTATTTGGCGAATTTAACGAACGGACTTCGACTTGTACATTCAAATCCGTTCTAAAATATGAGCTTTCTTGTTAAATTAGAAACGTCAGACATATTTAATGGATCAATCTCGCTTCGGCAACGTACTGAATATTCAGTTATGAACTCAACTTTATTACAATTTTAAGTTATTTAAAGATATTTCAATTCAATTTCAACTTGTTAGACGTGGGTTTACAAATTGGTGTACTGTTTAAATGTTTCATTTACTTCTTATAAAACTATAAAGATACTGATATATCAAGTTATTGATATAATAAAATATATAATAAAATAAAATATTGATTAAAGTACCCTTAGATTAGACTGATACTCTACTAGAATGCAATGAAAACAAATTAAAAATAAATTAATTAGTACTTATAAGAACAAACAAATTTATAATACGATAGCTTTTCTGCAACCATTATCTAATAGAGTGCATAATAAAATATAGTTTAGTTTTAATTATATTTAAACTTTATAATAGATGCATGCAATAAATTTCTAATATTTTTGCATTTCTTTTTCATTCAAATATAAGTTTCTTGCACTAAAAAAGTTGATTTTGGTTCAAGAAGGTACACAGTACATAGGAACTTCTTATTTACTTATCTATATTGTCGTTACATAGATTTATTAGAAACTAGCAGAACTAGCGGCTTCGCTCGCGCTAAAACTACAAAAAACTCTAAAAACGTAAGTTTCATCCAAACTTTCATCCCCTATTTTACCAGCTTATAGAACGAATTTCGAAAAAAGCTAAAACACGTATTTATTTAATTATATTGAAGAGCATTAATACCAAGTTTCAAGTAATTCTGATGATAAATATTTTTTTGGGTTGTTTTATAACGTGTTTTCCCGTGAGAATGAGTTAAGCTCCCGTGGTAAAAAGTAGCCTATGTCACTCTCCAGCCCTTCAACTATATTCAGACAAAGAATACGCCAATCCGTCCCTCTGTTTCGACGTGAAAGAAGGACAAACAAACAAACACATTTTCACATTTATAATAATAGTATGGATATTCATATTAAGAAAACAATTATTTTGAATTTTATATAATTTTTATTTCCTAACATTTCCTTTAATAATAAGCAAAGCTGTTTCATTTCTAAGTTCTGGATACAGTAACGTCGTTAGTTTAAAACAGCGAGGAGGAAAGACCATAATATAAGGGTATTTCTCCGAGAAATTCCCATAATAATTGTTGCATCACTTAAATGAGGTTAGAGAAGATCTGCCAGTGATGGTACTAAAACAAAAAGATCTATGCCCAAGAGTGGAAAATAAGTAGAGAGAGAGAATTTCCCTTGAAAACTACATAGCACTATTTTTCGTCTATTCTTGTGGTATCTCTATCCTCATGTACGTTAGTAAAAATACATTCTGTTATTCAGGGATAGTGTCATGGATAGAATTTTCAGAAGAAACATATATTATCTTCTATTACAAAGGAATACAAGTTTTAAAACTGTTTTAAACATTATAAGATTTCCAGTTGTCGTAGTAACAACGGTTGTATGAGACGAGCTGTTATAATCTATTAGGTACTTTGAATGATGCTTTACTTATCAGTTAGTCAGATTAGTGACTCACCCTCGATTTGCTCGGGTTCGTCTCTAGGTACATTTTGACGGTTTCTATGGAATAGATAGCTGTTGATCCCTTGCTCTGTGAAAAAAAAAATCCATATGAACCGTATATTTATTCAGGATAAAAAGTAACCTATGTGCTATTCCAGACTATAATCTATCTCTTTGATAAATTTCATTCAGATCCGTTCAGCCGTTCTGGCGTGATTGACTAACAAACATCGATCTATCCAAAGTTTCGCATTTATATGTATAGTTCTAAGATAATGGGATTTATACAAAGTGGAATTGTCTAAAATACATTATTCACTGCCTTATAATTATCATTAAAACATTTAACAACTTAGTTAACTTAATAAATTGCTAACGTAACTTCAAAATAATTGTAAATTATCAAAATTGATATCGTTGTAAAAATATTTATTTATGTAACCTTAATAACCAGTATAAAATGATGTCATTATTTTCCATAAAACTAACACAGTTTTAAGTTTCCCCTGAGCCATAAAACCTCTATTAAACTTCGTTTTATCTTTCACAATAATAGAACATTTTACGTCTATCCCTTTTTATTGCTGATGGCGTATAAACACTTGACTACTGTCTGTGTGTGGGGTTCGTAAAATAAATGGTGGTCTCTCGCCATTAGAATTCTGATGAACATACAAAAGAGATTTAAATGTGTTTGTTTTGGTTAAAGTGCCCTAGTTGGGGATATTGTTTTTTAGTTGAATGAAATAATAGCTCATTTAAATTGTTGAATACATAGTAGGGTGAGAGTTTAAATGACTCAGAAAACTTGCATATGTTGAAGTATAATCACTTGCTTGAAGGTTTTATTGATGAGGTGTGTTTTATTTAATTTTATCTTATGTTGTTTTAATAAAAATCTGTGCGGTAATAAAATAAATATGGGGTTACAATTTTTTTGAGTGAAACTAATTCATTTTCTAAAATAAAAGTAGCCTAAGTTACTCCATATAAAATCACATATCTGCCATTAAAAGTCCCGTCAAAATCGGTCCAGCCGTTTCGAAAATTAGTCGGCACAAACAGACAGAAAGACAAATAAACGAAAAGACAAATATTTTCTTAAAAGTACTGTATTATATATTCATATGCATTAAGACAAAGAAAAACTGTTATTTTGATATAAAAAACAGACACTTTAATTTTATTTATATGTATAATTGCGTAGATATACTAAGACCCTTAAAGGATTTATTCACTATGCAGAGTCGAAATCTGAGCGTCACAAACTTATATTCTAAATTTTTATGAAAGATGAACTCGACTTAGATATGTAACAAATATAATGATTTATTAAATTATTAATATAACAATAACGACGTCGTGTTATATATGATGTTAACTCCAAGTGCCTATTACTCTACAGTACTTGTAATTACTATTTTCTTAAAATACACAGAAAATATGATTTAATAATGATAGATAAGTAAATAAAAACTTTAACATTATTAGTTCATTGAAATGATGGATGATTGAAAAGTTATCTCTAATAGACGGTTGATTTGAAACAAAAAACAAATAGGGTTTTAATTTTCATGTATATTTAATATATATTGATCGGCACAACCTTTCTAATGTATAATTCAGCTTATGAACTCGAAATTGACCTGAACTCAGCTTAGTTGCTCCCCAGACGCCATATTAGAGAGTCTTTTATAAGCCATTTGTTTTAATTATTTAATTTTTTTAATTATTAATTACAAGGATTGTGACCATTAAAAACGTGACCATTTTATGTTAGTGTCCTAGATTATAAAATGTTTTTTTTGATGTCTACTATCACAATATGCTCCCGTAACTATTAATTAAATGTTTTAAAATATTGACCAGTTTAAATTAATTTATGGAATAGAATATTTAGACTCTGGGGTAGTAAAGGCAAGAATAAATATTTTAATATAAATTACAGAAATATGATGTACATAATATCTTAATACAAAATGATTATAATAATAAAACAGCTCTTTTGATCTCCCACTGCTGGCTACACTCAATACGAGGGAGGGATTTGGCCATAATCACACTAGCCAATTTCTAGAGAACTATTTAATTATTATGTTTGTTTAAAACTAGTTAGTTTCTCTCAGGTATTAAATTTTTCTCGCAATATATTATTTAATTTAGAAGCAATTTATAATCACGATAAAAATAATTGAAACACATTTCACGACACGTTTGGCTCAGTTTGTAGTGACCCTACTTGCTGAGCCAGCGGTCGCGGGTTCGAATCCCACTGGGGGCATAAATTTGTGTGCTGAGCACGAATGTACTCCAGTCATGGGTGTATATTTATAATATCTATGTATTTAAAAGTTATATATGTATAATGTATCAACTATCTGGTATCTATAAAGCAAGCCTAGTAGCTTACCATGGAACTGGATGGTGTTGTGTGTTAATGTTCTGACATATTTATATTTATTTCTTTCCAAGCTAATATGTTACCCACAATTATTCCGTATAAAAATATAATTAAACCTAATTATTAACTTGAAAATTAAAAAAAAAATGCTGGGAGCATTGCAATTCGCCTTCGGGTGTTAATATTTCATACTATATTTGACACTCATTCAAAGCCTCTTGAGAACTGAATTTCTTATAATATTTTCTTAGTACCTAGACATATATATCCAAAGAATATTTTTCCCACTTTTTAAATATTATTAAATATTAACTTGAGAAAGTTGTGCTTTGTATCTTATTAAATCCCAAAGGAGCGCGAAATAATGAAATGAAGTCCAGCCCAAGAACTATCTCTAGGTAAAAAAATGTTGATTCGTTACTTCATTGCTGCGTGAAAAAGCAAAAATAAATATACTTTCACATTATATAAAACAAAGTTATAAATGTGAAAGTTTGTGAGTATGTATGGATGTTCGTTACTCTTTCACGCCAGAACGACTGAACGGATCTGCATGAAATTTGGCACAAGTTAGATATATAGTCTGGAGTAACACATAGGCTGCTTTTTATCCCGTAAAAATTTACGATTCCGATTATTACTTATAACTAGGGCTAGAACTATATTGTTAAATTTTTAAAGAATTACCCTTATATATTTATTTATAGTAGTAATATACGTATAATATTTTTACATAATATAGTTAACCTTATGATTAAACGTTTATTAAAGAAATAATTGTAGAAATGGATTCATAATTATTAGTGTACATGAGCGTTGCAAGAACAAAAAGTAATAATAATAAACCTGTTTGTAATAAAAGTAATTTAAAAAAAATAGAATGCAATTGCAAAATCTAAAAATAAGTACTTATGACTCTAAATTATATTGTTCACAACAATTTTGTAAATAATTATTATTTATAAAATTATATACAACACATATTGAACAATGAACAGTTATTAGAATTTGGCGATACAAAATCAAACATATTAAAATATATTATTTAAAAATTTATTTAAACTTCTCGTGTTTTCTCGATAAATTATTTCAACTCACTGAGTTTTAAGCGTTTGTGTGAAGTTGAATCCTTGAGGTCAAACGTTAAATGGAAATATAAAATTTATTGGATCAATATAATCTGTCAAAGCTTAGCGCGTATTTTGTTTTGCCTGCGGCGATGTTCTGATGATATTTTGTGAAAAATAAATATAAAATTTACATATATCGGTTATAAAATATTATTTAAACGAAAGTACCTGCTATTATTTTAAATTATTACCATTGGCTTATAAATTATATTGGCTAATCTATACATATAATAAAATTATAACTAAACCGAATTTGTACATTAAATAATTTTTTGAAAATCTTATTGAAATAGACATTATTATCGATACAGAGGCCGAATTTATGTCTGTCTGTCTGTCTGTTACCGCATCACAGAAAAACCACTGAAGAGATTTTGATGAAATTTGGTATGGTGATAGTTGGTTATCCAGGTCAACATATAGAATACTTTTTACCGCGGAAAAATATCTTATTTCTGAGAAAAAATACAAAAATTGCAATGTAAGTGTATACTAATATGTAAAACCTAAGAATTTGGCTTTCGGTCATCTGAACGCGGGCGCAGCCGCGGGCAATGCTAGTAAATTATATTGCAGTAAATATTACGTAATATGAATTATGGACTAGATTTTGTACGCAGCTGCTCTTGAGTATTATGTTGATGAAAATACTCTGTCTTTTCTCTTTGCTGTTCAATTGTTCTTTTATCTTCTTACCAAACTTCTTTCCAAGAGAAAAATGTGGTTTGTAAAGCTTTTTTCTCTATCTTAGCTTTCACCTCAATATTACTAAAAGATTTTTATAGAGTTCTTGTTATTAATATACATATATAACCAAATTTACAAAAATATTTTAAATCATGGTTAGTACTCGTACATTTATAACCAACTATTTTGGTTGGTTTGTTTTATTTACAAAGAAAGTGTGATTATTTAGACGTTTCCTGTTGTGATTATGAAAACCGCAATAATTCTATAAAAATATATAAAATATTTTTAATGAAGGTAGCTTCTTTATAAGACGATAACTGTGTGATATTACAGTAAAGTGGGATAACTAAAAATAATGTGGGCAGCAGAGAATTGAGTGCTGAATTACTTCCCATACTTTATATTTTCCGCATAAGTTATAGTGTATGCATATATATTTTTATTAAATTTAAAATGCGGGGTTTATATCTAATCAGTGTTTTCACTAAAAACACCACTCTCTTCGCAAATATTATAAAGGTCAAGGTGTGTGAGTCATAGTGTACGAAAATCCTTAAAGCTATTACAGCTTAACAGATTTATGGCAGATTATATCCTTTTTTAACTTTCGGAAATGACATACATACAGGTGGTTATATGGGGCTCACTGACCAGAACAGACAGTACTACTACCCACTAAATCCCAATGGAACTTTTCCTGTCCTAATAGAGTGCCGCAGGATTACTTACGTATTCAACCACGATGCCCCAAAGACTGGCCTTCTGAGGAAGACCAGAAAAACCAAGAGGATTCTCTCACAATCTACTTTGATATCAGAGAAGCACCAGGAGCAACACTAACATGCGAGATGAACCGCTGCCAAGTGCGTTTCTTGACTTAGCTGCCGAACGCTAATTACACATCGAAGGGGGTAGCAGATTATAACATTGTTTATCTTTTTCATGCGGTAGGTCGATCACGTGACTCGTGGACGAAAACTAGTATTATAAATGCGATAGTGTGTTTCATAATTTACCATTATTTGACACAATAATGGAGTAAACGATTGACATGATTTTTGCAGATAGTGAGATTCCGTGAGTTATTAGTGTGATGCCCAAAATTATTGAGACTCTTAACTTGATGGGTTGTTAGTAAGCAAAAGAGTTGCAAACCTGATATCCACAATTTTTTTATTGTATTAACTCCGTCTAAATATTTTAATTAGTAATAGACTGTTTAAAATGAAAGGTTGTCAATGAGATGGAAAATAGGTACCTGGCTATTAAGCCAGATATTACATTGTCTTTGACTAGATATAGAATAATGCAAAATATCGAATTTGAAATTTTTCATACTTACTTAAAACCAAAATTAAACCTATATCTTTGGATTTTCAGAGAGGGCAATTTGATAAATACTTCATAGCAGTTTAGTACTGTTGCAACCATAATTATCATGGTGTTACTAAATTTATTCGTAAGAATATGGTGTCTATCAAAACATTTCTTTTGGAAAACAGTTATTGAAGCTGAAACGCAATGTATTTCATAAAAAAAGCATCCATAAACCAGTTTTGATGTCCTGTATCAGCTGCGTTGCCAACGTACAAGTCACCTGGGCCGGATGTCCTACAAATTTATGTGCTGGAATATCGGAACGATGCCAAACGGTAGCGGTTTATACTACGAGCTCCTTGCCAATGCGGCATAAAATAATGTTTTGGACTAAATTGTTTATGGGTGCAATGTCAAAAATATTGAGGTTTAGTTTTGTTTATTATCTTAATTTTGTTGCCAGTGGCTAAGATAAACTTGTCGCTGGTAAAATAACATTTACCGGTTTGTTAGCTATGCTTGAATCATGATAAAGTAGCAAAATTCAATTCTATTTAAGTTGAATGTTTTTACAACTTAACTGAACGCAAAATAGACACAATAGTTAAACAATCTAAATGTTCATTATGACTCATGGGACAGGGAAATAGTTAAGTACCTACTGCCTAAAACTTCAAATTAGAATAGTCGTCATTTTTAATCAAAAACTCAAAAAGATTAATTATAATTTTTATCCACTGGAACTCTAAAATTGTTCAAAAAACCATTCCTTAAATAAATAAGTCTTTCAAGTTGGCGTTCGATTGATAAGTGAGTAGTATTTCATATAAATAAATATAAATTATGTTGGGACATTCAAACAGAACCATCTAGTTCCATGGTGAGCTACGAGACTCGCGACCGCTGGCACAGCAAGTAGGGTCACTACAAACAGCCAAACCTGTCGTCAAAACGTTTATTTCAAAGAAACGTTTAATAAAAATAAAAATGTGAAGAAACTTATAATCATCACTAATAGAATTTAGAGTCAATTTATTTGACAAAGTTATGACTGCTAATTATGGCATTAACATATCCATTTTTTATTACCAACGCCATCATACCATATGATATGTAAATTAACTGTTAAATAAAAAGCTCTATCTAAAGAAAATATAGTAATTAACTGCATACAAAATTGTAACCAAAACCATTAAAAGCTCTCGCCCATGACTGAAGTGTAGGCAAGAATTATCGTTACTCTGATATGACTCGAAATGTAATTACAAAGTTGGGGGTGTAATTTGACCAATTTTATTTCAACCTGTGCTTAATTAAAAACAACGAGATGAAAAATGCTGTAACATGTCATAATATATTATTTCAACTGCGTTGCATAATGCGTTTTAATTTAAACCAAGCTAAAGTCAACGATCCGTTAATTTTGCACCACTGTTTTATTAGTTGTTTCGCATTCTATGTATATTGTATATATTTGTGTATAATTCAAACAGATTTAATTGTTATAATATTTTTCGTGTTGTATAGAAGAATTGTAATGAACTAGCGATTGCTCGTAGCTCCACTCGCTTGGTATGCACGTAAAAGTTTTTGTGAAGTAAAATGATATATTTAACATGATTTTCACTTTTATGAATTGATATTTCGGCATTGTTACAAGCACTATGGCATGTATATACAGAAGATTTTGCAAGTGGATGCAATATTTGTTTATTGGCAGATATATCTCTTCCCTGTAGACCTCTTTGTAGTTCGTTAGATAGCTTGTAAGTTGTTTTGACTCACGACTCTGAAGTTTGAGCTTACAAATCTATGGCACATTGATACGATAATATATTATATGGAATATTAATTAAGATAATACATATAATTATATTGTATTGAATATTATAATTAAGAATATAAGCTTTCACAAAATCTCACCTAATACGTTAAGCCTTGATAGCGTAAAAAAGTACGAATATTAGTTTTAAAATATTAGTGTTATGTCAGTAAGACAAATTGTAACATCATTTGAATGAAAAGCTAAAAATAGTATTTTGTAAATATACATAAAATATTCGTTAAAATCACTAGGAATTACCAAAAGCAACAAAAAAAATTAAAGCAAAATTTTGAACAATGATAAAACCAAATGCTATAACTATGACAGTTCATAAAACAGTAGCATTTAACTTTAAACATTTTTAAAAGCTCTGAAAGCTTTATTTGCCGTTTGATTGTGTAGAAGAGAAATATTTCGGTGTAATATATACAGTAAATTATTGTTTATGAATGTATGTATGTATTCAGCCCTTTTTGACGGCCCAGGTTATCTCAGGCATGCAGATTTTCTCACGATGTTTATCTTCACCGTACGATAAGTGGTAATCTTGTTGGAAATTATTCACACATGAGAAACTCAGAGGTGCGAGATCCGGAATTTGAACCCGCTTCACTCGGTTTCCTAAGCGAGCCTGTTACCACTGGACTAGTACGGCCTGTTATCTATAATTACTACTATATATTAGAGACAAAATAGGATTCTCGAAACATTTTAGAACTGAATTTATGAACATCCTTCTTAGTGATTATTAATAACATATAAAAAGAAACTTCATATTAAATATTAAATTTTATGACTCAGGAGTTTTGAAATCATATTACTCACTAAGCACAAATATAGAGCTCTAAAGTTTTGGCTAGTTTGTTTTATTTAGGGCGCCACGGTAAAATTTTTCTAAGCGATTTTAATATAGATAAGAGTGTTAGAAAGTTTTCGACGGTGACAAGTAATTCTTTATGCCTTTCGCGAAACAGATATTCCTCTTGAAAAAAACTCATTAAAAGATACCAAAAATAAAGGGGTCGTGACAATAAGCTAGGCTGCTAGACTTATTCAATGGGGTGTGGAAAGAATTAAAAAAAAACGTATAGAGGTACATTGAATGCGATCAAACAATACCACCCTTCATTGAGTGTGTGAATTTCGCGAACCCCTTTTACTTTAATGAGAACCCTACTTCCATGTTCAGTGATTTTGAATATAAAGGACGTTTTGTGAAGATGTATCGCAAATAACGTGGGGAGATTGAAGTGTTAGAAAAATTGTTTTGAACTGAATATTTTATATGTTAGTTGACTTTTTAATTAATATTTATTTTTATTAAACTATCTTTTCGGATTTTTTCGCGGATTTATTTTGATTTTTGGTTCGCGATTTTCGGAATGCTTTACAGCAACTATGATCATGGGGGAAAATCTCCCAGAAATATAGTTTTATTTAAAACTAGCGGTTCAACCTCGCTTCACTAGGGTTCGCCTCTACAATAACGAAAACAAATCTATCCACGGGAACCGTGATTTTTCGGGATAAAAAGTTACCTATGTGTTATTCTTTCTGATGTATGAGCTATATTATTGTAAAGTTTCATTAAAATCCATTCCGTAGTTTTTGCGCGAAAGAGTAACAAACATCTATACATCTAAACATCTAGACATCCATACAAACTTTCGCATTTATAATATTAGAAGAATGTCAAATATTAGAACTAATCGAAAAAGTATAGTTAATATTTATATTCATTTAATAATTTATGTTAGTATTTTTATCAGTAGCTCTTTCATTCAGTTCTCTACGTCGTTAAAACATTTTTGACATTTTGACATATACGGGCACTCTTTTAGAAATTATTCCATCTATGTGTCCATATAAATAAATATGAAATGTAGCCACATTAAAATTCAGACGGATATACACGAAATATGCAAAATAATATATATTTTTAGTACAAATACGTAGTACTATCTAGCTTTAATTCATATGACTCTCATTTGAATAGCAAACAACATCAAAGTGTAGTAACAGTAATCGTTTACGAGTATAGCTACACTTGAACCGAGTAGAGTTCTAAACGTTTAAAACAAAATTCATATTCCGAATGAAAAATGCTATCTCAAAAATCACAATAACGATGATGAGATTGCTTCGGGTCTAAAGTAATTTGTGTCCGGGACGAATCTTGCAGGCTTTTATTTTAGCAATATAAGGCAGGAAAAAAGTTTAATGTAGGGTAACTCAATTATGGGCCCGAACCTTGTGTGCTTCCAATTTATTATGAAACTCGTTTTGAAACCGTTGTGGCACTGTACGTTTTGACTTTGCTATATTCTATAACGGAAGTTGAGATTTTAATTTCTTTAAGACCATTGTTTTGCTAGCCATGAAAAAGTGAACGAAAAGGCAAAGTTGAGTACACAATCACTAAGATATATGAAAGTATAGTTGGTATTTTAAAATTGCCACTTATAGTTTTCACTTAAATTCGTAAATATTAAGTTTATTTATCTTGAAATGATATTTGAAGCTTCGCTAAGGACAAGGAAAGTAATAATTTTCGTACTTTGTCCGTGGTCTTTAATATTGATGATCTTGTAAAATAACTGACTCTTATAAAATAATTTGTATACTATATAAAATAATTACTCTTGTTTAAGTTATGCCTAAATAACTTTTTATAATCGCCTAAACTAATAATACTTTTTTAGATTTACGCGAAAATTTGACCTTATAAATAAAACTATCTTTGCGAATTTTTTCGCGAATTTCTTTTAATTTTTGCTTCCCGACATTTCGAATGTTTTACAGCTATCATTACACATGTCGCTCACGCAACAATGATAGCTGTAAAGCATTCGAAAAGTCGAGTATCAAATATCTAAATAAATCTATGAAAGAACCCATAAAGATAATTTTATTTTAAATGCTTAAGCTAATCGATACCACTCCCTGATTCATTATTCTATACGCACAAATCACCTCGTTTCATTGAAATGGAAAAATAACAAAACACCATACCGACCATCACAATATCGCATTAGTATAGATATAAAACAATGAAAAGTTTATATGTTTCAAAGAAAATAGTTTATTAAGTCTCATCATACATTGTAACAATTCTGTTCGCACAATTGTAGTAAGACTCGAATACCCCATTTCTTGCAACTGTAACATATTTAACTAAAGCACTCACTTTGATGAAGTCACTTAAAACATTAAACCAAGATAAGCCATCGAAGCGCCCTTTCGCATTGACTGGGAATACTTTCTTAGATAAACTTTCAAGAATATCCTCTAAGAAGAGCTTCTAGGAATGGATATAAATATCGAGATTTAGTCAATACTGGTGATAGAGTTAGTTAAGCATTTTTGTACCCTATTGTTACATTTCATTAAAATATAGTATAGGTAGGTGTTATACGTTAAGGATAGTAAATTATTCGCACGAATGATACTGACTGCCTATTGATTCGAAGGTTCCCAACCTTTTTTAACTTTGGAATCTTAGCATATTATAATATTATAATAGCAAACTAAATTAAAATTATCATCCTTAATTAATTTTAACTTTTTTTTTAAATTACACATAGAACAATTTATATGGCTTAATAATTAATACTATATTTTATATTTTTCTTTATGGTTATAAATATAATAATGGCAACACTAAATATAGATTACTAATTAATGTTTTTAAAATTGTAATAATTATAATAATAACAGCAAAAATTAAATAAATAATATTCCATATTCAATTATAAAACTAATTAAAATTATAAAAATGTTTAAAGTTAAAAAACATTTTAAGGTAATTGGTGCAATTTTCATTTTTTTATTTGTAGATAGGCTGTCTGTAACAACTATACCTTCGAGACATCTAACACCTCATTCTCTCCCGTGACCATGAATGCTGTAAAGCATTCGAAACGTCGGGAACCAAAAAACAAAATAAATCCGCGAAATAATCCGAAAAGATAGTTTTATTTAAAATAAACAAATATACAACTTTTATTCCCATATGTCCAACCGAATTCAACCTCGTCTCGAACAAGTCGACCGATTTTTAACAAACAAACAATAAAACGAATTTTTCCTCTTTATAATATTTCAGAATAGATAAATAGATTTAAAAATTAAAAATTTATTTATTTTAGTGTCATTGCTATGATAAAGCGTCGTTGCTATGAATAGAGAAATAAAAACTACATTTAATATCATTATCAACATATCTAGTGTTTATTCTAGTGTACCTAATATGACTGGTCTTCAAAGGTTTTAATAGTAAGTAATTTTATAAGAGCAAAACAGTATAATTTTTCAATTTTCCTTTTTATTTTCCAGTTTGAGCGCGATGCCTCATTAAAATAGCAATAAGACTGGCGATGAAAATTCATATTTTTGAATCACGAATGCTATGCCAAATAGTTACTGTGAATAAATAAATAAACATAAATATGTTTGGACATTAACACATAGCACCATCTAGTTCCATGGTAAGCTACGATGCTTATGTTATTAATACGAGATAGTTGATACACTACACATATATAGCTTTAAATACATACATATTATGAATATAAACATCCATGACTGGAGTACAAGCATTCGTGACAATCACACAAATGAATGCCCCCAGCGGGACTCGAACCCGTGACCGCTGGCACAGCAAGTAGGGTCACTACAAACTAAGCCAAACGTGTCGTCTAAATGTAAATGTATTATTGAGAGAAAATACTAGAAATAATTTTCACGAAAGGCTTTTCGTATAGCGACGTTACGAAACGTTTCATCAAACACTTTGATTGATTGGTAAAAATGAAAACGTGATTCAGAAATCAGAATCAGGTTAATATAAGGATTCTGTTTTGACATTTGGTTTCGAAGCCTTTAAAACTTAATTAGCTGTATTAGAATAAAGCTAGAATGTTATTATTATTCACATTACTGGGTATATATTAATAAATGAGAATGCTTGTGTATATTTGCTTATTTCTTTAGACTAAAACGGCTGGGCCGATTTAGGTGAAGTTTAGTACAGATAGATATAGGTATACCATGAACTTAGAGTAGTAATAATAATTGCCAAATATAATATTATAAATACTGTAGACAATAGTTTGTCTTTTATGCGTTCCTAAATGAATAGTTTAGGGACGCACCCAAGCAAAGCAAGGGTAAGTAGCTAGTCTGTACTAATAGTACAAAGAGGAAAGTTTTTTTTATTTGTTTGTTTGTATTGTATTTTTTTTGTTTGTACCGAATAAGCTACGAAACTACTGAACTGATTTGAATCAAATTTGGTAAGAAGATAATTTGAGACCTTGGGAAGGACATAGGATAGTTTTTATCCCAGAAATCATCTCTTAAGCGGGTGAAAATGGGGATGAAAGCTTGTAAGTTTAATCAACCTAGGGACGACCCCGAGCGAAGCGAGGGTGAGTCGCTAGTATATTATAATTACAAAGGACATATTATAGGAACGCGTTCAAACGAAGCGAAGATTCGTTGCTAGTAATTTATAAAAATAAGCAGTAAAATTGTAAGCTTAAAAGCCATTTTCAAATAACGCGTTTAAATATTCAGTTTTGTTTGCCTTTTAAAGTCTTTTCATAACGCTAATTCGCAGTCATGTTTAGCAATTTTTCTTTCCACTCAAAATATTCTTATTTAAACCTTAAGCTTTTAAGAAGTTAGCAGTCGGTCTTGGGATTTAAATGTGTCATGACCTCACTTCACACTTTCAATATAAAGCTTGCTCTAACTAGAGCAAAAGAAGGTCAGATGTTTGTTGATTTTTCAATGTCTCGTTGCATAGGCTTGCATTATTATGTAAATTTCATTACATTTTTTGGTGTCGGCTGCCAGATATTATACCGATTACTTGACTCCAAATGCCTCCATTTTGGGCTTATAATAATTTATTTTCTCTTTACTGTGCAATAAGTGGATAAAAAAGTTTATATTACACGTATTGAGTATTTTGTATCTACATAGTTGCTGGTGTGTAGTTATAATAAAAAAGTTAATATACGACGGCACGTTTGGCTCAGTTTGTAGTGACCCTACTTGCTGTGCCAGTGGTCGCGGGTTCAAATCCACCTGGAGGTATTCATTTGTGTGATAAACACGAATGTTTGTACTCCAGTCATGGGTGTTTATATTTATAATATGTATTTATTTAAAGTTATATATGTATGTGTAGTGTATCAACTATCTGATATCCATAACACAAGCCTCGTAGCTTACTATGGCACTACTAGTGGATGGTGCTGTGTCTTAATGTAAAATAATATATATCAATTTAATTTGGCGATATAATATATAGTTAGCTAACAAATAGCTTCAGAAAACCTTGTTAACTTAAATTAAGCTTATCATTCAATACAATGTGAAAATTTCCTCAGATAATATCATTGTAATTTGATTGGATCCACTGGATTGTGCGCGAGCGTAGATTGCTTTTTTGCGTGCTTATTTCTTTATAACTGTTCAGGAAGCCAATCTATTGGCTATTCCTTTTTATTTTGTTTTTTATGGGTTCATTCGTGAAAAATTATATCTATACATTATACAATCTTATCATATGACCTAAAAATTATAATAATATCGTGTTTTAATTTCATCGACCTACATATTTCACTGTAGTTTTATAAGCTTAAGTTTTTTATTAACAATGCAGAGGTTATCGTCAATCTGATTAAGTTGAATCAAAATACAAATTTTGTGAAAATTATAACTTCGAAGAGTGAAAGTATTATATTGCTCACGTAATATTTATTAAAAACAAATATGAAAATTTAAGTTTGCATAAAGACGTGATATATTTTTTTTAATGTTTTTGTTTTGTTGACAGAGTTGCCTGAAAAGCCAAGAATTTTCGACGAGGAAGACAAAGAAGTAGTCGGCATCGCTGGTCCCTACGTAGAAGATACCAGTTTGAAGCTTACCTGTGTTGTAAGTGGAGGTAAAATTAGTGTACACATTTATGTGAAAATGTCTTTTTATTACGCTATCTACTTTTAATATAATATTGTCGTTGAAGTTATTTTAATAGGTATAATATCTATATATGTATAGTATATATAACAAAGTCGAGTTTGTTAGAACACTAATAACTCGAGAACTGCTAGACCGATTTTTATGATTTTTGTTTTGTTGGATTTGTCTTCACCCCGAATATCAGAATAACTATTAAAACATCGGAAAATTCACGAAAAAATATTTTTTGAATAAAAATCTATTCCACACTAAGCGTAAAGACGTACCTAGGGACGAACCTAAGCGAAGCGAGGCTGAGTCGCTAGTGTTAATAATAAATATTTAGGAATTCTAAGTGGCTGCTTTTTATCTCCTTGTATAAACTAAGTCCAGGAAATATGAAGAGAGAGAGAGAGAGAGAGAGAGAGAGAGATGTGAGAACATACTTAGAGACGCTATTTTCTTTAATAATATACTCTTTTATACGAATATTCGTGATTAAACGAAATATTAAATACCATTCCAGTCATTGTGAAGAACCATTTTATTAAAATGAGTAACTAATCTCCCGTAGCCGTGACAACGACTTGTTATTATATTTTAATATTTGCAATTTCAACATTTACATGTAAAATCACGTCATCAACTTATAAAACTTTCATTTAAAATTATTTCATTTACATTTGATTTCAAATATGAGTGATATATTAATAGCAATATATATTTTTAGTCATATTTTGTTCTCATTTACTAAGTTAATAGATAAAATAATAACCAGATTTAGTTTTATTTAAGAGATTTTTTTATTTTTCAGCGTTATTATCTAACATGAAATTATGAAAAGCAGAACAAAAACTCAAAATAGAACCGCGAAATAATAAATCTAAGAAAGTCTTATATTAATAGTAGAATTATAAATATATTAAGTAAATGTAAATCATAATGCGCATGCGTCAACACACGCTTAACTAAAATAAAAAAGAAATGTATGTTTCACCAATAACACCATAAAAATGTCTCTAACGATTTTGACAATCATTTCTATAATCTATACCATATAATAAAATTGTAACTAAGTCGAATCTGTACATTAAATATTTTTTGGAAAATCTAATTGAAATAGACATTATTATCGATCCAGAGTCCGAATCTGTAGTTTTGAGAATTTTTGTCTGTCTGTCTGTCTGTTACCGCATCACAAGAAAACCACTGGACAGATTTTGATGAAATTTGGTTCGATGATAGCTGGTTATCCGAGTCAACATATAGGATACTTTTTAAAGCGGCAAAATAACTCATTTCTGAGAAAAAATACAAAAACTGCAATGTAAGAGTATACTAATATGTAAAACCTAAGAATTTGATTTTTGGTCATCTGAACGCGAGCGGAGCCGGGGGCAATGCTAGTCATAAATATATGGACTCAATCGTCACTTAAGTTATTTACTATCGAAGCAATAAAGATTTTTTTCCAATTCCATCGCCCGAAATAACAACCGCTTTAACTATTTCCTTCGGTGTATTCGTAATAATTGTCTAGAAAATTTAACTTTTATTCACGTCAGAATACAATGGCATCAGAATAGCAGCGATTTCGACCTTTTGTTACTCTACCGTGACCCGTTAAACGGTGTGATTAATTTAAAAATACCACAGAATGTGACTTAATATACAACAAAAGAGGACACTTTTTGTACACTTGCATGTTAACGCATGCAAATATTTAATAATAACTATTGCATTGTACTGCATAAAAGGATTTTGTGGAACAAATTAGTCGGAACTATGTACGTAATATATGGCGTTTTTAAAATATTTTAAAATATTTTTTTATATATATTTTACTAAATTAAAACGGATTAATTATCATAATATGTTATTATAGTATTTTTGTCCATCTATATTAATCACAACAAAAATTACAGTGCAAAGAATCTCACACATTATTTATATTTAAAGCTAATAATCCCTCCACGACCGCGGACACGCTGGCGTTACAGTTAACAATAGATTTCTTCGAAATTTACCTGAAGCTTTAAAAAAATCTATAAATAGTAGGCATTTCATCCTAATGTAATAATTTTTGTCCCACATTTATATTATCTTAAAATAAATACAAATACTATCCTATAGTAAAGTATTTTCGTAAGAAGAAAAAATTTGACAATGTCAATACAAAATTTATTGTGTAATCGAAATTTATTTTAAAATATATCCAAAAATAACATTAATAATTGAATTAATAGTATAAAAAATGTTTTAAAACACAACAAAATCGAAAGTGCATAATATTTAACACCATTCAGACAAAGAAAGACAATAGCATTCCCAAGGAGGGTTGACGTCATGCAGGCGGCCGGTCGTAAAACTTTTGCCAAATCCTATCAGCAGTACACTGAAGATGTACTGCGCCGACCCTAAGTGATTTGGGAAATGGGCAGGGAGAAGAAGAAGAAGTAAAGTATTTTCGTGGCTTACCTATAGATAGATACGACGTTCTAGTCAAGTCTAAGTAAAACTATCTTTTCGGGTTTTTTCGTGGATTATTTTCATTTTTGGTTCCTTATGTTTCGAATGCCTTACATCAGTCATGGTTATAGGACCATGGATGCTGTATGAGGATATGTATGAGGATAGACCATGATTGCTGTAAGGGTTATAACAAACGGTGCCTACCTACAAAATTATATATGATTTTAAGGAAAAAAGGAAACGGCAACGAAATAACTTACAATTTTGATAATTAATTGATTGTTATTAGTACTGTTATAGAGTAATTTTAAATTCTTTTATTTGAGTTGCTATTTTTATCTAATCTATTTACAAATTCAATGTATTTTAAAATTTAAAAGTATTAGTTGTATCTATGATTTAATAATATTGTATTATATAAAAAAATATAAATTTGGTAAGAATGCACTAAAAATCTCCTAAAAACAGAGTGTGAGCACTATAGTATATAGAAATTGCTTTAAACTAGTACGAAGACAGATGAAAGGACGTGATGAAACTATATCTTCTACGATCTAACAAAACAATGCAGCCACATAACAAGCTAAGCTTGACACGTCCGGGTCCGTGCCAAAAACGTAGCGAACTCGAGTGCTGCCACCACTCTCCGTTAATTGCTATACTGAGATATAATTCCTAATGACGTTTATTATTATTTGTTTTTCAAATTCTTCATATTGTTTGACGACACGTTTGACTCAGTTTGTAATGAACATGCTTGCTGTGCCAACGGTCGCGAGGTCGAGTCCCGCTGGGGGCGTTAATTTTGTTTGATGAGCACGACTTTTTGTCCAGTCATGGATGTTTATATTTATAATAAGTATACAATATTTAAAGTTATATATGTGTAGTGTATCAACTATCTGGTATCCATAACACAGGCCTTGTAGCTTACCATGGAACTAGATGGTGCTGTGTGTTAATGTTCCAACATATTTATTATTTATTTATTATATTTATAATATCGTGATATATTTGTGATAATAACGTAATATATTATAAAAGTTTTTTTACAAGACATGAATAGCTTTACTCGTAACCATTCAATTGTTTCCAATCAATAGTAGGAGAACTAGGTTAAAACTGAGAATTGAAACTTTACTGAGCTACAAACAAGTTGAGCTAAAAAAATTATCATTATTTGAAGTTATCAATTTGATACGCAATTATTAAATTTATCATATACTAGCAGAACCTGCGGCTTCGCTTGCGCTTAAACTACAAAAAATCTCTAAATAGGTCGTTTTATACAAAATTTAATCCCCCCTTTTACCCTCTTATAGGATGAATTTCAAAAAATGCTAAAATGCGTGTTTTTTAATTTTATGAAGAACATATAAAATAAAATAAAATAGCCTTTATTACAGGAGTTAGAGTTACAAAGTTATTCAGATAAAGTTGTTTTAGGATTTACAAAATACATATCTCTGATTTCTGTGTGCCTTTTGGCAAAGGCCTCCTCCATCTGTCTCCATTGGGCTGTATCTAGCGCCACTCGTGTCCACAGTGGCCCTAGAGTTTGGCAGATTTCATCCTCCCATCTCCTTTTCTGGCGTCCTCTTTTGCTTTTTGAAGAACATTAATACATTAATATTAATAAATTTCAAGTAATTCTGATCATAAATATTTTTTGGATGTTATATAACGATAAAAAGTAGGCTATGTCACTCTCCATCTCTCCAACTATCTCCTCACAAAAAATCACGCCACTCCGTCACTCCGTTTCGAAGTGAAAGAAGGACAAACAAACAAACAAACAATCAAACACAATTTCACATTTATAATATTAGTATGCATTTTTACAGGCAAACCGATGCCCCGGTTACGGTGGTGGCGAGATGATAAAGTCATCTCGAAATTGGAGCCAGTTGAAGATGAAACTCGACTGAGTCTCCTTGAGTTGAGGATACCCAAGCTTTCAAGAGATTATTTCGAAGCAGTCTACACGTGTACAGCGGATAACACCGCCCTAGTGCCACCGTTACGTGTAAACGTTCAAATTCAGTTATATTGTAAGTATACCACATTTTATTATATCATAATTTTTAATTTTATGCTAGTGTTTTACCACGGCTTGGCCTGCGTTTTTAATTATGTATTACTTTTATAAATTATAACCTACTAGCGGCTCACCCTGGCTTAGCTCGGGTTCGCCTCTAGAAAAACAAAAACAAATATATACCTCGGGAACCATATACTATTCCGGGATAAAAAGTAGTCTATGTATTATTCCAGACTATAATCTATCTCCGTGCTAAATTTCATCAAGATCCGTCCTGCCCTTCTCTCGTGAAAGAGTAACTAACATCCATACATACTCACAAACTTTCACATTTATAATATTTGTACAGGTTATACTGATGTTGTAATCTGATGTATAAGTTATATTATTGTAAAGTTTCATCGAAATACGTTAAGTAGTTTTGGCGTGAAAGGATAGCAAATTTTCGTGTTTATAATATTAGTGAAATTCAAAATATATAACTTATATTCAAATATGGTCGTATACGCTGTATGTACATAGTATAATTAAAATAGATTGAAAATGTTGATACGAAAACGAGAGTAAACTAAAAAGTAATAAAAGTTGTTACTTACGTTGGTGAAAATTAGATATAAAGGGATTATATCGTATGTATATGCAATATATTTTATATTATATTTTTATATATATTCATAAAATTAAAAAAAAACCTCGTAAAGAGACCAGTCCATGATATATCTCCCACAATGCTGCCTATTTGAGCTTTGCTGAGGTTTGTGTCGCCAAATACCCTGTTCATTGGTATTAGACGAATATAACATGAGACGTAGATACAACACATATCATAATAATTATATGTATGTAACTGTTAAACATATGATTTACTGATTGCTGGTAATGAACATATACTGATTTAATGTACGAGGGTCTGGTCCCTCGCTAGTGGCCTCCAACCTCCCCTATAGCCACCCCGAGCCTCGCTAAACTGATAACTGTTCTGATTTAATATACTGATTTAACTGATCTCACATCACTGGTCTGATTTATCTGATAACATGTTAACACATGTCTATACTGAATCGAATACTCTGAATCTGATTTCTGATCAAGCAATCTGCTCACACGCAATAACATTGAATATTCACAAACTGGTAAAATAAATCCACTTACTTGAGAACACACGGTGTTACGCCTGATCTGCCTCGCTCGCGTCTCGACCGCGTCTGAGTCAAATCTCAATCTATCCTATCGAACTCTTTTCGTACTACCGTCACGTTAATGACAAATAATAATTTGAATGATTAAACATTTATTTCGCGATTACCCTACGGTATTCGCGACACTCCCCGCCAAAAGGAAAATAAAATTGCTCTGATTTAACTGATTACAACTAGTCTTTAATTTTCATAAACTGATTACAAATTTTAACAGAAACAACAATCATCTGATTTAAAATATCTGAATAAATTATAATTCATCAAATAAAATTAACATAAGTTGAGAAGTCCATTTTTTAACTCTGTCCCTGGCTTTCGTAGCTAACACTCTGCTTGGTCGTTTGGAATTACTGGGCGCTGAATTTTTAATTTCACTGGTTGCTATTTTACTTATTCCAGGTTGTTCTAACTGATTTGCCTGTATTTATTCCCTTTCATGAACTGATACTGTATTCATGTTATCTTTAACTTCAAGAGAATATAGATGACTTATTGATCGAGTCAACGTTTCTCCTGTCATTGTATTAATTTTTGCAACTCTGATATGTCCATCCGAACCCTTAATAAGCTCTTATCTTGCCAACTTTCCAGTTCACTCTACTACCTTCTGCTTTTATCTGAACTATTTCACCGACCCTCGGTACCCTGTCAACTACAACTCTTGCTTGTCTATGTCTGTTTCTTCGTTCACGAAGACTACATAAATATTGATTACTAAACATTTTCACAAACTCCTGAATAATAATCTGACCACGTTTCCAACTATCAATTAGGTTATATTTAGTAACTGAAGATGGCTCTAGAAGGTCACGATCCGATATCTCGGTCGTAGTTGTTCCTCCGATTCGTAAAAAATCTGATGGCGTTAAGACATGCTCTAGTTCAGCTCCCACTGGTGTCAAGGGCCTAGTATTAATGATCGCTTCAATTTCTTTTATAACTGTACACAACTGATTAAAGTTAAGCGAATGTTTGTCCACCGTTCTTTTAAGACAATGCTTTACTAAGCCTATTAAACGTTCATAAAAGCCCCCAAACCAAGGAGCTAATTCAGGTATAAATTTCCAACGTATCTTATTCAAGATACAATAATCAGACGACAATACCTCTGCCGTAAGTTTGAACTGTGTGGCGTTATCGGAAATGATAAGTTTGGGTAAACCTCGTACTGCAACAAATCTTCTGATTGCTAATAGACATTCTTCTGCTGATAAATCTCTAACAATTTCCATATGTATTGCTCTGATCGTCAAACATGTAAATAAACACACCCAACATTTCTCCTTACTGTCATTTATTACATAAAGCGGCCCAAAATAATCCATTCCCGTAAATGTAAAAGGTAAATTAAACTTAACTCTTTCTGATGGCAAATCGGGCATCGCTGGTAATTTAAATGGACCACCGTATTTTAAGCAATTTCGGCATTTTCTAAGAATCTTTTGTACGGTTGATCTACCATGAGGAACCCAGAATGTTTTTCTAAGTAAAGCCAATGTATGAGATACTCCAACATGATAGTTTTTCTCGTGTAAATCAGCTATTATTTTATGTGTAAATTCTGAATTTTTTGGAAGTAATATAGGTTCTTTATGACAATGAGTCCAATCAGTATGTTTAAATCTACCTTTACATCTCAATATCCCATTGACATCTTTATATAGGCCAAGTGATCTTGCAAAATTAGATACAATACCTTTCGTTTCTTCTGGAAAATATTGAGCTTGTACTTTCAAAATAATTTCTAAATCACTGTCACTATCGCTAATTGGTTCTTTATCTAATTCGGTTGTACTTGTCATATCTAAATTATTTATATTATCTTCATTCTCAACTAAAGTGCTTTTATTATTTGTATTCTCATTCGAGAGACCCTCCCCGACAGAAGAGATTTGCGTTTCTACTTGATATACACAATTATTAGGCATAGAAAACCAATTTTCAGAGTTATCTAGTAAAAAGTCTGGACCTTTGAGCCACCTATCATAATGATCTATCCGGTCAGATCTCGTACCTATGTCTGCTGGATTGTATTGACCAGGTATATACCTAAGAATTAAAGTTTTATTTTGCTTGATTTCATTAATCCTCCGCGACACAAAAGGCAAAAGAAGCTTACTAGAATGGTACCAACCTAAAACTATTTGACTATCGGTCCACAAAACCTGCGCCTTTATACTTAACCTTAAATTTTTATTTACGTACTGTAATAGTCTATTTCCAATAAGTGCTCCAAGCAATTCTAGTTTTGGAATCTGTAAATTAACTTGCTCCTTAATAGGTACTAATCTACACTTGCCAATAATGAAAGTGACAATATTACTAGTACCCCAAGAACTACGTAAATATATATATGCAGCGTATGCTTCCGTAGAAGCATCAGTAAAGCAATGTAATTCATGTCTCATTTTTTCACTAGCCCTGGTGTTACCTATACTTTTTAAGAAATATCTGTCAATGCTGATATTTTTAAGATAACTAAACTTCGATATTATTTGCTTCCACTCATTAAGTAAATTACTATTAATCTTAGTATCCCATAAAATCTTTTGTTTCCATAACTTCTGGAAAAATAATTTAGCTGGAAGCACTATTGGAACAGCATAACCACAAGGATCATAAACCGAAGCAATTACTTTTAAAATACTTCGTTTTGTGTAAACTGAATCTAAATCTGTTTGACTAATATCATATTTCAATAATAATTTATCATCCCTCGTATTCCATATTAAACCTAAAACTTTAACTTCCTCAATATCTGTACAAAATTTATCAGGTATACGTGAAAGAAAATCTTTTGAATTTGAATTCCACTCCCTTAAGTTCATAGACAAATCATTAAAGGCTAATTTGGACGTGTTGTATAAGTTTTGTGCCTCTAAAACCGTTTTAGCACCAGTTATAATATTATCTACATAAATATCGTCAGCTATCTGGTTTAAAATTGAGTTATTAGATTTCATTAAATGGTATTTTATTGTAGCATTGAGGAGAAATGGACTAGATATAACTCCAAAAGGTACTCGACAGAATCTTAAAGTTAATATATTTTCTTTGTTAACTGAATCATTGATATTTTTCAGCCAAAGAAAGCGCGTCACGTCTTTATCTGGTTCTTGAAGACCTAATTGTAAAAATGCCTTTTCAACGTCTGCTATAATGCCAATCGCATGTTCTCTAAATTTAATCAATAGCGCAGTAAGATCTTCTAGCATTAAGGGGCCTTTATATAAGCATTCGTTTAAACTTTGATTTCCTACTGTTTTGGCTGACGCATCATATACAATACGAAGCTTATTGGGTTTATCTCGATTATAAACACAATGATGTGGTAGATAGTGCACAGGATGACTCAGTGAAAAGGAAGCGTTTTTGACTATCTCTATTACACCATTCTGTAATTGTTCTTGAATGACTTTATCATATGACTTTATAGTTAAATTATCTAAACGTTTCAATAAATTATTTAGACGACCATAAGCTAAGCCTAAATTATTAGGTAAATTAGGAGGATATTCGGCCCAAGGCCATTTAACGTAATATCTATTGTCTTTGTACTGAATAGTTTTATTAAATTGTTTAATCGCTTCCTCATCACGAGAACATTTTGGAGAATCTACTATTCCTATCGATTCTAGATCCCATAACCTTTTAACATCGTCTGTCTTTAATGGAAGATCCGGTTTATGTAATTTACTATCATAAATTCCTGCTGATTGAAAATAGGTTAAAACTGATAATTGATCTACCGTATTTGTTTCGTTTACTCTACCTGACCATACCCACCCAAAATCTGAACTTACTAAGAAAAGATTATAAGAAATACATAACTTTTCATTCGATATAAATGTATGATAATAATCATTACCTATTAAAATGTCTATTTTATCTCCATAAGAACCATCATCTGCTAAAATGAGTTTGTTTAATCTACTGTTTTGTAATAATTTCGCTGAATTATTAAATACTGGCGCTTGTACGGAATTAGTATTATGAGGTACTACATTCGCGTATATAGATCGCTTTACACCGATTCGCGTCTTAATTATAAAATTAACTACACGACTTTTTATATATTGTGGAGATTTCGTACCAAATGTAAAAATAGACAAATCTACATTTTCTATAGTGGGCAGGTTTAAATAATTTGCAATTGATGACGTTATATATGAACGTTGGCTACCAGAATCAAGTAATAATCTACAAGTTTTCTCTTTAGGCTTGTCACTCAAATCACTAACTTTAACAAGGCAAGTCTGAAGTAAAGTGGTTGTTACTGCAGAACTAATATGCAGACTATCAGTTTGCGATGATTTTATTAGCGGGGCTGATCTATTGGGACATAAAGCACGATTATGGAGCCCAAATTTATTACAATGCCTACACTTTCGTTTAGAAAAGCAATTCTTAGATTTATGTCCTTCACCAAAGCAATTATAACAACGATTGCCTAAATATGATTTTCTATCTTGTACAGTTTTAAAATTAGTACACTCGTCATTAAAATGATCTTGTTTACAGAATACACATCTTTTTATGAACTTCTTTTTAGGTGGCTCATCGGTTTGATTAACTAGATCACGGGTTCGTTTTCGTGAGAATAATTTAAATTTATCATTAAATTTATGTCCTACCCTAGGTCTTTCCCTATTTGTAGTCATAAAACGATTTTTATTACTTCTATTGTCTTCAGTCCTTACATGTAATGAACCTAATGTAAATTGCTCTGCGTTTAGCCTGTTTTCACTGTTACTACCTTCTATGCATGAACTTTCTATTTCTCTTTTTAATCTGTTGGACGTTTCTCTTGCAGATATTATATACTCTAAATACTTTCTTATAACATTAATAGATTCATTTTCGTCAGTCATTTTTAACCGTAACTCATAAATAAGATCTTCTGGAAATTTCTCTATAATCATTACTCGAAGATGGTTATGATTAACATCTTCGCCCAAAGAACTAAGAACCCTTAGATGCCTTTCAATCTCATTTAATACCTGTCTACACTCTTTTACTGCTTTACTTGCTGATTTAATTCTATATAATGCAACATAATAATATTGATGCAATAATAACGCTTGGTTTTCCATATCGTTCTTTTAATGTTTTAACCGCTATTTGATAATTTTTATTAGTTGTATCTAATCCTTCAATTGCCTGTTTAGAGTAACCTTCTAGAGCCGATTGTAAATATAATAACTTATCAACATCACTTATATTCCTATTATCAACGTTTGATGAAAATTGATCCCAAAATTGATACCACTTAAGTACATTACCATCGAATTTTGCTAGTTCCATTCGCGGTAACTTACTGACTATATTTTGATTATCATCGGACTGTGGTACTTTTGTTCTATACCTATTGTTTAGACAAACATTTATTTCTGCTATCAAATCTTGAGCCTTAATTTGTGTCGCTGTGTATTGACTAATTTCTTCTAAGTTGGATTCATTAACTGATTTACAATAATTATGTATTTCTATAACAAATCTATCAACTGCTCCCTTTAATTTAGATTCAATTAACTGTAATTCATTTAAATTAAAATCACTGTCCATTACTCGTGTATACGCACATTGAGCTGAATCTATATATGTAAGAAGAGATTCATGAATAATTCTAAGTCGGGTTCGGATGACTTCTTCCATTATGAATACAGTATTTAAAATTCAGTATCAATAATCATATTATATTGGAAACTGTAACAAGACACAAAATAATACTAAATAAATAGCTCACAAAATCCTAGCGAAGTTAAATATTAGCCAGTTTTCATATTTATTATAAATTAAATTATATGAATAATTTTATATTTCATTTATCATGTTTTATTTTATTTACAGTTTTATTCGACTTTTTTTTGTTCAATAGTGTAAACTTTGAGAAACACTGACTTTTTTACTACAAGTACTGTTTAATTTATGTAATCAAAAAAAAATCATGAATATTACAATATAAAATAAAATCGTGAATAAAAATAGGTACTGTTAAATAACAGTATAATACATATTAACTAAATATTTCTTATACTATTTACCTTTTTAATATCGACATTATATAATTTTAAAACATTTAATCTCTGTAGAATCATAACTGCTTTTAAAATTAACTATTTATCATTTCAAATTCTTTAGAATTAAAACTTTCAACGTTCAACTAACAATTATTGATTATGCTTTATATATAGGTACATAATATATATACCTCAATCTAATTTCTTCTTTCATTTTAAATTAAATGTTATTTATAAAAAATTTATGAACATGTAGGTACTCGTAACAGAAAACGATATTCATTCGATATTATGCGGGTAAACTGCTTTACTTATAACCATCACGCGATACTATTTATAATTATCAACCGACGTTTGAATTTTTGAGAATAAAAGTAAAAATATAATATTCTATTGATTTACTATTATCACTTTAGAATATATTTTTTAATAAATAATAAATGTCATATCCCAGCACCTCCACCATGTCGCCAAATACCCTGTTCATTGGTATTAGACGAATATAACATGAGACGTAGATACAACACATATCATAATAATTATATGTATGTAACTGTTAAACATATGATTTACTGATTGCTGGTAATGAACATATACTGATTTAATGTACGAGGGTCTGGTCCCTCGCTAGTGGCCTCCAACCTCCCCTATAGCCACCCCGAGCCTCGCTAAACTGATAACTGTTCTGATTTAATATACTGATTTAACTGATCTCACATCACTGGTCTGATTTATCTGATAACATGTTAACACATGTCTATACTGAATCGAATACTCTGAATCTGATTTCTGATCAAGCAATCTGCTCACACGCAATAACATTGAATATTCACAAACTGGTAAAATAAATCCACTTACTTGAGAACACACGGTGTTACGCCTGATCTGCCTCGCTCGCGTCTCGACCGCGTCTGAGTCAAATCTCAATCTATCCTATCGAACTCTTTTCGTACTACCGTCACGTTAATGACAAATAATAATTTGAATGATTAAACATTTATTTCGCGATTACCCTACGGTATTCGCGACAGTTTGGTCATAAGGTTTTCCTTTACAGTATAGTAAATGGTAATTACGTTGAAAATGATTTGCACATATATTAGAAGACGCTTCACTTGGCTTTCAAAGTAAACCCATTACCACTTACTACTTTAACGTACTGTTTCCGTTTGGTAAACTTCCTATTATATATAAATATTTTATCATTTCTCATACAGCAACAAAAAAAAATTTCACAGAGTACCCCAAATAAAAGTAAAACAATGCAAAAGCTTATATTAAAAAATATACACCGTCCATATATCCCTTAAAAGCCGGTTATACCTTCATAAATCACCTTGAATTTATTCCTAATAATATAGCGACTACATTCTACGCTATAACTTTACCGTTTGTATTATTTAAATAAGAAACGTAACGAAATATTACGACACATGGCAATTTGTCCAGCTGACAAATTCTTTATTTAGAATTTGTATTTATATTATAAAACAAGCAGTACCCGCGGCTACGCCCACGTTCAAACTTCCGATACAAGCATTAGTTTTACAATAATGTGTGGAAGTCTGCCTGATCTGTCGACATTTATGATAACTGCTTAGCTCCGCTCTTCTTGGTAGAAGCATGATGATATATAGCCTTTAGCCTTCCTCCAAAAACGGACTATCTAATGCAAAAAAAAACAAATCGTATCAGAGATTCCTGAGATTAGTGCGTTCAAACAAACAAACAAACTCTTTATAATATTAGTATATACATATGCAAAATTTTATTTGTTTAATAATATCGTATGTTATAATATCTTCCGTATAGGTATCCTTATAGGTATAGCTTTTTTTCAAATATCATTGTATAGAATTATTCAATAGTTAATATATTTCGAAATTCAACATGTAAGATATTTTCAAAAATTCAAAACAAAATTATTTTAAAATGTTAAATAAAAAGGTTTGTGTCGACTACAAAGTCAACTTAAAACATTATTCCGTCCCTAAAGACAGGATTTTATAGAATTAAATTTTAAATTACCTTTAAAGTATGAGCTTTTCATTAACAAAAGAATCATAAAAATTGACTGACGAAATTGCGTAAAATATTCACAAAAAGACAATATAATATATACTCCTACCACCGAAGAGTACTTTCTCTTTTTGAAGTCGATCAATAATAGAAAGTTGCTGTAGCTTTCAATCTACCTTAAATGTTTTTGAATTTCAATAAACATTTGTTAAGTATTAACAAATAATATAACTCATATTTTTTATATCTAGAAAAGGTCATCATTAAGTGAAGTTACGCTCTGAATATGGCTAAGTAATATCTGAATCCCACGCGGAAAACGGGCTTTTACGGAATAATAGGATTAATGTTATATGCTATAATTCATTTCTATAGTAGAATGCGCTTTTGTTGTAATTTATAACTGTGTTCAAATATGCTAAGGAGATTTTTTTCAATGTGATCATTTCACAAAATAAAAAGACGGTTATTAAAAATAACAAGTCAGAAAAATAGGCGATGATGCATTTTTTTGTTTATTTAATTTGTTGGGTTAAACGTAAAATAAAAAATAAACATAACTTTAATATTCCTTTCTAGATTTTCAGAGCAGACATTATGAAGCAAAATGAAACTTAAATAAAATTTGGAACCTTCTTGAAATCTTGCCTTAAAATAGAGAGATTGTTTTTAAGTACTTCTAAGCCAATATTTTATATAATTCCCATGATCATCTGAATAACATCTGACATTTTCATAATGACTCTTGTATTTTTTAACGTTGGGAGATGTACTCACTTATACCACCTACATACATACAGATGGCTATGTGGAGACCACCGGCTAAAAAAGCCAGTACTACTTACAAAATTCAATGGAACTTCTTCCGTCTTAATAGGACGTTAGAGGGTTGCTTATGAATTTAACCATGACGCCCCGACGGCATGTCTGCCGAAGCAGAGCACAACAACCATGGGGTTGCTCCCACGGTACATTCTGCTATCAGAGAAGTACCAGAAACAACCCGCATGGTATACCGCCGATGTAGTCCACTTCCCTGTGTTTCTTAGTTTCACGCCCGGTCGGATTGCCTGACGCTAATAAGCTGCGCCGCGACAAGGTGTACAAACATTTGGGAAGAGTTCATCATAACTCCTAACAATTTAGTAGAATAAACAGTACTCTGTTCGAACATTTATTTCTTAATCCAAATTCCTATTGTCAATAGTGGCACAGGCGCTAACCAGCCGGCACATAAATCGAAAGATGTGACTAATGAAGATTCCGTCTAATTTTCGAAACAATAATTCACAGCTCGGTCCTTCCACGTTATTGCGGGTTGAAGGTGAAACGTCGCCATAATACCCTCGACTTAACCCCGCTTACATTGTAATGTAGTGTATATGCTCTAAAGAACGAAATGAGTGTGGATATTTGAAGGTACGAAATTGGATGCTCGGTGCCTCAGAGATTTGAGCCAGTTGGAAAATTATCTCAGTACTTTTGTACTGAGGGGAAAATAAGAATTTGTGCTTATGAGCTGTCAGGCTTCTGTCTGTTCAAATATAAACAGATAGATAAATGGAAAAATGTAGGCTATATCATAAAACTATTTTTCTCCTATTGCTTTCTACATATAATTGATATTTCTATACCAAGGTAAGTTAATTAAATTACTTTATTCGTAATTATACTTTTTACATTTAATAATTAATAACGAATAATGAATACCTATAATATATACAAACTTTTTTTTTATTATTTTGAATCAAAATATCTTTTACAATTTTTTTCGCGGAATAATTTTGATTTTTGGTTCCCGACGTTAGCAAGTATATAATAAGATGCCTAAAACCTTAGTCTCTCCCGTGATTATGATTTATGTAAAACATTCGAAACGTTAGAACCAAAAATCAAAATAAATTCGCGAAAAAATCTGAAAAGATATTTTTATATTTTAAAATGTCGAATATTCGCGTAAGTTTTATTAATAATAAAAAAAAATTAATTCCTATTTCAAATATTTTCATTAATTTAAAATTGAAATATTTTCATCAATTTAAAACTGAAATAATGCTATTATATGCAGAGCTGGTAAAATTCCTTTCCGGTGTTCATTAATTTTTTAAGGGAAAACCAAAATTAAATATCAAGCTAGACTTTATTTTAATAACTTAAATTAAACTAAAAATATGGATGAATTTCTCCATTCGATTTCCACATGAAACCATGAAATGGAGTGTTTTCAACAACTTTTCACGTCAATATTTTAAATAATTCCCATGAATTATCATCTGACTGAAATCTGACATTTTCATCATGACTCCTGTATTTTTTTTAACATTGAAAAATATATTTACTCAAACTGTGATATATTTAGTGACTATAGCATTAAATAAAAACGTACACAAAAGCAAGGCCACGAGGGATAATTCTCAGACATGACATTAGTAGGTATACAATACACCTAAGTGTTAATTCATTGGAGGGTAAAGGCCATATAGTAAGTATTACATAATATATTATATATAGAATACTGAATATGTACGCTTCATGCACTGTTACATAGCAGTGTGTTATAGTTTACTATACACAGCATTCACTAGATTCGAACAACAAATACAATTCAATAGACATATAGATGATAATATAATAACCGTTTTATATATATACCTACTAAACCATAAAAATAAATTACTTGTCTAATTTCAAACTAATATTTATAAGTACAGTACTGCCTCGATTGTGTAGTGACTAGCATGTACGGCTGCAAATCTGGAGGTCCTGGGCTCGAGTCCCGGGTCGGGCCATGTTTAGTTATTGAGTTTTTCTGTTCAGTAAGCCTCAGTAACAACCCGGAGTTGGGAAGTTAGCGGTGTTTTACCCCCGTGCCTCGAACACGAAAAACCGTCGGTCCTGCCTACTACCTAACCTAACATATTACTGGTCGTGTCGAGCAGTTGTCCCATCGGAGTATGAGAGTGACAGGTATAGGGAGTGCACTAATTCTGCGCGTACACTTGTGCACTATTATATCTCCTGCGCAAATAGCTAGTCTCAATGAGATTAGCTGCCGTGGCCGAAATTGGTCCGGAAGATATTATTATTATTGTTGTTATTATACGTTACCTAAGGTTAAAGATCCATTTGAAAAGTTCGTCTCTGTATGTCTATATTTCGGTCTACAAAAGTCTAAATATACTTATGTTATATTTTTAATCTAGCCTAAACAACAATAAATAGAGCTAACTTACACTAGATCAAATAACAATATTTAAATACTCGTTACTTAAAAGAACATAAAATAATACTAACATATGTATATGTACATAACGTATATTTCTTTACATAAATCTGTTCCATACATTTACATTTAATGTGTACAAAAAGATCACATCACGAGTCATATAATGATAATGGAGAATAATTCCCCGCTATTTCAGGACAGTGGTGTTATACAGAACAAAGGAATTCACAAATAAAAACTAATGGCTTGAGCGACGGACAAAAGAAAAACGTAAGCTGTCGTCATACCTGTAATCTGTATACCATCTGATCTAGGTTAATCGTACGACTTTACGTAAATCTATTTGCTATCATAGTGAAGCAAGAATGGCTGTGGCTGGAATATCTAGTCGACTTTATGAGTCTCGTTTGTATGATTTATTTTATATACGACTAGCATTACCCGCGGCTCCGCCCGCGTTCAGGTGACCAAAAACCAAATTCTTAGGTTTTACATATTAGATTACTCTTAAAATGCAGTTATTTTATTTTTCTCAGAAATAAAATATTTTCCCGCGGTAAAAAGTATCCTCTATGTTGACCCGGATAACCAGCTATCACCATACCAAATTTCATCAAAATCCATCCAATGGTTTTTCTGTGATGCAGTAACATGCGGATGCGACAGTCAGACAACAATTCTAAGAACTATAGATTCGGCCTCTGCATCGATAATAATATTTATTTCAATAAGATTTTCCAAAAAATATTTAATGTACAGATTCGGCTTCGTTACAATTTTATTATATGTATAGACTGGCTGATGTAGATATTCAATAATCTTTGTATGGATAAAGTGAAATGGTATTGTCCATTTTGGTCTGTATGTTTTAATTGCAATGGCACCTTTTAAATTTAGTTTTCAAATTTTTGAGCTTTCCTTAAATTTTAGACAGTACAATATCGTGTTCGTTGTAATTACAACGGTGTTTCGAAAAATGTATTAGACATTTGCAAGCAAGTAGGTACACAGTGGGCAATAAGAGCGAGAGTAATCCTTACTTAGTAAGAAATGATGTCTTTTCGTTACTTTTTCATCATTGAACCTCAGAAAAAAATTTGCAGGACTTTGACAAGACTATATATTGCATCATAGGAATAATAGATACTTTTTAACGTAAAAAGCATTTTACTTATAAAATCTAAACTTCTTTACTAATATTATCAAGAGGCAGAGTTTGTTTGTTTCTTATTTTTTTTGAACGCTCTAATCTCAACTCATCGGATTTGTTTTTTTTTTCATTAAATAGGCCGTTTATAGAGAAAGGCTATAATCTAAATTTCATCATGCTGCTACCCATGGGAGCGGAGCAGTAACATAAATGTCAACCAATCGGACAGTCTTCCATATATTATTGTAAAGCGCAGAGAAAGAAGATTTTGTTTTTGTTCCTTCAACCCAGGCGAAGCCGCGGGTCTTGCTAGTATATTATATACATAGGGACGAACTCGAGCAAGTGAGGGTAAGTCGCTAGTATCTAAATAAGAACAAAATTTAAGGTACAATTAATGAGTAATAAAATAAATAATATCCTCTTTAAAACTTAGCATTTGACAAATAAAACGCGATGAAAACGTGTGTACTAGAAGATAAACAATTTACAAGTTCCAAGAGAATGAACGTATGAATGCACAAAGTAGTGTCAGAGCCCCGCTTCAGAAATGTCCCCGCGTACCTTCGGCTTTAAACATGCAGAAGAATGCAATATGAAATATTCCACTTATATAAAGATAAATCACTTTATTGTACTACAGTTTTGTGTCTAAAACAGTTTCGTTCATGTGCACAATGTGATAAAGTGTACGGAGATTAATGATCAAGGAAAATCGCAATTTTACTTTTATTTACATTGAAGCGTTATTTCTTTTGATATTTAACCTGTTTATAAATAGCTCGTTTCTTATTTAATGTTAGAAATAATAACAGGTTTTACTCCTAGGTACTCAGTAATTCTACACGTCGACTACAGCCAGGGCCGAAGAAAGTCGTCTCCTTCACTAAAATTAGTCAACTAACTCTAATAAAGTTCTTAACTTGCTGGCTTACTTAGTAGGTATTTCTTAACAAAAAAAAAACACAGGACACCCATTGGATTTAACCCGGGACTCGAATTCATGACCTTAAAACATATAGCCCTATAAGCAAGTCACTAGACCAACCAAGCAGTTGAATAGTACATATTTGTAGTAGGTCAGCATTAATAAATTCACCCCGCGAGAATGGAACCTGCACCCTAATTAGGGCTAAAGCTGACTCTATAATTATCGAATGTTCCATTATGTCATTACAGACTTAAATTTTACTTTTCAACTAATCTTAATGGAAGACATTAGCGGCTCTTTGTCGAACAATCGTGACTGTGTTATAATAGCATTGTTTTACGTTTTGTCATTATAATTTGACTTGATATTATGCTGCTCTTACATTGTACGGACGTGTTCTGAATATTATTGTACTTTATCGCCTCTTCTTTGTAAAATGTACTCTTTTGACTTATTTTTCGTTAACATTTTACTGCGGTATTAATAAAGGTGGATTTTATCTTTATTATGATATACATGTTTTGAGTATGCAGTGGTAGCCCAGTGGTAACGCGCTTGCTTGGGAAACCGAGTGAAGCGGGTTCAAATCCCCGGTCTTGCATCTTTGAAATTTTCATGTGAGAATCATTTCTAACATGATTACCACTTGCCTTACGGTGAAGGAAAACATTGTGAGCAATCCTGCATGTCTGAGAGAACCTAGCAAGTTTTCGAATGACATGTGTAGTCCGCCAACCCTCACTTGGCCAGCGTGGTGGACTATGGCTCGATCCCCATATTGAAGGGAGGCCCGTGCTCAGCAGAAGGACGTTAAAAAGGGTAATCTTTTGAAACTAAAACCGTCGCATATTTTGTATGAAGTGCTGTATTTTTATAACGGATTTCAAAAAAGGAGATATACATAATTTGTAATTTTGTCACATAACAAGTCAGCATTGTGCTAATTTCAAATCTGAACTTTTACATTTATAATATGCTAGCAATATTTACGATTCAAAAAACATAAATTTTTCATCGGGTGCATTATAGCGAGATATTAATGAAAAATTTCGCTAAAATTCGCATTGCGCTCAGACCGGAAAAAACTAAAAGGCCTCCATGAAGCAAATTAAAATACATGTGGAATAATCACGCTGCTACATCCAAATAAATTACATTCTCATTTTAGTTACATTTTGAACTAGAATTATTATATATGTAAATAATCATATGAATTTTAATTTTTTAACTTGACAAATTATAATTAGAATATACTTAAATCTCGTGTTTAGATTTCAATAATATATGTACATATATCAGGTAGTCAATTCTGAAACGAAAACCATTTAAATTGATCAGCGGTTTATACATTAAATGTATGTATGAATTGGAAAAATAAATTCTATACATTTTATAGAATTTATTTATCCATAATATAAATATGTTGGGAGATTAACACACAGCACCATCTAGTTGCATGTTAAGCTACGAGTCTTGTGTTATAGATACCAGATAGTTGATACATTACACATGTATAACTTTAAATAAATACATATCATAAATATAAACACCCATGACTGGATTACAAACATTCCTGCTCAATACACAAAAGAATACCTCCAGCGGGACTCGAACCCGTGACTGCCGGCACAGCAAGTAGGTTCACTACAAACTGAGCCAAACCTGTCGACAATAATAATAATTTAGCTCAGAGTTGTGAACTTAACATGTCTTTAAGGATCTATTTAATTCAGGCATGCAGGTTTTCTCAGAAGATTTTATTTCACGGTGTTAGGAACTGGTTCAAATAAAAGACTCTGACTGACTGATGATGCACACCTGCAGATGTCGTGACCTGGATTAGAACCCACATCTTTTGGTCTCCTAAGCGAGCGTGTTACTAATCATGCATTTTTTTGACTTTAAGTTTCGTTAAAAGGTGTTAATATATATTCTATCAATTTATATTTTTTTATATAATAATTAAGGTTTTTATACTTTTTTAAAATATAAAACTACATTAAAAACTATATCTAGACTAGTTTCAATTATGTCCACAATCTAAAGATTATCATGCGACCGCTGTGTACAGAGCTTAAAGTGAAACTTTTAGATTCACTCTGTGGAGTCTACCGTGAAGTCTAGCTTAGTTTTTAGGTAGATCGTTAGGTACATATAAAAATGCGGTCAAGTGCGAGTCGGACTGAAAAATCTTTCTGTGCAACTACACTGTACAAGTTCAATTTTTCATGTCATCGTTAGGGGTGGAATTTCCTTAGAATTTATTTAGAAGGTTCCATTTTCCAAAACATATATAAAAATAACAGCCTTTAAAATTGACTTATAACAATAGATTTCGACGATTTTTTTCTTACGGTTTATGAGATAGTCTTTTAATAGAAGAACAGGAAGACTAACAAACAAACATAGACTGCGTAATACAAGGGACTCATTTCCCTTTTCATGTACCTAATATTAGCATTGAAATCAAATCACTATTTACTTGTGCTGTTCTCGTAATAAAAAAAGTAAACCTATAGAAAATACAAATCAATTTTTGGCAACCTAAATGTATAATGGCATAATCAAAAAATAAGAAGATAATACTTGTTACATGAATTTATTTATAAAACTGAAAATTTTTATAGTGAAGTAGCTGAAACAATTTGTAGGGTGCTTTTTTAGTTGTCTGATCGTTTCGATATAGCTTCATCAATTTTTTTATAACTGATGTATTTTTTTCTATACTTAAAATATTATTGCATTATATAAATAGTTCGTCTGTGAAACTTTATGTCACATAATATTTAATGATAAAAAGTATAAGAAAGCGTTTCTTTATACTTTATATACTACATAAAAGTACGTCACAAGCATGGACGAATTAGAGACTAATTCGTTCATGGTCACAAGCTATGGTCCAAACCTCACAGGACTCCATTCCCCCGGAACTACCGATTTGCTTCACGTAACATACCTAAGCCAAATGTAAGCTCGTCTTCCTTCCCCAGTGATAACGTCTAGACTGATAAAAAATTCTAAACTACGGAAGACCATATAAGTAGGTGATGTAAACTTAATATATAATATAAATCCTTTAATATATATGTCCAGAATATACCAATATACTCGTATATTTAAATAGTACTCACTTATTGTTATTCTCCACCAATCTAAACTAATATTATATAGAGGTAAAGTTTGTGAATTGTGAGTCTGTGTTGTTTTTATCCCAAAAATCATCCCTTATAGGGGCGAAAATTGGGAAGAAGATTTGTATGGGGAACCAACCTAAGGACGAACCCGAGCGAAGCGAGGGTGAGTTGCTAGTAAAATTATAATTTTATGTAGTTATTTATCAAAAGAGTTTTAATTAAAAAATAATGCTGCGATTGTACTGCCTAAGGTTTCTTTCATTGCTCTAAAAATATATATACTATGTATTTAATGTACGTAAAAATATTTTATTTGTAACCTAATCATCTATACAAAAATGTACAACATTTTTCTGAGATTATATTTGTGAATGTTACTGGAGCAGAGAATATTATCACGCGATGTCGCGTCATTGTTATTTATATAATACTTTGATCTTTTAGTTAATACTTTGCGTATAATATTAACAGCATCATGTCTTTTATAACATTTGAATGATATTTTTAACAAGATTCTGCCTGCGACTTTGCTATCACGAATTGTTGTTTTCTTGGTTGAATGTTTTTCGGTACCACTATATTTGTTACGTTTAGAATTAAATTTTTGAGGATAATAAGTTTTAACAAATATATTAATGTTTTAATGTAAATAGGTAATGTATATATATGGGTAATATTAACGTATGTAGATAAATATCTTCAAGAACAGCAATAAGGAATATTTTTGAATTGATTTTACTTGAATAGTCCACGGAATTATATACGCGATATTTTTAGGTATAGAAGAATTACTAAAGTATCTCCTGTGCTAAAATCAATGTGTAATATCCTGGGTTTTTTGAAAAAAAAAAAGAAAACGGAAATCCAATGTTCCTCAAAACCTCGAAATATATGATATTAGATCGGTCTTGATTGCACAAAATATACATGAATAATCGATAACTTAACATATTTTGCCTTTAAAGATATTTGAATTATTTTTAATGTTCGTAAACTCCGGATAAAAGTTATAATTTTTTTTTAAAAATCATATTTAAAAAACTACTCATTTTGCCACATGAGACTTTTAGTCATTTATTTCTAATTATTTAATCTACCAAATGAAATAAAAAGATGATGTCCATTTTTAAGGGGGCCCAAAATATACTGTGCCGCTATAATATATCCACATTATACGGGATATGATAACTGTTACCAACTGATGTACAAGTTTTGTCAATGAGCTGTATACACTCTAATATGGCATACTGTGTATCAACATGCTGGGCTTAAGAATTTGTTTCTACATTGAATATTGCTTGTTCTAGTTTAAGGGCGCCTCAATTATATATATAATAATTGCGTTCGTTTGATCCCTTGCTGTATTGTTATTACTAAAACACGATTACTTGTAGTTTCCTCAATAGAAAAAAATCCAAAATGATCTCTAAAAAAAAAAACCTTTCGTGCGGCGTAAATAATTCAAGGAAGTTCATCAGTTTTTTAATAATAAAAAGCTCTGTGCCCTCTTAATAGGACTTTGTAATAATATTTTATCTAGTTTTGATAATAATCAATTGATTGAAGTTTCTAAACCTTAGACATTGCTATACATATACAGTGTATTTGATAATGTAAACCATAATGGACTTTTCGCCCTCCTCCAACAAGAAATAAACTTAAAATAAGCTGTATAAAACTTATTTCAATCAACAAAAACTTGAGACATGTTTAGAATTCTATTCAGTTAGATCCTGATAAATACTTGTTTGGTTAATCATAAATATTTTATTCAGAACTTATATCCTTCGACTGAAAAATTAAAGCTTAACATATTGTTATAATTGTTACATGATATTATTCTAATAAATTCTAATTCATTCTTTTCCATGAAATTAACTTGTTTTCCTTCTTTATAAACATCTATATAATTTCTAAGAAATATGAATACTACCAAACTAGAACTGTCGAGAAATGTTACAAGTGGCCTCGCTCTGTGGACGTGAACATAATATTTGTTTGTTATTTTTGCTTACATTATACATAATACATAAATATATAGATATATAGGCATATGTTTTCTTTTTTAACCGACTTCCAAAAAGGAGGAGGTTCTCAATTCGTCGGAATCTTTTTTTTTTCTTTTTTTTATGTATGTTCACCGATTACTCGAAGACGCCTGAACCGATTTGGAAAAATTTTTTGCGTTTCATAGTTCATACTTTCCAGGTAGTCCTATATAAATTTTATTGAAATCGGTCGAGCGGTTTTTTTAAAAATCAACAATAAATATATTTTTTAAATAAATTGTTTAATCGAATAAGTTATATACTTCGAAAATATCTGATTAGGTATCTATTCTAAATGACAACCTCCGTTTAGTTATTTTTTACATTTTAATGCCTGGAAGTTGGTTTTTATAATTTTTTTAAGTTTTTATCAATATAATTAAGGAAGTATTATTGACAAAAGAAAAAACGCGTACGTTTAATTAATAAAAAGAGGAAATGAGGATACTCCTTATCATTTTCTATAAACAAATTATAGGTACATCAAAGGTTTCTTATAATTTGCCAGAGAAACGTAACTTTTAACACAATTTTGATGTTGGTATCATATTTTTCAAATTTTGTTGATTAATTATTTTATCAGATCATCATTGAACCTATACTAACAACGATAATTTTATTACTGATACTTTATGTCTTTAATCAATATATTTTATAATATCCTTTGAAAAATCATTAAAATATGTCAAATAAGTCTGTGACTATTAATTATTGATAATAAAAAATACTTGATCTATCCAATTTTGTACCATTTTTTTTTTGTTTAATTATCGATAATTCAGTTCGTAAAAGCAAACATTTGAAAAAATAAATATTCGTGAGCCTGTAACTTTGTTGTTATTGATGATATAAAAAGTTGACAAGGACTTTTTTATAGGATTTTAAACGTACTACAAATTTTCCATTTAACATTTTTCTGTAACTCTTACAGTTTAGCTAAAAAATGCATAAAACCATAAATTTCCACTTTAAAGCTACATAACAAATAAAATATTGAAGATAGGAATTCGACTCAATGGAACTTTTTGTAGTAAATTTAATAGTAATTCCATTCATTCATTTTTTTGAAAAATATTTTCGTCATACTTTGCAGGACAAAAAAGTGTTAAAAATCATATTTTCCATACAATTTGTATGGGAAAACTTAAAGTTCAATGGAGAACCTCTTAGAATTGAAATTTTGAGCTTCGCTTTTAACAGGAGCTTTGTTGGGACATTTTCTAAGATATTTTGGGGTGAGAGCTAAGAAAAAAAAATATCGTCATTTTTTGGCACACCCTAATATATATATATAAAGATATAACAAAATGACAAAACACAGCACTACACTGTTTTTTATTTCGTCCCTTAACGACATGTTAAAATTAAAATATATTCATATGGTACGCACGTTTCTACTCAGAATAGAGATATATTTCTTCAAACTGAAAATACAATTGCGGCAGCCGTTGTCAAGCGTCTTTTAAAATAACAGAATTCAGAAAACGGAGTTATAAATCTGTCAGTCTGGATCTAAGTGACATAGCGTAAATATATTATCTACTTAATATATTTTTATTCTATGGAAAGGATTCGCCTTAGAAGTGAAATGACAAAAATAGTGACACGAGCTGGTTTTTTTGAGCTTTTGAATATTTTATGTCAATGATACATTGCATTTTTGTATTGCGTAATTATTTTTCTATTGTTGTAGGTTTCTCCTGGAGACCGATTATTAATTTATACTTTTAATTCCACATTAAAGCTGCTAAATTTCATAATTACCGCTCAATTTCATTCGTGTCTTCCTCATAAAACGTGACACTGGCAGAATGAATTGCGTCTGTCAACACAGCTCTAAGCCATAAAGAGAAAAAAAATATGCCTTTTATTTATATTATCCACCATGATATAATCAATATAATCATAACAATCTTATCTTGAACTTTCTCCAGCTATTCTAGATTGGTATATAATTAAACACTAATTGCTTATATCCCAAACAAAAATCTTCTAAGAATATTTATTTGTAACTTTGACGTCTTTATCAGTTTATTATCATGTTTATTCTTATATTAGTGCTCGCTTAGAAAATCTGGTGAAGTAGGTTCAAATGGGGAGGTTTTACATTAGGATTGTTGTTATGCGAATATTTATTCGACTTGACTACGAGTACTTCTTGCCAATAAGGAAAAAACAAGGAAAAGTCTTAAGAAAACCCAAGCAGTCCTTGAAAAACGGGTAAAATACGCTAACCTGTACTTGGCTAGCGGATTATGGACAGTTTAAACTTCTAGCATTGATAGAGTCTGGTCCAATAGAGTGAAGTTAAAATGTCTAAATTATTATGTTATATAATAATAATTAATATATTTGTTACAGTGCGACCATTATTAGTGGAGATTTTGGCACGCGAACAACCGCTATCCGTCGGTCAAGAAGCAGAGCTTGCTTGTAGGGCGGTCGGTGCCAGACCCCCAGCAATCATCACGTGGTGGCTCAATGACAAGCAAATTATTGTGACTGATCCACAAAAAGTAAGAGTAATTTATGTTTTTATTTTAAATGTTATGTAATACTAACGACTAACCCTTGCTTCGCTCGGGTTTGATCCTATGTGCCTTACAGGAGAAAAAAACTATGTTGTGTGTATGTGTGTATTTTTGTTATTACTTTACCCTAGAACGATAGGACAGACTTAGATGATATGAAATTTAGTGCACAGAAAATAGACCTGGACTAACTCATAGGTTATTGCTATTAATAAGATTTACACCGAGGACAATATCCGAGTGAAGCAAGAATATCTCGCTAGTAATAAAACAAACAAGATTAAAGAACAAAAATTATAACATTTTGCTATTCTCTTGCAACTTCATTTACGCAATATGAATATGGTAAAATAAAACGCTTTTGCATAGGAACTGCTTTAAGTTGAACTCCATAAACAGTTTTCTGTTATCGTATGGTAATGAGATATCTCTCACTATGTAGCTTTAATTATATGCAACATAACTGAAAAACATGCCAAGATTTTACACACTTTGTTTACTTGCTGTTGTATTATTCATATACAAAATATTTTAATTCATTTACATATAGAATATAAAAGTAAGAATATTTTTTTTAATATGTTGGGACACACAGCACCATCTAGTTCCTTGGTAAAATACTAGGCTTGTGTTATGGATACGAGATAGTTGATAGACTACACATGTATAACTTTAAATATATAGGTATATATTTTAAATATAAACACCCATGACCGGAGTAAAAACATTCGAGCTCATCACACAAAAGAATGCCCCCAGCGGACTCGAACCCGCGACCGCTGGCACATCCAATAGGGTTACCGCATACTAAGCCAAATATGTCGTCATAATAGGTATGACTAAAAAAAGGGAAAAAATAATATTACTGGAGTTTCCGGAACCGTAAGTTTAGTATAGTAATTTAGTTAAAAATAATTTGATAAACACCACTTTGAATTTTATTATACAATAACTTATAACTTAATAATAAATCCAGCTGAAAAACCAATATTATTCATACGTTTTGTACGTATTCGTTGTACAAAAGTTTTGTTCTAAACTAGCGACTCACCCTCGCTTCGCTCGAGTTCGTCCCTAGGTTGATTCCCCATACAAACTTTCATCCCCATTTTCACCCCCGTAAGGGATGATTTCCACGAAAAAGTCCTTCACAGGGTCTCAAACTATCTTCTTACGAAATTTCATCTAAATCGGTTCAGTAAATCCAGAGATTACCCCCTACAACGTCACAAACTCACAAACTCGCAAACTTTACCTCTTTATTATATTATAAATTATAATAGTATAGATTCACGAAACAAAAACTTCTTAATTATGTTAAAAGTTTTCCAATATCGACATTTATTTGCTATGCGATATGTGTATGCTCTCAGACATTGTATTCCTTTTTCATAATATATTGTTCAACTTGAAAAAGAAAGAAGTAAAATTAGAGTGTATGTTTATTTTTGTATGTACGTTACACACAATAATGGAATTATCGTGTCACATTAGTTTCGTTATACTTACCTACTCATCTTTATAATTATTCCTCCTAACCTATAGCTCTTTAATATATCATTGGACTTATTAGTTTCTATTAAAGTATATAACTGACGTAACGACTTACAATAATTAATATTAATTATTGGATAACACTGTAAAAAAAACACAAAGCTTAGCTACAAGACCTATGTCTGTAACGTATTTAATGTGTGATGAACTTTATTTAATAAATAATTAAAATAAAGTCGGATTCAAGATTTAACCACAACACCCCCCCCCCCCCCCCCGACCTCCTACCCCTTATATTACTTCTCTGACAGCAGAGTGAAACGAGGTTCTAAGCGCCCCATTAAGACGGAGGAGGTTCTGTTGGGTTCTAGCAGCGGCAGAGAAAACGCAGAACTATGGAATTAATCATATATTTTATTTCAGAACTCGGAAGATCGCAACGAGACGGTTTCTATCCTACGATGGACGCCGAGCATGGAACACAATGGTCGAGTTCTCACTTGCAAGGCGACTCATGAAAAACTCGATCATTCAGTGCTGGAATCTTCAATAAAACTTGATTTGCACTGTAAGTATATAGTGGATTATTATATTTTTAAAGCATTTACGTTTCTACACTAATATATCAACTGCCTCTGTGGTGTAGTGGCTAGCATGTACGGCTGCACACTCGGAGGTCCTGGGTTCGAGTCCCGGGTCGGGCCAAATTTAGTTAATGAGTCTTTCTGTATAGTAAGTCTCATTAACAGCCCGGAGTTGGGAAGTTGGCGGTGTTTCACCCCCGTGCCTCGGAGAGCACGTAAAGCCGTCGGTCCTGCACCTTAACTCTCACTGTTCGTGTCGAGCAGTCGTCCCACTGGAGTATGAGAGTGACAGGAATAGAGAGTGCACTTGTGTCTGCGCGTACACTTGTGCACTATAATATCTCCTGCGCAGTTGGCTTGTCTCAATGAGATAGGCCGCCGTGGCCGGAATCCGTCAGGAGCACATCAATATATCAAGAGTTTTTTGTTCATTTGTTAGAATACACCAATCTTTGCAATTTTCTTATACTATATCTATTATACAAAATATTATGTATATATCCCTCTATTTAAAATTTTAATTCAATCAACTCGAATAAAATAATATATTCTGAGAAAAAGGCCATATTTATTAGATGCATATTTTTATGATCATACGAATAGTTAAAAGCTCTTTATTCAATTCAATGTTCTGTAAACATCGCTGTAGGTATGTCAGTATAAACTAGCTATTCCTTTTAGAAAACTTTTTACAATAAAGCTCAAATTGACTGAGCGACTCCGTTTACGTAAGAAAAGTTAGACGGGGAACTTTAAAAAATTTCAAATAATAAAACTTTCGTTTCTTCAAGTATAACATAAGAATAAGAAATGCTTTAAGTATTGCACCAGCAACAATGCTAATTACTTTATTAATTCTAGTTATAACGACTTCGAAATTGTTATGAACATAGCAAACAAACATGTAAGGGGTGGAGTTTTTCTTCAAATTTCATTTTGGGTGGTTTTTAAAGTATTGTTTGGTTTTTATATGTGTTTATTTATAACTAACTGATACACACTTATAAACACTTTTATTCGAATTAAATATTATATAACTGCTTTTTGAATTTCACCAAAAATAAATCCTAAAGAGCTTTGTCATCTATACATATAGTAAAAGTGTAACTGAGATTTGATTCGATTTGAGTACGGTTTTCAGTATTGTATTGTAGTAAGCTTCACTTAACATTTAGTATTTTTTTTATTTCAATCGGTTCATAAATAAAACGACGACGACGAAAGACAGGGACGAACCCGAGTGAAGCGAGGGTGAGTCGCTAGTCTATATAAAATGAATGTCGCTAAGCGCAAAACTCGAGAACGACTCGACCAATTCAGCCAATCTTTTTTTCGCAAGTTCGTACGTTAGTACGTTTTAGTAAAGAGAAATAATATAAGATAAGGTAAATATATAATGTATACTAGCGACTCACCCTCGCTCCGCTCGGGTTCGTCCCTGGGGTGGGGTCTGGGAGGAGCACCCTTATTGTTATCACTTAGGAGTATGGAAAATAGATAGTAGCCGATTCTCAGACCTACTGAATACACATATAAAATTTGGTAAAAATCGGTAAAGCCGTTTTGGAGGAGTACGGTAACAAACATTGTGACATGGAAATTTTATATATAAGATAAAACAAAGTCGTGTTAGTTACACCATTCATAACTCAAGAACGGCTGGACCAATTTTTATGATATTAGATTTTTTTTTATTTCTCTTAGTCCGGAATAGGATAATAAGTATTAAAACATCAGAAAAATTAACGAAAAATTTTTATTAAAATTTATATGGCCATCGCTGGCTATTAGCCAGCTTAAACTAATTATATCTATTTAAAACGTACCTAGTTAAAAATATGATTCTCATCGGTCACCAAAAGCTTATCACTCGATAACTACATGGCAGTTATCTACATAATTTATACAATATCATTTAATCTAAAACAGTTTCTAGAAAAATTGAACTTCGGATAATTCTGAAAAACTCACCGCGAATCAATATTAAATTAATATTTTACTACAACAGTTTTATAAGTGTAAAGTTTGTAGATATTATGGTATATGTTACTTTACCTAACGTATACGTAGATCTTAAACTATGTGGTGGACACTTCATTCTTTTTCCAGGCGAAATATGTTTTTGAAACCATAAAACATAGGTAGTAACAAACACGGCCCAGGGAGATGGTCACCAAAAATTTGCTCCATTAAAAAAAAAATACAATTGATTTCTTTTAAAACTACAAGAACTATTTTTTTAAAGTACAAGGCTCTTAGACTAGCTGACGAACTTATTTAGACAAAAATTTGCAAAAAGATAGATTTTATAATACATTATCTTTTTATATTAATTACACATACCTATACAGATATTGCATAAAACATAACATCAACTAAATTCTTAAGCCTATACTATAGACTCATATGAAAAATCTTTCTTTATATTAAAAATTTCATTATAATACACAATACAACTATAAACATATGAATATATATAAAAAGCTAATTATTTTTAAAGGTCTAACGATAAAATAATGTAGCTTTGTTTTATTCTGCATGTTCTTTGTCACGTACAAAGAAGCTGTACATTAATTATTATATGAAAGCCTTTCTGTGGCTGATAAGGTTGATATAAGTGTCAGTATGAATAAATGAGAAATAAGTAAGAGAAAATAAGATTTATTAAATAGTAATAGCCTTTTTAGTCTAGTATTGTACAATATAAATTAATATTTTGGATGAGTGCACAGAATTACTAAGAATAATACTATAATTACTGTTATGCACGTAACTAGTTCTTTAAGTAACTTTCTGTTTTAATTTATAAAAGGACTAGCATTGCCCGCGGCTTCACCCGCGTTCAGATGACCAAAATCAAATTCTTAGGTTTTACATATTACTCGTAGTATACTCTTACATTGCAGTTTTTGTATTTTTTTCTCAGAAATGAGATATTTTCCTGCGGTAAAAAGTATTTTATATGTTGACCCGGATAACCAGCTATCACCATACCAAATTTCATCAAAGTCCCTCCAGTGGTTTTTCTGTGATGCGGTAACAGACAGACAGACAAAAATTCTAAAAACTAAGGATTCGGTCTCTGTATCGATAATAATGTTTATTTCAATAAGATTTTCCAAAAAATATTTAATGTACAGATTCGGCGTAGCTACAATTTTATTATATGTATAGATAAAAACCTACTTTTTATTCATATCACATAAGTGTACATTTGTATATCTAAACCTTGTACGAGATCATCGCTCTACTAAGTGCCAATATGCAAAGTGATAGCTTCATTTAAGCTTAACCTACAAATAAAAATTTTATAATTTCAACCGGTATAATTTTTAACTTACTTTGTATAAAAAAGAAAATGATATTATATAACAATATCATCTTGAATTCCTACAAGTTCTAGTAGTTTTGAAATGAAATATATTTTTCAATCTCAAGTTTCTTCTCGTTTCCTGACTTTAATAAAGATATAATAAAATCTTTTATGTGATAACTCCATCATTGGAAATTGCACCTGTTCAAGACATAGACTTTCTTAATGAAGAGAGGAAAAATCAACTTAAAATTAAAAATGGATTCAATTAAATACCTGATAAGACTTTAACAACGCATCAAAACTTTTAATAACAAACGCTTCTTACAGTTTTTATAACAACGGTTGTATCGTGCACGTGTTTATTTGATCGCCTTACTGTACAGTAGATATGGTAATAAGTTCAAATCCCAGGTTAGGCTAAGACAGATATTGAGATTATTTATCATTTAATTTTCAATGGCAGATCAAAGCTAGGATGTATTGAATCGCACTTCCGTATTTTCGACGGCACGGAAATTATATCCCAAAAGGCTACAAATTGCTTAAGCCAGAAAAAGCTGTGAGAAGAAGAAAAGGAAGAAGCAATAGATTCCCAAATTTAATCTCCCTCCAGTCGTGTTTTTTTGTCGTTTCATCAGACTTATAAAATCTGCATAATATATAGAAACTAGCTACGATTAGATTGGCCGATGTGGCCATTCGGTCCAAAGAGGTTTTAGTCTGTAATTACTAATTATGACGTAGACTTTATAGGCGTTTGTCAGTCTGTGATGAACTGTCATCCCATCGGAGTTTGAGAGTGACAGGAATAGAGATTGCATGTAGTGTCTGCGTGTACGCTTGTACACTATGACTCCTGCGCAGTTGGCTAGTCTCAGTGAGATGGCAAATATGTGTAATTAGGTTTTTTGTCCAATTATAACATAACCGATTTATTTAAATTAATAAAAGCTAAGGCATAATATAACATTTACAAGAATAGTATATCAAAAACGCAGAAAAAACCTATTACATCATTTAAAAAAAAAAGACGACGTATTCAATTTGTCTGTATGTCACTCTCAACACTATAGAAATATTTATAAATCCGATCTCATTACTACTATGTATAGATTTTAGTCTTTTTTTAATATATATGAGTAAGCCTAATAATAATCATATAGACCATAAAAAAAAACTTTAAAAAAAGTAATAAAAACCGACTTCCAGACACTAAAATGTAAAAAAATACTAAACGGGGCTTTTTATTTAGAATAGATACTAGACGTTATTACCTAAACCTGGAAAGTATACCCTTCGAAACCAAAAAAAAACTAAATCGGTTTAGTCAATATCGGAGTAATCGATGAACATATATAAAAAAAATCCGACAAATTGAGAACCTCCTCCTTTTTGGAAGTTGGTTTATAAAAGGTAAAAACAAATAGTGCAAACTCATTAATTAAAACGATAATGTTCTAGAGAGACCAATTTTCCATTGATTTTTAAATTATATTAGTATGTAATAAATTACGGCTTATCAAAGTAGTTGTAAAAGTAGCAACGGAGGATCATCAAAAAAGCATTAAAGTAACTCCGCTAGTGACGGAATAACTTTAGAAAAGCAAAAGAAATTGTACATAACTTTGTTGCAACGAGTGTTGCATGTATTTTTAAAAATATCATTAATATTTCGTTAGATACTGTTATTTGATAAGGCATATATTATTTATCTCTGCCTAATTTTATCGTAGGTTCAATGCTCGTTCGTCAACAGCTAAATTCATCATACAGATGTTATTAAATTAAATTAAATATGTTAGGACATTAACACAGCACTAACTAGTTCCATGGTAAGCTACGAGGCCTGTTTTATGGATACCAGATAGTTGATACACTACACATATATAACTTTAAATAAATACATACATATTATAAATATAAACACTCATGACTGGAGTACAAACATTCGTGCTCATCACACAAATGAATGCCCCCCAGCGGGGCTCGAACCCGCAACTGCTGGCACAACAAGTAGTGTCACTACAAACTAAGCCAAACGTGTTCTCAGATCTCGATACGATATTTGATACAGAGTTGACCCCAGTCTAATTAACATAAAGCGAGATATTCAGAATGGCTTCCGATTACACAATGGATTGACATTGACGAAAAGCTAAGAACGGAGTGATGTACCCAATATCACTTTATTACCATGTCCGAAATTAAAATTGATTAACTTGAAAATATATAGTGATATAGTGTCCTGCCCACTCAATAAGGAATATAGTGTAGCCATAAATAAATAAAAACTTTCTTTTGAAATAAAACTATCTTTTTGGATTATTTCGCGAATTTATTTTCATTTTTGATTCCCGACGTTTCGAATGCTTTACAGCAATCATGGTCACGGGAGAGACTGAGGTGTTAGATGTCTCAAAGGTATTATATAGTTTTTACAGACAGTCTACACACAAATAACAAAATGTTCTTATTTTTAACAGATGTTCCCAAAGTTGAACTCAGGATGGGTTCCAAGATGAACCCAAACGATATAGAAGAAGGCGACGACATGTACTTCGAATGTATTGTAAGCGCAAATCCAAGCGCTTATAAAGTTGTTTGGGAGCATAATGTGAGTAAAATGGCTTAATGTCTGCACAGTATAAAGTGTTTAGCTACTTAAAGTTAAGGAAATTCACGTTTTAACAGGATCAATTACTTAACTACTTCTAAGTCCTTTACCATTTCGTACGTAGGTACATAATGTAATATATATCCTAATTTAAGACTAATATAACTTTTATTTCATACTTGAAATGTAAAAATGAGTTTTTTTGTTACTTATTGATTATAAACATTATAAATAACATTAATTTTCCAATGAGCCTTAGCCTAAAAAGTACTTAGTTTAAGAGGTGGTGTTTCTTTCACGGAAATTTGTCAAATACTGAAAAATATTCATAATAAAGTTACATTTTGTCGGTAAATACATTTTTATTTTATTATATTACAGTATATTGAATTATAAGAAAATTAAGAGGTTTTCTTATTATTATTTGTATCAATAGAAATAAATATACTAAATTAACACTTATCAACCAATTAACAAGGATTAGTTTTCGTTGTACATAACATCGGTATAAAACTCTAGCCAATTAAAACACCAGCTCCTACACTACAATTTATGAATTTTCTTACAATTCCAGTTCATAACACATTTCCCTCAACATAATTAACAGTAAGCATGAAATATCGTTTAACGACTTGGCTTAAAATTCATTTAATTTGCGCAGTTGATATTAATTTTAATTTACCCTTTAGGGAAAGGGTGGCCCAGTTCGTTATTAAAAATAATCTTTGTTTTAGGGTCAAATTATGAAGCACAATCAGCGAGCGGGAGTGATAGCAGGGTCTGCACATTTAGCTCTACAGGGTGTTTCGAGGGAACAAGCTGGCAAGTACGTCTGTATTGCCTCCAATGTAGAAGGGGACGGAAGATCAGCACCAGTTAATTTGCACGTGATTTGTAAGTATTGTTCTGAATGTTTTATGCTTTATTTTGTATGCCTTTAGGGATGGATGGGATCACAATGTTGATATTTGTCGTCACATGTTTATGTGTTTTACATGTTTTTTTTTTAATTTATTAAGAACACCAACAACATAATACACAAGTTCTAGTATGTTAGTTACTTACAGGTGTCCATAGCATTGACCAACAAAATTACATACATGCACTGCTAATATGAAAAGAAAATAAAATTACTACAAAATAAGGGTAAAAAATTATAAAACATTAAAATTTTTATAAATAGGGTTTAAGTTATCTTAACTAATTGTATGTATATAAAAAAAAAATGTAAAAAAATATTTAGTATTACTTACTCCTAATTTTGCTAAAATAACAGTGGTTGGGACAGATAATTAACTACATAAAATAAAATACGAGTAATACCGTATGTCTTACAATGATTTACATTTCTCCACGGATTTTTACGGCCAAGGTTTTTTATTAGTTTGAACTAATTGTTATGACATGTTTTAGGCGAATGTACCAATTTATAATATGATTAAGTAGCAATTTTTTTTAATACTAAAAATCTAAAGTTATAATACAGTAGAGTAAAGTTAATATATATTTTAACAATTATCGCAACTAGGTATCGATCCAAACCTTTGCTGTGATAGTCCCCAAAAAGAAAAACCTACAAATATAAAATTTATAATAGTATAATCTAGGTATAAAACTGAAAGTTTGTCTATGTCATGAAATTTTGATAACTTGTTATAGTATCATCAACGTATGGTGATACACCTGCTGTATATAAAATGTATAAGCTTAATTTATTAGTATGCAAGTGTAAGGGGAACATTTATTAATTACGTAAGGACAATTTTGGCTAATTTTGACAACCTCCCCTCCCGCCCCTCCTTACTCCTATGTAAGAACACAAGATTTCTTAGACTCCCTCTCCCCGTTCTTACGTAAGATTTTAGGTTATGCCATTATATTATTATTAGATTTAGATGACGATTATATCATTTAAAGTCTTGTGTACTCTATCTATATTATATTTAAAAGTTATGCTACTACTACTCTTATGTTACAAATCGCACATTTCCGATCTATAAAATACTAGCGACTCACCCACGCTTCGTTCGGGTTCGTCCCTAGCTTGATTCCCCATACAAACTTTCATCCACATTTTCACCCCTTTAAGGAATGATTTCTTGGATAAAAAGTAGCCTATGTCCTTTCCAGGGTCTCAAACTATCTTTTTACCAAATGTCATCTAAATCGGTTCAGTAGATCCAGAAATAACCGTTGTAGGTAACATCACAAACTCACAAGCTTTACCTCTATAAATTTAGTATAGATTAAGTAAGAATGGCAGCCCCCACCCCCACTCCCTCTCCTACCGAGATAAGGGCATGTAGAGATTTTGAAGACCCCTCTCCCCCGCTCCCATTCAGGACCCTTACGTAATTAATGAGTGGCCCCTGACTTTATAACATGATTTTAATTTTTTGGAAGAATATTTTTTTTTCTACGTTTATTTAAGGCAACTTTATTGTAACAAATTGTTATTTGAAACTTGGATTATTAAATTTCATTTCTCTGAAGCATTACTGTTTCTAGTGGAAATCTAAAAAAAATATTCTAAAATTACACAAAGGAAAACAGAAAATGAAAAATTATATGTACATGTTTTTCGCTTGTATTTCTTTTACCAAAGCATTCGCAGCATTTGAAAGTTGTTCCTCGTGACGAACTTTGCAATATTGCGCCAGAAAAAGATTAGTGTGGACACCGCACTTTGTTGTAATTTCGCGCTACGTGACGTTACTGCACAGTTTAATGGCTTGAAGCAGGTCCAATCTTACGAGTTTTATGTCTTCACCGAAAAAAGCTGTAACTAGATATTTTATTTCTATAGAAAATTGGGAATTTCAAATGTATTATATTTCCCGAATGGATTTGGAAAGATTCACGGCATGAACAAATTTGTAATTTATGTTTTTAAACATTTTTCGTTAGTATTGGTTGTTGAAATACTACATTTTTAAGAGTTGACCTTTTATTTTTACAAAAACAAAAGATGACACCGAAAGCATAGTTTTTTTCCATTTTAACAGATTTAATTCAGTCACTTGTAATCTAGCTAGATTTTACGAGTATCTAAACACACATTGTATTGCACATAACAATATAAATATCGCCATCGGATATATGATAATTAACAAGAAATCTCTTTGAATATTTTTTTCTTTATTTAAAAAAAAACTTGATATATAATATATAATTGACAATTCAATACATTGTCGTGATAATTCCGCGGGCATGAAACGATGTAATATGCAGTCACATGCAAATCTCTATTGAAACTTGGTTGTTAACTTCGCTTGTATTTACATAAGCCCGATCGAGATTCCACAACTTTGGGGCTTCGTGTTATTCCAGGATAACAATTGCTACAAGGATTGTATTGGAGGTTATCGATATAGAGGTTTCGAGAGCTAAGTGTATCTCAAGTTAAATTATACTGAAAGTATTGCCGTATATAATAATAACAATTTTCTTATGAAATCTGTACGAGATGATATGGGAAAGATTAAACTTAACATTAGATATTTAAAACATATTAATATAAAATAAAATTGAATTTAAAACTTCCTCGCTTTTCACTTTCAAAACCATTCTACCTATTATAGGTATAATAAAATTGTTAAACTAAAATACAATCGTTTCGGATTTTTTCGCGGATTTATTTTGATTTTTGGCTTCCGACGTATCGAATGCTTTACAGTTTAGAGCAGTGAAGGACTGAGAGAGAGACTAAGATTCTTAATTGTTGTTGTGTATAAAGTGTTTTATTTAAAATGTAAAACATTCGCGTAAATCTAAGAAAGTATTTATATTTATTAATCAGGCAGCATCAATCAGGCAAATTATATAATATCCTACTACAGTTAGATGGTACTCTGACCATTAAAGTACACACATATATACCTACTTATATACTTTAGTCTATATAATTCAAGATCAGAAGCTATCACGGAAACTAGGGTGAGATGATAAACGACCTAGAATATTATGTTCTTTAAATGTCCACGATATAATAAATGTGCATTGTATAATTTAATATATTAAACTAGCGTTTCAACGTTTAGTATAGATTTCTCACAGATGAGATATTTTCCCGCAGTAAAAAGTATCCCATATATCGATCCGGATAACCAGCTATCATACCAAACACCAAAATCTGTCCAGTATTTTCTCGTGATGCGGTCACTGACAGACAAATACACAGACAGACAGACAATAATTTTAAAAACTATAGATTAATAATGACTGTTTCAATAAGATTTTCCAAAAAATATTTAATGTACAGAATCGACTCAATTAGAATTTTATTATACGTATAGATTATTATTTTGCCTCTATAATTCCTTTGCCTTTATAATTTTATAAAAATCATTGAGTCTGAGAAAATATCTCATCTCTGAGAAATGTATACTAATCGTTAAATTTTGCCAAAGGACGTACCTAAGCGGAGCGAGGGTGAGTCGCTAGTCTATGAATAAATAGGTAAAGACAAACCAGTTCAGTACCATATTCTTTTTCAGAGAAAATGTTTTTTTTTTCTTTAGTAGTTGTAGCTATTAAAATTTTAAATTCATGATTTCCTCTTTGCAATAATGATTACTCGTCATTATTTTGATACAACGTTAAACTATTTAATTTACGTCAAATTACAGATTTAGGCCATCCATTATATCGAACCTAATCGAAATTGGCTTTGTCATGTAATCAGCACGATTGCAGTGAATTAGTAGTGTGGATTGTATCTAAATTTATTATTATATTATTGACTAGCCAATGCGTTCAAACTCATTTGCGCATATATTTTCCTTTAATATTCAGTTTGTATAAGTGACCTCCATTTTATATCCAGCGTGTACATAGAACATGAAGCTCAAGGCATATTTTTAAATCTACTCGATAACCTAAATTTGAAATTTAAATATATTTCCTTAAGATATTGCCCAAAACAAATAAAAGTTTTATTAAAATTACCACAGTAGAGAAAGATTGTATGTATATGATAAGAGATAGATAAGAGTTTTTCATATCATCATGACAAATCTCTAATTCTGAGATATTTAGAGCTGTATACTAAATTCTATCCAAATATAGCCCAGTTGTTCCACTAAATACCATATCACATAAATGATTTACAAACATACATAATTATACACTATACATATACTCGTACATATAAAAACACATATATAAAAGTCAACAAAACTAGATGTTGGATTGAAATTAGCTTGTTTAATATATTTAACAGTTTTTACCTTGTTTTTGAATAGTTTTTTCCTTTCCTATTTGCCCGAATTTCCTAATCCCTAAGAGTATCTGTAAGTATTTATCGTTAGAAGTTTCGCACAACCATTCAACGGCTCATTGAATGCGATCCAAAAAGTTTACAGAAACAAAGCGGAGGTGAAAAAAAAAATCGGAAAGACCTTTTTTCTTTTGGTAATTTAACTTCATCGGCATACGATACACGCGAGTAAATTGTTACGTTAGCTGTTTATTTTCATTTGAAATCGTAAAAGTTTTGAAGGGCGTGTAGTACAATAAATTGAAGGTTTACAGCGATCTTTTAGGGCTCGTTTATTTTTTGCTGTTTGCTGTCATTCATCTTTATATGATCTATAAAATTACACAAGAAACTTATAATAAATGTTAACTATAAAGAAATAAATCTATTTTTAAGAAATCTATCTATATATATAATAAAATTCTTACTAAGCCGAATCTGTACATTACCTATTTTTTTGGAAAATCTTATTAAAATAGACATTAGTATCGATATACAGGTTGAATCTTATAGTTTTTAGAATTTTTGTCTATCTGTCTGTCTCTTACCGCATCAAAACCACTGCAGGGATTTTTTGAAATTTAGTATGATGATAGCTGGGTCAACATATAGGATACTTTTTACTGCAGGAAAATATCTCATCTCTAAGAAATCTATACTAAACGTTAAAACGTAAGTAAGAACGAACTCGAGCGGAGCGCGGGTGAGTCGCTAGTAATTAAAATATTTTTATGCTTTAATTATGTCTGGATATCTAAACATACCTAATGGGCAAGACAAAAATAGACATAACAGTTCAGTACCTTTTTCTCCTGTTTGTCAACCATTTTTTTTTGTTTATTAGTTAATGGTGAGCTTAAGTGTTATCAATAAGAAAATTTGGTAAGCAACAGTAAGTTTTTTTTCATAGTAGATAGTAAACTATATTCATAAATATTTTCTTCAAATTTTCAATAATGATTATGATAGAATTTCGACCATTAGGCGAACATTAGTTACATAAAATTTACCAATTTTACCATTAAGTATATGGACTAAAAAAAGGTATAAAATTATTGAAGTTATACTTCTCTTAATGACGTTTGGAAAAAATTATGAGAGTAAAATTTTTACGATGCACGCGCACACCGACTGCCAAAAAGCGACATGATAAAGTTAGCTGATAACTGTTTGTTGCCACGGTAACCGTTGGTATTGTCTGACAAATGATATATAATATTATATTTTTTAATATGATTGTAATATGCGTAATATGCCTTATTTGATTATTTTATTAATTTATCATTCCTTTTACAAACAGAGAGTTATGACATACGGGATGAAATTTTTAGCCATTTTTGTTGTTACGCCAAACAAGTATAACTTCTTACGTGCATACATAAGTACACACACACGTTATTTTTTAAATTTATATATGTATTTAAGTAACAGTTATAATAAGATTCTTACTCTTATATTATTATGATTTTATAAAGAAACCATATGGAATACCAGAACAGTGCAGGGCACATGTAGCTTGAAATTCTATAAATGTACACGATCTAGCACAATAGAAAGACCGTTCTGTTGGAAGTCAGATACTCTTTCAATTTAATTTGTTGATTTATTATTGTGAGTGTATTATTTGTTATGTTTGTATATACAATATACATAATATATATGTGATGTTCTCCTAGCCGATTCCGGCTACGGCGGCCAATCTCATTGAGATTAGCCAACTGCGCAGGAGATATTATAGTGCTCAAGTGTACGCGCAGACACAAGTGCACTCTCTATTCCTATCACTCTCATACTCCGGTGGGACGACCACTCGACACGACCAGTGAGAGTTAAGGCGCAGGACCGCCGGCTTTACGTGCTCTCCGAGGCACGGGGGTGAAACACCGCCAACTTCCCAACTCCGGGCTGTTACTGAGACTTACTATACAGAAAGACTCAATAACTAAACTTGGCCCGACCCGGGACTCGAACCCAGGACCTCCGGGTGTGCAGCCGTACATGCTAGCCACTACACCACCGAGGCAGTATAATATATATAGAATAGTGTGCGCGTATAGGGGGGTTTTACTGGGATTTTTAAATGAAAAATTTAAACTTTGATGACCGAACAGCACGCTGTCTTACAATTTATTGAGAAGAAAAATTTAAAATCACCGTCTGTGCCATAATGACAATATATAACGACGCCTGATAGAAAAAAAGAGCATTACGTTGGTTATGTTACTTAATTTACTTAAAAATAGCTTAATGGTGCTTCAACATGCCCCCGGCCGTTGAAAGCCTGCCTTTCAACAGGAATCTTCCAGTAAGGGACAAATTCTTGAACAGGCTCTTCGTATGACTCCATTGGCAGTCTTAATATCTGCAACCCTGCTGATATTATCCGTGCCAGGATGAAGAGCAACAATTCTTCCCATCCTCCACTTTAATGGCGGCAGGTTGTCTTCTTTGACAACAACAAGTGAGTTGAGTTTCAATGAGTCTTTGGACGTGTACCATTTCACACGTTGCTGCAGCTCGGATACATACTCCTTGCTCCACCTGATCCAAAAATGCTGTCTCATTTGCTCAATTCGCTGGAAACGACTCAGGCGGCTGCTAGAAGGTTCTCGCAGATCCTCGACTGGAAGTGAAGTAAGTGGCCGTCCAATCAAAAAATGTCCAGGAGTCAACGGAAGCACGTCGTCAGGGTCCGTAGATAAGGGCGTAAGTGGCCGCGAATTTAAAATACCTTCTATTTGAATTAGTACGGAGTTAAGCTCCTCGTACGTGAGATTACAATTTCCCAACACTCTAATTAAATGGTATTTGACCGACTTAACACCTGCCTCCCAAAGTCCACCGAAATGTGGAGCATAGGCAGGAATAAAATGGAACTTAGTTCCATGTTGGGCAACGTCTTCAGCTAAGGAGTCACAGTTAAGTTTTAAAAAATTAGAAATTTCATTGTAGGCTCCTACAAACGACGAACCATTGTCGGAAAAAAGATTAAGCGGTTTTCCCCTTCGAGACATAAACCTGCGTAATGCCTGTAAATAATTACTGCTAGTCAAGTCACCCACCAATTCCAAATGAATGGCCTTCGTAGTAAAGCACACGAATATAACTATATATACCTTTACTATTTTACATCCGCGACCTTGACGACTAGCTGACGAAATGGGTCCTGCATAGTCGACCCCAACGTTTTGAAAAGGAAAGTCAGCTGGTGAAAGCCTGCTCATTGGCAAATTACCCATTTGGGGAACAACTGTCTGTCCTTTCAAACGTTGACATCGAACGCACTGACGGTAGCAAGCCCTAGCTAAATTACGACCGCCTATCGGCCAATAGGTTTGCCTAATGGTACTTAATAATAGTTGAGGTCCAGCGTGCATTAACTTGATATGCTCATGTCTGAATAAAAGTTTGACAAAATGATTAGTGGACTGTAATAATATAGGTTGTTTTTTCTCGAATGAATAGTCAGAATTATGTAATCTTCCCCCTATACGGATTATTTTGTTATCATCGAGAAAAACATTAAATTTTAATAATTAATTTTATATGGTAATTTTTGTTTATTTATTAATAAATTATATTCGGGAAAAGATTCCTTTTGCGACTGAATTATAATTATGTTTAAAGAGTTTTGTAATTCTTCAGCAGTAAAGTTAGACGTAAATGTAGAACGGGTTTTGCATGTTTTAATAAAACGTAACACATAACAAATACTACGTTGTAACCGCGTAAAATTTGAAAAACGTTCAAAACTAATTAATCCTTTATCTAAATTATGATTAGCGTCACTCGCTACAAGGCAAATATTTGACTTAATTTCAGGTAGGTTCACTGAATCCGTAGGCATGCATGGCAGTCTAGTAATATCCTGTCGTAAAAAGGATGGACCAAACCACCATAAATCCAATGCTTGCATGGCGGAAGGTTCTACTCCACGAGATATCAAATCCGCGGGATTATCGTCTGTAGGGACATGCCTCCAATTGCTAGAACTGGTTTCTTCTAATATTTCGGAAACACGATTCCGAACAAAAGTATTTAATTTAATTGGTAACATTTTTAACCAGCCCAAAACAATCATAGAATCAGTCCAGAAGACAATATTAGATGCTCGAAATTGAAGGAACTAACTCCCTTAATTTTGTAGTAATACTACTTTTACGCAAGACATCATGATGCGGAATGAAATATGACGTTTGGTTTGCATTAATATGACACTCGGACATGTGACCTTAAGAAATATACTCAGACATAAAATCCTTGTACATTTTGTCGAGTGGAGGTTGCTTTAAATTTCTGCGCTCTAATGACAGAAAACAACGTTTTGCACGATGAAATGAATCACCAAGACGACTTGAAGGTTCCTTAAGCGGGATTCTAACATTAAAACAGCCGTCTGGCAAACGCGTAGTGTTATTAATAAAGTGTTCTTCGCATATCTTCTCTTTAAATGAATAAGTTGATGACTGATGACAAACTTCTTCAAGCTGTCTAAAACGCGTAAGTTGGTTTTGGATGTCATCTAACTCAAGAGAACTAGAAGAACGGTTATTTTTAAAGTTTGTAAAGTTACATTGTATTGGTGGGAAATGAGATGACAACATATTATAGCCGCCGTTAACTGGGCCACAAACTAGCCAACCAAGTCTAGTTTGTTGTAATGTTGGTTTCCTATCACCTAATATAATTTTATCAGAGCCTAACAAGCTCCAAAATACGTCAGCTCCAATTATAATATCAATGGAAGCTGGCGAGTGAAAGTACGGATCTGCTAACTGTATATTCGAAGGAATATCTATATGTACCTGTCTAGCGGGAACGTTATCGGTAATAGTGGGCAAGACAAAACATATTATATCATTAGCATAAGGTTCGTGTAAAGATTCGACGTGAACTCGGCACATTTTTCTTACAGGAGATAGTGAATTATTAATTCCTTGAATAGACTTTTTTATATTTAAATATGGTAAATTTAATTTTTTAAATAATCGTTCCGTCATTAGACAAGACGAACTACCGGAATCAAGAAGGGCGCGAGCGATGTGTTCTTTATTATTTACATCATAACATTTAATTAACGCAGTCGACAGAAGGACGTCGCTCGAGGTGCTTGTATGCGAGTGCGCCGAGATGTTAGCCGATAGTGCAACGTGCGCGTTGTCTCCGTTGTCAGTAGCGATGGAAGATGACTTGTCCTTGGCCTTGCCGATTGTACATTCACCTGATTTGTTTACAACGGGATGGCTTTTATAATCATTATTGTGAATAAGCGTGTGGTGTTTGCGCTTGCAAATTTTACAACCTGGTTTTTTGCAAGAATTAGGATAGTGACCGTGACGAAAACAATTAAAACAAATCTTGTAATTTTGCAATAATAACATTCTATCGCTAACACTCAGTGCTAAGAACTGTGGACATGAATTTAAATTATGATCGCCACTACACTTTGGACAACCGTGTGCTAATGAAGTATTTATTTTTTCTGTGGAAACCATAGCCTTAATTTTAGTGTTGGATTTAATATTACTGGAAGAGGGGCGTGATAGTTCAACTGTTTCTAGTAAGTCGGCACGGCTACGCAGAAAATCCATGAACTGTTGAAATGAAATTGATTGAGTTTTATCAAAGCGCCCTTTAAACTCCTCCCACTCTCTAAATGTTTTAAAATCTAATTTTTTACTAATGATATATATTAGAAGAGTATCCCAACTGTGAACAGGCTCGCCTAATGAACTTAATGCTCTAATATTTTTGTTTATATTGTCGATTGTGCGTTTCAATGCAATTGAGGATTCTTTCGTAATCGATTCGACATCAAACAACGCCGTGACGTGATTATTAATTAATAAGCGTTTGTTATCGAAACGTTCACATAGAAGTTCCCACGCAACTGTGTAGTTTCGGGCGGAGAACTCAATTGATTTAATTACGATGGCAGCCGAACCTTCCAATGATGATCGCAAATAATGAAATTTGTTAATTTCGTCCATATCGTCATTATCATGAATAAGACTAGTAAACGTATCGCGAAATTCAAGCCAGTTAACGTAAGATCCTGAGAATTTTGGTAATGAAATGGTAGGTAACTTGACTAGTTGACGCTTTGAACTACTGTGGCTAGATTTTACATCATCTTTTTCTAATTTAGAATAGTTATTTAACATAATTTTTGCCTGAGCGACTAAGTTGTAATACTGAGATTCTACTGTAGTTCTTTCAATAGATTCAACATCAAGATTTTCACATAAACATTCTAATTGTAATTGAATTTCGTTAAAGTCATCATATAAATTTTCTAACTTATCAATACGTAACTGTAACTCCATTGCCTGACAAGGGGTTAACTCGGAACCTTTTAAAAGACCTAAATAGGTTGCAAATGAAGTAATTCTTCCCTTGTAACTGCCACGTTTCTTTTTAAGATCTTTTATGTCGGTCATTTTGGAAGGCAGGTGTCGTCAACCTGGAATTTTACAACAGAACGCTAAATAATGTAACAAATATCTTTATAACAATATTACTATGACAATGAGCATTAATCACAAAATAAATATGATTTAATTTGACTTTTTTTTAAAAGTTATAGCAGCACTGCGCTTATAATTTGCTGTTGTATGATAGACTTAAGACTAGTATATTTAAGTGACTTATTTTACAATTCTAACTATCTACAATGATAACTACTTACAATGCTAATAATTTTAAGGTTTAACATTTAAATATTGTATTAAATCTGAATAGTTAACTAATGTAATATTAATATTACTGTACTGTCACAATGAAGTACTGATTAACTATATTATACAATAATTATTATAAAATCAACCTAATGCAATGTAAATAACTAATTAATGCGTTTTAAATTGTAGTAGTTTTAAATAAAATAAGAATAACTTGTAAATATTACATTAAAACATATTTTACTAACCTTATACAGTCTTCATATTGGTCATTAAGTTTTTACCTAGAATATTACCTGAGTGTTGGGTGAAATAAATTTTATTTAACGCTTAAAACAATTTGTTTTATTAAATTAAATCACTCTAAAGTCCAAGCCACTTTTCTTCATCCAAAACGTGTAGGTTGAATCACTTCTTTTGGACACGTTGCTCAGTTTTATAATTTTATAAAATTCCAGATAATATTCTTTAAATCCCTATATTTCCAAAGAAATTATAATAATCCGGCTCGAAGGACCATGTGCGCGTATAGGGGGGTTTTACTGGGATTTTTAAATGAAAAATTTAAACTTTGATGACCGAACAGCACGCTGTCTTACAATTTATTGAGAAGAAAAATTTAAAATCACCGTCTGTGCCATAATGACAATATATAACGACGCCTGATAGAAAAAAAGAGCATTACGTTGGTTATGTTACTTAATTTACTTAAAAATAGCTTAATGGTGCTTCAACAAATAGGCTTAATCTTAGGTTACAGTATAAAAAGGATAATGTGTTAGAAAAAATATATTTGAATTACATATTAATTTGATTAAATATTGAGCAGTGGAGAAAGAGTAGGGAGGCCTTTGCCCTGCAGTGGGCTACTACAGGCTTATAATAATAATAACATATTAATTATGGTAATGTTAAGATACTAGATTTTTATTGAACTTGACCTCGACCAATATGATTAATACAAACATGTCCCACACGAGATATGAACCTACGTCCTACGACACAATAGGTACAGCAACATAAACTAAAATTTAAATCGAATTAATTTATTTTATTTAAATTTCTAACATTTTCACAGTCAAGCCTGTTTGCAAGAACAAAGTTGCAGCGATAGTAGGCGCGGCTATTAATGAAGCGGCCCGTGTCGCGTGTGAGGTCGACGCTTTCCCACCACCTGAAAACTTTCAGTGGACATTAAACAATTCTTTGGGGACTGTTGAGTTGCCAACGGTAAGTTAATAGCTTGTTACCACAAGTTTAAAAATGTATGGTATTTCAAAAAAAAAATATACTCTTAATTAAAAAATCGCTACAAATTAAACATCGTAATCTATACTAATATTATAAAGAGGTAAAGTTTGTGAGTTTGTGGATTGTGAGTTTGCGACGTTGTAGGGGGTAATCTCTGGATCTACTGAACCGATTTTGATGAAATTTAGTAAGAAAATAGTTTAAGACCCTGGGAGGGACATAGGATACTTTTATCCCTTAAAACATCCCTTTAAATGGTGAAAATGGGGATGAAAGTTTGTATGGGGAATCAATCTAGGGATGAACCCAAGCGAAGCGAGAGTGAGTCGCTAGTGTTATATATAAGTCAAAGTATAAAGCTAGGAAAACTTAGGAAAAGCAATAAAATCGATAGTTAATTTTACTAAAACAAAGCACAATTACCTTAAACGATATTATTATATAAAAAATTGGCTTTCGGTAATATTTAGTAATCATTGGAGGTCATGTTTAATTTTGAAAAAGTAGTTTACGTAATACTGTAGAGTGTAGGCTTTCGTCTTATATTCTAATTTCTAATTCTAATATATTTAAACGAGCAATTCTTGTATATATATAAGTATATATATAATCTGAATCTCGGAAATGGCTCCAACGATTTTCATGAAATTTAGGATACAGGGGGTTTCGGGGGTGATAAATCAATCTAGATTAGCCTTATGTCTGAGAAAACGCGTGTTTTCGAGTTGTGAGTGATCACAGGTGTCCAGGTTTGAATCTCGGTCGCATACAAAGCTTTTACTTTTGTTCTTTTTTATATTTATTCAAGTTTTTAGTTTAAAAAAAAAGAAACTTGTACTTTAGGCCAAAAACTCCGAGCGAAGCTCGGTAGCCCAGGTACTGTTATTTATACGAGGATCCTTCCATATAATATTGATTGTAAGTTGTATTTTGACGTTTGTGATGTACATATAAATAAAACCGATTAATATAAAAATTGTCGCTGTGCTCATGATAATAATAAAATTGTCATTATTTAGTTTTTTTATCCTATTACATATTTTCATATTTATTACGATAACTTCATAGGTTTTCGTAGAAGCATATCAGAGGGCTATTATCAAATTTAAAAGTATTTATCTTGTAAGGCGGTATGTAAACGAGTCTTAAATATAACTTACAACATGTTTATGTAATCTACGTTCCATTTTCAAGAAATTGTATTTTTTTCGTATATACGAGTACATGCGTTATTTGATATATACACAAATTATGCGCAGATTTTAATTATTGATTTTCATAAAGATAGCGTGTTTTAATTTGAATATGTAAAAAAAAATCACCTATAAGGTGGTTACTAATTGAAATTTTGAAATGGTGTTCTTTTAAGCATAAAAAGTGAAAAAAAGTAACATGATAAATCCATACTAATATTATAAAGAGGAAAGACTTGTTTGCTTGTTTGTATCGAATAGGCTCCGAAACTACTAAACAGATTTAGATGAAATTTGGTAAAAAGATAGTTTAAAACCCTGGAAGGGACATAGGATGTTTTTTATCCCGGAAATCATCTCTTAAAGGAGTGAAAATTGGGATGAAAGTTTGTATGGGGAAGCAACCTAGTAAGTAGGAGGGAGCTAGTTTTAAATAACGTAACACTTGTCCAAAAGACAATATTTTCATATATTTCATATATTTATATTTCATTTATAATATATAAATATTATTTTATGAAAATATGATTATTGTCATTAGTTATGAAAGGACAAATTATTTTCATCAACGATCGATAGATACAATCTTTATAGATAGCAAAGAAAATTAGTCTAGCTTAGTCATTAATAATAATTAATGATAAAGAAATAACCCAAATTACCTTAGAAATTACCACAAATTGCCTAACATTTTTAAAAAAACAATGTCATATTTTTATTTTTCTACATAATATTGCTTAGGATAATTATGTACATACAAACAAAATACAACAAATTGTTTGTTCGTTCATTGAATGCTTCTGTTTATTTTATATAACAATAAAACCTAATGACTTTATTTTGTTAATTGTTACTTGCTTTGTATTATACGAGTATATTAACTTTCATATGAATTCATATACATGATTGTTCCTCTTTATGTTCTAGTAATTCGATACCAATTATAAGTGATTTTATTATTTCATTCAATAGTTTTAATCTGAATTAATTTTCTAAATTACTGAAACTAAAAATTTTCTTCAAACGTAATTTAAGGCATTTTAAACGATTTTAATGCTGTTATATTAATTTGTGATACAATTAATGAAACCTTAACACAAACCCAGGTCTTGATTTTTCTGTCACCAAAATAGAGTATTTCTGAAATTAGGCATTATTACACCCAAATGCCTTAAAAGAACTATTGAATCCATCGGATCCTAATAGAAGATTATTATGTTTCAATCATTATAAATTACAAATTATAAGCAAAATTGCTGTTCGTATTAAACTAAATATTTCGTTGAATTTAATTAGATAGCAACCCATGCTAAATACATATTTTGGTTCCATAATTTGTGTATATAGTGTTATTAATATTAATTTTCCTTATAATTTCAATACAAAATGTTTTATTCAAAGCAACGATTTTTTTAGTTTACTGTCAAGGTAATCTATACATATAATAAAATTGTAACTTAATATATACTATAACTTGAAAATCTTTTTGAAATAAATATTATTATCGATACAGAGGCCGAATCTATAATTTTTAAAATTTTTGTCTGTCTGTCTATTACCGCATCACAGAAAAAACAAAAATACGAATATATCAAAAAGTCAATATGCCAAAAACTACATATTCTTATATCATTACCAGTATATTATCTCTGTGTTGCTTTATTTAAAATATATAAACTAAACCTTTTTACTCATTCGTACTATGAAAGTTAATTAAAATATTTGTGTTTCTTTCATACAGAGCAAGTACACAATAGAAAAATCTGGCCGTTCTATACTAACATACACGCCAACTGTTGATACGGACTACGGGTCACTTGCGTGTAGAGCCAATAATCTAGCTGGGCAGCAAATAGAGCCGTGTAGGTACACTCTCCTTCCGGCTGTGAAACCGGATCCGCCTACTAACTGCACAAGTGTCAACCTCACAGACGATTCGGCGGAGTTGAGATGTTTAGCCGGTGAGTAATTTAAACTAGTTATTGGTAAATATTGAATATTAATTATACTTGCCTAAGTAAGTAAATCAACTAAATCTAAATGTAGGCGAATCCATAGTTACTAGTATTATAATTGTGAGTGTGTTTGTTTGTTTGTCTTTCTTTCACGTCGAAACGGCTTGGCAGATTGGCATGATTTTTTTGTGTGGAGATAATTGGAGGGCTGGAGAGTGAGTTAGGCTACTTTTTACCGCGGGAGATCATCTCTTTCCTACGGGAAAAAACGTTATAATACAATCCAAAAAAATGTATGATCAGAATTACTTGAAACTTGGTATAAATGCTCTTCAATAAATTTAATTAAATATATGTTTTAGCATTTTTCGAAATTCATACCATAAGGGGGTAAAATAGCGAATGAAAGTTTGTATGAAACCTACCATTTTAGAGTTTTTTTTGTAGTTTTAGCGCGAGTGAAGCCACGGGTTCTGCTAGGATGTTGTATTTTAAAGACTATTTTTTGTTTCAGATTTTTATTTTTGAGCTTTGTTTTCCTTTAGTTACAGATGATACATTACTTTTTTAGATACATTACTTTTTTATAGACACTTTTGAGATAAACGGCACTCCTAGAAGCCATTGAACATAAGAAGTGAATTGTATTTACTCTTGTGACGTCAAAACCCTTAGTTTTTCTTTGTTATGGTAAATACTGAGAATGTCATATGTATATTTGTACCCAATTTAAGGTTTTTTTTAAAAATAGGCTATAGCTGAAGGTCGTGGTTCCTAATAAATGTCAATAAAAATATATCTCTACTACTAATTTTTAGTTAAAAAGGTATCGTATTTTATTCAGGTTATGACGGCGGTCTCCAAACAACATATTTTGTAGAAGCTTGGGAGATGAATACGTTAATTGCTAACGTATCAACTATTACACCGATATGGAAGCTGCAAGGTCTCGGTTCTGGAAAGGAATTGACACTTGTGTTCTATGCGAATAATGCCAGAGGGAGATCTGAGGTTTCAACACTCAGAATACATACGCTATCGAGACTGGCATTACATACAGGTATTATTATATAACGTTAAATTTATGTATAATTTGTAAAGTCCTGGGTTCGAGCTCTAGGCCGGTCTAAGCGATTTTTCGATACAATTTTACGAAATTTTGATTAAAAAATTATAGTAGAATATATTGGGAAGTTGGTGTTTTTAAAAAGGTTGTAATTTCGCTTGTCCAGCGTTATTTTTAGCCGCCCTTGCTTACTTGTATATACTACCGTGACAGAACATTAAAACGGGTGCTGCCATAAAAAAAATGTAGTTTCAATAATGGCAAATTATCGAAATAAATAATAAATATTATAAATATCTATCCAGACATCTGCGCAGGATATATTGTAATGCATATGCATTATATTTATATTTTCTATGTTTTAGTTCCTGACAATTTATTTGTCTAAAATACTAACTCGGCTTGACTCGGGAATCGAAGTCAGAACCTCCAGATCTATAACAGTACATGATAGCCAGCAGCCACTAGCCTGAATAGTTAAAATATGGATAAAGCTTTTTCGTAGGTTTAGCTGGTGATGATGTATTAGGGTACTTGGAATTTGTAATATCTATGTATGTATGTACAAAATATGAAGAAAAATTTGTACTATTTCAATTTTAAGATGATTCAAAGTTTCTACAAACCAAATTATATTGGCTGAATTACTTGTAACATTTAAAATTTTAAGAAGACGTATCCTAGCGTATCATATAATTTATACTAAAAATAATTTTATACTTCAAAGGGAAAACATTTCTGGAACTTCATATTTATTTCTCTGAGGTAACTTAATTCTTGGTACATTAGAGGGAAGCTATCCAGAATTATTGTAAAATATATTTATAGCTTTACGTCATTGCCATCACAGTGTAGGCGGGGATAAAGTGACAAAACAAGTCAACTACAAAAGAATAAACGGTAAACAAGTTTTTTAATATTGTGCAAAAAATATTTTCCATATTCTCAGATTTGCCGTGACTTATTCAAGATCTATTGATCCTCACGAACTTTGACATTTATTTATAGCCATTACAAATTGAATTTCAATTATAAGGTATTTTTCAAATATTATTTGGTTTACTAAGATGTGTGTTTAGACATTTCTGTGATATTTTCGTATTCAGTCTTTTTTTAACGAAAGTGCATAATATTTACAAGATTTCCGCGATACCATTCAGACAAAGAGAGACAATAGCATTACCAAGGAGGGTTGACATTAGGCAGGCGGTCGGTCGTAAAACTTTTGCCAAATCCTTTCAGCAGTACAGAAGATGTACTGCGCCGACCCCAAGTGATTGGGAAATGGGCAGGGAGAAGAAGTCTTCTTTAACGTCCTACTAGTGGGCACATTTACTACAAGGGGGATCAGGCTATAGTTCACCACACTGGTGAATTGCGGGGTGGAGGACTTCGTGTCTTTCGAAAAGCTTTGTTCTCTTAGACATGCAGGTTTCCTCACGATGTTTTCCTTCACCGTAAGGCAAGTGGTAATCAAGTTGAAAATGATTCCCACATGAAAATATCAGAGGTCAAGACCAGAGACTTGAACCCGCTTCACTTGTTTTCCCAAGCAAGCACGTTACCATTGGGCTACCACTACCTTATACAGTATGATATATAAACATTATTAACGGTTAAATTTCTTTCCCAATATTTGTAAAATAATTGTCGTCATTTAGGATTTTTGTATTTGAAAATTCATATTTATAGTAGATGAGGAAAGTCCTTTAAAGGTTAAAGTTCAGAACTTAAGAATACAGAGCATCAAATTTCGGCCTTGTACGAAGTAGAATGTTATGTTTTGAAAGAGATTTGGTACTTTGGTCTACTTTTTTCATAATATAGGGTTTCTGATGTAATAAAAACTTAGAAATTTCAGATAATATTAAGCCATAGTGTGGTTTAAATAACATACGCCACAGTTATTAATGCTTTGTCAGTACCAAGAAAAATAATTATTATGTAACGTAAAAAGGTTAAAAACATTTTAAGCGACACGTTTAGCTTAATTTGTAGTGCTCTACTTTCTGTGCCAGCGGTCGCGGGTTCGAATCCCGCTGGAGGCATTCATTTGTGTGATGAGCACAAATATTTGTACTTCAGTCGTGTTTGTTTAAATTTATAATACGTTTGTATTTAAAGTTAATTATATGTGTAGTGTATCAACTACCTGGTATCCATAACACAAGCCTCGTAGCTTACCATGGAACTAGATGGTGTTGTGTGTTAATGTTCCAGCAGTTTTATTTTATTTTAAAGACAAACAAAGATTTAATTAGTTCTAATCCTAAGGATAAAATCATTACTTTTAACATGACCTTGAATCCCCTTTATATCTAGTTTAAACTTAATTATCTGTCTAGACATGGACTAGTATAGAATATTATTTAGTCTACAGCAAAACTATTAAATAATTATAATCTACACATATATAATAAAATTGTAACTAAGCCGACTCTGTGCATTAACTATTATTTAGGAAATTTTATTGAAATAGACATTATTATCGATACAGAGGCCGAATTTTTAGTTTTTAGAATGTTTGTCTGTCTGTCTGTCCGTCTCTCTGTCTGTCCGTCTCTTTGTCTGTGACCGCATCACCGAAAACCACTGGAGGGATTTTGATGAAATTTGTTATGATGACAGCTAGTACTATATAAAATAGCGAAATTTTAATTGCTATTTAAATTATAATACGTTTTTTATTTGCCACAGAAGCGAAGAGTACAGGCAATATAGATACGAGCTGGGCGTTGGGCATTATCGCTGGTGCGGTGGGCACGCTTTTGTTCATCGTGATCATTGCATTGCTGGCGAGAAAACGACATCAGCCGCTGCAGTACGAAGGTAGTGTACAATGTATGTTGAAATATTTAAATTATTAGTTTATGTATTTTCTTTAACACCTCCAGGTAAACTAAGAAATTAATTAAAATTCTAAGAAATGTATTGTTAACTAACACGCCGGTGTATCCGCTGTCGTGGAGGGATTAATCCCACTAGTATTATAAGTGCGAAATATTGTTTGTGTATGTTTGTTAGTTTTTCACGCTGAAAAAGCTGGATGGACGAATACATATTACACATAATGCACATACATATTATTTATATATAAAGAAGAGTCAATCAAAACACACCCTGAATGAAGCGAGGGTAAAAGTCACTAATAACAAAATTTTACTTTTTCAATATCACAGAGATTTCTAAATTTGTGTTAAATAAGTGTTAAAACGTTGTAAGATATGATAATATTATTAAAGAAAGAATTTTATTACACTGAAAAAATATTTGTCGTATAAAGTCGGCAATAACTTAGATATTTTAATTTAATAAATAAAATATAGCACCTACTCATCTCCAGAACGCGATATATTTTATTTTCATTGACTTCATCATTATCAATTGGAGCAAAATTTCCAGGTAGCATTACACTAGCATCAATCTACTCGTATAGTTAATATTAACATCTAATTTTTGTGGAATCAAATCCGCATGACATACATAATATGTTTAGGATCACTTTAATATATAGGTCAATATATGATACGTTGTGCCATAGTTATTAGCTATGTACATTAACACAAAAGCTTTGACGATTCGCCTGCGTTCTCTTATAATCAGACCCAATAAGTCACTTCAGTAACTTTTTATGAATATAACTTTTCATATGTTAGAGACTTTTAGGCTAGTAAGCTTTGTAACCACTACATAGTATAAAACAAAGTAGCTTTCTCTGTTCCGATATCCCCATGTATGCTTAAATCTTTAAAACTACATATAGGATTTTGGTGCGATTTTTTTTAATAGATAGAGTGATTCAAGAGAAAGGTTTTAATATATAATTTGTTAAGTTTTTGTATACATTGGCTAAAATATTTGTTGGAGGTGTCGGAAAAAATAAGACGTTTGGAAGCTTTGAGATATAACAAAATAATGTATGGTGGAATTGCGTATTAAGATATAGGTCTACAGAAAAGTCCGCGATGGCATATGTCTATCTCTTAAGGATAACATACTATATCCATTTTAATTTAAGACGTACCTAGGGACGAACCCAAGCATAGCGAAGTTGAGTCGCTAGTAATAAAAGAAATCATAATATAAAAGTAAAGGTTATAGGCCACGACTTTCTAGAAATTTAATTAAAAATTGATTCTTTAATGACAATGTCATATGACTTAATACTCACATTCTTAATTTTTTTTTATTTCATATCTGCAACGTAAAATTCTATCATATAAAGTGCCATATTTTTTGCTCTAGAGTTAAAATACAAAGCATTTTACAAACCCATTCTAAACTGTAATATCTCATAGTGAGGTTTTAGTGGTTCGACCGTAGAAACATATATTGTCGAGGTTCGCGTGTAGAATACCTATAGTTTAACGTGGAAATGGGCTAACTTTGAATTTTTATGACACCATTATCATCACCTTTAGTGACAAAGCAATTTATATACAAATAATGTAGCAGTCGCCTTTGTAATTAGAAAATTATACTGCAATCAAAGTTGAAGCTTGGAAATTAGTTTAAAGAACGCTTTTATGTTTTGTTAGACATGAAAATTATTTTAAACTGTAGCTTAATTCTCGTGAAAGGTTTATAATTGTTTTAAGTTGGTCTGTTTTCAACCGACTTCCCCAAAAAAGGGAGAGGTTCTCAATTCGGTTGTTTTTCTTTTAATGTTGTTACCTCAGAACATCGTCATTTATGAACCGATTTGGACAATTTTTGTTTTGTTTGAATGTGTATACTTCCAGATTGGACTCATATAAATTTTAAAGAAATATACCACCCCTAAGGGAGGAAAAATAGCTATTAATCAATTTAATCTACTTCTAATAATGCCATATTGACTTAAATTTTTTTTGTGTTTCTATTTCCGTTGATAGAGCAGTGGTTCGGTATCGACGACCTGATCTGATGGTAAGGCCAGATGGTGGATATGTGGAACTTTTCAACAGCTAATACTAGATACTTTGAGTTTGGGTTTATTTTGTTTGATTTGATAAGCCCAATACGTTAGAATCGAATTTAAGAGCCAGAATTTTTAGTGTTACTAATAAAAGTGAATTTTAGTTTGTAAGTCTTCTAAAAATTGGCTTCAAAGTAACTTAAACGGTTTAAGGGAATATTTTATTAAAATACTTTCTTCTCACTTTGCTACTACTATATCTACACTGAAAAGGGAATAACAAAAACTAAAAAAAACTGACTTCAAAAAAAAAAGCACTAAAAAGTAAAAAATAACTGGTTGGTAGTTTTAATTTACTGTAGATACCTAATCAAATATTTTTGAAGTCAGTGCCAGCTGATACAAATCAAAGCACACCACATACATACACACATAAAAGTTTTTATAGATATTACGTAAAAATGTAGGTTTTAATTTACGTCACATTTATGTTGTAGTCAGAATGCTAACTTTTATTTAGCAACTAAGCGTTTAATTCGAGAATTTAGGCTAAAAGATTTATGTGTTTCTAGAAAGTTCACATAATTTACAATTTTCCCAACGTAATTTATGTTTTGTTTGATTGAGTATTAAGAGAGGAGGCAAAAAAGTACTAAAAAGACACTAAGAATAATATAAAAAGTGGACCGCAAGAAAAAGAAATTAATTAATCAATGTTCCCAAGGATTGTAAACGGTGAAGCCAGATTAAAAGTTGAATCTTTTTTTCCGAAATGAAGATGACTTCTAAATTCCATCGTAAATAATACCAGGGTACTAAGCTGGTGGCGGACATCCGAAAGCTTTTGGCTGATATCCAAAAAAGATGGTTGCGCCATACCAGAATTAAAAACTTTATAATAAACTTAAATGTTAATTAATGGAAGCAAAATTTTAGTATTTAAACACTTGCTCTTCAACCGTTTTCACTGCTTTTAAATAAATACATGTGTTAGGACATTCATACACAGTACCATCTAGTCCATGGTAAGCTTGCGAGGCTTGTGTTATATATACCAGATAGTTGATACACTACACATATATAATTCTAAATATATACATATTATAAATTTAAACACCCATGACTGGAGTACAAACGTTCGTGCTCATCGCACAATTGAATGCCCCTAGCGAGTCTCGAACCCGCGACCACTGGCACAGCAAGTAGGGTCACTACAAACCGAGCCACACGTGTCGTCAAATGTGATTTATGTCCTTCTACATTTCTACAAATATTGCAGATGTTTCGTCAGTTGGCGACGTTTTTATTAAGTTTTCTCCCTCGAGAGATCGCAAAAAGGAAAATCGTGTGTGAATTCAGATATTCAAAGTGCAGTGTTAAATTTCAAATTGTAATAGATATCAGATTGCATTTTTCCGTATATCGAATTTTCGTAAGACTTTGCACGTATTTTAGTTTTGTTGGCTTAGATTTAGAAGAAAGATCGGCTAATGAGAATGATAGTAGAAAGTTTATTATAATGAGATATGTTATATTTTGAATTATTTATTTATTTATTTAGGATCGTCAACAGAAAACACATTATTACATGACAATTTTAAATATTATGCTATCAGTACATTGATTAAATGCTTTGCCATCTACATACATCAGAGCATGCGTAATATTAGATAAAAGTAAAAAAAATATATTATAGTTTAGGTACTAATAAACTTATTTGCTTGAACTTATTCTTATTACACAAAAGTAAATATCACAAAACGAAAATAATCATAAATGCCATACAATGGCAACAAGTTAAATTATATTTAAACATTGAATAACATTTACTGTGCGTAAACTTAAAACGATTTTTGTTTGTGTGTAAAAAATATTTTTTTTTATTAACACTCATATTCAGACTAGTTTGAAATAAATAGTAACTTACTGTATTATTCACTTACGTCGCTGTTGAGAACTTAATCTCAAAAAATATGTTATTCATATAGACTTTGACGACACATTTGGCTCAGATTGTAGTGACCTTACTTGCTGTGCCAGCGGTCGCGGGTTCGAGTCCCGCTGGCATTGGCATTCATCTGTGTGATGAGCTCGAATGTTTGTACTCCAGTCATGGTCATATTTATAATGTGTATGTATTGAAAGTTATATATTATATGTAGCTTATCTATCTAGTATTCATAACACAAGATTCATAGCTTAACATGGAACTAGATGGTGCTGTGTGTCCCATGACATATTTATTTATATTTAGACTTGTAAAATTAGCAATGTGGAAGCTTTAAGCTTTCAAATTTTTTTTTTACATGTATAATTGTCCTGCGTCTAATAGTTGTACTTTGATATCAGATAGCCTTTAACCTCAATTTCCTCAATTGACACCTCCAGGTAAATTTCTAAGAAATTGATTAAAATTCTAAGAAATCTATTGTTAACTGACACGTCAGCGTGTCCACGGTCGTGGAGGGATTAAAACAATTTATTATAATAATGTATAATATTAATATAAATATTATGGGACTTTAATGTATACGGAGCATGAAAAATAATTCTATAAACTCTTTTAAATGTCAACTAAGCATACATATATACTTTATTGCAATTTTCTTTTTATTCAAAACACTTTTTATTCAAAAAAACACGTTTTAGTACTTTCAAGTAAAAAAATAAGCTATCAATACTATGGATATGAATTTGGTTTTCCTATACTAACATAATATAGTATACTTTAATATAATTTAAGTAACATTTTGTAACTTATTTCTGAACTTATCAATTATAAATGACGGTAAAAATAACGTTGAGAGAAAAAACATAAGAAACGCGGATGAAACCGTATTCAGAACACAGCTTATCATCAAAATGTTGATATTTCAGTCTGCAAAGATAAAATCCATGGTTCCGAACGATATTAAATCCAAATTATAGGTACATATTATTATAATGTAAGCATATAAATAACAATATATATTATACATTTATATTACGCCATTCGTTTTTGCTTTATAATAGGTTATTGGAAATTTGATTAAATGTAGCGTAAAGCAATTTGTTACTGGGTAATGAAGTAGAAAAAATGGTATGAATGTATTGAATAATCAAGTAATTAAATAATAAATTATTTATTCAAATAGTGAATACACTTTTTTGGACAGTTTATCGTAACGCAGTACGAGTACTTTTATTGATACCACAGAGGTCGTGGGTTCTCTTAGCGTATCCTGAAAGTAAAAGTGAGTCAAGATTGTCTAAACAATGAATAAAGTGTTTTTAAATGAAATGTAATTTATTTATTTAGTAACAATTCTTATAAGTATACAGTAAAACAATGGCTACGGTGATACTGCAAAAGTATAAACTGTGAAGAAAATGGTATAAAGGTGTCTGCAAGATACCTTTATACCATTTTCTAACTATTTTATAAAAATTAAAGAAGCATAATGAGACACAGTGTGTGTAAATGCAAGTTTTCTTTAAAAAACAATGGCCGAAAGTTCTTCAGCGTTTTCATCTATACTAATATTATAAAGAGAAAAACTTTTTTTGTTCGTTTGTTTGTACCGAATAGGCTCCGAAACTACTGAACCGATTCAGATGAAATTCGGTAAGAAGACAGTTTGAGACCCTGGGGAGGATTTACTATGAATATCCTCCCGTAAAGGGGTTAAAATAAGGATGAAATTTTGAGGAAGAAAGACGAAGTAAGTCGCTAGTTCCGTATATTATTAAAGGTAAGTTAAACGCTTAAAACAACGGTAAGATGTGAGTGGATGTATATTCAATAATGATGTTCTCCCGACCGATTTCGGCCACGGCGGCCAATCTTATTGAGACTAGCCAACTGCATAGGAGATATTATAGTGCACAAGTGTACGCGCAGACACAAGTGCACTCTCTATTCCTGTCACTCTCATACTCTGGTGGGACAACTACTCGACACGACCAGTGAGAGTTAAGGCGCAGGTCCGACGGCTGTACGTGCTCTCCGAGGCACGGGGGTAAAACACCGCCAACTTCCCAACTCCGGGCTGTTACTAAGGCTTAATATACAGAAAGAGTCAATAACTAAACTTGGCCCGACCCGGGACTCGAACCCAGGACCTCCGGGTGTGCAGCTGTACATGCTAGCCACTACACCACCGAGGCAGTCAATAATAAGACTAGAATGAATAATATTTTATTTTATAGATTTTATGACACCATGGCTTATTCAACGGTTCAATTTTTCTGTACCAGGTTATGTCAGGACTTGTCTCTTTTGAATGAAAGCGTAATTTTGCGTGACAAACAACAATTTTACATCATTTTAACACAAAATATCGATTACTTTATAATATTTTCTTATTCGTTTTATATATTTTTGGTAACACATGTATATTGTATTTATATTATATGCAGCCTATTTTAAAGTCCCACTGCTGGGCACGGACCTACCTTCAATACGAGGGTGATCAGGCCATAGTCCACCACGCTGGCCAAGTGCGCGTTGGCTGATTTCACGTGTCCTTCGAAAATTTTCTAGGAACTCTCAAATAAGCAGGTTTCCTCACGATGTTTTTTTTACCGTAAAACAAGTAGTAATCGTGTTGGAAATGATTTGCACATGAGAATATCAAAGGTGCGAGACCCGGGATTTGAACTCACTCAGTTTTCTAAGCGAGTGCGTTACCACTGGGGTACCAATGTCTTTGTATATATTTATATAACATAATTTCCCTCATTGTAATAACTTCTGTTAATTATTTCGTATATTTTATAATTAAACGTTCTGGAGGAATAAAGGAAATGTATATGGAACATATTTCAAAATCTGTTCATAGGTTTATTTACTGAGCTTTAGATCTTTGTTTCATAATAAGTTTACGATTGAATACCTAAAACTTGACGGTAACTTTGAAATTCAATAACTATTTCGCGTAAACAATAGATAATATTGGTAACAATAGAACTTAAATATCGGGAATCACACTAAATATTGTTTGATTCAAATAACTGCCTTATAATTTCTTTTAACTGTAATACAATATTACAATGTAATTGTAACCTGGTTCCACTTGCTTGATTGTATAAGGACAGAAGATATAGCTCAGTGCTATTGCGCTTACTTGGAAAGACAAGTGAAGCGGGTTCAAATCCCAGGTCTCGCATCTCTGATTCTTTTATTTGCGAATCATTGTTACCATGGTTACCACTAGGCTTACGTTGAAGGAAAATATCGCAAAATTTGTATGTCTGACATAACCTAAAAAGTTTTTAAAAGACAAATGAAGTCTGCCAACTTGCACTTTGCCAGTGTGATGGAATATATATGGCCTGGCCTTTAGTATTAAAGGCTCGTACCCAGCAGTGGGACGATAAACAGGGCTGAATAATGAATATATACTTTTAAAGACATCACAGTTGTCTTAGTAGTTTAATAAATTTTCTATAAAACAGTGTTAGATAATATTAAATACTAAACTTAGTTTCACTAACATTTGTTTTATATTATAAGGAATAGCCACTACTAAATTTTATTTACTAGTTTCCACACACGACTCTGCATGACGACGAATCCAATGTATAAGCTATCTCCGATTCGAATTTAACTTAAATTCTTTCAATATTTGCAGCGTAAAAGCAACAAATGCACATACACACACATATTTTAAAAATTATATTCTTAGAGGATTATAAATAGCTCTAATATACACCAACGTCACAATTCACGATATAAGCACTGTTATGAACTATAAGTGAACTTAGACAATGAAGAAATTTCCACTGACATTTGTAACCTACAGTGTCTTGTGCACGAAATGTCAAAACCTGACTGCAATATTGCATTATTAAAAGTATATTCTAAGTGAAAGGTCAGAAAAGTAATATAACTTTAACGGTAAAGGGGAAATTTTCAAATATGACGTTCTAATAACTTTGGCAAACATGTTGCATATATTATTTCTGAAGCTGTCGGCAATTTTATATATATGTGATACTAGCTGTTCAATAGGGGTTCACTTGTTGTTCTAGTAGTTTAATACTTTGTTTTGTTGTTTATTTTATAATAATTATATTTAAATGAGATATTTTCCCGCGGTGGAAAGATTCGACTTAGTTAGAATTTTATTATATGTATAAATATGTATGTATTTAAAGTTATATATATGTAGTGTATCAATTATCTGGTATCCATAACACAAACCTCTTAGGTTACCATGGAACTAGATGGTGTTGTGTTAATGCCCCAACATATTTATTTATTTATATTTTATTCTTTCAATTTTCTAGTAATAATATAGGTAAAACGATATTCGTATTGTAAAGAAAATCTCGAAAATTAAAATACGATGCTGTAAAAGTATAAAATAAACAATGAACTCGTATGTATACGTATTCACATGTAACGATAAAATTCAAGAGTGTTTTATTAACTCTGTTGAGTTGTTGAATTAAATAAAAACTTTAAAACTTTAAAAGTTTCACAACAGGTCTAGTATCTGTCCGAAAAGAGCACAAACGAATTGTCCAAACAAAAAATTCTACTATTTGACTTCTATTGGAACCCAAAAAGTACTTTTACTGAAGTACTCAAATGTTTTACGCGTTCGGTAATACAATTAACAAGAGACAAAGATATAATAGTAATATTATGAAATACAATCTTGTCTATATCTCTACTAATATTATTATAAGGCAGAGTTTGTTTGTTTTTCTGTTTGTTTGTTTGTACGCGCTTATTTCAGGAAACTACTAATTAGATTATTATATATTAGCATTAGATAGCCCATTTATTGAGGAAAGCTGTAGGTTTTATATCATATAATATATAATCTTTTTATTCCATACTTACCGTTAAAACGTACCTAGAGATGAACCCGAGCGAAGCGGAGCTGGGTCGCTAGTTGACAATAAAATGAATATCATAGATGGTTAAATATTTTATTTAACTTTTAACGTAAAAAAGTATATTAAAACAAAAAAAATATGTTAAAACAACAAACAAATCAATGTTTTATGCTACGGAACCTCTGCCGTGTGAGTCAAACTTTAGTTTATCCATTTTTTTATTATTATCATTTGAACGGAGTCGCTAACGAGAGCAAGTATATTAAATATACCGTCTCATAAATAAAAATCCACTGTAATATTTCCACGCCAATTTAAAAACGTACGTAAGAGTAACATACAAAAGGAGTAAGTTAAGATTTATTTCGAGTCGTAATAAAATTCAAATTAAATACTAGAGAATATTTTGTTTCAGCTCCAATGCAGATGGCGAAGGCGTATAAGGGCATTCATAGTTCAAACCATTCCCTTATACAACCGGACGACAAGAATCCCGATGTAGTGCCTCTTGGGAAAGGTGAGTGCATTTGTTTGCATGGGAATTGTTATCCTAGCTGAGGTCGACATGAAAGAACAATGATGCTGTATCTTAAAGTATCTCTAAGGCTTGTTTAGATTCAAACTACATTTGCTATATGAATCAAGTTTTTGTTGTTTGTTTGGATTTTAGTTATTTTATTAGTTAACATGTCTAGTGTCTACTTTAAACATGTCATGTTCTAATTGACAAACTAATACGTTGTGTAAACAATGTGGGTAAGGCCTTTATTGAATTATTTTAGTTTGTATAAAAATAAGTTTTGCATTTCCTATTTGTTATGTAAACAACAATATATTTAGATTTTGATATTATGTTTTCGTGCATAAAGTTCATCTATACGTATATTTTAGGTTTATTTGTTATTTTTGCAATCTTTTTGTTCTTTAGATAATTTTTTCGGGACTAATACAATTTATTTTCCAACTAGCTGTAGATATTTTAATTTAAATTCTGTCTGTCTTGATTTTTAATTAAAATTGTTATTATTTAATACTGAATACAAAAAAAAAGAATTTATACAAAAAAACAAATTTACAAGCCTTTGACGATTTGTTAACTATACCTATAGTTTCAACTATCTCTTTCCTGAGAGTCTGATTGCCTATTTTATTTATGTATACTTTTACTAGATGAGGCGCATATGTATGTATGTATGTACATAACATACGTACATTCACTAATAAGGTTGGAAAAAGATTATTCAATCTATCTTTTTTTTCCGAATTAAATGCATTTAAGCAAACAAACAAAAATATATTAATATTATATTTATGTAGATTTCAATTGCACGCGAGATTCGGAGCGACCACCGGAACCGCCGCCTTACAACGCGGTAGTATCACCGCCAGTGGGCTCATCCAGAAGTGTGCAAAGTCTCCACGACAGATCGAATACACCACACACGCCTAACACGCCCATGTCTGATGCGCAGGTTTGTGTGGTTAATACATTATCATATATTTAATCGGACTAATATTTTTACTATAGTTATTATAAGTACTAAAGTTGACGACACGTTTGGCTCAGTTTGTAGTAGTACTTGCTGTGTCAGTGATCGCGGGTTCGAGCCCCGCTTGGAGCATTCGTTTGCGTGATGAGCACGAATGTTTGTACTCCAGTCATGGGTGTTTATATTTATACTTTGTATATCTTTTAAGTTATATATGTTTAATGTATCATCTATCTGGTATCCATAACACAAGCCTCGTAGCTTACTATGGAACTAGATGGTGCTGTGTTAATGTCCCAACATATTTATTTATTAATGTTTGTGTGTATGAATGTATGTATGTTTGTTACTCTGTCACGCTGAAACGACTGAAAGGATTTGCCTGAAATTAGGAACACAAATAGACTATGACCCGGAGGTATATATCGGTATCCAAGAAGCGTAGTGAAGTTGAGAGTCAAATATATTATAGCCTGTTCTTAATAAAAATGAACCTTTAAAGTATAATGGAAATATCTTTCGATAATCAAACCCCACTTTCAGCCAATACTGAATCCAAGATGCGTAAAATAAATATCTTTGATTCATTTTACTTATACAACTCTCAAATATTAAACTTGAAATATTTATCGTTTTGTTAAATAAATAATCTTTTCTATAATTATTATAATGGCAAATGCTCGACATATATAATGAGACACACGACAGATAAGTATTTGAAACTGCGGGAAACAAGAAAACTCCCTACGGAACTGTCATTCCCCGTGTCGTATATCGTAAAGCCTATAAGATAAAGTTGGAAAGCGTAATAAAAATGTTCTATATATTTATTTTCCGTTTTATATAAATAAGCCATATGGTATGTTTAAATTAGCTTTATTTTTGGTATGTTTAGATGACTTTTCGGTTGTATTAACTGGCACGGCTTATTATTTCTAAAGTTATTGGTTCGATTTTCCTATTAATAAAGACGGGAATTATTAGAAATACAGCAAATTAAATTCATTTTTCGAGGTCAAAGTACATTTCTGTGTAAATAATCTAATTAATGGCTTGGTTTCTGTGTAGAAGTATACACTAACAAACCAAAAATCAAACATTTGAGTTTGTAATATTTAACTTTGATTATTATGATCAGTGTATTAGGTAAAGTGTCATCTACAGCATTATCGATATCGATGGAGTTAGATAAAAGATATTTAGATACTTAATATACTTTTGGTTGGATTAGAATTCTACCAAAAGACTAAGAAGAAAAGACAGGCATACAATTTTTTTTTATATTTGAATTTTCAAAACACAAATATATAGCTATTTTTAGATAACCTATGTAAATTCTTCTTTATTGCGTTCTAAAATATAAGTAAAATATAAGCTAAAAAGCTATACTTACCTATACTAATATTATAAAGAGGTAAAGTTTGTGAGTTCGTGATGTTGTAGGGGGTAATCTCTCGAACCGATGAACCTATTTAGATGTAATTTGCTATGAAAATAGTTTGAGATCCTGGAAAGGACATAGGATATGTATCTAGTTTTATCCAGGAAATCATCCCTTAAGAGGGTGGAAATGGGGATTAAAATTTGTATGGGGAATCAATCGCTAGTTTGTTTATAAGTATATAATTTATATTATAATAAAATTTCCTTCCTTTAGAGTATCGGTACATTAGCGGATGACCGTCGCAGTGTGACAAGTGGTACGTTGTCACGGAGAAGAGAAGTCGTCACAACGAGGACTCCACTCTTAGCCAACGCAAGAGAGAGCTGTGTGTAGACTGTTATGTATATTAATGTTACATCGAAAGAAACATTATAAATATAACCTTTAAATATAGTAAAATATGAGATTTATATATTTTCTATATTAATTTTCCTTAATTACAAAATCTCGAAAGCAGCTTTCTGTTATTCTATGATATAAAAAAAATCAAAGATTTAATGGTTTAATCGTAACTAAGAAAAATTATATAAAATAATAAAACCGTATTTCAGTACACAAATATTTTATTAATAATATTATATTGTTAACGTTATTTACATCCTGAATCAATTTTATTTACTATTTTCGTTTATCTAACATTAACATCCACTTTTAATTATTATAAACTATCGAAACTTTCCACCCGAATATATTTATATATATATATATATATATATATATATATATATATATATATTGAAAACACAAATATAGCTCTAAAAAGGCGACAAGTGTGGTAGGACACTTAGTAGAAACAAAATTCCTTTCGCTCCCATTCGATTTTTTCCATCTAGCTCTCATTCGACAAGTGCGCCATTAACGTGGATAAGGAACTTTGTTCCTATAAATAATATTGAAATATAATATTTTTTTAAGTATAACACGAAAAACGCAGCGACAGTTAAGGGTATAAAGTTAGTACAAGGTACTAAATTATGAATTGCACGTGAATGTTGCAATAATATTCTTATTTTATCTACAAGTTTTATTTAAAAGCTTGCAATAAATGTATATTTTATGGTTTAATAATTATTTCTTAAGTAAACAAAGATATTTCTCTCATTAGGACTACAATGAGATATTTCTACCTCGCCAATGAAAGCTTAATTAGAAATGCTTAACTGAATAGTTAACAATAAAAACGATTCTGTTATGTAAAATAAAAAACATATTTTATTCTATTATCTCAATTAGAGGTAAAATTGTTTCTAAATGATTTTATATAAAATTTAAATAGCCTTTTTTCTCAAAAAACATTACCTCAACTAATATCAAAGCATATTAACTTGGTTTAAGATTGAAAAAGTAATACGATTACTTCGTAGATTGAATCTCCAAACATACGTCAAGTAAAATTGGTCTTACAGGTTCATTAAAGTATACGAAACTTCAAAAGAACCTAATGTAATTTCAAAAGTTCTAACTTACATATAACTTTTAAATCTTTTCTATTAAACAAAATTCTATTTGTTATTTTAAAACATACAAATAGCCTTCTAGTATTTGCCACATAAAATTTTATAGCGGAGCAAGTGAAAGATCATTCCATGAACCATAATTTTCGCTCTAAAAACTCTAATCTAATTTTAACGTTACGAAACTTTTCCAGCGTATTTTAGTCGGATAGTTGAAAATTGTAAAACAGTTGCTTTGAGCGCTGGTAATTCTTTGAGCAATAAAGAAAAGGCTCGCTCACAAAGCGAGGACGGAGAGCGCCATTTTGGATTCAAACAACAAATAACAAAACACAGTAAAATGCACCTATGCACAATCTGAGTATTCTAGCTCCAATAATCTTAAAAATGCATGAGATATAGACATCGAGTAGGAATTTGGAACGATACATTACGTGAATAAATGGAAAGAATTTTTCAGAAGACCAACTGGTATGAATGTGAAGGTCACTATGCTCGGATTAGATCAATATTTATATTCATCACTCAAATTTTCATCGGATTTTAGATATTAAAAGTACTGCAGTGACATTTTTGATCTACTATTCTAGATACGATTTACTCAATATGAATTTTCTAAGAGAGAATTATACTTAAAATACTGTAGAGATTGCGGATTAGATTTATATTCAAATTAGAAACCATACCTTACACCGTATTTTTACTATAGTAAAATTGTCTTTATTAAGCATTCAAAGCCATCACATTCTATTAACTTTCATGGAAAGAAAGTAAAGATATCATATAAAATACTATACACAAATGCCTTTTATTTGCCTTGCAATAATAACACTAAGATAGAAATATTTTTAGTTATACAAAACTAAGTTTGGTCTAGTTATAAAAGAATTAATCTAAGTGTCAAGAGAACTAGGCAATGTTGTGGACAACGCACTTCAAGCGGTGCATGGCACGTGAATAAAACATGGAGCCCGTGTCGCATTGACGCGGCGCAGCGAAACTATCACGTGTAAAGAAGCTTTCACAATGACCTCGAAAGTTCTAGAAAAGTAATTAAGTAAAAAACAATAGGAAAATTAGTTATGTTAAAACATTAACTTAACAATTGAGACGTCTGTAACTTAGGTATCCGTGACCGTGTGCTGTAAAGTATTCAAACAAGAACTACGAGTAAGTTTCAACTTAAATTATCGAGCAATATAAAAATAAAAACAAACTTTCCAATTATATATCGGATGGGCAATTTCGAGAGTATTTATTAAATATACTATTTCACTTTCTCTATCAGCGTAATCAATTTTATAAAAAAAAGCTCTTTAGAGCTTTTTTTCATAAAAATAATTTATTAATAATCAAATAATTTATTATTAATTAAAACTTTAACCAACTAATTAAACGCTTTTCATGCTATTTTGAAATATCTATATTTAAAATCTAAAATCAAGTAATGGAGATAAGTTAATTCTGTTGCTACAGTTATATCAAAAAGCTTTTAAAACTTATAAACTTAATCACAGCATCCCTGTGGATATTACGCGCTAGTGTATGTTATTTGAATTAGTAATAAGCTCAGTGCTATACTGAGATGATATTTTAACACGTGTCGTATTTGTTTTATTTTTACTATTTATTACCAAGACATTAAGAAAAGATGCTTATATTCAATAAAAAAATGTAATTTTCCTTTTAGAAATGATGAAGTTGAAAAATCTGGTTTTATACTGTAAAAGAATTAATCTAAGAGTATCAAGCAGAAGGCATCACTGCGGAAAACGCGTCAAACGGTGCACGGTACGTGAATAAAACATGGAGTTGGCAGACTATTGCAAGTAAAGTGGTATCCACAATAGCTCGCTAAACTTCCAACGTACGTATATTTTAAACTAGCTACAGCTAGTCATCTGTGTCATCTTGTCTTTTGTTATCAACCGACTTCAAAGAGAGGAAGTTCTCAGTTTTCGTTTTTGAATATTTTTGTGCGTATGTTACGGTTTATTATGAATCAATTTTAATCATTTTTTTTAATAACTAAAGAGTTCTATATAAATTTCAACAATACATAAACTAATGAATGTGAAAAAATATTTTTAATATATAATATTTCTACATGCAAGAATTACTTAAAGATTAATAATTATTTTAATTTATTACTATTACCTACTAAATTATGTTATACTCAGATAAAAAAGCTACTTCATATTGATTTCTTCGCGTAGTTAATATATTTAAACTCAAAATATTTCATCTATTTTACTTTTGAAGGAACCTGTCGGTTATATGCATCAAATGAACTAAGAACGAAAATTGAGAGCAGAGTACCGCGGCTTACTATACGAATGCCTTAGGGTTACTGATACTTATTTTACGCGTGTGACTTAATTAAATATAGCAATCTATTTATAAATATTATTATTTTATTATTGTATAAAATATTGTGCCAGCATCGTCATAACGATTCGTAGTTTGTTCACTAAGCATTAATACAAATATTTTATTTATATACAAACAAAAAATATTTTCAACGTAAAAATGCGTATATTATCATGACGCTTTTCCCCTTGCGGTGTAGACAGGGAAAACAAAGCGGCTCACTTTACCCTTTCGTTTTGCCATTATTGAGTACTTATAAATTCGTTTTTTATATATTTTTACATAAAAATCTCAATTTAGATTTAGATTTTTCTTTACAATTCATTCACTCGTTCAGAATCGAGCCTTTGTTAAGTAAATGTTTTTCTTTAAGGTTTGAGGTATCTTTATATATTGCACTAGCGATTCACCCTCGCTCTGCTCGGGTTCGTTAAATTAAACGTTTAGTATAGATTTCTCAGAGATGAGATATTTTCCTGCAGTAAAAAGTATCCTGTATGTTGATCCAGATAACCAGCTATAATCATATGAAATTTCATCAAACTCTGTCCAGTGGTTTTCTCGTGATGCGTTCTCAAATAGACAGACAAAAATTCCAAAAACTATAGATTCAGTCTCTGTATCGATAATAATGACTATTTCAATACGATTTTCCAACAAATATTTAATATACGAATTCGACTCGGTTTGAATTTTATTACATGTATAGATAGTAGATATATCAAATTTGTTTAAAGTCATTTTAAATATGTCAACCAAAAGTGACTGTTAGACAGACAGAATAACTTTCGCATTTACAATATTGTTATTAATTAGTTAAAAAACAAATATTAGTGTGAACATAATCTTTAATCTCTTAAGTCTAGTACGATCCAAATCGAACCTGTGATCTCTTGCGTGTGGTACTTTAAAATCCTTACTAATATTATAACAATTACTCTGTCTGTCTGTTACCTTTTCAAGCTTAATCCGATATACCAATTTAACTAAAATTTGGTATGGAGATAGTTGGAAACTCTGCGAAGAATGTAGAATAATTTTTATCCCGGAAATCCACCTTAAGGGGGTGAAAAGGGGGTGGAATTTTGTGTAGAGAATTAATCATTTCTGAAGGGATGTAAAACTCATCACGTCTATTATATATTATGTATTATTAGTCTATTTATTCAATACGAACCGCCAAAACGTACTTACCTATTGAAGCTCAAACATTACTTTTCTAGGTTCTTTATATTTTATTTGTACTTCGACATAGTCAGTTCAGATACTAATCAAAGCACACCGACTTCAAAATTATCCGATTAGGTATCTATAGTAAATGAAAGCTATCAATCAGTAATTTTTTGTTTTTTAGTGTTTTTTTGGAGTCGGTTTTTTTTTAATTTCTATGGTATGTACCAATAAAATTTCGACCTACTAATAAATAAATAATAATATCGTTTTAGAACTGGGTTCCTGAAAAACACTAATTGTCTCATTTTTATTCTAGACTAGACTTATTCAGAAAATAGCGAATACCTAAAATATCTCTATAATACTATATTATTGCTTATTTTTAATAATGTGATATTTAAGTTTATTTGCTCTAAAGCACTATTTTATTTGTAGGTTTTTTTTTGTTATATAAAGGACATGAGTGTCTTAGTTAATTTTTTTTCTTTCTTCATTTTCATAATGTTTCCTTCGATGTAAATAAAGGCTTTGTAAAAATTGTAATATTGTAAAGAAATTGTCTATGAGAATATTTTTATCTAATCATAAATGTAATAGTCAAAATTTTAAACTATGTAAATAGAAAAAATGCTCATATACTGTAATGGCAAACGCAAATATTAGGGAAATAATTTATTATTTTTTTAAAAACGATAAGGATTTAATATTTAAAATTATATAAAATCATTTTCAATTTATGTTTCATAAATAAATAATACAATTTATTTCAATATGTAAAAATTTTGAGAATTTATCATTTGAATTGTTTCAAATGAAACAGGGACAATAAGAGAAAATGCGTAGATATTAAATAATAACTACTTAACCAGTAATTCTGTTGTTCGATGTTAAATTAAAGTTCATATCTGTATCATATCTATGTCTTTAAATAGTAATATATACACAATTTTTAATAAAACTTAAAAATCTTTTCTATGAACCCTTTCACCTGATATTGTTAGAAAAATTATATTTATTGCACTAATGTGTAATTTGTATTATATGAATATGAAAATGAATTCACTGTGATGCTATGAAATTTATTACATATAATGTTAACTAAAATATTACGAATGTCATGTAAATAATTAAATATACGTTGTCAACCCTAAGATAAATTTAAGGATGAAACTTAATGAATATTGCCGTTTTCTTATAATGTAAATAGACTATATGTAAAGTAATATAAATAAAATGAAAATTTAAAATGTTATACCTAACGAATGTAACATATTATTTTGCATGTCAATATTTATTTGAAATAGATTTTTTATTGTAAATAATAAATCGACTTTCTATTAATTATTATAAAAAGATATTTTAAATTTAAGTTACAAAGAAATAATTAATTAAATATATTATGATTTCAGTGATTTTCAAAGACTTCTTGACATATCGTAAATATTAAGCAGATATGTGTAATGATTCTTGGATAATAAATTTGCTTATTAGTAAACAGTTTTTTTTATTATCTAACCAATATTGTAACCTATTTTAAAATTTCAAGACGAAGAGTCATAAAGAATTCATGAAGACATGCGAAAAGTATGGAATAACTATGTAATAACTAATCTATAGGTACATATAATAAAATTGTAACTAAGCCGAATCTGTACATTAAATATTTTTTGGAAAATCTTATTGAAATAAACATTATTATCGATACTGAGGCCGAATCTATCGTTTTTTAGAATTTTTGTCTGTCTCTCTGTCTGTCTGTTACCGCATCACAGAAAAACCACTGGGGGGATTTTGATGAAATTCGGTATGGTGATAGCTGGTTTTTCGGGTAAACATATATAATACTTTTTAATCTGGGAAAATATCTGATTTCTGAGAGAGAATGTAAGGATGTACTAATATGCAAAACCTAAAAATTTGGTTTTTGGTCATCTGAACACGGGCGGAGCCACGGGCAATGCTAGTAGCCAATAATTATTTATACATTTATGTTTTTAATGTTCATTAGGATGTGATGACCTTGATTAGTAACGCATGTGCTACATTCTCAAATTATAAATACTGCAATCTTCCAAGCCAATTTTAGTTTTAGTAGAAATAATATTATTTATAAAAATCAAATATCCGTAACTAGTCAAGCTTTAAAATATCAACAAGACTTAATAACTTTTAAATATACTTCAAATCTAAAAATAGCTATTATTATGAATTAAAGAGGGTCACTTAAGATACGTTAATATCTGTCCTCATGAACCCTTTTAGAACCTCTCAAACTGTCATAATATGAAATCAAAAAACCACCTTCCAACCACGTATTTTTATGAAGTGGTTGACCCGTATTAACGAAACAGAAAAGGTCAAGTAAACAATGAACCATCGAGATTGCGAGTAGAATTTTTATACCATCTCTCAAGTCTTAAAAGGTTGAGGATTTAAGGACATCATAGACTGTGATGAGTTTCTTGTTTATGTCTTTGTTTATGAGGGCACTGAATAGAATAATCTCGAGAACAAAAGGAAAAGGTGCTTTTTTACCTGAACTTTTTGTTAAAGAAACTGCTGCGATAACCTCGATATTTTATTTATACTACGGAATTTGGTCATTTGTTGATAAGGGACCTACTTATGCTATGATAGCGAATAATAAAAAAGCACTAGAAATTTAAAACTTAGAAAATCCTAATAATAAAAGACGCTGTATTTAACAGCCTTAATTTCGTCAGAAAAACTTTCTAAGAAATATATAAAGGATCTTGTATAAAGATGCCACTAGTCTGATTGCATTGTTTGTGTCAAAAAAATTTGACAGTTTGGTTCAAAATATGGAAAAATGTCTTGTATGCCGATGCTGTTACAAGCCGAGACTCAATTTTTCAACAAACAAAATGATCAAAAAATTTGATGCAATGAAAATTACTGGAATGGCATGAAACAGTCATCAAAGGAATTTGATTCAATCACGCAATAACAAAAAAATAAAAACCGACTTCAAACAAAAGCACTAAAAAGTAACAAATAACTGATTGGTAGTTTTCATTTACTATACATACCTAATCAAATATTTTCGAAGTCTGTGTGCTTTGCTTTGTATGGGCTGGCACCGTTTTCGAAAATATTTGATTAGGTATGTATTTAATAGGTAGGCTTTAATTACTTAGCCAAAGCACACCGACTTCGAAAATATTTGATTAGGTATGTATAGTAAATGAAAACTACCAATCAGTTATTTGTTACTTTTTAGTGCTTTTGTTTGAAGTCGGTTTTTTATTTTTTTGTTAAAAAGTTTTTATTTTTCCCTTTTTAGTGTAGACAGTAGTAGCAAAGTAAGGATTCTAACGGCTTGTCAAATCAAACAAAAGAAGCCCAAACTCAAAGTATCTACTATTAGCCGTTGAAGAGTTCTACCTATCCACCTTCTGGCCTTGCCATCAGATTAGGTCAATAACACCGAACCACTGTACTATCAACTGAAATAGAAATACTTGCAAAGTTTCAAGTCAATATGACAATTAGAAGTAGGTTACATTCATCTTTAGCTATTTTTCCACCCTTAGGGGTGATATTTTTTTTGAAATTTAAATGGGACTAATCTGAAAGTATACCCTTTCAAACAAAACAAAAATTGTCCAAATCGGTTAATAAATGACGGAGTTCTGAGGTAACAAACATTAAAAAAAAAAAAAACATACAGTCGAATTGAGAACCTCCTCCTTTTTGAAGTCGGTTGAAAAGAAGACAAAGAAGTTGGGCTTGGGTCAAATCTACTATCTTACGTACTTACTGACAGATAATGAAAATTAATTGCAGGGCTTACAAACCTTCTTGACGTGAATAATATTTTTGTAACCCTTATTTTTAACCATACAAGTATATTTCACAGGCATATAAAGAAATTTCGTCTAACTAGTACGAAGTGGATAACTTAATTGGAAGCGGCTTTCAAAATGCTAGAGAGATCCCTCTCTAGTAGAATCATAATACACTGTATGAAATTCACATGTCAAACTTTTCAAAAAATAAAAAAAAATAGTATAATATTGATACTTTTTAATTACTTTAAATAAACAATTTCCTTTTTTATTAATTTGAAATGAATCATTAAAAACCTTTCCCCAGAAGAAATATAATTACAGAAATATTTACTGTCAAAAATATTTTATTAATACATATTATAAAGATATATTATAAAAAGATATGAATGAAAATGATTGATGAATTATTTTTAAATATATATTGCTATTGTATAGAAAAATAAGCGAAAATTTCTAAAGAAATAAACATATTAAACCTACTTATCATATCAAAACTAATATTTTATTCAAAACTTAACACAAGTATATATTAATCTCCTAGTTATTGAATAGAAGAAAACAATATTCTCAAATTTTGCTTGAGTATTTTTTCCTTACACATAAAAGTAAAATCAAAATTACACTTGCATTTTACTCTAACGTAAAACGCTTGCATAACATAAACGACTGAAGCGTAAAAACCCCGAAAATTCAGCCTGAAATCTTGTAATAACCGGTTCGATTCGGTAATATCTCGCTTCAACCAGTTTCACTCGAATTAGCCAACGGTTGGAGTGGTAGCGAGCGTTGCGTGCCGACCTGCTAGCCTGTGTGCATATGTAATTGATAGCCTATTCCCATCAATTTAAGGTAGCATGAAAACATTGAACCGAACTTTATGATAGTTTGTTATAGTACGTGCTTTTCGCCTTACAAGTGAACTTAGTAACGTGCCTACAATGTATAAGTGCTACAAGCACAGGTTATATTGGTAGATGTGATCTATATTTGGCTTTGGCTAGGATGGACAAACGCGTGCGAATTTAGGTATTTCCTTCATATTATTAAAACAAATACACAACACTATGATACTTTAGTTTTCAAAAAGCATGAAGTCCGCCAATCCGCACTTAGCCAGCGTGGTGAGTTATGTCCTGATCCCCATTTAAAGAGTAGGCGGTGCCCAGCAGTGGGCAGTTAAAATGAGCTAAATACAATCATACTTTAAATGATATTATGATGCTATTTACAACATTTTCCTCACCTACTTGAATGACCCCATTGCTATAAATAATAATTAAGTTATGTCACATGCTATCATAAAAGAGATCCCAAAGGACAATTTACAACACACGAAAGTAAGGTTAATGAATAAAGGTCTTGTAGAGCCTTTGTCTTTTTACTATTATCACAATTTACTAGACAGTTTGTTATAAACTCGTGTCAAATGTAAAGCAATTTTGGACCTATATTAAGTATTTATTATGAAAATATCTAATTATACAGGTTTTATTTTATTTATCACTATCATTGACTGTGGCATTGCGTTAGAACTCTATCTTATCTATAAAATACAATCGCATTAGTTATGTAGTGAAAAAAATGTCTATTTTTGAAAAGCAGTCATTTGCTAACATTTTTAATGTTTTTTTTTCGGGTAATAATCTAAGAACTAATTTAAGATACATTTTCATATAACTACTATGTTATACTCGTAGTATTTTGTACTTTACACTTATTTTGTATACGTGAATCCAGTGATATTTGCCATCGGTAATATAGACAGACGGTAAAACATAGTGTTTAATTAATATTTTCTAACTTCAAAAATGACGAATTTCCATAGAATCTTATACTCCTTATGTACAATCTTTAGGGAATAATTTTTCTAAAGTCCTTCATTAATCTAAATGAGCGTTTTAGACTGCGCCTTGTCTATTAATGAGGCAGTTTTAAAAAAAGTATATCTAGGCATAACTGTTGCTCTACTTAAAATAAGAAGTATATTTTACATGATAAAGACAAAAGTACTACACTTATGTAATCTAATCTATTTTTATATGTATAATTATAATCTATGTATGTATATAAAAATAAACTCCTATAACTCCTAGTTAAGCTAAAACTTGAGAATGGTTTGACCGATTTCATTCATCTTTTTTTTAAATGTTTTCTAATACTTCGTAGAAGTATGCTACATTAAAAATTTTTTTGAAAATTGCGCAGAAACTTAGAAAATTTAAGAAAACTTAATACTGGAAATTATCCCTTAAGGGGGTGAAATGGGGATGAAAGTTTGTATTCGGAAGCAAGCTCGATAGAGAGGGTGAGTCACTAGTATAAATATAATTTTATACTCATTCGGTGATAACTAACAACTAAACTAGGCCGAACCTATATAACTAGTATAATATTCCTCGTAAAATATCAAAAAGCATGTATTCAATTTAACATAAACGTCATTTAAATCTAAAAAAGGCCACAGCTTCTTCTATATAAAAAATGAATCGGACATTTCATTGTTTTACAGTAATCTCCCTGCGTACAAAAGTGTAGAACGAATTGAAAACCTTCCACTGTTTTGGCTCACAATCGAAAAAAATTGCAATTCCAGCTCTAATTTCAGAGATGTGAAGGCTTGATGGGGAAAAGGCTTCGTAATTTACTATGATCAAAGAACGTCTAGTGTATCAGAAACCGTAGCGATAGTTCTCTCAGTTCGAATACCCGTGAGAATCGTTTTTGGTAATTGATACATATGACCTGTCAGTTTAACGAGGATAGTTTGCCTTGCACTCGAGAAAGAATGAAATGGACGATTAGTATTTCAACTTTCTGGTATAGAGGTATAATTAAAGTTGATTAGATATTCAAGTAATAGTCTGCGCTAGTTGATTTTAGAGAAACTTTTATTCAAGTAATTTATTTATTTTAACATTTGAAATTAAATTCGTGTGTATAAAATGATAATCTGTTATAGACATAAATAATTTTTATGTTAATATTTGTACTAAGCATATGAAGATTATTATTCTACACGATAGAACTCGTATATTTTACTTAACACATTAATTAAATTATTAACCAAACATTGCATACTTTGTATTCTATTAGAAAAAGCGAAAAAAGCAAAAAGTGACAATTTTTTCTCCATTTACTGGACAATGCAAACGGAATAACTCTAAAAATATATATAACACGTTCATTAGATGACGAATCCAATTTTCATTCATAATATCACAATATCAAGCATTCATAAATCCTATAAGTTCTCTGCAGCATCATTTCAAGCTTTTTCATATTGTTTGAGTGAGACAAAAGCGTAGGTTCTCTTGTTTTCGTTGCTTGAGCCATTGTGCTATCTTATCGGTAGAAATAGTGGCTTCAGTTATTGTTTTATATGACGTTCGATCTGCTTATGATGCCTTTAACATTTAGCATCGTGGTCCTTGGTCATGACAATATTATTAACATTATCTACAAAAATAACAGTATCAAAGTGGCTTATCTTAAAAAAATGGTTGACTGCATTAAAATAATATTAATAGTCGTTTTTTAAAACTAGACTTATTTTAAAAATGTAAATAATATTATAACAGATTAAAAATAGCCATTTTTGTATACATTTTATCTCCACCCGCAAACAAAAAGCTCTAATTCTTGTTAGTGGTGTAAAGCTTAAAACGTACTTTAAAAAAAAACTGCGTGAACTATATCGAAAAAACCGGTTAATTGTAAGAACTGTGAATTTGCAGGATGAGGTAAGTTCTTTTTACGTAATATCAATGGCTATTGAATACGAATAACATTCTAACATATAATAGTTTATAACATAGATAAAAGTGCGATTTGAATAAAATAATTAAAATCTCTCTATACAAAACATGGATAGTCTATTATAGAAATATGCAATAAATTCTACGTTATTAATTTAACTATTCAATGTTTCTTGTATTAAAATAATATTACTATAGTGACAAATGTAAACGCTAACAAGACACGTATCAAATACGATAGAAATGCACGTATTTGTTGTATAAATACTTTATGCGCTCGATATCTAGTGTAGAAATCTGTTCATGGTACGGCACTAGTAACAGTTCGTTTGCAAACGATTTTGATTCACGTTTCTAACGTTCTATTGGATATTTGTTTTTACCTACATGAAATGCGTAGCGAGTGGGTTTTTAATCTAGCCATTGTTTTATTTTAGCTAGTATTGCGCTATATTGTTCCTTAGCTGAGTACGTATCGTTATATTCAATTCAATTCAATTCTCTAGTTAATCGCGTACTGTAATATAAAAAAATCATAGTATTTATCATTAGTAAATAAGGAGAAAATAAATAATCTTTATAATCTAGGTATAGGCGATAAAGGAAATTATATACTTAATTATATATACAAAACAAATATACTCTTATTATTACTAACAAGTTATGTCAAGAACATCATGTCCACGTGGAATAATGGCACGTATTCTCCCACTGAGTGGAAATGCTGATTCTGTGGGTGAAAAATGCGCCACTTCTCCTGTCACCAGTAGAGGCGATAAGACGAGGCGTTATGCCTTTTAAGAAGTGCTTAACACTTTGAATCCATGGGCTAAGGAAAATAGATTAATATTTGTGTGGTTATTTTGTATATTTGCATAGATTAATATTGTAGTTAGAGAGAGATATAGATTATTTAAATTTCGGTACATAGAGTGCTTCAAAGGGATTAGTCTGTTGAATAAATTCATCCGCCTGAACGAAGTGAGGTCTACCCTTACTTAGACTATTATTTGAAAAGTAGGTAAAATAAACTAAAATAATTTTTCATCCAGAGGAAAATTAGAGGAAAACATACATGTATAGATTTACCTACCTGTATTTTTTATGGATATCACTAAAACTCGTAAATAGTTACTAAACAAAAAAAATAACTTGACAGACAGACGAGAATAAGGTACTGAACTGTTTTGCGTTTGTATATGAGTAAACTTTAGCACTAGTTTTTTACTATTATTTTCTATTTAAACTGTGTGATAATCGAACCAGTGATCGACTCTACTAAAAGACAACAATCATTACTATTTCCACTCAATATTCTTAACTCGCTCAATACTAAATTTTCAATCTGCTTATTTAAACTTGAATAACATCGAATCAATGACTTTATTAGTACCAATCGATTAGTTTGCTAAATAAATGTTGACGGGCAATCGCCCACATGAAACGTGAACAATTAAAGCGATCTAGTAATCGACGCGCGAAGGATTTTGATTCACGTTCTGAACGCTGAATTGAATATTTGCTTTTCTCTATTTGAAATACGAATTGGGCATGAGAAGTGAGAATTTTTATTTGCATGTACATAAGTGAGAAAAGTCTTACGGTTAACGAAAACATCACGAGGAAGACTGCATGTCGGAGAGAACCTAACAAGAAAGACATGTGAAGTCCGCCAATCCGCTCTTGGCCAGAGGATCATACCATGATAGTCCACGACGGACTATCATGGTCTGATCCTCTTCGTATTGAAGGGAGGCTTTTGCCCAGCAGTGGGATGTTAAAAGGTATGAATATATACTACATTCAATACAATTTGGTGTTTGAAGCTATACTAAAGTACCAGCAAACTTAAATCTTAGTACTCTACAATTTGTTTTAACATTGAAAAATGTTTTTTTTGTCGCTTCAGTATAGGTCCGATTTTTAGCGAAAATGCGACATCGCCCTGGTGTAGTGGATTTTTTGACTACGTGGTTGATTGGATTTGGGATGTTAAAAGACGCGTTTGAATGAGGGCTACAAAATGCAAAAAAAATATATTAAAAACACTCAAAGTTTTTTTTAAATCGAAAAAAGTGAAAAATGCGGTCGCATTTCGCTCGGTTTCGATCAGAAAAAAAATCATATCTCGATGAAATAAGATATCAAAAAAAAAAAAAAACCCTAGAGATATGACTTAGGACTATATTTAAAAAATATTGGAGGTTAATATCACTGATGGGTTATTCAGAAGTTGTACCTTTGTGACGCTGAGATTACGCGAGGAGTTAATGTTTTGGACCATGATTTTATTTTTGAACCGAAGTGATTATTTGTGAATAAATAAATATGTATTTTGACTAATAACTAACTAATACATTATAATAAAATAGTAACTAAGCGAAATTTATACGTGAAATATTTTTTCAAAACAATGACTGAACGTATTGTGTCCTACAGACCCCAAAACAATGATTATGAAAAATTTTGTCTGTTTGTCTGTATGTCTGTTTGTCCATTTGGGCACACAGCGTTTCACGAAAAAAGTGCTGAACCGATTTTAACTAAATTTTGTGTCTTAATAACTTATTACTCGGGTTAGGATATTTAAGATATATTTTCCTGCAGGAAAATAAAAGAAAAGGGAGAGGAGAGGGGCGGAGTGGAGAGGAGCGACAAGAGAGAAGCCTGTTGTTGGGATTTGGCCTGTATTTTACAGTTCAGTAATTAAACTAGGATAATTTGTATTAAAGATCCGGTCGTACATTACAACAAGTAATATCACTTGAAGTCATGCGAGAAACATATTTACATCGAGTGGCACTCGAACCTGTGACCTATGACATAAATAATTTAATTAGTACATTATATCGGAGAAATAGAGTAAGTTACTAATATTAAAGAAACAAGTAATTCTTATGAAATTTATTTTTATATGTATGCTAAGTTTTTTTATAAAATACATTAGAATAAAAAAAATACTAGGAAAGGTAGGAAAAAGTATAGTTAAGAATATGGTTAAAAATAGATGCAGGTACATTTATATTACATGCACATATATTTTATTTAGCCCTTTTTAACTTCCAACAACTGGACACGAGCATTGCCTCAATGTAATAAGGGGGATCAATCACGTTTCGCGGCAAACTTATGGCCGGTTTTACCAACGTCACCTAAGTTTAAGGGATCCCCTAAGCATGGTTAGGGGGCTATTAGGGGACAGTTCTTGTTTCACCGACAGTTAGGGGTCACCTAAATGTTGAAATACCATCTAAATATAGGTACTAGAAATAGGGGCTCTGATGATGGTAAAACGAAATTTAATTTAGGGGCTAGTTTAGGGGAACCTTTAAGCTAGGGATCCCATACGTAGGTGGTAGCTTATGGGATGTTGGTGAAATCGGGCATTAGTCTTTTCAAAACTTAGGCATGCAGGTTTCCTCATGATGTTTTACTTCACCGCATTACCAATTGATTGATTTGCGTGACTTGAACCCGCTATTTCGACCCGTTTCACTTGGTTTTCTAAGCGAGCGGTTAATTACTGGACTACCGCTACAATTTCGCTTACATTAAATACCTACTTCAAAATATATTTTTTAGCATTTTTTTCATATTTATTTTTTGCTTTTAGTTCGCTAACCAAATAAATTTCCATACAAACACGAAACGTTCAGTATCAAGGTACGGTATAATCTACCCAATAAATTATAATTCCGCAAAACGTATACGCTTCAATCAGTAACTGTCGCCGTGATTGGGTGTTAGCGCTCGTTGAGCAAACATCGTTTTGTTCGGACCTCTCGGGATGGGAATACTGAAAAATTGCTTTAGACCCTTTAGTTTATCGATATTTTTTGTTACTGGATTTCATTTATTATTGTAAAGTTTTTTGTCAAATATAAAATAAATAAAAATAGTTGAACAGTGATGCTATATTTTTATGTACCACAATGTTTCAAATACATAATCTATCTACCTAATATTATAAAGCGCTAAAGTTTGTGACTTTGTGACGTTGTAGTGGGTAATCTCTGGTTCCCTCCCAACGTGCGTTCACCTTGTCGTGGTGGGGGGGCTCAGTAGTGCCCGGCAATCCAACCGGGCGCGAAGCTAAGAAACGCACAGGGAGGTTGCCCACTTCGGTGGGCGGTGGGAGGTGGCCCTCTTTGGGGGGCGGTGTACCATGCGGGTTGCTCCTGGTACTTCTCTGATAGCAGAGTGGACTGTGGAGCAACCCCATGGTTGTGATGGTCTGCTTCGGCAGACCATCACAACCACGACATCTGCCGTCGGGGCGTCGTAGTTGAATGCGCAAGCGATCCTGCGACGCCCCATTAAGACGGGGGAAGGTTTTGTTGGGTTTTAGTGGGTAGTACTGGCTGTATTACGCCGGTGAGTGCCACACGTCGTGCGTAAATGCATTTCCCAACGTAAAAAAAAAAAGGGTAATCTCTGGTTCTACTAAACCGATTTAGATAAAATTTGGTAAGAAGATAGTTTGAGACCCTGGAAAGGACATTGGGTACTTTTTATCCCGGAAACCCTTAAGGGGTTGAAAATGAGGATGAAAGTTTGTATTGTGAATTAAGCTTGGGACGAACCTGAGCGAAGAGAGGGTGAGTCGCTAGTATATTATAATATTCTAGCCACTTACCCTTGCTTCACTCAGATTTCTTTGCTGCGATTTCCTTTACTCTTACAAAATATTAATAATCTACAAAAAATTTAACAATTTTGAACTTACTATAATTTATATCTGCTATTCTTGTAAATTAAGTTTACGGCTTTACAACTAAAAAAAAACAAATAAAAATTCTTTTTCACAAAAATCACAAAATTATCGGGATAATAAGCGCTAAATTACTTAATTTATGAAAAAGTTTACATATTCATTAATTTACGAAATATTGTTTGAAAGTAGAACATGTTTCGTTTCTCAACGAACACGTGCCACTACTTACTACTCTACAGTACACGTGCTTGTTTTATGAATAAACTTGATTATAAGTAAACTTTTACTTTTATAATATAAGTATTAATATATTTATTATTACACTAGCGAGTTAGCCTCGCTCTGCTCGGGTTAGTACCTAGTTACGTTTTAAAGTTTTGCTAGATTTCTCAGAGATGAGATATTTTCTCGCAGTAAAAAGTATCCTATATGTTGACCCGGATAATTGTTGACGTATCATTATACAAAATTTCACCAAAATCCATCAAGTGGTTTACCGCAATGCGTTCCCAGGCAGACAGATATACAGACAAAAAATCTAGAAACTATAGATTCGACCTCTGTACCGATAGTAATTACAATTACAATAAGATTTTCCAAAAAAAAATATACAAATTCGACTCAGTTAGACATTTATTATATATATGTATAGAAAGAAATAAGATAATTAAAAATAATAAAATAAACTTATATAAACAATAAAGGAAATTACTAATATACTTAATTATATACACAAATCAAATGTACACTACACAAGTACGTCAGTGTGAAATAGTGGCAAGAATTCTAGCCGCATTTTCCAGCTGAATGGCAATGCCGATTCTTTGGGCAAAAAATCAGCCAGATCTCCTCACTCACAAGTGGAGGCGATAAGACGAGGTGTTAAGAAGTGTTTAGCACTTTAACTCCATGGGTTAAGGGTTTCTACAGCAAATGGTATAATATTTTGAATCTATAGTATTTTGAAGTGAAGTGGTTTTTTTTGCAATTATTGTACAATGTACAGGCTTTATAAAAGTGTCAGTCTATAAAATCTCATACAGGAATATTTTTTTTTATTAAAATACAGTTCGCGTATACAAATCGATTTCGAAATGTTTACGATTTTTTATCACTATGGTACAGTCAAACGACGCTAGCTATAACAGTTAAGATACGTGTTTTATTGCTAAAACTGTGGAACAATGTTATCCTATAAAATAAAAATATTTATTTTGACTTTTGGATTACTTATAGTATGGCTGACTGTATGGTAAAAAATATATTTTTAAAGTACAAAAATTGTAAAATAAACTATTCTATACATATAATAAAACTCTAAATCGAATCTGTAAATTAAATATTTTTTGGAAAATCTTATTTGGTATAATGATAGCTGATTATATGATGATAGCTGATTATCTGGGTCAAAATATAGGATACTTTTTATTAAATATATAATCTCTGAGAAATCTATACTAAATACTCTTAAAAAAGTCGAGAGTCTTGAAATACTCTTAAAAAAGTGGCTTGTTTGTGCAAAGTACTACTTAGTTTTAAGTTTTTAAAATTAAAAAATGTTCTGCTATATATTCGCATAGCCCAGTTATATATAAAGTTATATTTAGTTTTAGTTTAGTTTTGGAATTTTATATGTTGACTTTTTGACTGAATTCTTGACTTAACTAGGATAGCTATTAAATTTCTAAATTAAAAAATACTTTCTAAATTAAAATATTGTTATGTGAAATGTATTTGGTTGAACAATTACAAATTATAATTTATTTAAATTTTCCTTATACAGTGATTAAATCTCTCTTTGTTTGAAATAAAATTTATATATCAAAGGGAAAATAAAACTGGCAATTTATATCCAATCTGTATTTGAACAAGAAATAAAATGTGTTAAATGAATAGCAGCCAGACATTGCAAACCACTAACACGAATGCCTATTAAGGTGGGAAAGTGAAGAAGAAATGATTCTGCGTTATTTTTCTGTATCTAAACCACAAGAAATATAGATACATATAATAAAATTCTAAATTAGTCAAAATTGTACATTGAATATTTTTTGGAAAATATTATAGAAATAGACATTTTTTTTTATGTATTGACCAAATGATAGAGCCAGGGGTTATATAGTACAACTTTTCAATAGTTAGTAATCTCTTCGGGACAATTATGTACAAATACATAGTTTTTAGACAGTTTCCTGGTGGCAGTGGTAACCCAGCGGTAGCTTGGGAAACTCTCGCTCGCTCCTCCGCACCTCTGCTATTTTCATGTGCGAATTATTTCCAACATGATTACCACTTGTCTTACGGTAAAGGAAAACATCGTGAGGAAACCTGCATGTCTGAGAGAACCTAGCACGTTTTCGAAAGACATGTGAAGTCCACTAAGGTGCACTTGGCCAGCTTGGTGAACTATGGCCTGATCCCCCTCGTATTAGGGGGATTTTTTTGTAATAAATTATTCAAATATATAATACTAGAAATATGTAAAAAGGTTACAGCGATATATTGCACAAAAAAGCATTTCTATTAGTAAGAATTTATTTTTCAAGCATAGCAATAAATACTTTGCCCACTCAAATTCTGTCATCTAAAATGAAGACTTAAATTACTACTCACAGTGAGTCATTAAAGTGAATAGAAAAGTAATAAAGCGTTCTGCAATTACTTTCAAGGAGCTTTTTTATACTTATAAGTTTTTCATATTTAAAATGAAATTAAAATGTTTTTCTTTACAACCAATTATGTTACTATATGCTTCATATTTAGTTTTAGGGTTTCATAGTTAAAAGGCATAAGCGGGGTCCTTATAAAATCTGTATACAGCGATTGTATTTAAAGATTATTGAGGATATTGAGCTGAACGGCAACTGCCTAATGTGAACCACTTACTCAATAGTGAAGTTAAATAATGAAAAATTAAATAAATAGAAATGGTTCCTTGGATTTTTTTTAAATATTTATACTATGGGTATTTCTAAGCATTTAGACAACAATCATTTATCTCATTTTAAAGATCTAGCTAGCTTCTAGGTCGTTAACACTACCCTCACCCACTAACCCACCCTCTCAATACTAAAGTATGGGGTGGAACTCTGAAAGTTATTGCGATAATAGAGCTTCCAAAATACTTTTAACGAAATTTGCTTAGTAAAAATTGTGTTGACTATTTTTCATAAAGAAATGAGTATGTTTTTAAAATATTAAATAAAAATAGATAATTTTAGATTTTTTTACTAACAAATTATCTAAAATCAAATTTAAAACTAATTTAATGCTTGATGCTAATCCTCAGTGTGCAAGTTTCACTCGCAGTTTGACGATTTTTTATAAATACATTTGTATATTCATCACGCCTTATAATATCATACCTTGTTTTAAGCTTGTGAAATTTCAATGCCTTTTTTTAACTGTACTTTATATACTAATACGTGCGCACGTTGTGTATGAAAATACAACAAATTGTTTCACGTGAAAATCGAACCAGTAACCATCATGTTGTTAGCAAGATCCTTTGGTTTGCCGACATTTTACTAACTGCAGTGATCTTTAATAAACAAAGGGCGAATTAATCATGACACAGCTTGGAACTAAGAGGCGAGCATACGAAGAAATCCAATTTTCTGGAATGGCTCCACGAATTTGAAATTGGAAAACTTCCAGATTTCTAACGTTCGTGATAGAGGCTCGTGATGGCCGTATTAGACCAGATTTCCTCTTACTTTGAATTAAAACACTGTATGCTCTATGTTTCATAATAAGCTCTGTTTTACAGTAAGCTTAAAAAATATTAATATTTTTACCTAAAATTAAAATAAATTATAAATATCCATACTTTCATACTTAATATTATAAATGTGAAAGTATGTTTGTTTGTTTGTCTGTTTGTCTTTCTTTCACATCGAAACAGAGTGATGGATTGGCGTGACTCTTTATGTGGAGATAGTTGGAAAGTGACATAGACTACTTTTTACCGCGAGAGATTATCTCATTCCCACGGGAAAATAAGTTATTATAATACAAGCCAAAAAATCATTTATGATCAAAAGAATTACTTGTAACTTGGTATTAATGCCCTTCAATACAATAAAATAAATACGTGCTTTAGAATTTTTTGAAATTCATCCTATAAAGGGGGTAAAATAGGGAATAAAATTTTGTATGAAAGCTACCTTTTTAAAAAAATTTTGTAGTTTCAGCGCGAGCGAGGCCTCGGGTTCTGCTAGCATACTATATAATAAATAGTAAATATGTAAATTATAATATGAAAATAATATTCAAAACATTTACTGAAAAGTCAAATACAGTCTGACAGGTTAAGCCTGTGAAGCCTATTTTAATAAATTCTAACTCTACTATAACAAGTTATTTAGGGCTCAAGCTATTAAATAATAGAGCTTACTGTGTTACATAGCATACGACCATGAACTAACTATGAAAGCTTTGCTATGTAACATAGAAGTTTGAAAATTTTAACACGTACTCGTTCATAAATGAATTTATTTATATGAATCATTCTTTTGATATCGCAAGCATATTTTGGCAAATAAAGTCCAGATAAGCTTCGTATTTTTAGTTTGTGCACTGACAGTGCTGACGCGATGTGAAACAAATAAAATAAATCCTTCGATGCTTAGTTTCGGCGACACACAGCGTATTGTAAAACAATACTACTACTGATTTGATGTAAGCGTTAAAAAGTTTATATAAAAATATGATATCAAAAATACCTTTAACCTGCCATTTTTTATTTGTTTTACAGTTACATTTAAATACTTTGACTAATTTTTTAGGTCTAGTTTTAACATATTTAGAGCTTATACTGATATCATAATCATTCAATCAAATCATAGATTAAAATATTTCTTCCTGTAGCTTTTGTGGTTACGTACCTATATAAGGAAAGTAGTAAGTAATACGTTTTAATTTTATTTGTAATATTCCTATCTGGCGCCATACCTATGTTTTCCAACTCCCTAAGTTCTAGTTACTAATAATAACTGTTTTAAAAAAAAGGAATCCAGGTACCATTTTGTTAGCACATCGCAGGACTCGAACCCAATGCCTTACAACCAGCATCTGCTAATACACTACTGTACCAAAAACAGGTAATCGATGAGATTTAAATCACGTAAAATAAATGTTTAATATACAAAAAAAAGAACAAAAGCAATAAGTATTAAAGTCAAAAATATTAGACATACAATATTACGACTACAGCAAACATCAATCTACGTAATTCCTTAGATTTCTAAATAAATTTAACCTTAAAATGTATAGAGTTATGAAAAATGTATAGGAGGTAAATAGAAAACACCGGCCAAGCAGCGAGCGTAATAAGCATCGTAATCCCAGTTAATACCTAGTCTTCGGATGCTGCGGATGAAATGCACCGGTGGTTGCCATTAACGTAATTGCAGTGTGAATATTCAAACATTGTAGAATTGCGCACAAAAAAGGCAATATTATCTTACAAATTAATCCAATATTATAAATGCGAAAAAATATGTCTTTATTTACACGCGTAAAACAAAGAAACAGATAAAATAAATGTCCAAAATAAAAATGTGAATATAGTAAATACTTTTTAGAATTATATATTTTTATTTGTATTGTTTTTTTTTCTCATAACTTTTGTATTTTTTTAAGATAAATACATTATTTAATATATACATTTATATATTTTTTTCATATTAAAAATTTTACTCAGAGCAAAGCCGTAGGAATGGTATTATGATATAGCTAAATTATAATAAACACCTTTGCAGGCTTTAATAACTATCATCTGCAGGCTCTTATTCTTTTAGTCTGGGGCTATTTATTTTTTGGTGGTTTTGCTTTCTTTTACGCAATAACAGAGCAAAGAATAAACCGCGTCAAAGTTTATCCAAGGTTTATAAACAGAAATGAACCATAGACTAATTTTTGTTTTGTAATATTATGTGGTTGGTGTTGAGTTCTGAGTTGGTGGGTTCTGGATGTTGAATCTATAACAACTGCTTAGAGAAATTGATTTTGGGTCAATAATTTTACAATAAATATTATATTTTAATAGTTATTTTAATTCTTCAAAATCTGCCTCTTGTAAAATACATTAAAAGAAGTGACTTTATATTGATATAATTATTCGTTATTTACTTATCATGACACTATTATCTCTATATTTTTTGAGTCGAAATTAACCTCGAGTGAGAATCGAATAAGCGACCTTTAGCGTTATTTGCAGTGTCATTTTTTTACATAACGTGTTCCACGTTTGTCTAATGTGTATGTGTGTGTGTAAGTGATATCCACTCACACTAACAAGTAGTTTTTTTTATTTGCTACGGACTTTATAAAGTTTACTTAATGATGATCAAAAATATTTTTTTATAATAAATGTTTATTTAAATGTATACAAGTGTAAAAGATTACGCGATTCGAGTTAGATTCATTTGTATGCGATTTGTATTGAATGTTTATATTACCTAATGCTATCGTATCACGCTATGCTGTACACCGGTATAAGTTCGACCTGGGCAGTTATACCCTGGTTACGGCTGACAATTATTTAGATGGCGATTAATAATTCTTTACTTTTGACGACACGTTTGACTCAGTTTGTAATTAGCCTTCTTGCTGTGCCAGCGGTCGCAGTTTCGAGTCCCGCTGGGGGCATTCATTTATGTGATGAGCACAAATGCTTGTACTCTAATCATGGGTGTTTATATATTTGATAATAGGTATATATTTAAAGTTATATATGTGTAGTGTATCAACTATCTAGTGTCCATAAGTAGTGTCTTAATATAAGCCTCGTAGCTTATCATGGAACTAGATGTTGTTGTGGGTTAATGTCCCAACATATTATTATGAATATTAATTAATTACAAAAAGTATGTTAAAGGAAATAAATGAGGTCTTACCGCTCTTTTATTTAGGCTTTATTTCATTGTATAAAGGCGACAAGAACTTATATGAAAGAATTATTCAGCACTTTTTAATGTCCCATTGCTGAGAAAGGGCCTATTTTGAATACGAAGGAAACAAGGCCATAGTCGACTACACTATTTTTTTTAACGTTGGGAAATGCATTTACGCACGAAGTGTGGGACTCACCGGCGAAGCCAGTACTACCCACTAAAACCCAACAAAACCTTCCCCCGTCTTAATGGGGCGTCGCAGGATCGCTTACGCATTCAACTACGACGCCCCGACGGCAGGTCTACCGAAGCAGACCACAACAACATCGGGGTTGCTCCAAGGTCCACTCTGCTATCAGAGAAGCACCAGGAGCAACCCGCATGGTACACCGCCCTCCGAAGAGGGCCGCCTCCCACCGCCCACCGAAGCGGGCCACCTCCCTGTACGTTTCTTGGCTTCGCGCCCGGCTGTATTGCCGGGCACTACTGAACCCGCTTTGCTTGGTTTCACAAGCGAGCCTATTACCACTGCTTCTTACTTTAGTTTACTCTATACTTAATACTATATTAGTATAATATATTATATAGATCAAGCCATAGTCCACCACGCTGGCCAAGTGCAGGTTGGCAGAATACACATGTCTTTCGAAAAGTTGATAGGTTCTCTCAGACATGCAGGTTTCCTCACAATGTTTTCCTTCACCGTAAGGCAAGTGGTAATCATGTTAGAAATTATTCGCACATGAAAATATCAGAGGTGCGAGACCCGGGATTTGAACCCGCTTCACTCGGTTTCCCAAGCGAGCGCCTTAACACTGGGCTACCATTGCCTTTACCCTATATAGTAATCAAACATATTAATTAAAACTAATTGCATTAGATAATTCCAGACACTTAGCCTTCCATACTACCTAGACTACATATCGGATAAATATTATACAAACTAAGAGAAAAATATATATACTGAAATATAATATAAAATACTCCATGCTTTAAATTATAGGACGGTTAATTACTAATTAAAAGTTGTAAAAATAAAGTTTGCAAATTACAGCCGCATTTCCAGTTTATTCGTAATTATAAAATTATGTATGTAGGCTTCGAACCGAGAAAAGACAAAACACCTCTCAACCTATATGGCAGGAACCATAACGAACCATCTAAATTACGCAAATGTAAACGAAATACAAGACATAAACATCGATAACATAGATGATAATTAATTGCATTTCATTTAAGAAGTACCGACTTCAAAAACGCTTCAAAAGTTTTTTTTGCAGTTAAGAATTGAGTATTGTTTTTTTTCATTTATACGATACTAATTTTTGCTTGTGGCCTCACTCGTATAGTAGCGAGTCGGTGAGTATCATAAATTGGTTATGTCAATATATATATATATATATATATATATATATATATATATATATATATATATATATATATATTTACATCGTGACACAAAACAACAGCACAGTTTCAGTTTCCAATTTAATATTTCACTTTCGATTTATACTTAAGTTAGATTTCTTTGATAATTATTTATATGGCAGAACAAAGTTTGTTGGGTCAACTAGGAAAATATGAAAATTGATTTACAATTGGCGATATATTGAGTATATTCGTATGTACCAGAATGAGTAACTCTTCCTTTTTGAAGTCGGTAAAATATAGAGGATGGGAGGGTTTATAAAATAATAATTACGCAAACCAAACACACCAAAATTGTTAGTATACAGATAAATAAATAGCGTCTGAAGAACCGAGATAACCGCCCAAGTTGGCGGCTTAATTGACGCTCTTAAGAAACTTGAAAATATTAATATTTTTCGACCCTTTGAATTAATACGTTTTAGAGATAATTGCTGCTAGTCCTTAAATATGACTTACAAATTAATTAATCTCTCCTAATTAACGTTTGTGACTTAGCCTTTATTTTGTTCTCAATATGTCGGCTAAATAAAATTATAGCAAATTATAATTATTGTACATACACACTATGAAAGTATTTCTGTGTAAGTGGTCATTTTATTTATTTATTATTATTTAAATTATTGTTTATTATTGAAACATTTTCATGTTTTTTTTTTGGAATAATCAATATTTTAAATGACTGAGTGTAAGAGCGTGTTTCTTTTCACGCTGTAACCAGTCTTTACGAGTTCGTATCCGGGTTATTGATCTAAAAATCTGAAACTATTGGTTTTTTTATAATTATTTTTTATTGACCATAAACACTTATATTTTATCCGCATTTCATTTCTGTCTAGCGTAGCTTTATCTAATGCATCAGTTTTAGTGTGTGAAATATTATCATTTGGTGATATGAGTGTGTGTATATGTGTGATGATAAATGATAAATGCGTCTACTGTTACAGAGAAAGTGCATAAAATAAAAAGAGGTCAACACAGTATCCTTTTAGTAAAGACAAATTTGTTTTTTTTATATACATTTCTCGTAATTTATCAGAGTAGCGCTTCGTAAAGTAATAAATGAACTCGAAGAGCAGATTATCCTTAGAAAGGTATTTAATAATTAAGAAGTCAGCTTAAAGTGAGACAAGAATTAATATTCACAGTGCATTTGTAGCAATAAATTGTCGTGATATTTGTTTTTTGATTTTAAATTAATATGTATCTTTTTGTACTAAGTTTTTTTAGAAATAGTGATTCATTTGTTAATGAACTTTAGATTCTTAGAACTTTAGAACGTTAGATTCTTAAATAGAGCCTATTTACCTGTTCAGTATATTATTTCACCTATTATGTAAATAATGTAACAATCATACAGTATTATTAAAATATCATATAAAATATATGTTCAAATTAACTCATAATTAGTACTCGTGGTTCAGAAAACTGCTGGATTACTATGAGTGTACAAGAGATGCTAAATTGTTACAATTTTAAGTATGGAAAATGTAGACTGTGATTTAATTAGTCTTTATGTCATTGTCTCAGTGGCTTATTGGTTAGCATGTATGGCTGCACATCGGGAGGTCTGGGCTTCGAATCCCGAGCCAAGTTTATTTATTAAGTCGGTATGTTAAGAAACTCCCAGTAACAGTCCGGACTTCGAAATTTGGCAGTGTTATACCCTCGTGCTTCGAAGAGCACGTAAAGCCGTAGTCGAAAAAGGTCATAAGGACATCATTACTATTTTGTTACGTCTAGAAAACTATATTTACGAAACCTACTTATATGGAAAGATAAAAAAATACAATAATAATTTAATTTCACTTCACTTAAAAATCAATCGCATTTTATATGCAATCTATTAGAGACTTATTGTTGTAATTTTAAATCTACATATCTTCATATAGATCATCTCAGTTTACTATTGATTTAATTAGAAAAAAATAAATATTATCGTAATCTTATTCGCATTCTTAATAATCTACTATCTCAGGTCAGGTCACTTAAATTTTGATGCATTTAAATATATAATTATTATGTAATATATTCGAATACATGTCGCATAACATATGGTTAAACATTGCATCATCACATGTTATGAAACAAGTGGAGAATGGAATATAACCAAAATTATATTGAATTAGCTAGCTAATAATTTTATATGAATGTAAAAGCGTGTTTTTATCCTACTTTTATGCAGCCATGGTCCAACAGATTGACGTGATTTTTGTTTTTTTTTTGATCTGAGAAGTTTTTAGTGGATGACTATACCTATAAAAAATGTTATACCTAAATATGACGTATCATAGCTCTTTCTATCTCCCCATGCTGGACAAAGGCATCTGTTCTATACAAGGGGGATCAATCCACCACGATGGTAAAGTGCAGGTTGGTGCACCTCACATGTATATCGAAAATTGCTAGGTTCTCGAAGACATGCAAGTTTTCTCACGATTTTTACTGCACCGTAAGATAAGTAGTAATCATGTTGAAATTGATTCGCACATTAAAATATCAGAGGTGCGAGAACCAGGATTTGAACCCGTTTCAACCAGAGTCCCAAGCGAGCGCGTTACCACTGGGTACTGGGGATAATTTTGCTATCTATTAGTAAAATAATAATTAAAATAGGTTCACTAGTTTCAGAGTTTACAAAGACAAACAAATCTCTCGTATTTATAATATTAATTTAAATACATATAAATATGCGAGCTATGTGAATTAAAAAATGATTTTTATATCAGTATAGGTACCGTTTTGATAAAAATAATTGTAATAATTATTAAAAAAAATCTAATTCCTAGGTACTAAAAAGCATGCTGCGCTAGAACCTAAGCAAAAGGAGGACACGTTCCCAGTGTTACATTTTTTTTAATCTTGTCTGTTAATTCTGCTGTATACCTAGATAAATATGTAAAACTACATATATAGATTTACTCCTATAACCTATAAGTAAAATATATTTTCTCTACGACAGTACAGATAAAGACGGTAGTGAGAAATATTTTTTTGTTTTCAATAAATTTATCTTGCATTCAGATGAATTGACACTAAAGCGGAATAAATAACGCAGCTGTAAAACATGAACAATTTAAATATAAAATATTCATGAAATATTTTTCAATGCAAATTGCAATGAAACATTTCTTTTTATGGCAATACTGCATAATCTGTCACTATCAGGGGAAAATCCCGGATAAATTACGCAAGGCCTCACCTTTGTTGCTAACAGGGAAAAATTGTGATTTTCAACCTAAGCGTTATACAACCTTCTTTGAATCGAATAGATTGTGAGCATTTTATACTCTCCTCACAAATTACGCTTTATATTTTATAAAAATTAAAACGTACTTGAATATACGTAAAATACTTTTGGTTTTATTTGTTATATTGTAATCTTAATATCTATTTAATATCTAATATTTTTAGTCTCAGATTTTTTTATACTTTAATAAAATAATTCATGTAATAAAATAATAAATTAACATGACGATAATTCCTGAATATTATTTTATTACAAAAATAAATTATTTTTTTTCATTTATTTATTATACAAGATATTTCCACAGTGAAATTACTAAAAAAATGTTAAAAAATATTAGTAAACTTTAGTCGGTCGTATCGTGACGTATAAAGATATTTATGAGAGGAAACAAATGGCGCCGTCAGCCGCAGTGCGTGCAGCGTCACAGGCTTGAGTCTATCATGTACACTACATGCTGATTTTCCACTTGAGAACACGCTTTCTATAAAATATGTATTTGTGTATCTGAACTATTGTTACAATAAGTTACTCGTTTAGAAAAATCTTTGAATGTTAAGTCAAGTTCATTTAAATTATATAAAAGTAATAAAAATGAAGTGGAAATAACATTTTTATTTAAAAATAAAAAGCTTACAACACAAAAGAAAGTAGATATGTAATTTTACATTTTATATATTTTTATTTTAAAAATTGTTTATTAAATATTTTAACGTTTTATGCTAACGAGTATCGTTAAAACTTTAAGTAAAAGTGCAGGAGCTTATGTTACGGTACTTAGCATTAAAATTTACTATTATGTTATAAACACGAAAGTTTGTGTGTTTCTTCTTTCTCCATACTATAATAGCTCAAAGGGCTACATAATTCGGATAGGAGATACCTTATATCCCGAATAAACTATATGCCAAAATTAGTATAAAATAATTTGCGTCTTACAATTTATTGAACATATTAATATTTGAATTAATGAATCTAGACATGATATTAATATTTTATGAAATAAAATCTTATTAAAACAAACATTATTATCGATACAGAGGCCGAATCAATCAAAATTACCGCAACACAGAAGAGCCACTGGGGGACTATAGTTTTTAGAATTTTTGTCTGTCTGTCTTTCTGTTTGTCTGTCTGTTACCGCATCACAGAAAAACCACTGGAGGGATTTTGATGAAATTTGGTACGGTGATAGCTGGTCATCCAGGTCAACATATAGGATGCTTTTTACCGCGGTAAAATATCTCATTTTTGAGAAAAAACACAAAAACTGCAATGTAAGAGCTAATGCTAGTAAGATATAAATTACATAATCCGGATAAACTACTCATATATCCTACTAAACTAATAAATATTAACGTTCGCGAAAATTATTATGCAATAATTTCACCCTTCATACCTCTTCAAGGAGTCGAATAAATGGAGTATTTTTTTACTTCTGTAAAAATAGGTTCTAAAGAAAAATGTTTAACATTTGGTAAAAGACTTAATGCCCATCAAGCACACCCCAGTGTGCCATGACATAATAATATTGCTTAAAATTTCCTAAGCTACAAAATTGAGATGCTATTTAAAAAGAAAAGTGAAGGGGAGTGAGCACGTAATAGAACTGTCGTCTTTAAGACAACTTAAAGAATCTCAATGTTGAGTTCACTTATCATTATATTAGGTCAAATGCCCAGCAAGTAGAAGAGCCGGCACTACAAATGCATCTGCCTCTTTAAAAAAATACGGCCTTTGAAAACTTGTTTTTTAAGTATTATTTCTATGACATAAATAGAGTTAATTGAAATGAAATTTTGCTGTATTTAACTATTTTATGTAAAACCATGACAATCCCATGAAATTCATTCAGTCGAGCCATTTACGGATAAGGAAGCATGACGTTTAGTCTTAAACTTATAATATAGATTTAAATAGGTAAGATTAAAAATTATACAAAAAGACGAAAAATCGTCTTTAAATTTAATGAATATCTAAATTAATAAAGTGAATTAATGATGATATCAGTATTTTATAAGTATGAATACAAGCGACTCAAAAATAAAGCCAGTAAAATTCAACAAGAGATAATTGGGCGGGCCTGATATTTCAGCTTGATTAATAACATTATAAATCAGTACAGAATCCCGGTCGTAATGTGAAAATAAAAACGGTAATTTAGATTAAACAAGACGATTTTGGGTTTTGTAAAATTAATAATGTATTTTTTAACGCCCCATAAAAGAATGTAACGGAATATGTAGAGAATGATAGCGCCCCATAAAATGTATTTATGATTATAGCGTTTAAGTGCTTATTACACATTTCTAACATAATATTTGATCAAATATGCTCGTAAATTCACGTGAAAGGTCTGTTTATTTGAAACATCATAATTTTAGTCCGAACAAAGGAAAAAACAAATTTTCAAAACACTGTTGTTTCTGCGAACCGTCAAAACTACTATGTGATAATTTAGGTAATATTATTAGTATGGTTTAGAAGATTTTAATATAATTAAAGTTTTTTTATTATAATTTTCCTTTAACATCAAATCATTAATTTGATAAAATTTTATTTAACTATTTCTAGCAATAACAAAGACTTCCTAAAACTTAAAAGTCCAAAATTTTTTGCCTAACCCAAGACTCGAACCCACGGGTTCAACCTACATCCATACATGCGCGATTATTCATGTTTCTAAACAAAGAAAAACTACAAAAAAATTGCGGATGTATTCAATCTTTTTTGTGAAAATTCAAAATGATACAAAAATTTTAAAACAAACAAATTTTCGCGTCTAGCAAACGAGAATTGCAATCAGAGCAACAACGCGTTACAACTTCAAAACGAGAACTTCACACTGAATAAGTAAAAGGGAAAATATTAAAGATCTAACGACACTGCCTTAAAATATTTTTTGAATTAAATTCATGTCAATTATTTTTCAAGAAGATATCTTTCTTAACATTAATTACACGTTTTCATCTCTGTTCTGATTTCGTCTATGTTCCTGAAGAGTTTATCTTTGTGTTTTTATATAAAATTGGTTATTTCTTATAATAAGTGTTTAATGAGCGATGCATTTTTCTTCTGAATACTTTAGTCTTTTAAAATTATATCACTTCATTTGTAAGCTGTTATGTTATACAAATATGCAAAAATTAGAAAAAATGGTTAGGTTATATTTAGTCTATTAAAAATTTTTATATTTATAAATAGTATGTCAGTTCGATTGATAATTTTTTCTGCAAATGTTGCAAGTATTTTACGCTTTATAATTTCTGTACTACTGAGTACGTTACCACTGTGCTGTTTGTAACTACTAGTGGATAAAAACTTAAAAAAAAACGACTTCCAGGCACTAAAATGTAAAAAATAGCTAAAGGGGGGGTTTTCATTTAGAATAGATACTTAATCAGATATATTGTCGAAGTCGGTGCTCTGGCACCAACACAAACAAAAAAAATCCAAATCGGTTCAGGCGTCTTTAAGTAATCGGTGAACATACATAAAAAAAAATCCGACGAATTGAGAACCTCCTCCTTTTTGGAAGTCGGTTAAAAATGAAAAAATGTATCAGGTTATATATAGCTAGGCAAGTGAAAAGCTTGGATTTACATACGGACATACAAATATGCGTTCTAATTAGAGACATGTAATATAAGTTAATAATATCTCAGATTAATTAATGTACATTATTATCAATACAATATCAACATTGCTAGGAATTTATAGACGCTATATATAGTAGATAGTTCACAATTAAAGCCAGCGGTAATGGAGGCGAAACAATTCCAATTTATCACTGTTCGATACGAGTGCGATGCAAAGGTATGTTCTTATTGGGGCTTGATAAATGTTTCTTAGATAACGATTTATATTTAATTAATTAAATTTGCCAAAATTGCTTAAAATTCAGAAGGAGATTTCGGTAAAACATGAATCTGTTAACGTAAAATAATTATAAAAATAACGCTTAAACCAGTTTTATTAAACTTCTACAATAAATTACATATATATTTTTTATATAAAATAAATTAGATTTCCAAAACCACATTTATTTATGAATAGCAATACCACTGAATATACATTTTACACATTAATGTGAAGCTCGAAGGAATAGATGTTATCACATAGTATAAGATGATTATTGATAATATATTATCAAGTAAATATAATCGTAATTTTATTGTCTTCTCCATTCTACGTGACATAGGCGAAGTAATCTGTGTTGAACTGACATGCTTTGAAGCCATTATCAAGAAAATTTATTAATCGCATTTTATTTTACTCTTAATTCTTATATATTTTTATGTAAAAGGTAACTATATACCTATATAGGTAGCAGTTATGCTTCTGCCATTGAATATCATGAAGCTATGACTCAACTCTAACTATAGACTACATATAAACTTAACTTACGCATGTAATTGTACATCTTGGTCTACACCGATTTAAAAGTATTAGTGTTCACCTATTGGTGGTAATGAATGAAAATTTCAGAAAAACATATCTATATGAAGAAAATTTACCTATCTATATAAAAACTCAACTGTTTCTAAATCTTTTGATTGATAACACTAAAGCTCCTTAATAGCTCCTTAATACATCAATCTCAAGCTTAGAAATCATCGAAGTACATTTGATCATTGAAGTAAAATTTTATAATATAATTACAATATTTTTTTCTTTATTGGCCATATAGTTGCGTTAACAGATGCAATCCATTCTGCCAGTGTCACGTTTTGTGAGGAAGACACGAATGACATTGATATTATATTTTTATTTAATGTTAATTTTCAGTGACATATGATGACCCGACTAAGTTGACAGATGAATAGTTTTTTTTTAATATTTTCAATGATTATAATTGTTTATTGCATACAACTTTGCATTTATTTGACTTTATCAGAAACAAAACGACGTCAACAACTTGACAATATATTAAAAAGTGATCGATATTATATACTTTTAATTTATTTAGGACTTTGTAGAAAATATCGGTACTTACATTTAGAAAATACCAATAGGTCACGTTACGACACGTATCGCCGAATTAGGAACACAGCAGAACGCTCTCGTGCTCTGAGCGCCAAGTTTTGCTATTAAAATTAATTACTGAAACGCCCTGTTGTCCGTTTTTGTGGACCGATAGGTGTTATGCTGGTTATGGTTTACTCGTTTGTAGGCATTTGGTTGTAGATTATTACCGTTTATAATAAATAACTTTTAAACAACTTACATCAACGTTATTACAGTTAGCATCTGCCTATTACGTGAAAGATTTTAAAATAAAACTATCTTTTCGAATTATTTCGCAGATTTATTTGGATTTTCTGGTTCCCGAGGTTTCAAATGCTTTACAGCAATCATGGGCGCGGGAGATCTTTATTCTATAAGCCTTTGAGACGTCTAAAACCTTATTCTCTCCTGTGACCATGATGGGCCGCTGTAAAGCATTTGAAACGTCGGGAACCAACAATCGAAACAAATCCGCGGAATAATCTATATATATAATAAAATTGTATCTACGCCGAATCTGTAAATTAAATATTTTTTGGAAAATCTTATTGAAATAGACATTATTATCGATACAGAGGCCGAATCTATAGTTATTAGAATTTTTTTGAACCACTGGAGGGATTTTGATGAAAATTGATATGATGGTAGCTGTTTATCCGGGTCAACATATAGGATTCTTTTTATTGCGGAAATCATCTTTGAGAAATCTACACTAAACATAAAAAGGTAACTAGGAATGAACCCGAGCGGAGCGAGGGTGAGTTACTAGTCTGAAATAAAAGTAATTTTCCTATTCATTATAATAAAACACATTCATTTTTCAAAATAAAAGCGCATAATTTCGGATGATATACTTTTAACTTATGGTGTAGGCAAAATGTTCTTTATTAATACACAAATTCTAGCTTAAGTTACAGTTATCTTTTGAGTACAGCCCACCTTTTTGCTTCGCTTTAACTTTGTAAGAAATAACTATTTCAACATTTCAAATTAATAGATTCCAGAAAGGTAAAGAATTTTACAAATATTCGGCTTAGTTTTACAACGCTCAAATTATTACAATTTTCAAAAGTTAATTAACAAGGCAGTGGTAGCACAGTGGTAACGCGCTCGATTGGGAAACTGAGTGAAGTGGGTTCAAATCTCAGTTCTCGCACGTCTCCTATTTTCACGTGCGAATCATTACCACTTGCCTTAAGGTAAAGGAAAACATCGTGAGGAAAACTGCATGTCTGAGGTAACCTCGCAAATTTTCAAAAGACATTAAAAAAGTTCTTATTACAAAAATGTGATTAGACGAATATTATTTTTTTTTATTACTTACAATACAAATTATTTTTTTATAGGGCCTGAGGGCTACAACATTTTGTATAACCATAGCTTATCTATTTCCCTAAACTTCCCCGAATTCACATCAAAGATTCTAGGCTCTGATTCTGGTTCCAACAGGCTAAACCTTAAAGACCTGGTCTCGCAGACGAGAATGGTAGCACCACGAATATAGTTAGTAGTTGTTCATGCGAAAAAAGGATTACTGCTCATAGTGTATATATTGCATAATTATATATTGCCATGAGTTTTATATTTATATCAAATAACATTTTTCATAATCTCTACATATAATAAAATTGTAACTGAGTCGAACCTGTTCTTTAAATATTTTTTTAGAAAATCTTATTGAAATAGTCATTTATATCAATACAGAGGCCGAATCTATAGTTTTTAGAATTTTTGTCTGTCTGTCCGTCTGTGACCGCATCACGGAAAAGCACTGGAAGGATTTTGATGAACTTTGGTGTAATGATAGCTGGTTATTTGGATCAATCTAAAGATTACTTTTTCTGCGGGAAAATATCTCATCTCTGAGAAATCTATACTAAACATTAAAACAAAAGTAGGGATAAACTCGAGCGGAGCGAGGGTGAGTCGTTAATATTTCTATAAAGATGATTGAGAAGTTACATCGATAATTCAATCCGAACAAAAAATAAACAAAATTCTACCTAAGCTTTTAATGGCATTTGTAAATTTCTATTCAACTTCGCATTTTTTAAATATCTCGTTTGCGAGTTCAATATTAATTTCAAAACTCATCTGAATGTTTCTCCTCTGTGAAACTTAGAACTTTTGTATTTTATTCTACAAGAGATACAGGCTTTATCTTTTGAAAAATCAACTTTTGTTTTACTTGTTACCAGAATTGCTATTTAATTTTATATATTAAATTGTAAAAAAGTATTCGATAAGTCTTTATATTTTCTTAAGTATAATATAATACATCATACATCGAGTTATAGGGTTCCGTAGCATGCGACATTAAATTTATGTTTTGTTTAAGCGTACTAATTTGTTACGTAAAACTAGTATAGTATTATATGATCTGTGGTTAAAAGTAAAATAAAATATTAATCCATCTACAATTTTCATTTTATGGACGACATAAATTAGTTAGAATGATAATATGCAAGACAAATTTAATTTTGCGGAACGCGTGAAACAAAAAACATCCTATATCTCAAAAACTACTAAACATAATATTGTTTTAGTCTCTCCTGTGACCATGATTGCTGTAAAGCATTCGAAACGTCGCGAACCAAAAATCAAAATAAATCCGCGAAAAAATCCAAAAATATAGTTTTACTACGGAAATGAGATGGCATGACATATCTGCCGAATTTGTACAATATAATGCAATTACATAATATAATTTCCGTTTTAGCTATTTGATTACGGAATCCTAAAAAAAGATGTGACACTCAATAAAAGAAAAGTGAAAAAGAAATTATTGTATTTAGTATTTAGATTTACACGAATATTTGGCATATTAATTTTGTTTTATTTTTCCGGGGTTTTATTTTGAGTTTTTGTTTTCGATGTTTCGAATATTTTTCAATCAGCATTTTTTGTCAAAAATTCAAGAAAAAAACTCAAAATAAAAATCTGAAAATATTGTTTCACTTTAAATATAAATAGTACTTTGATATTTGTAGAAAAGCTTTTATACTTTCTTTTAAAATCATTCTGTTGATAAAAACTTAACACAGATATAATTCGAAGAGGATTGATTCTCAGTTCATTTTGAAAAGTAAAAATACTATTTTTGTGCTGAGCATATATACCACAAGAGCTTTCATATGACGTGGGTCTTATCGCTGTTGGACGTGGGTCCAAGGTTCATACACAAGGGTCCTTTGTCCTTTATCTTTGAATTTAAATAATATATAAATTTAAAATAAATTTCGCGTTGTTTAACATATTATTGCATTACCTGGGCCAATGAGCTATTGTTAGCCAATTTCGGAAAAGATATAAAAATTGCGTTTTTTTTCCAGAAAAGACAGGTATTTTATTATTTTGTATAATATGATTATGATGTAGGTACTTAGATAAAGTTAAAAAGCAAAACCTTATCTTAATACAAAATTTGATCCAAATCGTTAGAGCTGTTTCCGAGATATACGACATAAATATATGTATATACATATGTACAAAAATTGCTCATTTAATGTTATAAGATAAGATTTTGTTTTGATGCAAACACCTCGTCGTTAATCATATACTCTGTATTTTGTAAAATTTCGGTATACAATATGTAGATGAAGTTTTTGATTTTATAAATTATAAAACAAACAATTCCTTTCGTTATTTTAATAAACATGCTGACCCGACAAACGTTGCTTCAATAAAATTGCTTGCAATCTTTGAATTTATACAAACATCTTTTATTAAAAAGCAAAATCAGTTTTTTTAGTTTTTGCAATTTAAGCTAAATTAGTTGTTATTCTTGAAGGAGACGCTAACCAACAAACAGCACAAATTTTTTATTAATATAAAGACTAGCGACTCACTCTCGCTCCGCTCGGGTTCGTCCCAGAACGTTTTAACGATTAGTATAGATTTCTCAGAGATGAGATTTTTCCCGCAGTAAAAAGTATCCTATATGTTGACCCAAATATATACCATCCCAAATTTCTTCAAAATCTTTCCAGTGGGTTTTAGTGATGCGTTCCTAGACAGACAAACAGACAGACATAAATTCCAAAAACTATAGATTCGGTCTCTGTATCGATAAAATTACCATTTCAATAAGATTTTCCAAAAAAATATTTAATGTACAGATTCGACTCAGAATTTTATAATATGTATACAACAAACAACTTTATCATTCTATTCAACTTTAACTCATTTCGCTTAATAAAATGCATCTAAATAAAACGAAATGGACAAAACAATAGCAACCTCTATAAAATCCACGGTCCGATTAGCTGATAAGTTACGTCCTATCCCTTATCCCGGTCGAGTCTCGCGCGTCTCGTATCTGGCATTAAGAGCCAATACTTATCTTTTTTCTCTGTAACCATGACGTCAGTGTAATCGAACGGGTACAGAGGTGAATAGCCACGTTGGGATCGTTACGGAATTACAGATCTACAATCATGAAAAATATACTTACTTTTATTGTTTACATTTTGTCTATTCAGTGGATATGTTAGAATATTAGTATTATGATATACTTTTTGATTGTGATATTTGCTTTCATTAACAATATATATTATAAAATAAAGTCCCCCGCCGCGTCTGTCTGTCGTTCTCTCTGTCTGAATGCGATAAGCTTGCGTGAAGCGTATTTTCATACGCTCTTCACCCATAGATGGAGTGATTTGAATAATTCATTATGGTTTTGTGTAAATTGGCTGAAATATGATGATGATAGAAAAATCATGCTGACTTGGAGCTTTATTAGCGTGCGCCGCGTAAATTAATAAAGTTATATGAAAACAATGTACCTATAACAAAATTATTCATCTTAAAAGGATCTTCATATAAAGCTGTAGCAACGCATTGTGCACGTACCTGAGGATGCGCACGAGCGAAACGTAAACGAAGAGTATATATTCCTTAGTGTAAGGAATAATTACAAACTAAGCTACTATATTATAAGTGGTCACTTAACTTCTTTCTTTGACAATGAAAATAAAGTGCGAGTTGTATGTAGGTATGTTAGCATAACAATTTTTTTATTTACTATTTGTATAAGCAACGCTTTGGCCTTCAATACAAAGGCTGTTTTATTTGTATATTTCTTAATATTTCAACTTTTTTTACACATTTTCTTGTTTGCTTATATTTCTTTTATGTACATAATATTTAATTTAAGTATTTACAATTGACCATTTTATATACTTTTTATTACATTACCTACAACTAAAAATGTAATGAAGTCTGTCTAGAAGTCAGTATTAACCTACTCGTCGTTTTGACTTAAAATTTTAAAAGTATCAAGACCAAGTCCAGCCAAGTTCAATCCAAAGAAACTGGAGATGCAGCAAAGTGTCTATATTTTACACGAACCATTTGGAGCCACTTTTCACCTCATAATAACTCAAAATCTATTTAACATAAACTCTTGAAATTTGGTTTATTTATTAAATCCTCTTAGATTGACTAGAATTTCCAATTTCATAAATACAGCTCAAAGAGTTATTGAGATATGATATGACCTAAAAAGTTAAAATTTGGTGTCCAGATGTGTAATCGTGTGCATACAAAGGGGAAAATCCGAAAACAGTATAAATTCAAAATTTGAAAAAAAAAGTTTATATCTTGCGCCTTCCAAAAGATAATAGCAATAGCTTAACACCTAATGCCTTTTGAAATATAATAGCAATAGTAATCATAGTAATTGCAAAAACTTTTTCTTTTTTGGAGAAAAGTTTCCATGATGATTAATAACATTTTCCTATTCCGCCTTATACACTAACGAATAGTTATGAAAAAAAAGATTGAATTTACTTGTTACCTTGGAATTATGAATAATAATAGTTTCTTTACATAAAAGTCATGACATCCCATTAAAAACATAAGTGTAAAAGTGGGAGCCAAGTTCAATGTTAAGAATATGCGTAGTTGTCAACTTTACCGACAAATGAATTGAGATCTAAATGGGTGGCAAGTTCTGTAGATAATCCTGATTTTTTTATAAGAACATACAGCATTCTAAAATAAATTTAAAACACAATTTCTTGTTTTTTCTTTGATGATAAGTGTTTGCTATTTAAAAGTAGAACTTCTTAAATTTGAACAAGTCAAATCTTGAACTTCAATTTATCCTAAGTTATCTACTCTGTGTAAAATATTCATAATAGTCTCAGTGTGAGATAGGTATATATTTATAGGTAGTGGATTTGATTTCTATCTCACACAAGTAGTTTAAGAGTATAAAACAGGTTTGTCTATACCTTAAAATACCTTACAAGCTGCTTTTTGGACATGGAATATTTTGGACTTTGACATGAAACTGAAAATTATATTCTCAGAGTGCGTGAAAATGTATGATGAAAAAGAACGAGAATATATATAAGTAAAATTTGAGCAGTGTAATAAAAAAATCAAAAAACATTGCCTTTACACAAGCTAGCTAACTTTTGACAAATAAAACAACATCATCATTTAATAACAAAGTTTACAATATGGAACCAAATAAAAAATATTCCATCCAGCGTTTCTACAGCTGTTCTCGTTGAAACAGAGCGGGCCATAGGAATAAATTTCACAAATCCGCGCACGGTCTCCCGTGATATACATCGAGACCTAATGCACCAATATGTCGAGGCTTAGTCGCCAGTGTTGGGATACAGTGCGATTAATGCGAGAGTAAAGGTGTATACATAATATTATAAAAAAAATGTATACTGTTATCTATAAATATGAAAATTTATGTGAAAATGTAAAAGTTGTTAAACGTATGTTTCTTAAGAAATAATAATTCATTCCTTTATCTCCTTGCTGCTGGCCTCCCTTCAATGTGAAGTTGCTTAGGTCATAGGCCACCACATTTGAAAAATCCAAGTTATGATTTTTATACGTTTTCCAAAATTAGTTAGGTTCTCTCTGACAGGCAGGTCTTTTCACGATGTTTTAATACACTGTACTAGTAGCAAGTGATAGCCAAATTGGAAATAAGATTAACACATGGAAATGTCAGAGATGCCATTATCATGACTCGGTGTCGGAGACCCGAGGCTTGAATCTTTACTTCAAGAATTTTAAACTTTCATATATAAAAAACAATTACTATTACTATTTAAAATATCGTACCTTTATTCATATACTGAATTAAGTCAAAATTTACGTTTTTCGAGTTTTAAACATAAACCGATATAATTTCGTCAGAAGAATACGTACATACCAACAGCCGTCTCTTAACGATGAAAATGACAGAGTAAGATGACAAGAAGATGACTGTCCTTCTCTTTTCAACCGACTTCAAAAAGGAGGAGGTTCTCAATTCGACTGTATGTTTTTTTTTTTATGTTTGTTACCTCAGAACTCCGTCATTTCTAAACCGATTTGGACAATTTTTGTTTTGTTTGAAAGGGTATACTTCCAGATTGGTCCCATTTAAATTTCAAAAAAAAATACCACCCCTAAGGGTGGAAAAACAACTAATGATGAATTTAACCTACTTCTAATTGTCATATTGACTTGAAACTTTGCAAGTATTTCTATTTCCGTTGATAGTACAGTGGTTCGGTGTTGTTGACCTGATCTGATGGCAAGGCCAGAAGGTGAATAGGTGGAACTCTTCAACGGCTAATAGTAGATACTTTGAGTTTGGGCTTATTTTGTTTGATTTGACAAGCCTAACACGTTAGAATCCTTACTTTTCTACTACTGTCTACACTAAAAAGGGAAAAATAAAAACTTTTTAACAAAAAAATTAAAACCGACTTCAAACAAAAGCACTAAAAAGTAAAAAATAACTGATTGGTAGTTTTCATTTACTATACATACCTAATCAAATATTTTCGAAGTCGGTGTGCTTTGGCTAAGTAATTAGAGCCTACCTATTAAATACATACCTAATCAAATATTTTCGAAATAGGTGCCAGCCCATACAAAGCAAAGCACACCGACTTCGAAAATATTTGATTAGGTATGTATAGTAAATGAAAACTACCAATCAGTTATTTTTTACTTTTTAGTGCTTTTGTTTGAAGTCGGTTTTTATTTTTTTGTTAAAAAGTTTTTATTGATTAACGCGCGCGAACAAGTTAAGTTCCAATTAAGATCTCAAAATTATTTTTAAGAATGTGAAATAAACCACTATAATTTGCTATTTTAGTATCAGGTAAGTATTTTATATGATTTATTGGTATATTATACCAATTTAGTCAAATTGCAATATCTTTTTTATTAATTTTTAGTTTTTGAATCCTTAGTACCTATGCATTCTTGCTTCCTAGACAAAATTATATAAAAAATATTGTTTACAGAAATGATACACAAATACATTTGGCTCTTTCGTCAGTATTTTTTGGCTATATACATAATATTATTTTGTATATTGCCAAAAATATATAATTTCTAAGTCTCCTGCAATAATTTAGTGAAAATAAGTGTAATGTAAGTGTGTGGTGTCATAATAGGGTGATGTCATTAACCTACTTTAAGTTAGTATTTAAGCTATTATATCTTATTATATTAGAGACTTATTAAAGTGTATTCGAACCTAGTGGTTGTCTTATTACAATCCCGCTCCGAACCCTATATGGCGACCCTGCCAGCGCGTGCGCGAGTCCGGTGTCCGGCCGTATATGGCAATGATAAAATAAACACTAAGTGAAATGTAAAGATAAAGACAATAATTATAATTATGGCGTTGTTATATTGCGAAATCCCATCGAAAGTGACTGTGAATTTGTGGCAAAGACTTTGTCAAAAATTAAAAATATGGGCAAGCAGCAATCCAAGGAGCAAGAAATTATAATCGCTCAAAACGGAGCTGGGAACTCTGCCTCCACGGAGCAATTATTGTGGCATGCCACCTCAACATCTTATGCTCTAATCGCAATTTGTGCTCTTCTTTTTGTTGGGGCCGCGATAATCCTGTTCCGATATTATCGGAAATGCCATGGCGAATGGATCCAGCGTGGGATAGAGGCTTATGACTTGAGAAGGTCTATGAGCACGCTGCGGCGACGAGAACGTGGGTCTGCTGCTACAGGGAATTCACCAGTGTGAGTGTGTGTGCGTGATGATTCTTAAAAATGCGTAAAGAATATTATGTGGTTATTGAGTGTTAGTGTAATCCTAGTTTAACATATTAATTATGTATTAATCTGTAATCATTCTAATATAAGTGTAAACCTATGTAACCGTATTAAAAAAAATGTATTATGTATCCTTAGGTTATGGCAAATGAAATTAGACATAGATGACCTTCTACATCTAGTGTAAGAGACAAAAAGAGGGCCGAAGCAAAATTTTTATATGATAATTTTTGGTTATTAAGTAAGTCGATTATAAAGCAAGTAGAAACTAAGGAAATAAAAAGTTCGGAGAGTCAAAAGCTTTGTGAAATATTCGATACAATTAAATCGATTTATTCGAAAATACTTCAACTTTGTTCTGAAAACATAGGTAGGTATCATAGTACAACAATCATGGAGAAGTTTGAGTTAAAAACTGCAGTTTCTCTGTTGCCAGTTATGACGGGTGATGAGAATGTCACTAAACAGTTAATTTCTAATATAGAAATGTATGAGTCAATGATTGATGATGATAGCAAAAAGCTACTGATACAGTTTGTTTTAAAATCTAGATTGTCAGAAAGCGCCAAGCTGCGCATGTGCTCTAATTATTTATCTGTTTCAGACTTAATCAAGGATATGCGAGATATATTGTTGCCTAAAAAATCTGACACAGCGATACAGTCTCAGCTACAATATATTCGACAGGATAACACAAGTATTCAAGAGTTCGGTAAGCAAATCGAAAAATTATTTGTTGATTTGACAGTTTCTCAGGCCAACGGTAACTCTAGCTCTTATGAAATTTTAAAGCCAATAAACGAGCGTATTGCGATAAAGAGATTTGCCGATGGCCTGCGGAATAGTCGTCTTAGTACGATCATAGCGGCTAGAAACTATAGCTCGCTAAAAGACGCTATTCAAGGTGCGTTGGATGAGACCTTATCGAGCGGAAGGGAAGAGCGAATGATGAATTTTCATCATAACAGAGGTAGGTCTAGTTTTCATAACTCTTTTTATAACCGTAACCAACCAGCAGGGTTTCATAAAAATGGTTATAGAGGGAATTCTAGAGGGATGCCCACTCCTCGGATTTTAAATAATCGTGGTCATGGTTATAGTTCTAGTAATCGTGGTAATGGTCGTAATTTCGCTTCTCGCGGACAAAATAATTATCACGGTTCTAGCGGTTTTCGTGGCCAAGCATGGGTTCGTAGTCAGGCGCGACGGAATCAGATAAACTTTGCTGAAATGAATATTAGAGATAATTCAAAACAACAGTCTGAGGTCCAAGACAATAGTAACAGGGACAAAAATTGGTTTTTTCGTGCATGATCATTTTTATTGCGAAAATATTAATTCGGTTCATATAAATGTTTTTAATGAGTCTTGTAGTTGGCTAATTGACACCGGTGCCTCACTGTCGGTAATAAGACACGAGTTATTACATAAATGGGATGTTCCTTTCCATATAGAGCGCATTAAAATAAACGGTATTGGAGGACATATATTTTGCGATGGTTTTGTTTGTTTAGAATTAAACTATAATAACTTCTATTTTAAACACAAATTTTATGTTTTGAAAAATTTTTCATGTAGAACAGATGGTATATTAGGACAAGATTTTTTAAGTAAATTTAATTCTATATTAGATTTTGAACGAAATATTTTAACGCTTCAACAAGGTTCATCTATTGAAATACCTTTACAAATGGGTAAACTTGGCTGTAATAATTATATAAAAATTCCGCCAAGGTGTGAATTTACTTATTTTATGCGAACCGACTTAAAAAAATGAGTATGTAGTTATGCCTAAGCAATTGAGTGATGGAGTATTTTTAGCATCTGTTTTGGTTAGCCCTATTTGTGGTAAAATTCCACAGAAAATTTTAAATACTAGAGAAGAAGAAGTAAAACTAAGTTACTTCGTTCTTGAGGTAGTTAGTCTTAGTGATTATTCCTTGTGTTCATTTGAAAAAAGTAACGTGAATGCTGAACGTGTGAAAAAGTTATTTTCTATTTTGAATCTTAAAGATCTTACCAAAGAAGAACAAATTTCTATCGAAAATATATGTGCTAAATACTCCGATATTTTTTTATTGCCAGGAGATAAATTAGGAGTTACAAATTTATACCAGCAATCAATACATTTAAAAGATAATGCTATTCCTACGTACACAAAGCCTTATAGATTACCAAAAAGTCAAAAACATGAAATCGATAGGCAAATTCAACAAATGTTAGATAACGATATTATAGAGGAAAGTAGAAGCGAATGGTCTAGTCCAGTTCTTCTCGTTCCGAAGAAAAGTGATAGTAATGGAAACAAAAAATGGAGGATTGTAATTGACTATAGGAAATTGAACGATAGGTTGAAAGATGATAAGTTTCCATTGCCTAACATAACAGAGATACTTGACTCTTTATCAGGTGCTATTTATTTTACACATTTAGATCTCAGTCAAAGTTATTATCAATTAGAGTTATGCCCAGACAGTAGAAAGTATACTGCATTTACTGCCGACAGGCAATACCAAATGAAACGACTTCCAATGGGTCTTAAAATTAGCCCAGGTGCTTTTAGTCGAATGATGACAGTAGCAATGTCTGGTTTACAATATGAAAAATGTCTTATTTATCTCGATGACGTTATATGTTTTGGGAGGAGTCTAAATTCCCATAATAATAATTTAATTGACATTTTTGAGAGATTTCGGAAAGTCAATTTAAAACTAAATCCCGAAAAATGTAAATTTTTAACTAAGCAACTGTTATATTTAGGCCATGTAGTATCTTCTAAAGGTATCTTACCTGATCCAGAAAAAACCAGAGTATTGCAATGTTATCAAACTCCGAAGAATGTCGATGAAGTTAGACGGTTTGTAGCTTTCGCAAATTATTATCGTAAATTTATCCCGAATTTTGCTAATATAACTATACCATTGAACAAACTTTGTAGGAAAGGTGCTAGTTTTGTGTGGAGTACCGAATGCAAAAATTCATTTAATAAACTTAAGCAATCCCTTATCAATCCACCCATTTTACAATATCCGAATTTTGCTGAAGAAAACGAATTTATATTGCGCACAGATGCTTCCGGATTAGCTATAGGCTCGGTATTATGTAATAAAAATGATTTACCAATAGCATATGCGAGTCGTTCTTTAAATAAAGCCGAGGTAAACTATCCAACAATAGAAAAAGAGCTTTTATCTATTGTTTGGTCTGTGAAATATTTCCGACCTTATTTATTTGGCAAGAAATTTACAATCAAAACGGATCACAAGCCTTTAATCTATTTATTTAGTATTAATAACCCTTCCAGTAGACTGTTAAAATTTCGATTAACCTTAGATGAGTATGATTACGTAATAGAATATGTTAAAGGTGTGAGTAATGTGGCTGCAGACGCATTATCGCGCATTATTTTAACATCTGATGAGTTAAAAAACATGAATACGGAATATTTGAATGTAATGACACGGTGGATGGCGAACAAACTATACGATAAACCAAATGATACGAGTACTTTGGTTGACAAGAGTGTCGAAGACAATTGGTCTGATCAACCGAGAGTCGTTGAGATTCTTGAAAAGCCAAAACATTGCACTGAACTAATTATTTCATCTTATAAACTAGGGAAAAATGTGAAATACGTGCACTTTAACGATTTCGTATACGTACCTAACAAGGATAAGATTTTTATAGACCCATTTTCTCGATCATGTTCGACGCGAGACGTCTTCGTGAGAGATTTGGATGCTATTTGCAAAAAGCTAGCGATCGATGAAATTTATGTAATAAAAAATAACGAAAGTAAAAAGTATATAGAATGGTTAACCAAAAGTTATAAAACTAATAATAACCGGGAAAGTCCCCGTATTTATATTATAAAAAATGTAATAATCATAGAAAACGATGACGACAAAAAAGTTATTCTTAATGATTTTCATTTACTTCCTACAAGTGGACACGCGGGCATACGTCGTATGCTCAATAATATTAAAAAATATTACTTTTGGCCAAAAATGGTAGAAGATATAACGGAATATGTAAAAAAGTGTAGCAAATGTCAAAAACAGAAACATTCGTTGCACACTAAACAACCAATGGTTATTACTACGACTGCGCAGTCTGCCTTTGATAAGGTTTTCTTAGATATAGTTGGGCCCTTAGATAAGGATTACTATAATTACTCATATATACTCACTCTTCAGTGTGAATTAAGTAAGTATATTGAAGCATTCCCATTAGTAAGTAAGGATAGTGTAAGTGTAGCGCGAGCCTTCGTAGATAACTTCATTCTAAGGTATGGTATACCACGGGAGATCGCCACCGATAAAGTATCGGAATTTATCTCTAATACAATGTCTGAGGTATGTAAATTACTTAATATAAAACAAACTATGTCATGCGCATATCATCATGAATCTATTGGTTCACTTGAGAACTCACATAAATGTCTTAATGCATATTTGAGAATCCAAACTGACAACAATTCTAGAGATTGGAGTTATTGGCTACCATATTGGTGTTTTTCGTACAATACTTCTGTACATTCAGCAACTAAGTTTACGCCGTACGAACTTGTTTTCGGTAAACCATGTAATATACCTTCTAATTTAAGAAATCATACAATTGAACCATTATATAACTTTGAAAATTATCCACTAGAATTAAAATTTAGACTTCAAAAAGCACATGCTGATGCAAGAAAAAATTTAATTTTATCTAAAGAAAAAAGGAAAAATAGATATGATGAATATTTAAAACCTGTGATGTATAATAAAAATGATATGTTATTAGTAAAAAACGAAGTAGGAAATAAATTCAGTGATGTGTACTCTGGTCCTTATAAAGTTTTAAAGGATATGGAACCTAATGTTAAAATTTTACGTAATAATAAGGAAGAAATTATACATAAGAATAGGACGAAATTGTATGTAGAGTAAAAAAAAAACAAACAATGTATTTCTTTTTTTTTCGTTTTGATGGGGCGTGTGGTGTCATAATAGGGTGATGTCATTAACCTACTTTAAGTTAGTATTTAAGCTATTATATCTTATTATATTAGAGACTTATTAAAGTGTATTCGAACCTAGTGGTTGTCTTATTACAATCCCGCTCCGAACCCTATAAGTGAAAATTGATTTAAAACTTAGACACAACTCAATTGTTTACGATAACAGTTATCCATAGAGTTTGTGAAGTAATCAAAGTAAATATTATTACTCTAACTGGATTCGCCAATCAATTTGAATTTCAAATTTTGATTCATAATTTGATTAAAATCTTCGTTTTAATAGTTACTTAAATACATTCAATCATTTTTATGAAGAATTTTATAAAGAATAGTTTCTTTTTTTAGAGAATTAGAATTGTTTATATGAATAATTTTGTGAAAACTAGATGTAACTTATTTAACTTTATAAAGGATAGTGATTTACAAGTTACGGATTATTTTATTTACTAGTATAACACATTAGGTAGTATTATTAGGTATAATTGCTATTTTCTTGTTTTGACATATATTTTAGTGGTGAGTTTTATCTCATCACTCAAAACAACAAAATATTTTTTTATTTTCTTTTATTATTTTTTTATTTTTATTGGGGAAACAAACAGTGTTTACAAATGCTTATAAATGTTTATACAATAGCTTACATAAATGGTACATAGACCAATAAAGTTTCCACTGATACGTGAATCATATCGAGCGGTGAAGTTGATAGTTGCTAAAAAAAATGTTACAAAAATATTAACTTAACAAAAACAAAAAAAAATACAAAAAATATCTAAAACTAAATGACATAACAAAACATTATAAAATTAATCTACAAAGAATACCTGCTAAATAATATGAGACATTTTTTTATGTATAAGAATGTGCACAGATACACGAAATATTGACTAATAATAAAATAACTGAACATAATTTCAGAGCGATCGGAGAAAGATCTGGGCGTGGATACGAGGTCTTAAGATGCCCGCCGAGGAGGTGTAATGCCGCTCATAACGAAACTAACTTTCGACCCAGAGGTACTACAAAAATTAAAAAAAAAAACCAGACAACATAATGTTCGACGTTTAAGAAACGTATTTTTTTTTCAAAATGGTAGCCCAAAAAAGAAAATTATTTTTCGAATCTCTTACGAAAATAATAATAACATGATAAACTAACATATTTTCGTAATATAATACTATTTCGTAATTATTTTTAACCAAAAACTCGCTTTTTTGATTATGTAGGATTTTGTGGATTTACTTTAACTTATAATATAATTATTGTAAACCTATGCTACACGCAATTCATTCTAATTAGCGAAAGTTCGCAAAGAGTCAGAAAGTCCGCGAGTAACTAACTCCCATCTCAGAATGCAAATTAGCTGAGAAAGTCAGCATTTGCTCTTTTTTGATTTTAGTGCCAGTATCTACATTTATAATAGAATTAGCTATAGCTCCCATACAGACACTTTAAATAATCATAATACTAAGTATACTACTATATCAACGTTTAAATATATTAGATATTAACTTTTAAAGTAAAAATTTAAGAAACCTTCATTCAATAACCTATTTGTTGAGGCCATCTCCATGAGCCTAAAAACCATATGTTATCTGCAGTATTTTAGTAGTGTTGAGTATCTTGCAGATTCCAGATCACGCTACAGCATCTGGCCTAAGTTATCATACTATAGTAATGTGATTAAAGTAACGGTATACCAAGTTTCGAACCGATTAGATCTGTAGATGTTGTTCATATCCTTTTACTGTCTAAACAGCTGATAGCTAGCAAACGGCTGAACAGTTTTTTTTTTAATTTACAGCTAAGAACACTTTCGATCAAGTCACCTTTTAAACAAAGAAAAATAATAAATGAAAATTGATTTATTTATTTTCGTTTTGATGCTAGGATGCCACAAACAGATAGATAGCATAAACCTATAACTCCACTCTTTTTGCATCGAAGGTAAAAATAATAAGCTTTCCTAATAATATTATTTTAATTTTAGGATAAAATATAATTTTCAGTCACCGCGTTCTGTGCCCACATAGCGTGAAACTAATTTGATTTTTAAAACTTCAAAAACGCGCTAGTTCTGAGTAAAATGTCCCTACAAAATAAATTCACTGTTCACACTGTACCAGGGCGGTATATTAAATAAACTAGGAGAAATAATTTGTTTTGGCTACTTTATTAACGTTGTAATGCAGCGTGTATTTCGTGCAACGTGGTCCACATCGTGTTTTAACTTCTAATGGTGGCCTGCATTCACTAATGGCGCGTTATAGCGAATTTTATCATATTTAGGAGGACTGTTAGGATCATGTCAGCCTATTATATCGTTTTGGCGAGTAATTTCGATGTTCAGCTAATTTTGCATGAATTTCATGCCAGTATCATTATTTTGCCTATAATATGTACAATATTTAATTAGTACGCCTCAAAAATATAATGCCTAACATGACATTATATAATTTGTGATTTTCAAGAAAGAGTATAATAAGTTACTAGTGATTTACCCTGGGTTTGCTTGATAGTGTCCCTAGGTGCCTAACAGTAACCTATGCTTACTTTAGCTGATAGTCTATTTGTTTACAAAAATTTCATCCAAATTGTACAGCTTGAAGTAGTTAATATATTTATAGGTAATAATATGATCAAGATATATATGTATATGGTCCCTATATAAATAAATTAATGAATTAAATTGATGATTCAAAAGTGATATCAATAATTTGTTAAATAAACAAACAAAAGAACAGTTTATTTTGGAATAAACTAATTGTATAAGAAGGTATCATAAATATTATATGTGTTATTGAGTTTGGGAGTTTCTTACGTAACAGGCAGTCAGAGTCTAGCAGACGTGACAGATCGAGACTGAATATTTCATAGGGGTAAACACCAAACACGTAACATGTAAGCTAATTCCTGTAGTAAATTTGCTTTACTGGTAACAAAGTGTATACTTCTTGCACGTTTATATTTAAGAAAAACTTATTATGCTAATCCATATTTCCATACTTAATATTATAAATGTGAAAGTGTGTTTGTTTGTTTGTCATTCTTTCACGTCGAAATGAAGTGACGGATTGACGTGATTTTTTGTGTGGAAATAGTTGGAGGGCTGGAGAGTAACATAGACTACTTACTGTTTACCGCGGGAGATTATCTAATTCCCACGGGAAAACACGTAATAATACAATTAAAAAATATTTATGATCAGAATTACTTGAAACTTGGTATTAATGCTCTTCAATAAAATTAAATAATTATGTGTTTTAGCATTTTTCGAAATGCTATAAGGGGGTAAAATAGAGGATGAAAGTTTGTACGAAACTACCTAAACTACACTAAACTAAACTACATTTTAGAGATTTTTTTGTAATTTTAGCGCGAGCGAAGCCGCGGGTCTGCTAGTATTATATAATATGTAAAAGTAAGTGAACGTGTTAATTTTTTGACGCTTTAACGGCTCAATGAATTTAGATGAAAAATTGCGACCTTGCGAATCAGCCGCGTACAAAAATTTATCAACCATATATCGATGAATTAATATTTATATATTTACTAGGAAACTGTTGACTCAACCTAACTTAGACTATACGCACTGCGCAATGCGCATTCATCCATACTTTGTATTATACTAATAACCCATGTGAGTAATTTTGACTACACATATTTCTCATGGGAATTTTCGTAACTAAAATCATTCTATATCACTAGAGCTATAATCTATCAACACTTGTATTCAGTAACAAGCTGATCTGTTCTTTCAATACTATGTATGAAGAAAATCAAAAAGCACTTTCGCATTTATAATACTATTAAGAATTATTGGAGTCATGCTCAACAGAAAATAGATCCTTTACTAAAGTTAGTTTTTAGTTAGGTTTTTACTTTATTAAAGATTATTATACTATTATTAGATTTTTAAAGATTTTACTTAGTTTTTTTTAAAGATATATAGAATACAAGGGTCATATTTATAATAATTAAATGGCTCTTTTCGCCCATAGACTAATACTGTTTTTTTCTAAGAACTGTCTCACAAAGATATTTCTTACAATTTTATTTCACTTGAACTATGACCTTAAGATTAAGGTAATGAATTACCTTAGAAGAAATTAATTTGAATGTCAACACGTTATATAATTTATAAAAAATTGGCAAATAAAACTTGTTGGAAGCAGGTAGAAATGAGATCTTCGAAAACAGTAAAATACATATTTGGCAGCCTTTTGTATTTGTTTGTCTTCGGAAATTGGATATTTGTAGGTAAGAAAATATTTTCGTGTTAGTCTACCGCAGTGTTATATGATTGATGCCTTAGTTTCGTATTACGTCGAATGTATGCTCTGAGAACTTTATTATCTTAGAACATACTAGCGACTCAACCTCGCTTCGCTCGGATACGTCCCTGGATACGTTTTTAGGCTTAGATATATTTCTCAGCCACATTTTCCTGCAGTAAAAATGCCAGATGTGATCCGGATAACCAACTATTATCATACGAAATTTCATCAAAATTTGTCTAGTGGTTTTCTCGTGATGCGTTCCCGGACAGACAGACAGATAAAAATTCTCAAAAGTTTAGATTCGGCGTCTGTATTAATAATAATGACTATTTCAATAAGATTTTTCAAAAAATATTTAATGTACAGACTCGACTCAGAATTTTATTATATTATTTATAATAGATATGCAGACAGTACGTTGTCTATACATGCATAATACAAGATTACGACACAATATAAAATTTATAGTTCGCTTTTTTATATTAATCATATTGAGTTATACAATATGTACAAACTTAAAGTTAGGTTAAAAAATATCCATATGCCAAGTCTATATAAAAATAGGCAAAGAAAAAACGGTTCAGTATCTTTTTCTCCTTTTTTTATCAACCGATTTTCTTTTTCGTAGTGTAGAAGCTATTGACGAGCTGTAATGTTATCAATAAAAAATGATTAACTATGTTCGAATTTCGACCACTGCGTAAACTAGTAATAATAAATATATTAGAATAAATCATAAATTTGCTACTTTAAAATACAGTAGATATTTTTATTTAAACAAATAAATTAATATTAAAACAAGCTTTTACTCGTATATCATATAATTTGTGTAATCTAATATAATGGGTTTAATCTATACATATAATAAAATTGTAAATAAGTCAAATCTGTACATTAAATATTTTTTGGAAAATCTAATTGAAATAGACATTATTATTGATAGAGAGTCCGAATCTATAGTTTTTAGAATTTTTGTCTGTCTGTCTGTCTGTCTGTCTGTTACCGCATCACGAGAAAACCACTGGACAAAGTTTGATGAAATTTGGTATGATGATAGCTGGTTATCCGGGTCAACATATAGGATACTTTTTACAGCGGGAAAATATCTTATTTCTGAGAAAAAATACAAAAACTGTATTATAAGAGTATACTCATTTGTAAAACCTAAGAATTTTGTTTTTAGTCATCTGAACGCGGGCGGGCAATGCTAGTTTAATTTAAATTTTTATTTTTTAGGTATTTATTCGTATTGTTCTCAGCAAATCCTTTCATTTGATATCCACAACATGGGGCTGTATAAAACATGGTCCGCCATCGTTGATCCGCCATGTTGGACTTAGAATGACGTAACTTATCTAACCATGAATTGTCATCTAAACTTAACTTGTATGTTAATAGTTGAAGATAACAGCTTTAAAATTCAGTTGCAAGATTTGACCTGAACAAATATTGCAAGTTAAATAAAAGCTTGTAAAATGACTGAAAAGATTGACAATTCTCATCATATTTCACAGTTTACCTTATAAGTGTATTATTCATTAGCATCAAATACTCTCCGAATGCACATTAGGAGGCACATCTGTAAGAGAACGATAGTGTGAAATAGCAAATTGTTCAAACTTGTGCAATTGAAACTCTGATATTATAATCTGGGTTGCACTTGTGGCTGTTTTTGCCGCTTCCCGACCATTAAGCGTTTATATCTCCGCAAAACAGACGGCGGCTTCTGCGTACAAGAAACATTGATTTCATATCTTATGTACACTATGCCTTAGGTGTTTAAAATAGAGTGTATAATATACATAATTCAGATATTTTTATTACAAATTATTGGACTAAGACACAATAATGAAAATTATTTCATATAAATATATTTCATTGTAATATTTTGGTCGATTGCTGCTGTCTCCTCAAGAGACGCTTTGAACTACTATACATAATACACGGTATAGTAAAAAAAAATTAAACTAAAGCATATCGAATCGCAAAAGGAAAAAAAACATCTTCTCACTTTATAATAAAACTGGGGCAGCACCTATTCAATCGCCCGATAAACTACTAAAAGAAACACGAAAAACATAGGAAAGATGGCCCAATATTGTGGTTCCGCACAATCGTAAGGCAACACACATGACGATCGTAAAAAATGTGAATAGCATATTGAAATATTTCTCGCTACCCTTCCCTTCCAATTTTCTTTTTTGGCCTTTCTAACGTTAAATAAATCTGACTTGGACCGTTATTGTTTCGATTTGTGTGTTTATGACAGCGTAAGTGTACAACTTTGCCCTACCGCGATAGTTTTTATCTATACATGTAATAAAAAGAATTGTGTTGATATTGCATATTGTTTGATGAAAAAACAAGTGTGAATTGCTTGATGGAGGTTAGGAACCAAAACAATACTTCAAAATTATTAGTGATTTTCGTTACTTTTATATTTTTATTTATATACTAGCGACCTACCCTCGCTCCGCTCGGGTTTGTCAGGTAGGTACGTTTTACCTCTTAACGGTTAGTATAGATTTCTCAGGGATGAGATTTTTCCCCACAGTAAAAAATATTCTATAAGTTGACCTGGATAACCAGCTATCACCGTGCTAAATTTCATCAAAACTGCCCAGTAGTTTTCTCGTGATAGGTTCCCATACATACAGATAGACTGACAGAGAAGAATTCAAAAAACTATAACATTTTCCAAAAAATATTTAATGTACAGATTTGACTCAGAATTTTATTATATGTATAGATTAAATGCTAAGCTATTATTCACCTTAAAATATATTCAACTATAGATCAACAGATGAGTATATCAAAATAGAACTTGTACTTACCATATTTTATGGTAGTTACTATCTTATAGAGAAAGTAAAGATTGAGTTATTACATAAGATCGTATTTTATAATAATACTCTAAATTAGTAATAAACATAGAACATAACATTTATTTTTATATAAAAGATAATAAAATCAATGAATAAACCGATTTACGTGGCAAGTAAAAATCCCGTTAAAGTTCGCGGGCGAAGTGAAACGATAAATGGCAATGTTTAAGAGAGAATGGGTGATTTTGGTGACGCGATGCCATAAAATTATTTAAACGATCTGTACTAAAAACAATACGATGCCATTAAGTGTTCTTAATTGTAAATCTATAGGGTAAAGAAAAAGCTAATAAATGAACGCTTCCGAATCTTTTTGTCTTTTGTTATTTATGATGGCGTCGGATTCGAAATAAATTATATTTTATAATTGAAGGAATGTATGTATAATATACTATAGATCTAATATTGTGATTTTTTAAGCTATTGCATAGCTTCTATCGCGGGCCTTGAGCGTGGGGACCGAATCCAGAAATTCCGTAACGAAAAAAACCTGACACCTCCCACTCCGACCGGCACAGCGGTGATACTTTTTAGTTTTTCCATCTATCGATAAATACCAGAACTTTTAATGACTTTTTGAAATATCACGCTTGTCTCTTTAGTTCAGCAACCCGCCTTTAGGTGGCATTGGTTGTATTGGAAAACTACCGTAATCAGCTGTTTGTGAGAAAGTATATAGGTGTATAGGTATTTATCATCTATGTACAACAGTGAATATCTGTACTCGTATAATTTGTGTACAAAGTGATTTAAATATGAATAAACAAAGTGCATTTATTAATGAAGAAAGTCAAGGAAAAAAAATTACTGCATTAATAAAATAAATAAATAATTATAATTGCATAAGTTGATAAAAAATGCTATGCAATAGCTTTACCGCGGCAGTCTCCGAATGCCACATTTAATTTTTTTTCTTTTATTGAATCATTATATTTTGTACCTACTATATGTAATTGTTTCAAACAAAGCAAAATTATGTTCACAGTAGATTTTTATTAATTCAAATTATTTTCAATTAATTTCTCACACAATGCCTAATTTTAATATATTAAACATATAAACAAATGTATTCCACAGAAACCGTACATATTTTCGAGATAAAAACCGATATGCTATTCCAGACTATAGTCTATCCCTGTGTAAAATTTCATCCATATCTGTTCAACTGTTCTGGCGTGATTGAGTAACAAACCTCCAAGCATCCATCTAAATTTTCACATTTATAATATTAGTAAGATGAAGTAATCAAATGCGGGACTCTATCGTAGTAAGCACAGTCAAACGTCGCATTGCGTCAAGATAAATAACATATTTTCTTGATTTATTATTTGTTTATATCATAATATAAAATATTCTTATAGTTTAAACATCTGTGAAGTATATTGTAGTTCAATCTTTGGGGAATCAAAAATAAATACATATATATTCTACGCCATATCCTTCAACTTAACTAGGTATACTAGAAATATTGCAAACAATGTGTAATTTCTAAAATATATCTACACTTCTACACTATATTATCTTTATATATATAATTCTTCTGTGAGTGTGTATGTCACTGAACTTCTCTCAAACGACTGGACCGATTTTGATGAAATTTTTTGTGTGTGTTCAAGGGGATCTGGGAATGGTTAAGAACCACAATTTGAATAATAATTTTCATCAAAAAATTATTAAAAAAAGTTTGAAATTTTCAAATTAAAGACGTGTAGACAGGACAACGTCTGTCGGGTCCGCTAGTAATATTATAAAGAGGAAAGATTTGTATTTTTGTATGTTTGTAACGAATAAGCTTAAAAAACTACTTGATCGATTTAGATGATATTTGGTTAAAAGGTAGTTTGATACTCTGGAAAGGACATCGAATATTTTTTATTTCGGAAATCATCCCTTACAGGGGTGGAAATGGGGATGAAAGTTTGTATGGAGAATCAAACTAGGGACGAACCCGAGCGAAGCGAGGGTGAGTTGCTAGTACATTATATACTACATACCTATTACCTAATACATAAATACTGTTTATATTATATTTAATTGTTTAAATTACCTTATGCAAAAAAATTGTATGTTGTTTGTTTTTATTTTTAAACAATATCCACAAAATTTTGTTAAGAATCTATTAGTAATAAAACTAATCTAATTAAAAACTATCCATCCAGGGCTAAACCGAGACAAGCGTTAGAAAAAACGAACACGTCCAGTCACTTTATAAATGAACTGTGGCCAATTTAACTCTTCCACAACCCTGCTTTCATAAAACGAAACGTCTAACTCCAAAAGCAATTATAAAAAACATCAATCAAACCATATCATATATGAAATTTTAATGTAACATTAAAATTTAAATTTTCGATCACATCATGTGTTGTTTATGTTTATATTCTAAAATGCAATTTGCGCCGTTGTGGAGCAAAGTCCATTAGAATTTATGATACATGGGCCAGACAGTAATTAAAAGAGCCCACAGAGGAATAACATGAATTGCTGCGAAGTTATCGTATTAAGTCTGTATTCAGCGGGCTGAGTGACCAGTATTATGTTCTATTTAATTAAATCTTATAACATAGTTCAGATCTAATGCCTCTATGTAAAACTAAGATATAGGTGGAATATTATTTTCTTATATATATTATCTTTATTATAGGTATTTACGTAAAATGTAGCAAAGTAAATAGGTTGTGATGAACAGAATTTATGACTATCGCAATGTATATGACATGGTAATCCCAATAACAAAATAATAGTGTGAGAAAATCCATTTTTTGTATAATATTTTTGACTGACTTCATAAATTTAAGAACACAATTCGTATTTAATTTTAGTTTATGTCATATTATGTACGCAAATTGTGACCTAATTTTTATAATTGTAAGTATAAGACGGAGTCCGCCGACAAAAATCAAAGTCAAAAATAGTAGCGTGATTTTGCAATTTATGTGCTACTATTCTCAATTTTTCCATACAGCCTACTTTCGTTTTCTTTCTTTAAATGATAATGGATTTTTATATAGGCATTAGTCGTTAATATACAATTTTTGAGAAGTAAATATAAATAATAATTATTATAAATAATACTATATCCTTTTCTATTTTTATCTTTATATCTCTTTCCCTAAAGATAGAGTATAATATTAGCTTTTTTTTCTTTATTATAGTCAAATTCGTTAGTTATTTTTATTTATTACCATTTATCTAGGTACTAACACAGTGATCAAGAATATTCTATTAATATTTGTAAACTGTTTTAAAACATTATCTATACATATAATAAAATTGTAACTAAGCCGAATCTGTACATTCAATATTTTTTGGAAAATCTTATTGAAATATTCATGATTATCGATACAGAGGCCGAATCTAAAGTTTTTAAAATTTTTGTTTGTCTGTCTGTTACCGCATCACGAGAAATCAGATTTTGATGAAATTTATTACGGTGATAGCTGGTTGTGCGGGTCAATATATAGGATACATTTTACTGCGGGAAAATATCTCATCTTTGAGAAATCTATACTAAACCTTAAAACGTAAGTAGAGACGAACCCGAGCGGAGCGAGAGTTAGTCGCTATACATATATATAATTTTAAAACATTGTTAGGCTTCATGTTTAGTTCTAAGATACTCTGTCTATATTATTCCTTAGTCTTGCTGTATAAGTTACCCTAAGGGTAGTTCCATATAAATTTCAAGAAAAAAGTCATCCCTAAGTGCATAATTATTAGTCTCAAAGTAGTTTTCTTAATCACTGTACGTTATTTTGTTAAGAAGCAATTTATAAAGCTGTATTACATAACTTTTTTATGGAAGAAAAGGAAAATGGTTTATAATTTGTCTTTTTTTTTACTTTTAGTGAAATTATTATATTAGTTTATCACTCTTGCTATCTGTGATATAACAACATTTATTTATTATTTATAATATTATAAGCGTGAAAGTATCTATGTGTTACCTTTTCACGTTTAAACCACTGAACAGATTTCGATAAATTTTGCAAAGACATAAATTGCCTCCTGGAGACGGACATGTGTTCTTTTACCATGGGAAGAAAGCCGCGGGTAAAAACTAGCTAGAAAAAATATAAATTCTCAATGCCTTTAGAAAACCGGCCTACATCTATTGCTATTTACGACAACGTTCTAATTTGTTACATCCTTGAGTCCAGTGAGGACTTTTAGCAACAGTCGTTAAGACTCGGCTGAGGCCGAATTAAAGGTTTTATTGCCATCCGAGGCTATACTTTTAAATAGCAAAGGGCCAATGAGCTATCTGAACTGCCCATATTTTGTTAGTAACTGGCATACACTATTGAGCAAAACAGTGGAATTACACGTTATCGTCATGGGAATCGATGCGTGGACCTCTATAAATACAGCTTTAATTCAGCTAAGCGTATGTCAGCTATTTCAGGGTTACCAGTATTTAGATTTTATAATCACTAAATATTATTTATATTTATAAAAATAAATGCGAAAGTTTGTTTGTGTGTCTGTTTATTACTCCTTCACCCTAAATGGCTGGACGGGTTTGGATGATATTTAGGACACAGACTGTTTAGTGGATAACCTAAAATACCATATTAGCTGCTTTTAGTCATAAAATTTTACAAAAATGGTGCTACTAGTTGAGTTAATGATAATGCATTTGTAAAATTTAAAAGAATTTATTGCTGAACAGTTTTTTGTTGAAGTTATTATTGAGATGTTACGTTAAGGACGGCTGTAACAAACATTGGGATGATAAATACAACCTTTCATTCAAGTACATATTATGTCAGTATATCTTCAAATAGTTATCCATACTAATATAATAAAGCTAAAGAGGTTTGTTTGTTTTTTATTGGTTCGAATGCACTATATACTACTTTTTCTTGAACTATCAGTAATTGATTTTTTTGCATATAATGAAAACCCAATTCTTAAGGTAGGTTATAGATTATCTGACGTCACGCTACGAATTTCAGGATAAATGGCCTACGCGAGAGGAGCCACGGGAAAAGCTAGTATGGAAAAGCAGTATACAAATGTAACAAATATTTGGTTAAATATAAATAACATGTCAAATAAAATTTGCAAGCCCTAGAATATAATGGCGGTCTTTATTATGAACGTGGGACTAATAAACTGGCACCAGTTTTATACCGATGTTGCATCGACGAAATAATTCAATGTTTTGATAACCTAAACAAAATAACTAACGTCTTTAATGGTTATAAAATATTTTTGGGTCAGTTTTACGAATTATCTATTAAGTAAAATAGAGGGTTCCGTATTTAAAGACTTAGGATTCTCATTTGATTAATATATATCTTCAAATATTGATAAAAATAAAAAAAATAATAATAAGATTTTTGGTTCCTGATGTATCGAATGCTTTACAGCAATCAAGGTCACGGGAGAGACTAAGGTTTTAGACGTGAGCATGTATGCTGTAAAGCATTTGAAACGTCGGGAATCTAAAATCAAAATAAATCCGAAAAGATAGCTTTATTAAAATTCCTAATTTTAATCAAACCCATGTAAGCCGTTACAGCGTACAAGAGTGGCAAATATATTTATTCGCATTTTCGCATACGCTTTAGTGCTTATATAATAATGGCTTTCCTCCGCAGAATCAGTCTCTTAGCGAGCTGGGCAGGACAAAAAATGTCCTTCGTGATAATGAAATCTATCAAATTAGATAAGTTTCAACGAAAACGACTAATTCGTTCTTAACGTATCAAATAGACAAAAACAGCTACTTTCTCATTTACTACGAGTATATTAGTGTGAAACGTACGTTCTTATGATTGTATTCAGCCCTTTGTAATGTCCCACTGCTGGGTACGGGCCTCTCTACAATACGAAGGGATCAGGCCATAGTCCAACACGCTGGCCAAGTGCGGGTTGGCGGACTTCACATGACTTGGTAGGTTCTCTCAGACATGCAGGTTTCCTTATGATGTTTTCCTGCATTGTAAAACAGTAGTAGTCATGTTAGAAATGATTTCCACGTGAAAATATTAGAAGTGCGAGACCTGGGATTTGAACCCGCTTCACAAGGTTTCCCAAGCGAGCGCGTTACTACTGAGTTACCATCGCTTACATTACATCTTATTATAAAAAAATATATTTAAAGTAAACAGCTATCTATATATGTAATTGAAATTCATTTAGCTACCTCAAAATCGAGATCGAGTGTGCCGAATTAAAAGCTTCTGGACCACACGTTCACATAAATTTCGTCTAATTGCTAGCCACCTAGGAAACGGTCATTAATTTCAGTGTAGATAAAAAACAGGAAACTTCGTTGTGCATCGCTAGGAAATCGATTAACGGTATTTACCGCTGCCCACAAGTGTCTAATTTATTTGTTTTTAAAACTTCCTTGCACGTATTGATTTTAAATCAGTCAACATAAGAAATATTTTTTTTAATATAATATTTTATTAATTTTCCATATTACGCAGTGTTATAGGAAAATTGTTGCATTTTTTTTAATAAATCTATTAATTATGTGAATAATTGCTCGTTAATTACCTTTCAGAATAAACTCTACGGCTCATACACAGCCATTCTCCACTTTTCGTTGTCCTTGGAACAATATTTAATGATTTATTTTTAAGTAATTGTTGTGTTTCTATTCTAACTGTATAAAAACTATCTATTTAAATTTGCAACTGCTGTAATTAAACTTACACATACGAATTTAAATCCATACACATTGTTCAAATATCCATCAAAACAAAAAAAAATAGCTTACAAATTGTACGTATTAGATCAACATGTCGCTGTTCAATATTTGGGCAATAAAAAACAGGTGTACGACCGCTAACAAAAAGCTTGAATTTTCACAACACGATTTTTGTATTGTTTAACATTTAAAAGGCCAAAATGTGCGGAACAAATTCATTCACAATAGAAACCAAGAACAACGGAAATGTTGAATAGAAAACTGAGTCTGTTGATTTTGAAGAACAGAGAAGCAAATTTGAATTATTTTCCTGTGATTAAGTTAACATTTAATTATTTACTGATATACAGAATGTATGTATTTTATTTATGTTATCTAAATATTTACGGTTTAAAGAAATTGAAAAGCTTGCAAAAGGAGCTTTTAACTAATCTGCTCGAATTAAATGAGCCCAATCTCGAAGGTTTTGTAGGATTTTGATCGCATAATGTCGTTATTTGGGGATAAAATCTTGTTATTTTTATTTATATCATTTAATTTTCTTTTACACTACCTTCTCCTTATTATAAATGCTAATTTAGATTTAATTTTTCGTATTGTATAATTAGTCAATGGGTTTGAGTGTGGAATAAAGATAGCGTATATGTTGGATTAACATTATTATAGACAATCTTGGAGGAACCAGAAAATACTAGTTATTCATAAAACTGAAAAAGCTACACAGAAAAACAGTCTTAAGATTTTTAAATGTACTACTATAAATTTCATTTAAAAGCATACCAATTCATTGTCTAAGTAAATATGTATTTCAATCAGAGCTTAAAGCTAAGTTAAGCACATTTATCTAAATAGGATAGCTTTATATCTCAGAGTCTCCGTTCTCGTGGGAACGTCGAACTAAGCGTCGTCCAACCACTGTACTGCATGAATTCAATTTCGTCCCTTGTCCTATTTGCCTGGTCCATTTTACCATTGGATGCTTTCTAATATTACAACCAATATCTGTTCGTTACATTTAGCATAGTCTGTATTTATAAATTTACTGATACATATTTTTTTACGTTAAAGATAAGACCAAGTTTTTTGTAATCCAAGTGATATAAGCCATGCCAGACTTTTCGTATCATCGGCTAAGGAATTAGGTTACTAGCTGTACTTGCTATCTATAATTAATCTTGGTATACTACTCAATAGTGATAGTTCACTTTCGCTTTAGGTCTCCGACTGCTATGCATCGAGCACAGATAAACTTCTTGGACTGTCTTGCTCAAGAAGACAGATAGAATTTTCCGTTTCCGTTTCTTGCTCAAGAAGTTCAGATAGAATTTTCCGTTATGGCTCTCTTGGCGTTTATGCTCTTATTGATCCCTCTGAAATGAGAAATTATGACAACAGACCAGATTTTTTAAACCGTATACAAAATAAGCATTACTGTAAACATAATAGTCCTGTGGTAGCACGCTCGTTTGGAAAACTGAGTGAAGCGGGTTTAAATCCCGGGTTTCGGACCTCTGATATTTTAATATTCCAATCATTTTCAACAAGATTACCAGTTGTCGATGAAGGAAAATATCGTGAGAAAAACTGCATATCTTATAAAATCTAATAAGTTGACAAAAGACATATGAAATCCGCCAACTCGCATCTGACCAAGGCAAGAGTTGACTTGTATAGTTATTTGTTTTATCTATGATATAGTTAAATACATATATTTATAATTAAACTGTTTTTTTTTCTTGTAAATAACTGGATTTATATTTTAAAGATATGAAATTATGGATAGATGATATATAAAAGATATATTGATTGAGATACATAATATACTCTACATATATAAATTAAATATGTATGCTTTTACCGCGATAAACCCATATTTTATTTAAATTCACAAAACGGTATAAATAACCTACTTACTAATAAATCAGTCTGATTATAATAAACAACAATGTATTCAATGAACTGAAAAATTGATCGAAATGTTTTATAGCTTGCATAAATTCAACAAAAGAACCTTCTCGTTTCAATTAATTTTCCGTAGAAATAATTTCTCATTCATAATATATTAAAACAAAAGTTTGTTTAAAACATTCCTATTTATTATAAATATTTAATTTACGGATATTTAAATGTCATTGAAATCTATTATTATAAAACTAGCTATTATTATATCACCCTAGAACATTTTATAGTAGTAGAAAACGATTTCAGAGCTTTTTTGTTCAAACGGCCAATTTACCGGAAGAGTTTTTAAAATGGAATTATTAACTTTTAAATGTCTATTCTATTAGTATGAAATACACATTTTAATATAATAAAGCCGAAAAAATGTATTTTACATCTATATTCATATTATACTCGTAAATGTTAGACGTAAAACTTTGTGTTCAAAATAGAAAAATAGCTTTTTACTGTAAAGTATAATAAGTATTGTTCGTTTGAACAAATAAACACTAAGGCTACGAAATAACAACTGGACACGACGCTTTATAATATACTAATATACCACATGTACTGAGATAAAATTCGGACTATAATTCTACGAAAAAATCTCAGCGCAACAAATAAGTAGATTCTTTGATCCGTTGTATAAAAAAAGATCAGCCACTTAACATCGCTTTGTTCGAGTGCATTCGAGTGCTAGTTGCCTAAGTAGTCTAGGTATTATTTCAAGTTATGGTTTATCTAGGCAGTGGTAGCCCAGTGGTACCGCGCTCGCTTGGGAAACCGAGTAAAGCGGGTTCAAATCCCGGGTCACGAACCTCTAATATTTTCATGTGCGAATCATTTCCAACATGATTACTACTTGCCTTACGAACATCTTGGTGAAGGAACATATCGTGAGGAAATCTGCATGTCTGAGAGAAACTAGCAAGTTTTCGAAAGACATATGAACTCCGCTAACCCGCACTTAGCCAGCGTGGTAGACTATATCCTGATCCTCCTTCGTATTGAAGGAAGGCTCGTGCCCAGCAGTGGGACGTTAAAAAGGGCTGAACATAGTCTATCTATGGACTGAATTTCACTAAATTCGTCCAGCCGTTGCAGCGTGAACTGCAGTGTGAATATACAAACACACACATACACACACAAACATACAAACTTTTATAAAGTCTAATCGTATTAAATATTTTATTGAGTCTCAGTGATTTCTTGGTAAAAGCTACGTTAAAATAATAAATAAAATAAGTAAGTCAGAACAAAGGTGCAAAGAACGTAAAAAATACACTTCGCTTCTTTAAAACAATTCATTAATTAACAAGTTTGAAATACGGAAGGAAACAAAGACCTATCTCAGTAAAAGTTTGTTATAAAATAAGTGGACTTATTTCTTAGTATCTATATTCTTAGTGTATACAAAAAGTATGTGGCGTATTTTTGACTTTGCAATATTTATATTATTATAATTGAATTTCAAGAAAAAACTATATTTCATGATTGATGATGTGGTCGCGGGTTCGAGTCCCGCTGGGGGCATTCATTTGTGTGATGAGCATGAATGTTTGTACTCTAGTCATGGGTCATGGGTTTATATTCATAATATGTATGTATTTAAAGTTATACGTGTGTGTGTATCAACTATCTGGTATCCATAACACAAGCCTCGTAGCTCACCACGGAACTGAACTAGATGGCGCTGTGTGTTATTGTCCCAACATTTATTCATTAAACATATATATTAGATGAAATTTGGTAAAAAGATAGTTTGAGACCCTGGGAAGGTCATGAAATACTTTTTTATCCCTTAAGGGGGTGAAAATGAGGATGAAAAATTATATAGAGAATCAACCTAGGGACGAACCCGAGCGAAGCGAGGGTGAGTTGCTATGTCAAATATTTTTATTTATTTCTCTATTTTTTCAAAGATTTTTGTTTTAAATTCCAATTCACACATGCCATATTTAAATATTATATACTTATTCTGGTACTCTTTCAATTAACGCAAAGAATCTTTTGTATAAGTTTATTTAATTTCAGATTCAGAGAACTTGAGCTTAGAAATATTGTCACCTTATTTTAACAATTTAGATATATATTTTTAATAAAATTAGATACTCGTAGATGTAGCCTTAGATTTCCAGGAATCAAGTCAGCAAGATTCCGCTTTTACATTGTAAACTAACCATAGTGTTAGTACTTATAGTTAAGTTATAGGAAATCAGACCATATCATTATATTCCTTGTTTAGTATATAATATTTAAAGAAAACTATTTATATATAAGTATAATTATTATAAAGATAACATTTTTTATTACTTTATGTATACCTACATATAATTAAATTCTAACTGAATCAAATCTGTCCATTCATTTTTTTTTTGGAAAATAGTGATTTTTATCGATACAGAGGCTGAATTTATAGTTTTTAGAATTTTTGTCTGTCTATCTGTCTAAGAACGCTTCACGAGAAAACTACTGGACAGATTTTGATGATGATGATAGTTGGTCATCCAGATCAACATAAAGTATACTTTTTATGTTGGGAAAATATCTCATCTCTGAGAAATCTATACTAAACGTTAAAACGAGAATGATCGCTAGTAAATAATAAAACTTAAATATGAAATTTGCTTGAAACCTATCCTAAACAGATTAACCCGGTCCTCGCACCAAATATTTACGTCAGTCACAATCAGTGATGAGATTACCTCCTGTCAGGTGTCTACGCACTGCGTCCAATTTAACTAATGCACTTAACTGGAATCGCCTTGTAATTATGTCTGCTATTAATGTCCGACGTTCTCTGCTTGGGAAATGTGAAACATGTAAATATAGGGAGCACGTGCGTTATAATTATAATGAAAGTATATGGGGTGTAATGGCTAGAACGTTTTATTATACTAAGTTTAAGGTAGAAATGAAAACATAATAAATAAATTTTACGACTACGTTTGTAAAGAAAGATAAAATATATTTTATATATGTACATAATAATAAAGTAATATCGGTAGCTAGCCTAAATATTTTTGTATTTCTACTACAAAAATATTTTCTACTTGAACCCAAAAATGATGTTCCATTACGCTACGCTTTAAAGAAACAAGTTTATGTAACAGTAAATTGTGGTAAAAATATTTTTCAAAAATGTTAAATTTTTAAACAATAGGACTTAAATTTCCTTTTTATTTTGTTTTATCTAAAACTAATTATGAAAGCAATTAAAGAGTGAAATGTTAAGGAATAATTATTGACATACATATTAACAATCGTATTCAGTCCTTTTTAACGTCCCACTGCTGGGCATGGGCCTCTCTTCAATACGAGGGGAATCAGGCTATAGTCTACCACAGTGGCCAAGTGCAGGTGGGTGGACTTTACATGTCTTTCAAAAACTTGCTAGGTTTTCTTAGACATGCAGGTTTCCTCACGATGTTTTCCTTCACCGTAAAGCAAATGGTAGGTAATCAAGTTGGAAATTCGTACATGAAAATATCAGTGGTGCGATACCCGGGATTTGAACCCGCTTCACTCAGTTTCCCGAGCGAGCACGTTACCACTGGGCTACCAGTGCCTCAATTTTTAACATCAATAATAGATATTATACAGCTAATAAAGAAAGTCTGTACAGTATAAATATAAGTTAAATATTTTTCCAGCGTCCGAAGTGGCGACGGAAATGAAAGAAACGTCAACTTGGCGTAATGAGCGTCAATGAACTTATCGATACAAGCCACGCAATTTCCGCTTGGACCTACAAAATAACCCAAACTCACAAAGTTTGTATGATAACATAGATTCGTAAATTCTGTTTTGAATAGTAAAAATATATTAAATAATAATCAATTTTATAAGTAAAATGTAGTAAAATTGTAAAAAATAGAGTAGGAGTTACTTATAATATTGTGAATAAATAAATAATAAATACTAATATTTGAACGTGTAGTTAGGAAGTACACAGATTTTAATAAATCTTTACAATAGTCTTATATCTTTGAACGAGCAATTCTCGGATATATATATATATATATATACATATATATATATATATATATATATATATATAATATATATATATATATATATATATATATAAACTGAATTTCGGAAACGGCTCCAACGATTTTCATGAAAATTTAGTATGCAGGGGGTTTCGGGGCGATAAATTGATCTAAATTAGTCTTATGCCTGAAAAAACGCGTGTTTTCTAGTTTTCATGCAGTTTTCTTTTGTATTATTCCACGCTAAATATGGTCGGTAATTTGCACACTCGGGCAAAAGCATCGTGGTCAAGTGGCCAAGGCGCAAGATCAACAATCACAGGTTCTAATCTCGGTCGCATATAAAGTGTCTACTTTTGTTTTTTTTTATATTTATTCAAATTTTTAGTTAAAAAAAATAGTACTTTAGGCCAAAAACTCCGAGCGAAGCTCGGTAGCCCAGGTACTATAGCTTATACATCATAGTTAAACATAGGTTATAATTTATATTTACACGCCATCTAAATAGAAGATACAATAGTCGTAATATATGGGCATATAATATTAAAAGCCCGAAAACGGCTCTAAGGATTTGGTTAAAATTTTGTATTTTGATAAGATTTTGCCGTTTAAGTTTATCTATATAGCTGTATTTTCTGAAAAAATGCATTTTTTATATCTTTACCAAAAAAAGCCGAGCTCAAAAATGCAAAGCTCGGTCGCCAAGGTACTCAGAATAAAAAGTAGACTAACTATATAAAATTATAATTTATTCTAATTTAGTAATATCTCTACTCTTGCCAGTCAATTAACTCCGTTGTTACATAAAATAATTATACTTTGCATAATAAACTTGTACTATTGTAACTAGTCTTCACCCGCGACTTTTCTCGTAAACTTAATCCGGTATAATAGCTGCTTCTCTTCTAATAAATCTATACATAAAATTGAAATTGTAACTGAGTCGTATCTGTACATTAATTTTTATGGGAAAATCTTATTGAAATGGTCATTCATTATTATCGATATAGAGAGCGAATCTATAGTTTTTAGATTTTTTGTCTGCCTGGGAAAGCTTCACGAGAAAACCACTGGACAGAATTTTAATGAAATTCGGCATGATAAAACCTGGTTTTTCGGGTCTTTTTACTGCGGGAAAATATTTCATTCCTGAGAAATCTATACTAACTGTTAAAACGTAGGCTATAAGACGCAAAAAGGTAAGCGCTTTCAAACAAACAAAAAACAAACTCTTAATCTCTTAACATATTAGCATATAGCTTAGTAAATACTCATTGAATTATCAAAGGCTTTCATTGACAATCACAGGGATGTTTTGTATAGAAGCTATTATAGATAAACGAAAATGAGCTTTAACCGAAAGGGTAGATGTTCCCTCAGGTTTCGACTCGGTAAGTGACCTCCCATTGAGACAGATATTCGTTTCTTTTTTTTTTCATTTGTTCATTATATTTTACTGCTTTTGTTGTTCTACGTTATTATTGTATATATGTATGACGACAAGTTTGGCTCAGTTTGTAGTGACCCTACTTGATGTTGCCAGCGGTCGCGGGTTCGAGTCCCGCTGGGGGCATGTTTGTTTGTTGTATGTTATTAACCGATTAACTGCCTCGGTAGTCTAGTGGCAAGCAGGTACGGTTACAGATACGGAGGTCCTAGGTTCGAGTCCCAGGTCAGGCCAAGTTTAATTATTGAGTTTTTCAGTTAAGATATTCTCAGTAATAGCCCGGAGTTGGGAAGTTGGCGGTGTATCACCCCCGTGCCTCGGAGAGTACGTAAAGCCGTCGGTCCTGCACCTTATCTTTAAGCGGTCGTGTCGAAGAACCGTCCCATCGAACTTTCAGAATAAAAGGAATAACGAGTGCACCCACGGGTGTGCGCGTACACTTGTGCACTATAATATCTCCTACGCATCTGGCTAGCCTCAGTGAGATTGGCCGCCGAGGCTGAAATTGGTCAAGCAAACATTATTAACCAGTTTCAAAAAAAGAGAAGGAATTTCGACATAGTTTTTTTTTTAATAAAACGCGATATATTCACCAATTATTATAGGTTTTTCCATTTTCAAGTTTTTTTTTCAATTATTAGAAAAGAAATACGAAGCAGTCAATCTTTCAAGGTAATTCATTAGTGTCAAAGTAATATTGAAGTCCGCGAACCTTTTTAGTTATATAGTAATTATGAATTTTATTATCGCTTACCGACTTAGTGTCTTACAAAATATTATTTCTTTTTACTACTTTTATATATATAATATTAGGGGTTCTGGGTTAGAAATAAAATAAAACCTAACGAGAAAGCTAAGGCGGTACCTTCGCGACGCTTCGCTTCTCAACATACATTACCCAAGTCGGGTCCATCTATATGTATTTTATTTGTATATATATATATATATATATATATATATATATATATATATATATATATATATATATATATATAATATAAGTTTTAATTTTCGTTCAAAATTAAAACTTACAAAATATAAATAGTATTTTATTCAGATGTTCTAAATCTATATATATATAATAAAATCCTAACTGAGCCGAATCTGTACATGAAATATGTTTTTGGAAAATCTTATTAAAATACACATTATTATCGATACAGAGGCCGAATCTATAGTTTTTAGAATTTTTGTTTGTTTGTTTGTCTGTCTGTCTGTCTCTTACCCCATCACGGAAAACCCACTGGATGGATTTTATTGAAATTTGGTATGATGATAGCTGGTTATCCGGGTTAACATATAGGATACTTTTTACTGCGGGAAAATATCTAATTTCTAAGAAAAAATACAAAAACTGCATTGTAAGAGGATGCTAATATGTAAAACCAAAGAATTTGGTTTTTGGTCATCTGAACGCGGGCGGATCCGCGGGTAATGCTAGTTTAAAATAAAAATAAAACAAACGATATAAAGTTTTTGTCGTATAATAACATTAATATTCACTTTCAAAAAGTATTGTAAGGTGAGTGTGGAGTTCTATACGCTAAGCAAATAGAGTACTCCGTCCACAGACATTTACTGTTGTTCAATGCTATTTCCATTTTGTTATTGCCAGTGATACTTACTTTGAATTTTCTCTATAAACTAAAGTACCGATACGCTTGATTAAATTTAAAATATCCTTTATATAAGTGTATTAGTTTTATTCGACGACGAAATAGAGTGAGGGTTTTATTTTTGTAACGTATAGAATTTGTGATCTTCGGTTTTCTACTTTTTGATATTAAATACTGTTTTTAAAAGAAACAAATGCTTACTTGATATATATGTAATATATTATTAATTCCATCCACACCATCTCGATGTCCAGCGTTCCACAACAGTGCGATTTTTAAGGCATTTTCTGCCCCGCACAACCACTCTGTGGAACCAGCTATCGCCGGCGGTCTTTCCGAACCGCTACGACCTGGCCACCTTCAAGAAGAGAGCGTATTTCTTTCTTAAAGGCCGGCAACGCGTCTGCAAGCCCTGCGGTGTTGCAGATGTCCATGGGCGGCGGTGATCACTTTTCATCAGGTGAGCCTCCTGCCCGTTTGCCCCCTTAGTCCCATAAAAAAAAAAAAAATACAGTTGAAATATAATATAATAAATCTTTGAATGTAACGAAAGAAAAATAACTTAATGTACTTAATGAAAGACCAATACATAAATATTCAAAGATAATATTCAATAGACTCCAGATCGTGGCTAAGTGGAAAATTTCAGTCTTAAGACGATGGCAATTTACCACATTGCTGATTGAGTCTTCTCAATTGATATGTATCCTAATGTACGCCATGCTGTGCTTGTAGTTGTGCTAGATGCTAAGAAAATTGGATGAAGAGAACTGAAGTAATCTATGGTGTGACCACAATGATACAAATGTTTCCCCAAGAGAGAATACGAGAGAATAAATCTGGCTTTCACAATGATTCTTCTCCAATACCTAAAGAACGGGGATTAATAAATAGAGCTAGAGCCTAAGGCAACTGACTTTGAGCTGTCACTTGCACCAGAAAAGGGATATCCGGCCTTTGCTTTGCTCCTGAAGAAAGTTTGGCATTATGAATGGAACATCATTAGATGTTTAAAAATTATTTTAAATGGATTGAATGTCGAAAGCTCATAATAATCCATGTATCTTCCTCAGAACATCGTAAAATAATAATTTTATAAGACTATTTACAATCGCTTTTGCCAAAATGCCTACAGAAATATATGGAGATGAATTAAATTAAGTAATTTTCCTTATTTAAACTTTTCGCTTAATTCTTTATTTAACGTCTGTGCAGTAATAAAATGAAATAGAATTAGAAACAGTGAACCATAAATCATTAATATACCAGCAAAAGAGAATACATTACTGCAGCTTTCTTATAATTGTACTAGCATTGCCTGCGGCTTCGCCCACGTTCAGATGACCAAAAACCAAATTCTTAGGTTTAACATATAAGTATACTCTTACAAAGCAGTTTTTGTATTTTTTCTCAGAAATGAGATATTTTCTCGCGGTAAAAAGTCCTATGTGTTGACCCGGATAACCAGCTATCACCATACCAAATTTCATCAAAATCCCTCCAGTGGTTTTTCTGTGATGCGGTAACAGACAGACAGACAGACACACAGGCAGACAAAAATTCTAAAAATTATATCAGATATTTTTAATGGACTGCATCCCATAAAATGTGAGTTTTTTTTTATAAAATAAACATTATTATTTATCGATGAACCCTACTTCAATAATAGTAATATAATATTTTCTCAATTAAAAAAATTTTCGTTTTATTTTAATGAAATATTAAGTTATAAAGAAAGCAAAACGAAGGAAGACAAAGATTGATAGCTTTTATAAATAAAAATGAATGTTCGTTTGTTTGTTTTCTATACATTCCTAAGCCTGATCCGATTGCGATAAAGCTCTGGTAGGTTATTCTTTATATACCTGCAAAAATTTCTGATCTAAAAAAAATATTTTTTGAACATTCAAGCTTGTGGAGGCACTTGAGCGAAGGTTTTTAAAAAAAGCACATTCACAATTAATAATTTTTCTCTCTTAGACTTCAGGAGGAATCTAATTAATTTTCATTGCAATAAATTACTATTTTGACGACAAATTATAAAAATAAACTTGGTTTTAGATAAAATATTAAACAGCTTACGATTTTTCAAATATTACATATTTGAAAACCAGATTTTATATTTTCACCTTAGTCCAACGTTACAAAATGAATAGTAGAAAAACTTTGGATATTTGCATTTCAGGCAATTATGGCACAGTTATAATTTGCAGTATTCTCTGTTTGCTCGAAATCTTTTGTTTCAATCTTATGACATAATTGATACTCCATATGGATTACATTCTGGCCTCGAGTGCAATTTTTTTTATTTATATCAGAATATAGGGGTTGAATGTTTTGGGTTTTAAATTCAGTTTCTATGTATTTTACGAACTCCCAATAAAAGACAAACAAAATAAAACACAAGCAAAAACTGTAGTTTTATAGTTTAGCTTTTTCGTTTGCCTACGAACAAACATAAATTTTCATTTAAATTGTAAATATTTAATATAACTCTCGCTATATTTGTATGCATAGCTTGATAACTTTTTTATAACGTTGAAAAAATGTATTAATGTATACTCTCTGCATACGTATAATTGGTTATATGAGACCCACCGGCCAGAAAAGTTAGTACTACCCACTAAAGCCCAAAGGAACCTTACTCCTCTTAATAAATATCGCATGATCGCTTACGCCGTCAACATGGCGGCTGTTCTACTAAAGCAGACCACAATTGATATGGGATTCCACACACAGTTCACTCTGCTATCAGAGAAGTACCAGGAGGAACTCGCATGCTACACCGTCAACCGAAGTTGGTCACCTCTCAAGTGCGTTTCTTCGCTTCCTGCTCGGCTGGATAGCCGGTCGCTAATGATACCAGTCGATGGTGATGTAGAGATAGCTTGACAACTCTAGTATATAGATTAACCTAACTTAATAAAACTGGTTAATGTTTTTTATTCATAAAAAAAAACTAAAATATGTAATTAATGACAAACAAGTATATTTTGCAGAAAAAAAAATAATCTAATTGTAGTACGTTCTAGTGTTTAAATTATAATATGTAAAGAGAATAATTCTTGTAAAAGACAAAGCATATAGCTCTAATAAAAATAAATAAAATATAACTTATTAAAGAATGACATCTAAAACAAAGCTTCTGCTTTTTTACAGGAAGAGTGAATAAAACTATAGAAAAGTACTAGATACTCGTAAGTTTTCACAGTTTTGAAGTTGCTGCTATTTTATATTCTCAGTGTAATTTATTTTGCAGAACCACTCCAGTGAGCTTTGAAAAAATAATTACCTTTGCAATTTCATTGCTGTCTGTTTTATTATGTCATAGATGTGAAATAAAATGTGAGATTTTAAACATTTGCTATATGAAATATGACTCTTTAATAAATAAAAATAGTTTGGATCTCAACTTAGATGTAACTATGGATATGATATTTTTATAGTTGGTGTGAGCCGAATTAAGCCAAAGCAAATCCATATTACAGTTATATTAATTTTCAATATTATGTTGACTAAAGTTGATAGCTTATATAATAAAAATTGGAATCAGTAGTTCGATCCTTGAACACCGAAAACACTCATCAATATTTTAGCTAAATTTCTTTTATAAAAATCTAGAATTTGTACAATTATGGACTGATAAAAAATATCTTTGAGATTTCATTAGTCCTAAATATTCTTTTTTTCTCTTTCCACTAATAAAAGTATAATTAGATATTTTTATCGACGTACACGAAAGAAACCACGAGAAAAAACTACTTAAATTGTATATTTTCTTCATAACAGGAAATTGAGATGCAAATATTTATAAAAGCTAAATTCACATGTATAAACTTAATCTATTTAAGCCCTCTATGTCTATATTTAAAGTAAAACGAATTTCTACCGAAGTGGATAAAATGTACTAAAACAAACCATTATCAAATTTCATCGAAACCGATTTAACTATGAAAATGTTCTACATTTTCAATCAAGCCGTGTAAGTTACGTCTTTTGAAATATTAATTTAATTTCTTCTATAACAAGCAACTTACCATCGCTCTGCTTAAAAACGCCCTTAGGTGCAGATGAGCCAATAAGTTACTACAAATCGTATTGTATCTGGTTGCTTAATATCATGCCAATCCATCTAGCACATTATACACATTTACAAACTAACGTACCGCCAACATCCCAACTCCGGACTGTTACTGAAATTTTTTGACAGAAATATTTAATAACTGGCCCGACCCGGGACTCGAACCTAGGATTTCCGGATCTATTTCCGTACATTCTAACTACTAGACTACAACGTACTGAGGTAAACATTTTATTGTAAGTGAGTCAGAGAGATAATGACAGAATATGTATTTTACTTCTTTACGCTATAGCGGTGCGGTAAAACCGTTTGGTTTGAGTGAAACTCAAAATAGAAATAGCTTTATATCGTATATCTATCCAAAGACATATATAATATATTTACCATACAAGTGAAGCCACAGAAAATGAGTTATATTAATATAGGTTTTAAATATATTACACAGCATTACCTACAATTAAATTAAATAATTACAAACTAAATATATTTCGGTTGTGGTATCACAATTCATAACTATGTGGTTGAATTCTCTTAATTATACATACAATGTTTCGATACAATAGTATTGAAGTTATTGATTTAATAATAAATCACGTTAACCGCTATGATTACCTGTGTCCTTACTATGAGTCTGTGAGTTATATTTCGTTTACTATACTCATTAACGCTTAAAAGAATTTGCTAACGAGTATCGTGTAAGATTTTATGATTATGAACAAAATATAAGATATCTCCTAATAAAGATAAATATAAGATACTAAAAATAGAGAATTCTGTATCTTTTTGAAGTCAGCCAAAACAAGATGTAACACAGCCAACATTATCATACTACAAGAATTATTGTGTAATAAAATTTTTAGACGCTTTAAACGACGACGCTTTTAAAAGGTCTGTTTGTACGTAAATAAAAAAAAAACTTATTATGTAAATAAATATAAAAAACGATTTCAGCTTACTGTTATTATGGTAAATATTTCAAATTTTACAATATTTTCGATTTAGCCAGTAAATAAACAAGTATTAGCTCGTTTGTTTAATTTTTGATGAGTTAAGAGTGTAACATAAGGTTCTTATGAAGGCGATGAGAAATATTTTGCACGTTTTAATATATTACACGAGTCAGAACGTATACTTTTCTACAGTATTCCATAAGTAATATTTGATAACTTTGAGTTGTAGTGCGCTACGAATATTTTACGCGTTCGATATCGAATATCTAACAGCTACCTGTAGTAGAGGCACTAATTTTCATATATTTAAACATTGAATTATTTATGGGCAAATAAAAGTTCACACAATGACGACACAGAATTGGTATGTTAGAATACTATGAATTGTTTATTAGTTTGAGGTAATTTAATAGCTTTGTTTTGGGCTTTTTACATGTTTTATTTCAATTATGACCATGGAATTTATATTTTATAGATTGATACTATTGATTTTGTGGAGTGAACTGAGGGAACATTGAAATATTTCTTTGGTTTATAGCGTTTTCAACCGACTTCCTCAAAAAGGAGGAGGTTCTCAATTCGACTGTATTTTTTTTAATGTTTGTTACCTCAGAACTCCGTCATTTATGAACCGATTTAGACAATTTTTGTTTTTTTTGAAAGGGTATACTTCCAGATTGGTCCCATTTACATTTCAAAAAAAAATACCACCCATAAGGGTGGAAAAATAGCTAATAATGAATTTAACCTACTTCTAATTGTCATATTGACTTGACACTTTGCAAGTGTTTCTATTTCCGTTGATAGTACAATGGTTCGGTATTGTTGACCAGATCTGATGGTAAGGCCAGAAGGTGGATAGGTGGAACTCTTCAACGACTAATAGTAGATACTTTGAGTTTGGGCATATTTTGTTTGATTTGACAAGCCGTTTAACACGTTATAATAATTCTTACTTTGCTACTACTGTCTACGCTAAAAAGGGAAATATAAAAACTTTTTAACAAAAAAATAAAAACCGACTTCAAACAAAAGCACTGAAAAGTAAAAAATAACTGATTGGTAGTTTTCATTTACTATACATACCTAATCAAATATTTTCGAAGTCGGTGTGCTTTGCTTTGTATGGGCTGGCACCGATTTCGAAAATATTTGATTAGGTATGTATTTAATAGGTAGGTTTTAATTTCTTAGCCAAAGCACACCGACTTCACTATATATATGTAGTGTATCAACTATCTGGTATCCATAAAAGAAGCCTCGTAGCTTACCATGGAACTAGACGGTGGTGTGTGTTAATGTTCCAACATATTTATTTGTATTTATATACAAGAATCGCTCATTTAATATAATAATGTAAACTAGGTGTATTACATATAAAAAAGGTAGCTTGTAAAAGTGATTGCGATCGTAAGGATTATTATGTAAAAGCTTTGTTAATATTAAAATTTTAAGTAATGCTTTTAAAACTTCATATATGATTCATATTAAATATAAAACTCACAAATACAAGTAACTATTTTCATTTACTATTATACTTACATGAACATTTATGTGACAGTATAGAATATTATGAAAACATCTTATAAAAGCTAACACACTAATAAAATTCATATATAAATATGTAACTAGTTCTTTATGAAATTATAATGAAATACCTCTAAAACTGTACCAGTATATTCTCATAGAGATAATAACAATGCAATTTATCATATCAACACCTTTTTATAAGAGGAAATTCTATTTTAATGTAAATACTGAGTGTAATTCGCACCAGGCTTTGTGATAGCGAAAATAAAGTACAAAAAAGTCTCGACGACATCTGCAAATAGGGAAATTATGAAACCGCGGCGAACGCCATTCGGGCTATTGTTCGTTCAGCTTTTGTTTAACCTTTCAGATTTTAATTGAAAAATCAAATGGGTTAGGTTTTCTAGGTCGATTAATTAATTACAAGTTTAACCTACATTCTACATCTATATCCATACTAATATTATAAATGTGAAAGTGTGTTTGTTTGTTTGTCCTTTTTTTCATGTTGAAACGGGAACAAAATAAATGAACAGAATTACTTGAAACTTGGCATTAATGCTCTTCAATACAATTAAATTATTACGTATTAATATACGTATATATCTTTCGAAATTCATCCTATATGAGAGTAAAATACCAGTCATGGGTTTATATAATTATAATATGTATGTATTTAAAATTATATATATATATATATATATATATATATATATATATATATATATATATATGTAGTGTATCAACTATCTGGTATCCATAACATAGGCCTCGTAGCTTACCATGGAACTAGATGGTGGTGTGTGTTAAAGTCTCAACATATTTATTGTATGATTAAAGCTCATATTTATGTTTATTTTTTTAGCCTCTCAATTTCTTTTTTTATTGACTCTATATATAACATTATTTTTGAAATCAGCTGTAATAATAATATTATTATTTATTGAAAAATCAAAAGACATTCTATTTCAGTATTGAAGATAGTCTTTGAAGGCAATATAGATAGATAGACAGATAAATGCACAGACAATGTAAGTTTAGCAATAGAGCGTTAAGTAAATATTACAATGAAAATCTTTAGCTATACAATTAATATTATATTTGTGGTTTTAATCGTTACTTTTTCATAACGATAGTTTAATGGTCTGAAAGCCATTTAGGCTTAGAACACTTATCCTGTTGCCGCAAAGTGGTTATTGTAATATTATTAGCAAAACTAGATTTTAGTAATATAATAAAAATGTAACGGCTTAAAACTTGAAATTTAAAATATTTCTTGTAAAAATTACGTTCGAGGGATGTTTTCACGAAATAAAGGCTTGGACCACAAAAACGTATTTCAATTTTATTCTTGCACGCATAGTTAAGAAACCTAGAAACTTTGGGGTTGTCTTTAAAGAAAGTTTAAAGCCAAAGGGTAAATTTTATTAACTAAGTATGGATTATATTATTTAATCTATGAATTATATTAAATAGTTTATAATTGTTGGTATTTTGTAATATAAAACTAGTATTTTTTATAAATATGGCAAAGAACGGTTGTGTAATTATTATACCTTCAAATTAAAAATATGACAGAGTTTTATTTCAATTTTCATATTATATTTATATTGTTATACACTTAAAAGTCTTCTGTCTACTCGTACGTACCCCCTTATAAAGGACTAGCGACTCACCGTCGCTTCGCTCTGGTTCGTACCTAGCTGGATTCCCCATACAAACTTTCATCCCCATTTTCATTCTCTTTAGGGATGATTTCCGAAATAAAATCTTATGTACTTCCCAGGGTACTATCTTCTTACCAAATTTTATATAAATCGGTTTAGTTTTTTAGCATTCAAACAAACTCAAAAATCTTTCCTCTTTATAATATTATAGTATAGATAGTTCAATTTAATTATTATTACTTTATATAGTTAATACAAATGAAAGTAAATATAAATGAACTTCCAATTACCAAACAATCTTTGCCAAACAATATTTTTGTCTAAGAGTTCTTGAAAAACTAAAGAGAAGAAAAAGTTTGTCAACAAACAAAAATATGATGATTGATGAGGGAAGCAGTTTCGGAACTTAAAAACTTTTCGTTTTTATATTTTTAGGATTTCCTTATATATATATATAATATATATATATATATATATATATATATATATAATATAAATTATGGGGAAAATTCTATATAATAATATTACCAGTATATTAGTGAAATCATTTTCAGAATTAGCACGGTTTCTTCTGTATGACATAATAACACAAGCTTTTGCAAATACGCCTTAGTAGCCCAGTGGTAACGCGCTCGCTTTGGAAACAGTGAAGCGAATATTTTTATGTGCGAATCATTTCCAACATGTTTACCTCTAATCTTAACGGTGAAGGAAAACATTGTGAGGAAACCTGCATATCTGAGAGAACCTAGCAAGTTTTCAGGACATGTGAAGTCCACCAGTGGACTATAGCCTGATCCCCTCGTACTGAAAGGAGGCCCACGCCCAGCAGTTGGACGTTAAGAAAAGGACTGAATACAATAATATAAACTTTATTATTTTTATAAAATTATCCTTGATAAGGAAGCTTTCATAAAAGTTGAATCCAAAGTTCAGAGATAAATATTTTACATAAAACACAAGAAATAAAAACAATTAAAAATCTAATCTCAACAACTTATTGCTACTTAGTGCGATAACTGTAATAATAAATATAAAAGAAAAGCACTTAAAACTCATTCTACTATCGCTGTTAGTTTTAAATATTCTATTTATTTTATGTTATAAAGAAAGTATATCGCGTATTATATATGAGATACAAATATCTTCAGAAAATAAAACCCATAAGACTAAAACAAGCTAAACTGTTATTTTAATTTAAGAGCGAGTAGCGATTACTGTAGATTGTGAGATTGTAAAAAAACTTTTTTTTTTCTTTATCTATCGGGATTTTTCTTCTTCGATAATCAAATATCATAAGCTTTTCTAATATTATGATTTTATTTATATTAGGAATAAATTATCAGAATAAACTTTTATCATTGCGAATTATTTAACTGTACCATATGTGATAGCTACTTGAATGTAGCAATAGCTAGATGACAACAATCTATACATATAATAAACTTTTGCTTCTATTGCTTCCCAATACAAACTTTCATCCCCATTTTCAGCCTCTTAAGGGATTATTTTCGGGATAAATAATATTCTATATACTTCCCTGGGTCTCAAACTATCTCCTGACCAAATTTCATCTAAATCGGTTCAGTAGATCCAGAGATTACCCCTCTTCAACCTCACAAACTTACCAACCTTAGCTCTTTATAATATTAGTATAGAAGTGTAAGTGATCGCTGTATGTATCTGTCTGTCGCTGTACTGTCGGTGTCTGTCTGTGTGCTGTGTCCATGGAAGATATTTGAGAAAAACAATAATAGGTATCTTTATTAATGCAATAGAACCCTGAACAATGATTTTTAGAATTTTCATCTGTTTGTTTGTGTGTTTGTCAGAAACGGCTTAACAGATTTGGGTTCTGTTTTCACTAATGTATTGTGGTAAGCTTCATTTGCTATTTAATATTTGTTTTATTTAAATCGGTTGATAAATAAAAGGTTATATCAATTTAAATTTTAAAACACCACCTAGATACGAACCCGTGCGAAGTTGAAGGTGATTCGCTAGCTTACAATATAATACTTACATTCTTACTAAGAGCTTTACTTTGCTTTTAAGTATTTTATTTAATCATTATAATTGAGTATACATTATTTTATTAAAATATAAGGAATATTTACAAACTTATTATGCGTTTTATTAATTATGTCCACTTAATTAAATATAAGCGTCTTTGTTTCTTTTATGATTTTTTTTATCATTACTTGTAAATTTTCAATACGGAAATTTCATCCTCTTTACATTTTCATTCAAGGGCCCTCTCGTGTCTCTCAGCGTTACCGCGGGCCATTGCTCTTCAGAGTGTATCGAAATACGTGCATGATATGATTGCTTAAAATTGAAAAAATAAATGCTTGAAAATGATTTGTTTAGTAACCGAAATACTATAAGGTCTTCTAGTATGTTAAATAATAATAATAAGTTAACTTATACATAATATTTTATATTATAAATTATTTATTTTATACTATACAAGCGACTCACACTCGCAACGCTCGTATTCGTCTCTAGGTACGTTTTAAATGTTAGTATGGAATAACTAGACTATATTATTATCCGTATAATATTATAAATGTGAAAGTGTGTTTGTTTGTTTGTCCTTCTTTCACGTCGAAACAGAGTGACGGATTGGCGTGATCTATTGTGTGGAGATAGTTTGTGAGCTGGAGACTGACATAGGCTATTTTTTACCACGAGAGATTATCTCATTCCCACAGGAAAACACGTTATAGTACAACCCAAAAAAATAATTATGATCAGAATTACTTGAAACTTGGTATATAATACTCTTTAATACAATTATATAAATACGTGTTTAAGCATTTTTCAAAATTCATCCCATAAGGAGGTAAAATAAGGGATAAAAGTTTGTATGAAATCTAACTTTTTAGAGATTTTTTGTAGTTTTAGCGCGAGCGAAGCCGCGGGTTCTGATAGTATGTACATAATAATATAGTATATATATAGATATTTCCCGTGGGAATGAGATAATCTCCCACGGTAAAAGTAGCCTATATCACTCTCCAGCCCTCCAACTATCTCCACACAAAAAGTCACATTAATCCAACATGTTATTTTAATGTACGACTAGAGAAACAAACAAACAGACAATTAAACAAACAAACAAATCCTTTCACATTTATAATATTAGTATGGATATGGAAGTATTGGTATGGATTTATAGATATATGTACTATAATTTATCATCATCATAATATCATTCATCAGCTCGAAATTCATTTGCATGCTAATAAAATTATTAGCAAATATTAATATCGGAATTTAATTAATTAACGTTCAATAATAGAAATTTGCATTAGTGTGTGAAATCTATTTAAAGTTCTTACGTGATTAAATGTTATTAACCCACAAATTGTAAACGAATTAATATATATATATATACTGCCTCGGTGGTGTAGTGGCTAGCATGTACGGCTGCACACCCGGAGGTCCTGGGTTCGAGTCCCGGGTCGGGCCAAGTTTAGTTATTGAGTCTTTCTGTATAGTAAGTCTCAGTAACAGCCCGGAGTTGGGAAGTTGGCGGTGTTTCACCCCCGTGCCTCGGAGAGCACGTAAAGCCGTCGGTTCTGCGCCTTAACTCTCACCGGTCGTGTCGAGTGGTCGTCCCACCGGAGTATGAGAGTGATAGGAATAGAGAGTGCACTTGTGTCTGCGCGTACACTTGAGCACTATAATATCTCCTGCGCAGTTGGCTAATCTCATTGAGATTGACCGCCGTGGCCGGAATCGGCTAGGAGAATATCATATATATATATGTATATATATCAATATTAATTCGTTCTATATTTTCTAGTTATCATCATTAGGATACATATTTATTTTGATATAGTTTTCTAGTTAACTTGTTTCATAAAATCCGTTTCAACGTTAAACTTTAGTTTCGATTTATCTGTTGTATAAATAATTGAGATATTATTTTTATTTAAAAATAGAATACTAAATTGGTAAACATTGGTAACAAAACTGTACACAAAAATAAAACTAGTAGTCTTAGTTTTCTCGAAGAAAGAATAAAGAAAATGTGTTTTTTAAAGTGATTTAAATATAACCAACATATTATTGTACAAAAATATTACTTTTATCAATTTTCCTACATATTATGCTTACGCATTATCATTTACGTGAGTTATAACGTGTTATCTCGAGGTAACGAGATGCTTGCTCCCGCTCGAAAAGTAATTCTCTCACTCTCTCTCTTATCTCTGACCCTCAACTATTTCGGCGTGAAATAAGGATAAAAAGACAAACTTTACCTTCACATTTATAAAATTTATTTCTTAACATTAATAAATATTATAAATAACTAGCGTCTCTAGAAAAACAAAAATAAATCTATCCCACGGGAACCGTATATTTTTCCGGGATAAAAAGAAGTCTATGTGTTATTCCAGACTATAATCAATCTCTGTGCTAAATTTCATCTAGATCCGTTCTTCCGTTCTGGCGTGAAAGGTACAGGTAAAGTAACAAACACCCAACATACTCACAAAATGTCACATTTATAATAATAAATATATAAATAATATAAATATACAATTTTAATTATAAATATATAAATGATATAGATATACGGTATACCATACGTGATGATGTGGTTAGTGTCAATAGGTCCCTACATTTTTATTTTCTTGTGGCACACGTCATCTGTTCGAGTAACTTGTAGTCAGCGTTCGGTCTCTTCGCAAACACTAACTCAGCCACTTCTGTAAAACTTAGTAAAGTACACATACTTACGTGATTTCGTACCTGTTTACCTTTTACGAAAAAGGATCCAAGTTTGCCGTAAGGTTTCATAACTTTTTCCATTTAAATATTAATAAAGTTCTAATCATAACTTTTATGTTTTTATTTGAAACTAGCGAATTACCTTCATTTCTCTCGGATTCTTCCTTAAGTCGATTCCTCATACAAACTTTCATCCCCATTTTCACCCCCTTAAGGGATGATTTATGGGATACAAAAAGAGGCAGAGTTTGTGTGTTTGAACGCGCTAATCTCAGGTACTACTAATTCGATTTGAAAAAATCTTTTTGCATTAGATAGTCTCGAACCACTGAGATTTATGTAAATAAAAGTAAAAATTCGTTATAATATAAAACGAATGCACTCTACCTAAGACCCTAAATGACTGACCTACATAAATGACTAATTTATAACTTTGAATATTCGATGTAAATTAATCTTGAATTTCTGAATAATATAAATTAGCTTTTATTTGACTGCGACAAATTTGTCATACAAAATGTATCTAAATAGCGTAAATAATCGAACCCCCGATACTAGCGTTGTTAAGTACACTAATTATTAAGAAATATCTCTGTTAAGATATTCTAAGTGTCGGCCCGGAGTTGGGAAGTTGGCGGTCTTCCATCCCATGTCTCAGACAGCAAGTAACGCCGTCGGTCTTTCGGTCGAGACGAATTCTGGTATTACTTCATTCTTCATTCTTTCAATAAAAAGCAAGAATTATTATATTGAAAGAATCATGAAAAATATTTTTTTATATATAAATATATACTTTTTACGTGTTAAAAGGTATAAAAGATCACAATATTATTATTTTATTGGTGTGGCTCTGAAAAGTCTATCTGAGGGCTCTCAGCTCATACTTGAATGACTCTCAAGCGAGCCGAGAAAAGAATTGAGTACTACAATTATTATCGATTTCAAGGAGATTATATATTTTCTATTCACCACGCTTTTTTCATTTTTCTTCATTCAATGGAATATTAAAAAATATATTCTATTAACTATTATTGTATTTATATTATTATTTTCACATTATATACTTATTTTGGAGATATATGTAAATGTGTGGGTGTTTTATAATTGATACGGAGTACAAGATTATGATATATATGATGTTCTCCTAGTCGATTCCGGCTACGGCGGCCAATCTTATTAAGATTAGCCAACGGCGCAGGAGATATTATAGTGCTCAAGTGTACGCGCAGACACAAGTGCACTCTCTATTCCTATCACTCTCATACTCCGGTGGGACGACCACTCCACACGACCGGTGAGAGTTAAGGCGCAGGACCGACGGCTTTACGTGCTTTCCGAGGCTCGGGGGTGAAAGACCGCCATCTTCCCAACTCCGGGATGTTACTGAGACTTACTATACAGAAAGACTCAATAACTAAACTTTGTCCCGACCCGGGACTCGAACCCAGGACTTCCATATAAACTGGTGACTTTTTCTAGAGCTTTTTTTAGCCGAACTGACTTCCGGGCCAGTGATAACTCATGAACTTACAATGCAATGCGGCTTTGAAAATTCGATTTACACAATACGCCAACTTCGTCGAACCGAATCATAATCCTAACCTCTGGTAGTACTAGGAATGCTTGTATGCAGATTCAACACCAGGCCACAGGCATTCCTTCAATGCGTGAGACAACTGATAATCATGTTGAAAATGATTCGCATATGAAAATATTAGAAGTGGGAGACCCGGGATTTGAACCCGCTTCACTTGGTTTCCCAATCGAGCGCGTACCACTGGACTACCACGGCCTTCAATTAAAAGGAACCACGATGCCCCTGCCTCAAGACCTTTTTCCGTCATCCCTTCATTCTCTACATCCAGAGAGTTACTTTTATGATCCACTCTCTTCTCCTACCAGTAGCAACCATATGGTACAATTTAAACCTCCTACTGAAGTGACCCCTTTAACCCAATCATCCAGGTCAACTTCATATTTAACCTACATGTATTTTTAAAAATATTCAAGTATTTTTACATAAAATAACAAAATTTAAAAAAGAATAAAATGATAATATGGACCTCAATTACTTGACTTATACTTAAACTTCATTAGTGGTTTCAAGGAGCTTTAAGTTTCGCTTAGTACTTTTTAACTTGTTCATCTATAATTAATTAAGAGTTGAAATATTTTACAACTTAAGCTCTTTATTTTCTATATTTTTTGTAGTTATAATCTTTCTACTAATTTGTACTATGTGCTTTTCGCGTACCCCGAAAGTTTTACCTATGTGTTTTTAATTTTAAACCTTATTTAATGTAGCATGTAGTATTTGAAAGCTGCTTTTACGAATCTACTTACTTTGGTAAATATAAATAATAGTAAATGAAAGTGGTTCTTGTAATTTCAGTTACACAAATTCTCGAAATCTTACTCTTTACAGAGAGATATTAATGTTTTTGTTAATCTATACTAATATTACAAAGAGGTAAAGTTTGTGAGATCGTGAGTTTGTGAGTTTGTGACGTTGTAGGGTGTAATCTCTGGATCTACTGAACCGATTTAGATGAAATTTGGTAAGAAGATAATTTGAGACCTTGGGAAGGACGTAGAATAGTTTTTATCCCGCAAATCATCCCTTAAGGGGGGTGAAAGTTTGTATGGGGAATTAAGCTAGGGACGAACCCGAGCGAAGCGAGAGTGAGTCGCTTGTATGTATATAAGCAATTACCATTGAAACTGCTGAAAAGATTAGAAAAGATAAAAAAGTCCCAGAGTTTGTTGAAAAAGGACTTGACATGTGTGTGCACATTACAAAGTAGTTTAAAATAAATGCCAGTATTTTATATTATATCATAACCTAAAACTCAAAATTACTTTTTTTAACTATAACGATACATAGAATTCAAAATCATATAAAAGTAAATATTCTACGCTTTAAGTGTTACCAATTCATTACAAAAAATATTTCTCAATTATTGATAAAAATATCTTGTAAACGTATACACAAAATCAACCAACTTGAGTATTTCTCCGCTTTTCAAGTCAACCAAAAATTTTCTAATTTAATAATATACAAAAAGTCAAATTTTATAATAGTTATGTATGTGTACAAAAGTAAATAGCCGGAAAATATCTCAGAATAATAATTGTTCACTTAAAACTCTTGAGTTACATTAATTATTTATATTTTTCACTACTAACCTGTTAAAAATTCAGGCGTTTTTAATTCCATCTACATTTTCTTTTTCTACATATTCTTGAACAGAAAATGAAGCTTTGCTTCGTGATTTTCTTTTTCTTTTAACTTTAAACTGATGAAGTGGTAAATTTTAGATTTAAAATTGCATACTACGTGTACTTAAAAAAGTTTATTTTCACCATATTCAGTTGATCTCACTCTGACTCTTAATATTTATAATACAGCTTTAGCTATTTTTAAATATTATAATTATATTAAACAATACTAAATGATAATACCTATTTTTTTGTGATAATTATTAGTTTATTGTTTGTGTATTATGTCTAAAGGAATCATTTATTTATTTATTATACAAAATCCACAGCTAAACCTTAACATAAAAAATACACAGATGTTGTCTTTACAGAGGCCATAAGTTGGATTTACATTATTTATGCAAGCATAATGAGTAGTAGACATATTTAACAATGAGAGAAAAAAAAATAAAGATACATATTACATATATCGACATTCAGCCCTTTTTAACGTCCCACTGCTGGGCACGGGCCTCCCTTCAATACGAGGAGGATCAGGCCATAGTCCACCACGCTGGTTAAATGCGGGGGTGTGGACACATGTCTTTCGAAAATTTACTACTAAGTTATCTTAGAGATGCAGGTTTCCTCCCAATGTTTTCCTTCGCCGTAACGAAAGCGGTATTGATGTTGGAAATGATTCGGACATGTAAATATCAGAGCTATAAGACCCGGGATTTGAACCCGCTTCACTCACCAATCAAGCGCGTTACCACTGGCCAACCACTGCCTTATATATGAACTTAATAATATTTATAAATTCTAGATTCTTGCATGATAAGTATATAATTAGTATCAAGCACGAAACAAACCCAGAACCAGTAACTAACACATAATAAAAAAACCCGCTTGTAAAACCTCTGAAGTATTATTATAAAGTGTACTATAAAAATGAAGAACATCCTTGTTTTATATTAAAAAAAAATACTTTTTTGTCACTCGAAAATGTCAAAGGTTGAATGGAAACCGATGTCGGACGCTCTGAGGGCCCTCAATCCTTTTGACACTTATTCTGAGCATTAACCAAGCTTTTAACAAGTGCGCAGTGGTCCGTTAAATTTAGATAGAACATTTATTAGAGATTTAGAATTATTCGTTGTTATAAAAGTAAGGAGCTCTCAGGGAATATAAAATATAAGAAATTCTAATTAATAATGAATATAATATAATTACGACTGCGTCGATTATAATTTCTTGTGCCTTTAAATTGTAAAATGAAAGTCGATATTCATTATTCACTACTGGATGTAGATATATAATATTACTGAACCCGCGGCTTTGCTCGCGCTAAAACTACAATAAGATCTCTAAAAAAGTAGATGCCCTACTTTACCCCCCTATATGATGAATTTCGACAAATGCTAAAATGCGTACATATTTCTTTAAATTTATTGAAGAGTATTAATACCATGTTTCAATGAATTCTGATCATAAATATTTTTTTTGGATTGTATTATAACGTGTATTCCCGTGGGAATAAGATAATCTAGCCTGTCACTGTCCAGCCCTTCAAATATCTCTACACAAAAAATCACGCCAATCCGTCACTCCGTTTCGACGTGAAAGAAGAACAAACAAAGAAACAAACAAACAAACAAACAAACAAACAAACAAACAAACAAACAAACAAACACACTTTCACATTTATATTATTAGTATGGGTGTTCGCTTAGTTTATAGCGACGCAACGATTTTTGTTTCACTGCCATTGATAAAATATCTTCCAGATATTATAATACAGATAGTATATGCTATTATCTGAAGAAAGATTTTTTTTTCTTTTTAGTACCTTTTAACGAGGTTTAATGTTATCTACAAAAAAATTTAGAAACGGTTTAGTTTTTTTTATATAGATAGGTAAATTCTGTTCATACTTCTATTTGACGATAGGTTTGGCTCAGTTTGTAGTGATTCTACTTGCTGCGTCAGCAGTCGCGGGTTCGAGTCCCACTGGGGGCGTTCATTTGTGTGCTGAGCACGAATGTTTGCACTCCAGTCTTGGCTGTTTATATTTATAATATGTATGTATTTAAAGTTATATATGTGTAGTGTATCAATTATCTGGTCCATATCCATAACACAAGCCTCGTAGCTTACCATGGAACTAGACGGTGTTGTGTGTTACTGTCCCAACATAGTTATATTTATTTACTTGGTTTCCTCAAATTTTTTATAATAATTTTGGTTGAATTTCGAGCATTAGGCTTTTACCAGTACAGTAGATATATAAATGTACCTATATATGTATTCTATAAAGGTAAATAAGAATCGATGTTTTGTAATCAAGTCATCATCAAGCCTGCGTAGACTGAGTGTGGACTGCAAGTAATATATAAATATAATATAGTTTAACTTCCATTTACATAAATTTGCTTATACCTTTGCCCCAAAAAACAATTTATCATCGTCTCAATACTATTTGTCCAAACGACCAATTTATCGTAAGAGTTTTTGGTACAGACTTGGCTTTTAAAAAACACATTCTATTTTAAAAATCCGAAAAGATTTATTATATCTATATACATATGTATTTAAATCTTAAAAATTAAGCATTGTTTTTAAAATGGAAGAAATAAATTTCTACTTTTAGGTGCAACTAATATTGGTAGTGTGAATAAATAAAGACTAAGGTGACTTTATACCAACACTAAATAAAAAAAATCTTGATTGATGACAGCTGCATAGAGGGAAATTATCATAGTAAGATCTTTAGCATTTTAAAGGTTTTTCTTAGAAGTTCTTCTCAAGACAAAAATGTTTCCAAATACTAGTAGAGTTTTCACAAATCTATTACCATGCTTTATTTGTACTAATTATGCTTCGATTCAACATTTTAGTGAAGTAATTGCAAAATCGACATCGAATCAATGTTCAAGAGTATTATAGAAAATTAACATTGTGTTAATCATTAATTGTATATTACGTGGGCGACCAGGCTTCGCTCAGCGTTTTTAAGTTTGTTTTTTTTTGTGAATAATTTCGTTTTTTCAGAAAAGACATCTAATAGATGAACTTAATAAACAATAGCTTATCTAAATACGAAATTTGATCCAAACCGTTAGAGCCGTTTCCGAGATACACGAAACATATTTATATACATACAAGAATTACTCATTTAATATTATGAGATTACTATAATATTAAAACTTGAAAGTTTAATCGAAACATACGTAGTGTATAATATCAGTGAGATAATTAATCATTTCGTAATGACGGTAGAGCTTGCTCTCAGTTTCTGAACTTCATGCTTCGTGTTGTACCATTTTATACAGCTTAAGGCGTTTCTTCAAGATTTATTCTTCGAGTCGTTGCAGTTTCAACATTTTATATTACAAGAATAAACGGCAAAACGGATATAGTTTGTTTAATACTAGATTCCTTTTTCCGTCATACTTTTTACTGTAACATATGTAACGTCGGTTACGATATATTGGTGTTATTTCTGCTAAATACGTTTTTATAAGAATTTATATATTTACGTTTTCATGAAAAATGTATATAAAATATACATTTTTTACGGTTTTTTTTAGAAAAACATCATAAAAAATGTCTTGTAGAATTTTTATGACAATTTGTTGTGTGGTAAATAAAACAACAATTATTATAAAAATGTTACCGATACAAATATTATTATGAGTGGTCTAATCAGTATTGGATTTACGTATAATAAACATACTTTTAAGTATTACAATGAAAACACCTAATAATTGTGTGCAATAACACAAATAAAAATAGATAAAAATAAAAAAATACAACTCATTTATAATCAATTCTTTATCCTTATATCAGGCCTAGAATACGAACAGATGGACGCACGTCGTAAAATCGTTCGGTGGCAACTTATTGGAGCGACTTTATTGGTTGTCGTGTCATGGCTGATCCGTCATAAAAATATGTACAATATCGATATTGTAAAAAATATGAGAAACTTAGCTGACCGAATGCTATCTTCAGACGAAAATAGGTGTTCTTTCATACATTTTATATGCGAGAGAGGTGAAAATTGCTTATAATGCTGATTCAGGGATACTAGAATTTGGAGTGGGAAGCGTGTTTTGTGTACATTGACCTGACCTTTTAAGGGACTCCAATTTTATTGTTTTAAGCAAAATTACTATGAAGTTATTTTATTATCGAAGTAACAAATGAATTATATTAAATGATGAATCTTTTTACTATTCACGGTATCAGTTTATTTAGATCTATAGTTATTTAGGTACTTTTAAAATTAAATATATATTCGGGTCTTTATACTAACGTAGTCATATTTTTAATTTAATCTCATAATTTAATAGGAACGTTTAAAGAAGAGACAAGTTTGTAAAGAACTTGTCTCACCCTCGCTTTCACAATGTTTTTTTTATCTGCTTCGTAGCCTAATCAATAGCACGTAAGTCTGCACGCCCGGAAGATCCCTAGTTCGAGTCTTGGGTAGGGTCAAAATATTTACTTGATTTTTCTATCCCAAAACTAGTATACAGTAGTAGCGCGTAATGGGGTAGTAGTTGGTGTTACCCATGTGTTTTGGAGAAAAAGTTAAGACTTCGATGATACGCAATTGATTTCTACTGGTCATGTCTATAGACTTCATATTGTGTCTTATAGTCTGCATGCACATCTGCACTATAATATTTTTTATACAGTGGCTAGTTTAAGTAAGATCTGTGTGGTAGAAAATTATATCGTGTGAATCAAAGACTAATCAACAATGTAGGTTAAAATTGATTATATATAACCCTTAGTATGGATGGCTATCAAAAACAATTTAATAACGTCAGTAAATATGCTGATAGAACATTCAACCGAAAGAATACAAATACAAGACTGCGAAACGAGTTTCGTAAATAATTCTAGCCGTTTAGACTCAGTTCATACCCAAAAGAGGAAAAATCATACGTGGCTTATTTACGGTAATGTCCGCGCATTTTATCGAACGAATAATATGTTTTATACAGTATCTTAAAGCGTAAAACTGGGAAGCTTAATTTTTGTTTTTATTTAATCAAATGAAATAATAATAAACAAAATTGTCTTAAGCAAAATTTACCAAAGGTACATCGGCTACAAATTGACTTAAAGTATACTTAATTTTACTTTTAAATATGGAATTTTTCATGAAATTGATATTGAACCGCTCTTGAGGGATCATCATAATCGCTTCATAACTGACGAGCATATCTCATGGAATCGGACATAAGCTACTTTTGATCTCTGTTCCGCTTAGCGAATCTGTGGGCAAAAAGTAGTTACCGATATACCCGTAATTAAAGTAAAGTAAAAATCTTTTTAAGTACTAGTAAAAGTTTTAGGGCTCCGTAGCCAAAGGGCAAAAACGGAACGGTCATTTTTTTATCAGAGTCTGTCGGTCTACGTGTCTGCATGTTATGACTATTTTATTCGAAATTACCGGAAATATGAATATAATAATATAGCAAAAGTGGTCTAAGCTTATCCGTCAGTGCAAATTCTATAACAATTAGTTTAGTCGTGACGGATAGTATAGGTTTGTCCCCATATCTACTTTGTATACATAGATATTAATGATTATTCTGGCTTATAGTTTAAAAACAAGTTATTCTTAAAAATTATATCTATAGAATAAAAATATTACCAAAATATATAAATTTACAAATAAATTTTTATTTCAACCAATATTTATTTCAATTTTAGTTCCTAATTATATTATATTACTTAATAAACTATTTTATAGTGAGATTTAGACCAATTCACTGTATACATAGTAGCAATTTTCTAAAACGACCCCTTAGATTGTTTCTTACAATTAAAACACTCTTCAAAATAGTCTGCGGAGAAAATAATATTATTATGCCGTATGTTTTCAACGAACGATGTTCCCAGAGGGTGGCGCGTCCGGCGAAGCATTCGGTAAATATTTAAGCGATTCACATTTTACAATTTACACCCATCCTGGGAAGAGTTGCTTTGCGTTCTATCAAATACGATGGAATTTTGTAATTAGAAATATTCTATCGTTCGAGTGTTCGTTAAACGATGTATTAAACTTGCTGTCCAGGATATTCAAAATATAATAGATATACACTTATGTTATACACATAAAGAATTTGTTTTTTATTTATTTCTTTTAGTTGTAATATATAGAAATATCAGTGCAATTTAAAAATTTCTTGTGGCACTTAATGGGCCTTTAAGATTTGAGTAATTGTATACATTTAAATTGTGCAAGCCGAGTGTACCAGAGGGTAAAACCTAGTATTAAATTAATTTAAAAAATTAATCCAGCAGGTATGACCTGTAGTTGGAATGAAGGATATGGTTAGATAGCTATAGTTTGCTGCTTATTGCTGCTTCTGTAACACGATAACATTAAGTTAGAATTATTTAAACAAAATAATTCTAATATCTGATCTAATAAATTTTCTGTATCTAAACTAAATAATTTATTACATACAAATATTTAATTTAATATTAATATCCATACTAGCTACTTACCCTCTCTTCGCTCGGGTCGTCCCTAGAGACAAAGAAAAATAAATCTTTCTCACGGGGACCGTACAATTTTTCAAGACAAAAAGTAACCTATTTGCTGTTCCAGATTATAATAAATCTCTGTGCTAAATTACTTGCAGATCTGTTATGTCCTTCTGGCGTGATTGAGTAATAAACATTCATCCAAACTTTCACATATATAATACTAGCCGCACACCCTCGCTTCGCTCGGGTTCACCTCTAGAATAAGAAAAACAAATCTATCCCACGGGAACCGTACATTTTTCCGGGATAAAAAGTTGCCTATGTGTTATTCCAGACTATAATCTATCTCTGTGCCAAATTTCATCCAGATCTGTTTAGCCGTAAAAGAGTAACAAACATCCATACTCAAAAACTTTCACATTTATAATGTTAATACGGATTTATGGGATACTAGAACATCACTGCATAGCATGCCACGTCACTGATCTATTAAAAGTTTATTTAAGAAAAATAACTAAACAAAATTCGCTACAAAATTTCCCGTACAATATCAAAGTTTACTTGTAAATTTGTTCAGCTTCGAAGTCTTCGTAAAATGTAACACGCGATTGACGCGAGAGCAAACTAATACCGGTACTGTGATTTGATTAAATTCCTACAAGCTTAACGTGCAAAGTAATAGAATAGACCAAATTGATTCCGACAGGCAAAATAATGATCGAAAAACAAATCCTCATTAGTCAAGTTTATGTTTAAACTAGCTTTACGGTGTGGTTTTGCACGCGTTTGTTTATGTATTTAATTATCTACTACTAAATAAAGACTATCGTTGTGTTTTAGGCAACATATTATGCCAACAGTGCAATCTATACATATAATAAAATTGTAACTAAGCCGAATTTGTATATTAAATATTTTTTGGAAAATCTTATTGAAATAGACACTATCATCGATACAGAGACCGAATAATTTTTAGAATTTTTGTCTGTCTGTCTGTTTGTCTATTATTATTATTATTATTATATTAAATATGTCATATGTCTGTCTGTTACCGCATCACAGAAAAACTACTAAAAATATCTCATTTCTGAGAAAAAATACAAAAACCACAATGTAAGAGTAGGGGAGCGGGGGGCACGTTGTTACAATTTTTAGATAAATGTCAATATGACAAAAGCTATCAAATAATTTATACATTTGATTGCTTTTATCGTTAGTATGTCTATTCAGCTATTAAAATATGATTGAAAAGTTATTAAAATTCATGTATTTTTTTCACAATCGACAATTTAACCAAAAAAGTCGATTGTAACAACTTACCCCACATTTGGGGTTAGTTGTTACATCTTCGGGGCACGATGTTACGATAGATAAATAAACAAAATCATCAATTATAAATCATTTTTATTATTATTTGATAACGTTATAAACAAAAGAGATCACTTTAAACAGTTTTCTAACATTTATGAGTAATTATAATATCTATATCGTAATTTTTGAAGATTTTTTTTGTAGAAAAATAACATAACTTTGGCAGGAACTTTTTTAAATCTTATATAAAATAACAGAAACTTCGTCTGCAAATAACAACTTGTAGTAAATTATTTATACTTATTAATTATTTTAATAAACTTTTAATAAACTAAAATACTTTGGATTCTAACATTTTTTAGGGTAGGTACTTATATTATAGAAAAATATATAGTTATTTATATAGATCTTTTTTTAATGAGTCTTTTCAGGCGTGTCGGACAGCGGCCATAAACTCCCACGGTTGTGCATATTATTTTTAAGCCAGCTGGATATTTTTTTAAATTGAGTTTTACAGCACATTGGTAAGCTAGTTTTCGAAATTCTATTGGTAGTAAACCAAAATATATTTCTGAACGTTTGAGTAGATAGGAAGCTAATTTATGTTCTGTTTCTTGTGAGAATATCAATCTAGGTTTAACGTAACCCAATAAACAACTTTCGTTGTTTTTGTTTTTTTTTGACATGTCTGGATAAGGACATCTCCAGCAGATTCATAAACTTCTTGACTATTTTCTCTTTCTATTTTTCTTTTATATTCAACAGAATAATTAAATTTTTTAAAATTAGGTATGGTAATTTTTCTTGTTGTTACATGTAACAACTTACCCCAAAAAATTGTAACTACCTGCCCCATGGGACGTTTTTTAATATAAATTGAAGTCACCATTAATGGGTATCGATTGTAGAAAAAAACAATATTGCAAATTAAAGGTAGATATATTATGAACGTTCAAAGTTAAAAATTTTGAGAAAATAAAAAATATAGACATCAGGAATCAAAAATTTCGGAATATACTAATATGTTAAACCTAAGAATTTGGGATTTGGTCATCTGAACGCGGGCGGAGCCGCGGGCAATGCTAGTATCTCTATATAACAGAATTATAACGAAAAATGTATTATAGTTAGACATCTATAAATTATTCCTAGGCCGTATTAAACATAAGCCAACGTTTTATGTTGATTACTTTTGCGGCATTAAATTCGTATAAATTATTCAAAATTATGGTTCCATCGGAAAATTTAGCTTTGACAATCTTTTGCGTAATATTCATACTTATTCTAATATTAGATTCACTACAGAAGTAGGTATCTACTGTGAATAATAATTACCTTTTTGGTATAGTGGTTAGACTGAGACTTGGAAAAGTATAGGTACTGGTAAAGTTTCTATCAAGAAATCTAAATAATCTAAGTAACATCCAAGTGTAACCATTTAGTTTCATTATTTTATGGATACCAGATAGTTGATACACTACACGTACGAGTATCTATCGTTAAATACATACATAATATTATAAATATTAATTAGATAACTAAACATAATATTATTTTTTGTGATTATATAAATTGATAATGAGATACCAAAACAAGTTTACAAAATCTCTTTGCATTATATTAAAAAATATTCCTTTATAGGGTACATTATCTGGGGACATTTTCCTATCTATCTACTAAAATACATTTTTTAGACCAAAATAAAACTATACTTTACACGATTAACACACACGTTTAATTCGTACTGGATGAGAGATTATTAAATAATTATATTTTTTTGATCACACCCACCCACTAATTTTAATATTTGTGTCAAAGTTGATTACCATATTATTTTTATCTTTAAAGTTAATTATTACATTTAACTTAAATTTTGGAGATATTATATGTATTTTAAAATTTGTATTGATTTCGATTAGTACCTACGCAATAAATTGATGTTAATAATTAAAAATGGTTGATTAAATTTACATAAATTTGTTTTAATCCAAAAAATGCAACAATTTCATGATGAGTCTTCTATCCCCGCATGAGGCATGTATCCCCCAAAGCATTTTTAACATAAGGCAACTATCCGCCACATAGGGCAACCATCCCCTTTTGTAGAGGTCAAATAAAACAGGATTTATTGAAAAACAATATTGATTGTGTTTAAAAAAATAGGTCACAATGAAAGATTAAATACCAATGTTTTATTATACACAGGGCATATTGTAAGTAGATACATAAATTTTATGTAATTGGAGATTTTGAAAAAGTAGGGCAAAATCCGGCTTCTACCCTATATATATTTATATGTATAGATTTGGACATTTTTATTAAAATGGTTACTTCGATTATTCAAAGGGCAACACGCGAGTGTAGTAATTGAAATGCACTAAACCGGTTCCTCGATGCTAATCTCATTGACACTTCGCATAAATCACTGTAAACCCTACCAATGTCATTATCAGTACGGTTTACGCCCTTACCGCTAGTTCTGATTTATTAGAAAACTATCTGCTTAGTTTCCTTTACGGAAATAGTTGAATTGGCTTTGATTATTGATTTTTGGTATCGTTTAAATCATGAAAAGTATTTATTTGGTTATGTGAAACAAAACAAAATAACAAAAGTATACTAAGTATATAAATATGTATAATATTTGCATTAGAAAAAAACTATTAAATATTATTGTATTGCATGCAGCTCGCTTGTTATATTAATAATAATTAATAATTAAATAGTTTTTAACTAAATTATAAGTATGCTGAATTTCAAACTACTTTAAAATTTATTATTACTTTCTCAAAGGTGTTAATTTTCTTAAAACTTATGCAATATAACGTACTTATTAAAAATAAAACATAAAAACCACTAAATGATTCGTAAAAGACTAAAATATGCAGACTAATTGTTAAGCCTGATGCTGAAGTTGATTGACAAAATAAATATACATATATACTTGTTTTGGTATAACAAACAAGTAGGTAACAAAAACAGACCAATATTCACCGGTGCAAAGACACCTCGCAACCATAATAAAACCAAAATCTCAAAACCAATAATATAAATCAACCAAACACCCTGAAACGGTCAAGCCAATAAGTACGTAATACTATAGATATAGTTTATTAGTGATTTATGCGAGGTGTCAATGTGATTAGCATGAAGGAGCCGCGCGGCAGGGTTGGCGCATTTCAATTACTACGCTCGAGTGTTGCCTCTTGAATAATGCATGTGAGAACTTTGATTGAACCGTTCCGGCCCATGTTGCCCTTAATTCGTGCTTGTTTGGTCGCTTGTGGCCACTTAAATTGTGATTATCGCTGCAATTTGATATACGTTAAATAGCTAATTTAAAATGGCTATAATTTAGGGATTAGACAAGATGATGTTATATAATCGTTTGGAAATCTAAATAAATATATGGGTTTGTCATATTACGATATTATGATTCTCTGATGAAATATCCAAATTGGTCATATCATTATAGTTTTTTGATGATGGCTTACAAAGATACGACGTGGAAAAATAATTTATTAATTCCAATATACATTAGCATAATGTCAGGAATAGTTTACACATGTAGGAAAGTATTTGACTTCTTAACTGATCCTTTTTCAATATTTCAGAATTTGTTTCGTTTTGATTTATTCTCTATTTTAAACGTACATTCACATGCTGCGTATTAGCTTTATCTATTGACTTTTAAAGAATACATGATTAATTAAAAATAAATTAGTCATCTTAAAAATATTATCAGAGTTAAAATGATAAAATAACACCATCGTGTTAACCTAACTTAAACAAAAATTAACATAACAAGTACTAATAAGTCCTAAGTCTTGTGTTAGTACACTTTAAACAAGTAGACACCAAAGTGTCTCATGACGGTTATCTTTTAAATAAAATTCAACTCTAAACAATAACGAAAAATGTAATATAATTTTAATAGCGAATGAGTTATTATGTAGTTAAATTTAACTAGATTTACTAAAACCTTAACAAAATTTCAGTGTAAATCCAGACTCCACGTTTAAACTGCGAGCACAAGATAGGAAAGGTTCCAAAGGAAGCGGAAGTGGCGCCGGATGTCGAGCGGCGGCGGCAAATACTACGTCCTGTTGCTGTTAACAACCTCTGAGACTTAAAATTAACTGATAGTTCTTTTTAGCACTGTTATAGAAGTTGTTTTATGTCAGAAAATTGAAATTATGAATGTAACTAATACTACACGAGAAGTCATACTTATAAAATTACTAACGAAAAACAAAAACTAATCTATCCCACGGGAAAAGTACATTTTTCCGGAATAAAAAAGTAGCCTATGTGCTATTTTAGACTATAATCTATCTCTGTGCCAAATTTTATCAAGATCCGTTTAGCCGTTCTAGCGTGATTGTGTAACAAACACCCACCCATCTAAACTTTCGCATTTATAATAGTAGTAAGATAAGATAGTAAGATTTTAAATATATTCAAAATTTCTTTAAGCATTTGTCAATATTTCAAATAAAAAAGTAGCATACGATTCAGGCTGATACTACTAACAATAGAATGTTTTTTTTCTTTGGTGGCTTATATTCTGCTAGTGTCACGTATTGTGAGAAAGACAAGAGCAAGAGTGAGTTTGAGCGGTAATTTTGAAAAGCAGCTATAACGTGGAATTAAAACTATAAATGAATGATCGGTATACAGGAGCAATCTACAGCAACAAAGAGATAATTACGTATTAATAAAAATGGCACAATGATTGAAAATATAAATACATAAATAATGAAACTATATTATATACTTATACATCTATTATCTACTGTAAATTTAACTATTTTTTTAATAAAAGTATTAAACACACAATAAAATGTTAATTTTTGTATTATTATATTTCTTATAGATACAATACCTTTCCAATTTTCAATCACAATTTTTCGACCCTATAACCGTTACTGAACCTATCTGAATTTCAATTTGCCTAAATATTAACTCTCGCCGGTATGCTGCTTAAATATAACACGACCACTTAAGTATAGGCGAGTAAAGTGATTGTTTAAAAATATAAATAAAATATTTTTCAATTACAGAACAAAATTGAATATAATATTGGTATGCCGGAATTTGCTGATGTATTTTGGTATTAAGATGCAATACCTTATACCCTACTAATAATATAAAAGCGAAAGTTTGTGGGGATGTATATATCTTTAATACTCTTTATTAACTTTACAGTAATATAGCTTATTTTATATTAAAGTAACACATATACTATAATTTACAAACATATATTACAAACATATAGTAATACATAATTCAAATACGTGGGCGGAGCCGCGGGGAAACGCTAGTTTTTATAAAGATTGCTGTATAGCTATTTATATAATACTAGCAAGCAGCGACTCACCCTCGCTCCGCTTAGGTTCGTCCCTAGTTACGTTTTAACATTTAGTATGGATTACTCAGAGATGACGTATCTTAACGCAGTGGAAAGTAGCCTATATGTTAACCCAGATTACGAGCAGCCTATCATTATACAAAATTTCATCAAAATTTATCCACTAGTTTTCTCGTGATGCGGTCACAGATAGACAGACAAAAATTCTAAAAACTATAGATTCGGCCTCTGTATCGATAATAATGACTATTTCAATAAGATTTTCCCAAAAAAAATAATGTACAGATTCGACTCAGTTAGAATTTTATTATATGTATTATTAGACATTTCTAAGAGTAATTTGAGTAAAATTTTTTTATGTGCATTTCTGTGAAAATAAATATACATATAATTTTTAACCGGAAATATCAAAATAAATTACTGCAAAAATAAATCTGCATAAGAAATAATATGTAAAAGTTTTATTAAAATATCATAGGGTCAAAAATTACGAAGTATTTTTTCTGATTTAATTCCAAATCCAATTTAAAAAGTATTATGCTTGATCAATTAACTTTCAAATTAATCACCAAAAAAATCCTTAGGGTATCCCAAAAAGAAAAAAAATTACAAATTCTTACGCGAATGTCAAATAATAATAAAGTAGTCGTGTTATACAAAACACTTGTAATGTAACGATTTCACATTCGGGGATTGAGAGTGTATAACAATGATACTTATGTATTTTTAATTTTTTTTTAAGATAAAATAATATAAAAAAGAATAAGAAGAAAACTGATTTTATTTAAGAGTTTTTCAAATATTTAATGCTATTGATGCTATATTATTATAGTACAAGGTAATATTACTTGTGGAATGAGGATCATTTCCCATATAGTCGATTATGTTATTTCCCAAGGAATACAACATTTAAACAATGTACAACGTTCTGAAGCTACATATATTATATAGAACTCAAAGTGTAAGAAATATTAGGATGAAAGTATAGTTGTGGAAAGTTCTCCGTTTATCATTAGGCTCTGACTGAATCTAACGATTATATTAGATCGTAATGATCTACAGTTCAGTTCAAGACGATTTTTATGTCATAACTAGCGAGTCACCCTCGCTTCCCTTTCGTCCCTAGCTTGATTCCCCATACAAAATTTCATCCCCATTTTCACCCCCTTAAGGGATGATTTCCGGGATAAAAAGTATCCTTTGTCCTTTCTAGGATCTCAAACTATCTTCCTACTAAATTTCATCTAAATCGGTTCAGTAGATCCAGAGATTACCCTAGAGGGTAGACAGCGTCACAAACTCACAAAGTTTACCTCTTTATAATATGAGTATAGATTAATTCAACTGCCTCGGTGGTGTAGTGGCTAGCTGCACAGTCGGAGGTCCTGGGTTCGAGTCCCGGGTCGGGCCAAGTTTAGTTATTGAGTCTTTCTGTATAGTAAGTCTTAGTAACAGCCCGGAGTTGGGAAGTTGGTGGTGTTTCTCCCCCGTGTCTCGGAGAGCTCGTAAAGCCGTCGGTCCTGCGCCTTAACTCTCACCGGTTGTGTCGTGCAGTCGTCCCACCGGAGTATGAGAGTGACAGGAATAGAGAGTGCACTATTGTGTCTGCGCGTACACTTGTGCACTATAATATCTCCTGCGCAGTTGGCTAGTCTCAATGAGATTGGCCGCCATAGCCGGAATCGGCTAGGAGAACATCATCATAGATTATAAACACTAACGACTAGTAAATTTCGAAAATCATTCTATGGCTGATTTCAAAAAAAGAGTACCTAATTTGTTCATTGTATTTCAATTTGTTATTTGTATGGATTTATCAAGTTTTATTTAATAAAAAACTAAGAAAAAAACCTAAACTAAATATTATAAAGGCGAAATGAGTTCACCTTTAAAGTTTTGAAGTTCAGTTGAACAGAGACTCTACGAGTATAGTACTCGTATATTGAGTCTTTATAATTTTCAAAAATAAATCACTTGTTACAGAGACATAGAACTAAAATATTTAATTCACGAAACTAAATCCTTTTGCATAAATTTAACATTTTTCAATTTGGTTTATACGGCCATAAGTTCACTTCGCTTAAAAGATCTGCCAACGAATAACCTGTAGAAATACTGCTACCCGTACCGAATTTATAGTGCCTACATAGTACCTACTTTGTGAATTTATTACCTTTATATGTAACAACTTTTGACTTTTTATCCTCTATGAAAGAAAAAAGTAATGTATTAGTAGCACTTAATGTCCATTAATCAGTTTTAAATTGTATTAAAATTTAAAATTTTATGTTTGCATCTTAGTTTTATTTACCTAAGCTTATCTATTTTCTATAAAAGTAAAATAATGGACCGATACCTATGCGGTAGACGAACAACAGCGTCACCTACTATGTACACTACCAACGATAACTAAGCTATTGAGAGCTAGTAACCATCTCGTTAATAATTAAAAATATAATTAAAACCCGGCCAAGTCCTGAATTACGGACACAGCACACCTGTTTTTATGTTATAACGACTCACTCCTAGGTACGTTTTAAAGCTACGTGTGGAATAGATAGATTATAAGAGTATATACATAAGTTTCATATCCCTTACTTGAGAAATGATTGATTCCCCATGCAAACTTCCACCCACCTTTCCACTCTCTTAAGTGATGATTTCCGGTATAAAAATTTTTCTATATCCCTCCCAGGGTATCAAACTATGTCCATACCAAATTTTATCTCAGTTCAGCGGATTAAGCGTGGAAAGGTAACACACAGATAGACAGACAGACAGACAGAGTTACTCTCGACTTTATAATATTAGTATGAATGGATGATAAATTTCTAATTTTTCTATTCAAAATCTGTTTCCAAGAATTTTTAAGAACAAAAAAATTACTTTAACACTATACTCCCAAACCAATCTAACCGCACATACAGTGATTAGTTTTTAGAGGATAGCATATATGCCATAAATAAATGTGATTAACACCCCAATAGATAATATCGGGGCGAAATGCGCCCGGATGACAAATAAATCATGTACCAGTATATTTATTACCTGCGACTGGCGTACCGCTAATATCTAGCAAATTAGCTGTTCACTCGATATAGGAAATAAGCGATATCCGTTAGGATACTCAGAGAAGTATTTAACTTTTGAGTTAATAATGTGAGATTTTTAGTTTAGATGTGATCTTAAAAAGCTCTTATAGACATATATTGTGAAAGTGGTGTATTAATAAGTATAAAGAAGAACGTATGCTTATGTACTCAAAAGACAATAAATATTTTTATCTCACGTATCTTTATACTATAACTCACTGCTAACAAACATTCGACATTTTTTATATTAATATTTATAGATATTTTTCATAGACAAAACAAACATACTCGTTCTTACATCAAAAAATTAAATACTATAATTATTTATACATTTAAAGCAGTTGCAAATTTTAATGCTACTAGTATGCTGTGCAAAGAAAACTCTATTTAAGCGTACACTTCTGCGCCCTCGCCTGTCGATGTCTTGAACTTACATTCGTCATACGCTTGTAACTTATATTTCGCATGCTGCCTTTTTCGCGTATTCGAAACTGTACTTTATGCACAACCAGTTACGTCCTATTTTCCCTTGTATTACTTGCTTCTTTGCTAAATTTTAAGTGCTGTGCTCTCTATATTAGGATATTCTTCTTAGCTTATAATATAATTAATAATTGTTTACTAATCACTGTTAATATATGTCAAACTTTTTTTTTAATTTTATCAAATGTACCTATTGTAAATAAAAATATTCAGTAAAAATATTTCGGTCAAAAACATAGGTGCTTTATTGATATTGAATAAATTGAAAATAGTATGACTTTAAAAGTATATAATCATTCAACTCAAAGTTATGGAATGTTTTTTGTGTTGTATAAGGAAGCACCGGACTTAACGCCATTCCTTAGAAGAGGAATTATGAACACACATATTGAATACATACCATAACAAAACATACGATATAAATACACGAGCAACGTTCTAAATACTTCTTTTTCCTAATAATATTTGCCGCTTAATATTTTTACAGTAAATATAAAAATATATAATAATGCTATCATTATTAAAATAACATAAGTAAAAATTACTATTTGAAATCTATATTATAGAATACCTATATATTTATATAATAAAATTGTAACTGAGCCGAATCTGTACTTTAAATATTTATTTGGAAAATCTTATTGAAACAAGCATTATTATCAATACAGACGCCGAATCTATAGTTTTTAGAATTTTTGTCTGTCTGTCTGTTACCGCGTCACAGAAAAACCAATGGAGAGATTTTGATGAAATTTGGTATGGTGATAGCTTGTTATTCGTGTCAACATATAGAATACATTTTACCGCGGGAAAATATCTCATTTCTGAGAAAAAATACAAAAACTGCAATGTAAGAGTACCTATATGTAAAACCTAAGAATTTCGTTTTTGGTCATCTGAACGCGGGCGGGCGGGCGAAAATTAAAAATATAAAAGAGAAAACAGTTCCGTATCTTTTTCTCCTATGTTTTAAAGTTTGAGCTTCCGTTAGCTTCTGACGAGCTTTATTGTTATCAATAAAAAAAAGAAAACAGCTTAAATTCTATTAACATATTATGTTTTCTTAAAATTTTCAATGATGATTTTGCCCGAAATTCGACCTCTGGACCTCTGAACACTAGTTTATATAATATTCCACGAGTTACACGCTTGGTATCTACTGAAGATAAAACCTAAAGATATCATAAAACACATACCTATATGTATACATTGATATAGCAACTTTGTTTCTGGCGTATCATTTAGATTAATCGGCAGAAAATAAGTAAAAATACAAATCTTGAGAGACATACACAAAAACAATTATTAAACAAGAGGAGTTAAACAAAATTGATCTCAAAACGTTTTAATGTTGAAATACATAATAGGTTGAATATGAAAAAAAATCTCTACTTTTGCAGACATAATTCGGTGGCTCACTATTACAATGTTCTATGTTAATTTTAATAAAGTTTATTAATTTTTACATAGAACTTCGTTATTTTGTTATCGTAAAAAAACAATATAGAACTATGTAAAATTAAATAGTTTGTTGCTTAAGTGCCGCTATCTAGTGGTTTATTTTTGCAAAACTGTAGCTAATGACACATAGAACCTTGTAGCATTAATAACTAAATAAGTACTAAAATTGTAACATAGAACCTTGTAATAGTGAGCCAACGATATGTTATGATTATATAAATTATTTTTTTTAATAGAATCAATATGGTATAATAAATAGTATATTTATTAATTTATTAGTGATGTAAATAATAAATATATAAATTATTTATTAATTTATTTAAAAATCATCGCCATCTAGCCAATAACGTTGGAACTACTGCACCGAGTGCGTATAAATTGTTTAACGAGGGCGTTCCTTTGTTCGCATCAGTTTAGCTTTAGAACAGCTAGATGTATTTACTTATCACTATTCTCACTTATCTAATAAATCAACACAATGCTTGCATCATACATTATTTATTTGGGAGGGATCTTGATTTCTGCTTAACACGGCATTAAATAAGTAAAAGATAGACCCTTTTCTTAAACGCTGATTTTGCTTACGGAATTTATTTGTAAAGAAAACAAAAGGTTTTAGTTTTTGAAGTGAAACTTATTTAGAATCGTTGTGATTTGAAACGGAAATGAAACGAAAATGCGACACTAAATAGAGAAAAATACATAAAATAGGATTAAGCCGGCGAGAGAATGAGATAGACTACATTGCCATGTTGCCATGGTAACCGTTATTATTGTCTGACAAAAATATAATATTAGGTTCCACTTCTAACATGTGTGAATTGCACACAGACGCTTTTTTTATAAATATTTATATTGATAAATATCTATGTTTACTTTTATGTATAATATTATGATTATCATAACTTTTTTATAAACTATGACATGAATAATATGAAAAATAACTTTGTATTTAGGTGGAAGCTTTATGTTACAGCTTCTTTATATTTAAACAATAATCAAAAATAATCATCAATAATATATAAACAAGAATCAAGATTAATAAATAAAAAAGAATGGGTTCGTGTAATCTTTACGAAAGTTTGAAGTAAAACATCTTTGGCAAATATCGCAATTAAATTAAAACAAATCAATAATTAAATAAGGCGTATTAAGTATATTACAATCATATATTTATAGAATATTATAATACGGAACGAATAAAATATTATATGTAAACAAATAATTTTAAATCGTGGATAAATTAAAATTAAAGAATTGTTAATAACAGACAGTCTACGAATTCATAAAATTTATTTGTAAAATAGAACGTCAGCTGCGCTTACAAATTCCATTTCTTTAATGTATAATATGGTTAAATCTGCATACACGTGTTTAATTATTTTACTATGTGCATGTAAACTAACAACGCTGTACCAATTTAGTATCTAGTTAGGTTTCTACTGTAACATGTAGCGGGAATTGTATAAATGGCATTTAACAAAACTTAATTAGAGATACAAATCTATATCTATACATGTAATAAAAATGTAACTGATCGCTGTCTGTTCATGGAAGATATTTGAATAAAACCTACTATTGGGAGTCTTTATTAACGTAATAGAACCCAAAACAATGATTTTTAGAATTTTCGTCTGTTTGCATGTGCGTTTGTGCCCGCTAATCTCAGAAACGGCTTATCCGATTTCAGTGCTGTTTTCATTATTATATTGTGGTAAGTTTCACTTAACATTAAGTATTTGTTTTATTTCAATCGGTTCATATTTTAACAAGTTGTGTCAATTTAAAGAATCACCAAGGGACGAACCCGAGCGAAGCAAGGATGATTCGCTAGTATAAAATAATTTTATATTTAATTAGATTATAGTATGAGCAATATTAATTAATACATTTCAAAGAAAACATTTTTCTTTTCATAAGTAAATTATAAATAATATTAATTTTTCCTTTCAATTAATATTTTCTTGTTATTTTGCTGTCTGTAAATATTGTTATTTGCAACGCTGGCTTGGCGAGTAGAAAATGCTGATCTAGAATTAGCATGTTACCATAGAACATTAGGCAATTATATATATAAAAATTGAACTAAAGTATATCAGTATTATAGAATTTATCTAATCTAATTAACATCCTAATACCATTCCACAATAAAGAACATAATAATGCTGGTTTTACTCATATAAATATTGTTAAAACTGTATAAACTAGCTGGGAACCAAGCATAGCTCGGCGATTTTTTCGAAAAAGATGTAGAAATTGCATTTTTTCACATAGACACCTGTAGTATAGATAAACTTAAACCGGTTTCAAGACACAAGAAATAAATTTATATATACATAAATATATAATAATTGCTAATTTAAACTATAATATAAAACCATTAGAGAAAATGAAGATTGAAGCAAAAATATTATGGTATTTGCGTAAAATAGCATAAAATGGCATGAATTTAATTATACGGATGCTATGAAATTAATTTTTCAGTCTATTATATCCTATATTATACTTATATCGTTTTTTAAAAGCTTTCTAACTTTGGGATGTATTTAGTTAAAAGAAATCGATAAAAATCCATAATAAGCAGTTATCGATTTTAAAATACCAGCTTTTAAAATAGAGCATTTTTCTTTGCTAGATGCTCGCTAAATGTATTTAAGTTTACTCTTAGTAACTTATTGCCACTATTTTACTTTCTTTTTGTTACTTACTAACAACGAAATTGTTATTTTATACGAAACGTATTACTTAAAATAAATTATCGCAATAATAATAATAATAAGGTAATTGTAGATCCGTGGTAACGGCGCTTGCTATGAAAACAAATAAAATTGGGCTCAAGACACGGGTGTCGTTCTGATATTTTCTTATGCGAATCATTTTAAACACGATGGAGAAATATTGTGAGAAATCCTGCATTTCTAAGGGAACTTAGACATGGTGGTGGACTATGGCATGATCTTTCTCGTGTTGAGTTAAAAGGGCTGCTTGTTATGTTGTTATCATAATACATATTTAATGTCAATTTTTGTTTCATTAATATATAATACGTTTTACATGTACATATTTTATGACATAAATATTGTAAGCGTAATTTTATAAATAAATAAAAATAATTGTGTTTTTCCTCAGCTTATTTCCTTTCTAGATTTTATACATAATTATAAGTATATATTGTTAAATATTTGTTTGCGTTCTACATTTCTTGCTATTTTAATAATATTATTTATGCACTCTTTGTATAAAACTGAGACAAACATTTACTAACATATTCCCATAACACTTTCTTAGATTACCGCAAATATTTGACATATAAAATAAAACTATATTTTCGAATTTTCTCATGGACTTAGCATGATTGTTGTAAATAAAGCATTTGAAACGTCTGGAACAGAAAATTTGGGAAGATAATTTTATTTAAAATATGTATATTATAAACAGTAAAAATAATTGTCCCAATTAATCTTTTAATAATTTTAAATATTACCAAAAATGACCTATCATCACTTTATACACTCTAATTACATACACTATATGACATTAACTGCCTATACTATTTTTTTTAATTGAACTACGAGTATGATGTATCGGGATTAAGTACCTACATATACATACGTATAAGTCACGTCAATCCATCTTAGGCATTTTTGTATAAAAGAAGAAATCAAAAATCTATAAACATTCATCATTTACTTCGTTTATTTATTTTTCACTCTATCCCACTATCCCACTATGTCCCACTGCTGGACACGGGCCTCCCTTCAATACGAGGTGGATCAGGCCATAGTCCACCACGCTGGCCAAGTGCGGGTTGGACTTCACATGTCTTTCGAAAACTTGCTATGATATTTCAGACATGCAGGTTTTCTCCCGATGTTTTCCTTCACCGTAAGGCAAGTAGTAATCATGTTAGAAATGATTCGCACATGGAAATATCAGAGATGTGAGACCCGGGATTTGAACCCGTATCACTCGTTTTCCCAAACGAGCGCGTTACTACTGGGCTACTACTGCCGTTTATAAATTAACTACAAGAAAATAGAAATAAACGATAAAATAAAGAAAACCCTACATTTATCGGGAAAAATATGTTGGAATGAGTCAATATGGTTGCGAGTTTACTTTGTTGTGAACATATTACGTGGGGTATTACTTTATACCTTCTTGCATTTTCTACATCATGTCATCTTCGTAGCAAAGTGCTACGTAGCTGAGACGTTACATTGCTACGTTAAGTAAACGTCTTTCTTACTAAGTAGTCATACCATTTCGTGAGCTTGCGATAATTTTATTGTTTGTTTATTTTAGAAGGAAAAGTATTATTTTAAATACTTTTTGTTTTTGTTTTAATACCAATTTATATTAAATCCGTAAGATATTTTTCGTGTTTCAACGTAATTTTGCCATAATTTCTATCCACTTCTCTTGGGAACCATTTACTTTCTTGGGATACACAATAATTTACTTCTACATTGTGAATTTAAATAAACAATGTATATTTAAAATAAATACAAGAATAAGTAATAATGTAAATAAATAAAGATTCATTCAATATTAACAAATACAAAAAAAAGAAAAAAACAAAACTAAGATATCTAGAAAGTAACATTTTAAAATAATTATATTTGAACAAGAGCAGTTCATTTAACGCGTTCATTCTATAGGTCCAATGAAGCTCGAAAGGCTTGTAAATGTAATTGATATGTTCTCTCTCGCTCTTCGATTCTTCCTGTACGTGTCCTATCTTAATTACTATCGTAAATTGATGTCCTTTATCTAGACTAATCTTTGTGCTTAGCAGTACTTATGTCTGGAGTGTGTTTATGACCTCTTAATTTTAGCTCTTACTGGGCTGGGCTTATATATTTTATTATAACGTTTTATGTTATCTGTTAGTTGTTTTTTAGTAATATAGATATATAATAAGTGTGTTAGAAATGAGTAAAATTATTAATTTTATAGTTTGTATAATATACTTAATTTTTACGGTTAGTGGTTTAAAATCAGTCAGTGTATCTACTTGTCTTTTTATATTTTGTTAACATTAATTGCAATATTATTTTAATTAACGCCTCCAGGTAAATTTTCAAGAAATTAATTAAATTACTAAGAAATCTATTGTTAACTGTAACGCCGGCGTTCCCGCGGTCGTGGAGGGAATAAAAATGTAATAAATATACTATTTAGAATTATAATAATTTAAAAGATTATTATTCGAATACGCCCTTTAAAATTGTTACATCACTACCTTTGGGTAACAAATTTAATGCTATAACCATAACATTGCTATAACAATGTCATATTGATAAATAAAAAAAATCAATTCGAATTTCAATTTAAATGATTTTATAGAACTACAAAAATTTTGTTTGGTAATTAAGTTCAAAATTCCTTAGCATTACATAATTTGATGTATGTATGTATATTGTATACTTTTGAATAAATTTATTTTACATTGAAATGATATCAAGTCAATTACGCTTTATTCGATACTAGCGGCTCACCCTCGCTTCGCTCAGGTTTGTCCCTTGTGAAAAACAAAAACAAGTCTATCCCACGGGAACAGTACATTTTTCCGGGATAAAAAGTAATCTATGTACTATTTCAGACTATAATCTATCTTTGTGCCTTTCATCCAGATTTATCCATTCAACTGTTCTGGCGTAATTGAGTAGCAAAAATCCATCCATAGAAACTTTCGCATTTATGTAGTATTAAGATTTTAACAAATTTATAATTTAATAAATCAATTAACAGATTTAAAAAAATAGGGCTAAAATAACAACACTCAGACATAAAATATAATCCTTTTAAATGTAATCAGTAACAAATAATCACTCTATTATTGCAAGAAGTTCACACGTTTAAATAACTATTTTCCTATTTAAATATTTATTATATGAAGTTTTCCTATCTTTAAATTTTTGTGTGTGAACTAGAAAATGTGTTTTTTTTATATAAGACTAATATCTGCATAGTAATCAAAATTTATTTTATTTTTTATAAAATATGTTTTATCATTTTCAAACAAGACTTGTAATTTTTACAAAAAATTCCGGTTTCATACTTCTAGACATACTCGTAGATAAAAGCTTTACGAAGCTCAGTACAAGTTAGTAGGAGTCTTAAGTTAACGTTAACTAAAAGTTCGTCCATCATCGCGCTGTTGACAAGCAGCCACTTGTAGATTTGTCGATGTAAATAGTGTTACTTTAAGTTTATAAATTTCTTCTACTTGTTTCATTTGAACAATCGACCATAACTATTATTAAATATTTAAGGACAACATATATGGAAAGATACCTATTAATATATAAAAAAACCGTTTTCAAACTTTATTTATTGTTAACATTAAAGATCGCCAGTCTAAAAATTAATAGGTTTACAAATAGATAAGAAAGAAGTACTGAACTGTTTTCTCTTTGCCTATTTATATCAAGAGTTATGTTAGTATTATAAAGAGAAAGTATAGTGAAGAATTTGGTATTTTTATGTTATTTAATTACTGAACATGTTAACAGGTGGTGTACCTACCGGACAGATTTGTTTTTTTTTTATTTTATACAAAAATTGCAAATGACAGTCAGTGAAGATATAAGCTATGGGAGAAAAATCGCGATTGAACGCTATTTAGTAATAATATATAAAGGTTTTAATTGTGACATTTATAATTTTTATATTGTAAAGATTCTACGCTTGTAGAATCTGGCAATAAATTTTCAGTAGTAGTTTGAAATCAGGAAATTGACAGTAACACAGGCCTTTGCGATAGAATACATGAAATCTGCATCTTATATTTCACTGATGCCGAATATCTCTATTGGACTTGAAGGTTGAAGGAATAGAGTGTATGTACGTATATTATATTTGCAATACGCATATTGATAGATATATGTATGTTCGATAACAACATTCTCCTATATATAGGATCACTTGTTTAGCAAATATGGACTTGTAGTTTTGTCACAAAGTAATTAATTAAGGCCGATATGAATATAATAAGTGAGATTGATAATACTTTATCATATCGACAAAATAAAGGATAAATTTTAATATCACACGCATTTATTTATGGGTTAAGCGCAAATAAATAATACAAAGTGAAATAATGAAATAAATTATATATTTCAGGAAAAATATATGCCCCGGGTGAGGATCGAACTCACGACCTTAAGATTATGAGACTTACGCGCTGCCTACTGCGCTACCGAGGCGATGAAAATATATGGCAAAAAAACTACCTAGTTTTATTGTTATATTATTTTATATTGCCTTGTTTTTCAATGTTGCTTATTGTGAAATAGGTCATCGATGATAAATGTCTTTCAGAATTTACATACATCCGTTTGAAACATATTTAATTAAGGTTAAGCATAAAATATAAAAAAAAACTAGCTTAAACTCATGACTTCACTTGCATGAAATGGAAATCACTTGCAAATAATGAAATTGATTGACATGTGGAGTCCTTATTTTGTACAATATTTAAAATAGTGCGTGCAGCTTTTGTTGAGATGGTTTAAAGTTACAATCAAATCTATAGCTTTTTATAGTTATAATTAGCATTGCCCGCGGCTCCGCCCGCGTTCAGAATATAAAAAACCAAATTCTTAGGTTGTACATATTAGTATACTCTTACATTGCAGTTTTTGTATTTTTTCTCAGAAATGAGACATTTTCCCGCGGTAAAAAGTATCCTAGTGGTGGTGGTTTTTCTGTGATGCGGTAACAGACAGACAGGCAGACAAACATTCTAATTAAACTTATAATATAACTTATAAATAATATTTTCCATTAACTATTTCAATAATATTTTCCAAAAAATATTTAATGTACAGATTCGGCTTTGTTACAAATTTTATTATATGTATAGATATTTTGTATTGTATTGTATTCAGCCCTTTTTAACGTCCGACTGCCGGGCACGGGGCTCCCTTCAATACGAGGAAGATCAGGACATTGTCCACCACGCTGGCCAAGTGTGGGTTAGTGGACTTCACATGCCTTTCGAAAACTCGTTACGTTCTCCTAGACATGAAGGTTTCCTCACGATGTTTTCCTTCACCGTAAGGCAAGTGGTAATCATGTTAGAAATGATTCGCACATGAAAATATCAGAGGTGCGAGACCCAGGATTTGAACCCGCTTCAATCGGCTTCCCAAGTGAGCGCGTTAACACTGGGCTACCACTATCTATAGTTATAAGTCATTTCCAATTTACCACGGGCTATATTTATTTACGCAGAATATAGAGCACACTAAATGTTAACTTAAACTCATAGATACTAAGTTACTACCATCTAAGTATGTTCAGGTAGGTAATATTATTATATTCCTTATGAATATTTCCATTACTTGTTCCAAGAAACTAGATACCAAAATGCTTCTTTACGTATTATGTTGTAATAAGCAAGTTTGTTCAAACATATTCATTTTAAATAAAATAAACTTTCTGATTATGTCGTGGCGATTTCATTTTAATTTTTGGTTCCCAACGTTCATCTGTAATATGATCTTCGAGATATCTAACACCTCAGTCTCTCCCGTGACCATGATTGCTGTAAAGCATTCGAAACGTCGGGAACCAAAAATCAAAATAAATCCGCGAAAAAATCTGAAAAGATATTTTTACATAAAATGTCGAATATTCGCGTAAATCTAAGAAAGTATATGTATGTATGTATCTATATCTACATCACAATAACATCTTCGTCTTCTATTTGCAATTTGTATTTGTGCCAAATTTTATTGAGATCATTCTCTATTTAGACAGTGAAACGGTAAAGAACACATAACTTCATGCATCTATAAATACAAGTAAATTCAACAATTCAACCTAAAGTGTTCAATATTCGCATTCCATTCTCAAACTTCACCGAGCCCTATCTAGGGTCAATTAACATAACGTTGCCAGCAAACAAAGGCGTATATTTGGTATCTATACTTTGTACTCGAAGCGATGGCCGAATTAACCCGGAACGTACCGCAGGCCGCAGTCAAGGATCTCTTGCTATAAGAGCCTCCAACCGTACTTTAAGGCATAGAGTAGCTATTGTTGTAAAACACAAAGTTTGTTATTGTCTTAGCTTTTTTTGTTATTTACGAAAGTTCTCTATTTTTTAAGCTGAGATAGATGATAAAAGCATAACATAACGTCTGTGCGCTATTCTAAAACTTACTTTAAAAATGTCTATAATACAATGTAATCGTAATATAGATATTTAAATTAAAAGAAAGCTACTCTAGTCACCTAACTATAAATTAAAATATATGCCCCGGGTGAGGATCGAACTCACGACCTTAAGATTATGAGACTTACGCGCTGCCTACTGCGCTACCGTGGCCATATGAGTGTTTTGTAAAACATACGATAAATATATTACTTTTTTAGCTTTCAATAACTAATTATTTATTCTTTGGAATTCCATAGCCAAACGGCAAAAATGAAATCCAAATAATTTAATATCCATAATTATTTTAACGCGGAAACTATTCATAGGCAGTATATTATAACTGCGGTGGTCTAGTGGCTAGCATTTATGGCTACAGATTCGTCCTGGTCTTGGGTTCGAATCCCAGGTTGGGGCAAGTTTAATAACTGAGTTTTTTTTTAGTTATTGTCGAAGATAACAGCCTGGAGTTGGGAAGTTATCGGTGTTTCACCCCCTGCCTCAGAGAGCACATAAAGCCGTCGGTTCTGCGCCTTAATTCTCACTGGTCGTGCCGAAGCATCGTCCCATCGACCTTTGAGAGTAAAAGCAATAGAGAGTGCACTGTTATGTCTGCGCGTACGCTTGTGGTCTATAATATCTCCTGTGCATCTGGCTAGTCTCAGTGAGATTGGCCGCCGTGGCTGAAATCCATCTTTAGTATAAATGCTAATACCTATAATAGGGATATTAAGTCATTTAACGATTTTAAATAAAACTATCTTTTCTGATTTTTTCGCGGATTTATTTTGATTTTTGGTTCCCGACATTTCGAATGCTTTACAGCAATCATGGTCACGGGAGAGACTAAGGTTTTAATAATTATATAGTGTTTATAGACAGCTTTCCTACAAAACAACAAAATGAATTAAAAAAATACAAAAGTGGCACCAAAGTACCTTACAATATTTGTTAATTTCAATTTTAAACATTTTTATAGTTTTAATATGTTTTATAATATTATTTATTTAATTTTAAATGTTATTATTATAATTATTACAACTTTTAGTAAACTTTATTGATTAGTAATCTTATTTAGTGTTACCTTTATTATATTTATAAACAAAAAGAAGATACAATATTAATTATTCAAGACATATTATTTTTCTATGTGAAACTTAAAAAAACTGAAAATAAAAAATATTTATATATATAAAACAATAAATATAGGATATATACCATTATAGGCTTTGTTTAGGATAATTAATTTCAATTATATCAAATGCAGATTAAAGTTATTCAAAATTTTGAATTTGCTAGAATCCGAAATTAAGAATTGAATCGAAAATTACGCATCACATTAGAAGCTATAGTACAAATTATTATTTAAAACATTTCTTTGTATTTACTTACATATTTTTATAGATTTCATTTAATTAGCAAGCTATAAAACGAGCACTAAAACGTAGTTGTAATATAACACCGTAACTAAACATGACAATAAGATGCCAATTGATTGGTAATAACGCCAGTGATAAAAACTTTACTGTTGTTTTATTGTTTTTCTCCAACCTTTTTCTGCTTTCACGACTTCTTTGAGACATTCAGTATTACTAAGAAATTCAAGAAAAAACACTATTGGATTTAATTTATAAGCTTAGCGTAAGTTAACATAAGTGATAGCGTCGATACGAATCATAATTGCTATTATAAATAATTGTGAAAATGTTGTTTTTTTTTATTAGTAGTTTAAGTTTCAAAAATGTTGTTGATTAAGCGTCTATATTGGTTTGTTTTTATATCAATAAAGAAAAATCTTGAAAATGTACTTATTAGTCGTGTAATTAAACAATGTTTGTCCATTTTATTAGCTTTTGACAGGAATTAAATCTACAAACACTGTATAATATGTTCTAATAGTTATAATAATACTAGCTTTTCCGGCAGCTCCGCTAGCCAGATCAAGAAATACATACATTAATCTATACTTATATTATAAAGAGGTATAGATTTTTTGTTTGTTTGTTTGAATGCGCTAATCTCAGGAACTACTTATCCGATTTGAAAAATTATTTTTGCTTTACATAGCCCGTTTATTGAAGAAGGCTATGGACTATATAATATCATCATGCTACTAATACCCAAGGGAGCGGAGCAGTAATCATAAATGTCAACGAATCGGACAGACATTCCATACATTATTGTAAAGGGAAGGGAAAGAAAAGTTTGTTTTTTTGTACTTTGAACGCGGGCGAAACCGCGAGTTTTGCTAGTAATGTAAAACTGTTGCGATCCTAAAAGTCATAGCTGTTAGATAACGTTCTTCGAGAACTTAGCTATCAAATGCAAAAAAATATTTATTAAAACCACCTAGTAGTACCAGAGATTAGGGCGCTCAAACAATAAACAAGCAAATTTTTCATCTTTATTATGTCAAGTATAGATAAAATTAATTTAGATATACTCTGTATAAAGTTATACTGTGTCAGTGAACATTACGCGCAGCTGGTTCCGTATTAATTCGGTATCGGTAATTTAAACGCTGCATAATCAGATAGATTCCTAATCTATTATATTCTTTGCAGTAAACTGTCTCCTTGTTAAGTCACATACGGTTTTATGGGTGTACGTAAACTTGAGAGATATAAAAAGCAAGCATCTGACATAAACTCATGTAAATTGACGTGGTATATTTTATCTATACAAATAAATAAAATTAAAGAGTCTGTTTGTTATTTCAAAAGAACAGCTATTTACTAAATGCATATGAAATTATATACGGTATTTATAAGAAAAAAAAACAATTTTATTCCTTTGTCTGTCTATCTGTTCCGGCTAATCTCAGAAACGGCTGGACTGATTTTGGTGGGACTTTCACTGGCATATAGCTGGTGCAATAAGGAGTAGCTTGGGCTACTTTTATTAAAGAAAAAGGATAAGCGTTCAGCCCAAAATATTAAAACCCATGCAATTGCTACCACCCTAGTTAAGTGAGGGTGAGTCGCTATTATATTACTAGTAATATTGTGCTAGCAAAATGATGAATATAAATATATTAAGAACTCGTCCACAACTCTGGTTGAGCAAAAAGAAGAGTATGAAAATAAAATTGATGTTTTCTTAATGATCTTTTTATTAATATTTTTCAGCTTATCACCTACTACTAGACGAAAGCCCCCACCATAGAATGCCAATCATCCCGATCTTGGGCAGCCTGCATCTATCCCGTACCTGTCACCTTTTTCAAGTCGACGGTCCACCGTTCCGCGGGATGTCTGATGAATGTCCTTATTTCAGATTTTCTGCCAGAGAAACCCCATCGCGTGTTCCATTGCTCGCTGAGCGACTTTGAATATTTGAACCAGTCCTACAGTAAGTGTCTAAATTTCAGCTCCGTAAGTCATTTTAGGCAGGACGTACCGATTAAACACCCTGGTCTGAAGAGGCTGTGAGATCGATGACTCAAAAAAAATTGACGATACGTTTGACTCAGTTTGTTTGTAATAACTTTACTTACTATGCCAGCGGTTGTGGGTTCGAGTTCCGCTGGGGCATTCATTTGTGTGATTAGCACGAATGTTTGTACTCCAATCATGGGTGTTTATATTTATAATATGTGTGTATTTAAGGTATATATGTGTAGTTGTGGCAACTATCTGATATCATAACACAAGCCTCGTAGCTTACCATGGAACTAGATGGCGCTGTGTGTTAATATCCCAACATATATATTTATTTTATTTAAAATAAATGAATTAAACAAAATCAAAATATGTATGTAGATAAGTATTATTGATTGAATCAAGATGCTTCATGTTTTACTGGAAACCGTTTAATAAAATTCTGTCAACAAGGGGCTTAAACATTAAACTATGTAGTAATAAAGTACAAAAATGAAGTAAAAATTCCATATTGTATTAAAATTATAGTTATTATTAGTAAACTATTTTTTTTGCTTTAATAAATCCAAGTGACAGCTAGTCATTTATCTATACATTAATAAAATTCTGAGTTGAATCTGTACATTAAATATTTTTTGAAAAATCTTATTGAAATAGTCATTATTATCGATACAGAAACCGAAACTATAGTTTTTAGAATTATTGTCTATCTGTCTGTTTGTTTGTGACCGCATCACGAGAAAAGTACAGAACAGATTTTAATGAAATTTAATATGATGATAGCTGATTATCCGAGTCATATAAGATACTTTTTACTGAGGGAAAATATCTCATTTCTGAGAAATCTATAGTAAATGCTAAATAAAATATTTTTTATCGCTGAGCTAAAAATGTTGGAAGTTAAAACATAACACTTCTCTTTAAAGAACATTAATAAAATGTGTAATTTAACTGTACAGTAAAGTATTAGCTTTCAAGATCTATTGCAACTGTTAGCGTTATATAGCTTGACTTACGTGGTATTTTACGTAACGTTAGGTGCGATTGAAATTTTGCTAAAGTATGATTTTACAGGTAGCTGAGTTTATTAGGTTGCGGTGAAGCTTGTTGCTAACTCGCATGTAATCAGATATAGGCATTTCCTTGTTTACAGTTGTGTAACTGGTAAACGGTTGGTTATCATTTGTATTCCCATATACACAATGTATGTACAATTTTGTTGTTGTTTCTTGTTTCTATGGCTATTTAATTTGTTGTATAGTCTTTGCTTCCAGATAACCATACTAATATTAATATAAATGTGACAGTGTGTTTGTTTGTTTGTTTGTTTGTCTGTCCTTCTTTCACGTCGAAATAGAGTGACGGATAGGCGTGATTTTTTGTGTGGAGGTAGTTGGAGGGCTGGAGAGTGACATGGGCTTTTTACCGCGGGTGATTATCTAATTCCCACAGGAAAACACTTTATAATACCGTCAAAAAATATATATTTATGATCAGAATTACTTGAAACTTGGTATTACATAATACTTTTTAATAAAATTAAATAAATACGTATTTTAGCATTTTTCGAAATTCATCCTATAAGGGGGTAAAATTGGGGATGAAAGTTTGTATGAAACTAGCTTTTTAGAGATTTTTTGTAGTTTTAGCGCGAGCGAAGCCGTGGGTTCTCCTAGTGGTATATGTAAGTCAATGATGTTATCTGAATACTTTACTTAAGGAGCGTTATAGATAATCTTAACAGAATAATGTTTTAACTAAGAAATTAATTTAAAATAATTTGTAAACTTTTAAAATAAATCATGGAACATTTTTCCTAAAACAATATTTTAAAGCTCCAGTGCTCAACTTGTATTAGTGTAAAAGTACGTCATGTCTTTCTTCGCAAGATTTATTTTTCTAAAAGTCACGTGCAGTGAATTTCTTATTAGATTTGTTAAACTGTTATAATTCATAATATTATTTTGTTGCTAAATTATTTTTTTAATATATTTCTAATCTTTATTTAAACTTTATTTATAAAAAATGGTTTGTTTGTTTATTCGTTCGTTTGTTTGTTTGTTTGCTTGTTACCTTTTGAACTGAGATGAAAATTTGGGATGAAGATAGTTTGAGACCCTGGGAAGGACATAGGATTGGTTTTAACCGGTAAATCATCCCTTAAGGGGTAAATATAGGGGTGGAAGTTTGTATAGAGAATCAACCATTTCTCACTTAAGTGATAATAAAACTCATCATACCTATGTATATTGTATATATAGTCTATCTATACCATGCTAACCGTCAAGACGTACCTAGGTACGATACCGAGCGAAACCAGATCGAGTCGCTAGTAATATATCTATACTAAAATTAAATAAAATCTATACTACAATCAAAGTTTGTGAACCTTTTGTTTAGGCGTTTAGGATATATTATGACTATCGTTTGGGATCCATAGATTTGTTCTATCTTCTTCTGCATACGTTATATACTGAAAGCATAAGGTTAAAACTTTTTGTGGTATTTTAATCACAGTTTATTTCTATTCTTATTGATAGATGGCGCTGTACATGGCGTTGGATAAAAATAACACTTCGCACACAGGCAAAGATACGGGCACAAACTATTATCTCATTTAGACCTTTTCAATGTCCTACTACTGGGCACAGGCCTCCCTTCAATACAGATTCACTCACGATGTTTTGATTGGAGGTGCGAGAACCGGGATTTGAACCCGCTTCGCTTGGCTTGCAAGCGAGTCCGTTACCACTAGGATACCACTGTCCTGCAACTATTACCACCTATTGTTGAATAATTATGATAATAAATATACTGAACTCTATTCCCAATAATATCATCTCCATATATTTTAAATATTATGTATGTATTTAAAGTTATATATATATATATATATATATATATATATATATATATATATATATATATATATATATATATATATGTTGTGTATCAATTATCTGGTATTCATAACACAAGCCTCGTAGCTTGCATATATGTATATACATTCTATCAGCTTAGTCAAAATACATATTACCCAATATGTCAATAAGTGTTTTAATATATTGGAACAAATATAAAACCTTTATTATTATTGATGATGACAACCTTCTACCTCGGTTAACAAAATTTAAACGGTAATATACGAAACTGTGGTAGATATTAATATTAAAATTGATTGAATATCATTGAGACAAGATACGGCAAGAGAATCGACCGCTGTCACAAAGTAAAGACAAAGGGTGTTATAATTAAAATCTTTTTGAATTTTATTAAAGCCCACTTATGGTCAAGAGCTGCTGACATCAGAGAGTACCTATTGCCTACGTATCTCGTATATAATTATAGCGTAGTTATATTAAATACTAGCGACTTACCCTGGCTTTGCTCGGGTGCTTCCCTAAGTACGTTTTTTTTTTTTTGGGCGGAACCCTAATTATTTTTCTAAAATAAAAGTAACCTTAGTTACTCCTTATAATATCAGCTATCTGCCAGTGAAAGTCCCGTCAAAATCAGTCCAGCCGTTTCGGAGATTAGCTGGAACAAATAGACAGACTGACAAACAAAAATTTTCAAAATTGTGTTTTTCTAATATGTAACTACCGTATATAATTTCATATACATTGAATAAAACAGCTGTTATTTTTACATTACAGACACTCCAATTTTATTTATATGTATTAAATGACTTATTATAAGAAAAAATTGTCATAACTATATTTAAATTAATATAGATATAAACAATATTCTAAATGTAGTAGAAAACGTTAATAATAACGTTAACCGTTCAAGTACCCTATATGTTGACCCGGATAACCAGCAATCATCATATCAAATTTCATCAAATTTTCTCGTGATGCGGTAACATACAGACAGATAGACCGACAAAAATTCTAATTAAACTATAGATTCGGCCTCTGTATCTATAATAATGTCTATTTCAATAAGATTTTCCAAAAAATATTTAATGTACAGATTTGACTCTTATTTTATATGTATAGATTATTTTTATATGTATAGAATTTTATTATATGTATAGATTTAAAACATTTTTATTTGCTTCAATATTTTCTATCTATACATACTAGTTACATAATGCGGTGATTCATTTTGAAATAATGAAAATTGTTTATATGGCTAATACTAGCATAGATTTATTTGTACCTCGTTCCATCACTTATGGATCCTTAGAAATCAATTTTTCTGGAATAATTTATATTGTTGATCCATGTATGACAAGTTAAATTAAAAAAGAAATGACCTTTTAAATTTTGTTTTATAATATATCAAATCGTTAAAGTCTTTTACAAAATATTATATATTGATATCTTCATGAAACTAATACATACATATTCATATTATGAAATTATCTAGAACTTCATAGTACACAGAATTTACCAAATAATTCAATTTTATATGTAATTTTTTTCCATTAGCAATATATTTTAGGTATTTTAGGGCTACAATATAATTTTTTTTTAGGTTATAATAGAAATAGGTAGCATGAATTATTATAAAACTGAATCAATGCTTTCTATATACATTTGTATGGTTTTTGGTCATCTGAACGCGGGCGGAGCCGCGGGCAATGCTAGTTTAGTAATAAGGCCATCCTTATGAGTTATGAGAACTATGACAATCATTATTTAAAAAAATACATACAAACGAACGAAGAACCTCATTCTTTTTAGAAGTTGATTAAAAAAATAATTTGTGTTTGTATACCTTACATCGCATCAAATTATTGTCTGAATAGCCTCTAGATGGATTCAGCCCTTTTTTTTATCGTCCCACTGCTGGGCACGGGCCTCCCTTCAATACGAGGGGGATCAGGCCATAGTCCACCACGCTAGCCAAATGCGGGTTGGCGGACTTCAAATGTCTTTCGAAAACTTCCTAGGTTCTCTCAGACATGCAGGTTTCCTCACGATGTTTTTCCTTCACCGTAAAGCATAATGGTAATCATGTTAGAAATGATTTGCACATGAAAATATCAGAGGTGCGAGACCCGGGATTTGAACCCGTTTCACTCAGTTTCCCAAGCAAGTGCGTTACCACTGGGCTACCACTGCCTGATAAAATAATTGTACCTTAAGAATTATTGCGAGACGACTCAGTATGTAGGTACTTAAGTAATTCATTACAGTTGCAAGTCCAGAAACGTTATTCCATTTATATTGTATACTAGCATTGCCCGCGGCTCCGCCCGCGTTCAGATGACTAAAAAGTAAAAACCAAATTCTTAGGTTTTACATATTAGTATACTCTTACATTTCAGTTTTTGTATTTTTTCTCAGAAATGAGATATTTTCCCGCGATAAAAAGTCATTAGATTAAATATTAGCATATTTCCAATATATTATTTTTTAAGTTCCAATTAATTAAATTTTTAATTTGATACAGTCTACATATCACACACATCGTAGTAGTAAAAAATAAAACGCAATAAAAACACGTGTAAGTCCCTCATAAAAAGATACACAGCGTAGTAAATTCGTGATAAAAAGAGTCGACTAACAGTGCTATCAGCGAACTTAATTGTATACCGTCTGCAGGGGTCTGAAGAGGATCGTCTGGCACCACGTACATATGTAGTGTCGGTGAATAAGAAATTATGAATATCTAATTACTGATTAAAAAACAAAGGTTTGTTAATAGAATTACTAAATTTGAATCCATATGTACTTTAAAATTATAATAAGCTTTATTATACACCAAGAGAAGGATACAATGAACAAGTATATAAGTATATATTAAAAATTTAAAAAAACCCAGTACGCTAATTAATTGTCATTTAACGATTACACTGGCACGCGTGAAGCACTTAGTCGAGTACGCAAAATGCCTTACATTATTTTGGAAAAAAGCTGATACTCTTACACTGCTAGACCGATATTAACCAAACATAGATTACAACTACCGCAAGGAAACTAGCTTTCAAATAAAAAGAATTGCATCGAAATCGGTCCATCCGTTTGAGAGCTACGATGCCACAGACAGATACACACACACAGACATCGACGTCAGACTTATAACACCCCTCTTTTTATGTCGGGGGTTAAAAATAAAAAGAGAATATGTACAGTAGCTGACCTTTTCGCTAGACGCGACCTCTTCTAAGCAACTTTGAGGTGAAGAAAGAAGTTTTTATAAAACGGTTTATTAAAAACTATTCAAAATGTTATGATAAATAGTAAAGTGCTTTCAAAAATATATATTTATATAAATTGATGGCGAGTGAGATCATCCTCGTTTCGCTCGGGTTTGTTTCTAGAAAAACAAAAACAAAAAATCTCACGAAAACCGTACATTTTCCTGGAAAAAAAGTATCCTACGTCTTATTCTGATGTATGAGCTATATTATTGTAGAGTTTCATTAAAATTCGTTTAGTGGTTTTTGCGTGAAAGTGTAACAAACATCCATACATCTATACATCCAGACATCCAATTAGTAGGCTGATTAGTTTGCATCCGGCAATCCAGAAGCCGGTGAGTCCCACACAACCACCTGTATGTATACAGGTGATATGCGTAAATGCATTTCCCAACATTAAGAAAAATCTTACTTTGCTTGATATTTTCTTAATATTTAATTAACATATACAAAATGAAAACTATATACTAATGATCAGAGTCAACCAGGAGTTTCCACTTCTACAATTTCAAAATCGCCAATATTAATATGACATTTTACATGTTTTTCCTTATTCCTAGTGTAAATTAGTATCACAGAAGGTGAATGTCTGAAGTAGTAAGGGGATCAAAAAGAGTCTTTGAAGTACTCTTCATGAACAAGTGAGATCTAGACTTAGGTACATTCTTTAAAATGTACTAAAGTCACGTTTTGTTCTTACAAATTAAAGGTTACTTCTGTTATATTGTATTATTACGAGTACTTTTTGACTATTACCGCACTTTCTATGTGTAAAACAATATATTTTAAGTGAAAACCGTTTATATTACGACACGTTTGGCTTAGTTTGTAGTGACCCTACTTGCTGTGCCAGCGGTCTCGTGTTCGAGTCTCGCTGGGGGCATTCATTTGTGTGATGCGCACGAATATTTGTACTCCAGTCATGGGTATTTATATTTGTAATATGTATGTATTTAAATTTATGTGTAGTATATCAACTATCTGGTATCCAAAACACAGGCCTCGTAGCTTACAGTGGAACTAGATGGTGCTGTGTGTTAATGTCCCAACATATTTATTTATTATCTATCTACATCTATCTATCTATCATAGCCTGTTTGTTTTTTCGATCATATATTTATAATGGATTCGCGTAAAAAAATTAAGAAAATTACTCAACAAATTTGAAATATTTATGTTAAATTTAAATACTCTTTGAAACCGATTTCATTTTCATATCTCCTCTCGGAATAATAAATTTGAAATTTGTTATCAATGACTTGACAGTAAAGTTGCCTCCCTGTCATGTTTCACCAATACTGTCTACCGTTTCAAATAAATTAAAGAATCTGAAAGCTAAAATTATTTCCGTAAGATTTTATTTATATTAAGGATTTCTATCAAAAGGTAAAAATATGTAAAATTTCAGCGTCACCCATTTTGCTAAGAGACTATCGATATTATATAATGAAAATTTAGTACATGATAGATATGTTGATTCTTTCGCAAGTTAATTTCAGGAGTGAGTTTTTTTCTTTCCGAACTATAAAACGTTGGAATGATTTATTGCTGAATGCAATAATTTGATTTTGAATGTACATTGTATATGAACCATTGAATAATGGGTATAAAAAATAAAAAAAAAGTTGACCCAAACGACTTCCTTTTAAATCAATTTTCTCACCGGCTTTTAATTTCCGACTTGAAGTAAAGTTATTATAATTTCTAACAATAAACACATTTAAATTGGAATAAAAATAGTCTTTAGCTCGGGCGTTAATATAGCTTTCTATTAATGAAAGTATTTTTGGTGTCGAATCAGTAGTTTTAGAGATTTCTTAGAAACTTTACATCTTTATAATAATTATAGTGTAGATTTCACGCCACGCCGCATAAGAAATTTAACTTAATTTTTTTCAATACTTTGCATTTGGCCGATTGCAATGAACCTAGAAAGGAGAGTTATGTATTTGACCTGTATGTATGTCTTTATGAAAGTCTGACCCTATTTTCCCTTGTAATTATTAAAATCAAAATGCCATATTTTAAGCACCAATTTGAGTTTCTTGAAAAAATTCTTAATTTTTTCATAAAAAAGCAGTATCAAATGAAGTAAATTTAGAGCCGATCACAAACATAAAATATGATATTTCTAAATTAATTTATTATAATAAATAATTGCTGAATAAATGTGAAATTGTCTAATATTCCACATGATAATAAAGAGATTTAAATAAGATGACTTGGGAACATCGTTTTATGAAATTAGATATATACTCGTAATAATGTATCTATATGAAAATTTTTAGAAGAAAACTCATTTGGTTGGTTAATTTTATATTAATAGATAGCCCACCTTTCGGTTAAAAGGTATAAACTTTACAATTTACTGCAAACGCTAACGGACACTACGTTATTAAATTTCGCTTATAAACTTTCCGTTTCGTAACAGTCCTTCCTTTACCTGTCTATTATTTTCACGAGTCATGCCACAATCATTTCAATTGAAAGTAGCTTTTAATTCTTACAATTTAGAAATCATTTTGCTCTGATACATAAAAGCTATAATTACTAGTATATTCAATACAGACTGTATATCTGATAACACATTAAGGTGCTACGTGAAAATTTTATTATCTACTAGGAATGAATAGGTAGTTCTTTACTTCAATTTATGGTATACTAGCGGCTTACCCTCACTTCGCTCAGGTTTGTACCTAGTGAAAAACAAAAATAAATCCATCCCACGGGAACCATACATTTCACCGGGATAAAAAAAAAGTGCTATTCCAGACTATAATCTATATCTGTGCCAAATTTCATCCAAATCAGTTCAGCTGTTCTAGCGTGATTGAGTAACAAATATCCGTGCATCCAAGCTTTCGCAATTATATAATAGTAAGATTCTAACAAAAATAAATGTATTAGACTATATGCACAGTTTTGAAATATAAACATTTTAAACATATATGTACCTATTGATCACACAAATCCTTTTGTTTCGTTTCTAGAAATAAATAAACACAACATTCAAAGCGCCTACAGTAGTCTTAAAAGTATAAAATATGAAAATGGGTAAAAAATGGATATTACACAGATTTTCAATTCAATTTTCCATGATTTCAACATGAGTATTTGGGTACGAATAATATATTTTCATGTTAACTATGTACGTGGGTGAAGCCGCAGCCGCATTTACACAATTAGAATAAAATTAGAATCAAAATAGTTTATTTTCCACATAAGGATATTTTACTAGTCCACTGGAAACTGAGCCCATTATCGAAAGAAATTCTAATATTTAAAAACAAACAAAAGAAATAAAATCAATGCAAAAAGCACCCACAGCTTTCAATTCAGTATATAAATAACCGTAGCATCAAACGGTTAACAAATGGCACATAGTTAAATCACAACAACAAATATTGACTTCGCTTATAATATTTTGTGGTATCGTTAACAATGCTGAGAGCAATTGCCACACCACATTAATATTATTATTGGGAAAATAACTCATATTATTGAGTGCTAATCAAAATAATATTCAGATTTATTTAATTTGATAAATATCGTGTGTATTTAAAGTAGATAATATGTTTAAATTATAGACAAAATGTTATGTTTGTCAAGTTATTTTTTGGCTCAAGTATTTCTAATGATGTACTAATCTTTCCGTAAACGCAAGCGGTAACCCAGTGGTGACGCGCTTGCTTTGATAACCAAGTGAAGCAGGTTCAAATTCTGAGTTTCGCATCTCCGACATTTGCCTTACGGTAAAGAAAATTATCGTGAAGAAAGCTGAATGTCTATGGTAGTCAGTCAGCAAGTTTTCAATCCATCTATCAAGACAATGTACTAAAAAATTCTAGGTCTTAAAAGGTCTACAGATACAGATAAGCAAAAGCATACATCTGTCTCTTAAGTTACACTCGTAATAACTATTTTATCTATTTAAAATGTATATAGGGGACACGAGCGAAGCAATGGTAAGTTGCTAGTATAATATAATTAATCGCAGGAAACACGTACTCTAGCGACGAGGAAGAAGTATCTCGATTAGATCATTACATCGTCATAGACTAAGTTCCTAAGCAATAGACGCCAAACTTGGTGTTTGTGAGCATAATTACGGTTTTCGCAAGCTACGATTGAACGAACACCCCGTGAAATTGGTACACACTACTTGTAGTGCTTCTACTTAAATTGGTAACTTGCACTTATTATGTTAACTTAATTAGATTAAACGATTACTGATTATAATTTAACTTTTGTAACTTATTTAAAGGCTACTTGCTTAAAATATATGTTACAGGTTATTTATTTGGGTTCGATTTGATTTGTTACAATGAGGTATTGTATTGTATTCAGCCCTTTTTAATGTCCTACTAATAGGCACAGGCTTTCTTTAAATCCGAGGGGGATCAGGCCATAGTCCACCACGCCGGGTACCGTTTGGCCCCCTGAGACCCGGGATTAGAATCCGCTTTACTCGGTTTCCCAAGTCAGCGCGTTACCACTTCCACCAGGTATACCTACATTCTCAACTTTCATTTCTTACCATTTATTAACTATAAATAATATTGATATTAATGGCGACCATATAAGCTATATTATTATTACAAGCGACTTACCCATGCTTTGGTTGGGTACGTTCCTATCAGTAACCTATGTGTTATTCCAGGTCATAGACTATCTGAAAATGTATTTTTTTTTCATTTTACAGTCTAAATTGAAGATAGTTTACATCAAACTACGACTAAAATCTCATTCAATAATACATTGACGTCCAATATCCAAATGCCCATAAATTATAAATTCAAATTTTAAATTAGAAGGGTTAGACCACGAGATAGCATTTTGCTATTGTTAACGAAGAGAAATCTAAAAAAAAACCTTTTAAAAACCAAGTAATTACAAATTACCTTTATCTTTAAGTACGGGAAGAGTTTTAATATTGTAACTTATTATTATATAGCAGGTCTGGGCGACCGAACTTCGCTCGGCGTAGGCGCTCGCTTAGTAGGTTATCTATTGGCAACAATGCAAGTACCACAAAAATTTACAAGAGGGTGCTTTATGAGATAAGGGATGTGATAAAGGCTCTAATAATTGTTTATAAATTGTTTTCAGAAATTTTGTTTTTAAAAAAAAACCTATATTAGATAAACATAAAAAGCAAAATCATATATGTATACATATAAATTTTGATCCACATAGAGCAGTTCCTGAGATACCCGAAATAAATTTATATAAAATATACAAGAATTGCTTATTAATATTATAAGATATACACATTATGTTAGCTTATTAAGCTATCATTATATTGTTCTCAAGTCCAAACACCAAGTCTTATACCTTACTTCCGTAACATGTTGGCAAGTTTGGTTACCACCGATCAAACCTACAAACTAATTCAAAGTATCTTGGCAACTTCCTCCCTTCATACGGTTTTCCACCTTATTACCTTGATTTATAACGTCCTTTAATCGCATGTATGCCATCTTTCAATGAATATTAATGAAAAATCTGTGACAGTGATTTATAATATTTTAAATGGTTTATTTAGTTCTTTGCTATTATTAGATTATGAAATTTTGCTTTCTATTTTAGTATCTCAGTTGATTTATGTTTCTAGTATAAATAAAAGAGTGGATGTCGACGTCCATGCAATTATAATTAGTTCTGTGTTATACTCGTATCTCGTCTTCAGTATAATATATACTCGTATACGAGTACATGATTCATGTATCGTGCGTTGTCCGATATAATATGTACATGCGATACTGAAGTTTTAAGTGAAGTCAAGTTACCTTGCACAAAAGTAAAAGCATATTATATGTATATACTAGCAGAACCCGCGGCTACACCCGCGTACGATCTACAAAAAAAAACTCTTTGGCTTTATGTTATACACCGACTCAGTCGTGCATTGCTCGGGCGGCTATGTATTTATTTAATATTGTTCAAACAAAAATACTAAAATTGCGATTAAAAAATGCTAGGGTGGAGGTAGGAGCATGAAAAATACTTTACGACCTATTCTCATACCTACCAAATACACAAATAAAAATCATTCAAATCGGTCGAAAGGTTTCGGAGGAGTGCGACCACAGACACCGTGATACGATATTTATAATATTTTAGATATCATGAAATTTTATTTTATAATGTTAATAATTTAAGTAGGAAAAAATAAAAAGTTTTATAATACCTACCATGTTAGGTATATCGGAGACATATGTCATGCACATTTACGTCCATACTAATATTTTAAATGTGAAAGTGTGATTATTTGTTTGTTTGTCCTTCTTTCACGTCGAAACGACTTAGCGGATTTTGTTTGGAGATAGTTGGAAGGCTGGAGAGTGACATAGGCTACTTTTTACCGCAGGCGATTATCTCTTTCTCGCGGAAAAACACGTTATAATACAATCTAAAAAAATATTTATGATCAGAATTACTTGAAACTTAGTATAAATGCTCTTCAATACAATTAAATAAATACGTGTTATAGCATTTTTCGAAATTCATCTCATAAGAGGGTAAAATGGCGGATGAAAGTTTGTATGAAACCTACCATTTTAGAGTTTTTTTTGTAGTTTTAGCGCGAGTGAAGCCGCGGGTTCTGCTAGTATATGTATATATTATACTAGTTGCGAGTCTTGCTACGTGTTTCCGACTGCATAATACTATGTTCCTTCTTCAACTTGTTCTCATGGTTTTAGTTCGCTTTTCACGCAGCCGGGTTTTTCTATTTGTGTTTATTATTTTTTTAAACATTAATCGAGATTTGATAGAGTAATTTTTTGAACTAGAGATATAAATAAAAAAAATACCTTGAGGCTGTATTTTCAATTTACTTAATAACAGGCCTAAAAATTTTGAGAAATATATATCTACGTATAGAGATTTCGAAGAATAGTTTTCACATAACCTCTTTCTTTTAATTATTAAATCAGACTTTTAATGATTAAATAATATTTATAATATATATTTAAAGTTATATATGTGTAGTATATCAACTATATGGTATCTATAATACTGGCCTCGTAGCGTACCATGATGCTGTGTGTTAATGTCTGAACATATTTATTTATTTATTATTATTTATTAAATTAGTTAATCTAAATAATAGAATAATATTAAGTCTTCTCGTACTTTAGAACTAAATGCTACGTAAGTCGGTATTAAGAATTCAGCACTTCATAATAAAGTTTTAGTTTGTTTTATGCTACAACAAACATTTTCATCTACAGCTTCAAAGATTTGTACAAATTATTTACCTGCCTGTAATATTGACTTGCAACTCTTTTGTCAATATAACTGTATTCATTGTCAATTTGACGATTTTTTATTATATTTATGTTATACTAATTAAACATAAATTAAAAAAAAAAATCTTACAACAGGTTATCTCTTCAGAAGCGCCTTCTCTTGACCTCTTCAAGAACCAGGAGATAAAACCGCATAATCTACCGAAATAGTATACCTATGTTGCCTCTCAACCCATAAACTATCTTCATTGATGCGTAAAAAAAATCCCATCTTTACTATTAGCACCAATTTTCATTATAAAAATTACATAAAATAATAACCTTATCTATTAAAGGAAACCCTCAAAGTACAAACCTAATCATGCTCCAGTAGCGATTAAATAAATTTCCACTCGATCGAGCTCGGCCTAAGCTCGTTACTTGCATCGCGCGTACGTGACTATTTTTACAGATTTACTTCGGAACAAGTTAAATGAACAGCTAACCTACTGATTGCTAATACGGATAATAAGTGCCTACTTATATTTACTATAGAGCTTGTCTCACTCGAAGGCATTCTTATGTTATAAATTAATTATGACTTATTTTTACGCGTTTTACTATTGGCTAGATTTCTTAAGTTCAAGTGGTAGCCCAGTGGTAGCACGTTCTAATCCCGGGTCTCGCACCTCTGATCTCTCTCTCGCTCTCTCTCTCTCTCTCAGATCTGATCTGATGTACCAATCATTTCCAACATAATTGTCTTACGGTGATGCAGACATTGTGAAGAAGCCTGCATGTCTGAGAGAATATAGCAAGATTTCGATAGAAATGTGAAGTCCGTCCGCACTTAACCCGCGCAGTGGACTATGGCCTGATCTCCCTCGTATTGGGAGGCCTCTGCCCAACATTGGGGCGTAAAAAGGCTTGAATACATACATAAATATGTTATTTTACACAGGCCCTGTATTAGATGTGTATGTAATAAATATTACATTAATCTATTGGTTTGTATTCTTCCGATATTTCGCAGGATCCGTCTTCTGCTTTTTCTTTTTGCAGTGGTTAAAACAGACATTAAAATTTTATCACTTTGTTTTTATACTCAAGATTATCATAATTTTTGTATTTAATTAAAATGTATATACGTCACGCAATAGTTTTATATTGTTGCTCCTAGTGAGCTTCTTCTAATTCAATAAATTCTTAGTAGCAACCAGGTGTTGGAAAGCTGTCGTCGTAATACCGCTTCTCAGAAAGCACAGTAAACTTAAAGACCAATAACTTATCGATCTGTGGTATTACTTACTAAAGATAGGGATTTAAATAATTTGTATGAAGTTCATGTCAAATTTATATTTCTACTCGCAGAACCCGCGGCTTCGCTCTCGCTAAAACTACAAAAAATCTCTAAAAAGGTAGCTTCATACAAAATATTATTACATATTTTACGCCCTTATAGGATGAATTTCAAAAAATACTAAAACACGTATTTATTTAATTTTATTGAAGAGTATTAATACCAAGTTTCAAGTAATTCTGATCATAAATATTTTTTTGAATTGTATTATATCATGTTTTACCGTAGGAATGAGTTGATCTACCGCGATAAAAAGTAGCCTATGTCACTCTCCAGCCCTCCAACTACCTTCACACAAAAAATCACGCCAATCTATTACTCCGTTTCGACGTAAAAGAAGGACAAACAAACAAACACACACATTTTCACATTCATAATATTAGTATGGATTAGAGAAAATCATAGACGGATAGGTTATTGGGATTGAGATTATCCAAACATTACATTAATATTAATATAAGACGTTATTATTATATCTTTCACGGTTATTAGAGAACTATTTCACCTACACCAATACTAAAGAAATTACTCAAAACTATTTTTACTATAAGAATATCGAACGCTTCGTACATACGTAAATATTTTTTACCGTACCGTATTATTATTTATTTAAACGAGTTAATTTTCCGTTTAGTCCATTATGAAATATTAAAGTACCTTGTGGTAGTTTAGTGGTTAAATAATGGTAAATTAAGAGACATAAAATTGATGATGTTCTCCTAGCCGATTCCGGCTACGGCAGCCAATCTAATTGATACTAACTAGCCAACTGCGCAGGAGATATTATAGTGCACAAGTGTACGCGCAGACACAAATACACTCTCTATTCCTGTCACTCTCATACTCCGGTGGGACGACTGCTCGATACGACCAGTCAGAGTTCAGGTGCAGGACCGACGGCTTTATGTGCTCTCCGAGGCACGGGGGTGAAACACCGCCAACTTCCCAACTCCGGGCTGTTACTGAGACTTACTATACAGAAAGACTCAATAACTAAACTAGGCCCGACCCGGGACTCGCACCCAGGACCTCCGAGTGTGCAGCCGTACATGCTAGCCACTACACCACCGAGGCAGTTAACAACATAAAATTAAAAGCAATATTTTTAAATCATAGCTTTCCAAAATACAAAGTGAAACCTATTACATTTCATTTTTGATCACGAAGGTATTCAACACCATACCAAGCCTTCGAAACGAGTCATTATCGACTCACAACTATTACAGGGTCCATTCCCTATCGCCTAAGATTGATGGGCAGCGGCTTTCACGAGGCCATTTCATTCACTCTAAGATACAAATGGCCGACGTGTTCAGCAAAACGGATTGGTTGTAAGGAGTTTGCGGACTTATTGGCTTCTTAAACATTCTGTTAATAGCACGCACGGTAGCGTTACACGCAAGTTAAAACCCACTTTGGATAGTATATTATACCTTATGTCAAGTTTTATGGGCTTTTAAGATGTAAAGTGTCTAAAGGTATTTTGTTTCAATGTTTCATTTAGATATGTGGCCCGAATTCTTCTCGAACTATTTAAATTGTTTTGTTAGGTAGCAAAATTGAAAATATTGTCTTTAATTAATTTTCAATGCCTATGTCAAACTGTATCATAAATGCTTCATGGAAACATTACAAAGAGGAAAGTTAAAAGAAAAAATATTTTTATAAGACAAAAGAATTTTTTTGTAAAAATGTTGAAAATTTTAATATACTAATGCAGCATATTTTGACTTTTGCACATTGTAATTTTTATTAATTTGGTCAAAAGGAACCTTTTACTAATGTTAGAATTTGATATAATTTTTACGAAGCTTATATCAAATATACTGTAGTAAGGAAAACCACAGATAGATAGACTCTAAACTCAAATAGAAGTTTTAATACAATGAACTAACGAGAAAGTCAACGTTAATAATACAATAATACCTAGTCACACATTGAAATGTTGATACACATGTAAATAAATACCTACAGGAATCGAACTCAGGACCTTTGTTACTTACTCCATATACTTCAAGCTTTTGTGTGACGTAGTAGCACATAAAATATTCATATTATAATAGAATAACATCCTAGTGTATACTAGCTAAGGCTAGTACTGTACTATATAAGTATAGTACAGTATTTACCAAATAATTAAGTCAGTGTTGCCTTAGTCTTCGATCAGAGCATCTTGGACAGTAAATTCGATTAATATACGCTAACCCAACTAGGTTACACTCTATACACTATTTACTCTGCTTTAGTAACTAAATGAAGTGGTTTGATATACAAGATTTAATTAAAGTTAGATTTAGCCATTATTCTTTTTTTCTTTTTTAAAAAATATTGAATATTATAACATACATGATAATTATAATATTTTAAATTAATTAAATTTATATATTTATTATATTAGATTAAAATAAAAAAAATATATTTATAAGAATATTATAAGAAAGATATTTATCTTTGACATTCTTATAAATAATATTTATATTAATTATAAATAATATAAATATTTCACGGAAAAAAGAAAAAAAAAACGGAATTAATAATTTATTTCTTTGGTTAATACTTACCATTAGCTGGTACATCATTACTTAATTCGTAAACAAACTTTTCAGCCTTACAAAAGACAAACAAACTGTTTCTTATAATATAATTATAGATAATAAGGTAGATAGGTAATATAATAATGATATTTTAATTATGGATTTTGACCACGGTGCAGTGGCCAATCTCGCTGTGCGCAGGAGATATTATATTGCATAAGTACGAGCAAACATAAGCGCGCTCTCGATTCCTATCGAACTTCGGAGGCACGGCAACAATTCAATATAATCTTCGAGGCACGCGGATGAAACAGTGCTAACTTCCCTGTCAACAGATACTAAATTTAACCCCACCCTGGATTCGAACCCAGGATCTCACTAGAACTACAGACCAGTGGCAGATATACTAGTATAAAATTACGTCATCTGTGATATAGATAATATCTTAAATCTTGGTACAATTAGTACCCCCCTTTAGTATATAGATGGGGTATCTTATATCTTAAGAACATAAGGAACTTTGCTTTGATAACGACAATCTGATATGATATCATGTCCGATTTAATGTTTTCTAGTTTGGTAAAGTCGTTTAATGATGGAAATTCGATCATCGACGTATTAGATAACTTTGTTGAACGTGTCGGTGTTTAGCCAATAGCCGTTGTAGCTATTGATCAGCTTAGTTTGTTTTAATAACACAAAAGAAAATTGTACTTGCTATCTATAAACATTATTTCATATGAAAAAAAAATTAAATATATTGGGATCTGACTGCGTGCTTTGCTCGAGTGAAATGTTTTAAATTACATTGCATATATGATTATAAATATATGGAATCCTCAATAAAATTGTCCATATTTAATGCAGCAGTAGAACAAAAGCACGAAGTAAAGTTTTATATAGAGAGAAAACTAAATTATTAAATAATATTTTAGGGGGGCAACTATTCCTCATATATTTTTTTACTTTATATACCTATTGTATTCCAAAAAAAAATTATATTTATAAATGTTAACACAAGATTTTCCTAGATATTTCACATTATTGATTGAATCCAGAGCCAAATTCGCTTTAAGATTCGGTCGTCATGTGCACTGTCTAATGGCAAACCGATTAGCGACATATTAGGGAAGTTGGTCCAACATGTGGTTACATATCGCTTTCTCTGCGTTCTTACATTGATTAACGATGTGAGATATTATTATATTAAATAGAGATATGTATTCATTGAAATCAATTTTCATTAACATTCATTGTATATCTTATTAGAAAATCCTACTCCTTGTATTTCTTTTTCAAAAAATCTGCTATTTTTAAATAAAACAAAAACCTTGGAAAAAGGCATCATGGGTTCTTATATCCTCTTTAGTGTCAACTAAGACGTAGGTGTAGGTATTCTTCTCCCTCGTGCAAATAAATCATAATGTGTGAGAGATGTATTGGCCACTCCACAAAAATTTGAATGGCAAGAGGAAAGGGTTTTATTATTTACAGTTAGAATCTTACCCAAATATGTAATATACGTACTATCTGCATACACACATTTTATTATGTAGTAAGCAGCCAAAAAGGCCATACTGGCCTTTTTGGATCACTTAAATCTAATGGAACAAAAATGAGGTGCCCCAGAATCACTTTCGTATTCAACCACAATGCCTCGACGGCTGACCTACCCGGCAGACTTCCTCATAGGTCCATACCATGAACGCTCTTTACTCGCCCAATTATGGGACATAGGGGTACTTTTTTAAAGAAGTAGTCTTCCTCCTCGTTTAAGATAGAAAAATAATTATTCTTACTGTCTATTGAGTTATTAGAGAGAAACCCGCTTGAGACGCATTCTGACACTCTGAGGCGGGATACTCTAATGCGTTTCTGTGCCTCCCATCAAGCTGGATTGCTGGATGCTGCTTTAATTAATTAAAATAAAAATAAAATTGAAAGTATACATTATTTATTAATAAATTATTTTTTTTGTGATGTTATAGTAATTGGAAAAAAATGATGAAATTTGATTAATGGAGTACAAATAATAAAAATTGTCATACAAATTATTTTATTATTTAGTTTCAACATAATTTTTTAATATAATTAGTTTTCTATTTTTAATACTGAAATTGTAATAAAATGATGACATAAGTGCTGCAGAGTTGTATAAATCCTATAGACAATTGAATGTCAAGTGAAAATATCCTCCAGATGGAATATCTAGGCGGTCTGGTCTCTATATATTCCAGACACTCGTAGATCATTTTTCGTAGATCTTCATCTGAAAATTTAAGCAATTACTTAATTTAAGCAAATACTTTGTTGTATTGCAAGTGTATGGGGAAATAATTATATTATTAAAACTATAGCTAAATAAAGCTATACTATACAGTTCTAGCATATGTTCTAAATAAAAACAACCCCTTAATCAATCTTGGTTACAATCATTTGAATAATAATAATTATTTACAGACGTCGTCAATTATAAATGTACTTATAAAACATATCAATACATACGAGTACAATAAAATTCTAACTAATTGTAAGTCGAATCTGTACAAAAAAGATTTTTTTTAAATCTTTTTGAAATAGTCTTTATATTCAAAATTTAAATTCAATATATTTTATTCAGCATTAATTTTTTTTTTACTGAACGTCATAAGTCTACTACCAAATCGGAAAGGAGAAGCCTCGGACCTGAACTGGAAGAACTGGCGAAAAAAACTCAGCGGGGCTAATATTATTTCATCATCTTTTTTATGAAGTCAAATTATAAATTACAATATTTCTATAAAATTGAAGTGCAGGCTAGTCAAATCTATAGTTTTTAGATTTTTTGTCTGTCTGTCTGTACATCTGGGAGCGCATCACGAGAAAACCACTGGACAGAATTTGATGAAATTTGGTAAGCTGATAGCTGGTTATCTCATCTCTGAGAAATCTATACTAACCGTTAAAACGTACCTCCTACCCAGGGACGAACCCGAACAGAGCGAGGGTTCACCGATATCATCATATTCAGCCCGCTTTCGTCCACTGTTGGACATATGCCTCTCCACGCACGCCACTGAGCTAGATCTTCAGCTCTACGTATTCAACCGCTGCCAGACACTTTACGTATATCGAAAGGAGTTAATTGAAAGGCGTCCTATATTACGTTTGCCAAGCCGTGGTCTCCACTCTAGGCCCATCTACTCCATCGGTTATCGGTTCTGCGACAAATGTGACCAGTCCACTGCCACTTCAGCTTGCTAATTCTTTGGATGATTTCGATAACTTTGGTTCCCTGTCGGATCTCTTCGTTTCGGATCTGATCCTTCAGGCAAACTCGGAGCACAGCCCTCTCCATAGCGCGCTGAATGACATAAAACTACTGGACCAGTCACATGGTCAGTGTCTCGGCCCAGTATGTCATAACATGTAGGACGCGCTCGTTAAAGACCGTTGTCTTTAAGCTTTGCGGTATATGCGACGAAAAGAACCGGTGCGATAAGCTACCCTTTGCGATCGCCAATCCGCTAGCCCGGCGTAACGATTATGGGCCTTACAATCTACGGCCAGCGCACGAACGAATAAAACGTATGGTTTAACATATGTATGTATATAATTATTTTTAGATTACCTTTATTCATTATCAAAAGGTCGCCCAGCATTTCTTTCATTTCATCATACTCATTTAAAATCATTTCAGCTAAAAAAGTTACGGAACACATCATTATGGTGTTTATGATCGCCTCGCATATGATGTTCAAAGACAAGTTGATGTCTTTCTGAAAATAAATAATAATTCTTTCTCTACATAACATCGGCGAAGTAATCTGTGATCAACTGGCACGCTTTGAAGCCATTAACAAGAGAATTGAATTGAATATATAGTAATAATAAGAATATTTTTAGCCGCCTTCCAAAAAGGTGGAGGCTCTATGTTCGTCTCTATGTTTGTTTATTTTTTATGTATGTTCATCGATTTCTCGTAGACGGTTTGACCGATTTTGCTACTTTTAATTGTATTTTAATTTATGAGACCACCTTAGTAGGTAGGATTTCTTTGTTATAACGTGTACCGTTTTTGATAAAATCAAGAGAAATCATGATCTCAAGTATGTTAACTTAAAAAATGACATATTGACTTGAAGTTTTGTATGTGTTGTGTTTCTGAGCGATCGGTTTCAGTATCTTGAGCTAGTCTGATGGTGAATCCAGAAAAATGGTGGATAGTGACACTCTTTAACATCTACTAATAAATTCTTTGGTTTTGGGGTGCTTTGGTTTGATTTGAGAAACGTATATACATGTAAAACATAGTCATGGATTTTAAGCCCTATGTAGTGTTACTAATAAAAGCAAGTTTTTTTTTTAGTCTTCAGTCTTCATAGATCAGGTATTTTTAGTAAATGAAAACTCCCGTTCAGTTATTTTGTAGTTAGTGTCTGTAAATGGTTTTTTTTATTTATAAAAAAAATTATGTTACTTTTGAATATAATAGATTTCATTTGTCAATAAAACAATAAAAATTCACCGGAGTTGGTTTACATTTTTGTTTTATGAGTTGATTTATTAACTTCATACGGGATTAAGTTTACCAAAAACTCTATATTTATTTTAATATAAGGCTACTTTCTTTCATTATGAGACCCCAAATATTAAATTATCCATACTTACATAATTAATTAAAAAAGTTATGCCATAATTAAAACAGAATATTTGCTTTACTAATGAGAATATAAGATTGGTGAATATCTGAAAAAAATAGAAGTAAAATGTTTATAAATACTAATAAGTAATAAGGTATGGTTAGTTTATAACTTAAAATCAAATTAAAAGTCGAATTTCTTATTTGTTTTTAGTAATTATGAAGTAAAATAATAAAACACAAAAAAATTTACGAGTACGGATTTTAGGAGAACATTTAGTTATTTAAATATACATACATAATATGTGGGGGACTGTATTAAGGTTTCTAAATGAAACTCTTCACCCTTCGTTGAAACTATTAGACGGGATTTAATGTATCGGTATAAAAATGGTCCATATACTCCCCGAGATACGGGGATGATGGGATTCTGTCTTTAATTTTATGTGTACCTTTTCTTGTCCAGCAGTGCGATCAAGAAGGGCAGAATTATTATTATAAAATTTTAAAACCATTATATAATTTTTGGGAATTACAATAATATAATGTTGAAGAAATAACAACTCTATTGTGAAGTCTGTAAAAAATTACCCGAAATTTTTACTCCATTGCTCTTTTAAAGAAGGACAAATAAACAAACATTTTTTTTTAACGTTGGGAAATGCATTTACGCACGAGGTGTGGGACTCACCGGCAAAGCCAGTACTACCCACTAAAACCCAACAAAACCTTCCCCCGTCTTAATGGGGCGTCGCAGGATCGCTTACGCATTCAACTACGACGCCCCGACGGCAGGTCTGCCGAAGCAGACCACAACAACCATGGGGTTGCTCCACAGTCCACTCTGCTATCAGAGAAGTACCAGGAGCAACCCGCATGGTACACTGCCCTCCGAAGAGGGCAACCTCCCTGTGCGTTTCTTGGCTTTGCGCCCGGTTGGGTTGCCGGGCACTACTGAGCCCCCCCGCCACGACAAGGTGAACGCACGTTGATCAAACATCCTTTAACATTTATAATAATACTAAGGCTTCGATTTCTTCCTTTTTCCTTTCTAATACTTACCAATAACTTTACTGAATTATCGTTGCGATAAAAAGTATCCATTAAATGTTTGTACATGTGCAAAAATTTTCTTAATACGAATATTTTTTCTTCAGCACACAAATTTTTATTATTAAACATCAGTTTTAAACGTACTACAATAAACCTTATTCTAGACCACATCAATTCAAACAACATTATTCCTGGAACATGACTTAAATGATTTGATAGCAATGTAATCAAAGTTGTTACTGACCAAAAATCCCAGTATTTAAAAGGTATAAAATATAAATCTGAAATAGATTTAGCAATTATGCATGTGCATGCGAATAATTGTGTGATATTTATGTTAAAAAAATCCTCCGTTACTCCAAGCACTTTGTCAATCGTTTTAATATCTGAATAACATTTGAGTATGGCTCGATCCTTAGTGTACAAGGATATAAGTTTATTAATAATAAAATGTATAGACTCCTCCGATATATAAAGTACTAAAGGTGTCACTTTTTCGCTCGATTGTATATTGTAAGTATGGTAGCTTATGATAAAAATCGTAAATAAAATACAGTAGAATCTGGCGCAAAAACGAAATAATTTTGAAGGTAAAATTTCACTGTAATATCCAAAAATTAGACGGATGCATAACACAGTTTTAAACGAAAACAATATTTTATAAAATTTTCTTATGTATTTAAGTGACATTTTATTGAATTACTCGCACTAGCAATAGCGTCAGTATAACAATGTTTTATTTTATTTGACGCCAATTTATTTAAGTGTATCTATCAATTTGTTAGAAGCACTTCCATAAATTGAAACTTTTACTCAAATTATGATGTATGTCGATTTTTAAGGGTTGCACATGTTAAAATAAACATTTTATATCCATTTTCGTGATAAATGTACTAGATGATATTGAAAAATAGGCTTATAAAGTTGTTTTAGTATAAACGTAAACAAATTTCGTTAAGCACGAAACGAAATTATTGACTATTTGCGTTGTTGTATATATGATGCAAATATTTATTTAAATATTTTTGATTTTGTGTTATCCATGTGCTTCTGCGACATACGCCATGCTCACACAATATACACATATACAATGGCCTAACTGTTTTGTCTTTACCTATCTAGTATCTATATAAAAAACTAGCTGATTTCAATATTCAACCGACTTCTCAAAAAGGAGGAGGTTCTAAATTCAGCTGTACGTTTTTTTGTTACCTCAGAACTCCGTCATTTATTAACCGATTTAGACAATTTTTGTTTTGTTTGAAAGTGCATACTTTCACATTGGTCCCATTTCAATTAAAAAAACCCCCCTAAGGGTGGAAAAATAGCTAATGATGAATTTATCCTACTTCTAATTGTCATATTGATTTGAAACTTTGCAAGTGTGACTATTTCCGCTGATGCAGTGGTTCGGTATCGTTGACCTGATCTGATGGTAAGGCCAGAAGGTGGATAGGTGGAACTCTTCAACAGCTAATAGTAAATTCATATTTATTAAATTTAGTCATCATTTTGTTCAAAAATCACAAAAAAATGTAAATATGAACAAAAATTTTTTTACTAAACTCTTTAGGTATGTCTATTTTTTCTTGAGATATTCGACTTTCAATACAAAAAAAGGATCCTTCTCTTTTTTATCATCAATATCTTAGCATTTAATGGATGCACAGAAGATTAAAGGGTTATTGTATAAATTTAAGTCACATTTCTAAAAGATACTACAATAGTTTAAAAAATATTTTTTTTAATTTTGCAACGCTTTTTCAACGCAAAACTATTTTTCTACGCTTTGCGTCCCGCCATTTCTCGGGGGTAGCTGGCCAAATTGTAACTGGGCATTTTACGAATTTCTATTCCTTATATACCTGCTAACATTTTAAAATCATAAAACTTCAGGGTTTCAATAAATTTATTTCTCTTAAAAATAAACGGATTCCGATCGGTCTCTGGTCTGATCGTTTTCTTAAATTATTTATTTTAGTATAAACACAAATAAAATACTTTTGTTTTATCGAGAAGGATATAATATTTTTGGGTGTTAAACATTTGACACACTTTAGTATAATATTAATATTGAAAAAATATTTTAGATTATAGAAAAAATATATAGAAACAATATTTTTGGACTATTGTTATTTTAATTACAAAAGGAGTCAATTCAGAGCACGTCTTTTAATATTTCGCAAAATTATAGTTACGTTATAACAATAGAACATGTACTTTATAGTTTTCAGTACGCTCATGTAGGTATTTAGTTTAATAGTTTAAAAAAAAACAAATACTGAGAAGATTTTGATTTTCAACCCTTAAAAACCATAGATTTTCATATTTTTAACAAAACTATAAAATCAATGATATTATTAACCTCATTTCGTATTGACTCATAAATTTCATGGAAATGAGTCAAAGGTAACTAACGCTTCATTATAATTAGTCTTAATAATTTTTATATCGCGTTGGTCTAGTGGCTAGTTTGTAAGGTTGCAGATTTGAAAGACGCGGGTTTGACCAAGTTGGTTTGTCTAGGGTCGGGACGTACTTGTCCGCGCATTGAGTGTTCTGTCATGAAATTTTCCCCGTGCCTCAAAATCTAAAGTTTAGTATAGTAGTATTCAGGCCTTATTAACGTCCAACTGCTGGGCTCAGGCCTCCTACTACGGTTTGGCGGACTTCACATCTTCTCCTTTGAAAACTTGCTAGGTTCTCTCAGACATGCAGGTTTCAGTCAATATTTTATAAGAAAAAATATCTTTCGGTTTTCGTATGCGGCCGTTACGGCTGTAGTTAATGTGGTCGAAGACGAAGACCTAATTTTAAAGCTCCATTCAAAACCAGACTCCATACTCCAAAAGCAGCTCCAGAATTTTCAATTGGTACAAAAAATGTTACTTCTCAGACTTCGTGATGATTGCTACAACGTAAATGAGGTAGATGTTTAAATAAATTACCAATTATTATCAGAAATGTCAAATTAGTTGAAAGAATAGTAGCAGTAGTCAAGTGCTAGTTGCTTGTAAAATAAATAAAACGTAAAAATCCAATATGTTCTAGTTAGAAACATGAATAAAGATTTGCATGAATAAGGTATGAGGCAAAAAAGATCGTGTTTGCCTTATGAGAGGTTTGTCACGACATATTTTATAATTCAGAATATTTGTGGCGCATTTTTGATAAGTTTGGACTAACTTATGCATATACATAGTACTGCTTGTGAATTCACTCGTGTTGAAGATTATTTATTTACGTTATAACCACTATAATATGCTCCCATTTTATATAGAACCTCAAAAACGATAATCACTGTGTCTATGGATTTACTCGACCGTTTTAAATGAAGTCTAGTTTAGCCTTTAAAAAAAATAAAAACACGCTTTTGATTAACTATAATAACTTGAAACTCACTGGAATACTTTAAGAAGTTACACTATCTACCTACTAGCGTTATGGTATATACTTGTAACGCCATCTTTTCAAACACTTACAATGCTTAATTGATATGATAATAATTGGACGAAGGTTAATATCGATTTTCCAAGATAGTTCCATACAGTGCTTCCTCTGTGGCCTCTGTGGTCTAGTAGCTAGCATGTAAGGCTGCACATCCGGAGGTCCTTGGTTTAAGTCCCGGGTTGAGTCCCTTTTCAGTATTAGCCCGGAGTTGGGAAGTTGGCGGTGTTTCATCCCCGTGCCTTTGGGAAGACGTCAAGCCGTCAGTCCTGCCCCTTAACTCTCATTGATTTCCACGAAGTATCGTTTCGTCGGACTTTGAGAGTAAAAGGAATAGAGAGTACACGTTGTGTCTGCGCGTGCACTTGTGCACAAGAATATCTTCGACGTATTTGGCTAGTCTCAGTCAGATTGGTCGCCGTGGCCGGAATTATTTAGTAAGACATTATTATAGAAGTCTCTTGCATTACCGTAATTGAATGTAAAATTTTCCTTACTTTAATTTAATGTAACCTAAAACTCTGTCACTATATTGACTTTAATTATTTAGAGAAAGTCAGTGGAATATTATAGTTTTTAAAATTTGGAAACAGATTAATTGCTATATTTCCAATAATAACCTGACAATATTTACAATAAAAATACTTGGATAGTAGGTACTTTGAGACAAAAAATTAAGTTCAATTATAAACTGCCATCAAATTTTATTTTATTATTTAGTTTTTTTTTATAATTAGTTTTCTTATTTTTAATACTGAAATTGTAATACAATGATAACATAAGTGCTGCAGAGTTGTATAAATCCTATAAACAATTGAATGTCAAGTGAAAATATCCTCCAGATGGAATATCTAGGCGGTCTGGTCTCTATATATTCCAGACACTCGTAGATCATTTTTCGTATATCTTCATCTGAAAATTTAAACAATTACAATTACTACAAATAAATACCTTGTTGTATTGCAAATATATGAGGAAATAATTATATTATTTTCCTATTAAAATTATAGCTAATGATAGCTATACTAATACAGTTCTAGCTTATGTCCTAAATAAAAACAAACCCCTTCATCAATCTTGGTTAGAACCATTTAAATAATTATTTATAGACATCGTCAATATTACACTTACTTTTTTTGGAAAAACTTATTGAAATAGTCATTATTATCGATACAGAGGCCTAATCTATAGATTTTACAATTTTTGTCAGCCTGTTTCTCTGTCTATCTCTGTCTGGAAACGATAAGGAGAAAACAACTGCAGTAAAATATTTCATCTCGGAGAAATCTATACTTATCGTCAATTCGTACCTACTACCTAGGGATGAATCCAAGCGGAGCGAGGGTGAGACACTAGCTACGTAATATAACATATATAATTATTTTTAGATTACCTTTGTTCATTATCAAAAGGTCACCCAGCATTTCTTTCACTTCATCATACTCATTTAGAACCATTTCAGCTAAAAAAGTTGCAGAACACATCATTATGGTGTTTATGATCGCCTCGGCTATGGTGTTCAAAGATATTCCGATGTGTCCCTAAAAATAAAGAAGCTTTTTTATTTTCTTAATCATCACAAAATTAATTTATTAACTTCAAACGGGATTAAGTTTACCAAAAACTCTAACTATATTTTAATTTGAGACTAGTTTCTTTCATTATAAGACTCTTTATCTGATATAAAATTATACATACTTACATTATTAATAAATGAACTAATGCTAAAATTGAAACAGTGTACTTGCTTTAAAAATGAGAATATAAGATTGGAAAATATCTGAAAAAAATTAGAAAGAAAATTTTAATAAAATATTAAATACGAGTATATACATATTTTAGGAGAGCATTTAGTTATTCAAATTTATATTTGTTGTTATCAACATACATAAATGTATGTAAATATTTAATAAACCTCAGTTGAAACATTTAGACAGGAATCATTTAATTTTTTAAATTGTCAAATTACGAGGATGATGGGATTATGTCTTTAATTTTATGTGGGAAGCTTTAACCTTTTTTTGTCCAGCAGTGGGATGAAAAAGGGCAGAATTATTAGTATTAAATTTTAAAATCATTATGTAATTTTCGTCAATATCAATAATAAAATTTCGAAGAAGTAACAAATCTTTGGTGAAGTGTGTCAAAAATTACCCAAATTTTTCACTTCATTGCTCTTTTTAAGGAAGGACAAATAAATACACATATTTTAACATTTATAATAATAGTAAGGCTTCGCTTTCTTCCTTTTTCCTTTCTAATACTTACCAATAACTTTACTGAATTATCGTTGCGATAAAAAGTATCCAGTAAATGTTTGTACATGTGCAAGAATTTTTTTATTACGAATATTTTTTCTTCAGCACACAAATTTTTATTATTAAACATCAGTTTTAAACGTGCTACAATAAACCTTATTCTAGACCACATCAATTCAAACAACATTATTCCTGGAACATGACTTAAATGATTTGATAACAATGTAATCAAAATTGTTACTGACCAAATACTCCAGTATTCATAAGGTAAAAAATACCAATTCGAGAAAGATTTAGCAATTAGGCATATCCAAGCGAGTAATATTGTGATATTCATGTTAAAAAAGTCTTCTTTTACTACAAGCACTTTGTCAATCGTTTTAATATCTGAATAAAATTTAAGTATGGCTCGATCCTTAGTGTATAAGGATATAAGCTTATTAATAATAAAAAGTGCACACTCTTGCAATATATATTGTACTAATGGTATCACTTGTTCACTCGATTGTATAATGTAAGTATGGTAGCTTATGATAAAAATCGTAAATAAAATACAGTAGAATCTGGCGCAAAAACGAAATAATTTTAAAGGTAAAATTTCACTGTAATATCCAAAAATTAGACGGATGCATAACACAGTTTTAAACGAAAACAATATTTTATAAAATTTTCTTATGTATTTAAGTGACATTTTATTAAATTACTCGCACTAGCGTAGCGTCAGTATAACAATGTTTTATTTTATTTAACGCCAATTTATTTAAGTGTATCTATCAATTTGTTAGAAGCACTTCCATAAATTGAAACTGTTACTTAAATTATGATGTATGTCGAGTTTTAAGGGTTGCACGTGTTAAAATAAACATTTTATATCCATTTTCGTGATAAATGTACTGGATCACATTGAAAAGTAGGCTTATAAAGTTGTTTTAGTATAAACGTAAACAAATTTCGTTAAGAACGGAACGAAAATATTGACTACTAGTGGCTCACCCTCACTTCGCTTGGATTCCCTTCTAGAAAAGCACAATCAGATCTATCCCACGGGAACCGTTCATTTTTCTGCGTTAAAAAGTAACCTGTTATTTGACCGGCAATATAAGGTATAAGCATGCCTTTTACTACATTAGGTGCATAAGTTGTTGTGTACTAAGCTGTATAATTTACTATAGTGTTTTAACTATCCCACGTGAACTCTTTAATTTTCCGGAATAAAAAGTATCTTAAATGTTGACCGGGGATATAAGGTACACCGTGCAAAATGTCATTTAAATCGGGCAACAGTTTCGGAGATTAGCCCGTACAAACAGACAAACAAACAGACAGAGAAACAAAAAATTTGAAAAAAATCTGGATTTGTTCTATTTCTCTTCTTACATCCCCCTGACTCGGTTTTGAGCATTTTTTTTTTCTATGAACAGATGTTTTATTATATGTATAGATTTGCGTTTTTGTATTTATGATACAAACAAATTTATAATTTAATATTATAACAATATTTTAATTTAATATTATCCATATGCTTCTGCGACGTACGTTTTGTTCAAACAGTGACACATGTGAAATTTTATTATCTACAAAAATAGTTTCAATAGCTTTTGCCCTAAAGTGCATACTTTCCGAGATATCGGCCAAAAAAGTTTTTTCAAGATGGCGCCTGAAGCTTCACTGGAATCTGTCTGAATTTTATGATTTTATACTCAGTAAGTAATCCTAAGCCTTATAAAATAAAAAAAATTAGATCGGAAATTTAGTGCATAGTTAAATTCTATTTTTTATTTAGTAACTTTTGATGTGCCGCGGAGAAGGATATTATATTTTTTGGCGTTAAACATTTTTGTCACTTTAATATAATCTTAATATTGAAAAAATATCTTAGATGATAGAAAAAATAAATAGAAACAATATTTTTGGACTATAGTTATTTCAATATACAAAAAACGTCAATTCAATTCACATCTTTTAATATTTCGCAAAATTATAGTTACGTTATAACAGTATAACATGTACATTTACAACTTTAAGTACGATCATGTATTTAGTTTAATAGAAGATTTTTAAGGGTAGGAAAAAAAATCAACCCTTAAAAATCATAAATGTTGATATATTTAACGAAACTATGAAATAAATGATATTAGTAACCTCATTTCGTATTGACCTATAAATTTCATGGCAATGAGTCAAAGGAACCTAACGCTGCATTATAATTAGTCTTATTGATTATTCTATCATGTTGGTGTAATGACTAGCTTGTACGGTTGCAGATTTGAAAGACGCGGGTTTAAGTCCAGGGTCGGGACAAGTAAGCATTGAGTCATGAAATTTTCCCCGTGTCTCAAAATCTAAATTAGTTTCGTGCGGTAGTATTCAGGCCTTTTTAACGTCCAACTGCTGAGCACGGGCCTCCTACTACGTACGGGTTAGAGGACTTCACACCATGTTCTTCGAAAACTTGCTAGGTTCTCTCAGACATACAGGTTTACTCACATTGTTTTCTTTCACCATAATTGGCAATCATGTTAGAAATAATTCGCACATGAAAACATCAGAGATTCTTCACTCGGTTTCTCAAGCGAACGTGTTACCATTGGGCTACCACTGCCAATAAATAAGATTGGCCAAACATTATACATTTTAGTAGTACTACACATAGGAAATTTTAGCTTGTGTTGCCTGTTTTTGTAAAACAATATTTCAACTTTAATAGTATACTACCCTAACCTGAACATTTTTATAATAGTCGGCGCTGTCCAAAATTTTCTAAGAAAACTAGCATTTCCCGCGGCTCCGCCCGCGTTCAGATGATCAAAAACCAAATTCTTAGGTTTTACAATTATTAGCATACTCTTACATTGCAGTTTTTGTATTTTTTCTCAGGAATGAGACATATTCCCGCGGTAAAAAGTATCCTATATGTTATCCCGGATAACCAGCTATCACCATACCAAATTTCATCAAAATCCCTCCAGTGGTTTTTCTGTGATGTGGTAACAGACAGACAAAAATTCTAAAAACTAGATTCGGCCTCTGTATCGATAATAATGTTTATTCCAATAAGATTTTTCAAAAAATATTTAATGTACAGATTCGGCTTAGTTACAATTTTATTATATGTATAGATATATCTTTTCGGTTTCTATCGCACGCGGCCGTCATGTCGGTAGTTCGTGTGGTCTAAGACGAAGACGGACACCTAATTATAAATCTCCATTCAAAACAGAATTTTCAATACATGCAAAAAATGTTACTTCTCAGACTTACTTACAACGTAAATGAGGTATGTAGATGTTTAAATAAATTATCAATTATTATCAGAAATATCTTAATTGAAAGAGTAGTAACAACACTCAAGTGCTAATAAATAAAACGTAAAAATCCAATATGTTCCAGTTAGGAACATGAATAAAGATTTGCATGAATACGGTATGCAAAAAAGATCCTATTTGCCTTATGAGAGGTATGTCACGACATATTTTGTAATTCAGAATTTTTGTGGCGCATTTTTGAGAAGTTTGTTTTGTGTGTAACTTATGCATATACTTGGTACTACTAGTAGATTCACTTGGTTTTACATTATTTTTGATATTACCACTATACATAATTTACTATTGACTAACTATAATGGCTTGTCTTGTCAAAATAATTCTGTCGAAACTCACGAGAATACTTTGAAGAGTTAAACTATCTGCCTACTAACTTCATGGTATATAATTTATTGTATTCCCATCTAGATTTCATATATTTACAAAGCGTAATCTATATCTATACTAATATTATAAAGAGGTAAAGTTTGTGACGTTGTGGGGGGTAATCTCTGGATCTACTGAACCGATTTCGATCAAATTTGGTAAGAAGATAGTTTGGGACCCTGGAAAGGACATAGGATAATGTTTAACCCGGAAATCATCACTTAAGAGGGTGAAAGTGGGAATGAAAGTTCGTATGGGGAATCAAGCTAGGGACGAACCTGAGCGAAGCAAGGGTGAGTCACTAGTGATAATAATAAGAAGAAGGTTAATATCGATTTCTCAAAAGATAATTGCATATACTCGTAGTGCTGCCTCTGTGGCCTCGGCTGCAGATCCGGAGGTCCTTGGTTTGAGTACCGGGTGGGATCCCTTCACAGATATCCCGGTTAGTAGTCTGGAGTTGGAAAATTGGCGGTGTTTCACCCCCATACCTCGAAGAGGACATTAAGCTGTCGGTTCTATGCTTTAACTCTCACCGGTCGAAGTATCGTCCCGTCTGACTTTGAGAGTAAAAGAAATAGAGAGTGCACTTATGTCTGTGCGTACATTTGTTCACTATTATATCTCATGCGCGTCTGGCTAGTCTCAGAGAGATTGACGGCCGTGGCCGGAATCGATCAGGAGAAAACTATTATATACATAGCCCGTTAGGTGCGAAGCTTTCAAGAATGTTTAAAAAGACTATTAAAATCTATCAAATTTGTTTGAATAGACAGATAAATAAACTATAAAGGCCTATATAATATTACACAAACAAACCAAAGCTTATTTATAGTATATTTGGCTTTATTACAATTTATTATAAGATATTAAGATATACTATATGTAGGTATCACATATGATAAAATGATGGGCGGCATATTACAAAAGTTCGGCAACTTTGAAACGCATGTGTTGAAGTATTACTCATATACGAGGTGTAGGTATATGAGATACATATGAATAAATAATGTATCTATACTATACTACTGGCTTTTTAGGGCTTTAAATGGTTACGATTCATGACATCCGGGGTTCTAAGTTGAAATAAAATATTTTCATAAGAAAACCTGGTGGGGTGGAGAAACTCATCTCACTCATCACGTTGATTGACACGCATGTTGATTTTTAGCCGTAATATGACCAAATAAGGAAAGAACATTTGATGTGTATATTATTTTTAGTAAAAAGCTACATTATTGGTTTAAATTAAAAATGGTAACTGAGTCGAATCTGTACATTAAATATTTTTTTGGAAAATCTCATTGAAATAGTCATTATATATTATCGATACAGAAGCCGAATCTATTGTTTTTAGAATTTTTGTCTGTCTGTCTATCTGTTTGCCTGGAAACAAATTACTAGAAAACCACTGGACAGATTTTGATGAATATAATAATAGCTGGTTATCTGGGTCAACATACAATACTTTTTACTGCAAGAAAATATCTCATTCCTGAGAAATTTATACTACACTAACCGTTTAAACGTATATATAAGGACGGACCCGAGCGGAACGAGGGTGGGATGCTAGTATTTAATAAGAATTAATAAAATCTATAATTGCCTGACGCATAGCGATTAAACTTTGTCAATCTTGAGCTTCGGTTATATCTACCTGATTTTGTCATCCGATTTAATCAGCTCATTTACCTTCGTTTGTTTTAGATTTTCTTTCATGGGATCGACAGCTATCGTTTAAAATTTTGACGTCCAATTTATATATAAAGTATTATTATTTCCTCTTCTAGATACCGCCTTGTAATTTAGTTTTGGTTACGAGAAAATTGTTAGTCTCAAGATTATAGCTATTTTCTGATAAATAAAAATTAATTTCCTTTGACATTCAATGTTCTTCATAATAATAACGAGCGACTTATTCTCGTTTCAGACGGGCGTCCCTAGGTGCGAATAATTCTGTAACACATTGTTTTCATAATAAGTTTATAGGAAATTTTAATGAAACGTAAATTCGAGTCTTAAGTCATTTTTAAAGCTTTTCGATTTTCGCGCTAGAACCTTAAATACTTCAGGAATAAAACATACCCTATATAATTCCCTATAATAAATATCTATCTAAAGAAAATGAAATGAAAACCCCCCGTCTGCCCCTGCACCCGCTGTCGTCATCGTCGGTGAAATATAAGTTTTACCAGTCAAGCAAGTTTTGAGAAAAGTGAGACGTGTTGACTTTACAATATAAAAACAGTAACTTGCGTATAGCATAAAGAAGATATAATTGATTAGCCGAATATAAATAGTAGAACAAAATAAGAAATTGTGTTTTAAATTTATTTTAGAATGTTGTATGTTGTTATGAAAAAAAATCACGATTATTTACAGAACTTGGCACCCATTTAGATCTCAATTCTTTTGTCGGTGAAGTTGACAACCACGCATATTCTTAATATTGAACTTGGCTCCCATTTTCACATTTATGTTTTTGATGGGATATCATGACTTTTTGTAAAGAAAAGACGAAAATTCTAAAAACTATAGATTCTTCTATCGATAATAATGAATATTTCAATAAGATTTTTGAAAAAATATTTAGTGCACAGATTCGACTCAGTTACAATGTTATTATATGTATAGACGTATGCAGATTGTCGAAATCAAGATTGCAGCTTTACTTATTCGATATTTGAAATAAAGCCTAGAGTTTGTAATCCAGATTATACAATAAAAATCGTATTGGAATCGATCCAGTGATACCTTGCCAACATATTCTCATGGGATGAACGATTGAGCAGGTCGACAGAACATAACAAGAACTCTTTCTATTTCAAGTAAAAAATCTATACATATTGAGCCAAACGTATCGTCAAATATAATTTTATAAATATAAAAGTAACTCTGTATGTTATCTTTCCGCTTAAACCGCCGAACAGTAACAGAATTTAATAAAATTAAGCAAGGACAAAGACCGCGTCTATCCTTGCTCTCTATCTCACTTATAAAAGAGAAGCCGCGGGAAAACCCTAGTTATTTGTAAGCTAACCATACATTAAAGTGTATGACATACCGAGAATTAATGTTGTAAGACAAACTGTGAACAGAATATTATAAAGTACAACTAAGAGTACCATTAATGGATAATTACAAAGTGTTAACAGGATGAAAAGTAAAATGGAATGGACTTTAAAGTCACTTTAATTAACAAATTTTTTTTGTTTCCCAGAATCTTTACATTCAAGAATATATTATTATAAAATATAAAAAAGGGAAGCCGGTTAAAAATATTTTGAAATGTTTATTCTAAATATTCAATGATAAAGAGGCAGTGGTAGCCCAATTTCCCCCCCCCCCAACGTGCGTTCACCTTGTCGTGGTGGGGGGGCTCAGTAGTAGTAGCGAAGCTAAGAAACGCACAGGGAGGTTGCCCACTTCGGTGGGCGGTGGGAGGTGGCCCTCTTCGGGGGGCGGTGTACCTTGCGGGTTGCTCCTGGTACTTCTCTGATAGCAGAGTGGACCTTGGAGCAACCCCATGGTTCTGGTGGTCTGCTTTGGCAGACCTGCCGTCGGGGCGTCGTAGTTGAATGCGTAAGCGATCCTGCGACGCCCCATTATGACGGGGGATGGTTTTGTTGGGTTTTAGTGGGTAGTACTGGCTGTATTACGCCGGTGAGTCCCACACGTCGTGCGTAAATGCATTTCCCAACGTTAAAAAAAAAAAGAAAAAAAAAGCCCAATTTTAAACTTGGGAAACCAAGTATAGCAAGTTTAAATCCCAGGTCTTGCATCTCTGTTAATTTCGTGTTTGAATCATATTCAACATAGTTAGTTATACGATATAAGCGCTGAATACAATACATACAAATATGGTAATAAAAAATCCTAGTATATACTGTTTGGCATTAATATATATTGAATTCATATACATAATGACGATATTTAATGAAGACTTAGCGTTCAAAGGCCTGTAGAATACTCCGTTCTTTAGTATTAGTACCAATAATTCTGGGGACTTGTGGACCTTTTATGCACAAGTGCAGTTTTCATCTTAGGAAACATTTTCTAAGCCCAGACGAAATTAAGGAGTGCACCCATAAACAAATTCCTGCATTTCATCACATCGAAAGGGTTTAGTAGGTTACTATAGCTTAATATGCGGTAATCATAAAAGACCAGCCATGGCACTTTTGATACTACATAGACGCGACTTACGAATTAAAAAAATATGTACATTACAGTACATTTTTATTCCAAACTAACGACTCACCCTCGCTCCACTCGAGTTTGTCCGTAGTTACGTTTTAACGTTTAGTGTAGATTTCTCAGAGGTGAGATATGTTCCTGCAGTACTAAGTATCCTATACGTTGACCTGGATAAACAGCTATCATTATCAAATTGAAGGGATTCAATGGATTTTTCGTGATGCGGTCACAGATAGACGGACAAAAATTCTAAAAACTAATTCGATATTGATAATAATATCTATTTCAATTAGATTATCCAAAAAATATTTATTGTACAGATTCGACTCAGAATTTTGTTATATGTATATTATATATTAAAAACAATTTGCATTTATATTATAGTACATTTTTATTCCCAATTGCAACATAGATCAGGTGTTGAATTACACATTGATAGATCGTCGCAGAATCGCACCACATGATAGAGGACGCCCAGTCAACGGTCGAGAGATAAATGGTCAAGCATTGAATGCTTAACAAATGGTCTTAACGCCTGACCGTCCACCGTCGTGGACACAAACGTTCTATACGTCGAACCTGCATCACTCGACACAATGCCTTTAGATACTGCCGTTATTTATGAGTGAAATTTTTCTCTGATCCCGGATTAAAAGCTGAATGTAATGATCGAGAATTTGGATGATATGGAATTTATGAATAATTTTCAGTTGAAATTTTTAAAGTCTGTATTATGAATGTATGTATGAATAACAGTGGCTTAAAATTAAATTCTTTCGTAGACCTCTTATAGTATTTTTGTTACATATATATTTATAAACTTGCACTTATGTTGTAAATTATTTTTTGTATCACAGGGAAATGTATTTACTTGCGAACAGTAGGTAGGTACATGTATACAGTAATTATGTTGAGACTTACGGCATAGAAAAGTCAGTATAATCCATTTTAACCGAATATTCTGGGTCTATACGGATCACTTACGAGACACTTTGACGGCTGGACTTCCGAGGCAGAAATCCTCCCAAACTATTATACCAGCTGACCCCCGACAGTGCATCCCAATGGTCCAGCCTTCGGTTAGGGAACTTTAAAAGTTGTATTTTTTAATTTTTCCCAAACCGAAGTTTTTCGTCCCCGTCTACGACCGACTGACGATGACAAAGGTAATGTGGTCTCTTAAGTGTACCTCTTGGATGCTTGGAAGGGATATTAATTTAAAAAAAAAAACGTTAAACAAAACTTTTTTGTTATAATAATTTATAGAACTATAATATTTTATAGAATTCGGGTGTGTTTGTATATATAATGAAACGTGTGTCGTGTGAATGTCGCAAACAGACTATATTTAATTTTTAAAGTATACATAGACAATTATACAATTCCTTTTTAAATAAAATTGGCATAGTACCATAAATATACTTAATACAATAATAACGTCATTGCACTTGAGATGGCGTTACTAGTAGAAAAATACCAATAAGAAATACATTAATTAATATTTTGATACATCATTATAACAGTATAGATACGTTCATTAATATATATAGTATATATTAATGATGATGTTCTCCTAGCCGATTCCGGCCACGGCGGCCAATCTCATTGAGATTAGCCAACTGCGCAGGAGATATTATAGTGCTCAAGTGTACGCGCAGACACAAGTGCACTCTCTATTCCTATCACTCTCATACTCCGGTGGGACGACTGCTCGACACGACCAGTGAGAGTTAAGGCGCAGGACCGACGGCTTTACGTGCTCTCCGAGGCACGGGGGTGAAACACCGCCAACTTCCCAACTCCGGGCTGTTACTGAGACTTTCTATACAGAAAGACTCAATAACTAAACTTGGCCCGACCCGGGACTCGAACCCAGGACCTCCGGGTGTGCAGCCGTACATGCTAGCCACTACACCACCGAGGCAGTTCATATTAATGAATATGTATAGTGTATCAATAAAGGGTACGAGTAGGGTACCTCTCTAAACTTTAATCAAGTCCATTACATTCATAGTATTTATAATATTAGTACAATACGTATACGTATAAAAATTTAATTATAATGCGAATTCATCGAAACTAGTTGAATATCAAACATGACATATTATTTATACTTCATGTAGGTACACTTCAATCAGCCTTTAGAAAGTAGAAAGTTTTAGCATTTACAACTTCAAAAATGTCTAAAGAACTATCTCAATCAAAAAAGCTTTTAAGTAAAAAATGCATAGAAATCAGCCCATTCATTTGAAAGCTACGATACCAGACACATAGACGTACTAATATTTAAATACATACTGACGTTGGCGTGAAACTTATAATCAATCCACTTTGTTTTTCGTCTAGAGTTAATAAAACAAAACGCAAAAGAAATACATAATTGTTAACACGACTTTATACAATATCGCGTGCAGTCTCAAACATCGATATTTCGAATGACCCTGAATATAAATGGAGTTACGTTTTAATCAGTATCGTTTTGTCCTTAATAAAAAAACTGGTCAATCGCTAGTTGCACTTGTATACTGAGGGTTCTATATATTACAAAGATATTTTAGCTAAGAAATAATATGCTTATTCATTGCTTATTGTCTAACAGCAGGCAGCTCAATGCCCTAGATAAGTCCTGACAGATAGGTCATACGATGCCGAAGTTCTACACTCTAGCAAACCATTCCTCAGGTGCATTTTCGATGTTATAAATAACGATAAAGCATTGGTCTCTTATATATGTGTAACGTTGGATGCTATTTGGAGTCATTTTATTTATTATTTACTGAGTACATTGTACTGAAATAAAATCACGATTTGTTCAATTGGCCTTATACGAGCACCTTTTAATCGTCAATTTAATTTAAAGAGCGTCGGCGTAGTCAGTCCGTGAGGAAGCTACCACCGGCTTAGAAAGCAGTTCTGCTGAGAAGAGCCGGCGAGAAACTCAACAGTTAGTCGTTTAATTAATTATCGAGATTTTTTTTAACATAACATTATACGAGTAGCTAGCTCACATATGTGTCAATATATTTAAATTCCACGCGTTACCATCTACAAGAAATTCTTGAGCAGAGTATATTATATTTAAACTAGCAGAAACCGCGGCTTTGCTCGCACTAAAACAAAAAAAAACTTTGAAATGGTTGGTTTCATACAAAATTTCATCCGCTATTTTACATAAGGGGTTATGAGATAGATGAATTTCGAAAATTGCTAAAACATGTATTTAATTAATTGTATTGAAGAGCATTTATACCAAGTTTTAAGTAATACTGATCATAAATATTTTTTTGGGTTATATTATAACGTGTTTTCGCATGAGAAAAAGATAATCTCCCTTGGTAATAATAAAATATGAAGTAGCCTATGTCACTCTCCAACCCTTCAACTATCTCCACACAAAAAATTACACCAATCCGTCACTCCGTTTCGACGTGAAAGACAAACAAACACACACACTTTCACATATAATATTAAGTATGGATTGTTGAAAACGTAAATCTAAGACATCGCATTGCATGTCAACAGCTAAGTGAATTAATTAATTATTGATAAACGTCGCGGTTTATCGCGTCTACTTACTAATATGTGCTTTGGCGTATTTTAACCATACGATTGTAATAATTACTCTATCGTTTGCAGATACGTTGATCTATTTTGTAAGCGTCATCTATACTAATATTATAACGAGGAAAGATTTGTATTATTATATGTTTCTAACGAATAAACTCAAAAACTACTGAACCGAGTTAGATGAAATTTGGTAAGTAGATAGTTTGAGACCCTAGAAAGAACACAAGGTATTTTTTATTCCGGAAGTCATCCCTTAAGGGGGTGAAAATGAGGATGAAATTTTGTATGAGGAATCAACCCAGGGACGAACCGAGCGAAGCGAGGGTGAGTCACTAGTGATTAAATAAAACGTTACTTTTTCAGTTCAATTTTGATTTACTATATTTCATTGCTAATAGAGAAGTTGCGGGGTATAGCCTTCCTCAATAAGCGGGCTATATGATACATGAAGAATTTTGCAAATCGGATTAGTAGTACCTGAGATTAACGCGTTAAAAAAAACCAACTCTGTCCCTTTATAATATTAGTATAGATATTCCGACTTTTAAATTATTGCACATCAATTCAAATCGTTTTTTTAAACGTTTGAGAGAGTAGTATATAAATCGTTCGTTAAAAATCTTTTTAAATTCATCCTTAATTGGCTGTTAGATATCGCCTGATATACTCACGATGAATGTAGTACCTCATCGTTTTCAATGTTAGTCTAAAACAGTTTGAAAAAATTGAGCGTGTTATGTTAGTATTTTTTATAAGTTACAAAAATTAAGAAAAAAAAACTAACTAATTGCTTAAAAATACACTAAGGGACCCTAAAAAGAAAGACGATAGTTTGATTGCGTGCACATTTACTACGGAAAATCGATTCATGTTCCAAATATAATATTTTAGGGGAAATAAAGTTATTTTCCCTCAATCATCTATATAAACTTCTAGGAGTTTGTTTGATATATATAAATAATTAATGAAGGCGTTAATGTACATACAAACAAAAACAAAGTAACAAAAGTCTATATAACTCCTACTGATACTAAACCCATGAGTATGATATGAATTAATTGACTTTTATAACGATATGATGCAATTTATATTGAGGTTTTCAATTGATATAGTTTTCTGTATGGAAATAATTGTAAGCAAATGTGTTTTCTTGAGTAATGTCTATATGAAATAACTTAAAATAAATGTTGGAAGAAAAAGAAGTACAAAAATATCTTAATATCTTCCCCGGAAATAAAAGTATTAAACTAATAAAAAAATATAAATAACTTTTAGAGGGTGTATATAATAAAAATAAACAAAACACTTTCTTTTAAAATCGTTTCAATATTTTTATTTCAATTTATTCACAATTGAACATCATTAGTGCACCCATAGAATAATAAATTCATATTAAAATTTTACATGAGCAATTCATTTAAATGTAATTCACGTGTTATATCAAGACCTGTTACTCATTGACTTAAAAGTTACTACAATATATATTATGTAATAATTTCTTAGATTTATGCGAATATTTGTCGTCTTAAATAATGCTATCTTTCAATTCTTTTCATTTTTGGTTTCGGGAACCAAAAATCAAAATATATCCGCAAAGAAATCCGAAAAGATAGTTTTATTAAATATATGTAAAGTATTAGGACTTATAACCATTTAAATTTTCAATAATTAAAATTTAACAAATAAAACAAAATCATCTTAATATGACTATCGTGTCTTCGATTCTAGTCTTCAAGAGTAATGAGAATGTTCTAGAAAATTAAACATATTGAATTAAGGTATGTAAATAACATATCTGTACAATTTTCATAGCCAATGAACAACAAGTATGATCCTACGTACAGTTGTCCATAATTTTCTACATAACCATTTCAAGTGCCTCATATAATATTTAAATTTTAATTATTCACACATTGTAATTGTAAGAAAAAATAAATAAAAATGATTTTTCTACTGCAAACACTGTATATTAAATATTATTGACACTAATAAAATATTTGGATTTAATATTAATTTAATAAAAACTTTAGCTCTCATGCATAAACTGTTTCAAATGCTATAACCGATGCCGTTCTCTTATTGACTATCTATTTATTTGTTATTCCTTAGTTTTGTACATTTATTACATTTTTATCTACTAAAAAATAACTAATTAAATAATTTAATGCATTTTTACTTTTTTAGTTCATAAATATATCTCTATAGAAGAATAAATAACCTATAAATAACAGTACAAAAATCAGAGTTTAAAATTACATATGTTTCAGATATTCGCAATCATTTTTCAATTAACTACTAATTGATTTATTTATATAGTTTACGTTACAAGGATCTTTTTATTCAACGCTTTAATTCTTTTACAAATAATATATAATCTACAATTATTGATGATGATATTTTTTTATATATTTATATACAAAGTTAATGAATTATAAAGTATCCAATGATACACCCATTTTAGAGCAAATGGTACTATAAATAATGTGTTCTGTACATTCATAAGAAAAATTAATGGGACGTTATTTTATTTACATTCAGTCGTAGCAGTGCTAAAATTACTTTTAAACATATTTTAAATAACCATGTTAAATAATAATCTTGTTAAATAATAACTTTATTAATAACGTAATTTAATCTTGACATATTTTATTGATTTTAAAGCAAGCTAATTAAGAAAAATAATGATATAAGCTAAAAAAATTATATAAATTAATAAAAATATATATAAAAAAGTCAGTACAATTATGTTTACCGCTAAATCGATGAATTACGTCAACCATTTAAAAAGTAATCTAATTTTATCTAAGTCTATTCAAAATTTTTACAACAAAGTCGACTTTTAGCCGATTTTTTTATTTACATTTTAGATAAATTTACAGTTTCTTTTAATAATTTAATAACGGACTTTAGAGATCTGTGAACTAAAAACTGAAAAAAATACATTAATAGTTATATGACACAACTGTTTGATTCATTTATTAGTTTAATTTGAAATATCTAAAATAAAACACTTGCCTATGACCCACAGTTAGGTCAGTAATAAATTTGTATATAATAAATACAAAAACCTATATATTAAAGAATTATGTACATGGGCCTAATTTTTGTTAAACGCAACTCTCTTGGTGTGCCGCAAGGAGCGGTGTTCTAGTCGTTACTACTTCTCGATGCGATCTCAAAGTACCGTTGAGGCGTTCGTTCTGCAATAAAATTATATGTTAGTATTTTATGTTATCTTATTTATAAATATTACTTAGCAGAAATTTCCTATGACGATTGATATAATTTTGAATAGTGGAGTTAAAATAATTATTTTTTAAATAAAAAAAACTGATGTAAATTAATTTTAAAATAATATTTGGACTGAAATTAAAATAACAATTACAAAAATTGAATCATAATTGGCGAAGTTTTGCGAAATATATACAAAGAAATATTATCTAAATGAAGTCGGTGAAAAATAAATTTACTTTTGTAACTTTCAACTTCAATGTCAATAAAATAATATTTTTCTAATATTAAAAATGCGAAAACGTATCAGCATCTCCTTTCTTACATACTTGTAACAGATTGACGCAGCTTTTTATATAGATATAATATATAATATAAACAAAAATTATCACGTCGACGTTGTTTGTTTGATCATTTATCTTTTAAAAAGCTTTCTAGGATGTGAGTATTTATTTATTCCTTTGAAAGCTTTTCAATACATATTGAGACATTGGGAATTAAATAAGTAACCGATAATACATTATCGGAACTTTAATTAAAGCAAATTCTTGAGCATTTGCGCTCGACAAAAATATTTTACCTTTACAAATGAATATTATAAGCTAAAAACTTATACGGCTGGAAGATAAAAGCAACTTATTTTCTACATAACCTATATTACAAAACACCTAATACACACTTAGTAAAACGAACAAAAGTATGAATGCAGGCCAAGAAATGCACGCTTGTTTGAAACAATGCCCTAAATCTGCCCATTCTTGTTTTGTTTCGTGAGTGCATCTTTGTGCTCAAACACTATACTGTATGTTAGATAAGAGTATGTTAGATAAGAAAAATTATAGCTGCAGTTACGAATATATACGCAAAGAACTATTAGAAATAAAGCCTCTTTCTTAAAGAATAGTAATTTCAATTAATATCGAATTCGTAATAAACAACGCAAATGGAAATAATGCAATAGAAAAACGTAAATCTGTGATGGTTATAGACAAAATTTTCAATAGTTTTCATATATTTCATGACAAAATAAATTAATATAAAAATTATCCTAAAGTTTTAATGAATAACTTTTTTATTTGGTAACTGATTGAAATAAAACAATTACTAAATGTTAAGTGAAGCTTACCACAATACATTGGTGAAAACCACACCCAAATCGTTTAAGCTGTTTCTGAGTTTAGCGCGCACAAACGCACAGACAAACAGAAAAATTCTAAAAATCATTGTTTTGGGATCATAGCGTTAATAAAGACCCCCAATAATAGTTTTTCTCAAATATCTTTCATGTACAGACAGCAACCAGTTACACTTTTATTATATGTATAGATTCAGATATATGAAGTAGGTAATATTATCATAATGGAGATTAAAGATCATTTGATCAAGTAAAAGTCAATTTTAAGCTCTACTCTTCAAAGCTTTCAACGAACTAACCGACATAGAATACCGAACAGAAAAATTCTACGCTAAAAAGTAAATATTCAAGCGCTCCGATTAGACATACGGACATCCGACAAAACACTAATCAAATATGAATACCGCGACGGTATGCCTTCTAAAATAAATAATAAATCCGTCTGCCTTGTTTTGTTGCCGTTTGAATTCTCCTTTTTAATCTATCACTATCTAAATTCATACTCGTAGCATTTCATTTACGGTATCTTATTTAGGTAGCCGTCTTGTTTCTATATCTAATTTAAATTTGTAGAATATGTTTTAGAATAATAAAATTATACATACAATAAGTACTCAGCCCTTTTAATTTTATAATTAAAAATAATAATTTCCATTATGTGTACACAGTTGTATTAGTTTAAAGGAAGAGTTCAAAGAAAACATAAAAAAATATAAACCTTCTGACTTGCGCTTTATTCTAGAATTTAACTTTTCTCGCTATCCATTATACTTATTAATTTTAATATTAAAAATTATCTTTTTGACTTTGTTGTGCTTTTAGAAATGTTGATAGAAATAGTGGCACGTTAACCTGGGTAAAGAGAAATTAGCGGGTTCGATTTTAGTGTGAAGACTTTTTATTAATGATGAAATTTTGCAATTTTAAAATAAAAATCATTTGTTGCAATTCAATGGGGCAAAGTAAAAAAACGTAAAACATTAACAAAATATTTTTATACTGATCGGTACACTCTATATTGGACCGATATTTTAAATCTGTTACATCAGAAAAATATTGCTTTCCAAATAAGAATGTCAAAACTCTTACGTTTCGACATTCTCCTTTACCCTTTGGCGGTTGACTTTCAAAAAAGCCTTTGTATCTTGTATGAATGGTCTTATAAAAATAAGCTGCCAAATTTTTCGCACAACAACTGAAGCGTTTTGATTTGGTTTTATTTCATAATATATTTTATGATTTCATAAATAATTAATTTTCACTTTTCAGTTTAATTTCAAAAACTAAAAAACAGATGAAATATCCAATAAAAATAGGTACGTTATTACAATGGTTGCTTTTATTAAATAATGTTTTATAATTTTTTTTTTTTTAAATTAATCATATATACATTTTTATTATTTTAAGTGATTTAATGGTCAAAAGCTTTTGAAGCTTTTAAGCTGAACAATCTAGTGTTATTATGTATTTTTTATTTATTATATATGAACGTATAAATAAATGAATAGGTATATAAATTAAAACAAAATGACGACTTTATGAAATAGGTAGCTGATGTGAATAAACAAACTAGAGTATTGCATTTTGTATACAAAAAATAAATTGTAGAAAATTAAATGAGTAAACAATTATTTTCAGGTTATTACTATACTTCACTCAAATATGTGATTGTATTTAATCTTTGTTTGATAACAAATGAGAAGAAAAAAATTCAAAATATTTTTTGAAACTTCAGATTTTGAGGTCATGAGGTATTTTTTTCCTTTTGGGAAAGCCTTCTATCTATCATATAGGTGATACATAGAAGATTTTCCCAAAAGGAAGGCTATAGAGCCTTTAATTTATCAAAATTAAAATTTGTTTACAGTTAGTCAAAATAGCGTGTTTTAGTTGTTAAAATCTATTTTCAAAGCAATTTAATGTAAAATTTTGACCAAATAACAAATTATTGAAATTTTTATTTATAAAACTTAATTTGTTCAAAAAAATGATTGACGTGTAAATTATTGTAATATAAAAACATAAAAAAAAACTAAAATTGAAATAAGGGTACTTATAGAATGAAAACAAAAAAAAGACAATAAACTTTTAAAATATCTTTATTATATAAAAGCTCGTTTCCAAAACTATTTAGCACTTACTGGTAGCTCGTGTGGTGTGGACACAGGGGATGTAGGTGAATGTGTTCGTGCTAAGCTATGAGAACTTGTGGAGTTCTTGGCTTCTGACTTAGCTACCACCGTCGAGTACTGGGGTGGGTCTGGTGGACAATCTATTCCTAGATACAAAAAATAATATAAATCAAAAATCAAATATTATATTACTTGTATATATATCTATTAAATGGCACGGTGGTCTCATGGCTAGCATATACGGCCGCAGATCAGGAAGTCCTGGGTTCGAGTCCCGGGTCGGGTCAAGTTTCGTGAATGAGTATTTCTGTTAATATATTCTCCGTAACAGGCCGGAGTTAATAAGTTGGCGGTTTTTCACTCCCGTGAATCGGAGAGCACGCAAAGCCGTCGATCGTGCGCCTTAATTCGTACGTCGAGTAATCATTTGTGTCGGCTTATGCACTATAATATCTCCTGCGCTGATGCCTAGTCTCAATGAAATCGACCGCCGTGCTCGAAATCGGTGGGGAGGACATTTGGGACAAAACTTGATTTGGGCGTATCTGTTGATAACAGTTTACTTCGCCAAATATCACTTAGAAAAAAATACAGTTGGTATGAACACTACCGTGACCCCAGACGGTTAAAATTAACCGTTAGAAATAGATATTCTGCTCTTAGATTTAATTTTTTTCTTTATTTCTAAACCATAAATTCAAGCCGATATCGAGTGACGTGTGACAAACTGACACTTGATTGACGACTATCGATTTATCTGCCTATGTCTCAAACACTCTTAAGCAATAATCTAACCACTATTATAAATTATATGAAAATTTGTATGTATGTATGTATGTGTCCTTTAACCGATAAAACGGCTGGACGATATTTGAACGTATTTTAGTAAGCAGATACATTATAACCTTTTTTTAATGTTGAGAAATGCATTTAGGCATAGCACCTGTAGGCGTACAGGTGGTTAAGTGGGACTCACTGACTATAAAAGCCAGTACTACCTGGAGTAAAATATAGGCAATCTAGGACGCATGCGAACGAAATGATGACTATTTCGTTACTAAAATAAACCAATATGAGTAAATATCAAAGAACTTTATATTGTGTAATAACTGAAACTTATAAATAAACTAACAGAGCCCGCGAAACTACCCGCGCCTAGCAAAACTGTAAAACATCTCTAAAAAGGTAGTTTCATACAAACTTTTATCCCCTATATAACCCCCTTATAGGATAAATTTCGAAAAATGCTAAAACACGTATTTATTTAATTTTATTGAAAGGCTCCAAGTTTCAAGTAATTTTGATTATATTTTTTTGGATTGTATTAGTTATAACGTGTTTTCCCGTAGGAATTAGATAATATCCCGCGGTAAAAAGTAGCCTATGTCACTCTCCAGGCTTCCAACTATCTCTATACAATAAATCACGCCAATCCATCACTCCGTTTCAACGTGAAAAAGGACGACAAACAAACAAACACACTTTCACATTTACAATATTAGTATGGATAATATATTACATTTTTTATAGATACGAATAGATGAAAAGTGATTTATATTAAGTACAATTGCACGTAATATTTATATGTCTGAATGGTATCACCTACTACCTACCTGCAAACAAGACTTGATTCTCGTAGAAAAAATACATTTTCAAGCGTCAAAGCCTCACGTAAACTAAAATGCATTAAGATATTATTTTTTAACATAGTATATATCGGTTTCGAGCAGTAAATATAGTTTTCACAACTTAAAAAATGTATTGAAATATATAGCAAATATATTTTAATGTAGTTATGTAAATGTAGGTAGGTACATTATACAATCTCCAATGCGATCAAGCTTAGGGAGTATAATAGATTCTACATCAGTTCTCAGTAACAATTCCGTTATACGTGCACTCCTAAGTGTATACTGGTATTACGTAAATGAGTATATTTGTGCGATATATACTATTACAAGCACTATACTTGAAGTTTAGGATATTTGATACTTTCTCTTAGAGACAGATACGAGAAAAAATCGGAAATCCTTGGATGATACTGTATAGTATGTCAAAGGTCGCGGGTTCGTATCGATTAATTTATAACGTATTTTCGATTAATTTAAAACACCAACACGCTTACAATTTTAATTTAGCGGATATTAGACGTAGTAGACGTTAAGTTGAGCCTCGCTCGCAAGAAATATAATAACATATTCATTTTAAAGTAAAATTCTTCATTATATATTTGAATTTGAGAAGCTTTAATTATAACGGAATGCTTAAAATGAATATTTAAAAAATGCAGGTGAATTATGTTCGTTATAAAGAGTGTATAGCGATGATATATTTTTTGATCATGCTTAGCATACATTTAAATCATAAGTAAGTTTTTTTAAAATGAACCGAACAAATTATTTCATTTGAAAAATTTCAATAAAAATATACAGCTATATAGTATATCGACGTTAAAATAAACATTAAGTTAAATTGAAATTATTATAATATAAAAAAAAACATAAATCAAATCTTCATCATTTTTTATATTCTTTGATTTATACATATAGAAATTAATCAATCCAGAATCGAATCCATTATAACTAGAGTATAGCAGTACAAATCAGATTCACTTTTGTACCTACCAATATGCCACGAACGTAAAATATGTTAATTCAGAACGTGTCAGCTCTTAATAAGCAATGTATTACAATTGTAATTGTGTCGATTAATATTATTCTAACGTATTCATCTATTGTACTGTGGATATGTTACAATTTATGTGTACGTATATAGTAGAACTTCGAGAGAAATAAGTAAAGATTTTCATAATACTTTCTAAGAATTTAACGCGTTATAAACGCTAATAATATTACGATAATTGAACGCGAATACTTGACAACTATACATATAGTAAAATTCTGAGTCGAATATGTACATTAAATATTTTTTGGAAAATCTTTTTGAAATAGTCATTGTTATAGATAAAGAAGCCGAATCTATAGTTTTTAGAATTTTTGTCTGTCTGTCTATCTGTCTGTCTATTTTCCAGTGAGTGGTGTACATCTATACTTAATATTGTAAATATGAAAGTATGTTTGTTTGTCCTTCTTTCATGTTCAAACAGAGTGACGAATTGGTGTGATTTTTTGTGTGGACATGATGGAGGCTTAGAGAGTGTCGTACACTTCCGTTTACCGAGGGAGATTATCTTATTATCACGGGAATACACGTTATAATAAAACCAGTTTTAAATAAGTTGAACAAGTGGTAGACTGGTTGCTTAATTTACCATCAGATCAATAATATTTATTCTAACAATTTAATATTCAAAAGAAAAAATATACGAGGATTAAAAGAGCGACTTATGTTTTATTATACAGTGTTAATAACGTCGTCGGTTTAAATTATAGGGCACTTTTTACATGTAATAATTATATAATATATATTATAAACTTCAAGTGTAACACGATGAAAGATTCGTTTGAAGTAATCTCTGCCAGATGAGCGACCAGATACTCATGTTAAGTGTTGTGATAACATTAGATGAAATATGAAAGCTTTAATTAAGCTCAAAGCAACACAATAATGTTAGTTATATGTAAATATTTTGTTTAGTACAGTATACATTGAAATATCTTAAATTTTAACATACCAAGGTTTTTTGTTAGATAAAGTCTGTATAAAACAAATCTAATTGTGCTTCAGCGTTTTGGGGATCTATTTCAGTGACATTAGAATTATACGTTAGTTTCAGATCGTAAATAAAAGTTTTATTCTTATTCTTAATAATTACGCGTAAAAAATATAATACGATTCTCTAACAACATTATTTTTAAATTTTATGTAAATTTAGATGTGCCCCGCAGTTTCACCCGCGTTAAATTTGATTATACAGTATACACATATGCCTGTTTCAAATATCTACCGTCTGCACGATGAGTATTTGATTAAAGCTACTAAGCTTTAAGCAATTAAAACATTTACAATAATGTATGGAACTCTGATCGATTTGTTGATATAAACAGCCTATAGCCTTCTTTAATAAATGGGCTATCTAACGCAAAAATATTTTTTTCAAATCGGATTAGTAGTTCCTGAGATTAGCGCGTTCAAACAAATAAACAAACAAACAAACAAACTTTACCTCTTTATAATATTAGTATAGATAGCATGTTATTTGTTTTAATTTATAATTTTCCAAACCAAATCGTAACAAACCGGATACAAAGTTTGAAAGACTTAACAATAGAATCATAGTACTTTGATACAAATATAACATAATACATATGAAAAAAAGTGTGTATGTACTTCTGTACCTATGTACGTAAGAAGTTATACCTCTTTGGCGTAACAGAATAAAGATAGCTAAAGATTTCGTCCCGTATGTCACAATTCTCTGTTTGTCAAAGGAATGCAGCTAGCTTAATCATGTCGCTTTTTGGCTGTCGATGTGCGCGCGCATCGTAAAAATTTTACGCTCATATTTTTTGCCAAACCTGCCAAAAAAATATAACTTCAAAAATATAAGACTACTTAACACCTCCTTCTAAGAAATTAATTTAAATTCTAAGAAATCTATTGTTAACTGAAACGCCGGCGTGTCCACAGTCGTGGAGGGATTAACTAACGCAAAAATCATCCGTTCATTTTTTATCAACACGAATCTAAACAAATAATAAAATTTAAAGCATCCATTAACAGAATCATTAATTTTATTTTCAAAATCTAACTACTTGTTCTCATTTTAGATAATTGATTTTGTAATAAATTAATTTTAAAGTGAAAAATAGGTTTGCATGGGTGGCTACTGAAAGAGGAACTTTAAAACGAGTCTTTGTAGCTGAAGTAATTGTTCCCCGTGGCCTGAGGGAGACCATCGATCGTTCACTCCACAAGGGATTGGTTCCGCGAATCATGTTCAAGTTAATATAAACCAGTGAATTGTTTCATTTGTGCGCGCTGTTGGATTTTTGACACTTTCACATCAAAATTTAGGTAAAAGTGCTAAAACTTAAATTATCTTTTGAACACCGTTATTAAATATGGTAGTAGAAGGTACTTTGTGAGATATAACTATATAATATACATTATTATTTAGTGATTTACATCATCAAACATTTATTACTGTTTTGAAAATAAAACTTTTCTAGCTATGTGCTGGAAAAATCAAAAATTGTCCTGTCTCTATCAAGAGTTAATATGTTTAATTGGTTTTTTAAATAATTTAACACGATTTTAAGCACACAATACGTGTAATCCTTTCAAAAAGGCAACATGAAAAAATAATCAGTATAAAAACAAAAGCGCCCAAAAAATCGGAAATCTGTATGGGAGCTATGAAGCCACGGGGATATATGATATGTACATACATATACATACATTTTGTCAATATAAAATATAATAAACTAGCAGAACCCGCGGCTTCGCTCGCGCTAAAACTACGAAAAATATCTAAAAAAGGTAGATTTTTCGACGTGAAAGATGGAAAAACAAACAAACAAACACATTTTCACATTTATAATATTATATAATAGTATATATATATATATATATATATATATATATATATATATATATATATATATATATATATATATATATATATATATATATATATATATATATTATTTATTTATTATTTCAACAATTTAGTTATTCATTATCATAATAGTATATAATATACATTTTTCGCTATTGTTAAGCTTCACATACATTAATGATGCTTTAAAAATAAACGGGTTAAGCACAAATATAAAATGAAACTCTCTTTTGAAAGTAAAGGTTAAAATGTCAAGCACTTCGTACGTGACGACTTTATTCTTCACATTCCTTCGTAGAAGTGACGGTCGCTATACGTATAACTAAAACTAAAATAAAGTTTTTTTTTAATTTAGATACTCGAAACATATATATATATATATATATAGTCTGACCCTATTGATACAGTAACTGTCTATTACTATTAACTGTATGAATAATATTATTTTTACTATTCCAGCTATTGAATATATTATAAAAAAAATCGGTCAAGTCGCAAGCGAGTCGAATTCGCACACAAAGCGTTCCATACCACCGCACATGTACTTTTTATTAATATGAACTTTTCTCTATATATATATTTGCTTCGATGATCGATTACGAATGTTAAAAATAATTTTTCTGGTATTTTTATTTTTATTTATTTTTATTATTTGTTGCTATAGCGGCAATAGAAATACATACTCTGTGAAAATTACAACTCTCTGTATATTACGGTTCATGAGACACAACCCCCTGACAGACGGACGGATGGGTGGCCGGGCAGCAGAGGCTTAGTAAAACGGTTCTATTGGCACCATTCGGGTACGGAACCCTAAAAAAGTAGGTGACGTTATTGCATGTCTCTAGTTCCATTTAAAGTTAGTGCTAACCAAATAATCTGACAAACTCGCGGAATTCTGCAAGCAAAAAATAGTAATTTCATAATACTAGAATCAAAACAAAGTATTACCCAGTACTGTTTTGTGACAAGAACTTTGTCTAAATTGTAGTAAACACCAACACTAATGTTGTGAACTTCGAGCTTTCAGTTACTTAGCGTGACACTCGTTTAAATAGCGCGATTCAGATTTCTGAAACTAAAGGCGTCAACCTCAAATCTCTCGTGACGATCTTTCGAACTAACTTTATCTCTTCTGTATTAAGATGAATTTAAGCTTAACTGTTTAGTACAATAACTATTGTGCAAAACAGTCATCTATACATATAATAAAATTCTTACCGAGTCGAATCTGTACATTCGTAAATCTAACAAAGTATTAAGTGGTAATCATATTAGAAATGATTCGCACATGAAAATATCAGAGGTGCGAGACACGAGATTGAACCCGCTCCATTCGGTTTCCCAAGCGAGCGCGTGACCACTGGGCTACCACTGCCTATAAATTAATAAATATAATATGAAAAATTAATACTGAATATAAATAATGCAACGGTGCTGCCAAAATATAGGACTTAATTTTTAGGTCAAACATCGCAAGTACAACTTATATTTTAATAGATACAGGCAATATTTTATTCCACCTCACTTTTGAATTACTTGATTGATAAATTGCTTAAAAAGTTTTAGCATTCATCATTTTGTTTTACATTATGATTTATATCATACTTCAAACTTTTTACCGATTTTGAGATGTATTTTCCAATACAGTATTAAAAAAGTGAAGGAACAGAAATTTATTAGAAGAAATTTTGTTACTTAGCGCTTAGTATATCACTCGACTTTTTATCAGTTAAACTAGCAACTCAACCTTGCTACTCTCGGTTTCGTTCGTAGCTTGTTTCTCCGTACAAACTTTCATCCTCATTCTCACCACCTTAAGGGATGATTTCCGGGATAAAAAATATTTCACTCACTCATTTTTCACGAGATTTAAAAAAATCTTATTTAAGCAAAAAAAATTGTTTTAATTTTCTTCTATACAAAACTTCCTGGCAATAATAAACACAAAAAAAAAAGAATCATTTACTCGTAATTTGGTGCAGTCGATCTGAAAGTATGCACGTACATACATATCAGTGATTCATTTTTATTTATATAAATAGTTTAATAAGGCAGTTCTGTAGATTCTTAGACTATCTCCGGTACAAATAATAATTTTACTTGTTTAAAATATTAAATTCTTTTGCTTTTTGTAACCATATTTTGCTATTTTAACACAAATTATTTTAAAATTCCTGTAGGATTAATTTCATAATACAAGAAGGAGTTTCACAAAGCCATTTAGATTACGAAAAAATAATACTAAAAACTTTGTACTTCTTGCTTCAATGCTCCTAACTAGAGATGAAAAGATTTGAGTTCAGCTTATTTGGTTAATAAGAAAAGTTCTTACTATAGCTCGATACAGAGCACAATACAATGGCTCCTCAAATCATAGAATATTTATTAGCTTTTGTTATAATTTAAATGTGTTTATAATTTATTATAATAAAATCAATATAACAGTTAGTATAAAATACATATCTTCGAATTTGTCGGCTTTTCTGTACTATAATATGCATTCATATGCAACTTTTCTCTTGAAACACTCTATCTATTGCTTAAAACTGCATTAAAATCCGTTGAGTAGGTTAAAAGATCTAAGCCAACAGACAGCGGAAGCGACTTCATTTTATACTACGTAAAGACTAACAACTGACGCTCACTCCGGGTTCGTCCCTTAATTACATTTTAGAATTTTCGAATTCTCAGGGATGAGCTATTTTCCTGCAGTAAAAAATATCCTAAATGTTGACATGGATAACCAGCTATCATCGTACCAAATCTCATAAAAATCTGTCCAGTAGTTTACTCATAATGCGTTCCCAGACAGACAGATATACAGACAAAAATTCTAAAAACTATAGATACGGCCTCTGTATCTATAATAATAACTTACATTAAGATTTTTCAAAAAAAAAATTAATGTACAGATTCCAACTCAGAATTTTATTATATGTATAGATAAATTAATTATTAGCAGTAATTTATCGTAATATATATTTTTATTAATATTTATAAAATTTGTATTTTTATACAATATTATTATTAAAGAATTTTAAGAAGAATTTTTAGAAAGCTCTACTGGCAGCTTGGATAAAAAATGTGAGGAACTGCCGAAAGAAAGTCAATAGCATTATTAAGAGATTTTACAATTACCTAACTCTTTTTTTTTAATGAACTTAAATTTATAAACTACAACTAACAACAACGAAATAGCTTAGAGACGATCAGATCATTTTCACATCACATCAATTCTACTACTAATAATCAGATTTTATAAACATATTTTGTAATATCTAATATCAGTCTAACACAAAACAGATAGGTATAAATTAATGTTATACGAATTATATTACATTACAAGGTAATGGTGTGGATTCCCTGGTAAAATATACATTGAAGCAAACGCTCACGAAGTACAAAACAAACTAACATAATATAGTCGTTAACACGAGCCCTATCTTGACACATGTTCTTTGAAATCTGAGTATGTACATCTTAATTGTATTTGGGCGTAAATCTTTAGAACGATGTATGTAATATATTATTACTAAATATATTATGTTTATTATTTATATATATCTATCAATCTGAATATATAACATAACTAGCAGAACCTATGACTTCGCTCGCGTTAAAACTACAAAAAACTCTAATAATTATAAATAAAAAAAAATTAAAAAACCCCTTACGCAAATTAATTGTCATTTAACGATTACACTGGCACGCGTGAAGCACTTTATCGAGTAATCATACGCCAAAATGCCTTACATCATGTTGGAAAAGAGCTGATACTCTTACGCTACTGGACCGATATTAACCAAACATAGCTAAGAACCACCGCAAGGAAAATGGCTTTCAAATGAAAAAAACCGCATCGAAATCGGTCCATCCGTTTGAGAGCTACGATGCCTCAGACAGACAGACATGATATATATGACAAATAGAAAGTCAATAATAAAGTTTTTTAACGTAAATCAAAAGTATTTCGATACGTATAAATAAATCATAAATTAATGTACATATAATATTTTCACTATAGTCAATGTTTTTACGTTATCTGTAAATATCTGATTAGATATCTTTAGTAGTTACATGAAAATTCCCGCTCAGTAATTATTTACTTTTTATTATGTTGAAGTCTGTTTTTACTTTATTTAAGTCGTTATTATTAATTTTTAATCAATCCAAAAATATCACTTTATTTATTACATTTCAACTTGCCTTTAAAAAAGGCCATGAAAAAACATGGTATAAACACATATATACCGTTATACGAGGTCATTAACATTTGATAATTACAGCATTACAGTGTAAAATAAACGAAAATTAGCTAGAAATTCGTACTCTAAATTGCCTAATTCACAATAAAAAGTCCACCGCTTATTCCTTTTGAAAGCAAAGTTTTGAACTCGACAATGTACAATGGAATCGGCTCGCGAATTATAGAACAGTTTGTCTAACAACATCTGTGACGTACAGCAGGTTTATTGCTCGCGTTTGAGTAACAAATGCATTTTTGAATATTTCAACAATCGTACTGTAAAATATTTGTAAGTATTCGTGTTAAATTTTTAAAATTATTTACTGACAGAATCTAAATCTGATTGCTTCATTGGACGTCGCGGGTTCGATCACTGTATGAGGCTAATGTTAGAAATATTCTAATGGTCGTCATAGTTTGACTAAACACCATCATATGGGATCCCACTGCTTAATGAATATAATTAGCTAAGTACTATATCCATCCTAATACCGTACATGAATGTGATATATCATATATGCATGTCGTCCCATCAGATTTCGAAAGTGAAAGGAATAGAGAGTGCACTTGTGTTTGCACGTACACTTGTGCACAGCCATATCTCCTGTATAGGTAGTCTCAGTGCTCACTATGACCGAAATCGGTTACGAGAATATTAAATGCATATATAATAATAATGATATCTATACATATAATAAAATTCTAACTGAGTCGAATATGTACATTAAATATATTTTTGGAAAATCTTATTGAAATAGTCAGGATTATCAATACACAGGCCGAATCTATAGTTTTAAAAATTTTTTTTGTCTGTCTGTCTGGAATGCATCACTAGAAAACCACTGGACAGATTTTGATGAAATTCTATATACTGATAGCTGGCTATCCGGGTCAATACTATGGATACTTTTTACAGCGGGAAAATATCTTATTACTGAGAAATCTATACTAACATCAAAACTTAGGAACGAACCCGAGCGGAGCGGGTGAGTGGCTCGTAATCCATACTAATATTATAAATGTGAAAGTGTGTTTGTTTGTTTGTCCTTTTTTACGTTGAAAGGGAGTGACAGATTTATGATCAGAATTACTTGAAACTTGGTATATTAGCTCTTTAATATTTTTCGAAATTTTCGAAATTCATCATATAAGAGGGTAAATAGGGGATGAAAGTTTCTATGAAACTACCTTTTTAGACATATTTTTGTGGTTTTAGCGCGAGCGAAGCCGCGGGTTCTGCTAGTATAATATATATTATATTGACAATATCAATATTTATATTATAAACATGTAAATTTACGTGTGTGGACTTAGGAAGTAAAAGCTCAATGCTATATTCCTTAGAGATATAAAGAACTTTTTATTCCGATATTTCATGTAACTCCTGTGGGATATCAGTATAGTGCAAAATATAAGTAAAGGATGCGTGCGATGTAGACCTTGAAGGAAGTAAGTCTGGTTTGATAACCTTTAAGAGACAGTAACTAATAGGTATATTATAACTACACTATAACCTCTACTTTAAATATTCCTTATATTAGATTTACGCGAATATTTAGTCATTTCAAAATGTTCGTCTACACTATACTATTATAACGAGGAAAGATTTGTATGTTTCTAACGAAAAAACTCAAACACTACTGGACCGATTTAGATAAAAATTTGTAATAAGATAGTTTTAGATCCTGGGAAAGACATAGGGTATATTTTATTCTGGAAATCATCTCTTAAGGGAGTGCAAATGGGGATGAAAGTTTGTATGGGAAATCAACCTAGGGACGAACCCAAGCGTAACGAGGGTGATTTGCTAGTTAGAAATATATTAATATACCTATTTAAAAAAGAAAAGAAATGTGTGTACTACGTCTCTATCAACGTAAATGTATGCACAAGCCTGATATTTCAAAGAAAATCTCCTATAACACCAAAATCATCAACAAAACCCATCCACAAAACGGATGTAGTTTAAGAAAACAATTATCCAAGCGTCACTTCAAGTGCAAAATGAAGATCGTAAAGCTTCTTCGTTAGTGCCCTTATCAAAAGATGAAAAGATTTCACCGTAGTTTGCCCGGTTAATAAGGAAAGTTGTGAAATATTAGTCTACGGTGTACAATGGAATTGGTAGTCGAGTTAGTAGTTTGTCTAAAGGTCGTTCTAACGAAGATTTATAAAGTTACCATCTTTTAATGATACTCTATGATTTTTAATCAATTTTTTTATTAATATTATTATATTTAATTACATACTAGCGGCTCACCCTCGCTTTACTCGGATTCGTTCCTAATTACGTTTTATCGATTTGTACGGAATAGATATACTATATATTACACAGGTATTATGAGTTATATATTGCTTACTTGAAAATTGACTGATACCCCATACAAACTTTCATCCCCCTTTTCACCTCCTGAAGGGATGATTTTTGGCATAAATACTATGTTAAGTCCTACACAAGGCCTCAAACTGCCTTTATTCGAAATTTCATCTAAGTCGGTTCAGCGGATTTTTAGTATATCCATTACAAACAAACATACAAAAAAAAACAGTTTTTTTTGTCTTTATAATATTAGTTTAGATTTAGATTATAGTGTGCTATAACATTTGAAAAAAAAATAGAATTGTTTTAGTTTGATTTAAAACCTTATTTCTGTATAATTGAATAAAACTATACGTAATTATGGAAAATGTAGAGCTTAAGTCATAATATTATACTCGTAGATTTCAAAATTAATGTCAGAAGTACAATTTAGTATTTGTAGAGTATTGAAGATTGAGTGCAAGGAGTATTGAAGAAAACCGATAGTATACACGTGATTTCTTTACTTAAATATTTTCAGTTTAGCTTAGAATTAAATATTTTCTTATCTAGCTTTCGCCTGTGGATTTCGCCCGTAGACCGTTTCCATACTACGTGTTTCATACTTTCTTCTATATGCCTGTGGAACTGAAATTTTAATAAATTAAAGTATCTATACGTTTATGGCAGTCGTAGCCCAGTGGTAACGCGCTCGCTTAGGAAACCGAGTAAAGCGAGTTCAAATCACGAGTCTCGCACCTCTAATATTTTCATGTGCGAATCATTTCAAACATGATTACCACTTGTCTTACGGTAAAGAAAATCATCGTGAGGAATCGATTACTGAATACATACATACGTTTAAACCCAATACATTATACAGATGTTCGTACTAAGCCATTAGCTTTCATGACCTGAATGCTAGACGCTAAGAATTTCATTTTATAGTGCAACTTTGCAAATCGAATTTATTCGACTTATAAACGAAATGCAAATTTTATGCACGTTTTATATATAACTGAATTTCTTGAATATATTTGGCTCTTTACAAAATTATTTTTATACTTTGACATCTTTTATATAGGTATAGGGTACTATGGGAGCGGAGTTGCCATGTGTGATAATATTATTTTAGTTTTCCTCATTAGTTTTTCCTTTTTCTCTATTAATATAACGCACTGTACTCACTAGCTAAGTATGTACGAGTTTACGGAATTCTAACCAACAATCACCGGTGTAAGAAGTAATGTGGGTCAGATACATAGCGTGTCCTTTTTGTATAAAAATAACAAAGAGAATTCTCTCAATATTTGGCTCATTATCAAACTATTTTTATAATGTAGTAGTTAGAGAGATTATAATATAATTGCAGGTTTTCTAACGTGTTTCTCTTAACTCTAAATCATTAAAGAAAAAATTTTTTTAGGGATCCGTTGGCAAAAGACTAAAGCAGAAAGAATTCTTATCATTTAGTCATGTCCCTCTGATATTATGTTACAGCCATTTTACTTAAAGACTATTGATCCAGTGCTGTTTGGTAAGTGTCTCATAAACATCACTAGACCCAGACCATTCTATAGTTAAATTACAACAAATAAAATAAAAGATCAGTGCAAGTTTGACTCCTACGTCGACAGTTTCGTAGCATGATTTTTTTTTTGTTTCAATATATTAACCGACCGCGGGCTACCTGTGAGAAGCAATATGCTCGCGCGTAGATTTGGTAAAGCAATGATGATGTGACGGTGACCTTGTTTAAAATATATTTCTTATGATTTTATACATGTCAGCTTTGGATAAAATTTTTAGGTGAGCGGTCAATAACATCAGGGTATCAGCGATATGACGGACAAATCCTGATGAAATTGCCCAGATACTGCAGCGCTTTGGAATATGATTTCAAAGGCTGGAGTGCCTGATTTTTTTGGTGATAATTAGATCACGAAACGCTTCATTCTGGAATCGTGTGAGAGTCTCTAACAATGAGATTCTTGAGACGTTGGTAAAGACTCGACTGCATGATTCTTAAGTTTTGACTTTCGGTGCATCAGGAAAAGGGCTAATAAAAAATAAATTAAAGAAGAATAATCTAATTCTTCTAATTCTTTGAAAATTATAGATAGATTTGAACTTTAATTATCCATACTAATATTATAAATGTGTTTGTGAGAATGGATGGATGGATGTTTGTTACTCTTTCACGCCAGAACGGCTAAACGAATCTGAATGAAATTTGGCACATGGATAGATTATAGTTTGGAAAAGTGAATAATCGAATATTTTTCTGAGATAAGTAACCTATGTGGTTACTTATCTCAGAAAAATATTCGATTCCCGTGGGATAGCTTTATTTTTGACAAGAACGAACTCCGAAGCGAAGCGAGGGTGTTTTGCTAGTAATGTATATTTTTCGTAATAAATAAAGTGTTAAATATTTATGTTTTATAGCAATAACGTTTCTAACTGAATTTCGGTCACGCAAACCTACCTCACTGGGACTAGTTGTCTATGCGGGGCATATGGCTTTCCGTACTCCCCATGATTTAGAAATATTGCACCACTAGTTTCCCAACTTCGGGCCGTTACTGATAAATCACAATAATTCTTTTAATCTGACATGAGATTCGAAAACCACCTCATGATATGCAGCCAAATAAACATCCAATAACTTTAATACAAGACAAACTTTTAAAGAAACAAACAATAAATTAATATTACTTCGAATTCATTTACATTAAGTATAATATAAAAAAAACTAAATGAAATCTCTTAATATTGTAAAAAAGATGTGGGATTTTCATATAAGATAGCCAATTCGAGCTCGCATTACGCCTAACGATACCATCTTATCTTAAGAGCGGTCCGTTTAGGTCCTGTATAAAAATAAATGGCCCTTGATTCGGTTTCAGTGTTATTCTATGGGAGAAATTTTTATACTATTTACATTTAATTATTTTAATACACTTGTAATATTTTTACTACTTGTTTTTGAAGTTATACTTCTTTTGGCACGTTTGGAAAAAAATATGAGAGTAAAATTTTTACAATGCGCGCGCACAACGACAGCCAAAAAGCGACATGATGAAGTTAGCTGCATTCCTTTTACAAACAAAGAATTGTGACATACGGGATGAAATCTTTAACTATTTTTGTCCTGTTACGCCAAAGAAGTATAACTTTTTACGTACATACATAAGTACACACAAAGCTTTTTTTTTTGTTTTATCTACTAGTATTTATTTTGTCATATTGTATGAGTGAAACGATGTACCCATGTATACAATCTAACCATAAATTATACGTATAAAATTTCATTAATATGAATAATTTTCATCATTTCTCACCTTTTATATTAGGATAAAATAGGCTTTGATAGAAGGACAGATCGAGGAATATAGAAATAATAAATATATGTACATATATGTAGGTTCGCTTTTGGATGTATCGAAAACCTCAAAGGTAGAAATATGTGTAGTTATTTCTCTACTTAACCAATATAACACAAAATATGATATTTGCGCTAAAACAACAAAATCTATGCTTTTGAGCGGTTTATGAGCTACAGCTACACTCTAACACACTACCTATAAGTATCGGGAGCAGTTTCGTTTCTTTTATAATAGGTACTTGTCGAAATTCTGACTTGTTATCTATTTTAAAACTTTTAGCTATATTTTCTAACATAAGCAAAGACACCTGATATAGATTGACCTCATATTCAAATATTTTATAAATATTCATGTAAATTGTACATATTATAACAAAGATCACGATTCGAGACGAGATTTTGCATTTTGCGTTACCTTTTCTAAAATTTATTGTTATTAAATATTATAAGAAATTTAATTAACTGTAGGCAAGGATTGAATATCTCAGAACAAAGATTAAGCATTAAATTCAGCAAACATGTCAAATACGCTCAGTCGGCCCACTAATTAATTTCAAACAACACGGGCTTCTTTAGTGATTTCCTTTTATTGTAACTTATGTCTAACAGTATTATTATATACTAGCGATACGTTTTAACGTTTAGTATAGATTTCTCAGAGATTAGATATTTTCCAGCGGTAAAAAGTATCCTATATGTTGACCCTGATAACCAGCTATCACCGTGCAAAATTTAATCAAAATATGTCAGTGGTTTTCTCGTGATGCGTTACCAGACACATAGACAGATAAATAAAAAATCTAAAAAACTATAGATACGGCCTCTGTATCGATAATAATTAAGACTATTTTAATAAGATTTTCCCAAAAATATTTAATGTACAAATGCGACTCATTTAGAATTTTATTACATCTATGTACATATGTATATATGATTTGAATGTATGTAGAAAACATTTTGATCCTAATCGATAAATAAATATCGATAATAGAAAGAGATATTAGGTTTAGCTTTCCACAATTATTAATCTATTTCTAAAATGGAAGTGTTTTTCAATTCATTCATTCGATGATGACCGACGTTTTTATATTTGTATATTATTTGATATCTTCGCCAATTTTGAAGAATGAGGAATAATATTGAGAAAGTGTCATAGAACTATAAGGTTCCTAGCAAGTTTTTGAAACGCGAAGTCCATTAACCCTCACTTGACCACTGTGGTGGACTATGGCCTTATCGTCCTCGTAATGAATGGAGGCCAGTGCCCAGCAGTGGGACGTTGTAAAATACTGGATATAAGTGTACTGATGATGATGATGTTCTCCTGGCGCAGGACCGACGGCTTTACGTGCTCTCCGAGGCACGGGGGTGAAACACCGCCAACTTCCCAACTCCGGGCTGTTATTGATGCTTACTATACAGATAGACTTAATAACTAAAAATATCATATCATACTATAATATCATATTATATTAAGGTAACCAACCCTCTTAGTATTTCAGTCGAGTAGCAAAAATAAAACGTGAATATAATTACCTTTACTAAGTGGAATAAGATCCGGGTTGCGGTCGTCGGGAGAGGATCGCTTCTGAAGTGTTGCTTTTTGATTCTTCGTTGATTGCATTGTCACTAGAGGGGCAAAGGGTTATTTACTTTCATCGAAACTCGTACTTGTGGCTTAATTATATTACCATTTATTGTATTTTCTATAAATCGATAATTATGATCAAAGCCTTTGATTTATTTAGTTTTTATAATTGGACCCAGTTATGCAAAAAACAGCCATGTGCGTAAAAGTACCAACAGAGTTATAAGCATTTTATTATAAAAAATAAAATAATGATAAAAAATAAACAATACTTATATAAATATTGTTCAATTTTAATATAACCAGAAAAACAAAACATAAGCCAAGTGCAACTATCGATAGAAAAATGTTTTTAACTCTGTTGGTACTTTTACGCACATGGCTGTTTTTTTGCATAATTGGTTCCAATTACAGTAAAGGTGAAAATATTAAAATATCCTTAGTTTTTTCGCTTAATTTGCTAGCATAAAATATGTACATTTTGAGCAAAATATTAGTGGCAAAAGAAAGCCGAACATAAATTAGCCAGGAATGAAACAAAAAAACTTTATATCTACGTAATGTAATAAACATTAAACTTCGTAGATTCTACTAACTTATTGACTATGTACATCAAAGGTAAGATTTTGTGGAGAAATTGATGTTAGTTTTGTAATCAACCAAAGTTATCTAAAAACTTCTGTTTATATTGCCTATGGGTAATTTATTACGCTTATTGCTTACATTCTTTTTTGAATCTAAAAACTTTAAAAGCATAAACGAAGAATAGAGTTTATTGAATTAAGGATACATAATATATTTTATAAAAAATATATTAAGTAAGTAAAAGTTATTATAAACAAGCGACTCACCCTAGCTCCGCTCGGGTTCGTCCCTAGGTATTTTTTTTAAATTGACGTAACTTTTTTATTTATGAATCGATTGAAATATATATATATATATATATATATATATATATATATATATATATAACAAATACTAAATGTTAAGTGAAGCTTACTACAATATATTAGTTAAAACCGCTAAAATGAAATCAGTTAAGGCGTTTTTGAGATTAGCGCGCATAAACGCACAGACAAACAGACAATCGGCAAACAGACAAAAATTCTAAAAAATTTATCAAATATCTTCCATGTACAGACAGCGATCAGTTACACTTTTATTATATGTATAGATAACAAACCTTCATAGTCCCTCGCTCGGTGACGTAACCTCGTGGCTATTAGCGCGAGGCATAAAATGATTGCGACGGTTAGAGCCGCACCCAACACGCCACCGACTGCCCAGTTTACTTCCCATGGTTCTTGCGGTTCTAAATATACAGATTGAACTATAATTATATTATAATTAAAAAGAAAGATTGTTGCGCTCATAGCGTCATATTATATTAAATAATTGCTTATGTAGATATATGTGTATATGCATGTGTATGTATATGTGCGTATGTGAATATATATATTTCAATTTAGATCTTTCTTAATTTGTAAATAATATATTTAGCTGTTAATATTTCTATGAACTAATTTTTATTTGTAAGCTGTAACATTGTGAATCTTTATGGTACTTTTTTGATATTCTAAATTTTGTTTTGCCTTTACATGTACTATTTTTTAAATGTCGTTATCACCTATAATTAAGGTACTACGAGTTATCTATCTGTTTTATTTTCCATGTATGTTATAATGTGTTTAGTTTGTACTTTGTTGGTGGTCTAATAAATAAATAAATAAATAAATATCATCTTAGATAACTAGTTGAAAGTCTATTTGAGTTACAATATCGAAAAGTAAGAAAACTTCTTAATTGAAATAACTATAATAAATTATCTGCTAACTTCCAAAAGCATAAAATAAGGCCAGTAATATTTATTATTCATAACATTTAATTCAATTTCTGGAGTTTCTTGAACTTGAATTTCGAAGAATTATTAGATAGCTCAGGGTGTTTTAAGATTATTACCATTAAGACGGGGGAGTTCTGTTGGATTTAAGTGGGTAGTATTGGCTTTTCTAGCTGGTGAGTCCTACATAACCACTTGTATATAATACAGGTGAATGAACATAAATGAAAATCATCTCGTAAGAGGTTAAAGGTTCTTGTAGGTAAGGTCATCTGCTTATTGTGTACTGGCGAATCACCCTAGCTTGATAGCCCATACAAATTTCATCCCCATTTTCACCCCTTTAAGGGATGATTTCCAAGGTTAAAAGTATCTTATGTCCTTCCAAGGGTCTCAAACTATCTTTTTATCAAATTTCATCTAAATCAGTTCAGTAGGACCAGAGATTACCCCTACAACGTCACAAACTTACAAGCTTTACTTTTTTATAATATTAGTATATATAATATATGTGAAATAATAAAGTATAGAATTAAAAATTAAAAAAAAATCCTACGCACATTAATTGTCATTTAACGATTACACTGGCACGCGTGAAGCACTTAATGGAATAATCATACAACAAAATGCCTTACATCATTTTGGAAAAGAGCTGATACTCTTACACTGCTGGACAGATATTAACCAAACATAGTTAGGAACCACCGCAAGGAAACAGTCTTTCAAATAAAAAAAAATCATCAAAATCGGTCCATCCGTTTGAGAGCTACGATGCCACAGACAGACAGACAGACAGACACACACACACACACACATACACACACAGACAGACAGACATTGACGTCAAACTTATAACACACCCCTTTTAGCGTCGGGCGTTAAAACACTAGATCGGAAAACAAAATCGCTATATGCGATATATTATGCAATACTAGCGGTTCACCCTCACTTAAGCCGTATATTTTTAGCCTATGTGCTATTCCATAACAGACTATGATCAGACTATAATCTATCTCTGTGCCAAACATCCAGATCAGTTCAGCCATTCTGGCGTGATTTAGTAACAAACATCCATCCAACCAAAATTTCATATTTATATAGTATTAAGATATAAATCAATTAAAATATCTATCATACTGCGGCATAAACGATTTATTTTATCTACATATATATTTGTAGCAATGAATTTTTTTCTTTTACAAACATTTGCTTTTACAGCAAACAGAATCGAAAAACTTTAAACTCTTTATAATTGAATGCATTGAATTTATTTTTCAAATTATTTTAATGTTGTCGTTTTTATTTTTGAAACAAAACTAAAACGGTATGTGAGTGTACACTGAACGTGTTCGACGAGCACTGTGTTTACGAAGTGTAATAATTGTTAGCATTCAGCAATTTATAAATGTTGGCTATTCGCTATACATTTTCCTGGTAATTTTTATCATAAAATATTGTTTTATTATGATACTACTAGTTAAAAAAATGTTTACAAATTATCTATATACATATAAATAAAAATGAATGTTCGTATATTTGTTCTCTGTGTGTTCCTAAATCATGGATCCGATTGTGATGTAACTCTAGTAGGCTATTCTGTATATGCCTACGAAGGTTCGTTGAGCAAAAAAATGATTTTTTTTTTGAAGTTTGTCTTTTATGCTTTCCTAAACTATTCAAGCTTACGGACGCACTCGAGTAATGTGCCAGTAAATCTCTAATTGATTTATATTAAACTAGCGATTCATCCCTAGGTACATTATAACGGTTAGTATAGAATTGATAGATTTATTACTTTATTAACGGTTAGTATAGAATTGATAGATTAGATGATATATAGCTCATAGCCATAACCTTCCTCAACAAACGGGCTATCTAATGAAAGAAGTTTTTTTTAATCGGATGAGCAGTACCTGAGATAAGCGTGTTCAAACTCGCTTTATAATATTAGTATAAAATAGATATAAAGTAAAGTGATTAATACAAAATTAAAATAGATTAAACATATTAATTCTTGTTCTTTGGTACGAGTATCTGTAAGCGTTACAACTACAAATTACATACACTGCTAAAAATAGACCGAGATAAGCATTTATATGACTCATACACAGTGTCTGTACACTGTCATCCTCAGAAATCTAATCTGATACCTTTTCCTTTATAACTAGACAAAGGCACGGATTCGATTTCTGTGGAAAGGTACTGTGTACTATGATAATTGTTTAAATTACAATAAATAGTTTATTGACTACTAAATATTCTGATACTCTCGCTAAGAAAATATTCTTGGATATTTCTGAAAAACATTTAGCTCACGCTATAATACACAATCCGTTCTAGGTTTGATGTCGGTCTGGTAAAGTATTTTTATACATAAAACGTTGCTGGAGTGTGTTTTGATCGGAACTTGTCTCTTTTTTTGATAGTGTGAATGAGTGCTTTGTTTTAATGTATAAGAATATAGGTAAATAACTAGATCGGTATAGGATGGAGAACAAACCATGATTGACATTATAGTGTGGATCGGGCCTATTAATGACTTTTTAACTACAAATAAAGGTACATCGACTATATATTATAAATACATATGTGTAGCATATAAATAAAATACATAATATAACAATAGTACTTAAATTTATATTTAAACTGCCTGTATTTTTTGAAGAACATGAAGCTTTAAAAGTAAATTCCTTCCAAATACCTTCAATTAATTTTTGTTTACTGTCCAATATCGTAAACCCACCTTTATGTTATTCGATGAGCGTTCAAAAGCAAATAGTTTTATTATTTTTACAATTTTTGGTATGTTTTTACTTATTTTAGGTCCATGTTTTTTGTCTCGCTACGCAATATCTTTGCCAATTAGTCGTCTCAGTGATTTTTTTGTCCAAACGCCAAACCAAAAGAGGTTTTATTACACATTTTGGTTTATAATGTCAATTCTATTAGTATAAAATACACATTTTAATTTTATTTTTAATCTAAAAATGTATTTTATTTATATACATATGTATATAAATCTTAAATTAAAGCATTGTTTTTAAAATAGAGGAAAAAATTCTCTACTATAAAGTACAAGTATTTGTAGTCTGAACAAATAAGCACTAGTGCGACGAACTCTGAACCAATTTTGCCAAGAGTTTTTAATGAATAAGTATTTTAGTAGATAGTATTTTTTATTAATAAACTAGCATTGCCCGCGGCTCCGCCCGCGTTCAGATGACCAAAAACTAAATTCTTAGGTGTTACATATTAGTATACTCTTACATTGCAGTTTTTGTATTTTTCCTCAGAAATAAGATATTTTCCCGCGGTAAAAAGTATCCTAGGATCGCGCGCTACATCGCCCGGTTTATATAGCTTGAGCAGGCGGTCGAGCGATGCGGGGCAGAGGGGATGGACTCGCCGTAGGCATCTCAATGCTCGCCAAGCATTAAAAATGTTTCGCTACTAATTACTTCTAACAACGATATCTCAAAAACTATTCATCTGATTGATTTAGTGTAAAGAGCAATTTTAATCTGCATTAAATGACTAAGCTAACTAAAATATTCATTTGGATAAGGATTAATACCGAACTAAAGAAAATAACTTTGAAAATAACGTAATGTTTTTAATTAAAAATGTTAACATAAAAGTGGTTATTGTAAGTCAACCGTAAGAGATAGAGATATGCTATCGCGGACTTTTTTGTAGCATTTTTATAGATTTTGAATTCTCTAGTACATTACTTAACTGTATCTTTGCTAGTTTACGCGGCGTTCGCGTGGAAAGTTCCCATTTGGCGAGATTTTTTGCGACCTCTTCAACATTTGTCGCCGTATTTCAGCTAATTTACATAAAAGCATAATAAATTATATACCTAAACCTTCCTCAAGAATTACTCTTTCTATTGTTGAAAACCGTATAAAAATCCGTTCAGTAGTTTTCGAGTTTATCGCGTACAGACAGACAGGAGGACAGAAAGACGCGGCCGGGGGACTTATTTTTATAATAAGTATAGATTATATTTGTTCAAATTATAAACTTCAAGAAAAAATCTATCAGCAAATAAATATTTAATTATTTCTGAAGGATCCTTATATTAAATCTATACAGATATATAAAATTGAAGTGACTGTTTGTAATATAAAAATAACAGCTTTTTACTAAATGCATATCAAATTATATACAGTACTTATAATTAAAACACAATTTTTAACATTTTTGTCTGTCTTCTGTCTGTTTGTTCCGGCTAATCTCCAAAACGGCTGCACCGACTTTGACGGGACTTTTACTGGCAGATAGCTGATGTTATAGGCAACCTACTCTTATTTTAGAAAAATAATTAATTAGGGGTTAGGTCAAAAGACATTAAATACTACCTAGAGACGAACTCGAACGACTCGCTAGTAATATAATAAAAATGTTGTATCCGAAAATGTATTTTTTATTCAATTCATTTGTATTTATAACATTATGACTTAGGTTCAACAATATACCTAATATTTTTAACCTAAATTGACTATCTATAAGCACTTGACAAGATAAGTCCACCTTTGCTTAAATAAAGCTATCTTACACAATACTGTATGTTAAATACAATAAAAAGTACACATAAAATTAACTTTTATGATATTTCGTTGATATTTCAGTTTTTGCAAAATTACCACTTTCATGGTAATGGCATCGCCTTTACTAGCGCTCGGTAATCATTAAGCGAGTGACCTCAGGAAAACATACGGTTAAAAATTTCGATATAAAAACCTATAGAAGCAATATTGCTATATAAAATTTCTATGGTTTAACATTTTCACCCCATTGTTGGTTACAGTGTAAAATTAAATTTTTAACATTATAGCCTTCCCAATTTTTTTTTCGATAGTTCAAGTGCTGTTTGTCCTGCTAGCCTTGACAGCATCACCGGGCAGGGAGACGGATAAAAGGTCCTGTCTAGAAGTTGAGTATGAAGCTCGAAGGGTTCGTAGTTCCGTAAGGGCACCATACGAGGTACAGACCACGACTTACGACGTTTACACGACGACGAGGTGTTGCCTAGATGGCTTAGAGTGACTTTGAAGGAGTCTACGACCCTCACACGGGTCGTGACATACAAAGATCCACGTCCTCGCGCTTTTTAGAACGGTGAGCACAGTATAGATAATAAAAAAACTGGTCTAATAGCTAGCATCGTACGGGTACAGATCTGGTGTCCTTGGATTGAGTTCCGGATATAGTTTCAATCAAGCAATGTCCAGTAACAGCCCGAAGTAGAGAAAGGAGTATGAGAATGACAGTAAAAGAGAGTGCACTTGTGTCGCCGCGCATACTTGTGCACTATAATATCTCTTACGCACATGGATAGTCAAAGTGATATTAGCAGCCGAGGCTGTGGCCGATGGAGGATGTTATTATGATGGATTGCTCATTTTCGTTATTATCACTTTGATTTTTTTTATAATGAATAAAAAAAAATATGGATTTTTTATACAATATAAATATTATACTTAACTTAATACAACTTATAACCAAACTCACAGTTATGTACTTCACTAATAATTAGAAGATATTACCTTCAAGGAACTTTGAGGAGGTACTTACTGTTATTAAATTTCTAATTAGCATATTTATTATACGATTCGCCTTTTCTTAACATTTACGTAAAATCCCAGTTGGAAAATCATTGATTTATTATAATAAAATTACGATCATACTTTGCTGCTTCTGTTTAATTTTTATGAAGAGAATTCATTATTCTGATAAAATTTAATTTTTTTTTTTTGAAATTACAAGCGATTCAATCTCGCTTCGCTCGAATTCATCCCTTGATACGTTTTAACTTTTAATATGGACTAGATAGACTATACATATATTACATATATTTTTTCCAACTTAAACTGTGGTGCATTGTTGTAATTCGTTGTGACTTCCGTACAAAATAAACAGTTCTGAACTTTTTAGCTGTTCTTATTGGTTTTCCTTATTTTTTTATACTTTAACTACCCCTGATACACCCTCAACAAAACAAAAAAGAACTATTAAAATTGGTCCAGCCGTTATTAGGTTTTAGCGAGTTAACGAATGGCAATTGAATTTTATATAGATTATATTATATATTTTATGAAAAATTACAGAATTATTGCTGTGAATACTCTTATCTCAAGAGCTTTCAATGAACTGTCTAATAAAATAGACTATTTATCTATCCTAATATTATAAATAGGAAAAATTTTATTTTTTTGTTTGTTTGTTTGTTTTTTTGTATCGAATATACTCCGAAATTACTAAAGCAATTTAGATGAAATTTGGTAAGAAAAAAACAGTTTGAAACCCTGGGAAGGATAAAGGATAGTCTTTATCCCGGAAATCGTCCCTTAAAGGAGTGCAAATGGGGGTGAAAGTTTGTCTTAAAAGTAAAAGAACGAACGCAAGCGAAGTGACGGCGAGTCGCTAGTTTAATATTAAATGAGCAATTCTTGTATATCTATAAATTTATTTCATTTATCTTGGACAACAGTTCTAACGTTTTTTCAAATTTTGTATTTAGATAAGGTTTTGTTTTTAAAGTTTTTCTATAGGTATATATAATATGTATGCTTCCTGAAAAAATCGCAAACGCCTCAATTGCCTTGGAACTGGCTTAATAAATAACGCTTTATTTTAGTCATGTTGTCTAATTTCATTACTCAGAAGTTACACGGTCAGTAGCAGATGTACCAACGACTATGTATATAACTATAAAAGGAAAATGCCTAAAATCTGTACAAATTGTAAGGATTAATTAATTATCAAGTTAAGAAAGGGATTGAACTTCGTGATTCGGGATTTATAATAATTAACGTGACACGTCATTAGTCACTGTCAAAATTAATATGTATAAGATGGCCTAATGCCAGATAAGATGATGTAGCTGTGATTGATTCTATACATTTAATGAAACAAATTAAATTACATTTGCATAATTATTTCATTAATAAAGTTAAAATAAAAACAAACATATCCCACGGGAACCGTAAATTTTTCCGGAATAAAAAATTCACCCGTTTGATCTCTAGAACGCCACATAGGAACAAACATACATAACTACATATACATACATATTATATAGACATTACCCTCCTTTGCGCCACGCAGTCGGGTAAAACCACAACGTCGGGATAAAAGAAGCAAAATTGACATTAATTACTAATAAAAATACTTTATTTCATAGCTTGCATTGCCCGCGGCTCCCCCCGCATTCAGATGACCAGAAACCAAATTCTTAGGTTTTACATATTAGTATACTCTTACAATGCAGTTTTTGTATTTTTTCTCAGAAATGAAATATTTTCCCGCGGTAAAAAGTATCCTATATGTTGACATGGTAACAGACATACAGACAAAAAATCTAAAAACTATAGATTCGGACTCTGTATCGATAATAATGTCTATTTCAATTAGATTTTCCAAAAAATATTTAATGTGTAGATTCGACTTAGTTACAATTTTATTATATGTATACCTAGATAATAAATACGTATAACCTAACACCTAAATATTATATATAGAATTTAGATATTACCATATCCTTTTGAAACGGTTTTTATTATGTTTGCTTTTTACGCATATTGTAAAAGCTTGTAATTCAGATTGCTATTCCGGGTTCGTTCAATCGTTAAACCGTAATGCGTGTACGAATAAATAAAACAAACCAAATATTCACAGTTTCTGTACAATGAAAACGTACCTGTGGCATCGAGGTTTTTTTTTTAAATATTCAATGCACATTCAGTATCACTCGAAATTGTAATGGAATACATAAAGACTCAACCTTGTACACTAATATTTTAAGCGAAAAAGTATAAAATAATATCCATTTAAATGAAATCAGAGTAAAATTTCTCATTATTCGAAAAAAATCAAGTTTGAAGTTGCTGTTCTACTCTCTGCTTTGCATTACAAATTGTAAAATCTGCTTATGCTTCCGAACAAAATAACAGTTAAAACGGAACACTTTCAAAATTTTACCGACCATGAAAGCACTTCTAATAAAAGTTATCCGGCAAGCAAATGCGACCACAACAACGCGACAAAACAACGGCGTATGAAACTTTTTGCCTCAAAATTATATTATTTTAGTAAAGATTATGTGGGACATGATATCAAAATCTATATACATGATGAACAAGTGTAATCTATACATACGTATTATGTACCTACATCTATACAAATAAATAAAATTGAAGTGTTTGTTTGTAATATCAAAATAATAGCTTTTTAGTACCTTCAGGATTTTGTATAAACTCACAGATTTTAAAAAACCTGTCGTAAAGTTGAGTTTTTAAAAACGTTTGAGTTTTGGTTTATTTGGTTTCTTGTGATACTTTACATAACTGTGTTATAAAGCGTAAGGCGCTTCGTGTATCAAAGTATTTTCTATCAGATGGATCGTACTTTTAATATAGTATTTGAATACTTTAAAGCGACTTCTTTAAGAATAGTACATACTATTATAGTTTTGAACTAAACACCAGTTACTTCTCAATGGCCTTTTAGTTACCATGCATCTACAGATTGCTGCAGATCGGAACTGGGTTCGAGTTCTGGATTGGGTTATAGTGTGTTTCTGCCAAAAAAATCTCAGTAATAGCTTAGACTTGGTTAAATCTGAGTAGATTTAAATAGAAACTTCAAATTACTCCCATATAAAACCATAGTTATTCTTAGTATAGTTGTAGATCTAGAGTCTAGACTAGAATATTTCCGCCAATAAATCTTATATATGTATAAGTCATGGACGAATTAGAGACTTCGTTCATGGTATAAGTAAATAGTGACAGATAGAAAAACACATAGTACCAGGAAAATTTTATCATAAAATAAACCATACTACGTGATTCTTGAAGGTGTTTTAAATGGCGCCTACAATTGTGTGTTCAAGTTATCCTATTGTTAAGAAGCATTTATTCAAAGGAAGAGAAGGAAAGTATACATTCAGGAATATTTATTGAAAATTTACTTTGCGCTGAGTGGCTGGGCTTGTATTTATTTTATTATTTTAATAGAATGATTCACAGAGTGATATATTAAAACGGTAAATTTATCTAAATAATAAATAAATATAAATATGTTGTGACATTAGCAATTGGAGACAATAAATAAAATTGGAGTTTAACAATTACTTATAAATATTGTTAGTTTATAAAGTACTAGCGGATCCCGCTGCTTTGCTCGCGCTAAAACTAAAAAAAAGTCTGTATAAAAGGTAGGTTTCATACAAATTTTCATCCCCTATTTTACCCCATTATAGGATGAATTTTGAAAAATTCTAAAACACGTATTTATTTAATTGTATTGAAAAGCATTAATACCAAGTTTCAAGTTATTCTGATCTCAAATATTTTTTGGGTTGTATTATAACATGTTTTCCTGTGGGAATGAGATGATTTCGCGCAATAAAAAGTAGCCTATGTCACTTTCCAGCCCTCCAACTATCTCCACACAAAAAATCACACTAATCCGCCAAGCCGTTTCGACGTGAAAGAAAAGCACACAAACAAACACACTTTCACATTTATAATATTAGTATGGATATCCTTGCTAATGTAATAAGAGCTAAAATATTTTATTTAATGTCTTATAGGCAGGAATGGCACAATAGTTCAATATAAAGTTTATATAGATATGGTTTCTTAGGTCAAAAAATTGGAAAGACTGCTTGCTTTGTATTCCGATACATAGAAGTATTTCTTTGGTACATAATGTATACTTTTTTAGTTTACTATAAAAATCAGACAAATGCGAGTCTGACTCGCATACCGTGGGTTTCGTAGCATGAAACATCTAATTTGTGTTTTGATAACAAACTAAGATGTTACCTTAAAAATAAGATAAAAACCCATGTAATTATTAATATTATATTATTAATTTAATTAACAGCATAAATTATTTTGTATTTCATAGTATTTATGAGAGACAATGTTATTTTTGCGGCCGAACGCTTTAAATTTAAAAATATTTCATATCTCAAAAGTTCTCGACGGATCTTCTTTAAAATAATTTTCGTTTAAAGTATTTCGGAACTTAAGTTATAACTCAAAAATATATAAAAATAAATAATAAATAAATATAGATAATATGTAAAAATATATATAGCTCAAAAGTATTGGCTTATACAAAATTATCACTGAGAAACAATCTATATTACCTTGAAAGACCTACCCAGGGATACCTCTCATGCTTATATAGATTTAAAACAAAATTTTCACGCCTCAGTTTCATGTATCAAATACCACCCCATTTGTTTTTATTTTTTATCATTTGACTGTGGGACTAGCCTGCGATTTAAATGAGACAACTACATACCTACCAAATTTCAGTCTTTGAGTAAAATGGATATGACGATACAAATACAGATATGACGAACAGAAATTATAAAGGATTCATTTTATCCTTGCAGCTACAAAAACGTAAAAAAATATATCTTGACTGATTTTTTTCTACGGGATCTTAAATCCAGGATTTGCAGGCATGCATGGTAGCCATTAAGCCAATGAGGTAACAAGATATTCAACCAAATTGTACCTACTGCATTTTAAAACGGAAAAAAACTAAATAGTATTCAAATAGAATATTACAGCTTATTCTGGTAAATTCTTAAGTATTCGTCTTTGAATATATAAACTGCATTCATATTGCAACAAAAGATTTCGGTTAAAGCGGAAACGATAAAAGGCTAAACGAGCAAAGATCAAGAGTTGTGTGTTCTCTGTTTATAAAAGGATTTTATCTGCTTTAATACTTCTTACGTCGGTTTTATCAAAAACGTCTTATTTCCTTTATGCGGCTTTTACAAGGGCTTTGACATCTTTTATTTTGTAAGTGAGAATATCATTCATTTTTTATAAGCCTTTTAGACAAACTGACTTTCTTCGAATGATATCGGTAATATATAACAACAAAATAAAAAATGACATTGCGACTACGTGATATTATAATACCCCATCCTTTATCAGCTCACCTCCCTTAACAGGTGTTTGATTTTTCTTTTGTTTAATTAAATTAGCTTTTGCTTTAAGATCACTTTGTTTTATAAATCGATAAAAATTGTCAAGGTTACTATAAGTTTCTATTAGTGGAAAATTTTTTTAGGGCAGATCATCAGAACATCTTGAGGAAACAATCATGTCTAAGAAAACCTACTGAGTTCCTCGATAAACCATCATCATTTGTAAAGTCCGCCATCCGGAACTTGGCCAGCATTGTAATCTATGGGTTAATCCCCTCATGAAATAACCTAAAGTTGTGCCCAGCAGTGCGACTAGCGCTCCAAAAAATGGCTAAGAACAGTAATTCTCACCACTTTGGAATAGGATAAAAAAGTATCGAACTAACCAGTTCTTGGTGACAGTCGTGGAGCAGTTTCAACAGTAAAGGTGACGTGCTCAGATCTCCCTCTGCTATTGGCAGCATATACTACTAATTTAAGATGCCTCTTAGCACCAAGTCTTCGAAGGTTCCATACTGCTGCTCCATTCGTAGAATTCGTTACTAGACCCTCATTGGCCCAAACTTCTGCTATGTACACACATTGTAAACCGCCTTCGTAACCTTTTAACATAATTACAATATAATGTATATTTAAATAATTTCAGAAATATATGTAGGTATATGGAAATTAAGGCAAGTATACTAAAAAGGTATCAAGACTTTATAATAACTTTAAATGTTTTTTTCTACACTTTTTATCTTAAAATAAAAAAAAACCTGTGTGTGCACTTATGTACGCACGTGAGAAGGTATACTTGTTTGGCGTAACAGAACAAAAATATCTAAAGATTTCATCCCGTATGTCACAACTCTCTGTTTGTAAAAGGAATGCAGCTAACTTCATCATGTCGCTTTTTGGCTGTCTTTAAACGAACAAATTAAGTAATTTCAACTGTTTTGAAGTTGGTTAAAAAGGATAATTAGTTGAAATTGAATCAGTAATCTTCGATAATGTAACAACAGTGTTCCAACGATCGGTATTTTCACATATCATTTACTTAATAGGTTTACGGTTACCGAATAATTAAGTACATAAGCACTTTTAAATGCTTATTAAAACTTAATTAATTTTCAAAATTCTTATAACTCAGCAATTTTAGTACTGTACTCGTATATTATTATTTTAATTAGCCAGCCTATATTGCCGCTAACTTAAATTACCTGTTATCGTGTTCTATTTTAATTACCCACTTGTTAAAAGTATTTTCTTAATCGAGGCAGATCATTGGGAATAAAAAGTAACCTACATCCATTCCCATGTTATATAACCTTGCCAAATTTCATCGAAATCTGTTCAGTGGTTTAAGTGTAAAAAGGCACTGACACACAGAAAAGTTTCTTTCATATTAATAATATCAGTATGGATTTTTAAATGAAACATCAATTAAAACTATTTACTTATTAGTCTATTGTATTTCATTCAAATCACGAGTACATTTAAAACAATTGAATAAAAAACAACACTTTATTCGTTAACAAAATTTTTAAATATTTACAAACAAGCTTGAAATCGCCTTTTGAGTGTTTAAAATTTGAATTTAAATTCTATTTTGCTATTAGTAAAAGTCATACAACGCTCGTGATTTGCAATAAATATAAACATGTTTGGACACTAACACACTGCACTATCTAGTTCCATGGTAAGCTACGTAGCTTGTATTACAGATACTAGATAGTTGATACACTATACATACATATTATAAATATAAACACCCATGACTGGAGTACAAACATTCGCGCTCATCACACAAATAAATGCCTCCAGCGGGACTCGAACCCGCCACCGCTTGCACAGTATGTATAAACTGAACCAAACGTGTCGTCAAAGTAGTTTCGCCTTTTAAGTATAACTTTGAACTTAAATTCTATATCATTCAACGCTCGTGATTTTCGGTATACTAATCAATTACCTGCAAGGCACGTCAGGTCCAATGAGTCATCAGTTAAATTGTAAACTGAACAGTTAGAAGGTGGGTCGGGTCTTGTAGCCGGTAACAGCGTATATACACAAGGACTTGTTTGTTGACCAGCCAGGTTGGTCGCCCGACATGATAGGGTGCCGTAATCAATGTCTGATACGGGGATATACGTTAACACAGATTTGCCTCCATTTGCGTCCACGGTGAAACGATCCTATGAAAATATTTATTTTATAAAACAGGTTTTTCTTAAAAAATCCAAGAATTTAATGTAATTTTAAATGTTAGTACTCTAAAGAAAAATAAATTAAAACACATTAATTTTATAAATTAAGCTTCTACGTAGGAGTACGGGTTATATTCATATATTTTTAATTTTCTTACTCTATTTTTAAGGCATTTAGCATTTATATTATAAGTTTTCATGCCCATTAAAGGGGTTCGACTATTATGTATCTAAAGGGGTTCGAAAATTATAAAGATGAGAGCTGGATTTATTCAAAGTGAGGCACACATTGTGGCTGATAAGCATGGATACAGAATATTTTAAGAAACAAGAAAAATATTATCAAGAATATGGTGCCTGACAGGAATTTGAAGTATTTTCAGGCAAAGAGTACAAAATTGACTTAAAAAAATGGTAAAGGATGACAAGTACAACAAATATTTCTATCTCATTTACTGACGTCAGCATTTGCAGAAGTCACTAAAGGCGAAAAACTAACCGACCTATAAATTACAGATCACTCTACTGTTTTGCAAAAGCAAACCGAAAAGAAGCCCAACAGCTATTCCTTTGTATTTATAATATACTAGCAACTCACCCTTGCTTCGCTCGGGTTCGCCCCTGGGTATGTTTTAACGGTTAATATGGAATAGATACTCTATATCTTACATGATATTAGTCTTTAGCCTTCTTAAATAAACGGGCTAACTAATGAAAAAGAAATTTTCAAACCGGGTTAGTAGTTCCTGAGATTAGCGCATTGAAACATACAAACAAACTGCCTTTTTATAATATTAGTATAAATGTTATAATTATATGACTGTTCTAGATCTAACACAGTAGCAGCATTTAGTTTTACTAAAACAATTGCCAGATGCTTATCCTATTAGGGATTACAAACAACTATTGTTCTTAAAGTTACGCACTCTATAGAGAACAGCCTTTTTCAAAATCAAATACACAAGCTTTATAGAATTTACCTTGATTTATATCTATATCTTCTCCTAATTTGCAAATGTATTTTGCAATACATCATTTAGAATTTAATCAGCAAATGGAAAGCCCTAATACATCAATACAGGGTATAATTTAACCGAACCTTAAAGTAACATCTCTTGTTAAAATACGAACCGAAAAATAAATATTTAAATCCCAGACCTATCAAACATTTGTGATTTATTCATCGTTAAAATGAATATAATATATACCAATGTTGAATAATAAAGTTCAATAGAAGGGACACAGAACAAAGAAAGATTCGCTTTTCAATAATTTCCCAGGCCCAAGGGTAGAATCATAAAAAATCAGGAAGTATTCCCAGAGTAGAAACCTTTTCGCGACTTCGCGTCAAACGAACAAGACCCAAAATGTTTTCCCTTTGTACTCATATATCGTGTGTCAAAAAAATCTCAAGAGAAAAGAGATTAAGTAATTTTGTACGACAAACTCAGAACTATCTTGTGCGAGGAATGCTTTTGTTGTTATCGCTGTTATTTGATCTATCCCATAAGAAATCAGTATTTTTAATTATATAAAATTATTGGTTATTCGGTATACCTATCTATACTTGTGTTAATAAAAAATAATTGTTTTATTTAGGGATATTAATGAAGTTTTTTATTTGTAAAATAGCTATTTTTAGCTTTGTATACGTTTAATATTTTGCTACCAATAGTTTAAATGTACTTACTCTTGAGATATTTATTTATTTATTTATTTTATTTATTTAATTCGTGGTAACAAAAATGTATACAAATATACTCCTTAATCTAGCAACAATTATTGTTTAACAAAACATTGGCAATGGAGTGCTGAGACGCACGCACTAGGATACCCTGTGTCGCGCACGTCTAACCTTCCACAGGACCCTCTTATTTAATTTAAGACTATAGCTTAAGGAGATAAGTTGTTACATACCTAGAAGTATATAATAAAAATAATAATAAAATATTAAGACAATGATAAATTAAAATTTTTAGAATAAGATAAAATATATAAAATAAATAAAATAGAAAAAGATATAAAAAAGAACCATTCAATTGGTTCAAAATAGGTGAAGTTATCACGTAATGTGATATCTAAACACATGCAACCCAATAATAAAGAACTTCAACATTTTTAAGTTGTTCAAAAATACACATTTGCAATTATACTGAAAGGGCCTGGACACAAAAATAATATAATTTAGCCCTATTTTCATTTAGCCCTAAGCTAAATGAAAGATAAAAATTTCCATCTATAATATTCACACCAAGTTTGAAGCTGTGACTATGCATATCTATACTAATATTATAAAGGTGAATAGTTTGTTTGTTTGGTTGAACGCGCTAATCTCTGGAACTACTAGTTGGAATTGAAAAATTCTTTTTGTGTTGGATAGTCCATTTCTTGAGGAAAGCTTTAGGCTATATATCATCCCGGAAAAATATACGGTTCCCGTGGGATAGATTTGTTGTTGTCTAGGAACGAACCCGAAGCGAAACGAGGGTGAGTCGCTAGTAGCATATTATAACTAATAAAATTAATGTAAACAATTTTACTCACGTAGGAATTAAGTAATATACAATAATAGTAGGAAAATTACTGTAATTAATTCATTCAATATGTATACGTAATCTTAACACAAAGTCGTATTTTATGAATACCCTCAAAGTGGAACATTTCCAATTAATTTTAGCAAAACTCATAGATTTTCATTTTGTGGGCGGCAATCGTGAGATTCAATCATGAGAGTAATATTTTGCTTCATTTTAGATTCTAATTAATATTACTTGTAATGTAATCGTCATAGCAAGATCAACAAGTACTATCAATATATCGACTCTATAATGCATATTAATAATATTAATAGATAGCGAACTATATATCATCATTTTTCTAAAGTACTCAATTTTCTTAATAAACTATACATTTACAAGGTCAGATATCAAGGTTACTTACCGGGTCGACCTTTATCGAGCCGACTGAATTGTTAAGACTCCACTCGAATGTGTCAGGAGGCGGAAAAGCGTCTACTTCACATTCCACTTTAGATGGTTCTTGGAGAGCTGCACCTATCAGTTTCACCTCTCTTTTTCGGCATAACGGTCTATCTGCACAAAAAATATTACTGTTGGTACAAATATAAGTATGATTTTTAATCATCGTAAAACTTGTCTGATGAAAGTTGTATTACATCTATGTTCCTATTTTAGTTCATTAAAGTCACGATTTCGCTTCGTATAAAAGGAAAGAGATTTGTACTTCGTGATATTTTTTCCGATATAAATCAAAACGACAGCTATCAGAACGATGGCAAAGTATAGAACGTTCGACATTTGACGGAAAATGGGCGAAGAAGCACCACTAAGCTATGTTAGCGGAAAAAGCATTCAGAACGTAATATGATTACGATATAGAGCGAGAGGATGAAGCTATACAATATGCTTAAGCTGTTTACAAATAGCTAAGGAAGTATGAGGTTATTTACATGCAAATCCTTTGACATCACGATATATCATGTACCATAAGGGAGATGTACCGTAGCAAATATAAATGAAGAAAATATCTCAAAATATCTGGTACAGTATTATAAAAAATTAAAAAGTATAATTATAAAAAATAACCATTTATGTAATTTTTCTATTGTATTTATATTTATGAGCATATAAAAATTGCCTTCAAGATTTCTTTACTTAAATCGCACTAATAATCTAAATGCGCAAAGTATATGAGTGTTAGATACTTCTACTACAATATAGCACGCTACTTTTTATAAAAGAACTATTCGGACGAAACCAGATTGGAGTAAAAACAGCTGATTTTAAATAAAACAAAAACGTGTAAAGTATTTGCATAACAACATTAAGGTATAAATTTGACCCGTTTTTAATGTCTTTAACAGTTCGCACGAATTTCGGAGAAAACTTTCAAAATATACCAAGATAATCGCTGCGAAATTTGGAAAATGTTTTCTATAATAGCGTATTCTACGAAATAATATTTATTGAAAAAAAAATGGTTTCATAGTAAATTTTGCGCAGAAACTTGTGTTAAGTTTTTTGCTTTACGAAAACCCAGTTTCAGCAAAAATAATTGTTCATCGTTGGCCATCTCCCAATTTCTCTCGTTTCTCTTTTCTTTTCTAACAACCTGCAATACATTATTAGCCCTTATGGCTTGCTTTCTTTAATCTAAATGTACGCCATCGTCCATTCGCCGTATTGTTCTGGCTTCTAATTGATTAAATGATCCAAGATTGCTGATTCCTTTGTGTCTGTAGAATCGAATCTAGGAAAGATAATCTCTGCCGTTAAATGCGGTATGTCTATCAAATTGAATGCCTACCGAATACGATTATGTTCCAGATTGTGTGCGGTAGTCAATAATTGAATTGTCTTACATCTAAATCACCGTTACGTTACCTAACCTTATATTTTGATATATATTTTGTATAACGCCTCTATAGAAAGTGTACTAGCGTAGGCATAAAGCAATTCTAAATATTTAATATGGGACGCGAAATATATGACGCTTGCAAGGTTATCGACTTAATAATGCACGTAAGATATATATGAGGATATCAGAAACCAATAATATCTTACTGTGCAGTGTGTTTATATCAGCACGAGACGAATATTTTAATGACCATACAAACGCTGGTTCAGATATACAAAGCGTAGCATTCTCCTCATACTAGTGAAATACGGAAAGCAGCGGTTGCAAAGAAAAGCTATTACTCCGAACATGTCGCCTGGTATATAAAAAATTTAATTTTATAAATATAATTAACACACTTGTAACCGATTTTAAAATACCTAATATATATGACCAAAATAAACATTTTGTCTATTTTAATGTTTGTATCGTGAAAACTCTAGAATTACTAACCCGATTTTAATAGTACTTTTACTGCTGAATACAAAGAGATACAGGTTTTTGTTCGAAAAAACCTAGTTCTGATAAGATAGAAGTTCTGAGAAGTTAGAAGATGAATGGCTTTAACGATTTAACGGGGACTTTTAATAGCAAATCGAATTGGGGTGTGTAAAATGATGTAGGCTATTGTTCAAAATACACATATACGTGACTCTCACGAAAGAAAGCTAATATATAATGAATATGTAAATATTCCAAAACCACACTCAACGACTCGATAAAGTTTTATTACGTGAGACGATTAAGAATAAAACAAATGGGTTCGCATATCTGATAATTCACTGACGACATATAAATGCCGAACATTCAACATTAAGGACAAAAGTTTTCAAATAAAACTCAGAAGTACTCGCTTAAACATGATCCCGTCCTTTTTCACCTTCATTTTGGGATACTGCTACATATGTATAACTTTGTATAATAAATAAACTTGGTATAATATATATTTTTTATTTTAATATAATATTTAGCTGGATTTTATTTTTATTTAAATAGAAACCTAAAATATATTGTTATTTATTGTATTAGTCAATTTCTCCGCCCATTTTGATACTGCACTTAATTCAATTAGAGGTAAACTACCATGTGTATAGTAATCGCAACTATTTTAGCTATCCAGTTTTTATCCGACTGCGCGACGCAAAGAAGGGTAATATGTTTATCAGCCTATGTATGTATGTTTGTTCCCTTGTGGAATTCTAGAGACCAAACGCGTGGACCAACTTTGATGATTTTTACGTCGTAAGATTCTTCTTGACAACGCTTTTGTCATAGGGTATATAAATATTAAATATAATTAAAAATCAGAATGGCGGATCTAGGCGCCAATTTGTGTCTTGAACAAATTTTTTTCGTCCGCATCAATCGAGTGGGGTATCAAAATACAGGGTATTAAGAGGCAATTATTTTGTAATTGTAATATACGTTACTTATATATTTAAAAATAATTTAGGATAAGAAATTGTTAAATAAAACTAAAAATGTTAAAACTAAAAAGCTGTAAAAAATTAATTTACGAAAATAAAATAAAAACCCAACTGCGTAAAAATCGAACTAAAAAGATGAAAACAAATTGACTGAGAAATATAGCACTAAGCAGTCGGAGACAAACATATTACTCTTCTACGAGTCTTGCCATGTGTATCGCTTTTTACGTAGTCGGGTTTTTTTTATTTTTGTAATTTTTTTTTATTAATCATCATTAATTGTTAGAGAATAAATTCACTAATTAAAGCAATAAAATCATAATTGGCTTCTTCTTTATTTAAAACATCCACAAAATATACTTGTACATATATTATGAATTTTTAAAGCTACAAAAAATCTTCATCTTTTCATAGTTTTCAATAAATCTACCAATATTAATAGCGACTATGTAAATAAATATAGAAGTATACAAACTTACAAACTATTTGCATTTTTAAAGGCGGTGACTTCCCATCTCCTTCTACGTTAGATGCTGTACAGGTGTATGTGCCAGCTTGATGACGAGACACGTTGCGAAGAGCGAGGTTAGTGTTACCAGTTAAGATAACTCCATTAGACGGATTGTTTTGAAGTAATACTCCCTGTGGGTGAACAATAGAATATTAATTAACAATAGATCAAGTTACAAATTATATCATATGCTTACGATGTGACCATATTTTAAGCTTCACTAAATCATTAAATATTATAAAACAAAATTCTCCCACAGCGTCTGACTATCTGTTTGTCTGAACACAATAAACTCAAAAACTACTGAACAAATTTTCATACGGTTTTCTCAAATGGATGGGGTAATTCATGAGGATGGTTTAAGTTATATAATGCATTCATTAAGGTTTTGTGTAAATTGACTGAAATGACGTTTGTTGAAGATGTTGGAAAAAATTATGCCCATTGGGAGCCTTGCTGGTGTATGCCGCGTAAAAGAATGGAGTTACATATATGAAAACAATGTATTGTGGCAATATTCCTCTTAATAAGATCTATAAAACTGTTGCAACTGTAATTATATGTACCTAGGGAAGCAACCGAGCAAAGCAATTATAAAACAGTATAGAAAAACCTATAAAATACATTGCTACATTCATAATAGCAACCAAGGAGTAAACCTTAAACATTTTATAGCAAAATTTTAAAAATCTTTAAATAAGAAAATACCAGCTCATGAACATTTAAAATAATAATAAATATGTTGGGACATTAACACACATCACTATCTAGTTCCATGGTAAGCTACGAGGCTTGAGAAAATAGACACTATAAAACCTTACTTTGAACGTACAATCAAATTAATAATTTCTCTACACTAAAACTAACAAGACACGATATAGAGCGCTTACTTTTCTTTACTCAATATCATATTTCAACTTTAATTGATAGAGAGAAAAAAAATGGTAAATCAGATAACACATTCATGAAATGAACAAAATGATGAAAGACGAAATTATGCATCTTAAATAAGGTCATATCTTACATTTCTTAAAATAAATCAAAGTATCGAATAATTCTAAACGAAACTCCAATTTTTTAAGGTAAAAATTGTGAAAATAACGTTTTCCAAACCGATGGCGTTTCACGCGGTCAATCAAAAACTAAACTCGAACATAAAATGAATACAGGATTTTGCTATGAATACAAAATTGTCCCAGAAAAAAATATTTTTGTTATTATAAATGACATTTACTTTTGGATGTGCTTCGCTGAATTGGTTAAATGTAACAATTTGCAAACGCCACAAAAAATGTAGGTTGCTGGCAAATTTGCATTTGTTTAGTTCGACTGACAGTTTTTCTATTTCGCATTTATTATATTGGCTTGAACTTTGAAATGTGTATTTTTATTTACAAAGCGGTTATATTTAAACCAAACGTAATTGCTTGTGTTGTGATGACCGTATACCAGATTAGGATGAATACTAGAGGATCTGGGTTCGATTCCTGACAGAATAAATTAAAATTGCTTCTTATCATTTTTAATTATTTAGTAAATGTACTTGCTACATTGCGTATATCTTATGGGCATAAGATGTACGCGTTGCCGAAACAAAGAGAGAAAGAGCATATTCGGTCTCCAGTTCCACACATAAGGTGATTTATATGCTAAGTAGTAATTCGGATAATTTTATATAAGTTTTATATGTACACATATATATATATATATATATATATATATATATATATATATATATATATATATATATATATATATATATATATATATTAATTTATGACTTGCTTGTTTTATATGTCATGAAAAAAGTGAAACAAAGTGAATTAACTTCATTTTATAAGAGAAAAAATAAAATAGAAAAACATAGAATATATAAGATTAATTAACAGATATTATAACTTTATTCATGTTATAATTAAATCGAGTGTACTAGTTACGTTAAATCTTAATGAACGCTCCATTTCTTTCTTTTCTGAAAAAGATAATGCGCTAGATAAAACCTCATTCAATACGTAATTATCTCTAAGCGACTCTTTGAAAAGTTTCATGAGGCCGCTGCTGGTGTTAAATTAATAAGCGTTATTGTCTTCTTTATAGTAATTTCAACTTAAATGATTCGTCTTAAAGTATATATTGCAGTAACCGAATATTAGACCTATCAAGCGCATCGAAGTCATCAAATGCGTTTTCATAGACATCGTAAAAGAAAATTATTATCAACTAGCATTGCCCGCGGCTCCGCCCGCGTTCAGATGACCAAAAAGCAAATTCTTAGGTTTTACATATTAGTATGCTCTTACAATGCAGTTTTTATATTTTTCTTAGAAATGAGATATTGTCCCGTGGTAAAAAGTGTCTTATATATTGAGCCGGGTAACCAGCTATCACAATACCAAATTTCATCAAAATCCCTCCACTGGTTTTTCTGTGATGCGGTAACAGACAGACAGATAGACAAAAATATCAAAACTATAGATTCAGCCTGTGTCGATAATAATGTCTATTTCAATAAGATTTTCCAAAAAACATTTAATGTACGGATTCGGCTCAGTTACAATTTTATTATATGTATAGACATAAATTTTGACGTCATGAGTAAATATAAAATTGATACAGTAAATACTCGTAATTGTTTACTAACATTTTTCCTACATATTTATGCATTTATAACATATTTTGTTGCCAATTATGTAAAAACATTTGAACTCAAACCATTGACTACTCAAATAGCATAAAAATATGTATATTATAACCTGTTTAAAGCCTCCTTTAAAAGTATTTTATAATGCATAACCAACAGAAATGTGATATTACACTATTTAAACATGAGGTCAATATAAAAAATTGTTAGAGAATAAATTCACTAATTAAACTGACTGCCTCGGTGGTGTAGTGGCTAGCATGTACGGCTGCACACCCGGAGGTCCTCGGTTCGAGTCCCGGGTCGGGCCAAGTTTAGTTATTGAGACTTTCTGTATAGTAAGTCTCAGTAACAGCACGAAGTTGGGAAGTTGGCGGTGTTTCACCCCCGTGCCTCGGGGAGCACGTAAAGCCGTCGGTCCTGCGCCTTAACTCTCACCGGTCGTGTCGAGTGGTCGTCCCACCGGAGTATGAGAGTGATAAGAATAGAGAGTGCACTTGTGTCTGCGCGTACACTTGAGCACTATAATATCTCCTGCGCAGTTGGCTAATCTCAATGAGATTGGCCGCCGTAGCCGGAATCGGCTAGGAGAACATCATCAAATATAAAAAAGAAAAATAAACTATTTATTACAGCTATTTGTATGTTTGTTGGAATAAAAAAAAGAAAAATGATGTGAAATTTTTATCATTTATTATATTACTTTTACTCAATTTCAAATAACGTATATATATTTGAAATATAATCCACAAAACGTTCAAACAATCTCGCTATCATCTTTTTATATATATAGAAGACATAAAAGGTACTTAAATATTACATAAAATATACGATACCAATTTCTCCTTTCATTTCATAGAAAATCAGGCCAACAAAGCGGGAAATGTATAATAAAATATAAAGCATCATTCATACTTACGTTGTGTTCCCACACTACTTTATAAGCGGGTGGGTTGGCATCGACTTCACATCCGAAGTACACATCGTCACCCTCTTCGATATCGTTTGGGTTCATCTTGGCACCTAGATGCATTGTAGCGACCGGCACATCTGTTGAATAAAATACTCTATTTATATCTATATAGAGTTGTTTTCTCCATATCAAAAATAACCTGTTATACAAAATATTTGACGCGGTTTTATGAGTGCATGAAAGTTTCATTTCTACGTCGAAAATATATTTTTACCTTATTCCATCCCAGTTACCGCAAATTTGATAAATCAGAACGTGTTGGATGTTCGTTTGTTAAAGTTAGATATATTATTGGAGTGAATCCTCTGAAATATGGAGCACAGTAAAATTTTATACTCTAATGCATTTCACTATTTCAAATTGTGCTAATTTTTGTTTGTTTATTAAAAATTTTGTTAAGATAAAAGCATTGTGAGGATTGACAATTCATAATATCCTCTACACTGGATAGTTAAAATTGAACTATAAATGAATAATTTTGTCTACTAATATAGTTTTAAGGCCAAATTATTTTTACTAACAACTGGAAGTAACATTTTGAAATAAAAAATATTATTATAAATAATAAAAGATTTTTACGTATACCGACTTATGTTTCTCCTTTGTACAATTTATAGAATTAGATATGTTGTTTTTCTTATTTTGAAATATAGTGTACACTTATATAAATGATTTCAACGTATGAAAACTAACTATACATTTTTGATAAAACACGCGGTACTATAAGACTTGGGCATACTTTATTAATTGAACATTAATAAAGACTTTGTTAGAATTTAAATTTTTTATTTGTTTTCTACTGTTAAATATAATAGATTTAAACTTACAAAATAGCTACTTATTAAGAAAGTTATTTACTAAGTAAAACATTTAGTAACAAAGACGACACGAAATTACGTGACTGTTAAACAAAACTAGTTAAAGTTTGGGATATAAGGAACTTGAAATGTTGTTCGTTTTTAATTTGGGTAAACTTTTACCATTAAAAAATAATCAATTTCAATGGTTATATTAATAAGAACTCCTAATCTTACTAATATTATAAATGTGAAAATTTAAATGGATGGTTCGATGTTTGTTATTCAATCACACCAAAACGGTTGAATGGATCTGAATGAAATTTGGCACAGAGGTTTATAGTTTGGAATAGTACATAGGCTACTTTTATTCTAGAAAAAAAATCCGTGGGATAAATTTGTTTTAGTAATTAAATATTATATATTTTTTATTATTTATTTTATAAAAATCGATTATATCAATCGAATATATTAATTTGTTCCCCATAAAAAGACAAAATTCAGTAGATTTTAATGGGATAGAAGATTATTATGCTGAAATGAAATTTGTGTAAATTGGTACAATTACCGCATATTACACAATATTTGAATGAACATAACATTAATATCTTTTATTAAGAGAAAATAAACAGTATTATTTTGCTCCTACTACTTAGTATTTTCTTAAATATTACTAATTTTACATATTCCTCCTTTCTATACTTTTATTTACAAATTGTAAATTAGAATATCTAAAAAGTTCTTATTAGACGCTTTTATTTAACTTGCAATGTTTGTTAGTTGGTATGTTTGTATAGGTCAAATCTTGCAAGCTAAATTAGAACGACTTCCTCTTATTTTACTCTTAAAATATAAGGCCTTCTTATACATTCAAAATAATGACCGACCTGGGACACGAACTCAGGACCTCTGGGTCTATAGGCAAATTGAACTCGCTTTACTGTGTTTTCAAGGCAATCTAATTTGCAATTGTAGCAACTACAATTTACTAAATCTGAATGAATATTTTATAATTTATATAAATTATATATTTTACTATATAAGCTATTTATATTGAGATATAATACAAATAAAAACGATACTTACAATAAATATTTAAAGGTAATTTGCTTTCTATTGTTGATTTGTTGAATTTTGAATGCTCTGCTCTACATGTAAGTACTTTTCTGTTGTGCTCCTTTAGAGGTGTCCATGCTAGTAGTGATTGCGTCTCATTTCTATCGTCCAGTTCCTGAAAAAAAAGTATAATTTGTAGAATTTTCATAAAATTTGTTATAATCTATAGTTAATTTTAGATGTTGTCTGTATAAAAAATAAATATTTTTTAACAAAATATATACATTTTTTACAAGGAATGAAACCATTTGAAGGCCTATTCGCTAGAAAGCTTTGGAAATGATTCTAAGCAAACATCAAAATAAAATCTCAAATAAATAGTTTATTTAAAGTATTTTTAGACTCGATGCCAGCTTAAAAAAGGCCTTAGTATGTAGTAGTATGTACATATGTTATGGTATATATATGTATAATGTTTTGTTATATGTATATATAATATATATTTATTTAAGTATTTACATTTGAGTTACTGCACTTTAGCCTGCATTTTAATACTATCTCTCTAACTCACTTAGGTTGACTGGAAGAGATCTCTTCTAGAGATAAGTCCACCTTTGCTAACTAATTTTATTGTTTGTTACTCGCTGTATTTTACATATAAGTGCAATAAAGAATAGTATATTAGTTTTCGAGAAATTCGTTAACATACTTAAGCCATTAAAGACCAACCGGCGTGATTAAAGACCAATGTTTTATTATACACGGGGCATATTGTAAGTAGATACATAATTTTTATGTAATTGGAGATTTTTAAAAAGTAGATCAACTATCCAGCTTTTACCTATATAGATAAATTGCCTATGCTGAAATGAATGCTAGTAACACACTAGCTACTGTTTTGCTCTTAGGAATGCCACCGAAATGTTGGCTAGCAGCTAGTTATAGAATATTATAAAGACTAATTTGAATTACATTAAATTCATATACAATATGTGTACATATTATACTCACGGAATGTGTAGTAATAGTAGAGTAAATACAATTATACTATTGTCACACTATAATGTGAAGCATTGATGGCTTCTTGGCATAGCGAATATATTATAAATACTAGCGACTCACCCTAGCTCCACTCGGGTTCGTCCCAAGGTGTTTCTTTAAATTGACTTAACTTTTTTATTTATGCACCGATTGAAATAAAACAAATATTAAATATTAAGTGAAGCTTACCACAATATATTAGAGAAAGCCACATTCAAATCGGTTAAGCCGTTTCTGAGATTAGCGCGCACAAACGCACAGACAAACACAAACGGACAAACAGACAAAAATTCTAAAAATGGTTCTATTGGATAAATAAAGACCCCGAATGATAGTTTTCCTCAAATATCTTCCATGTACAGACAGCGACCAGTTACACATTTATTATATGTATAGACTATAGTACCGCTGTACACCATAATTAGCGGTTTTAAATTCCAATCAGGTTATATGTGTATACTTAAACTGATTGTTTGTCTGTATATTTTCTATATATATGTATTATGTTTTTCGTTAACCTGACACTGTGTTACCTTATGGAATAGAGTTGGTTTTTTTAATCACTGAGTTTTTACATAAACATACAGATGGTGTGCGTAAATACATTTCCCAACGATATAAAACGATCAACGTATGGAGATTCAGAATTTTAGTTTGATATATTACAACGGTGAAAGGATTGCTAACTAGGTTTAAAAGATTTACATTCTTCTATGCTTATCATATAGCTTTAAAAACAATATACTATGCTTATTCAATAGAATAATTCTGATTTTGTAAACCGTAAATATTTTAATACCCACTTATACAAACTAATCCTTCTTAAAGTGGCTAAGCCAAGGGCGAATCGTTAACACACTAGGTTAGATTAATTAAGGGATGCTAACGCTTAACCGGGTGCTATGGCTTAACAGGACCTTTGAAGCATGAAGGAAATGTAAGGGCGAAAACTCTACGGTTTATATTTCTGGGCAAAATTCAGTAGAAAACGTTAGTCGAAATAAAATTTGAAAATCCCTTGCAATCCCTTCCATTTTTTAACTGGCAGGTAGAAGTTGATGTGTGCTTTAGATAAAAATATAAAAGTTATGGTGATTCAAAAAGTTTGTCGAATAAGCAAATGAGGAAATCCATTTATATAACTTGAGGTGAATTATAGTTCATTTATGAAGGAAAAAAAAAATGTAACCTAATTACACCACAGTTATTTCAATGAAATATTTTAGTCAAATATGGAAAAATATTTGTGCTTACAGATTTTTTACTTTATTAACGTTGAGTATAGACTTCTCAGAGATAAGATATTTTCCCGCAGTAAAAAGTATACTATCATACCCAGCTATCATCATGTATAGTTTCATCAAAATATGTCCAGTGGTTTTCTCGTGATGCGGTCAAAGACAGATATATAGACAAAAATTCTAAAAACTATAGATTCGGCCTCTGTATCGATAATAATGACTATTTCAATAAGACTTTTCCATAAAATATTTAATGCACAGTTTCGACTGAGAATTTTATTATATGTTTAGATATTAAATTTTTAGCTAATATCAATTTGTAAATCTACATAATATATTAAAAAATGTAATCATCAAACTTTTAAGGCTGGTCAAACACATATTTCGTTTGTAAATATAACAAGTTAGTGACCGACTGACCTTGAACCCTAACTTTTATTTTCCCTTACATAGAGCCCCTAAATGACTATTTTGATTAGCATCTGAGATCCATTAAAAATTTTCCTAGCTCTTTTGTTCTTAAATATGTTACATGAAAGTTTCTTTGTATTTAAATATTTTAAATTAAAGTTTATAACATATTCTACCCTCGAATATATTATATAAATACCACTACATTTATTTTATGTAAAATTTTATTAAACATTTTATATTCATTCTTATAGTATTATAAAGATGAAAAATACGTCTGTTTGTACATAACGAAGAGATTTTAAAGTTTCTCTCACTTGTCAAATCTTACATATAACAGTAAAATAGCTGGTGAAAAGTAATTTAAATTATAAAAATAATAAAAAAAATATACGAATCAGGTCATCCACCACGATGGCTAAGTATGGGTTGAAGGACTGCACATGTCTTTCGAAAACTTGCTAGGTTTTCTCAGACATGCAGGTTTCCTCGCGATGTTTTCCTTCACCGTAAGACAAGTTGTAATTATGTGGGAAATGATTCGAGCATGAAAATATCAGAGGTGCAAGACCCGAATTTCAACCCACTTCACTCGATTTCTCAAGTGAGCGCGTTACCACTGGGCTACCAGTGCCATTTTAATATATTTATTAAAGCAAAAATAATTTAAATAACAATAATTTATGTCAAAGTAATATACTAAAAACTTGTTACTCTTAATAATTGTGCAAAACAATAAATATTAAAAAATATTATTATTAATGAGGATAAATAGTATGATACCTAGTTGATTCAAGTTATGTTTAAATGTTACAGTGCACTTTTAAAGGCAAGTCATCAGTTAGAAAATGTTGACTCGACAAATATTTGTTACTAAATACTACGCCACACTGTTTTAAGAACCTTTTCACGTGAAATCATTTGCTTATTTATACTTCGTATGTAAATTTATTTATCGTATCAAAGTGCATATTGCCTTTTGAACTTTAATTATATATTCGCAATATATCTGCGTAAAGAAACAAAATGGTGAATGTTTCTCCCATTTTTTAACAAAATCTGTGAGTGAGGCAGTGTTGTTATCAACTCCATGATATAAAAATATGTTGGAGAAGATATGAGTAAATTACAGTCATCTCTCTCTTGGTCTCCGTGGGTTTCTGGTGCTATACTTTGGAGATTTATGATCTTTTTCGATCGATCAGCTTTGAGACTTCGTTCTGGACACATTCCATTAAATAACTTTGCTTGCCTGGTATCTAATCTCTTAATTGTTCAGAGTGTCACGTTGTCGACTATGTTAAGCACGTCCAAGTGGAATGAGTTCAAAATGAGGCCGAAAGATGAATGCGTGAGTAGTATAAATTTATTTGAATTTATTTCGCAATTGTATTTTAGGTGCTGAATCAAAGAAAGCTAGAGTATTATATAACATTTATAAAATAGCTGTAAATCGTGTTGTTTTTGTAGTACTCCAATGAGTGTGGCATGCTCAAATTGTGAACAAACCCTGTTTAAAAACAAAATGAAGATAAAAAAAATATGAATTAGTATCAAAAGAATAACTTTTACATATGAAAAAATATATATACTACTTTAATAAAGTATTCACAGTAATGGAAAAATATTGGTATGTATTGAATTTTTTATTAAAATACGAAGTCGATGCAATATTTTTTCGAGTTGAAGAGTTTTTATAAGTTCTCGTTGATATTGCTATACATTTTTTTATTGTTGAGCTTATACAGGCTTAAAATTGCTAAGTACCTCCTAGGATAAAGCTTTTACTACTCTTAATATTTGGATGGGGATTAAACTGAAGCAAACGCGTATCTAGGATTGTAGTTTATTATCTATACTAATATTATAAAGAGGCAAAGTTTGTTTATTTGAAAGCGCTAATCTCAGGAACCATTAATCAGATTTGAAAAATTCTTTTAGCATTAAACAGCCCGTTTATTAAGGAAGGCTATAGGTCATTTATCATATGATATATAATCTATCTATTCCATACTAATCGTTAAAATGTACTTAGAGATGAACCCGAGCGAAGCGAGCGTCAGTCGCTAGTGTAAAAATAACAGCGATTGCGATGCCATGCGAATTTGCACTGGATTGCTATGCCTGATGGGGTTTCCATTTTTTTAATATTATGTCACTATTTGTACCATAAATATATACTTTTCCCATCATAAGCAAGTATAGCTATTTACCAATTATATAGATATATGAAAATTAGAGTGGAATATCATTTTCATTTATGTCCTCCCTTAAAAATATTTACAGCATAGAATATTTTCAGTTAAATCTTATTGTTACATTTCAGATCGCACATTCTGAAGTAAGAAGTGGAGTTCCCTACATTTCCTTACCTGTTGCATTATTACAGTACTCAGTAGCTTGTCACCTTATGCTTACTATTGCACACTTAGTGCAGATGGCAAACGTGTGTTTTGACATGAGTAAGTTCATACGTACTCATCGTTTAAAGTTATTAATGTATATACTATTATACGTGTCTCATTTACTAAGCATATTTGTATATTCTAAGAGGTATTTGCTTCAAATAATTTAGTAAGTCTCGTAGTATGAATCTGTAGACACAATTAATATGTATACTTTTTATTTTATTTTAGCTTTTGCCCGTATTTTTGCTTGCGCCAAGGGGTTGTTTTTGAAAAAAGACGTGTTTATTTATTTGTTGAAAGAAGTAATACTGTGAATTTTCAAAATGATATCTATGATTTTTTCATACAAATTTTGATACTCCGTTTCACATCTTTAGGGGTTAAATTTGTCTGCGTATTATTAAAAGTTAACTTTATTTACGAGTACTTCATCTATACGCCTAAATAAAATTGAAGTGTCTTTTTGTAATGTCAAAATAACAGCGCTTTAGAAAGATAGATAGATAGATAGATAGATAGATAGATAGATAGATAGATAGATAGATAGATAGATAGATAGATAGATAGATAGATAGATAGATAGATAGATAGATAGATAGATAGATAGATAGATAGATAGATAGATAGATAGATAGATAGATAGATAGATAGATAGATAGATAGATAGATAGATAGATAGATAGATAGATAGATAGATAGATAGATAGATAGATAGATAGATAGATAGATAGATAGATAGATAGATAGATAGATAGATAGATAGATAGATAGATAGATAGATAGATAGATAGATAGATAGATAGATAGATAGATAGATAGATAGATAGATAGATAGATAGATAGATAGATAGATAGATAGATAGATAGATAGATAGATAGATAGATAGATAGATAGATAGATAGATAGATAGATAGATAGATAGATAGATAGATAGATAGATAGATAGATAGATAGATAGATAGATAGATAGATAGATAGATAGATAGATAGATAGATAGATAGATAGATAGATAGATAGATAGATAGATAGATGCTTTATTGTATACCACAAAGAAATATACAAAAAGTAGATATAAACAATAGATAATGCACAGCAGGCGGCCTTATCGCTATAAGCGATCTCTTCCAGGCAACCTTAGGGCGTAGGAGAAATTATATGAAATGGTAGGCGGTGTACTTACTACACACAATTGCATATCCTAAATACAGACATACATAAATACATACATACATAATACATACATACATACATACTTATATACATACATACTACTGTTTTACTAAATGCATATCAAATTATATACGGTACTTATGAGAAAAACACAATTTTTAAAATTTTTGTCTGTCTATCTATCTATTTGTTCCAGATAAACTCTGAGATTGGCTGGACTGATTTTGACGGGACTTGTTGTTTGTTGTTGATAGCTGATGTTATAGGGAGTAACAGAGGCTACTTTTATTTTAGAAAAAGAATTAGGGTTCCGTTCAAAAATTAAAACGTAGGTACCTAGGGACGAACCCGAGGGAAGCGAGGGTGTCGCTAGTTCCAAATACAACTCACTCATTAAGATGCTCAATGACACACTTATATACATATTATGTAAGAATATGAATGATATACATATTATGTACTTATGTGGTAAGAAAATTCTGCATAAATAACTACTGATGCACAAATTAGTTTATTTGTTTGTTTGTATAAATATTCAATAATTTTTAATTCTACCCAACTTCAAAAAAGAAGAAATACTTACACATATTTAGTTATTTTCTAAGGTATTTTTTAGTTATTTTCTAAGGTATTTTTTAGTTATTTTCTAAGGTATTTTTTAGTTATTTTCTAAGATATTTACTAAAAAAAATTGTTATACCTGTTGCTTTGTTACTGAATTTAGTTGTTTTCCTCCAAGCCACCAGGTCACAGTGGCGGGCGGTCTTGCACCAGTAGACTTGCACCATATTTCAGCCTGCCTCCCCACTGATAAAGGTTGTTCTCTTGATAAAATTTCAACTGATAACGGCCTCACTGTGAACAAAATGTTTATTAAGCTTTATCTATAAAACTTTGGGGTCATCCTAAAGTACATACGAAGTCAATATAAGCGACCTTTCCTTTAAATTTTGATGTAATGAGTTTTGTTTTGTTATACCAGGAAACATGATGATGGCTTATATTGTTATTTCATTGAGAAATAAATATTTGTTTCAAAACGTTTTTTCTACTTGGGAAATTGCATTAAAATGTTAGGTTGATATTTTTTATTATAACAATTAAGTGTTATATTTTCAAACTATTCTTTAAATTTTAATATAGCCGTGTTTTTTTTATTTATCCACTGATTTTCTGAAAGTACCGATACGATTCAAAAAAAACAATAAAAATTTGTATACTGTCAGATATCATAATAATTTTATTTAATAATACTTGTAGTTGCTTTATCGGCGTGCGTTACATGAACAGTTTAAAATAAACCAATAAAGTAACTATGTTAAAAATAAAATATTGATAAATTTCATAAATAATATTAACAAGTAGGTACATTGAAAGGGCTTAAGCTACGCATACGAACTAATCGCTCTCATGTAGAACAGTACATCTATAGTTATTTTAGAATTAATACAGTATCAAAGCACACGCCAGAGGAGCCACACTCAAAATCTAGTCAATAATTTCATGTTAAAGTTACAAGTATTTATAAAACATTCAGTTCGAAATCAATATGAAATTGCTTCGTAATATTCTAAAGAACCTTGTATTCGGTGAAGGGGTTTATTCTACTTGAATGCGAAATGTGGAAACCGTAGTTATGTCTTTGAGCATAAAACTTGCCGTAACCGAGTTTTATGTGTGCAATCATTTACTGAAGAATAGAATTTCTTTTATAGAAAGCTTAGCCAAAGGATTAGTGTTACTTTTGTATAAAACTTTGAAACAGTTCATACATTTTAAATTGAATTTTTCATATGATTTTAGATTAAAATGATCAGTGATAGGTCAATATCATTAGGATTTCGTACATAAATTGAATCTGATATTTTCATTTTCGAACCACTTCCAACATAATTACTACTTGCTTTACGGTGAAGAAAAACATAGTGAGAAAACCTGCATGTCTTAGAAAACCTAGCAAGTTTTCGAAAGACATGTGACGTCCAAGCCAGCCAACCCCCACTTGACCAGCGTGGTGGACTATGGCTTGATCCCCCTTGTATTGAAGGATACATAATATTTTTAAAACTAAAATAACCTAAAATCCATCATTACTGTATTAAATTCAGTAACATGTTATATGAAAAATTTTATAACATTTCGGTACAGTATTTCATAAGAATTCTATTTCGTGAGAGACCGTTAGAAACAAACATTTGTACGGTTGCAATTTTCTCGCCGCTCGCTCTGAAGTTACACCTGCACTAGTATTACGTAATTTTACCAAGTAAAACAAGTCTACTCGGGAAACTCGAAAGAAAATGACGCGCAACGATTTCTTAAGGACACGACCTTTTATTTATCACTTTAGCTAGTGCTTTGTAAGCTATTCCATGATGCATTTTGTTATTTTTTAATAATAGATTGTTTTTTACTAGGTCTATAAAACTTTAACGATTTCAATCACGTAGTTTATGTCTAAGAGTCATAGTATTATATGTGTATATTATCACTTGTGTTGGCCTATAATAATGTAATATCATAAAATATATGTAATATCATAAATCACTCCATGAATGTATAATAAATATTATTTGGTATAGATAATAATTATAAACTTATTAAAAAAATATTAAACTAATTTAATTAAATAAAGTGATTATGTTGATTCTGTTATTGAACTATTTTAAGTCAATTGATTGTCTCGGGTAGTTAATAAAAATGTGACACTGTCTTAATATAGCTCAGTTCTTAATCAACTTTTGTAAAATAAGGAATAAGAAAAGTGATTGTGTAAGTGTTGGAACGTGAGAGTAAATTCACTAAGTGCAAGTAACGTGTTTTATTGAAAAAAAATCGCCGACCCAGAAGTTAGTGCCAACATTTCAGAAGTGGGATAAGGTGAGTAACAGATTTTTTTTTTCTCTTTTGCTTACCTGCCAAGCCTACAAATATTTGTACATAATATAAAATTAGAAAGTTACATTATATGAATTTAAAAATATATTATATAGTATTCCAGTAAAAGTATCAATTGTGTTTTATGAAATATACATAAAATTTTTGTCTTTATTACTTTTCGTTTTTCTGTTGTTTTGTTGGATAAAATAACGTTCTTAGTATGTGATACGGTGTATAATGTGTATAACCTTTGTCAGTCTAAACTTTTACTTTAAATTGTTGTTGTACAAATGATGTGTCGAAAATATTTCAACAGTGAAATGGGAAACGATGAGAGCCCCAAGGCGCCAGTGGATCGGCGATCGCGGAGTAGATTGAAGTCCACTAGAAGTCAGCGTCGTGGTGATAGCAGTCGCAGTGTGCGAAGCCATGCGAACCACCATCACCAGACCCGCAGTGGTCGCTCGCCCAGCCGACGGTCGCGCAGCCGTATGTGTGTGCAGTCACGCAGTCGCGCTGATCATCGCAGGCACAGTCGTGCCAACTACCGGACGCGCAGCCACAGCAGCCACCGATCGCTAAGTCCTACCAGTCACCGTTCACGCAGCCGACCTGGACACAGCAGGGCCGTGCAGCGTGGCCATACTAAAACCAGCCAGATGCAACGGCAACAACAGCAAAAGTCTCCCCGACAAGTTTTAACACCAGACAGGTTAGTGCCAGAAACCTTGTCAAATAGTGGAAATGTTACTCTTACACAGTTAATACAAGCGTTACAAACTATAGGGAAAAATAATAGTAATGATAGATTACAGACACAAAATACGCTTCCAGACTTTGATCCCTCCCGTAAAGAACAGACCATTGATATGTGGTTGCACAAAGTAAATGAGTGTGCAGTTATTTATGACTGGACTGACAAACAGACAACTCACTATGCACTTCCAAAATTGAAGGGTACTGCTCAAAAGTGGTATGAAGGTCTCAATACTGTAATGTTTACGTGGAAGGAATGGCAAGATAAACTGCGCCTGGCTTTTCCTAACGATGATAACTATGGGCGATTACTCTCGACAATGTTAGCCAAACGTGCTAGGTTTAACGAATCTCTCGAGGATTACTTCTATGACAAAGTAGTTTTATTGAATCGTTGTGGCATTGAAGGAAAGAAAGCTGTAGATTGCATTGTATTTGGAATTGACGATCGTACTGTAAGGTTAGGAGCAGAATCGGCTCGATTTGAAACGCCGGAACAATTGCTTCCGTTTCTTATAAGTACTAGGGGTACTAGTAATGTTAATGATAGAAAACGTGTTCGAAATACTGATTCAAGTGTAAGTAGGGATGATATCCGACGGGATCGCGTAATAATATGCTTTAATTGCTCACAAAGGGGTCATTATAAATCTCAATGCCCTAGCCCAATTATAAAATGTACTAAATGTTTACGTTTTGGACATACTTCGGATAAATGCGAGAATGGTAGCAAGACTTTAGTAAATACCAATAGTAAACTTACATCTAATTCCGTCATGCTTGTAGCTGGTATTAACGCGAACTGTCATAAGTATTATAAAGAGGCTGTTGTAAATGGTATTTTAAAAACATGCTTTATTGATTTTGGTAGCGCAGTAAGTCTTATTAGAATGTCAGATGTAGAAAGTTTAGATGTCGAATGGGTTCCTGATAATTCGATACCACCTCTGATAGGATTTGGCAACTCAATGGTTAAACCAATAGGTAAATTTTTGGCCACAGTTAAAATTGATCATGCTAGTGCTTTGGTAGAACTGGTTATCGTACCGGATGAAGTACTGAAAGAGCCGTTGCTAATTGGTAGATCATTTACTGAACAACCTCACATAATGGTTGAAAAGGATAATGTAATGTTGAAAATATTCTCAAATGAAATAGCACCAACACGTATTAAGTATAACCTTAATTGCTCCAAAGATACGATAATTGACGGACTGACATTAGTAGAATTTAGCACAGACCCTTCATTTACGGGCGATGTTTATATTGAGGGCAGCAATAGGTTCAAAAATGGGGAAGAACACTATCTGGTTCAAGGATTGTTTTCCATTGTCAATGGTCTAGGTATAGCATTGGTGAAAGGGATTAGTTCGCGAACATTTATTATTAAACGTGGTACAGTAATAGCTAGGTGTATTCGAGCTGAGCCACTAAGTAATAATAATAAGCCTGACGTTCTCCGAATAGACGTACCTACATTTCCGCGTAGTATTAGCAGTAATGAAATAATGTCCGATGGAACGCTAAGTACTAAAACAATTAATTCATTAATACTCTTGCTTAATAATTACAGACAGTGTTTTGCTTTTAGTCTACAGGAACTTGGGAAAACTGATTTAGTAAATATGTCCATTAAATTGAAAGACGATGAGCCAGTAGTGTACAGACCTTATAGGTTACCTGTTTGCGAAAGGAATAAAGTGCGGGAGTTAGTTAACGAATTAGTCGACTGCAAAATAGTGCGACCTTCGACGTCACCTTATGCTAGTCCCATAGTCGTTGTTAAAAAGAAAACTGGTGAGGTACGCCTATGTGTCGATTATAGGGCCCTTAACAGAAAAACGTACAAAGAAAATTTTCCTTTACCCCGGATTGACGATCAATTGGATTCATTAGCAGGATATCAATATTACACTGTCCTTGATTTAGCTTCTGGTTATTACCAAATAAGTATAAACGAAGAAGATCGTTACAAAACTTCGTTTGTCACGCCAGATGGGCAGTTTGAATTTAATAGGATGCCCTTCGGGTTAGCTAACGCACCGGCAAATTTTATGCGTATGATCAATTTAGTTCTGTCTAGTGCTAGGGATATAGCATCGGCTTATATGGACGATATAATTATACCCTCAAATTCAATAGAAGAAGGATTAAGTAAGTTAGAAAAGGTTTTGCAGCTATTGTCGAACGCAGGATTAACATTAAAATTATCTAAATGCTATTTCTTTAGTAAATCTGTAGATTATTTAGGTTTTGAGCTCAGTAAGGAAGGCATTAGGCCAGGATCAAGAAAAATTCAGTCGGTCAAAGAATTTCCAGAGCCTTGTAATTTGCATACTGTTAGACAATTCATTGGGTTATGTAGTTTCTTTAGGCGGTTTATCAAAAATTTTTCGAGTATTGCTAAGCCATTGACAAGTCTTTTAAAAAAAGATTCTAAGTGGGAATGGGGTTCTGAGCAGAAAAAAGCATTTAACACTCTTAAAGAAATTTTACTGCAAAAGCCAGTTTTAAAATTGTACGATCCTAGTGACGATACCGAGTTGCATACGGATGCCAGTAAATTAGGTATTGCTGGGATCCTTATGCAGCGCGGTAGAGATAACCTACTCAGACCCGTTGCGTATTACAGTCGACAAACGACCATTTATGAACAGCACATGACAGCATACGAACTTGAAACTTTAGCTCTGGTCGCATCATTACAAAGATTTCGCGTTTACTTAATCGGTGTTAGTTTTAAAGTTGTTACAGACTGTAATTCCCTTCGAGCGACATTTTTTAAAAAAAGATTTAATACCACGAGTGGCCAGATGGTGGATAACTATGCAAGAGTTTGATTTTTCTATAGAATATCGGCCAGGTAAAACGATGAGTTATATTGATGCTCTTAGTAGAAATCCGCCACTTATGAATAAGGAAAATAGTGAAACAGTTATGGTAGTTGAGGAATCTGATTGGTTGAGTACTGTACAGGAATCTGATTCAGAAATACAGCGGATAGTTTCGATTTTAAAAGACCCAGGGTCGATTCATATTGCCGATATAACGAAAAATTATGTATTACGTAATAATGTGACTGATCAGGGTAATAAATGGGTAGTGCCAAAGGGTGTACGCTGGCAAATCCTTAAACAGTGTCACGACGATATCGGGCATTTCGCGTTTGATAAAACTTTAGCAAAAGTTAAAGAAACTTATTGGTTCAGTAAAATGCGCCGTTTTGTCAAAAAATATGTCGAGTCATGCTTAGAATGTGCTTACGTAAAAGCCTCTTCCAACAGAAAACCACCATTAAATCCGATCCCAAAGGTAGATTCTCCATTTGCCACTTTGCATTTAGATCATGTAGGGCCGTTCGTAAAGAGTTCAAAGGGGAACACTCATTTACTAGTAATCATTGACGCGTATACTAAATTTATAATTATCAAAGCAGTAAGAAGTACTAAAGTTTCTATAGTTATTGATAAATTAAAGGAATATTTTAGTATTTTTGGTATGCCGAATAGAATTATATCAGATCGTGGGTCTTCATTCACAAGTAACAAATTCAAAGATTTCTTGCACGGATTAGGTATAAAACAGATATTAAACGCAGTTTCAACACCTAGAGCAAACGGGCAAGTAGAAAGATACAATCGTACGTTGCTAGATGCGTTGACTGCTATGTGTAACGGCCAAGATGAAAAGAAATGGGATGTATATGTTCCAGGTGTACAGTGGGGCCTTAACAATACTCATAATAAAGGTATAGGAACGACTCCCGCGAAAGCTCTCTTTGGTACCACATTGGTCGGTTTTACTGAGAATAGGGTGAAGTCCCTCTTGGGTGACAATAACGAAATAGACTCTAATAAAGTAAGTGACATTCGTGATAAGATTAATGAATATATTGCCACATACCAAAGCAAAAGCAAAGAACTATATAATAAGAATTCTGTACAGCCTAAAATTTTTAAAATTGGAGATTTGGTTAGCGTTGCGAGAGAAATACAATCGTCAGGACAAAGCCGTAAGTTAGTTCCAAAATTTCAGGGCCCATATCGTATAGCCTCAGTACTAGGGAACGATAGATATGAGATTGTAGATACACCTCTTACACGTAAGGGCAATCGTAAATATACTTCTGTAGTCGCGGTCGATAAATTAAAACCGTGGCTAAGTTATAACAGACCTGATGAAATTGAATCTAGTAACGATGATAATATTGAAGATTCTAATTCTGATTGTTAACCCTAAATCAAATTTCGTTTATGACTGTTATAATAAATGGTTTTAATTTACTGTTGCTATTAGTATTCTAAGGAGCTAAGTTAATATTTTTAAAGAATTTTAAATGAATATCTTTAGAATAACTAATCGATAGTTCTGTGTTAATTATTAAAAGACTATGAACCATACATCTGTTGTTAATTATTTAAATTGGGCAGTATGGACCCTAACAGTCGAACAGTATTCAGTGCAGAAGCGGCCTGTTGCTGTATTTTTAAAATTGATGAAAGAGATTAGTTGTACAGGGTAGAAGCAACCCTGATGAATGTCAGTGTTCAGTGCAGAAGCGGCATGTCACTGTTCGTGTGTCGTATTCAGTGCAGAAGCGGCCTGTTACGATACATTTGAATGGGTAGAAGCGGCCCTAACGATTTTGATGTGTTGTTGCTGCGATTGTTAATTTTTTTGATGTATTTAATCATGAAATGATGTAAAAATGTTATCAATACGGTTTTTATATTTACAAATGTATTGTATTCTATATTGTTATGATAAAAGTTTTATTGGCAGAAGCGGCCCTTGAGATTTTTATGATTAGTTGTCATCAAGTTTGATTTTATCAATTTTGTGATTTTTAATAATTGGATATTTATTGTTTTACATAATATATTGTTGAACAATGTATAATTGGAAACGATTAAGTTAAATATTGTCAAATTATGTAAGTTACATGAGCTACATTAATCAGTATAAATACATAATATAGCCTACACGAGGACGCGTAGATTTGGTCGGATGGCCGAATGTTGGCCTATAATAATGTAATATCATAAAATATATGTAATATCATAAATCACTCCATGAATGTATAATAAATATTATTTGGTATAGATAATAATTATAAACTTATTAAAAAAATATTAAACTAATTTAATTAAATAAAGTGATTATGTTGATTCTGTTATTGAACTATTTTAAGTCAATTGATTGTCTCGGGTAGTTAATAAAAATGTGACACTGTCTTAATATAGCTCAGTTCTTAATCAACTTTTGTAAAATAAGGAATAAGAAAAGTGATTGTGTAAGTGTTGGAACGTGAGAGTAAATTCACTAAGTGCAAGTAACGTGTTTTATTGAAAAAAAATCGCCGACCCAGAAGTTAGTGCCAACACTTGCTATTGCTATCCATACTTATATTACAAATGTGAAAGTTTGTTAGTATGTATGGATGTTTTTTACTCTTTCACGCCAGAACGACTGAAAGGATCTGGGATAAAATTTGGCACAGAAATAGATTATAGCCTGGAATAACCCAAATACTTTTTATCCCGGCAAAATGTATGGTTCCCGTGGGATAGGTTGGTTTTTGTTTTCCTATGTAGTATATATATTTCTAGTATATATATATTTTTAGTCTAGTTTGATATATTTCTGATACAGGTGTTTTTATACTTAAAATACAATTTTAAACTAGTTTGTAATTTAAAATTTTTTTTGTTAATGTAAAGTAAAAATATCTCATTTACTCTTTCTAATGCGATATTCCCAATTAAATAGGCTACAGAAAAAAGAATAATGTTGTAAATTTTATAAGGATTTTTTTTACTTATTTCTTAGAAATAAAAAAAAAGAAATCTTGTCTATACCATATTGAAAACTATTTTTATTCAAAGTTCTGTCAAATACAAGGAAAGTTCTATAAGAATAAGTTCAATTTCAAATATTACATTATTTTATTTTACACAGAAACGTATCGGTTTCATTTATACATAATTAAATACCAATCTCAGGAAAATGTTGTTACCAACCTTTTTGTGGTAATTGAGTAGGTAATTAAATACGTTTCCTTAACATTAAACTTTGATATTCGATTTTAGAGAATAATAAGCCTTGTTTTGAACTTCTTTGACTCCGTTAATTGCAAACCGTTTATTGTGAAAAAATACACATTTAGAAGTAAAATATTTTTTGTTTATGATTGGTTTCGAGTATTTATACTAATTAATTTCTAGCATACAAATATTACATTTTCAATACAACTTTAAATAACAACGTATGTATATATACCTACATATTATGTTACTAAGAAACATATTTAGAAAAATATATCAATTAATTGTAATTAATTATTAGGTCCTTACGTATGAAATTGGTGTCTTCTCGAACTGGCCACTTTGATCTCAAATATCTGGCGTTTGGTTAGGATTTCCAAATTCTATATTTCAAAAGGCTTGTGTATTTGTGTTTCGAATTTAATGATTTATTTGTTTTCGCGCCATTTGATTTTTCTTTGATATCGTTCTGTTCGCGATATGGAAAAATTAAAATATTGCTTTATTTATAAATACGACTTCCACCATAGCACCGGCGCTGCAGAAACAGCTCAAAGGATTACTCGTAATGATGTGTAAGGGGAAGCTACTGTAAAAGAAAACACGGTAGGCTTTTGGTTCCAACGTTTTAGTTCCGGAAATTTTGACCTACAGAACAAACCCCGTGGACGGCCGGACCTGATCCTAGTTGACAATGCAGAATTAAAATTGATCGTGGAAGCGGATCCATCGCAAACTACGTCAGAGTTAGCGCCAAGGTTTGGTGTGAGTGATAAAATAAATTTAATTCACTTGAAATAAATAAGAAAAGTGAAAAAGCTCGAAAAACGGGTACCGCATAAATTGAATGAAGTACATCAACAAACTGTACGATAATAGGAAACGCTCATCACAATCGTTGCACCCAGAAGGCCCGGCCAAAACCTCCCCCAAGCTAAAGTGACTCAGAAAAATCTGTGTGTGGACCGGTGTTGGTGTCATCCGCTACAGCTTCTTAAGATCTAGTCAGATGATTACGGAAGATGCAAGCCATGATGGAAAGCAGCAAGCCGTTAAACATCCGAGACTGATCACTTGCTTTAGTAAGGTGCTTCAGAACAACGCTAGACCACACACTGCACAATAGACGGTCGCTAAATTAGAGGAGCTGCGGTTAGAATGCCTCCAACACTCACCATAGTCCCCCGGACCTTGCTCCAACAGATTATCACTTTTTCTGTAATTTAGACAATCTCTTGCAAGGAAAAAAATAATAATCCCGATGTTGCAGTCAACCGCCTTCAAAGATTTTATTGATTCTCGCTCCCACAATTTTTTCAACAACGGAATCTATGAACTATCTATGAAATGGCGAAAGTGCGTAGATAACTACTTTGATTAAATATATAATCTCATACTTATCTTTTAATTTTGCTTTTTCCATATAAAACGCCAATTTCATAATATGTAAGGACCTAATATTTTAGAATTCTTATACCTTTTTTTTTCATGAACATAGCAAAATATTGCTTTTATATCTTTCCTCAAATAAAAGCTATTCAATACTTTCATTATGCTTTATATTGTTTTCTTAGAACATAGAAACTACTTGATCACGCTTCGATATATTGATTTATATACTTTCCCTCGTCTAGACAAAAACAACGGATTTCCATTTACCACGATGCCGAAACACCTTTCTCGTACCATATACATTCATTAGAGGGCTAATGCGTTCTCACCAGATTTTGGGTCATATCCCTTTTTAATAAATAACCAAAGCTTTTTCATTACCCACACAAAGATCTTTGTTATTAAATAATGATGACTTTAATGAAATATTATGTAGAAAACTTTTATAAAGCTATGGCGAATCGAAAAATATTTTTTTGGCGAATCATTTGCATATTTTGAACCATATAGTTAACTTATATCAGAGGTGTGAGACCCGGAATTTGAACCCGCCTTACTTGGCTTCCCAATCGAGCGCGAAACCACTGAGCACTGGCACTGCCTCGTATTTATTATATAATTTGAAAATGAATAAAAAGACAAGAATTTTTATTTTATAATTCTTAAACAAAATACCACAGAAGACGTTCAATGAAAGAACCATTAGTTTTTCCTATTCAGTTAATTCTACTTATATTTATTAGCAAATGGGATTGTGAATTTTATTATTATTACTATAAATACATATTTATAAAACAAAATTCCCTTAAGCAGGAATTGAACTCGCTAATTCTTTGCCAGTATAATTTATGACACTGCAAAAATCTGCAGAATAAAATTATTATCTATCTACTATATATATAGAGTGTATAGCAAAAATCAATTACGTACTGCTTGTTGCGAGCGTGGTCACTGATTTTTTTGAGGTAAAAAATGAGTCTTCCGATAAAAGCTTTGTATGATCCGCCCTGCACATGTTCAACGGTTGGAAAAAAGGTCTTGCATTTGGTACGTGCTCTGAGTTAACAAATATGGTGAGAGCAGAATTAGAAATACCATTAATAATTCTAATATATGTAGTGTACTTTGTTTAAGCAAATGATTATATTTTGTTCTATTATAAGCGTTCGTGTTCTTCTTAAAATTACAGCTGTCTAATGCTAGTAGATACATATATTATCAGCTTATTTATGTTATGTGTTAATTAAGATTTCAGTGATTTTTACCCACATAAAAACAAGTTATCATAATGTTTATATATAGAATGAGACCAAAAATAGCTCAGTTTGTTGCCATTTTCATATATTACCAGTCGCATTGAAGGCATTGTGTTTTCTTATATTAAATCATAGTTATGTACGTTTATATAAGCCTATTTATTTTATGATACTTAAAATTTCGCGATTTTTCAAAATATTTAATTCATAGATAGAATAAAATAATAATTACTAAAAAAAAATAAGGTAATATTTATTATCGTCCTTGATTATAATAAATCAAGGATTTTTGCTGCCATTATATACAGAGATACATACAAAATGTTGTGTGGCAATAGAAAATAAAGTTCAAACAACTTATTGCACTATCATTACGCTACTCCCCACATATTAAAATCTATCAACAATTTTGTACTTTATTCAGCTTCATACCAAAACAAAGATAAAAAATGCCATGTAAAAAGGATAAGGCAACTGAAGTGGTGTTATATATATCTTAAAAGCATTATTTTGTACTATACCTTAATTATATTATACATTCACTTTTTGGTCTGGTTGTATTGGCGATAAAACTAGTCTCTTTTACTTTATTTTTATTGTAATTTTATTTTAAAATACAATATTATCAATGGGGATTGACACTTAACCATTGCTAACATTCTGCCATTTTTATTTTTCTAAAATTACAGCGAGCTATGAAACGAGTAGGTTTATAGCCATTTAAGACACTTAAAGAAATATAAAAATATCAGCATTGGTTTATGCTGATATTTTTATATTTCTTTAAGTGCTAATGTGTCACGTTTCCATTATATTTGTATGTAAAGATCGCCATATAAAAACAATGATAATTAAAAAGTTTAAATTTACAGTTAAAAATGTTCTTATAACTTATTACGTGTTAAAAAGTGTCAATTGTATTCAAACAATGGTTTCCTTAGCTCCTAATCGTTCGATCGATCGATTAGGTAAAGATCGCTACCTCAAAATATCTCGAGAACGTGACACCTTGGAACACCATAACGTCCTTGATTATAATAAATCAAGGACGATAATAAATATAAAATAGAAAATATCTATCCAAATATAGCTTTAAATCTAATTTTAATGACAATGGAAAGTGATGAAAATGGAATTGACGACTAAAAACGTTTAAACGACGCTTTTCCTGAGTAGGTACTAATAATAATTGTAGACTAAATTAAGGCTATTAGCTTGAAAGTGGTCTGAGCGTAATGTAATATTACTATGGAAATAAAGGTTTTCATATAGTTTAATGCTTGATATTATCATGGATTTTTTAATTTATGGATTTTTTCCCATGATTTTTAGTTTTTACTTCATTCTCCACTCTTTGCAAAGGTATTGAGAGTACGTCTGCTAGATCTCAACTAGACCGCAATCATCTATAACCATTTATATACGTACTTACATTGTATATTGCTAAGTGCTAACTAATATTACCTCGCGCGGGACTCAAACCCATATCCTGTTCAATATATCTATTAAGCGTATTTTTACGAAGTAGGTAGTTTTATTAATGTAATATAGTGTATTTTACATCTAATAATTATTATTCATAAAAATAAAAGTTTGTTTATCTATTACATTTTTAACTCCAACTCAGCCATTACTTTTGTTGATTGTATGTATATTAAAAATTATTATTTTTTTGCTTAGGCGGGATTCGAACCCATATCCCGTTGAATATTACTAGGTCATATTTTAACAAAGACAGTCAAAATATTATAGTATACTTTGTGTAAGTGAAAGTTAAACTTACGATACAAATCGATGCGGACAGACGCTCTCTGAGGCGGGGATAGCAATGTGTTATCCGCCGTGCACGTATACACGGATGATAAGTGCGCCCTCGTAGCGTTAGTTACAACGAGGGTCAATGACCTACTGCTTCCTGAAGGCTGGAGTTCGTTTGCACCTAACGTGCTCAGTACATTGTCGCCTTGCAACCATTGTACTTGTGGTGTTGGATTACCTAGGGAAAGAATTTTGTTTGAAGCATTACTAGAAAATATTCGCGTAAATCTAAGAAAGTATTGTATTATATTACTAGTGATTTTATATAGCTAAGCCAAGTTTTAAGGTGTTACTATTATGGTTTATTTTTATATATTTAATAAAATAAATAAATATGTTGGGACATTAACACACAGTACCATCTAGTTCCATGGTAAGCTACGAGGCTTGTGTTATGGATACCAGATAGTTGATACACTACACATATATAACTTTAGATACATACATATTATAAGTATAAACACCCATGACTGAAGTACAAACTTTCATGCTCGTCAAACAAATGAATGGCCCCAGCGGGAATCGAACCCGCGACCGCTGGCTCAACAAGTAGGTTCATTATAAATTGAGCCAACTCACTCAACTGAGATATTAAACATATATATAACAATAATAAAAAGGAGGATTGAAGGCGCCAATTTAGGAGTGTTGGAAAATTTTGTTGTTTCCAAACCAATCGGGCGAGTATTTAATTCGTAGCATAACAAAAAATGTATGTCTCCGAATGCATAATTCTACATAATATGTTTTATATGACAACTTATTTTCATCTTTTTAGGTCACCTTTTACGCAGTCGGCTTTATTTGGAATTAAATTTTTCATTTTATTAAATTTTACCAAATTTAACGGGAGCACTTGAAACTGGAAACAAACTATATTTTTGTATCTACTCCATTCAAAATATCCTACACCAAACAAATTTTAATTTTCTTTTATAAATGTGGTAATTGTTTTAAATTACTAAGAGTACGACAAATAGGTGCAATTTTTAACTTAAAATGAAAAACAAATTATTTTACAAAAATACCTGGTCTAGGTATAAAGAATCCAGTCCCCTGCGCCTTTTAAAGTCAATAATAATATAAATGTATTTGTTATATTATCCTTCATTTGGATCATTTTAAGTATTGGGGTTAAGAAATTTTAAAGAATCTTACTAATATTATAAGTATGAAAGTTAACATAGATGGATGTTTGTTACACAATCACGCCAGAACAGCTAAAAAAAACTGGATGAAATTTGACATAGAGATAGATTATAGTATGGAATAGCACATAGGCTATTTTTTATCTCGGAAAAATGTGTGGTTTCCGTAGGATAGATTTGATGTTGTTTTTCTGAGCCGCTAGTTTCTAATAAGTAATAAATCTTATAATGTAAATCTAATAAATTTTGTTTTGGAAATATGAGAACATTGAAAACAGTAAATGTTTATTAAATACACAAAAATAATTGCTACGTAATATAAATTACATATTATATAGACCTCCCTGTGCTTGTGTTTGTTGGGACTAATATCAGAAACTGCTGTACGGATTTACATACAGTTTACACCAACAACGAGACCAAGAACCACGAGAAAATTTTCTAGAAAGGCTTTAATTAAGTCTGTTAAATATAAATTATGAATACTTTACGAAAATAAGCGGACGATGATGATATTTATAAATTAAGTGGAAAAAATCGCTGTTCTGATAGCTTTTGCAATATTATAAATGCAAAGGGCATCTATTTCATTAATAAAACTCAAAGGAAGACGCAAACAATCCTTTGCATTAACTTGATTGACATAACGTATTTGAAAAAAACTAATTCCTAGTCGAATTCATTATTTATCAGATCTTTTGTAAGACAAAAAGGAAATTCAGGCAAATCATGTACTACTCACCCCCGTTTACGGAGCAAATAAGCTTGAAGTCTCCACCTTCGTTGTAGGGGCCGGCGATTCCGGTTATTTCTTTGCCGAACTCGTCAAAGATCATCGGCTTAGATGGGAGCTCTGTGGAAACATTACAGTTGTATAATCTAAGTAGAACATACATATTTCGTCGTACTTTTTACATATATATTTTTAAAAGCATGTTTTGACGTCAAATGTGCCTTATATTATTGTTAAATCTACTTATACTAGAGTTCGCGGAGTGGTCGAAGTTCGACCATGATTATTATCGACTTTTCTTAAAAAGGGATACGAATTTTTTGCTTATAATTGTAAGTAAACGTAATTTTCAATTTGACCACAGACTTTAACAATAAACAAAAGAGTATATATGCGTGTTTGTGTCAAATACATGGTATTTTCGTAAAAAGGGGTACAAAGTTTTTGCTTCACGTATTAATATATAGATAACATTATATAATTTTATCCATTAAAATTGTTTATATATATTTTTGATGTTATAGTATATATAAAGAATTGTTTTGTCTTTATTTGGCGCCAAGTGACATGTAGTTTATTTGCAATATACTTACGCTTTAAGTGCGCGATACTGAGATAAAATAAAAACTATTAATTACATTCTATCGCCTTAAGTAAATCTACAACAAAGAACGGCTCATCTGATACTGTTGAGATCGTAATCTCAAGAAGCGTGGATTTTAAATTACACCTAGTTCCCTAGGATGTTGAACGGGAGCAAGTCAAAAGAACTATTTCTCAAGTTAAACTCTAATGAAATTAACAGTAGGAACAAATGAAAAAAAAGTAGTAACAATATTATAGTAATAAGTATTAATCGATATATACAAAAATCGATGTGTGTATGAATGTTCCCTATGGACTCCAAGATAGCTGGAGCGATTTTGATGAAATTTTGCAAGCAATCTTCAGATTCGTCCAGCTGGTGATCCCGCGAAGTTTGGAAGTTTGGTAGTGATAGAAAGTTTGAACGCGAGCGAACCCGCGGGTACTGCTAGCAGCATATAATAATAGTAATAAAACTGAGTATGTAAACAAGCAATCACCTACATCACTGTGTTATGTATATCAGCAGAAAATAACAAAAATAATATATATGTAAATAAATAATTTTATTTTCATACATAAATATATCAATATGTCAATTTTATTCGCAATAATATTGTATTTAAATTATTTTTCGTACAGCGCTTTAATTAAGCTCTCATAATTTCCGCTTACGCTGGATAATTCATTGGCCAGATTGAAATTATCCGTTAAATGATTTTGATTTCAGAATTAATGAATTTTTTGGCATTCATGAAAACTTATTGTTATTTAAAATGAAATCAATGGTAAAATAGAATAACTATACAAATAATTTTTTCAACATGAAAAGGAAAACATCTTTAGGATACCTGCATATTTGATAAAATTTCGAAAGATATTGCAATGCTCCAACCAACACTTGGCCAACGTTATGGACTATGGCTTATTACCCTTACAAAATTCAATGCAAGGGATGCTTGTGACTAGCAGTGAGACGTTTCAGAGGGCTAAACGAGAGAGAGAGAGAGAGAGAATAAGAGAGAGATGCAAACTCAAAATTAAACTTTTTCGCTATAGTTATACTCACTTTTTGGATGGATGATAATATATATTTGATACACATAGAGATCTAAGCTTTATTTAATATTTTAGTGTTTTAGTTTTTTTTAAATAAGATGATATCTCAGATGGTACAGTAATATTGAAGACGATATGTCTTTTTAATTAACAAAATAATCCATCGCCTTAGTTTTATTTCTCCAAATATCAGTACTTGTTGTACTTTACTGTACAGTTTGTACTTTTAGATAGTTACTCTTTTTTAAAAACAAAGCTTTATTTCTACGATTTATCTACATATTATATAAATAAAATATATTTTTTCAGCTTAAAGTAAACTCTGTATTCCATACAAATAGAATTGACATTTAAAGTCAATATATTCAAAAAAACTCGTTCGGTAAATTGCTAGTTTGGACAAATAGGCAGTGAGACAACGAATTATGGAATAAAAATATAAGTTCATATAATTTATGTTTATTTAGCAGTTCTATAGTCAATATAAATACACACGCAAATTGTAAGGTGTAGCTAGGTTGGAATAAAACTATGAAAACAGAAGTTAGAAGTTTCATACAAAACAAGTACTGGGAAGTTTACTGTGCGATGAATATTGTTTAGTTGTTTACTTAACATAGCATAAATTTTAAACTATAAGTTAACATCGGTGTGTGGTGTAAGGAAAGTAATAATTGATAGTAAAAACTTTTTAAAATAAATATAAATTAACTTCAAAATATATAAAAACCTAAAAAATAGTTTTTTGTTTACAACAGCTAGACATATTTATGATGTTCTTCCGCGGCGGCTAATCTTACTAAGACTGCACAGGAGATATTATAGTGCAAAAGGGTTCGCGAAGACACAAGTGCACTCTCTATTCCTGTTACTCTCAAATTCCGGTATAATTCGACACGATGGCTCTTCGAGGCACGGGGAAGTAACACCGTCAACTCCAAGCTTTTACTGGGACTTTTTAGCAGAAACACTCAATAACTAGACTTGGCCCGATGTATATCATAGTACAAAGAACACTTTTCATGATAGTATGCTTAGTGATTCCCATGGGAATATTAATTGATGGGATTATGTGTCTCATAAAAATTTCGCACAAGAATTCTTTTTATAACGAAGGTGAGTTACTTATATAACAAAGGACGGGTTTTTGAAAGTTTATAGCTTAAAGATATTATTTATATGATGAGAGTGCAATATTTTTAGGTTCATGATTTTTTGAGTTATTATTATAAAAACCATTGTTTAAGCTTTTGTTTTTATTGTAGACGAAAATTCATAGTTAGGTTTATATTCATAGGTGAATGGATATTTAATTAATATTTCCTAAGCTAGAATTAAAACCAAACAAAGAAGATATTATCACAACGCTAGCAGTAAAATGTCAGCAAAATTCGATGTAAGTAACGATAGAATTTACTGCTCAATTCTTACTTCTTACCATTTATAAAAAATAGCAGATACTGCTATTTTTTTAAAACGGTTGCTCTTGTTATAAAAAAATGTAATTTATTTTGTTATTTAGCTTAAATAGCTACATATTTTTCATTTAAATTAAAATATAATATTGAAAAAATATGAAATCTACATATATATTTATATATAAAAAAAAATGAAATGGATACAACTAAATGAATACGTAATGCATATACATATATTATACGTACAAAACAAATGTATACTTAATAATTACTCTACAAGTCATGTCCACGAGGAATTGTGGCCGGAATGCAAGCTTCGCTTGATATTATTCATGATTCTCCCGCAAATACACACAAGTTGTTGAATTATTTTAAACAGATTTACAGTTAGTAAATTATTATTACAAGTGATATGAGTTACAGTTATATATGGTAATCTTATTTATTAAGAATGAAGTAATAAAAACCTATCAGAGCCGAATCTGTACATTAAATATTTTTTGGAAAATCTTATTTAAATAGTCTTTATTATCGACACAGAGGACATTTTTAGAAATTTTGTCTGTGTCTGGGAACGCATCACGAGAAAACCACTAAACAGATTTTTATCATATTTGGTATGGTGATACCTGGTTATCCGGGTCAACATATAGAATACTTTTTATGGCGAAAAAATATCTCATCTCTGAGAAATCTATACTAATCGTCAAAACGTAACTATTAAATAAAACAAAATTATTTTATGTGTATGAAAAATTGCTAGACTGATTTGGATGATACATAAATAGACTATGACCTGAAGTAGGCTAGTGTAACAATTCCCCCCCAACGTGCGTTCACCTTGTCGTGGTGGGGGGGCTCAGTAGCAGTAGCGAAGCTAAGAAACGCACAGGGAGGTTGCTCACTTCGGTGGGCGGTGGGAGGTGGCCCTCTTCGGAGGGCGGTGTACCATGCGGGTTGCTCCTGGTACTTCTCTGATAGCAGAGTGGACTGTGGAGCAACCCCATGGTTGTGGTGGTCTGCTTCGGCGGACCTGCCGTCGGGGCGTCGTAGTTGAATGCGTAAGCGATCCTGCGACGCCCCATTAAGACGGGGGAAGGTTTTGTTGGGTTTTAGTGGGTAGTACTGGCTGTATTACGCCGGTGAGTCCCACACGTCGTGCGTAAATGCATTTCCCAACGTTAAAAAAAAAAAGGCTAGTGTAACAAACAAATCCGAAAGGTGGCGCTACTTGTATATAATATTATAAATAGAAAAGGTACCTATGCATACAACCGACACAAGCCAGGGTGAGTTAGTTAGCTATAATCTTAATATTCAAACATAAGTACTCATAACTAAAAATTATAACTCAGATAATTTGTAGCCTAATTGAATTTACTGCTAGATTAGCCACGTAGTTTATATAAAATAATTCAATTTATTAAGCCGTCTGGCTGTTGTTAACTTAAGCTAGGCAATGTTAATTCAGGTGAAAGAATAATTTGTAAGCGTTTTGCCTTCTGCCAAGAGCGGTAATTACGGCTTATTTTGTACAGAGAACAACAGAAAATTGGAGCCAAAGCAACTCGCAATGTGATTCCGTAACGCGATTCGCATTTTTAAATAGAAGACTTTATACTAAAAGATTGTGCTACGGTTTAAGATAAGTTATCTTTTTCAATCATAAAAAATGTCCTATAATATATATAAAATCTTGATTTTGTTTTAGTGAAAAGAATAAACAAATACTTTTTCTAAAGAAAAATATTATATTTTTAGCAATTTTATTTATATCTTTAGCTTTTATATGAAGACTACTTCTATATAAATGGTAGCCCCTAGAAACATGATGCCAATTTACATGCGACCATACAGTCTGATAAGTTGCATCAATAAATCTGCTCGATAAATTGAAATAAAAAGTAAAATTTTAAGCTAAAAAACGTAACTTACCACCAATATAATATTTTATATGAACATTTAATATGCTGTTTTAATTTATTATAAGTAAGTTACAATTACAAGCCTGTGTCGAAGAATTATTTTTAATGTTTTTTTACTAAAATAAAATTGATTATAATATATTATAATACATTTTATTATATCATAATAAAATACATGTATTATGTTATTATCTTATGTTATATTTATACATATAATAAAATTCTGAGTCGAATCTGTACAATAAATATTTTTTTGGAAAATCTTATTGAAATAGTCATTATTATCGGTACAAAGTTCAAATCTACAGGTTTAAAAATTTTCGTCTGTTTGTCTGTCTGTCTAGGACCGCATCACGAGAAAACCACTGGAAAGATTTTAATTAAAATTTGGTTTGATGATAGCTGGTTATCCGGATAAACATATAGGATACTTTTTAATGCGGAAAAATATCTTATCTCTGAAAAATCTATACCAAACGTTGAGACATAACGTAAATATATAAAAATAAAGCATATTTATCTCAATTACACACTGCCATACCATTCCTTCAGGAATTCTTTCGCGTATACGTACTTTAATCTATAAAGATTATACATATTATTATTGTATATCTTTGTTTTCATAAAGATAATTTTAAATTTATGTTAATTCTTATCTTTAAACATCCCGCAATAATCCTACGTACGTAGAACACGACCGAGGAAATGAAAATATTTTCGCTGACTGAATGAAACAAAGGATGAACCCAGAAAATTGGGTACAGACTTAAAAGCAGCTGCGAAATAATCTCCCAATATGAAATTAAAACATACATCGCTAAAAACAATTAATAAATAGTATGATTAAAAAATATGTTTTAGAATTCTTAATCTTTTTTTTAAAGCACACAAAATATAACTTAAGTTTAAATCTATAATTTTATTATAAATAGGCAAAGAGAAATCAGTTCAGTTCCTTTTTCTCCTCTATTTGATATCCGATTTTCCTGTTTTTGAAGTGAAACTTCTTTAGAGTCATTGTGATTTAAAACTCGATTAAACGAAAATGCGTCACGACAAAGAGACAAATACATATATAGGAATAAGCCGGCGAGAGAATGAGATACAATACATTACACAGGACCTTATGCCCTTTCCAGGGTCTCAAACTACCTTCTTACCAAATTTCATCTAAATCTGTTCTGTAGATCCAGAGATTACCAACTACAACCTCACAAACTGACAAACTTTACCTCTTTATAATATTAGTGTAGATTATAGAAAAAAATAATAATTAATAACAACCATAATAACATAACATGTATTGTAAATTACAATAACTGCCCATATTTATGGGTAAATATCATTTCAAATATCCTCTAAAAATATTTGTAAGCACCTAGATAAAGAAAAAACATAGATTTTTAGTATTTAACCTTGATACGAATATTTCAATCCCTTACATAAATATGCGGATATGAAAAAATCAAATCCCGGTATCTTCAAATAAGTAAATTGTTTATAAACAAATGCTAGAACGTGGTCATAGAAATAAGGATGTTTTTGTTCACTCCAAACAAGGGTTTTAAAGGTAGCTTTAAGAAAATTCCTTTCCACCTTTTAATTTTGCTTCCCAATTTTAAGGAATATATTTTACCCTAATCATTCAAACATTTGTGAAATTACTATAATTACTTTTTGACTAAAACATACAATGTACATAAATAACATTTTACATGTATATCTCCTTGAAAATTTCAAAAAAAATTATATTCCTCTTTTAGGGGTGGAATATTTTTTAATTTATACGGGAGAATTCTAATAAAAAAAAATTAAAATAAAAACAATAAGAAAATGGATTCATATTGGTGATCATAAGGCGTTATATACACAAAAAAAGATATAATTAAATTAAGAACCTTCATTTTTTGAAGTTGGTCAAAGTGGCTAACAATGAATGACTAGAAAAATATTCAATGTAAAGAAAGGATTTGTACACTTGTACTCTAAGTACTAATTTCGTACAGGTAAAGTAAGACGTAAGAGGTTATATTATCAGGAGTTGCTGATTCATCTAATCTAAAGTCATGGAGATAACATTTTGCAGATGAACAAATTCCTTTTCATCATGGGAAATTAAATGAATCCCACGGGACGGGATAGTTGGAAATTTCACGCATGAAGCCGGACAAAAAACCCATAAAAATGGCGACGATGGATTATAATAAAACACTGATGCTCTAAATGAGATTGTTGCTTCTATTCACAAATGGTATATTTTCGTTTTCTTAATATTAATTGCAAATTATTTACGATCTAAAAATCTATATTAACGAAAAAAAAAACAAATAATTTTGCCTTAACTAATATTAACTTTGATTTTAATATTTTCAAATCCTTACAAAAACCATATGCATATCTCCTGACACCTAAATTGTGGATAAATAAACTTCGAACGTGGCCGACAAAACGAGAATGTTTTCGTTGACGCGAAACAAAAGGTTTGATATGACTATTCAGAAGAGGATCTGGGCAATCATCGGCATAGCCTTTCCACAAAACGCTGATATCGCTTACTAGAATGAACAGCTGCTTCACGTTATTGTTTCATGCGTAACGTAACTGGGTGCGGGGAAATGAGTTCCTCGAGAATAATTCTGTATTTCGTATTTGTCGTATATGACAGTGATGGCGATATCCATAAATATAAATTACTGAATAGGGTTTCTTGTTCATTAAACATTTATGGTTAAAATATGTTCTACATAAACACACTATAAAAAAAACATTTAAAAATATTAGCATAATAAGCATGTTTATGCAAAGACGTTTTTGTTTTGATCAGGCAAAAGTAGGTCACAATACACTATAATCCATAATTCAATTTTCGTCATAATCAACGATAATATCATTTCATTGGAAATTTCATACAGTCGCTCTTAGTAACGTGAAATTTGCTTGTAATAAATAAACACCTGCTCCGCAAAATTTTTTACCTAATAATATTGTTTAAAGATAAATTTACCAAGATTGTAATGAGGAAAATGTGTATGAAAAATATTTTTCCTTCTATTTTCGTAATACTTTACTCTAATATTACACCTGGCTACCACATAATCTTTTATTAAAAAGATAATGTAATAAAGAAGTTCAAAGAAGAACAAATCGGCTTATTTCAATATCTAACATGTCTTAAAAATTAATAGTTTGAATAATAGTTTTGTTTTCCAACTACAATTATCTATACATATAATAAAATTGTAACTAAGTCGAATCTGTACATTAAATATTTTTTTCAAAATCTAATTGAAATAGACATTATTATAGATACAGAGTCCGAATATATAGTTTTTAGAATTTTTGTCTGTCCGTTACCGCGTCACAGAAAAACCATTGGAAGGATTTTGATGAAATTTGGTATGGTGATAGCTTGTTATTCGGTTCAACATATAGGATACTTTTTAATGCGGGAAAATATCTCATTTCTGAGAAAAAATACAAAAACTGCAATGTAAGAGTATTATACTAATATGTAAAACCTAAGAATTTGGTTTTTGGTCAACTGAACGTGGGCGGAGCCGCGGGCAACGCTAGTCGTGCATATTATTGTACGCCTTTTTAACTTACATTATACTTTTGTTTTCAAAATCTGTCAAAAACGTAATTTAAAAAAACTCCTATTAAAAAAGGCCTTTATAAAAATATATAAATATTAAAGGGATGTGTGTACGTATTTGTGCCTACACATGAATATCTTCCATTACCTACTACTTGTTGATCTGTCCACGTGATCAAACTATTTACATAACTTCTATACTTATCCCATGTAATATAAGTATACAAAAACGAGCACAACATGAAGTTGAATATTTATCTCTGCTAATAATTTGCTAAATTGTCTTTTTAAACAGAATCTCATCTTCATTACATCTTGATTTCGTTCACTCATTCTCTCTTGTTTTTTTTTTAATGGGTTCTATTACATATCCAGTATCGCTTAAGAATAATATTTAAAAAAGAGAAATCTGCTAAACATTTTTCTTTGACTTTTTACAATTTTATATTATTCTCTTTGTATATTAAAGAATTACTTATCCTGACTAATTCATAAACGCTCAAACTAAGCCGACAGACCTAAAAGGTTGAGATTTTGACAGCGTAATCCTTTAAAGTTTTAGTTTACAGTAATATTTTCTGGCAATTTTGACTTCAATCTTGGTGCTTGTTGATCCAATTACAGAATTATATATTTTACCATGCTCTAAATTACAAGCATACCTTTTTAAAAGAAGATACAAAAATTATGTAGAAACTAGGACATAATATTATTCAAACTAAACTTATTTGGTATTTATTCTCTACACACTCTTTATAATATTCACATTTATAAAACACGCTAACGAATTACTCTTATCGCATCGCTTACGTGCATACCTAGGCACCTCTTTTTTAACGTTGAAAAATGCATTGAAGCATACCTGTATACAGGTGGTTATGTGGGACTCACCGGCAAAGCCAGTACTACCGACTACAACTCAACAGAACCTTTTTTTATACGTTGGCATATGCATTTACGCATACCACCTATAAACATACAGGTGGTTATGTGGGACTCACCGACTCAAAAAGCCAGTACCCAATAAAATCCAGCAAAACCTTCCCCCGTTTTAATGGGGTGTCGCAGGACCCATTGCGAAACACAATTACATACATACAAACTTTCGTATTTAGCAATAGCAGCATCAATTTAGTATTTTTTGGAAACACCAATTTATAAAAGCAACCAGACATAACCGAGCCAGATTGTAGTATATAGATAGTTTGAAACAGTCGGCAAGCACGTATAATCTCGATTTTGGCACGCAGCGCGGGACCTAGTGAAGTTTTACTTACGTCTACGTTAGGGGAATAGCGTGAAGTTACAACACAAATACAACACGTTAAATGAATTTCATTATAAATTAACTTGAATAAATAAATAAATATGACAAAATGGGACATTACCACACAGCACCATCTAGCTGATATACCAGATAGTTAATACAATACACATATATAACTTTAAATACATACATATTATAAATATAAGCGCCCATGACTGGAGTACAAACATTCGTGCTCATCACACAAATGAATGGTCCCAGCGGGACTCGAACCCACGACCGCTGGCATAACAAGTAGTGTCACTATAAACTGAGCCAAACGTGTCGTCATTAGTAAGCAAAAGTAACATATTTAAATTCTCAAGCTGCTACGTACATTTATAAGCAATCACATAATTCTTTTGAGAGAAAATTGTATACGAATGGAGGCATATGCAGAATTCGCGAACCAATTCTCTGGCAGTTCATATAACCTTATGAGGAAAAACGAAGCCAAAACAGTTTATTGCAGCTTCAGACGCGTATTTATGGAATATAAGTAGGATTTGCGAACAAATAAAGTAGAAACTAAGTGTAAGTTAAGAAACAGTGACTTGAACTCCAAACTCGAGTGTGTAAATAACAAGTTAGATATTAAGCGTCAAGTTGATTTCCTTTCATTGTTTTACTTACGTTTTATAACATCAACCAAACAATCTTTGTTAAAATGTAAATTAAATAATCTAACATATGTAGGTTGAAAGGACGAAAGTTTATCTTCCGCTGACAGAAAAACTTATACATATATCTCTAAAAATCTTAATCCAGTCATATTCCATTTCTAATGAGACAGAAATTTAATATTCTTGAATTGCAAAAATGTAAAGTGGCAAAAATAATGACGTATACCACATTTTCTCTATCTATCCGTTAGAAAACAATATAACGTTACACCCCTAAAAATACAAAGAAAATAAAAAGGCTTTAAATAATACAATGAAATAATACAATGGTAACAAATGCACAAGAAAACTATATATAAATAATATTATTGCCTAACACAGAAATCGAACCTACAATTCCCTTTTAACCTAAAGTCTTTAAGCCATAGGGAGTACAATTATTCACTTAAGAATTACACGTTGAAAGAAAATTTCCCAAATAGATACAAGAACGCCAGATGGCCCTGTAACAAAGTATACCGACGCCATATTTTACGGGAGCGCCGCTTGAGATAGGTATGGCCTTTTATAGAGGCACCTTCATTATCGGACACAATGAAAAGGGGATCACGAGCGCACGTGTCACAAACATAATTATGGATACGTGCTTTCCTAGAAAACAGGCAACAATAAGAGACTTACACTCTCGTAGTTTAGCTTTGTGAGATTTTAAATTAGAGGACGTGGTGTATAATAGTGAGAATTAGAAACTTAGAACGTTTTATGCCTAATAATATTGCTAAAAGTAACATCTTCAACATAATACTAAATGCTCAGCTCTTTTTAACGTCCCACTGCTGCTGATGCTGGGCACGGGTCTCTCTCCAATGCCACACACAAATAATCCACCACGCTGGCCAAGTGCGGGTTGGCGGACTTCACATGTCTTTCGAAAACTTGTTAGGTTCTCTCAGTCATGCAGGTTTCCTCACGATGTTTTCCATCAAGTTAAAACAGGTGGTAATCATGTTGGAAATGATTCGCACATGAAAATATCAGAGATACGAGACCCGGGATTTGAACCCGCTTCACTCGGTTTCCCAAGCGAGCGCGTTACCACTGTGCTAACACTGCCTTAAGTAGATATTTATTATAATAGAATTTTCAAATTGCTCACTTCACAAATAAACTTTCGTACAGAAACACAATTTTTAATTTCAAGCTCCTTTATAGAAGCCCCATCAGGCCGAAGCATAAATTTAAATCTTTATCCTCATGAAATCAACAAGAAAGTTTTACGATTAATGCCAAAAAAAGAAGCAACTTTTTTCGCCTCCAACATTTTATTGAAAGAAATAAAGAAATACATTGGACCGTTGTATCTTGTATTGTCTTGAAGTATCCTTTGTGATGATGATTAAGGTTTAAATTGTAGTCTTTTTAGTATATTTTGTGTAACGTGCAAATATTTTGATTAGTATGACCTAAAAACAAATACCTGACATAATAGTGATAAGGATGATGGAGTCTGTTTTGTTATTTTATTATAAAATCGTTATTTTGACTATATATACAGTTTATCTATACTAATATTATAAAGAGGCAGAGTTTGTTTGAACGCGCTAATCTCAAGAACTACTAATAGCAGCAACTACAACTACTAAAAGCAGAGCAAGAATGTCTGTCTATACCATACTAACAGTTAAAACTTTTCTAGGGACGAACCCGAGCGAAGCAAGGGTGAGCCGCTAGTTTATTATATTGTGAGCATTTGAAAACATAAATTAATATTATCTCTAAGGACTAAATGTCACCATTATCTCTAACGGAAGCTGTCATCTCGCCCTCAAAGTGTTTAAATTATATAAGGCTTGCATCAGTTTAAGGAGCTGTCTTCATACTAATATTATAAGTGCGAACGTTCGCCAGTAAGTGTATTATGTCTTACTTATTTATATCTTTTGAATGGAGATAGCTTACCTAAGCAAGATTAACATAGTTTTTAAATTTTATATAACTTTTAGTATAGATTTCTCAGAAATGAGATATTTTCTCGCAGTAAAAAGTATCCTATATGTTGACCCGGATAACCAGCTATCATCATACTACATCAAAATCCCTCCAGTGGTTTTTCCGTGATGCGGTAACAGACAGACAGACCGACAGACAGACAGACTAACATTCTAAAAACAATAGATTCGGCCTCTGTATCGATAATAATGCCTATTTCGAAAAGATTTCCCAAAAAATATTTAATTTACAGATTCGGCTTAGTTACAATTTTATTATATGTATAGATAATACTGAATATTTGACGTATAACCTCATTAAAGTGCTAGTTAACAGTTAACAGCGACGTTGCAGATGCCAGCGAAAACATGATACACCATCTCCAACTGAAGAACATACAAAGTGCAACTCTTGCTTAAACTTCTCAACTTTGGCACCGTTACAAACATTTACTCTAATTTTAAATTGCAAGACTTGGCAATAGAGCAAGTAAGTAAAAGGGGTATCATATAATATGATTTACGATCTCCATTTTATATATATTCTAGTGATTTATAGCTTTTGATATGTGATTCTTGAATGTGAAATGTGCTAAAGGTTCATATTTTAACGTTTAATTTGAATTATAACTTTTGACTCTATTTATGTAGTTTTTGCGCGTGTTTTAGTTGTGAGAGAGAGTAAGCTGTGTATTTTTGATACTATAAATACACCCATAAATCATAATTATTAATGAATTTTTGGTTTAATTTTGTAAATCATATCAATAATGAAAAATACACACACTTCTACAAGGAATAATAATAAAATTTTGCATTAAATTAGTGTTGTTTTAAATTTAGATATATACATATAAATAAAGAATCAATGCTTTTCAAAAGAAAGGAGAAAAATTGAAAGTGTAAAAGTTGCTATTTTATTAAAACATTTTGACACATGTATCCCTAGTTATGTAATAAAATTATATATAAGTTTGTTAAATTTTTCCACAGTACAGTGCATTTCGAATTCAGTCCAAACCACAAAACGCCAGTCAATGTAAACCACCTACTCTCGTAACTGGCTTACTGGTTTCAAACCAAGAATATTATTTATTAAACCGACAATATTGCCAGCTGTGAAACATTTTCACTTCATAATTATAAGAACAAAGAAATCCATTAACTACTGTTTACATGTAATTATTATCATCTGTTATTATAATTTTCTTACATGTTATTTGCAATTAGACTGAAATTAAGGCAAGATTGTAAAATAATTTATACTATACTAGCGACTCACCCTCGCTTCGCTCGGGTTCGTCCCTAGGTACGTTTTAACGGTTAGAATGAAATACAAATCTTTGAATTTCTCTGCTTTTCTGTACTATAATATGCATGTATTATACATATTAACCTTCCTCTTGAATCACTATACCTATTGCTAAGAACTGCATTAAAATCTGTTCAGTAGTTTAAAATATCTAAGCGAACAGACAGCGGAAGTGACTTCATATTATACTATGTAAAAATAAATTCATTTAAAATGGAAATTTCATAATAATATTAGTTTATATGCGACTAGCGACTCACCCTCGCTTCACTCGGATTCGTCCCTAGGTACGTTTTAAATTAAAATGGATATAGTATGTTATCTTTAAGAGATGACATATGCCATCGCGGACTTTTCTGTAGACCTATACAAGGTCATTTTTAATTTACTGAAAACCTTTTGGGAATACACTATTTACAACATAACAACAACATCTGTAAGAAAAAAAATAATATATCTTAAATTTAACAAAAATAAAAATATTTTTATTGCACCTTCTAAACGGTAATAGTCCAGCATTAGCAAAAGAAAGCGCGTGTCCGGTGGAGGGGGAGGGGTGGAGGGGTGTAGGAAGCCACGCTTACTCATTTAAACTTGGCCAGATGCTAGAACTTTAAAGTTTAGAAGGTGCAACAAATATATTTTTATTTTTGTATGAAAATAAAAATTTAAGAAATATTATTTTTTCTTGTTACAGATGTTGTTGTTATGATGTAAATAGTATATTCCCAAAAGGTTTTCAGTAAATTAAAAATGACCCTGTATAAGATACACAATTCCACCATACATTGTTTTGTTATATCTCAAAGGGTTTAGGCAGCGTTTTCGTTGAAAGCTCCCAGACGTCTTATTTTTTCCGACACCTCCAACAAATATCGTTATATTTTAGTCAATGTATACAAAAACTTAACAAATTATATACTAAAACCTTCATCTTAAATTACTCTATCTATTAAAAAACCGCATCAAAATCCTTTGCGTAGTTTTAAAGATTTAAGCATACATAGGGATATAGGGACAGAGAAAGCGACTTTGTTTTATACTATGTAGTGATAATACAATATAACTACTGTATTTGTATACGGCATTTTTAATTATAGCAAAATGATTATAAGCTCCATGATAACAGATTATTTTATCAGTATCTGCATTTCACATACTTCAATCTAGATCCTAGACAAATAAAGAATTAACCTCGCAATGGACATAATATGATTTTGATATATTAATAACATTTATTTATAACTATTACACGATATATTTTTTAAATCTATTCGTTATTTTTTTTAATATACTCTTAATTATAATAATCTACGAGTACTTATGTACATACCCAATTACTACTCGAACGATTAAGCCCTTCCCACTGTTTGACTTTTGTAGAAATTTTGTGAAACTATTGTAATTACTTTAAATGTAACTTTAAATGAAGAAAAAGGATATACATAAATAAATGTAAATAAATATGTTGGGACATTAACACAGCACCATCTAGTTCAATGGTAATCTACGAGGCCTGTGTTATGGATACCAGATAGTTGATACACTATATATATCATTTTAAATACATACATATTATAAATATAAACACCCATGACTGGAGTACAAACATCCGTGCTCATCACACAAATGAATGCCCCCAACGGGACTCGAACCCGCGACCGCTAGCACAGCAAGCAGGGTTACTACAAACTGAGCCAAACGTGTCGTCCATACATACATGTACATACTTATTACTTACAAAAAAAAACAAAATTCACGACCTTTAACGTTTGATAACTTCGCCTACACGAAATTATATGAGACTTAAAACAGATTGTAAAATGCTAAAAAAGAGATTTGTAAATTATTTATCTACTTTCTATTCCGTTTTATATCTTTTTGACTGTATTTGTAAACTTTCAAATGCACACTTTTTTGATAATATTTTATCAAGTTAGTAAGTAAAGCTAATTTAATCGTATTATTACAACATACGTAAAAATCGCATTTAACTTTGACTACACTGCGCGGGTATTTTAGTCCACAAGTGTTCGCAGAAACATAAATGTTTTCTTTATTTCTTTCAAACACAACTTGGGAAGAATTAGACGGAGGACAGGACTAAAGGCTTTAACTTACTTTAAACGAGAATATCTACAGAGATACCTGTTAACTATATTTGCCTAATCCGAGAATCGAACTTTGTAAATTTAGCAGCCATACATGTTAACCACTAAGCTATTGGGAGCTACAAACCTCATGATTATAAACAATTTACATAATCCTAAAGCAAAATTACAATCTCCAATAATTAGGTTTACGCAACACCACCTATATTCCCATAAAACATTCAAGGCTGTTAAGGAATTACTTGCTAGGAATTTCGTGTCGATGTAGGGATAAAGCTGTAGGAAGTTTTAACGTGTTATCGCGATCCTCACGTCAACTACGGATTTCGTCTTTGTACTGTGGATACTGAGAATGTGTTTTGCTGTTATTATGATAATTTTTAATATTTTAATCAAAATATCGTAGTAGTAGATATTTCATATAATAATGACGACACGTTTGGCTGAGTACGTAGCGGTTACGGGTTCGAGTCCCGCTGGGGGCAATCATTTGCATGATGAAAACGAATGTTTGTACTTCAGTCATGGGTATTTATATTTATAATATGTATGTTTTTCTAATTTATTTATATATTTCATGTATCGATCACTATTAGAATCTTTGAAGTGGATAATATTTTATGTTGTTTTATCCTGTTAGGTCTCCTGCTACGCTGTGTTTACTTCAGATGTTCCCAGAGTATAAATAAGAAGTAAAGGACTACATATTTGGTATTCCATCTATTAAATTCTATGTACGTATGTGCGTGTGCCTATGTATTGGCGTGTGGATGTGTGCGTGTTTATTACTCCTGGAGTAACATACAGGCTGCTGTTAGGCACCTAGGGATGTAAACTTAGGACGTAAGTCTCCAGTTAAAAATATATTATTTGGGTGGTTTATGTAATTATTATTATTTTGTTATAGCAAGTGAGATATTATCTGTACTAATATTATAAAGAGCAAAGAGTTTTTGTTTCTTTGTTTGTATCGAATAAGCTCCGACACTACTAAACCGATTTAGATGAAATTTGGAAAAAAATAGTTTGAGAGCCTGGGAAGGACATAGGATATTTCGAAAATTATCCCTTAAGAGGATGAAAATGGGGATGAAAATTTGTATGGAGAATCAACCAAATAGTATAATATATAGACATTTAAGAAAATTATGTTTTACACGATCCTAGAAGTAAAATGTTGTTACATAAACAACACGACTCTTACATTGGACTGGCAAGACTAACAGGTACCAATTATACCGTTAAAAATTGAAGCAGAACAAACTTCATTTTATTGCACAATTGAAGTATCGAACGGTTGCAAATGATAAAGTATGATTTATTTGATATTTCCACGTAACGTTCTGGCATGAGTAAGCTTCAATAAAGTTTGAAAAGATTCTTGAAATATGTAGTTAAACTGTAATTATTTAAAGTATAATAATACTTTTCCTTTAAGACTACCGTCTTAATCTGGTTCGTTTGAGTCTGACTCTAGGTTCCTTACATTGGCTATGGCTTACTCCATCTCATAGTATCTATTGTAATACTTTATTAGATTTACGATATTTGATATTTAAATGAAACTCCCGAGAGTCTGTCTTTCTCGTGACCATGATTGCTGTAAAGCATTCGAAACGACGAGAATATCAATTAATCCGCGAGAAAATCCAAAAAGACAGTTTTATTTAAAGTATATATCTGTGCTTAATTTTATCCAAATCGGTTTAGCCGTTTTAGTGTGAAGTAGTTAGTAGCAAACAGCACAATCCATACTGTCATCATCACATAATACGAACTATAGCTCGCAATTTCATACTTTTCGATTTTTTTTTAACTTTTTCATCTTTTTTTATACTTATCAGAACTTAAAATGCAAGTACATATCGAATATAATACTAGATATAATAACAGCAAAACATTTAAACATCCGCACAGCATTAATTTCGTCGTCGACCTACATTTTTACGGTGCCCTATCGAACTAAAGCCATCCTAGGCTATTGTCCTCAAACTTTCCTTGTTGATGCCCGGATAGAGGCGGGTCAAGTTTACAGCTCTCTGTTTTATCGTGATTATCCCGCACGGCGACGTTTCTTGTGTTTCAAACTTTTTGTTTTAGCTCGTGTAATTTTTTTCATTCATTTTACCTTATGTTTCTTTAGAACTTCTCCCTTGTTCCTTGATTACTGAAATTAAGCTTTGCTCCTGCTCAGATTTTTGCCCAGATTAAAGTTAAGTATTTTAACTTGAAATAATTCTTATTTTGTTTCATGCTTTAAGCCGTATTAATTAATTTGAAGATTGCCTGAAAACTTCATCAAAATCGCTCCAGCCGTTTTGGAGTCCATAGTGAACATACATACACACAGTCGATTTTTTATTGTTATTTATTTATAAGAAAAAAATGATCATTAGTATAGCCGTAGCATGCGAGCAGAGACACGGGTCATAGCTAGTACATAATAAACTGCTCAATTTTGTTTAAGTGAAATGAGATTGGTATCAAATCATTGAATTAGTAATGAAGCTATAAATATAATAATTTGAGACATCATTATACATATTTCAGTATGATCAGTACAATCTGTAATTAAAATCAATGTATCGTCAATTAAAATCGATTAATTTATTGCAATGTACAACTCGTAATATAGATTAATTTAAGGGAATATGTTAATTACTTTATGTTACAACACTCCTGAGGATGTATTTTACACGTTATAGCTAAATTGTAATTAGAGTAAACTACGGTTACGTTATGTTCGTTATTGTAATTTACGATTACTTCATAATGAACTAGCATTGCCCGCGGCTCCGCCCGCGTTCAGATGACCAAAAACTAAATTCTTAGGTTATACATATTAGTATACTCTTACAAGGCAGTTTTTGAATTTTTTCTCAGAAATGAGATATTTTCCCGCGGTGAAAAGTATCCTATATGTCGACCTCGATAACCAGCTATCACCATACCCAATTTCATCAAAATCCCTCCAGTGGTTTTTCTGTGATGCGGTAACAGACAGACAGACAGACAGACAGACAAAAATTCTAAAAACTATAGATTCGGCCTCTGTATCGATAATAATGTCTATTTCGATAAGATTTTCCAAAAAATATTTAATGTACAGATTCGGCTTAGTTACAATTTTTTCATATGTATAGATTCTAAGCTCTATAACAAGTATATTGGCGTGTTAAACTTCCTCGTATAGATGTCTCTGTCACTAATGAAAAATTGTCCGTACTATTTCGCACAGTATTTTAAAAGCGTTCTCTTTAAAATTATGAGAATTGGGTCAACCTCGCAAATGAAAGTAATTTTATGGGTTTTTTTCAGTCAATAGTAATATTTATTTTAAAATATAAAAATAATATAGATATTGCTTAGCGTATTTCATACTTTATTTTTATAGTAATTTATAATCTTGAGAAAGCGTACGATAAAATATCAAACGTTGTTCACTTGGTTTAGTATTCAAAGAAATAATTATGTTAACGTCGTTGAAAATACAAGATGGCAAGTGAAAGTGTGGGTATGTGATTTTATTTCTATATTTATTAAATAAGAAAAGATTCGATTAAATTTTCTTCCGAGATTTTCATAACGTTGAAGTTAAGAATATTTTTTCATTTGATACTAGCGATCCACTCTCATTTTGCTTGGGTTCATCCCTAGGTATGTTTTAACGGCTAGTATGGGATAGCCGATAGACTATATATTATAAGTACAAAATAAACAGTTCTAAGCTTTTTGATATTTCAGCTATTTTTTTCGGTTTCCCTATTTTTTTATACTTAAAACGACCCTGACACATCCTCAGCAAAACAAAAAAAGAACTATTGAAATTGGTACAGTCGTTTTTTGAGTTTTAGCGAGAAAAACGAAAGGCAATTGATTACATTTAAACTGGTCATAGTGGAGAGAAGTAACAGAAAGCCTTTCAAGGACACGACCTTCAGAAATGAAATACACGAATAAGAAGAAGGGGTAAGAGGTGGCTCACATCTTAGATTGAAATGTAAGGTATATTTATTTACAATAATAAACTAGTTAGTCATAAATCTGAGTAAAATATTTAAATCATTCATTTTGTATTGTCTTATTCATCTACATCCAATTATATATATAAAAAAAGAAAAATATAAAAAAATAATAAAAAAGATCAATGTGGGTATACTGTCCTTTTTACGCCTAAAATTTGACGCTTTGTGTTAAGTTCTATTTAGTAAAGAAAGGAATGATATGATATAAAAGACAAGATTTATGTCACCAATACTTTTCTAGTCTTTACTTAAAATTTGTGTTTAAGCGTATTTCAAGATAAAGAAAATATTTGTATAAAAAATATTAGAATGAAAAAATAAATACTTTATAAATAAAAATATCTTTTCAGATTTTTTTGCAGATTTATTTTGGTTTTTGTTTCCTGAAAAACGAAAAGATAGTTTTATTTAAAATGTCAAATATTCAATAATAGTAAAATAAATACTCGCATATCCCATTATAAATACAAGATATCAAACTCCCGAGTAAAAACTAAACGTAGGTATGTTGCTAAGTTAGAAAAACCTTACAAATAGCTACAGCTTAATAAACTACTTATACCTAAGTTAAAAGAAACTTACCGATAACATCGAGTGCGATTCTGTAATTCCTTGTGGGCGACACTTGGAAATCGACTCTACATCTGTATATAGCCCTGTCGTGTGATTGTACGTCTCGGACGTGTAGAGCTGAATTCGGTTGACCAACCCATCTCGCTCGGTCACCGAAGTTTTTGTCATCGGACCAGTGACCTGCTGGGCCCAATACTCGCGTGTCGAAACTGCAACAATATATTAGAAATGAAAGTATAAACAAATAATACTGAAAAACAAATAGACATAGTTTTTTCGTGTATTTTTGTATGTATGTACGTATGTATGTATGTATCACAGATCACATAATACTATACTAGGTAAAACTAGTCAATTAAGGTCACACTTGAATTCATTGCAGTTGCCATTGTAGAATTAATTTGTTTATTTCGATCCACAGATAATTAAATTAATATAAACATTTTAAATAAAAAAAACACTATGTAAATTAAACCGACTTCCTTCATGTCTTTTCCATTCTACGTGACATTGACGAATAAATCTGTGCTCAACTGGTATGCTTTGAAGCCGTTAACAAGAAAATTGAATTGAATATAACTTAAGTCTAAATTAAGCATTACCCTTTAAGGGTTACATACATACATACATGCATACATGCATTATTCTGAAGCTTACAATCTAAATATTTATTCACAATTTTAACAAAAAACATTTTCACTATTCACTTTCTGGAACCATCATCAAATCAGCTCGTTGTTAACAAATATTTTTATTTTCATCCAGATTTCACTTAGTTACAATCTTAAAAATAGATACGACAATTAGAAGGAGCTAAAAGGCGACTTTAAAGAGTAATTACATAGCCAATTTGTTAGAGGTGTAGCTAATGAAATCGTATTAATTAATTTTAAAATGTTCTGATATATGTACTTGCTATACTATTTAAATGAGAATTTTGTATGTCTGTAAGTTTGTTATATATTAACGCTGAAACCACTGGTCGAATTTATATGAAATTTAGTTCATAGATATAACCTGACACCCATATAATATGACTTGAATAACACATAGTTTACTTTTGCACAAGATGTTGGTACAAATCTATTTATCTGTTCATCTTAATAATACTAATACTTTCTAAGGTTTACGCAAATATTTGACACTAGCGACTTAACCTCACTTCACTCGGGTTCATCCCTAGGTACATTTTAACTGTTAGTATGGGATAGATAGACTATATATTGTGTGATATATAGCCTATGCCCTATAGCCTTCCTTAATAAAGGGCTATCTAATGCAAAAATTTTTTTTTTCAAATCGGATTAGTATTTCCTGAGATTAACGCATTCAAACAAACAAATAAACTCTGAATCTTTATAATATTAGTATAGATTTTAAATAAAACTATCTTTTCGGAATCTTTCGCGGATCTATTTAGATTTTTAAATTCTCAACGTTTCGAATGCTTTTTAGCAATTATGGTTACGCGAGAGAATCCCGAAAAATATGAAAAGTTTTATTTAATAACATTAATTATTTTTTTCAAACATTAGTGAAATTTTAAACTACTATAATGTAATTTTGTGATATTTACAAATATTTATTCTTATTTGATTAATATAAGCAAGTCTTTATAGAAACGATGACCAAAAATAAAATCGTTTAATCCGGTGTCAATTAACAACACACGCCAGATAATATTATTCGAGCGAATTTATTTCATCTCCATTACAATTAGATTACATTGATTAATGCCCAACCGATTGTGGAGAGCCGTTTATAATTTACATATAAAATCTCTTTGACGAGAAGTCCAACGTTTCATATGTCCAACGTGTCGCTTATTTTTTTTTATTTTGAAGGGAAATAAAATAATATATGTTCTATACCTTCAAATAAAAGTACAGAATCATTATACGATCTCTTGTTTGTCTGTTTGTCATTCGCAATATTTTTTTTCTATTTATTGAAGGAAATATTTTTAAAGCTAGGTATCCCAATGATGAAGTTTTTGTTTTACTTCTGTAACTGTAATATGCAAGAATCCGCTTTTAAAAACAGAAAGTAACATTTGCATTAGAATTCCGGCAATAAGCAAATTTTAGAGTGGAATATCAATACATTCTTCTTTTAAAAAAAAACAGCATTTAATTGTAGATATATAACTGAAGTTTAATAAAAACATATCTGGAATTGAATTGAATGATTCAAAAGAGTCCATCTTTATTATAAATATTATTTTTAATATATTTACAAAAAAACATATCAAGCTTTATCATTAAACTAACGACATAGTAAATTATCGCATTCATTACTGCGTCATAAAATTATTATTTGTGCAATGAAGCACGTGCCCTGAATTTCAACTTTTTACAATTTACACCTATATACATCGCTTTTTATGTATGGAATAACATGATTTTATTTTAGTTAAATGATCAAAACAAATTAATCGAACCGATGTTCTAATAGTATCACAGAAGTAATCAAAAAGTCAAAATACACATTACTGGTACCTCTAACTTACTTTTCGCAACTGACTTACTTTCTCACTTATAAAGTCATATTGATCTACATAACTACTTAATACAATAATAAATTAAAAAAAACCGACTGCGTAAAAACCGACTAAATATATGAACAAGTTGATGTAGCAAGACTCGCAGCACGTATAAAACATGTATCGAACCGAATCTAATAACGTATGGATAATCACAATCGGTTAAGTTTAGTAATTATAGGCAAATATGGGTAAATATATATGTATGTATATCATACATACATACACACATACCTACATACATACATACATACATACATACATACTTACATACATACATACATACATACATACATACATACATACATACATACATACATACATACATACTTACATACATACATACATACATACATACATACATACATACATACATACATACATACATACATATAGGTCAAACACAACCTCCTTTGGGCTTCATCGCATTTGGGTAATAATGGATTTAAAATAACATAACTTAATTGATACAAAAGTCAACTTTACAATAGAAAACACAATATTGAATGATAAATAAATTTTACCAATTTAGAAGATAACACCTATTTTAGAACTATGAAGCGATTAGTAACAGCGGTTTGGACTAAACTGGAGTACTCAATGTACTAAAAATATTCTGTTATATTTAGTGTAGTGACCTGAACTGTGTTTGTTCTATTGATAAATGTTCTATGTGTGAGCATTTTGAATGCTAGTTGTACACGTAAGTTGAAACACGAATAATTTTCGTGAAACTGCATAACATACAGAGTTAGATATTTACCTAATACTGTATTTAGTATTACGCTTTTTTTACAGGCTGTAATGAATGTTGAACCGTTACTTTTTGCCAAACTCCGGTCATATTAGTGATATTTGATCTGAATTATTTATGAGTGCTTCCGGGCTTAAGAAATCTTGAAAAAAATATTTAGCGCCTGTGGTAACCAAACCTGTGATACTTTAGTCTACGACATTTAAAATAATATATTATGTAATTTATTTTTAAGTTATTGTATTAATATCACATATTATATTAAGACAAGTTATATTAACCGACTTCAAAAAGGAGGAGGTTCTCAATTCGACTGTATTTTTTTTTAACCAAACTATTGCTCAAAAGAAAGAGATCGAGATAGAGAGAGACAGAGAGCGAGAGAGAGACAAAGAGAGAGAGGAAGAAAGAATACTCTGACTAAATGTACTAGCTAATTACAAATTATGTAATTCAAAATTAAATACTTAATATTATGAGAGCAAGTTTAAAAATTATAACTTATGAAGTTAATAATTCCCTACAAAAAGCATTTTATAACTAAATATTACAAATTAATATGATAAATACAATTAAATTAATGAATTAAATGATCAATATGTGTATAGGAAGCTTAATGTGGGTTTTGCGAATGAAACCACAATACGGGTGCATTCAGTTTTGGAACCATTCACACTGAGCGGTTAACGTTAGCACTGTGAATAATTCGCTAGTTATCGAAGTTATCTGTTTACTCTATAAAGCACTACTTCATTATGATAGCTGCAACAAACAGTGTAACTATTTCTTCCAAATTATAAAGTCTTAGTTAGGTATATAGAATTTAGTTTATAGTAGCATTTGCCCGTGTCTCTGCTCGCGTTTTGTACAAAAATTCAACCCCTTTTTCATTCCTTTAGGGGTTTACTACTTAAAGGGCTCATACTTTCTGACTAGAAACTGAAATCAAACCAAAAACTGACTGACTAACAAACAAACAAAAAAAATAAAGAAACAAAATTTAAAAAATAAGCAAATAAAAGCTTTAAAATATATTATTCAAATTTTATATATTTTTTTCTTTTTCTAACACCAGAGTATTTTATTTCGGACGTCATACATGTTTCTGATATTTTCAAAGCATTTTTTTTAATTTTCAAGTCATAAGTCTTGAACCTTTACTTTTTACATTTAATATTAGGGAATCGAACAGCAACAATCTATGTAAATAGCGGTTATGAAATTGAAATGCCAACTAAGTTAAGAATATGCGAGTTAAGTCCGTTCATCACTCAGAGCTCCAAAGCGCACAACTTTGCGCCAATTATGCAAACAAGTCATCCCAACTTCAAACTTTAGTATCGTGACGCTTACAAAATATAGGTACTTAATACAATTACAACAAATTGAATGACTTTATAGAATAATATTACAAGAGAATTGAGGTGTAACTTCCGTTCTCTTGATACAACTTTATACAAAATACAAAATTTCACTTGCAAATTTGACATTTCTATTCAATTACATCATCCCTTCATAATAAACGGCACAATGGGCGTGAATACTATCTTATGTTGAGTTAAAATGCGGCGCAGAATGACTGATGTCGAGATATCTCTTGAAATAAGCTCTTTTTTATTGTGAACGTGATACTACTAAGGTTTTACAGTTTCACTCTTGTCCTTTTTAAGTTTTTTTTTAAGTTTGTAGGTGATCATTTTTTTATCTATTTGGATTTTTTTGCGGATTTATTTTGATTTATTTATCTGATTAATATATTTTTTTTGTCTATAAAGCTAGTAATAGTGTTGCTTAATATTTTAACTTACATATAAAACAATAATATTGCTTAAATAAATAATTAATATTTTTAATTTTCAATATTCTTTATGGTTATACATAATATAATAATACCAACACTAAATGATATTATTAATTAAGTTATAATTTTTTTTTAATATTTAATATATTAATAAAAGCTAAAATTAAATAAATAATATTGCTATACATATATTTAATTATAATACTTATTAAAAAATTAAAAATGCTTACATAAGTAAATATGTTGGGACATTAACACACAGCACCATCTAGTGGTAAGCTACGAGGCCTGTGTTATGGATACCAGATAGTTGATACGCTACACATATATAACTTTAAATACATACATATTATAAATATAAACACCCATGACTGGAATACAAACATTCGTGCTCACACAAATGAATCCCCCAGCGGGACTCGAAGTCGCGACCGCTGGCACAGCAAGTAGGGTCACTACAAACTGAGTCAAACGTGTTGTTAAAAACGACAATACAACTTACAATATTATTATGATATAAAACAGGATATTTACCATGTTACAATTTACCACTACTGTTACAAACCAGTAATATCAGTACTAAATGTGTTTTAGTTATAAATAAACACTGTTTCCAATTCCATACAAATGTGTATCGTATGAAATTACAGACTACCTTAAAAAAATACCAGAAAATTATATTCTTAATAACCTCAGTATGTAAACACTGCCAGGGCTCAGGCTTCATATTTTACCCGACAGTGGCGAAGCCCAAAGGAATGTTGTGTGTTTGACCTGTGTGTGTGTGTAGGTATGTCCGATTCTATGTTCCCTCGTAAATACTAAACGGCTTTACTAATTTTGATGATTCATACGTTATTCGATTTGTCTTAATAATACGAGTGTCATAAGCTATATAGATATTATTAAAACTCTAAATGGCTGATCTTAGGCGCCATAATACTATTTTCCTTCGTCAACTTGTTCTCTTCTTTTAGTTATCTTTTTACGCCATCGGTTTTTTTTATTTTTGTAATTTTAATTACAACGATAACAACCTTGGTAACAAATTACTTGAACATTATAGCCTTGTATGTATAATAATAACGGTTTTAATTAGATATTTACAAGGCTAAATGAAATTAGAGAGTTCCATATGTTGGTAATTTAACAAGTTTCTAGTAAAAAGTTTGTACATTAATGAGGCCTTGACTTAAATTTGTATGACTTATATAACACTGACTTACCTCGGAACATATATCTAGAACTTTTGCTTAAGTATGAGTATAAAGTCCCAACTTTGTAAGAATTCAAAAATTTGTTGACATTTAGTTAATTATATTTAAGTTCAAAAGTCAACAAAACAGCTCGCAAATTACTGGTAAATGACATTTATGAATATTAATTTTAATAGCAATATATTGTTGTATCAATAATATTGTAATATTATTTGATATATAAGAATTCATTTTATTAAAACAGAACAAGAAATTAAAATTATTAAAATTAGTCACTGCAAGTATGGCTTAGCATGCGTGTTAGTTTATATTTCTAACTAGCGACTCCCATCGCTCCGCTCGCGTCAGTAAAAAGTATCCTATAGGTTGATAAGCCGCTATCATCATACCAAATTTCATCGAAATCTGTCCAGTGGTCTTCTCGTGATGCGGTCACAGACAGACAAAAATTCTAAAAACTATATTCGATCTCTGTATATCGATAATAATAACTATTTCGATAAGATTTTCCACAAAATATTTAATGCACAGATTGGACTCAGAAGATTAAACCGCTTGACATAATATATCCACTGATTAACTAAATGTAACATTCAAAATTATGCTATAATATAACATACAAAACTGTTAACACTGACACTGTACAGAAATTGTACACCAGAAATTAATTATTTAAAGAATTACATCGATCTATTCTTAAAGGATCGAATGTATAGATAAAATTTATAACAATTTACAACATCGGAGCTCGGGATACCCTACAAGATTTTTTTAAGGAAATTGGTGTACTTACAGTTGCATCGCAATATACTATAATATTATGTTTATCCAACAAAACATTCATTGTTATTCAAGATACAGTAATAGACACAAAACACTAGGAATAAGGATAAACTGATAACGCCTAGCTTTCGCCTTTAAAAAGGGAATAGGCCGTTTATGGGGCAAGGTGTAAGCATGTATAATAAAGTTCCACAATCCATTTTGAGCTTGTCATTTAAAAAAAATATGTCTGAAATTAAAAGTGTATTAGTGAATAAGGTTTATTATACTGTCACGGAATACTTCGCAGATATCAATGTGTGGAACTAATGTCTGGTTGAGTCTGGGGTAGGATAAATAGATAATTATTGTAGTACAATATTGTACACAATTATTATTTTAAAAGAGCAAAATTAACGATTCAAAAGTGCTTGTAAAAGTCTATTTAAATAAAGTATATTCTAATTTGATTTAAATATTATGTGGACTAATATCATTAAAAAGGCACCTTTTTTTTTTTTACGTTGGGAAATGCATTTACGCACGACGTGTGGGACTCACCGGCGTAATACAGCCAGTACTACCCACTAAAACCCAACAAAACCTTCCCCCGTCTTAATGGGGCGTCGCAGGATCGCTTGCGCATTCAACTACGACGCCCCGACGGCAGGTCTGCCGAAGCAGACCACCACAACCATGGGGTTGCTCCACAGTCCACTCTGCTATCAGAGAAGTACCAGGAGCAACCCGCATGGTACACCGCCCCCCAAAAAGAGCCACCTCCCACCGCCCACCGAAGTGGGCAACCTCCCTGTGCGTTTCTTAGCTTCGCGCCCGGTTGGATTGCCGGGCACTACTGAGCCCCCCCACCACGACAAGGTGAACGCACGTTGGGGGGGATTAAAAAAAAAAAAAAAAGGCACCTTAAGTAATGGTAGCCAATTGGTTCGTTTGCTTGGGAAACCAAGTACCTAAAGTAGGTTCAAATTCTGGATCTTGCATCTCTGATATTCACATATCTGAATCTTTTCTTCTTCTCCCTGCCCATTTCCCAAATCACTTGGGGTCGGCGCAGTACATCTTCAGTGTACTGCTGATAGGATTTGGCAAAAGTTTTACGACCGGCCGCCTGCCTGACGTCAACCCTCCTTGGGAATGCTCTTGTCTTTCTTTTTCTGAATGGTGTTAAATATTATGCACTTTCGATTTTGTTGTGTTTTAAACCATTTTTTATACTATTAATTCAATTATTAATGTTATTTTTGGATATATTTTAAAGAATTACATCGATCTATTCTTAAAGGATTGAATGTATAGATAAAATTTATAACAATTTACAACATTGGAGCTCGGGATACCCTACAAGATTTTTTTAAGGAAATTGGTGTACTTACAGTTGCATCGCAATATACTATAAATAGGATAAGAAGAAAAGATTCAGATATGAGAATATCAGAGATGCAAGATCCAGAATTTGAACCTACTTTAGGTACTTGGTTTCCCAAGCAAACGAACCAATTGGCTACCATTACTTAAGGTGCCTTTTTAATGATATTAGTCCACATAATATTTAAATCAAATTAGAATATACTTTATTTAAATAGACTTTTACAAGCACTTTTGAATCGTTAATTTTACTCTTTCTCATATCTGAATCATTCTCACCATGATTTTCACTTGTCTTACGGTGAAGAAAACTTCGTGAGGAAACCTTCATGTCTGAGAGAACCTGCCAAGATTGCGAACGACGTGTGAAGTCTGCTAACCCGCACTTGGCCAGCGTGGTGAACTATGATCTGATCCCCATCGCATTGAAGAGAGGCCCGTATCCATTTTGCTAATAAATAGGAGTACAATTTATTAGACTTGAACAATTAATGAAGAGATTATATATATATATATATATATATATATACTTATATATAAATATATATATATATATATATATATATATAATCTGAATCTCGGAAACGGCTCCAATAATTTTCATGAAATTTAGTATACAGGAGTTTCGGGGGCGATAAATCGATCTAGATTAGCCTTATGTCTGAGAAAACGCGTGTATTCGAATTTTCATGCAGTTTTGTTTTGCATTATTCCACGCAAAATATGGTCAGTAATTTGCACGCTCGGGCAAAAGCATCGTGGTCAAGCAGCCAAGGTGCAAGATTAACAATCACAGGTTTCCAGGTTCGAATCTCGGTCGCATATAAAGTTTTTTCTTTTATTTTATTTTTTTAATATTTATACAAGTCTTAAGTTTAAAAAAAAAAAGAAAATTGTACTTTAGGACAAAAACTCCGAGCGAAGCCTGATAGCTCAGGTACTATTATAAATAATACAAATCAACTATTCAGAAACTGTTACATACATGTATACCGGCAACAAATACATATATGAGAGACGCGTAAGTTTAATAGAGCTGTCACAGTTAGAGTTTGTTAGTCGTTGTTTCCTTTTGTTTTAGCACGTTTGACATTTAAACTATATTTTTTGGAGAATAATATATAAAACGATGTAAATTTTATTTAGTTTTTACAAATATGTGATGTTAAGTGTAGAAGTATCAGCCACTCGTCTTAATATTATGCTGGATTGTAGATTTCATTTTTATTTTATATATTATTTTATCTTATTAACTTATTTGTAATATAAATAAATATAACTTACGGTTAAATAAAATACATAAAACACATGGAGAACTTTGAAACTATTTCATTAATCGACAAAGAAATCGTCAATTAAGTAAAATCAAATATTGACCTCGAAATCAAACCTTTAATCAAAGGGCTTTATATATTTAAAGCTATCGATTAGTCACTAACACACTATGTGCTTACTTTGGCTTAAAAAAATAATTATCAAATTCATTTAAGTCTTTATATTTAAAATTGTTATATTATATCAAAAACTACATAAAACTGTACAAATTATAAGAAAGTTGCAATATGTCAGGGTTTTCGTAAAATACGTTGGTTTTAAAAGAGAAAAATGCTACACTAGTTCTACAACGGTACTTATTTATTAGTGTCCCGTTTATGTCACTGCACTAACATGTTGGTTGGCCGCACCCGTTCTAGCCTCATACATTTTACATGGCAATTAGTCAGTTTAGCTTCCATGCGGCTGTAAAAACACATAAAGCAATACTAAAAGCGATTGCACGATATAACGACTGTGTCTATCTAAACAAAAAAATATTAGCTTGCATATTTTGATATAAAATATTCTACTATAACAAAAAATGTTAAAGTTCATCAAGAGGGAGTAAAATTGATAGTTATTTTTAAGAAAACGGTGATATTTTCATCAAGCAGAAATTGAACCGCCGATACCAGTAAGTAGATAAGGGTATTTCTAATGTTAATTTAATACTTCCAAAATTAATAGAATATTATGTTAAAGTTAAAATAGTTTATGGATTTGTTTGAAATTATTACATTACGTAAGCTAACTTAAGATTTTACATTGAATTTTATCCCATTAATGCATTCATGAAGAATCATATTTAAAATTTTATGTTATTTAAACAAAAATTTGCTAAATAAATCCACTAAAACATTTTAATGCAAGCGAAACCGCGGGTAGAAACTAGTGATAAAAATAATTTAAAATAATTAAACATTTAGTTTAGATTAGATTTCTATGCAATTGTGGTGTAGGTAGTTTCCACAAAATTGCATTTACAGAGGGCGCAGAGAAATAATAACCATTTTAATAGACCATTTTGTCGTCAGATGTTCGAGCATAAATCGCACTAATTTCAATGCATTTTGAAGCAAAGGTAATTTAATTATCGATAATCGTATATAATCCATATCCCATAAATATTCTAAATGCAAAAGTTTGAATGGATGGATGTTTGTTACTCAATCACGCCAGAACAACTAAACGTATCTGGATGAAATTGGCACAGAGATAGATTATAGTCTGAAATAACACATTGGTTACTTTTAATTCCGGATAAATGTACAGTTCCCGTGGGATAGGTCTGTTTTAGTTTTTTCGAACTTAGAGGCGAACCCGAGCGAAGCAAGGGTGAGTCACTAGGCCTAAAATAAATAAAAAACCGAACTATTCCGTTGGATACATACGTTAATAAATAAACTTACGAGTATATACTATTGAAAATGAAAATTTATGAATATTTATTATTTTGTAAATTCAATCAAATACTTTTGAAATAATTAAAATTGCAAATTGAATTAGTAGATCTGTGACTGACAAAATGGTTAACGGAATACATAATAATCCAAATGAAAAGCCAGCAGCTTTGGAGAATAATGATTTTTTTAGATAAGTGCTTTGCAAATAAAAGGTTATTTAACCAATATTACATAATTTAAATAAAAATTTTCATTAAATACAATAGAATTATATATAATATTACACAAAAGTGTTTTATGAGAGTAATTCAGTTTTGTACTTATAGCTTTTGTTATGTAAATTAAATATCTATACATATAATGAAATTCTGAGTCGAATCTGTACATTAAATATTTTTTGGAAAATCTTATTGAAATTAACATTACTATCGATATCGAGGCCGAATCTATAGTTTTTAGAATATTTGTCTGTCGGTCTGTCTAGGAACGCATCACGTGAAAAACCACTGGACAGATTTTGATGAAATTTGGTATAATTATAGTTGGTAATTCGGGTTAACATACAGGATACTTCTTACAGCGGGAAAATATCTCATCTCTAAGAAATCTACATTAAACGTTAAAATGTAACTAGTTACCTTCCGTTCGTCTCTAGGGATGAACCCGGGCGGGATGAGGGTGAGTCGCTAGTTTTAAACTCAAAAAGGATACCAACTTCAAAATAATTTCATATTTATCTTTTCGCCAGATGGCTTAGTAATAATTGAATTACATTATACAATAAATATTACCTGAGTACTCTAGCGGTAAATTCACTTACATTAAATTATCTTAGTGGTTTTTTAGTTTTTTTAAGTTTGAGAAAGAACTGCTTTAAAAGTATTTTCTCACCCTAAGGAGTTAAATATTATCCTGAAAGTTTAATGAGTTAACTCTTGAGGTAAAATATTTTGTACTCTATCTTTTATTGGTGGAGATATTGCTGTTCTTTTATAAAAATCTTGAATTCTTGTGAATATTTCTTTTGATAGTAAAAGGTGAAGTAATTAATTGTACTCTCTTACGCTTGCTTCGCTCAGATGCGACTAATAACAAAACATTGACTTTTCTTTACATAGTATGATATATATTACATAATATAATATTTAACTACCTCGGTGGTGTAATAGCTACCATGTACGGCTGTATACACGGAGGTCCTGGGTTTGAGTCCTGGGTCGGACCAAGTTTAGTTATTGAGGGTTTCTGTATAGTAAGCCTCAGTAATAGCCTGGATTTGGGAAGTTGGCGGTGTTTCACAACCGTGTCTCGAAGAGCACGTAAAGCCGTCGGTTCTGCGCCTTAACTCTCACCGGTCGTGTCGAGTGGTCGCCCCACCAGAGTATGAGAGTGACAGGAATAGAGAGTACACTTGTGTCTGCGCGTACACTTGTGCACTATAATATCACCCGCGCAGTTGGCTAGTCTTAATGAGATGGGCCGCCGTGGCCGGAATCGGTCAGGAGGACACTAATATAACATTTTATGATATTTATTCATATTTCGGTAAATAATAATCCTAAACTTCTAGCAAACATTATTTCTAACAATAGCCTATGTGCTTCTTTAGGTCATAATCTCTGTACATAGTATGTAGGTAGTAAATTTCATCCAAATCCGCCCAACCGTTAGATTGTGGAGTAACAAACATACATACACATCCACATATAAACGTTCGCATTGATCACGGTAGTGTGATTTGCATTCTGTCTGGGAATCGAACTGGCAATTTTTGTCACAAAAAGCTGTACCATATAAAAATTTCATAAGAATTTAACCATAAATACATTGTTTTTATCGAATTTGTTTTTATTCATCCCAACATCTTAAATAACACGCCAAACATAACATTACACTCAGCAAACTTTTATGTAATAATATTTCAGAAAAATGGTTGAAAAATAAATTTTCTTGTTTTATCGTTGTTTCTGAAGGAGTGTGGTATAAGATTCTTGTTTCCAATAGCATCGGTTATACTTTCGAACTTTCGATAACTGGCTCCTAGCAAATTATTGAAGTTGTTGTAAACTTTGGAATCTTTTTATCATTTACACTAAGTTACGTTATGGCTAAAAGTTATTTGTCCCATTACATATCATCATTTGTTGTATCAATATTTCTATTTTATTTCATATTGATTATTATTATGATATATTAGCATAGCAACAAATCACTTCCCTTCGCTCAGGTAAACTATATATATATATATATATATATATATATATATATATATATATATATATATATATATATATATATATTACACGAAGTGTAAACAAATAGCAAAAAGTTAAAATAATAAAAAAAAGCAAAAAGATAAAATAGTGCCTACGTAATTTATAAGATAATATTAAAGGGCGCGAGAGATTTTTTTGCATACATTTGAGCGAGTCTTTATTTAAGATTTGCCGAGCCGAGTGGATCCGTGGCAAAAAATTGTAATAGACATATTGTAGTATAAATTTAAAAAAAATCGGACAAGTGTGAGTCTGACTCACACACCGAGGGTTCCGTAGTATGAAATATTAAAATAAGTTTATAATCGCAAAACTTTTTTGTGATGTATGTAATGTACGTAACTACAAATTTACGGTTTTCGGATTTTCCCCTTTACTTGTGCTATAAAACATTACTTCTTGCCAAATTTTATGATTCTAGGTCAACGGGAAAGTACCCTAGGTTTTGATTCCCTTCAGAGTTCCCTAGCGAGCGTCAAAATACGCGACATAAACGACCGTATCATTGCGTTATCTTAGAAGTTTGATTCTTTAACAGCTCCAGGGGACTGCAGACATAAGTACTTGATATTAATTTCAACTTGTTACCACCCCTCCACGCATTCCTGATAATTTTTTTTCTGACAGACAGACATACAAATAGACATATGGACGGACAACAAAATGATCCTATAAAAGTTCTTTTCTTTTTTATGAGGTATGGAACTCTAAAAACACTCTAAAGGTGCGTTTTGTTTTAATAGATATTCTAAAATTAAAAACGTAATTCGAAAATTACCTTTTAAAACGAAGTAACTTTACTCTATCCCAGTTTACTAAAAAAATAATCTTCAGGAATGATATTTAGAATTAGTAAAAATCATAATTGATAAAAAAAAATTAACAATTCTGGCTGAAAATATAAGTCGACATTTTTATTTAATTATCGCTTTTACATAACATTATTTTTAATTGTGTTTTATTATTTACCTCTCTGCCTATTAGTCCCGTTTTCCCGTAAGTGAACGTGACTGAGTATTTTTACGTCTTTCTTTATTTCGTGGACTGTCCCTTAAGAGCAATTAACGAATTGTCCAAGCTAATGCTTAGGTAAATAACGAACGAAGGTAACACAGAAGGCACTTTGTTATGTTTTTGTTATTTTATTATTATTTATTGAGCTTCTGGCAGAAATATTTTTTTCTGAAATTTAGTAAAATTACATATTTTTTATTCATAGAGACGACGGGTTTAGCTCAGTTCAAATTGACTTTACTTGATGTGCCAGCAGTCGCGGGTTTGAGTCCCGCTGCGGGCATTCATTTGTTTGATGAGCACGAATGTTAGTATTTCAGTCATGGTTGTTTATATTTATAATATGTATGTATTTAAAGTTATATATATTATGTATTTTGTAGTGTATCAACAATCTGGTATCCATAACACAAGCCTCGTAGCTTACCATGGAAGTAGTTGGTGCTGTGTGTTAATGTCCCATATTTATTTATTTTACAAATATTGCTATGTTTGTATATAAGAAGCTGCATGATTTACTCCCTAACTAGTAACTTATCCTTGCTTCACTCGTGTTCGTCGCTAAGTGCCAAAAATTAGCCTCGCTACACACATTTATACAAACTTTCGCATATATAATTATCGTTCATCAATTTCCTAAACATAACCATTCTAAAATATAGTAGATATATTCTTAACTTCGCGAAAAATTTGCAAAAAATAATCAAAAAAGATGAAAACGAAATATTTTAATTCATTCGTTTAATATTAAAATAAAATGGCAATGCATTTTACGTTTTAAATACCAATTAATCCGATTTTAAAATTTGCAACTCAATTCATCACATAATAATTATAACATTACTGAGGACCGCAAATTCGTTAAAACCCCCGTTTCGCACATGAGGCTTATCAAAAATTTACATCGACTCGAAAAATTCCACGCTTTCCGCCACGGCGCAATGCGACACGATATTGTGACAAGTATACCTAGGGTTGCTACATGAAAAATAAGATATCAAGTAATTTTAAGGATTTAGCTATGTTTTGATTCTCGTTATACAAAAGTGTCATTGCCGAACCGAATTGCCAAAACCATAAAATGGTAAGAATATTCTTCTCACGCGAATTTTTGAGATTTTAATTAAATTCTCCAAATAAATTAATTTATAGAGTCTTGCTCGTGTTCATAAGTGCTGTAAAGCATTTGAAACGTAGCGAACAAAAAACCTAAATTAATTCGTAAAAAAAATTAAAAGTTAATATTTTAAATGGTAAGAATTTACTTACTCTTAACTTAGAAATCCCTAAATAATTGATATTAGGAAATTAAAATATAATCAATAGTGAGTAGCTTTAAAGAATACAGTAAATTATACAGGTTTTAATACATAATGTTTAATATTTATCATGCTATTTTAATTAACCATATTTAATACTAGAAATCCTCTGAAAGACAGAAATCTTAGTGATTTATCACTATTTTGGCTCTGTTGACAACACGTCCTACGTCACATATAATTATTTATACCGTCGACAACAAATATCTTTAATATTGCTAACACTAGCTTTTTAACCTATTCGAGAATCGAACCTATTTTTTAAATTCTATCTATATTTATAAGCAACCCTATAGCTCGCAGAGCATCCTAAATTGAGTGTAATATTAACTTCGTATAAAGAAAAAGCTCTTTTATGAGAGCGAGAGGAAGTTGATATCATGTTTAGAAGTAAAAAGCCAAAATGAGGTGAAAATTTTACGATCAAAAGGAAAAAATTAATAATCCATGTTACTTCTCATTAGAATAACCCCGGTTTAGAGGATTTCGCTGAAGAACTCGAGCTTCATTTGGATCATATAAATGGCTGCTTTATGAAAATACTCATTTTATTTATTACAGTTTTCTTGGTCAAATCCATGCAATAAACGTTATTTTTGAATAGCAATATTAATAAATAAGTATTTCAATTTTCATATTTCTACGCCACGGGAGAATAAAGCCGTAATAGACAAAAGTAAATTTTACAGTATGAGGAAAAAATGTTTTGTTATATGGCGAATCCGATGTGAAAAATATCATAGCATACATCAAAAAAACTGTATTTAATAAAATTTCAAGTACCAACTTCCGATATGGTTTTAAAATTGTTAAAAAAATCAAATATTGATTGTTATTTATCTATATATTTATTAGGGTATATGACAATTATATACATATATACTAATGAAGTTACTATATATTATAAATAATTTATTTACGATAAGGAATTATTGTTTCACAGGTATCTTTTAAGCAATCCAATTATTATTTTATTAGAAGGAGAAAAAGAGAAAGATTAATTATCTCAACTAGAAATGAGAGGACATGCGTTCCTATAAAAAATAAGTACAATATTTAATCAAAATATGTATATGAACAAATTGTCGAAAAAATTGAAACTTAAGTCGGTTTAACGAGCCGGATACTCGATACAATGACTTCAATAGAATTTTGGAAACAATTGCACACCAATGTCGGAAAATTTGAATATTGTATTTTTTTTTGATTATAAAAAAATAATAAAAAATCAAATAAATGTACAAGTATAAAAAAATCAAATACCTATAGAAGTTGAAACTGAAAAATCTTTAAAGCTATCATATTTGCACTTTACGATTTTATTCCATGGAGACCGAATTTTTTTCTTTAAGAATCCATTCACTTGTTTATATAAAATATTTTTCCATTCTACGAACAATTTTAGTCTGGCACGATCTCTACATTTCATCACGGTTACACCAAAAATATGCGAACGGAGCTACAGCTTAAAACAAATGTTATTTACATAAAAAATCACCATGTTAAAAAAGGCGTACATAAAAATTGCTCTAACAAAATATAACATCATGGCGTAAAGTAATAAGGTGCACCATACGTTACCCCCTGTCCTGAATAATGTAGACACAAGTTGAGCTTTAAAAATCGTCGGCAGGGGATCTTCCTATTATACATGCAGTCATTTTCGCGTTCGTGATTTGATTTTGTTGAAAATAAAGGATGTAAAAAGTTCTCACTAATAAATGCCTTCCTTGTAATAAATGTGTGGCTTTTATAAGTGTCATGGCAGCTAGCTTTTCTCCGGAGGACGTAACTTCGATTCTTCTAAGAAAATTTATTAGGTGTTTTGAACTTTTGTGTTCTTACATAACAATGCTTAAGACTAAGAATATGCATCGTCAGATTGTAATTCGGACTCTAACTACACCCAATAATAATTGAGAAAAAACGGTTTAAAAAGGGTTTTCCAATAAACATAATATTCAATGTGATTCATTAGTTCATGAGCTTTTTCTTTTATTTCAAGCATCCATATTCATAAAATTATGTAATAAAAAATATTCTAATGCACATCTATATAAGTGTAAAATCATGATATTCCGTAGCGAACCTAAATTTCTATCTCCGCCGATATCGAAACGGTTGTGTTTGTTTGTACGTTCATCTAGGCAATAATAAACATGGTATGTATGTTATCTCTCATATAAGCTAGCTTTTCATTAAAAAAAACTGAAGTTTCCATATTGAATTTATTACCTTATCTATCTTTAAGCACTAAATTAGTACCAAGACCAATCTACAACGCCCTCTTTTAAAATTTTACTGATGGAGCGTCCAATGTATATTCTTTGATGCTCACATATAATACGTTGTCGCACCAAATTAGACTTTAAGTCCAAGTAATAAGAGTTGAGTAATTTATAGGACAGCAATTTTTGAGCACTCAATTTATCCGAAGTAGAACGTTTCCCGACGCTACATTGTATTTTATGAGTGCGCAACATATCAGAGGTTCACACGCGATTTATTTATAAGTTAAGATAAGAATAAAGAATCTTGAATTTTTGCCAAGCAAATATGAAATATTTCATGTTATATAAAATTTCACAACAACATTAATCATATACTGATAGAAGAGTTCGAAACGTTACGTAATATTGAAAGTCGTATTTGGTCTTTAAAAATTGTAATGACATATATCATAAAGAGATACTTTTTATGGCATCGCGAGCAGTGAACCCGATGGAATATCACATTAGCAATTCAAACAGCTTCTTAAATATTTATTTTCACGTTGCCAACTTTAAAACACACACACACACGCACAGTGCGAAGTATATAATGTATGTATTCAGCCCTTTTTTACGTCTCACTACTGGGCACGGGCCTCCCTTCAATACGAGGGGCATCAAGTCATAGTCCACCTCGCTGACCAAGTGCGCGATAGCGGACTTCACAAGTCTTTCGAAAACTTGCTAGGTTCTCTCAGACATGCAGGTTTCCTCGCGATGTTTTCCTTCACCGTAAGGAAAATGGTAATCATGCTAGAAATGATTCGCACCTGGAAATATCAGAGGTGCGAGACCCGGGATTTGAACGCGTTTCACTCAGTTACACAAGCAAGCGCGTTACCACTGGGCTACCACTGCCTAAGTATATAATATATAGCTTTATATATACTTCGCACGAGTGCATGTAACCTACGTATCACTCCAGCTCACTTGCTTACTAAATTTCATACAAATCTGTTCAGCCGTTTTAGTGTGAAGTAACAAGCACACAGACACAAACTTTCACAAATACAATAGTAGTCATATTATGCCACGGGCAAGAGCGTGTGAGGATAAACATTAGTTAATTTCCTATTTGTTCGGTTATCGAAACTCGTTTCCAGTCCACAGAAGCGCATAAGCTTAGATCAAAATGAATCCGATAGTAACAAACATTTGGACTGACGCCAAGCAACGCTATTAACCATTTACTATGGTTTAAAATGTTTTATTTGCATTATAACTATTTCAAACTTTCCCTTCCCATATAGCTCTGTTAATATATAAAATTCACGTGTCACGATGTTCGTCCGCGATGAACTTCGAAACTACATATCCAATCTTAACTACTTTTTGTTTGTTTTGTTGATTTGTTCCAACTTAAAAGATAGGATAATTTTTATCCTGCTTTAAAATCGAATACGCACGCATAAGTTAATTATAAAACAGCAAGTGGTAATTAATCATGTTAGAAATGATTCGCACATGAAAATATCAGAGGTGCGAGACCCGGTATTTGAAGCTCCACTCGGTTTCCCAAGCGAGCGCGTCACCACTGAGCTACCACTGCATGTAAGTTATTAGTTATAATAATATAATACCAGAAATAAGGATCTATTAGTTGTCCAATGTAAATATTTTTATTTTCTAATAATATTTTTTATTCTTATTTACAATATATTTTGTTCAGACCATAACTGAAATACACAGGCGAGTATTCTCCTACAATATTGTACTAAGTGACTATATGAGCAAAATGTTAAATTTTTAGTGTCCATAAATTCTCAAGTAAACCTAAAAAGTATTGAAGTAATCAAATAGCACGAGAAGTTTATTTTTATGACAGCAGAAATTTGACAGCCATACGTGCAATTTCCAAGAAATGTTAGTTCGTGTCGTTTCGTGTTCGTCTGTACATTTTAGTTGTACATATAATACTCATTTTGCTAATATTTTTATAAAATGAAATAATATGTACGAGTCAAAGCAAAGGTCATTAATACATTTGAAAATGTAGTGTTCTACATAACTACTGTACTACAACTGTAGTTTATCAGCCTATTTTTAAATAAAAAAGCTTTTGAAGTTTCAAAGGTGTCACCTTTGTACCATTTGACAGTACCTGCCCACTCCGTCTACTCTTAGTTAGTTACGAGTTACTGTTTCTATTTATTTTAACCAGAGTGAAACAAACATGTAAAATCAAAATATATTTATAAAAATATTTACTTCAAACGGAAATAGAATAGTTTTACTTACATGCTTAATTACATGTTTTGAATCAAATAATTATAGCTTAAAAATTAATCCATTACAAGTTTTAGATTATGTTATCTTCAATAATACTATAAGCTGCCATTAATATAGTAATACACAGATATAGTATTTTTTACCCAAACTTATCGAAATGGAAAAATTAAAAATACAAGTTTTCCAACATTCATGTTAAAGTATAATTTACATATTACGATAAAGAAACTTATAACTTTCATCCTATAAAAATAATGAATACATGAGCTAATAAAATAGCAAAAGTTTATTCATATGTCTATATTATTTTTGCCATTTACATAACAAATGGATGCCAAAAAAGAGCAGAAAAGATATTTAAAAAAACGTGATTTATACTAAATTCATATATTCATTGTCAATTTTGCGTAAGAGATATATGATGTTACAGTTAAGTTCGAATTGCGAAACATTGATGATGCTTTGTTGAAATTAAACCTGTCCTAATTCCGGTAGTCTCTATACATCGTATGTACATAGTACATAGTTAGCGGCAGAGTAAATAAGCCGGGTAGCGGTCACGATCAAACGGTCGAAAGTGTACATTTAAAAAGGAATATGGTTCATCAAACGTAAATCACTATGCTTTTGAAATGTTATATTTGATACTGGAGACAAAGTGATATAAAATCATCATCCTTTTTCAATTTAGTACGTAATATTTTTGAAGTTATACTTCTTTTGGCATATCTGGAAAAAAATATGAGAGTAAAATGTTACCGATACGCATGAACACCGACACCGACAGCCAAAGAGCGACATGATGAAATTAGCTGCATTCCTTTTGCAAACAAAGTTGTGACATACGGGATGATATCTTTAGCTATTTTTGTTCTGTTACGATAAAGAAGTATAACTTCTTACGTGCGTACATAAGTATACACACACACACACACACATATTTTTTTTCTATATTTTCAGATACAATGTGTGATATTTTACTCAATCTCTCAGTCTTTATATTAAACTAATGAGTGATAGTGTTAAACTAGGTTGCTTCCCCATGCAAACTTTGATCCCCATTTTCACCCCCTTAAGAGATGATTTCCGGCATAAAAATATTTTATATCCTTTCCAGGATCTCAAACTATCTTCTTACCAAACTTCATCTATACCGGTTCAGTAGATCCAGAGATTACCCCCTACAACGTCACAAACTCACAAACTTGACCTCTTTATAATATTAGTATAGATACATATATTGTTGCGGGTTGTATTTTAACGTGTTTAGTATATATAAATCGATAAGTATCTATACTTTGTACTTTAAAACAAATGAACCAATATTGTACAATCATCATTTACTTAACCTTTAAGTTAATTCTTTTTTTTTAAATATGTTGGGACATTAACACACAGCACCATCTAGTGGTAAGCTACGAGGCCTGTGTTATGGATACCAAATAGTTGATACGCTACACATATATAACTTTAAATACATACATATTATAAATATAAACACCCATGACTGGAATACAAACATTCGTGCTCACACAAATGAATCCCCCAGCGGGACTCGAAGTCGCGACCCCTGGCACAGCAAGTAGGCTCACTACAAACTGAGCCAAACGTGCCGTCAGAGTTTTGTAAAAGACGTTTAAGTACCTAACTTAATACCCAGTATTAAATAAAAAGCGTTTATTTTTGGAAGCAAACTTGAAACTATTACCTAAGTTACTTCAGAAAATAAATAGAATAACGATAAAATTTTATAATAATATTTTAATAGCGCACTAAAATATTCCAAGAGATCTTAAGTTAGTTAAATAACATATTACGATTTGATTTTTTATAAGCTGCGGTGTATACTGGAATATTTACCAATAAAAAATATTAGTGATGGGCTAACAAAGTATACGTACGACTTTACATATTAAGTTTAATTGAGAATAAAAATCAATAGTGAACGTGAACAGTTTTTACAAGCACCTTCAATCACACTCGAGCGAGACAAGTTACGCTTCAAAAATTCCCTGTTTAACAGATTCATTTGGACATACACTGTAAAATATGTATTTTCTCTAGTGAAACGTAAAATTTTTAATGCGCGATATACCTTATTTAAATATATTCACTTCAGCAAAGGTTTTTAATAATTCGAGGCTTAAATTCATTGTAACAGCCCGTTCGCAGTGCCGCAGGTGCAAGCTCGCCGAAACGAGCAAATTAAAGGTAATATGGAGAGTATGTACATTACTTATATTATAAAAACCAGTTTAAACTTTAAGTTAAGTAATAAGTAGTCAATCAAATAAAGAAATTTTTGTATTGTATTTTGCCCTTTTTTAAAGTTCCACTGTTGGGCTCGGGCCTCCTTTCAGTACGAGGGGAATCAGGCCATAGTCCACCACGCTGGCCAAGTGCGGGTACGTGGACTTCACATGTCTTACGAAAACTTGCTAGGTTCTCTAAGACATGAAGGTTTCCTCACGATGTTTTCCTTCACCGTAAGACAAGTGATAATTATGCTGAAAATGATTCGCACGGTGCGAGACCTGGGATTTGAATTCGCTTCACTCAGTTTCCCAAGCGAGCGCGTTAGTACTGGGCTACCACTGCCGTAATTAGATTTAGAAATAATAATGGTTTTGGACTTAAATCTGCATACACAGTACACACCTACATGGGTTATATTTAAAAAAATAATCCACGATATCTCGACAACTTCAAAAGCTAGGAAAAAATTTGGTTTTTGATAATTTGAGTAAGGTAGAAGCTCGTGAAGAAAGAACTTTCGGAAATTCACATTAAAAAGACAGGAGTTGTATGATTTTTTATGGAACAGAATACGATCACAGAGTAAAATATGCTTATTAAACATAGTGAGCATAACTTTTACATGCTTGTAAAATTACACTCATTCCCACTTCAAAGAGTAGAATAACGATGTTGAACTTTTTGTAATACTATTTTATGTAGTGGAGTTTAAAAATAAACTATACGAGTAGAGCCACGAGCAATAGCTTATAGAATATAACAGTAAAAGACAGACAGATATAAATTGCGATCAGGTCCAAGTTCAATGAGATTTGAACATCAACCAAACTACTCGTAAGAAAGAAATGAGGAAAGAAGCCTATTGTGTAAGAAAATTTTGCGAAGGAAGTAATAAAGATTTTAGTTAACTAAGTTTTTTGTTTCACTTAAATGAATAATCTATCGAATCTTAAAAAATAACGGTTCTGATGATAAAAGCTAGGGGCAATAATAATGTAATCTTACGTTGTTATGAATACGACTTGAATTTTTTTTTGTCGAATCAGGTCTGAGATTTTATATTGGAAATATTCAAATGGAAGTAAAATAAAAGCTTGCAAAAAGAACAATGATGCTTTACCATCACTCAGATGAAAAGATTTATGGATGGCATACTCCATTTCCCTATTAATATATCGATTTTATGAATATAACGATTATGTTATATTGTTGAATATTGTATCGATATTCCAATTTTATTTCTTCAAACTATTTCACGAGATATACGAGTATGTATATTAATCAAAACTAAAAAACAAAAACTATTACCTTTAAAAAAATATACATCTAAGTATATAACACTTTTTAAGGCGGTGTTTTAGTTTAAAAGTAATTATTATGGTCATTATAATTTATCGAATGATTAGAGAATAAAGCCCTTAACTCATTATCGTCCATAATACTTATAAGGGATGGAAATATATATTATAAGAATCAACCTTTGAACCCTTAATATCAAGCAAACAACTCGCAACTGCGTCACATTATCAAAGAAGATTAACAAAATGAATTTAACAGTGGTAATAGACGAATGAGTCTGAAAGTAATAAACGTAATGTTCGCTCATAATACCCCAGTCCATCTTTTATCAAACTTGATTACACTCGCGGGCCTTTCATAAGCTCCATAATATAAATAATATCTGAAAATATTTAAGTAAATACAGCTACTTTTATTTGAATAGCCGTCGCTCGAGCTTTAGTGACGGCAAATTTCGGGCGATTACAACAAAGATTCGTGCCTATTGTTCCGACCCTTACATAGTAATAAAATAAATTACTGAGAGACCAGAATTGGGAATGATTGATAAATATGGGAACCTAAAAGCTCATGTTAAAGTTTAACATGTATTCCTGCCGCAATCAATTTCCATAAGGTTTCGAATGAAAATTTAATGTGTTAACCTAATTATCGTACCCAATATCGTATATAGAGATGTATGAAGTCCCACCCTTAAATGCTATGAATGAGACATATATATATATATGTATATATATATATATGTATGTATGTATATTCTAAAAAAAACTTATAGAAAGCTATTATTATATTATCGACAAACAATGCTCACGTCCGTAAGCGATAATTGTAACTATATTAGTAAAAAAAATTCGGTTTTTTTTTAATTTTTGGTTCCCGTTTAGAATGCTTTTCATTGTAAATTTTACTACTTTACATATTATTTTTTACACCATGTTTCTTTAAAGTTTACAGGAATTATGGTCACGGAAGATACTAACGATTTTTACTTCTCAAAACTAGTAACTTCATTATATATATATTTTTTATTACTTTTTTAAATTTGGTTATGATTTAATCATTGAAATATGATCAAATTCTCTGTCAAAAGTTTAATAATTTTAGCTATTAATTAAATATTTGCGGTGAAGTAAAACATCGTGAGGAAACCTGCATGTCTGAGAGAACCTAGCAAGTTTTCGAAAGACGTGTAGTTCGCCAACCCGCACTCGCCTAGCGTGGTGGACTATGGCCTGATACTCCTAGTATAACTAACCTGAGGCCTGTGCCCAGCAGTAGGACGTTATTAAGAGCTGAATATAATTAATGCAAAACATTGCATTGATATTTTACAATAGGAATTTTAGACAATTAGACCCAATAACTAAATAATGATTTGAAATAAATTACATACAATATCCGAGTTAATTAAGCAAACAGGAAATGGTTGAATGAGTTTTTTTTTGACTAGGATTTTTTCAGGCATATAATATAAGACAACCGACCAGAGTTTCATCACGATCAGTTCAATGATTTCGGAAACCGTAGAGAACAAACATACGAAAATTCATTTTTATTTATATGGTATGTAGATTAAATATTATCTTTGAAATGAAGTATTTTCGTAATTTAATGCTCATTTTATGTAAAATAAGACTTTTTATTATCCATGAATGACACATTATATTTTTTTTTATTCTAATATGATTTCCTTTAATTCTTATAAATAACCAAGTTAAGAAATCCCACTAGCAACAAACAATTGGATGGGTGACCACTAACTTAACGTTTCTTTTAATTTAGAAAGCAATTTATTATGCTGCTAGTCAGTGCTCATGGTTGAATGAAAGATATTCAGCAGATTATTAATTTTATCTACTCTACTAATATTATAAATGCGAAAGTTTGTGAGCATGTATGGATGTCTGGATATATAGATATATGGATGTTTGTTACTCTTTCACGCAAGAACTACTGAATGGATTTTAATGAAACTTTACAATAATATAGCTCAACATCAGAATAACACATAGGCTACTTTTTATATCGGAAAAATTCAAGGTTCCTGTGTGATAGATTGTTTTGTTAAATATTAATATCCAAATAACAATGCAATATTAAATTAGAAACTCTTATAAATATGGAATTTCCCTCAATTTCAAGAAAGGTATTAATATCAGCTTACTGTCTAGACGAATTTAAATTATAACCAGTCGAGAGGCACTTATTATCAAATGTCGTGTAATAATCATTGTTAGTATAATATAATATCGTTGAGGTATGGGTTTTGAATTTCTATTCATTGATTTAATATTTCGTGAATAATAAAGGTTTCGCATTAATAATCTTGATTCGATGATATTTATTTAAACAAAAAAATATTTTAGTTCTTTTTGTGCTTATGAAAATTATTTGATTCATTAAATATGCGAAAGTATTCGAAAAGATATTTTCGTTTATAAAAAATTCATTAATTTTTTTTAAGTTTTTATTTTTTTCATTTTTAGTGTAGACGTAATAAGCAGGTAATTTGTAAGAAGAAAGTTTTTTAATAACTTGAGCGGGAAGTATACTCTTTGTACTGAAAAAAAATCCAAACCGGTCCAGGCGTCCTTGAGTGATCGGTGAACATACATAAAAAAAAGATTCCGACGAATTGAGAACCTCCTCCTTTTTGGAAGTCGGTCGAAAATGTCAAACAATCGCGTAAATCTAAGTATTTGTTCCACTTTTAGGGGTGGAGGTCTGTCGCAAAATTTATACGGGTCTTCTCTTGGGATATTATAATTGATTCATTAAATGAAATTATATAACAATCAATTCTCAATTAGCAAAAATATCATATACCTAATACACCTCAAAACAAATTCAAACTGATCTCCTTCCTTTTGAATTCGGTAATAACCATCAAATATTTCTTTTGACTCCAGCCATGAAATTAAACTTAGCTGTGTCTCATTTATGTTTTTATACTGTCCATTGCAGAATCCAAATATCTTGTGGTGTACACAAAAAAGTAAAAAATATTTCATTCATTTTCAGATTATATAAAAATTTATTGACTTCATGATTTTTCTTCACTATTTTAAATCAAATGCTTAGAAACATAACAAAGAAAAAAAAACACGGTATATGTCTATAAAATATTTATATTCAAAGAAAGATACATAAAGATTAGACTTGTAAGAAAAAACAAATAAAAAAAATGCATAAAAATCGTTTTTAAATTTGAACCCACAACAGACAACTCATAATGTAATCACTTTATAATACAAAATATACTACTAAGTTTCTCTATTTAAGGAGATGAGTAATCAAGTGCAAATCGACCTTGTTTAAAAACAGAAAACTGTCAGTAGCAAGTAGGTACACGAATAACTTGATTCCGCCACCTCAAAACGTGAAGTGAATTTATAAGCAAAGTAAATCCTGCAATCGTAGTTTCTATATTTCATAAAACCAGTTTCGGAGCTATTCCACAACTACGACAGTTGAAAATTCAGACGTGCAAACAAAATAGCTTCTATTTCATATAACATTTCCCAAACTATTGTTGTTTACAACTTATTACTGTAACTTTCACTAAAGACCATTTGGCGCAGTGCTAGTGGATATATTAATACGTAAAAAACAACGGGATCGAATTCGCTTAAAACAATTTCTATAATAGAAAGTTATTTCTACAATAGATATCGATATAGAAAGCTAAAATATTCATTATTCAATTCAATTCTTTTATTCTTATAAAATATCATTTATTAGTATTTGGTATATATACTGACTTTGCCGGTAAGCCCCACATAACCACCTGTATGTATATAGGTGATATGGCTGAATGAATTTTCCAACATTAAGAAATATGTCATAAATTGTTTTATTTACTCTTAAATAATATATCTAATCCTCTAGTACTAATAGATTCAATTCCACTTGGATTCTACATAATATCGCACATTTTTAGAAATTAGTTATATACCTAACTACTATGTAATCTGTATATAAATATTAAAAATGTGAAAATTTATGACTATGTAATGGTGTTTGTTTGTTGTTTGAAATTGACACAGAGATAGATTATAGTCTGGAATAATATATAGGCTATTTTTTATCCCGGAAAAATATACGGTTCCCGAGGGATAGATTTGTTTTTGTTATTCTAGAGGCGAATCCGAGCGAAGCGAGGGTGAGCCGCTTGTATGTAATATATGTAAGTATAGTTTATATATATAACTACTTAGCTATATCTCTAAAACGATATATTATTAGATGTCTATTTTAATATTATATAAAGGTATAGCGTGAGCGAAATGACTCATAACTTTTATATGTTATAAAATACTTTAGTGTTATATTTTATATTACTATCCAAACACTGTCTATTTAATTTCATATCTTTATTACAACAGAACAATTTTTCAGTATGTGAAATGTTTTTCTTTTAATTCCATCCATATTGAAATTGACCTAAGTTTTATTTTGTTTCCATTCTAAAGGTTGGGTCTTTAATGTACTACAGCAAAATTTGCTAGCGTGCTTACTTATCTGTAATCGATCTTGTTTATTGCTTTCAAGCACCTTAAACTCGAATATCAGATTTTAAAGTTATCTAATGATAAAAACATTTTAATGAATATATTAGGAATTTAATTACACTGTGCGATACAGAAACGGACTATTGTTTTAAATACAAAAATTTGTACGAGTGTGTTTTCACGTTGAAACGACGGGACAGATTTGACTTATATTCAGTACAATAATCAAGAATATGACTTTTTTAACATTAAGAAATGCATTTACACATACCACTTTCATAATATACACAAGTGATTATGTGGGACCTACGTGCTAGAAAAGCCAGTACTACCCACTAAAACCAAATAGAACCCCCATATCTAAATGGGGAGTCGCAGGATCGCTTACACACTCAACCATTACAAACCGATGGCAGGCAGACCATAACAACTAAGGAATTGCTCCAACAGTCTACTATGCTATCAAAGAAGTACCAGAAGCAGCCCCCATGGTACACCGCCCATCAAGGTGGGCCGCCACACAATTCTCTTGGCTTCACGCCCGGCTCGATTGCCAGATGCTAACGGGCCTCCCTACCACGACAAGGTGAATACATATCTGGGGGGATAGAATATACATATTTCCATCTGATAGAATTAATTGAGTCCTCGTGAATTCGATTAACTTTTTATAAATAAGGAAATTGTCAGTAACAGATACTTTAAAGAAACCTTATCTAACTCAAACTAAGAACTACTACATTTGAAGGAGTAGAACTTTATAATTCTTTGCTCAATAACGTAAAGGGCTCAAAAACACGAAAAGTCTTCGAGAGCAGCTTTAAATATGATGTAATATAAACAACCAACCACTGCTTTTTTTCTAATTTCCTAAATATTATTAAACTTTGTTCTTTTTTGGGAAAATAAACCTCTTTCCTTTTACTCTTAAACTAGAAGTCTTACTAGGAACATTTAAACAACATCTATCTTGCTTTATATTTATATACGGTAAATAGGCGGAATGCGAACCACCTCGTTTGTCTTTAAACCTGGATTAATCGTCGCAAGAAATCCCGGCTTAGATACGGCGATAAGGTCATAAGTCTCGCAATTAACAGATTGAGATGGATTCTGCTACCGTGACTGCAAATAATTTTGTTTTGTTCTAAATTGTATTGTTGTTAAACCGACCGAGTATTGCACATAGCATAGTGCACTAGCTTTTTACTGTGGCTTCATTTCATTTTTTTACTCTGTCTATTGAGAAAGGATGATACTTTGATCCGATTTGCGTTGATGAGTGTGTATGGACGCGATGAATTTGCCAATTGTGAACCTATTTTCATGGTTCTTTTAATTAATAGGTGAAATATAAGATCATCACATGGCTTCGATTTTAATAATTTTCTTATCTCAGAATAATTGCTTTTAAAGTGATTTTGAACTCAATTTACTTCAGTTTAGTTAAAAAGTAGGTAGTTGTTTATGGTAACATACTACTTTGGCTAAAGAAAAAATAGCGTGATATGAAAGAAAATCTTGCAATTTATCATGTATCACATGTAGGTATGAATTTAAATAGTAACAAATATAATAATATTTGTATACAGAGCTTATACCGAAAATTTTATGCTACGTGAGTTTTGGACAGTGAAATATAAAAGGGTCGACCCTTTGTCGAGGTTCATATTATTGGGCGTATCTTTTTTCTTGTTTTCGTTATCTGTCAGTAGGAACACATGTAGCTTTCACTGCTTTACCATTTCCTTTTTTGTAGCCTTTTTCATTATAAAAATGAATATATTGCGTTTAACTCAATCATGACGTTTAAGAATTGCATAAATCACCAAGCAATATTTAATATACCGTATTTGTATTAAAGAGTAACCAGTGAAGAAGGATTAACGATGAATGCTTCCAAAACCAAAGCGATAACAAACGCGATTGAAGAGCCTATCATCATAAATAATAAAATAATCGAGTACGTAAAAGAGTACACCTATTTAGGTCAATAGATGTAATGTCAAAAGAAATAGATACAAGAATAGGACAAATATGGAAATTGTACTGGCGTCTAAAGGAAGTCATGATGAAAACACTTAACCAAGATATTCGTTAAGATATAGTTTTGCTTCTAACATACGACTGCCAAACTTAGGCAATCACCAAAGCGCAAAACACAAAATTGAAAACATGTCAGGCAGTATAAGAAAAACAGACAGAATAAAAAACAAAACAATCAGAAAACGCTCGAAGATAGAAGACGTAACTACAAGAATAAAGAAACTTAAGTGGAAATGGGTAGGCCATATTAAAAAAAGTACTGACAAATGCAAAAAAAAATATTCTGGTACCCAAGAGATCGAAAAAGTAAACGTGGAATACAGTTTCGAAGGTGGGAAGACAATAGAAAAGCAATAGCAAGAAAAATATAGACTAATTCAGCCTTAAACAGAATGGAAGAAAATGGAGATCTTTGCCAAAATTGGGCAAACAGACCAAGTTATCATTGTCATCGACTCCATAGTCCAAAGTCGTTCTCCAAATTCGTCAAATTTTTTTTATTATAGTATGCAAATGTTGTGTCGGAATAAAGGCTTATATTATTATTATGTTTGTACCCCTTCAGATTTCACAGGCTCAAGGGAGCCCGGTCCTTTGAAAGGTTTGCGTGGGGACACAGGTCCACACGTAGACGCCCCTTAAGAGATTCGAGTTTGTTTAATGTGACGCATCATCCGGGATCCATCTCTGAGTAACCCATAATGATTTGCTCAAAGATGGCCTCCGGATAATGTGTTATTATTACTTGTATGAATATTGTTTGATATAGTAGCATCATGTCAAAGACAATGGTCCAGGGATAATTTTCTTAGACCTAAAAATCTTACATACACAATAACGTTATAAGAAGTAAATAAACCAACACCGTTTTAATTAACAGTAAATAACCCGATAAAACGTATAACCAAACCTCAAATAATTTGCAAGTTGCCATTGAAGAATTTCATTATTCGCCTCTTGGCCCATCATCAGATTAACTCGATAATAATAATTTAATACTAATGCTCGCCAAGTGGTTGAAATTCGACCATATTTTATTATTCAAAATTTGAGGGAAAACACAGGTACGAGTATATGAATTTACATTTTTTCAACATTTTTTTTCTCTTTTACGTTGTATATCTAAGAATATATACTGCACTCGCAATACAAAAAAGTTCATTTCTACTATAATTACATCCTTAAATAAGTAAAGATTGTTATCATATATTTTTTTATTTATTAATAACACTTAAACTCGATAATACTCGTAGCTATTAAACAAAAAAAAAGAAAAGAAAATCGATTGACAAATGAGAAATTTCTCCTGGTCACGCTATAAGTTTTTTTTGATTTCATTCATCTTTTTTTTATTTTTTTCTAATACTTCGTAGAAGGTTCTTACATTAAAAAAATAAGAAAATTGCGCACTAATATAGAATATAGGGATGAAAGTTTATAAGAGGAAGCAAACTAGGGACGAACCCGAGCAAAACGAGGATGAGTTGCTAGTACAATGATAAAAGAAACAAAATCGATCGATTTTTTATATTCGTAACAATTAAGTAAATGTTATTAAAACAATTAAATAAATTTTATTCTAATCGAATAAGAGATAAACGGTCCCGGTTTTTAGAAGGACGCATTTAAACTATTATATTTCAAGGCTTCTTAATTTAATAGCCAGCAATTAAGGAAATTTCGTTTTTATCATGAAATTGAGACAGCAAATGTTTACTTTTAATTATTGTTACTTACCAATTTAGAAAATTGACGTATTTAAAGGAATTTCTTTGAAAAATTTGACATTTTATGATTAAAAAATTGTTAGAAGCGAATATTAGCAATTTTCAAAGCAAATTATGATGATGAAAGTCCTGTTTACTAAGAAAATTGATTGTAAATTTTTATTTAAAGTAAAATTATCTAACGTTTTAAAATCTCAGTGTTATTATTATGGCTCCAGAGGACTGAGTGTATAAAGTCAGTAGGGGAACAATGGATGACTCAACCTCTACTCCTCCCGGGGACTAGCTAATAGCTGTAGGCGTCGAGAATGTAGTAACATCGTCGCCGTAATATAAATGTTGACTCGTTCACAAGTTCCTAAACAAAATGTAGACAGGTTTAAAAGCCACGTATAATGGATATTTTACGTATAAATATTTGAAAATTAGAGAGTGGTAATAAAAAGTTGCGAAATAAAGCCTTCAGGTTGTTTCAAGTAATAAGTTTATTTTATAGTTAGGACCCAAATGAATAACTAAAGCTATGTACACAATGGTCTCTATCTGCCAGATTATGATGTGTATGGGGATATATAAGATTGTATTGCATAATATAGTATTCTTCTCGTATTTGAGATGTATGATCTACTTTTTGACCATTTTCAAAGTAAAAGTACTCAATTTTTGAGTAATTTTTTTTTATAGACCGACCTGTCTATGATTTTTTTTTATATTAACTTGTATTAAGCCTTAATAAGTTTTAAAAATGTGGCCCCTGTGCAGTAAATACTTTACTTTATTAATTAAAATAAATGTATGATACGCGTTACGCGGAGTAAAATATATAAAACTAACGCTAATAAATTATAATATATATTGTGTATCTTGTACGTGGACTTAGCCGTGGAAGCGTTGCCGGGCCCGGAATCCTTAATCCTGCGTAGGCACTGATCACTAGGGGGTGTTTTGTGTGTATGTAGAATATAATATATAAGCCCATTAATCAATCCGACCGAAATACTTTGATTTTCTTTGTAACCGACACAATTCAAAGGGGGAGCTCTCGTCCCACCGACCGACAAACACCGAATGCCATTGACAACTGTCATTTCAAACCCGACCTAAGATGATGCCATATAAAAAATACTAAACAATAAATAAAGCATGAAATTATAAAATAAGTACCTATCACATACATATTTTGATTCCCTTAAAATATATTTTATTAAGAAAAAAATATTTAATCATAGAAGTATCTGTTACATTAAGCTTGTTAGTTTTTTGTTACATCAATAATAATCCAAAAACTATAAGATCTAATGACAATTATATATACCTAAATACTTGTAACTTTAACGATATTTCTTGCTTTAATTATCTATACATATAATAAAATTGTAACTAAGCCGAATCTGTACATTAAATATTTTTTTGAAAATCTTATTGAAATAGGCATTATTATCGATACAGAGGCCGAATCTATAGTTTTTAGAATTTTTTGTCTGTCTGTCTGTCTGTTACCGCATCACGGAAAACTACTGGAGGAAAATTTTGGTATGATGATAGCTGGTTATCTGGGTCAACATATAGGATACTTTTTACCGCGTAAAACTATCTCATTTTTGAGAAAAAGTACAAAAACTGCAGTGTAAGAGTATACCAATAAGTAAAACCTAAGAATTTGGTTATTGGTCATCTGAATGCGGGCGGAGCCGCGGGCAATTATGCTAATTATATATAAAAACTTGTAATTTTAACGATATATCTTGCTTTAATTAATTTTATATAATGTTTACAGGTAGGTACCTATAAGCTCGCTTGATTGTATAATGTTACGTAATCTAAGTTTCAGCGACTACATTTATACATAAAATGTGTAAATAAATTTGGATATACACTAAATAACTTTCCTAGCTTACATTAGCACCAAAATTCAACTGTTTGCGTGAGAAAGTTAAATAAAACTGCTAACATTTAACTAAATAGTGATGAGTTATAGAAAATTGTATATACATAATATTGAGATGATGTCGAGTTTGTTTATTGTGGATCGTTTTCAAAAATTAAAAAAAATATATATATTTATATCCATCTCAGTATATTATCGAAAGCTTGCTGATTATATTTTTCTTTTTTATATCTTATAGTTTCGTTTATAAATATTGCACAAAATTGCAAATGATCGAATGGGTCTAAATATGGATGAGCTGAAATAGTCACGTATTTTTAAATTAAAAAAACACAAAAGTGAACTAACAGGTAAAATCTACCATATAATATTAGGTAATAATAAAAAATAACGATCCATTTGTTGTTAACATAAAAAATAATATTTATATTAGTACAAAAATTCTATGAAAGTTTTCAACATCTCTAATCTCATTTTTCTAAACACATTATTGCTAGATACCTTTCTATGACAGTTTTCTGTTTGTTATTAAGATTGAATTCTATTCTTATATCCAGTTCCAGAATATCTCAGTAAACATCGTTCAAAACGGACAAAAGTCCATTTTTTCTTCTCTTACACTAAGCTTAGAGAGCTTTACGGTAGCTATTTATATCGTCATTGTCTTCTACAGACGTTACCACTTAACGTTTTATTATACGAGATCCTTCTGTATTAAAATACAAAAGTTTTCAGCGAAGAAACGCCAAGATTAATGTTTCATAGAAATTAAGTTCTTTCTCGAGCAGAATTCTAGACTGATATCTATTTAAATCTTGAAGGATGAGTACAGAATTAAAAGAGCGTGAATATTTTTAAATGTAAACGCTTTGGGAAATTCACTTAAAAGGCTATTTTATACAGAATAGGTTTTGAATTTTTACTTTGAAGTTAAAGTTTTAGTATTTTTTTTGTTATTGTAGAATGGAAAAATTAAGAATTTTCTTTCTTTTAAACTAAATTTCATTGTTCGTATTAGATATAAGCTTTGATATTATGTATGCAATTGTATTAGTGACTCATGTAAAGATTTTAGTCATTTCTTATGACTTTTTCAATAATAAGATGGGTACTTTTTGACATTCCATGCAATCGTACCTTCCAAACAAATGAATGGAAAGTGTGTCAAGTAGTACTAAGGAAAGTATATAATATAACTAGCACTGCCCGCTGCTCCGCACGCGTTCACATGACAAAAAACCAAATTCCTAATTTTTACATATTAGTATACTCTTACAATGCAGTTTTTGTATTTTTCTCGGAAATGAGACATTTTCCCGCGGTAAAAAGTATCCTATATGTTGACACGACTAACCAACTATCACCATACTAAATTTCATCAAAATCCCTCCAGTGGTTTTTCTGTGATGCGGTAACAGACTGACAGACAGACGAAAATTCTAAAAACTATAGATTCGGCCTCTGTATCGATAATAATGTTTATTTCAATAAGATTTTCCAAAAAATATTTAATATACAGATTCGACTTAGTTAAAATTATATTACATGTACGTATAGATTAATTCAAGTCAGCTGATCTATTATCAGCCATTTATCTTTTAGGTAGCGGAGATACTTTCCAGCCTTAAAATGGTAATTTTAAAGTCTTTTACTCATCTGACTGGAGTACAAACATTCGTGCTTATCAAACAAATGAATGTCTCGAGCGGGACTCAAACCTGCGACCGCTGGCACAGTAAGTAGGGTCACTACAAACTGAGCCAAACGTGTCGTCGTATAGTGGTCAGTTGACTGAAAACGCATATTGTGATACTAATATTACACCTTGCAATAATATCCTAGGCTTGACTTATTGCAAATGTCATACTGCAATGCATGCAGTCAGACTGAGCTCCCCAATAACATAAACAGGTGTATTGTGTTTAAGAACCATTTAATTGGCCTCGATGAGTAGTTGAGTCAGAGGCAGTGAACGATAATAATATGATAAATGTGCTGATGATAAAATAGTGACGAAGCAAGTGTTTGGATGTACGATATCAGCTTTATTAATTGTACATAGACCGAGATTGGATTTGTAAAAAAAAATATTTTTTTTTAAAGTCGAATCTGTAAATTTAATATTTTTTGATTTTTTTTATTGAAATAGACATTATTATCCGGATAATAAATCCAGATATATAATACAGATGATGAATCTATAGTTTTGTCTGTCTGTGTCTGGGATTCCATCAGGAGAAAACCACTGGGCAGATTTTGATGAAATTTCTTAAAATGATAGCAGATAAACCAGGTCAACATATAGGATACTTTTAACTGCGAGAAAACATCTCTGAGAAATCTATAATAAACGTTAAAACGTAACTAGGGACGAATCCGAGCGGAGCGAGAGTGAATATTCGCGTAAATCTAAGAACATATTATATTATGCAAATATAAAAGCTTACTCGTAGTCTTCTCCTGTACTGTTTATGTTTAACACATTAATACCATCATCTATCATATAGCGAACAAATTAAACGTGTATATAACAAAGTTTCTACACACCTGTACACTGGGTTGTCATCTCTGTACCACACGACGAGTAGTAAGCTGTCATTTCGTTGCGGCGGGCGGGAATCGCAAGGTAGGTCTGCTTCACCGCCCACCACTGACGAAACCCGTGTTACTGTCCCCGTAACAGATGATAGGGGAATACCTGCATAGAGAAATTCTGTTACATTTAATCTATTCAACACTAAGTCATATAAATTAAACTTGAATTTGTATTTGTTTGGGATAATTTGAAAAAGTAATGTATGGATTTTTATGCGGTTTTCACCAATAGAAAGATTATTATTTAGGTTATTTTGAATCGTTATAGGTTTTATAATGATTTATAGTGATATTTGTGATTACGGAACAAGTCGTCTGTTATAGGATCGAACCCAAGCGGAGCGAGGGTAACCTACTAGAGTAAGTGTAATTACTGCTTAACTACTTCGAAACATCGGGGTACAACTTTAAATATTTTTAAAGTGTGAAATTAAAAAATAAATAAAACGAATGCATGTGAATTGTATTCTGTCTCTTTCTTTTGTTTGAAAGCTTTTAGTTCAAAAATAAAAATATAAAATATTTTTGTATAACATAAACATAACATTTATGTTTATATTATATAAAAATTTACAATACTTACTTATAATATACACTAAGTATGTATTGTGCACTTTTTAATAATAACTATCCCAATGCTGGGCAAAGGATTCCGTTCAATACGAGGGGGATCGGGGCATTGACCACCACGCTGACCATATATGTAGCAATATACTCTATGGCTGACCAGGTGCGGGTTGGCAATTAGGCGTTTCAAAAACTTGCTAGGTTCTCTCAGACATGTAGCTTTTTTCACGATGTTTTCCTTCACCGTAAAACAAGTGGTAATCATATTAGAAATGATTCGCACATGAACACATCAGAGGTGTGAGACACGAGACTTGAACCCGCTTCACTCGGTTTTCCCAGCGAGCGCGTTACCACTGGGCTACCACTACCTACACTAATATAAATAATATATACTTTTTTATATAGTACTAGCAGAACCCGCGGCATCGCTCGCGCTAAAATTACAAAAAATATCTAAAAGGGTAGTTTCATACAAGCTCTCGTCCACTATTTTACCCCCTTATAGAATGAATTTCGAAAAATGCTAAAACACATATTTATTTAATTTTATTGAAGAGCTTTCATATCAAATTTCAAGTATTTCTGATCATAAATTTTTTTTTTTAATTGTATTATAACGTGTTTTCCCTAGATAATCTCTCACGGTAAAAAGTAGCCTTTGTTTCTCTCTAGCCCTCCAACTATCTCCACACAAAAAATCACAATCCGTCTCTCGGTTTTGATGTGAAAGAAGGACAAACAAACACACTTTCACATTTATAATATTAAGTATGGATTGTGTATACTATAACTAGCATTTGCACTGTATTACAATCAACTCTTTCCACTGTAGCCGGGCAAAAGTAATGCATATACATTACTTCCATTTCATCGGGATAACCATACGCCAATCATCACACATTGTTACTGCTATCACAAAATTGCTCATTTCATTTTGTTCAACGACCTAAAAATTGTGCTTTATTTTAATTGGGAGCAGTCATCGTACGTTTTATTTATTAACATTGACAACTACTGTTTTACACTACTATTACAAACGGTTCAGATCATACAATTAATTGCTCATATTTTATATGTAAGAAAACTTCAGTTTGAATATCTCTTTTTTAACCGGTTAATACCTTATCTATGTCTTTTGCATTCTACACGGCGTTGGCGAAGTAATGTGTGTCCAACTGGCACGCCTAAAAGCCAAATAACAAAGAATTGAATTGACTAATAATAATACGAAAATTTGTATATCTGTGTGTCTGTTTGTTTTAAATTTAGTACGCAGATCTAAAGCAACACATACACTATTGTTAGTCATAAAGTTTGACAAAAAATTGCACTATTATATTAAAAATTTATATGTAATATTTAATAAAATATGACGACAAAATGTAGGTAATCGTAAATAGATAATATGTACAAACCGGACTCTGATCATGATATAATTTGAATCCGACGACGTTTTAACCATTGTTGTTCCTTAAGTTTTTTTTAATTCCTGTTAGTTTACATCTTTCTTCTTGAACATTTTCACTTTTATTTGGAATTTTTATTCGAAGAGTGTACGTGCTTGCTACCTCGCACGAAAAAAGCATGACGGCACTAAATAGTGGGGATGTAGACATTGGCGAGTAACGAATTGATTTAAAAATCGATATACGTATCGAAACTTTTTTAAAAGATCTCTTAAATGTGAGCGAAAGCTACCTTGTAGTTTAAAGGGACTACCTGGTTATATTATATCTGAAGAAAGAAGTGAAGAAATATAATTGAAAAAAAAAATGTTTGAAGCAAAGTATTTTGTTAAATCTGTCGTCGTTACTTTAAATATTAAATGAAAGCGATTTTCATGAGGAAAATTAAAATATTTATCGACTCAATGTCAATTAAATAGAAAAACACACCCGTTATGAAAAATGTACATACATATGTACGTTACGTATTTCATCTAGTATGTGATAAGACATATTTCACACTAGCAACTCACCCGGTTTCATCGATTCGCTCGGGTTCGTCCCTAGCGTTTTAACGATTAGTATGAAATAAATAGACTATATATAATATGATAAATAGTATATAGCCTACTGCAATAATAGGCAGCAAAAATAGTTTTACAAATCGGATTAGTAGTTCCAGAGATTCATTCAAACAAACAAACAATAAAACAAACTTCGCCTCTTTATAATATTATAGATTATAGATATAATCACAACACAGGTATAATTGTAAATGCCAAAATTATAATACCACTTCTCATTTATTATCTGAAATAAAAAATCTGATTCTGACTACATTTTTAGAGATACTTTTGACGAACTGATACTGTAAAGGATACATGAAAACGAATGAGACTCTGTTTTAAATAATACTACCTTTTCGGATTTTTTCGCGAATTTATTTTGATTTTAGATCCCCGACGTTTCGAATGCTTTACAGCAATTATGGTCACTTGGAGTGACTTTTAGACATCTCAAAGGTTTATTATATAGCTACTACAGACTGTTGTTAGCCAAAAAATTATACATTAATTTTAAAGAAAAAAGTAATTGAAAATTTTCATAATTAATTCTAACTAGTGTAGTAATTATAGTTAAACAATTTAAAATTCTTTAATTAGTGTTGCTATTTTTGATATGCTCAGAATTTCAAGATATTTTAAAATTTATTTAATTTAGAGCTAAAGTAAGCATTCGTTTAAATCTGAGATTAAATAGAAAGAATAGATAAAAAATCGTGTTAAAAAGCTTTATTTTATCCTTTAAAGTAGATAAAAATAAAATATTTCGTACATTCATTGACATAACAATTATACGTGTTCATTTTAACATTTTATTTTTCCTGCTTAAAAACAGGCTGACATAGTAAATTTTGAAGCTGCTTAGTATTCGCGATTAAGCGGTGTTTATAAAAAACGTTGACGCAGGATCTGCGAAGTACAGAGCTTACATGCCGCATAATCGCATATGAGGACTGACGGACGGGCTTAGCCCAAATATTATATGTATATTATGTTTATATAGCAACAATTTACAGTGGATACGGTTAATATTTATGAAAATCATTTGCATCTAGAATAGGAGAAAAGAAGTTTTCATGATAATACTATAATTTGATGAAAATTGCAATAATAGAAGGAGAAAAAAAACTCAACTATAAATGCAATGAAATTTAATTATTAATCCATACGAGTATAAAAATCGGTCAAGTGCGAGTCGAATTCTCACACGAAAGGTTCCGTACCATCGAACGTGTACTTTTTATTAATATGAATAATACTCTATGTATGTAGTATATTAACTTCGATGATCGATTACGAACGTTAAAGATAAAAAAATAATACAAGAAACATTCTTGTATTATTATTTTTTTTTCATTAGTTGCTGTTATAGTGACAATAGAAATACATACTGCGTGAAAACTCTCTGACAGACGGACGGACGGATGGACAGCGGAGGCTTAGTAATAGTGTTCCGTTTTCACTCTTTGGGTATGGAATACTAAAAATGGTTAATAAAATATTAAGTAAATATATTTTTTATTATGTATCAAAAATATAATTTAGTTATATTAATAAAATATTTTTAGTGTCAGTCCAGTTGTGACGCACTAGCTTAAGATACCAAGTGATACTTTGTTAAATCCCGGGTCTCGCGCCTGTGACGTTTTCATGTTCGAATCATTTTCACATGACATGTCATAGGAAACCAAGCGAGTTTTCGAAAGACACGAAAAGTTGACCAACCTGTACCATGCTCACCTAGGTTCAATAGACCTAAGTGTCTTAGTCTAAATGCAAAAGTAAAATTGCTATTTTAACATAATATATTACGCTAATTTTGTTGTCCAAAATTTTTGTTGTTTTTTTGAGTAGATTTCTCTAACTTTCTCACCATTTATTTTAAATATTTTGAGAAACTATAATACGCATTTTCTGGATCCACACTTGGGCTTATCAAGCTACATATACTTAAAACTAGCTTTATCAAGCCATCCAGCCTCTTTCAAAATCCTCAGTTTCAAACCTTTTTTCATTTGAATATTTTAAAAATCATATTATTAAAACATATTTCTCCGCGTTACACACTTTAATTCAAAAAAATTAAATGTTAATTTAAAATTAATTATGATTGCTGCATATTTCATCTTCAAAATCCTAAAGAATAAAATTAAAAAATCTAATTTTTCACGATATAAATAAAATCTAAAAGGTTTTAGTCTGTAAAGCTATGAAGTGTTTTACGTATTTAAAGTTAATAAGATTATTATCTCGGTTATAATATAATTTTGCTTAGAAATTATGGTGGAAATGATTCTCTTGTTTATAGTTACTATATTCGGTCTCACTTTCATCTTAAACAGATATAGCATAAGCTGAAAGCTTTATCTATAACAAATATCTAGAAGAGAAAGAATTTTGCTATTATATATTGCTTGTTTCAACATGAAACAACATCTAAATTAGAAATGCATGCTCGAGCGACTAATATGCTAATCCTGTACGGGAATCAAACTACTGACCTGGGGTAGTACTGTTACAGTCCATTGCGCTACAAGCCATACCAATATCTTATAAAACCTTGGAATATTTTGCGACATAACAAAATCTCAATATTGTAGCTAAATCTGGGAGCATTCTATAGGCGCTTGAGGACTTCGATAGAGTTTCTGGGTCACGTTACGAATTGTGTAATGGATTTCTTTTGATAAATTTATGGTCTGAATAATAAAAAGTTTGATGTTTTGTGTTTGCTTTAAGTGAATATATTGGTATTATATCAATATAATAATTTCTGAAAAATCATGGTGCTACCTTCAGTACTTCGTCAGCTTCAATGTTAACAATAAACGGTACCACTCTTAAATTTTAATAAAGCAACATATTTGTGGTATTTTTGAAGTTTGACCTAATTGTGATTTCAAATTCAAAGATATGTAATTCAGGTTATAGTGCGCTTGTTAAAAAAATGAAATAATAAATTCAGTGGTTTGAGTCGGAATTGTTAATATTTGTTTTTATCAAAAAATAATTTTAGTTCATCTACATAAGTATCGCAATGTCCTATTGTGTTATTACTTTAAAATTTATTGCCAAACTCATGGTTTCTTCACAGATTTAAAGATAGAAATGTAATATATAGATAAACAGATTTCTTTCACATTTATATATTTATATATTCATTTTCTTTAAGCTACTAGCTGTTATCCTGGTTTTGAGCTAAAAATTCGTAATTCATATAGGTTGTTCTTTTGCGACTGGAATTTTACAAAAATGTAAAAATCGTGTCTCATTATTTTTAATAAGCAGTACATTCGTATTCATTTTTAAAGCCATATTATAATTCACAAAAACTTTCATACTGATTTAACACCAGCCCTACTCCCGCCCCCACTCCTCTCTTTTTTGAACTTTAAAATATAAATACCTAAAAGTCTTAAATGTTACCAAATTATATAAGCTTTCGATAGTTTATGAGATTTTATGATTAATTGTTGACTAAGTGTAAGTGATATTTTCGTATTAGTCCAAAAATGTTCGCAATCCAATTATTATTAGTAGTTACACTTTACAGAGATTACCTACATACAAACTTACAAACTATTTATAAGGAGTATACATATATATACTACACTATATTAGTTATTCAGCCCTTTTTAACGTCCCACTGCTGGGCACGGGCCTTCCTTCAGTACGATGGGGATCAGGCTATAGTCCACCATGCTGGCCAAGTGCGGGTTGGCGGACTTCACATGTCTTTCTAAAACTTGCGAGGTTTTCTCAGACATGCAGGTTTCCTCACGATGTTTTTCTTCACCGTAAGGCAAGTGGTAATCATGTTAGAAATGATTCGCACATGAAAATATCAGAGGTGCGAGACCCGGAATTTGAACCCGCTTCACTCGGTTTCTCAAGCGATCGCGTTACCACGGGGCTTTACCTTACCAGTGTAGTATATACGTATGAATAAAATTATATTACCAAAACAACGGTTAAACTTATTACTTTATTTGATCTTTTGACGCTGAAAATCCATGCATTAGTATACTTGCGTGAAAGTAATGCCCTCATAGCTACGAGTATAGCGCGTATGTTAAGCTCTTTACAGAATTTATTACATGAATCATTTCTAGCGGTACCGTGTGCCGACCATTAGTGTGACTTGCCATGTTATATTTTTACCTGTCGTTCTCCCTGATGAAATATTCCACACGCGATGTCCAAATTCTAAGTAATAGTGTATATTAATTGAAATTTTAGACGTATCATTTGTTCTATACTTTCTATCATAATCTATACATATAATAAAATTATGAGTGGAATCTGAATAATAAATATTTTCTTATTGAAATAGTCATTATTATCGATACAGATGACTGAATCTATAGTTTTTAGAATTTTTCTGCCTGTCTGGCAACGCGTCACGAGAAAATCACTAGACAGATTTTGATGAAATTTGGTATGATGATAGCTGGTTATCTGGGTAAATATATAGAATACTTTTTACTGCGAGAAAATATCTCATCTCTGAGAAATCTACACTAAACCTTAAAACGTAACTAGGGGCGAACCCGAAGGCGAGGGTGAGTCGCTAGTGTAGAAATATAATATAAAATTTACTTTACTTATGAATTTTGCTAAACTTTAAATTCTTTTGTTAGTAAGTTTTATAAGTGTTTATACTTTTGATAGGTAAATTAAGCTTTTTTTATATTTTAATGCATGGTTGTTTGAGATATTGCTACAATTAGAGTAGACTTAATCGTTCCTTTTACTTTAGTTAATTATAGTTGACTTTATTATTATTTTTAATTAAACAAAATGGTATTGAAAATTTAAGGCACTGGTAGCCTAGTGGTAAAGATCTTGATTAATAAATCAAGTGAAGCGGGTTCAACCCCGTGTCTTGCACCTCCAGTATTTTTAAGTGCGAATCATTTTCAACACGATTACAAGTTGTCTTAAAGTAAAAAAATCGGTTAAGTCGAATTCGAACACGAAGGATTTTGTACCACCGTACATGCAGTTTTTATTAATATGACTTTTATATTAATACACATACAAACGTTAAAAATTTTTTATTGTAGTTTTATTTTTATTTATTTATTTTTATTGTTTGTTGTAATAGTATTTGATATATCGGTAATAAAACTACATACTCTGTAAAAAAATTAACTCTGTACTTATTATGGGTAATGAGTTACAGCCCTCTGACGTAAGGACGGACGGACAGATAGCGGAGATATAATAATAGAGCTCCGTTGGCAACCTTCGAGTACGAAGCCTTAAAAACATCGTGAGCAAATTTACACGTCTAAGAGAATCTAACTTCTCATGTGAATTCCCAAAGGTAAGATATAATTTTATTTAGGATGCATTTCTTAGTTTTAAATGATTTTTAAGTTGATGTACGTTTTTCTATAGTAGTTACTACTTTCTATTTATAGCCCATAATAATAATACCTTACAAATGATTGAGAAACAAAAATTGTGAATTATAATAATTATTATAGCTGTTTTATGTCATAAATATAATGAAAATATGTTTCTCAGAAAATAAAGCGGACGGAGGCGAGCAAATCAAATTCTTAGGTTCAATAAGCTCTCCTTATAGAGCATTTCCTATAGACCGTCATAAAACTTCTTCGCGTTCTTGAGGTTTTCTAAGCAATTTTATTTATTTTTATTTCAGTGACTAATATATATATACACATTTATGAACTTCTTCTTTACATATGTATAGACAAAGCAAATCTCCTACTGCTAAACAGACATTAACCATTAAATCTACACATATAATAAAATACTGATAATACTGATATATAATTTTTGGTAAATCTTATTGAAATGGTAATTATTAACGATACAGAGACCAAATCTATAGTTTATAGAAATTTTGTCTGTCTGTCTGGGAACGCATCACGAGAAAAGTAATGGACAGATTTTGATAAAATTTGGTACGATGACAGCTGGTTATCCATTTCAACATATAGGATACTTTTTACTGCGGGAAAATATCTTATCTCTGAGAAATCTATACTAAACGTTAAATAGTAACCAGGGACGAACCCGAGCAGAGCGAGGCTGAGTCGCTAGTCAGTATATAAATGTACTAATAAAATAAAATCTTAGTATTTCATGTATTTAGTCAAAATTAACAATAAATTTATTATAACTTGAAATAATATTGGTACTTACAGAAAAAAAATCTATAAGCTTTTGAAAGTACACATAAAAGTTCATTCAAAGAAAATTATACAGCTTTTAAATACAAATAAAACAGATTACAGTCGTTTGACTAATAATAGAGTGATCAAGTGCATAGAGCTACCGCTATGCATTTATCAAGAGACAGGTCTGACAACTTCATTATTGTTGAAGGCATATTGATTACTGATGCTCCTACTATCATTCTATAGATTAAAATGATAAGGTATCTATATTACTACTAAATCTAGTTTAATATAAAAATTGACTGTAACTAATCTATATCTATACTAATATTATAAAGAAGGAAATTTTGTGAGTTTGTGTCGTTTTAGGTGGTAATTTCTGGATCTACTGAACCGATTTAGATGAAATTTGGTAAGAAGATAGTCTGAAAGAATGACATAGGATACTTTTTATCCCGTAAATCATCCCTTAAGGGGGTGAAAATAGGGTTAAAAGTTTGTATAGGGAAGCAAGCTAGGGACGAACCCGAGCGAAGCGAGAGTGAGTCGCTAGTGCGATATAAGTACGTATTAAGATGATGGATTGGTTAAAATAAGTATTTATTATTTTTACATTACATACAATCTTTATATTATTTTATTGGCTTGTATAGATTTCTCAGAGGTGAGATATTTTCTCGCAGTAAAAAGTATCCTAAATGTTGACCCGAACAACCAGCTATGATCATACTAAATTTTATCATTCAGATATTTCTTTATAATTCATATATTTGTCTAACCTTGAGACAAAATGAGACAAAAATCGTCACTAAAAACGTAATTACAGTAGAAAAACGAAGAGTTACATATCAACGTTCTTTCTTTTTTCCCTGTAAGTTATAAGAAACTGGAAAATAAGAATTTAACTTATTAATTTAAAAATAAAAACAGAAATAATAGGAAAGCTTACTATAAATGCAATAATTTCACTGCCACTAAGCTTTTTATTTCGTGGAAGCTTTATATAAAATCATGGAAAATTTATGAACCCTTTAAACAAGCTTCTAAAGCTTCTAACTTAGTACTACGCTTTGGCATTTCGTGTTTATGTCAAAATATTACCCATAATTCGTAGTGTGAATTAACTAAAAAGTATATTGGCTGATTAAAAAGAATTTTTATTTCTGTTCTCATTGCGATAGCTGTTATAGTTTATAACTTAATTTGGTTGAAAAGCATATAACTAGCCTTTGCCCGCTTAATTTTTGTTTTATAATTTTGATTTATATTTAAAATTATGTTTTACGAAGTAATAAAAACATAGATATAATATTTAGGATATTTTTATACTATCAAATATTTTTTTTTCATTAATGAGAAGGCATGGTTATAAGTTTTTGTTTTATTACGGGTAATAATAATATGTTAGTGAGGGTGTGAGTGTGTATTTGAATTTAATCTAGTTTTTAATCAAAAAAAAAAGAAACTTAATAATCCTTAGTGTAAGCTGATAAATTAAATAAATTTATTAATATTTTTTTAATTATTAAAAATTTTATTTTGCTTAAAATAAATTTAATTTAACAAAACAATACAAAATTGTATAAAATTAACTCTCATATTGTGACAGCGCAAAAATAACAATGCTTAAAATATGTTACTTTTGCGATTTTTAATTACAGATAAAAGTTAGTACAATCACAAACACTCACATGAATAATATTAGTGTAATACTTTCTTAGGCTTACGAGATTATTTGACATTTTGAACAAACTCAATAGGTATCTCTCCTGTAACGCTGTTTGCTGTAAAGTATTTAAATAAATTAAATGTTGGGACTTTAACATTTAGTTTATTTGTTTATTTGAAACGTCGGTATTCAAAATCAAAATAAAACCGCAAAAGAAACCGAAATAATATTTTTATTTTATACCACCCACTTACCTTAGCTTCGCTCGGCAGCCAAGGTATGCGAAATTTGTTCTCAATTTCATGGGTTTCAAATTTTTTGCGCAGAGCCCTCCTATTTTTAAAAAATAAAAGTAAACTTATAACATCAGCTATCTGTCAGTGAAATTCCCGTCAAAATCAGTCTAGCCATTTCACAACAGGGACAAACAGAAAGACAGATCATTTATAAAAATATTTTTTTCTCATAAGTACCATATTATATACTTTCATATGCATTTGGTAAAAAGCTGTAATTTTGAAATTACAAACAGACACTTCAGTCATCATCAGTATTTATATATTAATGTTACATAAACTACTAGGTTACAAGATATAAACTAATCTCACAACGCGTATACTTAAGATTTCAAACACTTACATGTAATTCAGCTGACGGCTCTATACAATACACCGTATTGTCTCAGAGCAACAGACTACGAGTATATGCGTTAATAGCAAGTCGTCCCCAGACAGGCTCGTATTGAATCTCAACTGTTACCACCTTATACATAAGTACATATGTAAATATATATATATATATATATATATATATATATATATATATATATATATATATATATATGTATACATTTTCAATATCACGCATCATTGTTGGAATTACTCGTATGCATACGATGAGCTTTTGATCGTAGATTGTTTCGCGTGCTTTAAAAATACATACAAGAATTCAAAAGCTACAGCCTTTTTTAAATATATATAATGAGAAGTGAGATGTTTCCTAGCTTTACAGGTTTATAATTATTTGTAAAATTAAAATTTTTTTCCTTTCAGTGTAACTTGATACCTTCAATCTTTAAGGTACATATCTTCCATTCTTATTTTGTTCCATCATATACCTACGTAGATATATTTTAATTCGATTGTTTCATATAACTTAAAGTAGCTATTCACAATTTTTAAAATATCACATAGTTTTTAAACCATTATTGTATAAAAGTAAACGGTCAAATTGAAGACACTAAAAATTAATTTTAATATGAATCTTTTCAACTAAACATTTTCATATTAATTTCTTTACAACTTTTTAATAACCTTGTTTTTAAATATTAAAATCGGATACTGATTAATGATGTTTATATATATTAATACTATACGAGCGACTCAGGCTCATTTAGTCGGGTTCGTCCCTAGGTGATTCTTTAAATTGACATAACTATTTATTTATGAACCGATTGAAATATAACAAATACGAAATGTTAAATGAAGCTTACCACAATACAATAGTGAAAACCGCATCTAAATCGGTTTGGCCATTTCTGAGATAAGCGCGCACAAAGGCACAGACAAACAGACAAAAATTCTACACAGACAAACAGACAAAAATTCTAATAACCATTGTTTCGCGTTCTATTGCGTTAAAAAAGACCCCCAATAATAATTTTCTCAAATATTTTCTATGTACAGACAGCGATCAGTTACACTTTTCTTATTATAGATATAGAAATATGAATATAAATATCATACTAAATGTACTTATTTATTAATAAATAATTCTTTGTGTATTTGTTTGATCAAAATATTATATTGTCCTAATAATAAATGAACCATGAAACTCAGAACGATATCTTCCTTAAAATATCTTTTGAAGATTATAAGTTGTATATTTATTTTGATATAGGCAATAAGTACCTATTTATTATGTCAAAAGGAACAAAATTATTCGACTGGTACACAATAAGTCCTAAAATAAATGTATTCTTACCACAAATGGAATGAAAATCTTTTTATGAAATATATAATATTCAATAAAGTTTATACATATTCTAAAAAGAAATATATATATACTTATATTCTTTTGTAGGGTCCAGAAAGATTGCTCACATAGATCTTTGAAGTCGATCGTCCCTATGCTAGTATAAATGCGTATTATATACGTAGATAGATAATACTTTCTTGGATTTACGCGAATATTTGACATTTTAAATAAAACTGTCTTTTCGGATTATTTCGTGGATTTATTTTGATTTTTGGTTCGTAATGTGTACGTTTCGAATGCTTTACAGCAATCATGATCACGGGAGAGACTGAGGTTATAGACGTCTCAAATGCATACTTGTTACAGACAGGGAACCAAAAATCAAAATAAATTCGCGAAATAATCCGAAAAGATAGTTTTATGTAAAATACATAGATATTTCTAATACTTATAGATAACAATTTTAATATAAATTGCAAATTATAATTTTTATGCCTACAAATACTATAATACTTAGAAAAAGATCTAAAATATCGCTGAATTTCATTTCTACTGGAACTTCGGTCATAATTTTTGACAGTCAATAGGTAAATTACCCAAAAGTTGCATAATGGGTTGGTGTACCATTGCTCTAATTTAATTATTTGCAACACTGTGCTGTTGTGAGAGCATTAAATTACCATATACATATATTTATAAAAAATAAGAAAATATATAAAAATAAGCAAATAAATATATTTATAATAAATAAATTAGATCTTAGATATATGTCGCAGATGGATTGTAAAATTAGCTATTTTACATAACATCTAGCTGTTTTCTAGTTAAATGAGCTGAACGAAGTTTAGCCTTTTTTTATTAATACTGAACTATAACGCAGAATTGCACGAACGTTTTGAATTTGTCAATGCAGCGGGTCAACGATTTGAGGTTATGTAAAACAGCGCGAAATGAAACGTCAGTTTGTAGATATTACTAATTTTTGATTCCCGATTAGGTGATAGATGCGATTTAAATCATGATAGGTTAAAAACTTTCAGTTTTACATTACGGAGCTGTTTTGTAGAATAACTAACGATTTTGTCTAACAGTTGATTCGGAGATCCATGCGATATCTTTATATATATAATTCTTCTGTGAGTGTGTATGTCACTGAACTTCTCTCAAACGACTGGACCGATTTTGATGAAATTTTTTGTGTGTGTTCAAGGGGATCTGGGAATGGTTTAGATTCACAATTTGAATAATAATTTTCATCAAAAAAATTATTAAAAAAAGTTTGAAATTTTCAAATTAAAGACGTGTAGACAGGACAACGTCTGTCGGGTCCGCTAGTATACACAAATAACTCTAAGTTTGAACAATTTTAGTTTAACTAAAACTATCATAAATAAGATGATTTTAGTTTTGATTGAAACAATTGAGTCTAATATCGATAATAGCCAAAACCATTAAACTTAAAAGCTAAAAGAGATCAACCTCTTTTCCCCATCATATTGTGTACTGCAAATATCCCTTTAAAGTAGTCAGTTAGTCAGTTAAACCGTAATTATTACTCTAAATCTATTACTGTAAAGCAGTACATTTGTTTAGGAAACATAGCACTAAATTAATCCTTAGTATCAATTTCATTAAGCAAACATCATTTTAATTTTAGCACTGAATCAATTAGGTTGAATCTAAAGCCTGATAATGCTTTATCAGTGTACGTAAGCTGCTTATCTCGATATTGCACCTTATTGGGTGATTGCGTGATTACTTTGTTATGATGGCAAAAACTATAAGGTAATTAGAGTGTTGCATGCAAAAATGTAATCCTATAGAGGTGTAGTGCGATAGATTTCAAATACCAGATATTATGAGTTCGAATCCCGTGTAGGGTATACGAAGAATGGTTTATTAAGTTGACCATTTTGGTCATAATAACGAATTTATATGCTACTTGTGGCTTACCTCGCTTCGCTCGGGTGCACCCCTAGGAGTCTTTTGCTTTAATTATAATATTTCTACACTCGCTTCCCTTGTTCTTCATTATAAAATATCACAATTTATTTTCTATAAATATAATATAGCAGAATATATAACTCTATCTTTATATCTCTAGCAACAGAAATATATATTATCCAAGCCTTAACCAAGGTCCTAAATATCTTTATACCCAAATTCATTAATATTGGTTCAGCGGCTTAGACATGAAAACGTAACAGATAGACAGACAGAGTAATTTTCGCATTGCGTAATGGGACGAATGTGAATTGTATTTCATAACAAAATTTCATCGTGATATGTTTACCGGCTTAAGCTTGACAATGTACAAAGAAAGTTTAACATCAGTTTCATTCTTTTTATATAGTAGGTTATATGAAAAAAGTTCTAGGATAATAAAATATCATGTCTGTTGCTATTTTTATGAACTATTAGATTTCTCATACAAACTTTCATCCCCATTTTCACCCCCTAAAGGGACGATTATTGACTGATAATTTGGGATCTTATTCGGTAACAAACAAATAAAAAATCTTTCCTCTTTATAATATTAGTATGGAAAAAATCTAATAAAATAGATTTATATGGAACAAATGCTTTATAAAATGTTAATCAGATTTTGATTTGATAATGTAATCTTAAATATTGTTTATTCAGTAAAGAACGAATAACAAGTATTATTTTCTTAGATGATGAGGAAAATAGCAAGGTGCTTCTATTTATTGCTATATCATTATACAATTGTACTCGCAACTTATATATTGCACCCAGGTGTGTTATAGCATAAGTTATATTTTGACTCCATTGTTAGAACAGAATCGTGCCAATGGGAAATTGCATGCTATGAACGCATTCAGCGATCTCTTATATAGGGTATAATTTAAGCGCAAGTTTAGTACTTTACCATAATTTTCTAGAAGTTACGTCCAAATTCTTAAAAACTAATAATCTATAGTAGGAAATGTTTACGTGGTTTGATGGAACAAGTTTCATTTACGTAAACTTTAGTATGGATTCGTCGTTGCAGTGCTTACTTGTTCAAACGATGAATTTACTGAAAGAGTTTTTATTACAGAATCGTTGACTTTTAAATGTCAATTATTTAATTATAAAATACAAATTTTATTTTAAACATCTAAAAAATAATAATTTTTAATAAGAATATATAGATTTTAAAAATATATATTTTTTTAAATAGAAAAAAAATCTATACTGTAAAGTACAGCAAGTATTGGTAGTTGGAACAAATAAGCACTAAGGCGATGATTAGTCAAATGCAAATAAAACATATTAAAAAATTACATGCTTACTGAATTTAAACTTAAACGAACCAAAAAACTTTACAGACTAACATTCGTATTAAATAATAACATATAGAGTGATTGCATCATACTCTATATGTTAAAATCTTATAATGAATAATAACGGCTGTTGGGAAATTAATCAAAAAATTGTCATTTCGACAATAATATAAATTCGCAATTTACATATAAATGTGGGGTTACATACAAAATTATATTCTGAAGTGATATTATAATCTAATTTTTACCAATATATATTATCAATATGAGTTTATTTTATAATATTACTGTAAGGCCCTCGTATTGAAGGGGGGCCCGTGCCCAGCAGTGGATCGTTAATAATGGCTGAATATATGGTACTCAGAGCACAGATAGGTCCAAGTAAAGAGGGACTTGGTAACGAACACATTTTTTCCCTAATTGTTAAAGAAGAGAACAAGATATTACTGTTCTCAAGTTTCTTTTAGTATGAAAACTGCGATAAGAATAACGGATTCAATACTGACCCTTTACTTAATCTGAGTAAAAGAAAACTCTGTATGAAATGACTTATGAAAATTATAAAAATGTATTATATATATATATATATATATATATATCAACCTACAATGTATATATTATATGACAAAATCGATTCATAATGAGTAGACATAAAAAACTAATAATAAGTCAAATATTATATTATAAATTTTGACTCAAGTAATTATAGCTTTCACTTTTTAATAACCCATGTCCATGTCATTAGGCGGTTTTAACTGTTAAAAAACTTTTAAAAAATATATTTTCTCTATAAATAATATTATCTTTGTGGACGATGACCTGAAAAAAACTGACTGTAGTGACTCATTACATGATTCAACATAGCTGCTTGAACTTACCCTCTTCAAATGGTGCGTGGGGAGCTCTTTATGGTACATATTTATACAGTATTAATATTCCCCCATACATTTAGCGTAGTTAACAAGAATGTAAAATTGAAGTGTGTAGTAGAAACAGAATCAATGTATAATATTACTAGCGATTCAACCTCGCTTCGCTCGGGTTCATCCCTAGGCACATTTTTTTTTTGAGCGGAACCCTAATTCTTTTACTGAGCTAAAAGTAGCTTAGTTACTTCTTGTAACATTAACTACTTGCCAGTGAAAGTCCCGTCAAAATCGGCCCAGCCGTTTCGGAGATTAACCGGAACAAACAGACAGACATATAGACAGACAGAAAAAAAATTTAAAAATTGTGTTTTTCTTATAAATACCGTATATAATTCCATATGCATTTAGTCAAAAGCTGCTATTTTGACATTACAAACAGACACTTCAGTTTTATTTGTCTGTATAGATGATCTATGTTTCATGGATTATTTTTTAATATTCAGTAAAGTTTTATTTATGTAATAAGAATGTCCTTATATTTTTTTATTTTTTTTTGTATGGCTTATATTAAAATTTGGCTTTTTACTAATCCATGTATATAATAAAATTCTAACTGAGCCGAATCTGTACATTAAATATTTTTTAGAAAATAATATTGAAATAAACATTATTATCGATACAGAGGCCGAATCTATAGTTTTTAGAATTTTTGTCTATCTGTCTGTCTGTTACCGCATCACGGAAAAACCACTGGACGGATTTTGATAAAATTTGGTATGATGATAGCTGGTTATCCGGGTCAACATATAGAATACTTTTTATTGCGAGAAAATATCTCATTTCTGAGAAATTTATACTAAACTGTAAAACGTAAGTAGGGAAGAACCCGAGCGGAGAGAGGGTGAGTTATAATACTCGTTGTAACTATTACTTTAATACTCTTAAGTAGGTTTTTATTCGTCGAGACATGTAGTTGTTTATAATTTAAAAAATATAAAAAAAAACATCAAGAAGCTTATATAAAATTTTATAAATATAAACTCAAATGGTTAAGAAACGCACACAAGACATATTTATGTCCAAAGATTTTTTTATGCCAGAAACATTTGCAGGCATATGTAGGATAACCCATCAGAGTTTCATCACAATCGTAATAATGGTTTAGGAACGCATAGAGGACAAACATACGAACATTCATTTTTATTTATAATATATAAACTAGCGACTCACCCTCGCTTCGCCCCTTCGTCCCTAGCTTGCTTCTCCATATAAGCTCTCATCCCCATTTTCATCCCCTTAAAGGATGATTTCCGGGATAAAAACTATTTCACTCACTCACTTTTCATATTATGATATTTAAAAAAATCTTATTTTAGTAATTTTTTATTTTTTTTTATTTTCTTCTATACAAAACTTGTCCTGACAATAGCAACACACAAAAAAAATTATATAATTTGGTGCAGTCGATCGGAAGTTGTGCATGTACATACATTTCGGTAATTCATTTTTATTTAAATTAGATATTAGATATAGATAGATAGAAGATTTAACTTGGGAGACGAGCAGAACACAAATAACAAACTGTAGGTTTTGCAAAGTAAACCGAATATTTTAGTGGCCAATATTTGCTTTATTATTATGATAAGTGTTAGGTTGAATAAAATTTACCCACGATTTTATACTAATAACACAAAAAGATCTTACTTTGTTAAAAAGGAGGATTTATTCTATTTGAAGAAAATATTGTCCGATCTGAAATAATAATTTTAAAAACCTTTGGTTTTCCTTGAAACGATTTAAAATATTGTATAGAACATGTACTATTTTATAATTCTAAGCAGTATAAATTTGTTTTGGACACATTAGTTTGGTACAATGTATTTATAGTAGGGGAGCCGAAGAGGGGATTTTCTGTAGTTACTCGAGCGCGGCAGATTAATATACAGGGGGATACTTTGTACCCGGTTAAGTACCTCCACAAAACATGAGGCCCATATATAAGGCCGCCCGTGAAAGATACAGGATCAGATTAGTAAAAAAAAATTGACCACCAGAAATTCTCGAGCGCGTCAGATTAAGGTAGGGTGAGTTAATTACATCCTAAAAAGTGTATATTCCACTAATCTGACAATTTGAGAGTGACGTAAAAAAAGGGGAGGGCAACAAAGTTGTAAAAAAAAAACGTAATTTCGACATTCTCGAGCGTAGCTAAATTTTTTTTTATTTTGAAGGAAATAATGCAAGAATAATGAAAAATATATAATCTGACGATTTCCGCAAGCCGAAATAACAAAAATTCGTCGATAAAGTTAAATGCGTGCAGCTGCGTGATGGCTACATTTCCTTCTCAGTTTCTATTCCTCTCTCACTCTTTCTCTATCTATTACTCTCTCACTCCGTCCCCACTCTGGTTTCTGCCGCCATGACACCATCACAGCTGATCATAAAGAGTCTAGGGGTGTGCGAACATCGTTCGAATCGAATCGAATATCAATATTTGATTCGAAATTCGAAAAATTTCGAATAATTCGGGAACTTTCGAATAATTCGAATTTTCGAATTATTCAAAAGTTATTGCAGTTTGAAAATTCCAAAAATAGTGTTCTATGAAACTTCTATCAGACTTTCGAGCTGGGAGAGCTCAAATGCATAGAAATATTATTTCTTTGAACTCTGCGAGCTCAAAATATCACATAAATTATATTTTGAGCTCAAAAATGCCATAAGTACAATTTTAAGCGCACAGGAATGGAATTAGCGGGAAGTTGCAGGTATGGCTTTTAAGGTGAACCGTTTTTCTAATTTTTTTTTGTCAGATCAGGCGAATCCCTCTAGATAATCGTCAGATTATGAGACAGTACGTTTAGAACATAAAGATGAACCATATATATCTTAATCTGACGCGCTTGAGTATTTCAAAATGGCGATTTTTTTTTGCACATTATGAAAATGGCCGCGAGTTTGCGTCCCATCGAAATCGTCAGATTAGTGAATGAGAGCTTTTTTTTGGTGCACTTAACACTCCCTTAGAAAATCTGACGCGCTCGATTAAATTTTTTTTTTTTCATTTTCAACCCTTAAATACAACCACTCGCATCATGCAAACGATCAGATTAACATACGTACATTATTAAAAATACGTAGGGCATTTATGCTATCAATATCTGACGCGCTCGAGGATGTCAATGCAACAGTTTTTTTTTACATATTTAAAAATCTATAGCCGCTTCCCCCACCGATGTAAAGGGTAGGGTAAGGTATCATATAACATTTTTTTCTTCTTATCATCTAAGCTTTGCATTCCAATAGGTCTCTACGACGCTCGAGTAAATCCCCATTTAGCTTCGTGGGCTCCCCTACCATTAGATGTTAATCTGAATAACGTATATATTTATTGTTATACTAGCGAGAGCGTCTTGCTCTTGCTTCTCTCGGGTGCGTCCCTAGGTACGTTTTAATTTTTTTTAACGGAATCTTAATTCCCTTTCTAAATTAAAAATAACCTAAGTTACTCCTTATAAAATAAGCTAACTGCCAGTGCAAGTTACGTCAAAATCAGACTAGCCGTTTCTGAAATTTGCCAAAACAAACAGACAGACATTTTAAAAATTGTGTTTTTCCTCATAAGTACCGTATATACTTTCATATACATTTATAAAATTGTTATTTGACATTACAAACAGACACTTCCATTTTATTTATCTGTGTAGATTGAATAAATCACAATTTTTGAAAGATCTTTAGTATAAATAAAGGTCATCACACAAAACCGAATATTCTTTATAGTATTGTTATAAAGCATATTTAAGAATAACTTATTCAACTTATGTTTAATTTCAAAGAAAATTAAATTTTTAATATTTTCCCAAAATAATTCTTATTACATGGAATATTAGCTTTGAGTACAAGAGCAGAAAACACTTTGCACGAATGCATTCAATGCTTTTATCTTAAATAGATGCTTATTATAACGCGTATAGGGTAATTTCATTATAAGGCTAAAAATTTTTTGATGGTTATAGCCAGTATGATGTTCATGTAAATGCGAAAATTGCGTGTATAGTGTTGTAGCTCGTCTTATAGACGTTCTATATTGAGAAGACCTTCTTGATCCAATGGGTAGCATATACCGATAAAAATCCGGGGTTTTGTTCGAGTCCTTTTTTTTAAGTTGTGAAATGCATTTACGCATACCACCTGCATACATAAAGATGGTTACATGGGATTCGCTGGCTAGAAAAGCCAGTAATACCCACTAAAACTTAACCCAACCCTTCCGGGTCTTAATGGGACGCCTCAGGATCGCTTAACCACGATGCCCCGACGGTAGGTCTGCCGAAGCAGAGCACAACAACCAAGGGGTTATCAGAGAAGTAGCAGGAGAAACCCACATGTAACACTGCACACCGAGGTGGGCTACGTCCTAATGCATCTGTTTGCTTCACACCCAGTTCGATTACTGGAAGCTAATAAAAACGAAGGTAAGTTTAGTCAGCTAATCTATACTAATATTACAAAGAGGTAAAGTTTGTGAGTTTGTGACGTTGTGGGGCGTAATCTCTGAACCTACTGAACCGATTTAGATGAAATTTGATAAGAAGATAGTTTGAGACCCTGGGAAGGACATAGGATATTTTTTTTATCCATGAAATCATCCCTTAAGCGGGTGAAAATGGAGATGAAAGATTATATTGGGAAGCAATAAAATAAAATACTAAGCAATAAAATAGTAATTATAAAGCTATTATAATTTATGCCATGATTAATATTTTTCATGCTTAAGTCCACTACTCCTCTTATTATTTTTATGGCAATACACATACTCTATTCTGTTATAGTAAAATACATATTTCTCTGGCTTAGAATTTATTCTATAGCAGGCTTTAAACGCAACCCTTATATCGGAAAACTAAGAAATATGCATATTGAATAAACATACAGAATCATATTCACGTACAAGCTTATAGATGGAATTGAATAGTATTTTTGTATAGAAATAACTTTACTTCTTCGTAATGGTCCCTTAAGAAGTAAACCTACAGGAAATAAATAATAAGCTTTATTTCCTTACAAATACGATAAATGCTAACGTATTTAGCTTTGGCTAGCGTTGGAGTAATATATTGATGTGATTTTTGGGATAAACATACATAAATATATAGATATATGATTTGTAAAGCTCAGTTAATCCCAGTATATAAATATTTCCTTTGGAAAATTAGCCTGCTCAAAAAGTTACTTAGAGATGTAAAACAGCGTACTTGTCACTAATACTATGAACGAAGCCAGGGAATGTTTTTGAAGCCTTTTGTAGAGAAAACGCAGCTTTAAAAAAAAATAGTAAATTTGTATGATCACTTTAAAAATGTACTCCACGGGAATCGAACTGGATTAAAGTAAACATAATGCATTGGCAATATCATTGCCAATTCTTAACAAAAAAGTGAAAAAAAGAAGTTTAAGACAAGTAAAAGCATTAATTAATGAATAGATCGATACTTTGCTTGGCTGTAAATAACTATAATTATACAACACCCTTACATGATTGCCCTATAATTACTCAGCTGAAGGATAATAATACCGTATTATTTTGGGTGATTGTTTTTCCTAATGTTGTTCAAGGGAAAATAACTTTCTGCTTGAAATAGCTTTTACATTTTTTTACTTTTTAAAAAGAATAATATGTATATAGTGGAAAAACGCACGCTTAGGAAATCGAGTGCAGCTGGTTCAAATCCCGGGTCACGCTTCATATATTTCCTCATATATTTTCATGTGCTAATCATTTCCATCATGATCACCACTTACTTGTCTCACGGTGAAGGAAAACATCGTGAGGAAACCTGCATGTCTGAGGGAACCTAGTAAGTTTTCTGTTTTATGCACATGTTTTTATTTAGTTCCCACTCCCTGTATATACAGAAAGTTTATATAAACTATATTTTATATTGGGCTTTAAAACCTTGAAAAGTTTACGCTACATCATCGAAAATACTTGACCCAAAAAAACTGAAAAAGTTTTTAGATTAACTAACACCACATGCTCTATCATGATTAAAGTATTTATCATTAAATTATTTAAAAATAAAAGCAAAAAAAGAGGGCCTATGACATTTACGCGCGGTTGATGTAAAACTCCTTTGGCAAATCAATAATTAATTAAGGCATATGACAATAATATATTTATAGAATATCATATACGGAAAGAATATAATATTATATATTTGTCAGACAATAACAACGGTTACCATGGCAACATGGCATTTTCTATCTCATTCTCTCGCCAGCTGAATCCTATATATTTATGTGTTTGTCTCTGTTTATATGTCTGTGTTTTAGTGTCACATTTTCGTTTCATCGAGCTACAAATCACAACGATTCTAAAGAAGTTTCACTTCAAAAACGTGAAAAAAAAGTTCTAAGAAAATGTAGTTTAAAGCATCTCGTTAGACCACACTCAGTAGTAGTAGATATGTCATAATTCTAATTGAATAACGTTCTTTGAAAACACTCCTCTTTGAAAAATAAATAGACTTAGGTGAACTGAAGTGAAAAGACTGGAAATTTTCACCTTGGATCTTTAGAGGTCAGCGTGCTCAGTACAAAAGTACGACTTTAATATTCATATTTCATTTGCGTTTATTTAATTACGTAAACTCCTTATTTTCAAAGAATTTTCATTTATTAATTATTCGCTTTTAATATAGCAGCCGCTTGATTTTTTGATTATTTAATTTTTAAAGGAAATCAAAATAGTTTAAGAATCAAATGATATTTATTAGATAATATTTAATATAAATACTGTGATAGAATTCTAAGCCAAAAAGTCACTTTTTTTAAAATTCGACCAAAGCTGTCAGAAGGTTATTTTGTAGTTCTTCAACTTATGTTACACTTTATTTATATTTAATACGAATTAACGAATTATTACTTATTAAAATATATAAATGAATCGCTGAATGTGTTGGTAAGCGCAAATCTCGAGAGCAGCTGAACCGATTCGCTAATTCTTATTTTTAGAATATTCCTTGAAGTACGAGGATGGTTCTTACGGAGAGAAAAATTTTAAAAATTGCCTGAAAAGTCTAAAAACAACACTTACCTATATATTCATAATAATACTTAAAAGTCAATTTGAACTTTAATACCATAATCTACTGGTAGGCTGGTAAATAGAGACTGTACGTCAAAACTAACCATCGTTTCATTGTCCATGAGTTGTAGGTGTTTTATCTCTTTAACAAAATGGTAAGAGTCCTTTGTAAACACTCATGTTTGTCCTCTGAGTGTTGAATTATAAAAATGTTTAAGTTAAGAATATTGTAAGGTAATTGGTTAAATTTTCTTTTTGTTAATTGTGGGTAGGCTGTCTGTAACAACTATACCTTCGAGACATGTAACACCTCAGTCTCTCCCGTGACCATGAATGCTATGCTGTAAAGCATTCGAAACGTCGGGAACCAAAAATCCAAATTAATCCGCGAAATACTCCGAAAAGATAGTTTTATTTAAAATTTGTTTTTGTTGTGTCTTATTGATTGTTTAAACACATCAATAGTAAATCGATACAGACAGCGCCATCTATTAACATTTATTTGAACCATCGATCAAAAAAGTACTAGATACACAATCAGCGACAAAAAATGTCCTCACCGAACGAGCGCTCATTTGAACATTTGAGCGCGCTTTTAATTTTGTTTTGTGAAAACAACTTTAAGCGTTGCACTTAAAGTTCAACTTACATTGTAGTATATTTATTTCAACTAGAATAATAACTTAAACAACATTGGTTTTAAGAGAACTTTTGCATGGGATTGTGTATCTAGTAAGTACTTTTCAACCGACTTCAAAAAGGAGGAGGTTCTCAATTCGACTGTATGTTTTTTTTTATGTTTGTTACCTCAGAACTCCGTCATTTATTAACCGATTTGGACAATTTTTGTTTCGTTTGAAAGGGTATACTTCCAGATTGGTCCCATTTATTAGTGCTTTTGTTTGAAGTCGGTTTTTATTTTTTTGTTAAAAAGTTTTTATTTGATCGATGATTTGACTTTTTCTACCGATTTTTTAAGATTATATGTTAATTCTATCAGTGGTGGTCCTATTCGTCCTACCAGTTCGTGTATAAATGATATTTATACGCACGTACGTACATATGTAGATTCTATCTAATATAAGTAGCTTTCTTTTATCTCATTATAAGAGTATGAAAATTACAAATAACAAAAATATTTTTTTATCTAAGTTTCTGCTGGACTCAAGAACAAAAACCTATGGCCAAAGCTAACTTTAAAAAAAAATAGAAGGAATTCTTGAAATATAATAATTTTGTATTAAATAAGAAAAATGTATACAGTCTAACGACATTAGCCTTCAAAATTTCATAATGACAAGGTACCAACATGTATAATGGTAGGTAATTATTTAACATTCTCAATACACGACTTGAACTAAATGAGTGTTATTTGCGACTACATAATTACTATACGTCATATATATTAAAAATATACTATAGTGTAACCAAATGGAAAAAATAATTAGCTCAAAAAATGGAATGGAAATATAGGATTTTAATATCTTTTCCAATGTAAATAAGGACTATATTTGTAATTTGTGCTAATTGTTATGGCGTAGCAATTCTACGGTGTTTGATGTAAGTGAGAAGTCAAGCTACGAGCGCTGCGGGCCGTATGTGTGTTATGAGTCGTTACGATACTCTGTTAACGTCAGCTCTACTGCGAAGCCAGTAAAATATTTTTTTAGTTCTTAAAACATACGTAATACGTATGTTTTAAAAAATGCCAACCATTTAAATATATATTGTTTAAGTATTTAAATATATAAACATAATTGATATAATAAATTTGATAGTAACTCTGTCTGTCCACTGTTACACTTTCACGCCTAAACCGCTGATTCAATTTTGATTGAGATTTGGAATAGAGATGGATGGGACCTTTGAGAAGGACATTGCGAGTGAAGCGACGGTAAGTCGGTAGTTATTTAATATAACTATTTTTTTTTAAAGTATATCTTTCTTAATAACTAGCGACTCACCCTCGCTCGGGTGCGACCCAAATTACGTTTTAAATAAATAAAAAGAATTGTTGTGTACTTAAGGAGATAGACATATGCTATTTCGTCTTTTCTGTAGGTCTTTTTAAGATCTACAATTTTCTAGTAAATTATTTTGATGTGTATCTTAATCTTAAGGTTTAGTCAGCGTGAGCCATGAAAATTTCTAAAGAAGACTCAACAGAACTACCTAACTGTACTAACGTTCCCTTAGATATAAAAGATTTTCTTGTTGTAAAAGATATACTAAACGTTGGCTCAAGTAATAATTTATCACTACACAAAATTTAGATAAAATCGGTTCAGTACATTTTGAGGGAAATGAACACAGATCCAGAAAAATCGACAAAAAAATAATATTTATAATTTTGGGGTCCATATACTGTACACAATTCGTTAGTCATTGTTTAAAAAAAAGTCATGTACAGATTTCGCTTAGTATTTTTTTTAAATATATATTCAGAAAACTTTAATGCGAATATTTTGTTGATTCGTTGCCTTTTTCTTTTATGCAAGGATGGGGTTGCCATTTCAACTGGAAGATTTGACGGGTTTTATCGATAACCTTGGTCCTTTTTTATTTATATCTATATACCTTCACGTTCTTATGCAAAATATAACCGTTTTCATTGTACTATAGATGAGCTCTTGAGCTTTCTTTTGAAGCTCAATAGCAAAACGTACTGGTTGAAGACTTTCGCCTTAAGGTATAGCTTTATCTAGGATAAAAACAAGATAACGCAATGTGGCAACCCCACCGCTAGGTAGCGGTTTGTAGCGTATGTAGGTACATAGATGAGTTGAAATCGTCGGTGACCTTTTTCTCTAAGTCGAACCTACCTTTTTTTTTTAACGTTGGGAAATGCATTTAAGCACGACGTGTGGGACTCACCGACGTAATACAGCCAGAACTACCCACTAAAACCCAACAAAACCTTCCCCCGTCTTAATGGGGCGTCGCAGGATCGCTTACGCATTCAACTACGACGCCCCGACGACAGGTCTGCCGAAGCAGACCACCACAACCATGGGGTTGCTCCAAGGTCCACTCTGATATCAGAGAAGTACCAGGAGCAACCCGCACAGTACACCGCCCACCGAAGTAGGCCATCTTCCTGTGCGTTTCTTCGCTTCGCACCCGGCTGAACTGGCAGACGGCTGCACCACAACACTGGTGAAGGCACGTTGGGGTAGGGGTAGGACGGGAGGGGGATATAATAATCTATCTATCTAAGCATACCTATTTTAACAAAACCACCTCTTTAATATATTCCTTCCATTGCAACTTCCCCAAATGTTACTTAAATTTTATCAATAGCCGTCCATTAGGTCGTGCCCATATTAATTTTGCGTGCAACTTTTATGTCTACAAAATGTATACAGCCTTGACAAATGTGTCACGCAACGTTCTGGACGTCGTTAGCAATTTACCTTTTGGCGTTTATTCAGTGCAACCACAAAGCCCTCGACGAAATAGAACAGTTAGTTTGAACGTGGCATAAAATTAATGTAGCGAAAGTTTCTTGCTTTCTTAAGCTTTCTTATGTTAGATAGAATCTAGTATTGTAATTATAATAAATATATACATATGAATATATTTATTTTAGGTTAGAAAACTTTGTTTTAAGTAGAAGTATTTTTTTTATTATAGTAATCAAACTGGAGGAGAATATTTAAGTTAATTATTATGGCATTGATTAATTATACTCCTTTTTAAAAACTAATTGTCTTCAAATGAAGTATACTAATAGCTGTAAATATAGACAATTTTAATAATACTTAATTGGACTAATAAATATTAATCAATAATGATTCACTGTTATTCTTCTATACATATAATAAAATTGTAACTAAGCCAAATCTGTTCATTAAATATGTTATGGAAAATCTTATTGAAACAGACATTATTATCGATACAGAGGCCGAATCTATAGTTTTTAGAATTTTTGTCTGTCTGTCTGTCTGTCTGTTACCGCATCACGGAAAAACCACTGGAGGGATTTTGATGAAATTTGATATGGTGATAGCTGGTTATCCGGGTCAACATATAGGATACTTTTTACCGCGGGAAAATGTCTCATTTCTGAGAAAAAAACTGCAATGTAAGAGTATATTAATATGTAAACCCTAAGAATTTGGTTTTTGGTCATTAGAACGCGGGCGGAGCCGCGGGCAATGCTCGTTCTTTATATAATGTCATTCAATTAAAATATTATAGTAAAAATGACTGGCTTTAAATGAAGATTTCATTCACTTATCTATATAGTATGTATACAGTACATAAAGTCTAAAGTATTATATATAATAAATAGTCTGAACTACGCATTACTGAATACGCATATACCATTTCCATACTAATCTACATTCTATGTTACACGACAATGAAGCTACCTTCCATTAAAATGTATTCTACCATTCTAAATTCGTCTCTAACACGTTTGACAAGAGTTGAATTTTAAATGAGGACTTTTTTAGTCGGACTGAAACAGACATAAGTATTAGTCGCGGAAAATTAATTAAAACCGTCTTTATTCTGCAATGCACCATTTGCCGCTTAAAGCTGGTACGAATCCACTTTTGGCTTACAGTCGCGTTAAAACTTGCAGTTTAACATTCTAAAGAAAGTCTGAGATACAAATGATAGATATTAAAGATTTTCATCTTGTCAAATAAGTTATAAGAAATTGTTCTATTTATTACTAGAGAATCACCCTCGCTTCGCTCGGATTCGCCCCTAGAAAAACAAAAACAAAACTATCCCACGGGAATCTTATACTTTTCCGGGATATAAAGTAGCCTATGAAATATAGATTTAAAGTAGACTATTCTGATGTATGAGCTATATTATTGTAAAGTTTCATTAAAATCCTTTCAGTAGTTTATGTGTGAAAGAGTAACAAACATCCATACATCTATACATCCAGACATACTTTCGCATTTATAATATTAGTAGGCTATTAGTAGGCTTCCACTACTATTAAGGGAGTTATTAAACTCTTATTTTAGTTTTTACTAAAATATGAACTTTTATTTTAGTTGCTATAGTAATGGAAAACCCACAGCTACATTAAAAGCTATTAAACTTTCTTTGTGTAAGCCTATTATTTAATTTATACGATACCTTAATAATTATAAGCTTCAAGTTTTTGAGTAAAAAAAGCTATTTACATATGTATTCCGATAGTCTGTAATATGAGTCTAAAAGCAGCTATAATTATTAGAAAACTTACGTTACAGATACTGCTATCGGTGCTTCAAATAAACTCTGCACAAATTTTAATATTAGTATAGATTAATTGGAAAATGGAAAGTAAAAAACTAAACTTCCAAATTAGTATGATTTGAAAGAAAACCATCTCGTAGAAGAAGATATCTTTCCAAACAAAATTGTTCAAAAGCTTATAATAAACCATGACGAATCTATAACTGTAAAACTTTTAATTGCAAAATCTTAAGCTTTTCCAGTAAAATGTCAATTTTTCTTAATAGTGACTGTCTAAATTATTTTATAAAAATCGTATTTTTTAAATCTTTTACCAAGAAATTCTTAGATTTGATTACGTTTTAATATTAAGGCTAAATGAGTTAACATTATTAATGTGAAAATAACTCTGTCTCTTTTATTTTTACGCTTAACACCTGAACAAATTTCGATAAAATTTGGTAAGGACATTAATTGCATTCTGGGGACGGACATAGGTCCTTTGATCCCCACTTCACTTACCACGTGAGCAAAGCCGCGGGCAAAAACTGGTAAAACACAAATAAACTACGTAAGTGGAGCTGAGTATTAGTAAAAAAAAACAGGTACCCACGATTCTGAAGACTGCCTTTGATACCTATATATCTGTTGTATATATCTGTTGATCACTTAACTGTTTTTATCTAAAATTTTCTCTAAAAATAACTAAAAATATTAGTCTAAAATTGTCTTCGATGCGTAAGAGAAATATCTCTTTATAAGATTACACAGTTCATTAGCGATGCCTATTACAGAGCTACTTTCTTGTCGTAAATAATTAATTTTGAGCTTTAATGTATATATATATATATATATATATATATATATACATATATATATATATACATACCTATATATATATATATACATATATGTACTGCTTGGCATGGCCCTTCCTTCCCCTCTGTTTTAATCCACCACGCTGGCAAAATGCGAGTTGGCAGACTTCACATGTCCTACTAGTTTTTTTCATAAAACTTACTAGATTCTCTCAGACATGCAGGTTTCCTCACGATGTTTTCTTTCAACTACTTTAGATTTTTCTCGCAAGATTTAAGACTTTTTGTGGGCTGAGCAGAGAGACATTATTTTAAGGCTTCTGAACATTCAATAGTCATTTTACTCTTAAAAAAATTCCGAGACATTCTTTCAAATGAAAGATCAAATTATTCTTAGGTTTAAAGAAAAGATTATAATCATTTAAAGAGAGTAACAGTAAAAAATGTAGGAAGAGTTCATATCGCTAAGTACCACCTCGCAAGGGATATAGATAATAGATATTCTGTACTTAATACTAAGTAATTATTACTACGCGTTATAATATATATAGGATATAAGCAAGCTCAAAATACCACAGGAATTCTAACTATATATATTAGATAACTAAAACAGGGTGTAACGTTGTGGTTTTAGATGCAATATGCATAGATCATGTTTATAAGGCTCATTATATCCGACAATAGACTAGAGTTTGCGTTATGTCAAGCAATTACCTATCCATACTAATGCGTGCCACATCATTAATATACAAAATTATGTATGTTTGTTTGTAAACTTTTATCAATAAACTGCTTAACCTATTTTGATAAAATTACATGCAGAAATATGTTTAGGAGACCAAATTATTTTGAAATTAAATGGTTTAATGTTTATGTGTAAACTTAAAATTGCATAAATTGTAATAATTGCGAAGTAAAACTATCTTTTCGGATTTTGTCGCGGATTTATTTGGATTATGCAAGAAGAATACACTGAACTTTTGAAACACTGCCTTACATCTGGCTATCTATTGTGGAATGATGAATTCTACAAGCAAGTGGATGGAGTGGCCATGGGTTCGCCGGTCTCTCCCGTTGTAGCTGACATCTTCATGGAGGCCTTCGAGGAGACCGCCCTAAACACAACACCTGTGACCCCTCGTTTCTACAAGCGGTATGTAGATGACACTTTCACAATATTACCATCTGATAAAATATCTGTATTCTTAGAACATCTTAACTCCATAAACCCTAAAATACAATTTACAATGGAATTGGAGTCTAATAATTCTTTAGCTTTCTTAGATGTATTAGTTATACGTAACCCAGATAACACCTTAAGTCATACTGTGTATCGAAAGAAGACCCATACTGATAGGTACTTGAATGGTGAATCTCACCACCACCCTTCACAGTTAGCTACCGTGGGAAAATCTTTGTTTCAGAGGGCACGCGGGATCTGTGACGAGCAACACCTGGCCGGAGAACTGCAACATGTCAAGCAAGTTCTGCGTGACAACAAGCTGCAAGTGCCGCGCCTGCGTCACAGTGACCGAGTAAAACCAGCCACAGTCGAGCGCGTCCCTGCAGTCTTGCCATACATGAAAGGAGTCACTGACAAGATTGGCTACATTCTAAAGCGAGCTTCAATTAAAACTTACTTCAAGCCGCCAAAGAAAATTAGTCAGTTTCTACCACCTGTCAAGTGCCACATCCCTCTACAAGATGCAGGAGTTTACAAGCTTGATTGTGATTGTGGGCTCTCTTACATCGGACAAACAAAGAGATCCATTAGAACCCGGGTCAAAGAACACATAGCTGATGTGAAGCACCGTCGCAATACAACATCTGCTGTCTGCAAACATAGTCAGGACCGCCCAAGCCATTATATTCGCTTCGATAGACCTCAAATCCTGGCGAAAGAAAACCGATAAAAACATCCTAATTTCAATAGGGAAGATAGCTGGGTACTACCATCGTCATGGGATCCTGTTATTAATATAATAAAATCAAATAATAAATATAAACATAACAGACAGGCAGATGTAGTAAGTTCATACTGTGTAGATCAAAATGACAGCTTATCAGACTAATATTTTTCATTTTTCATTTGTAAAAGTATATATTAATAGTGTTGCTTAGTAAGTTGTTTTTAAATAATAGCAAACTAAATTAAAATTATTATCCTTAATTAATTTTAACTTTTTAAATTACACATAGAACAATTATATGGCTTTAATAATTAATACTACATTTTATATTTTTCTTTATGGTTATAAATATAATAATGGCAACACTAAATATAGATTACTAATTAATATTTTAAAATTGTAATAATTATAAAAATAACAGCAAAATTAAATAAATAATTTTCCATATTCAATTATAATTAAAATTATAAAAATGTTTAAAGTTAAAAAATATTGTAATGTAATTGGTGCAATTTTCATTTTGTTAATTGTGGGTAGGCTGTCTGTAACAACTATACATTCAAGACATGTAACACCTCAGTCTCTCCCGTGACCATGGATGCTGTAAAGCATTCGAAACGTCGGGAAACAAAAATCCTCCGAAAAGATAGTTTTATTTAAAATGTCAAATATTCGCGTAAATCTAAGAAAGTATTAATTGCGAAGTATATAATTATTATAGATTCTATTATATGTAGTTTTTTTTTATTTGTCAGACAGTGGAGATGGAGTGTAATTGTTTCCATTTTTAACCGACTTCCAAAAGGTTTTTTAAATTCGTCGGAATCTTTTTTTTATGTATGTTCACCGACTACTCGAAGACGCCTGAACCGATTTGAGTTTTTTTTTGTTTCGGAGGGTAGAGGAAGGGGTATGCGTCCCAGATACTCCCATTTAAATTTTATCGATATTGGTCGTGCGGTTATTTAAAAAATAACAATAAATTATTATTTTTTAAATAAATTGCTTAATGGAATATGTTATTAAAAACAAACAAAAAACAAATTACCTGTTTATTACGTCTACACTAAAAATGAAAAAATAAAAACTTAAAAAAAAAAAGATTTCCAGGCACTAAAATGTAAAAAAAATAATTGGCACCGACTTCGAAAATATCTGATTAGGTATCTATTCTAAATGAAAATCCCCGTTTAGTTATTTTTTACATTTTAGTGCCTGGAAGTCAGTTTTCTTTTTTTTAAGTTTTTTAGTGTCTTAAAGTGTTTTAAAATTAAGTAGGTTAAAATCAATCATCCCCTATTTCTACACTTGGGGGTGAATTTTTTTTTCAATATTTATATGGGGCCATTTCGAAATAAGCTTCTTACGAACGAAAAAAAATTTTGCAAATCCATCAAAAATATATGACAGTTATGTCCGAACATATATAAAAAATAATCATCTGAATTGAGAATCTCCTCCTTTTTTGAAGTCAGTTAAAAACAAACCGCTTCAATTTTTGTTTGATAAATAAATACTATACATTACATATTATCCACAGCCATATTTCTTTTGTAAATGTCAATGAATATTACATTATAAAGTGCCCTATTGTTCTAATACAAACGTATATTTTAATACAAAATGTTTAACGTGTAACCAATCGATTTATGAATTTGAAATGAAGGATTAATCCTTGACATAAATGCTACACGTGGTGGATGGTAAAAATTTAAAAGCATTTATTTAAAACTACTTTTTATAAGAAAGAAAAATGTAGGTGAAAAATGATGTGTTGTATGACATAACGATGGTTAAGTTCCATAGTAAGCTTGAGGAGAAGTACTCAAGTCATTCACTCATAAAAATTCACATCATATATAATATATATATATATAAAAACTGAGTTGAATCTGTACATTAAATATTTTTGGAAAATCTTAATGACATAGTCATTATTCGATACAGAGGCCAAATCTATAGTTTTTAGAAATTTTATCTGTCTGTCTGTCTGGGAATACATCACGAGAAAACCGCTGAATAGACTTTGATGAAATTTGGTATGATGATAGCTAATTATTTGGGTCAATATAATATAGGACCGGGAAAATATCTCATCTCCGAGAAATGTAAACTAAACGTTAAGATAGTAGTGTAATTAGGGCAACAATAACCTATTTCTATATTAAATGTCATGAGCAAAATATTTGAGAAAATAATACGTGATAAAATTAATTTTAATATTAAAAAATGCATTCCTATCGAACAACATGGATTTATGCAAAGACGCTCTACAGTGTCGAATTTAGGAGTTTTCACTGATTACGTCCTTAAAGTCATGGATGAAAAAGATCAAGTTGACGTAATCTACACTGATTTCGAAAAAGCTTTCGATCGAGTTGATCATGTAATTTTATTGCGTAAACTTGATCTTCTGGGTATACATGGAAATCTGTTAAGATGGTTTTCATCATACGTTAAAAATAGAATGCAGGCAGTTAAAATGGGAAGTGCTAGGAGTAACTTCTTAAATATATCATCGGGAGTACCTCAAGGCTCTATCTTGGGACCTCTTTTATATAACGCATACTTATTTGACATAAGTAACTGCTTTAAGCACTCTCGCTTCCTGATGTTTGCTGATGACAAGAAAATATTCCTCAGAGTTCGTACTATTGAAGATTGCAAAAAAGTACAAGCAGACTTAGATAGGCTAGCTACCTACTATGAGACAAATAGAATAACGATAAATATTAATAAATGTCATCATATTACGTTTACCCGAAAACTTAAACCTATTGACCACACTTACAGTATTAACGGAGCAACAATTGGCAAGGTCTCATCAGTGAAGGATTTAGGTATTACATTAGACCAAAAATTAACATTTAGCGAACATTATGAAATTATAATCAACAAGGCTTATAAACAACTCGGGCTTATTAAGCGTGCAACCTCTAGTTTTAAAAATATAGAATGTATCAAAATGCTTTATTTTGCATACATACGAAGTCTACTAGAATATGCCAGTAGTATTTGGTCACCTTATCATAAATCAGATATGCAGAGAATCGAAAAAATTCAAAATGTATTTGTAAAATACTTACAATTTAAAAATTACAAAAATTTTGATACAGATCGTGATGCATATGAATATTATCATATAGAAACACTCGAAAGTAGACGAGCACAAAGCGATATGAAACTGCTGCACGCAATATTAAACAATAAGACTGATTGCCCTGAACTTCTATCAAACATATCCTTTCAGGTTCCAAAGCAGCGAACGCGCCATACACCCTTGCTATATGTACCTCCTACTAAAACCCAATATGCCAAAAATTCCATCTTAACGCGATCAGTTAAAATTTATAATGAACAATACTCTGATTTGGATATATTTAAGTTATCTGAAGTAGTCTTTAAAAAAGAGATAAAAAAAAAGAAGTATAGCCATTAAGTCATAATACGTGAGCAGTCATTGATTTGTTTATTTTAAGTAATAATAATAGAATTTATTATTTGAGCATACACACACAACTTCACACAATACACACACACACACATACACACACACACACACATACACCTTTATATTTTTACCTTTGCACCAACATAATAGATATTATCTTTAGATCTAAAACATCTTTTGAATATCTACATTTTATTTTACCATTTTGATGCCTGTTGTTCATTATTATAGTATTTTTAGTGTAATCTAATTTTGGCCTTATTGTAACTCTCCTTTGTGTACAATGTGCAATCTTAAGTAATACTGTAACGCTGTTTGATTACCAAATAAATAAAATAAAATAAAAAAATAAAAAAATATTATGTTAAATTGGCATACTTGTTGGCAAGGTCAAGGAACTCAGATTTAATCGTTGGATGCCTCCACTTAACATAGAGATTCAATATTAGAAAAGATGGAAAATAGTCTCAAATTGTAGAAAAGTTCGAGTGTCACATCAAGGTATATGGGTTCAAGCTTAGGTCCAATCAGAACTTTAGACAATTCATATTCGCTTAAATTTTTATAATAAAATGTTATATATGTACCTTAAAAAAAACTATCATATCTATGTGCCTTTCGAATGTTCTTTGCATGATTTTTTAGAAATCTTGTAAGTTAAAATCCTAAAATACAACATACAAACTTTTAGTCACTTTGTAAGTACATGAAGATGATAAGTCACAATTCCTAAACACGACATTGCAAACTGTCAAGTGAAGACACTTTGTAACTTCAAAAATATTAAAAAAACTCTTTTAAATGAGCGAATTTTAAGATGCTAGTATATGAATAAATATATGAATATATGAATATATATATATATATATATATATATATATATATATATATATATATATATATGCTTCAAATTAAAAGCATACTAATATAATGCAGCACTTGAAAATATTAACGTAAGCCCTAAATAATTTATTTATTAATTTATGTTTATTGGCCCACAAAAGAAATGACAATCAAACACATATGAAATAAAAATAGCTTGCAAAATTAATTCTTATATCTTTAGTAAGCTGGACATATTTAAAAGCAGTATATGGAGTAGATAATAGTTTCTTTCACATAAATAAAGGATACTACAACGTTGATTCACATCAAAGAGAATGATTTTTTAAACCAAATTTTTACATATAAAATGCACTAAAACAGACACAAGCAACCTTTTATAACTAAAATAAACATGAAAATAAAAAGGTCATTTATTAGCCTGCTCGCAGCCTCACAAAGGTTATAACTTTTATTAGAAATTGACTTATTGGAGTGAAAATATTAATATCGTTTCATGTATAATATATATCTCAAATACGTTTCAAATATGATTTATAAGATTGAGCAACTAGCGACTCAGCCTCACTTCGATCGGGTTAATTTTTACCTTTAATACGTTTTAACAGTTAGTATAGATTTCTCAGAGATGAGATATTTTTCTGCAGTAAAAAATATCCTAAATGTTGCTATCATCATACCAAATTTCATCAAAATCTGTTAAGTGATTTTCTCGTGATACGTTCCCAGACAGACAGATAAAAATTCTAAAAACTATAGATTCGGTCTCTGTATCGATAATAATTACTTTTTTAAATAAGTTTTTCCCAAAAATATGTAATTTTTTCATATTTGGCTCGGTTAGAATTTTATTCTTCTTCTCCTTGCCCATTTCCATTGTTAGAATTTTATAATATGTATAGATATAGCTATGTGACTAATGTAGCCTATAGGACTCCTTCTCATGCTGAGAGAAGGTCTGTCCCCAGCAGTGGGACGTTACAGAATTATTAGTATATATATTACTTTCTTAGATTTACGCGAATATTTGACATTTTAAATAAAACTATCTTTTCGGATTTTGCGAATTTGTCTGTAACAACTATAAAAAACCTTTGAGATATCTAACACGTTAGTCTCTCCCGTGACCATGATTGCTGTAAAGCATTCGAAACGTTAGGAAACAAAAATCAAAATAAATTCACGAAAAAATCCGAAAAGATAGTCATATTTAAAATAGTATATATATATATATATATATATATATATATTATGAAAAAGATATTTTTAAACAATATCTTATATGCTAATATGAATAGAATATTGGTTTTTAATATCAAACATGGGAAAACGCTTGAAGTATATACAAAAATGTTTATTCACTATGCCTCATTGTTTTCGCTTCATGAAACAAATTTATATGGTCAATCGAACCAGAAATTATTGACTACGAAGCTTATAAAAGGGTCTGTACACATTAACATATAGCGCTTTAAAGTTTATTTTATTTTAAACTACCAAGAGAATAAATGATTTATTTTATTTTACGTTGCCTCTTCAATTAACGTTTGAGATAACGTTGGAAATAAAATATTAAATACTGAAAATTAACATTTGGATTTATTAAAACTAATTTTAAAAATTTGAGCAAAATATATTTACCATATGTTTTAAATGCGATAGTGTTCTTCACTAAAGCTTTAATGAAAAGTTAAAATCGTAGACATTATATATCTTACAATGAAAAATTCCACGTTATATTAGAATATGCATCAAAACTATATTATAACATGGTAGGTATATTATTTTTTCTAAATAATAAAGGTTAAATTATTTTATTGTTCTTCTAAAATTCTTGAGAATATAAAAAAAATTATGTCAATTCATCACAGAACGCCAAAATTAGTAATAAGTACCAGGGTAAATATTTTTACTAATCTATACTAATGTTATAAAGAGGCAGAGTTTATTTGTTTGAACGCCCTAATCTTAGGAACTGATAATCCCATTTGAAAAATTCTTTTTGCATTAGATAGCCCGTTTACTGAGAAAGGCTATAGACTATATATTATCATCATGCTACTACCCAAGAGAGAGAAATGTCAAGAAATCGGGCAGACTTTCTTACATTACTATTATATATATTAATAGCATAAAGCCAAAGAGTTTTTTTCGTAGTTTTAGCTCGACCGAAGCCGCGGGTTCTGCTAGATATAACAATATAATATGTATATGTATTAGTTATCGCCCCTGGCTCCGCTCGTGTAGAAGGTATTTCTGTTGAGCTGATATAGCTTGAAAAATTACGTGTAATCTTTAGTACCTAACACGTATCATCAGCACTCTAAACAACACAAAACGGAGAGAGCAATTTATTTTATTTAGATTACTTACTATGAATAATATAATAATACATATAATTTATCAACATAAACACGCTCACTAAGGAAACCGAGTGAAGCGGGTTCAAATCCCGGGTCTCGAATCTTTGATATTCTCATGTGCGAATCATTTCCAACCACTACCACTTGTGTTACGGTGAAGGAAAACATCGTGTGGAAAACTGCATATCTGAGAGAGCCTAGCAAGTTTTCGAAAGACATGTGAAGTCCGCCAACCCGCACTTGGCCAGCGTGTAGGACTATGGCTTAATCCCCCTCGTATTGAAAGTAAGCCCAACCAGTGCCCGATAGTGTGATGTTAAAAAGAACTGTATAGAACTAAGAAAAAAATATTAAAATTTAATTTAAAAATATACAATACGTCGTAGAAAACGACATTGAACTTAGGTCAATGCGAAATTTATTAGCAATTTCCTTTTCAGCTATAAAGAAATGAAAAAAAAGTAATAAGAGGAAATTGTTCGCAAAATCTGAATTTCCGATAGCGAAGAAAAAATACGCGACAAGCGAGATTAAGATAAATCCGAGGGTAGATCGCATAAATTTAAGAGTTCTCTCGCTTTGTAACTATTTCCGGTATATAATTCTAAGACGGATTTCTTGACCCATACCATCGTTGCGTAATTGGAATAGACTATAGACGAGTATAACTGGAATGTGAGAAATCGATATCTTTACTAATTTACTTATATATTGCTTTCTTGTATATTTTTGTTAAAATAGGACGATAGTTACTTCAAAGAATATTTAAAAATATTAGTAACCGACTTCCAAAAACGAGGAGGTTCTCAATTCGTCTCGAAGACGCCTGAACCGATTTGGATAATTTTTATTTTTTTTGAAAGGGTATGCTTCCCAGGTGGTCCTATATAAATTTTATCGAAATCGGTCGAGCGGTTTTCCTGCAAATTACCTGCTTATTACGTCTACTCTAAAAATATAAAAATAAAAACTTAAAAAATAAACCGACTTTCAGGCACTAAAATGTAAAAAATAACTAAACGGGGGTTTTCATTTAGAATAAATACCTAATCAGATAGTTTCGAAGTCGGTGCCAGCGGACAATATTTTAAGATATGATATCTAATAGGTAAATATGTATTTTACGTATCAAAATATATTAGATTTCCTATGCGTCGGCTGGCACCGACTTCGAAGATATCTGATTATGGATCTATTCTAAATGAAAACCCCCGTTTAGTTATTTTTACATTTTAGTGCCTGGAAGTCGGTTTTTTTTTTAGTTTTTTTTCACAATAATGTTGTAATATAAAACTATAGACACATATATTTAATATTAAACTTTAAAACTATAAAAATAAGACAAAAAAATACTTTTTGTTTGTGTATTATCAGTGAAAGTTCGGAAACGAGCGATTTACAAAAAATATAATAATAATCTAGACATATAATAAAATTGTAACTAAGCCGAATATGTACATTAAATATTTTTTGGAAAATCTTGTTGAAATAAACATTATTATCATTATTATACAGAGGCCGAATCTATACTTTTTAGAATTTTTGTCTGTCTCTCTGTCTGTCTGTCAATCTGTCTGTCTGTTACCGCATCACAGAAAAATCACTAGAGGGATTTTGATGAAATTTGGTATGGTGATAGCTGGTTATCCGGGTCAACATATAGGATACTTTTTACCGCGGGAAAATGTTTCATTTCTGAGAAAAAATACAAAAACTGCAATGTGTATACTAATATGTAAAACCTAAGAATTTGGTTTTTGGTCATCTGAACGCGGGCGGAGCCGCGGGCAATGCTAGTAATAAAATAAAAGCTTAGACTATTAATATTTTCTTTTCTTTACAGGTAGAATTATTAATCTTTTTCTTTTTCATAAGGTTACCTGAAAGTTATCACATCATTGGAAAGGTAAAATGTATTCAATTTTAAAACATTCCTTTTGCATATTTAAAACTTTAGCAATATCAGCTTTTTAAACGTTTTGTAAATTCTTATAAAGTAATATTTTACAAAAATTGTATTAACCATCATACTTTCTTAGATTTACGCGAATATTTGACATTTTTTAAATATAACAATTTAAAATATTTTCAGATTATTTCGCTGATTTATTTTGATTTTTGGTTCCCGACGTTTCGAATGCTTTACAGCAATCATGGTCACTGGAGAGACTAAGGTTTTAGACGTCTCAAAGCCGCTATATACTTGGTAAAGAGAGTGCCTATCAACAGTTTTAGAAAATGATTTTGTAAAATTCAAGAATGGCACCAAATACAATATTTGTCCATTTAAATTAATTTACTTACAAAACGTGAATGAAGTATTCGAAACGATAGTTTTATTTAAAATGTATTAACCATTAAAAATATTGATTAGATATAGTGTCAGCTGAAGAAAAACATCGTGCATGTCTGAGAAAACGTAGCAAGTTTTTGAAAGAAATGTGAAGTCCGCCAACCCGCACTTGGCAAGCGTGATATACGATATGATTTTTACCACAGTATTAATACTTTAATTTTACAATAGGTATCGCACGAGTTGTTTTGGAAAATTTAAGATTTATTGAGTAATTTTATATGTATATTATGTATGTATATGTGACGACACGTTTGGCTCAGTTTGTAGTAACCCTAAATGCTGTGACAACGGTTGCGGGTTCGAATCCCGCTGGAGGTATTCATTTGTGTTATAAGCACGCACGAATGTTTGTACTCAAGTCATGGGTGTTTACATTTATAATATGTACGTATTTAAAAACTATATGTATAGTGTATCAACTATCTGGTAGCTTACCATGGAACTAAATGGTGCTGTGTGTTAGTGTACAATAGCTAGCGATTCACCCTCGCGCCGCTCGGGTTCGCCCCTAGTTACTTAGAAAAAATGGGGGGTGAGGGTAGGAGGGTGAAAAATACTTTACGATCTATTCTCATACCTACCACATATACAAAAAAAATCATTAAAATCGTTTGGGCCGTTTCGGACGAGTGCGACCACAAACACCGTGACACGAGATATTAATATATTATATAATAATGTATCATTGATTTTGATGATAACGATCTTGTTTATAGAGTATTATAATATTTTTAGAAATATTTGTGTTCAAAATTTCGTATAATATGCAGTATACATTTAACCCAAGTAGGTACCTATGAAACGTATGAATTACATATATTTTATAATTATAAAAATTTGAACCATGAATTCAGATTAATAGAATCAGAATTTCTACTGTAAATTCTATCCAAAAGTTTTCCAAAACTTTCTTATGAAAGTTTAATTTTATTGAATAAATTATTACTTAATAAATAATCTTTACATATAATAAAATTCAAACTAATTCGAATCTGTACATTAAAAGTTTTTGGAAAATCTTATTGAAATAGTCATTATTATTGGATACAGATGCCGAATCTATAGTTTTTAGAATTTTTGTTTGTCTGTCTGGGAACGCGTCACGAGAAAACCAATGAACAGATTTTGATGTAGTATAATGATAGCGGGTTATCCGGGTCAACATATACGTTACTTTTAACTGCTAGAAAATATGTCATCTCTGAGAAATCTATACTAAACATTTAAACGTGATGGAGGAACCCGAGCGGAGCAAGGGTGAGTCGCTAGTTCTTTATATAAATTATATGAATAAAAGGATAATAAAGTCACGTAATAAATTCATAGACAGAATGAGCAAAACTATAAATAAGCGCCAGTATATAGTAGTATATTCGATATAATATCGTTAGCAGGACTATAAATTTGGCCCAGGATGACAACTTATACAAATGACTGTATCAAACGACCAACAGCATTCAAGCAATTTGTCAAATACGTTACAGTTAAGCAAACTACCGTACGGTCTATCATTTACAAGTTTAGTAGTTAACCTTACAATAGTTGTTAGAATATTGACAACAAATTACAAAGCTCTAAGGGACACTGTTTTACAATAAACATAAATTCATGCCTGTGACTTCTCTCGCAATTTCTACTTAAAAAAAATGGTCAATGATAGATTGTACTCTTGAATATAGGCAAATGGGTTACTTTTTATTTCGGAAAAATGTAAGGTTCCCGTGGGATATATTAGTTTTTGTTTTTCACTTAAGACGAACGTGAAGCAAACCGAGAGTGAATCGCGAGCTGTGAATGAAATGCTTCCTGCCTTATATAGTTTTCGGCTTCGGATTTTTTGTTGAAATTAATATGTAAAAAAACATATTAGACATATATTTTTTATACAATACGTCCTCTTTTTATGAAGTAGGTAATAATTTATGTTTTGAAATTATTACCTTGACTTATAATATTTAGTTACTAGCATTGCCCGCGGCTCCGCCCACGTTGAGATGACTAAAAATCAAACTCTTAGGTTTTACATATTAATATACTCTTACATTTCAGTTTTTGTATTTATTCTCAGAAATGAGATATTTTCCCGCGGTAAAAAGTATCCTATATGTTGACCCGGATAACCAGCTATTATCATATCAAATTTCATCAAAATCGTCCAGTGGGTTTTCCGTGACGCGGTAACAGACAGACAGACAAACAAAAATTCTAAAAACTATAGATTCGGCTTCTGTATCGATAATAAAATCTACTTCAAACAGATTTTTCAAAAAATATTTATTGTACAGATTCGGCTTAGTTACAATTTTATTATATGTATAGATAATATATTCACGAGAATCTCACACAAAGTAGCAGACAATGTTATCAAATTATATAATACGAAAAATGATCTTGAAAGTATTATAGTATTCTATTGTGCCTGTTAATAGTTATCTTTTTCTATTGAAAAAAAAAATATCTAAGGCAATTCAATTTGACAAGGGCAAAGATTTATTATGTTACGGCACTTCCAGGCTAGAATCTTTTTTTTAACCTAAGTGTTTTAGCGAGGGATGAGGCGGTGGTAGCCCAGTGGTAACGCGCTCTCTTGGAAAACCGAGTGATGCGGATTCAAATCCGGGTTTCGCACCTCTGATATTTTCATGTGCGAATCATTTCTAACATGATTACCACTCGCCTTACGGTGAAGGAAAACATCGTGAGGAAACCTGCATGTCTGAGACAACTCAGCAAGTTTTTGAAAGACATATGAAGTCCACTAACCCGCACTTGGTCAGTATGGTGGACTATGGCCTGATTCCACTCGTACTGAAGGGAGGCTCACCCCCAGCAGTGGGACGTTAAAAAGGGCTGAATACATACATACAAGTGTTTTAGCAACTTATAAACAGTATACTATATATCTATCACAGTTTCTTGATAAAAGAAATATATTTACTTTATAAATGTACATAAAAAATATATATTCAATCGTAATTCTTTTGAAGTAAATGGACTATATCAACAAACCTAAATGGTTTTTCACAATTCGCGTCCAGATTTGAAAACACTGGCTTACGTAAATCATAACATATGTTCAAACATACGGAAAAATCCGAAATGACATTCGAAAATGGTACTAAAAAACCTCTGTGACATATTGCCTATACTTTCACGTCATAGAAGCATTAGCTTTTAGCATTAGGAACAGAATGCAAGCAAAATAACAGCCAACTATGTGATTTACTAGCAATACTTTATAATTCAGTTTTTCATTTTACTTAAAAAATATGGCTACGATGTTTTTAAAAAATGGTCAAGAGCGAGTCGGTCTTATGTACCAAGGTTACTGTACTACCATAACACACAATAGATTTATTTCAGAAAACCATCGTCGACCCATCCATCTTGGATAGTCCGCATCCAGCGCACCACCTGCCCAAGTTACCTGCTACCTTTATTAAGTGGTCATATAGTAAATTTATGTAAAATACAATAATATGTTTTATGCTTTCACTAAGAAGTAAATTATCATTTAAATAATAATATTTATATTGAAATAACTTATTTACGCATACCACCTGTATTACTGTTGGTTGGTGACTCATCCATTAGAAAAGCCATATTTGCTTTTCCTCTCACTAAAACAGGTGCAGAATTTTGCTTTAAGCTTAATAATTGCTCATAAATCAGTTTTCAAATCAGTGTACCTTTTGATTTCAAATATTTATTCATAAATCATTATGAGAAATTCTTAGCGTTATTCTTTTAAAATGTAATTCATTTAGCCTTACCCGAAATTTGAACGCAAGATCTCTGAAATATTTACCAAGACAGTAAACGTAAAACAAGGTAATGTACATATAATACATTTTATTCCTTTAGTAAGAAATCCTTTACCGAGGAAATACCAAGAATATAATATAATATCTAATAATCACATAACAATAAAAGTAGCACTATTGAGGTTAAAGAAAGGAATCTTGAGCTTTTGTTAAGCGAATAGCTTTTATTGAATGTTTTCCGCCTCAGGACTTGCTATTCTGTCAGTTGTAATTGTTAGAAGGCAATAGAATATTCGATTAGAATACGTTATAAAGATGACGTGGTATTACGTCAAATATTACCTATTATTGAAGCTAAATGAATTTCAGAAATTCGACGACACTTTTGGCTCAGTTTCTAGTGACTCTACTTGCTGTGCCAGCGGTCGTGGGTTCGACTCCCGCTGGGAGAATTCATTTGTGTGTTGATCATGAATGTTTGTACTTCAGTCATGGCTATTTATATTGATAATATTATATATGTAACCTTTAAACGAGCAATTCTTGTATATTTATTTATTTATATATACCGATCTCGAAAACGGCTCTAACGATTTCGCTGCAATTTGCTATGTGAGTGTTTTCGGGGTTGAAAAATCGATTTAGATCAGTCTTATTTTTTGGAAAACGCGTGTTTTCGAGTTTTTATGTGGTTTTCTTTAGCATTATTCCACGTCAAATATGGTTGTTAATTGCCCTCGGACATGAGCATCGCGGTTAAGCGGCTAAGGCGCAACACTGATTATCACGGGTTCTATTCCCGGTCGGATACAAAGCCTTTACTTTTGTTTTTAAGTCAAATAAAAAAGAAATTGTACTTTTGGCCAAAAACTCCGAGCAAAGTCTCCCAGGTAGGAACTGTATTCAAAGTTATATGTAGTGTAGTGTATCAACTATTTGGTTTCGTAGCTTCCCGTGGAACTAGATAGTGCTGTGTTTCCCATCATATTTATTAATATTATTATTATTTACCGAATTGGATAAATGTTTGTAAGAGGCAAGTTTTTAGCTCGGTGTAATGTTTGAAAAAAGCTTGTATATCAAATCATTTTACAACATTTAACAACAACATTTTTACATTTCATTTTCATTTTGAAGTGATTTACATTTTGAAGTTTTCAGTTTGAAATTTGAAAGTCAATCACTGTATTTATAAAAAAAAATATCTATACTTATAATAAAATTCTAACCAAATCGAATCTGTACATTAAATATTTTTTTGAAAATCCCTATTGAAAGTCATTATTATTATTATTATACACAAGCCGAATTTATAGTTTTTTAGAATATTTGTCTATCTATCTGTCTGTCTGGAAACGGAACGCATCACGACAAAACCATTGGATAGATTTTGATGAAATTTGGGATAATAATAGTTGGTTATTCGGGTCTAACATATAAGATACTTTTTACTGCGGGAAAATTTATCAACTCTGAGAAATCTATACTAACCGTTAAAACTTATCTAATCGAAGAAAAGCATTAATTTTGACAAAGAAATAGTAGATACCTAAAAATATAGTTCAAATAACTTTATAAAAAAGTAGTAATGTACAATGTACAGGAGCTCTTCATAAGGATTTATTAAGCTTATACGCTTAGCGTTTGCCCTCGGCTCTGAACACGTAGTTTATTTATCTACTTATAGTCTTATATTGGATAGCTTTCCTATCCTACATTTTTTTTAATCTGGCTGATTGATCTAGAGATTAAGGTCCAAACAAACAAATAATAAACAAACTCGATCTAAAAAAATTTTATAGAAATTTTCTTATTATAATAAATAAATACTGACCATCTTTTTTAATTTATTTACATCTCGAACGAGATGATATTCCTAATGAGGGTATTAAATTTTCTTAAGCCGTCCAAGAAATGCAGTTCGAATTTAATGAGAAAAACCTTCTCGTGATTATCATCCGTTGAAAAAAAATATACAATTAAGCAAGCATATTGCGTCAAAATGTTGAAGCCTTCTGTTTTAATTAAAGCGGTGGTTATTTTTAAGGGTTCCGCAGAGATAGAGTTTGGAAATATTTTAGATTTTTTATTGCTTATTCGAAAGCTATTTACGTTTTAGAAATGTTAACGCTCGCATATTGAATATTTAAGATCCGGTTGTCGGATACGATTTCTTATCAATATAAATGACATTAATAAAAAAAATATTTCAGCTCCTTTAAAACAGACTCAGAGTTCGTGATTTATTTCCATTTTTATATAAAACTAGCGTCAAAACTACGTTTACTATAGATTTCTCCGGGATGAGATATTTTCCCGCAGTAAAAAGTATCCTAGATGTTGACGCGGATAACCTGTTATTATCATAGCAAATTTCATTAAAATCTGTCCAGTGGTTTTCTCGTGATGCGTTCCCAGACAAACAGATAGACAGGCAGATAACAATTTGAAAAACTATAAATATCGAAAATAAGGACTATTTCAATTAAATTTTCCAAAAAATATATTTAATGGACAGTATTGACTTAGAATTTTATTATATGTATAGATTCCATTAATTATAATATACTTAAACTGATCAATTTTATCGCTTTAAGCCATTTATTAAGTCACGAGAACACACATATCAATTGTATGATCAATACAGACATAATACAGACATCACAATTACATTCACTCAAATTTTTGTATTCCGACGTAATAGCCCATGAGCGATTAACACTGAGTTTAATTATTGCTTTTAACTGACAATGTACTGTAAAAATTTTAAGAGCGCAAACGTAAAAGAAGACCACGATCGAAGTCATGGTCGTAACCTATTTATGTTGTGGTCGCGACCACAAAGTGATCGCGTAGGGTGTGATATCAATTACAATTGTCACCAGTTACTGACAACGTTGTGGTCACAGTCGCGTAGTACGAGTACGTTATCTAGGTATATAAATATTTTGGAACATTAATACACATCACCATCTAGTTCAATGGTAAGCTACGAGGCTTGTGTTATGGATACCAGATAGTTAATACACAATACATATATAACTTTAAATACATATGTATTTTAAATATAAACACCCATGACTGGAGTACAAACATTCGTGTTCATCACACAAATGAATGCCCCCAGCGGGACTCGAACCCGCGACCGCTGACACAGCAAGTAGGATCACTACAAACTAAACCAAACGTGTCAGTGTCATTCAATCCAATAAATAATATACGGAACATATTAAAATCAAAAACGTCCTTTCTTGAAAAAAATCTCTTAATATCTTCACAAAACCGAGGCTGTCCAAAAAATGTACGCTATTATTAATAATTTAATGCTAATGAACAGAATTCATTGCAGAAACGAGGAAGCGGCAGACGTTTTTTATTATTCGAATCTCAAATCGAGAGAGTATATTTTTTATATGTCGATTAAGCTATTGTCATAATTTCTTTCATTTGACACTATTATTATGATTTAAAATCTATCGTAAATCGTAATAACAGCTTTAAATGAAATAAATCTATACTAATATTATTAAATGTGAAAGTGAGTTTGTTTTTGTTTGTTTGTTCTTATTTTAAGTCGAAACAGCTGAATGAAAACGTGATTTTGATTGGAGGGCTGGAGAGTGACATAGTGTATGCCTAGGACATCATATGATAGTTAAATTATCGTATTCTGGACTGGACTAGCTAATTTTACTTCTTACTAATATTATAAATATGAAAGTTTAGATGTTTGGATGGTTGGATGGATGTTTGTTACTCAATCACGCCAGAACGTATGAACGGATCAGGATGAAATTTGACAAAAAAATAGCTTATAGTCTGGAATAGCACAAAGGCTGCTTTTTATCCCGGAAAATTGTACGGTTTCCATGAGATAGATTTGTTTTTGTTTTTTTGTTATTGTAATTTAAATAATTTTATCGATATACAACTATTAACGTACGATAGGTGGCGCACAATTCGTATGCTATAATTTGAGATTTATTCGATTTAATATAACTTAAATATCTGTAAGTGTAGTATATTTTTGGTATATAATAAACTTATTTGTTAGTTTACATCAGAGCGAAGCTAGGATAGATTGCTAGTGACAAAAATAGAAAGTAAACGCCAAAAATACTATGAAGTATTGATATTATACCTCAAATTATCTTTTTTAAAACCAAAACGCCGCAGTATGAAAAATATGGCACCGATGCAGACTTTGGCAATAACATAAAATAGCGTGAATATAATAAAATATATTTCACCTAAAAATGGAAAATATTTCATGTAAATATAATTAAAAAATGTGCTTGAATTATTATTGTAAAATTGTATAGTATGTTCTGCTAAAATCGATGGATGTCTTTGCGATGGCGACTTCAATATTTTTGCCATATCAATAAACTTTCATAGGCTAATATAAAAATCTTATCTATATATACAAAAATAATTATTTGCTATTCGTTAGACTCGTTAAGACTAACGATAAAACTTAAAAACTTTTTTTTTGTGTTGTTGGGGGTGGTTTGAGTATAATAGTAGGGGAGCCCAAGAGGGGATTTTCTGTAGTTACTCGAGCGCGGCAGATTAACATAAAAGAGGTTACCTTGCACTCTATTGAGTACTTTCACCATAATATAAGTCTTCTATATAGAGGGGCGCGTCTAGGGAAGCCGATTAAAATATTAAAAAAATGTTTTGATAAGGTAGAAATACTTGAAACCGTCAGATTAAGGTGTGGTAGGCTAGTCACATCCTGAAAAGTGTCCAATTCAATAATCTGCCGATTTGCACAAGCCGAAGAGGCAAAAATCGACTATAAAGTTTATGATGATTTTTGCTAGACGCGCCCCTTTATATAGAAGACTTATATTGTGGTGAAAGTACTCAAAAGAGTGCAAGGTAACCTCTTTTATGTTAATCTGCCGCGCTCGAGTAACTACAGAAAATCCCCTCTTGGGCTCCCCTACTATAAAAAATAGGGAATACCCAAAAAAAATGCTGGATAGTCGAAAAATTCAGGACTGTTTATTTTGTATGGGAATCATTTACCATTAAAACGTACCGTTTGAAATATTTATCCATCTAGTACCAATATGGACAACTGTCAATATTTGAAAATATTTTTGAAAATGACTTTTTTTAATAAGCATATGTTGTTATTCGCGTAATATGAAATTATTAATATCTATTGTAGTTATTATTTTTTGTTATTAACCGAATGACCCTATATGGTTCCAGGAAGGGGAGTGAAATCCATAAGATATCAGATCAAATACGTATGTAAGCTTTGTTATTATATGAACCAAAGCAACATTTTAGTGTATCTATTCTAATATTATAAAGAGGAAAAATTTGTTTTTTTGTTTGTTTGTATCGAATAGGCTCCGACACTGAACCGATTTAGATAAAATTTGGTAAGAAGATAGTTTGAGACCTTGGGAAGGACATAATATATAGTTTTTATCCCGGAAATCATCCCTTAGGGGAGTGAAAATGGGGGTGAAAGTTTGTATGGGGAAGCAACCTAGGGAAATAATCCAAGCCAAGCGAGGGTGAGTTGCTAGTATATAGTAGTAATAATACATTACTACTACGCCAACTAAATAAAAATGAAACAGTTTTTTATCTATTAACTACCATACTACCTATACTACTCAATCAAAATATACTTTATTATTCGTATTAATGATATCTTCATACCAGCTTTTGTTTTGATATCGTGTTCGAGGCCTTTATTATAATTTCTTCAAAATATTATTTTGTTATACTATAATGTTATTATTTTCATAGAAATCAAAAAGAAATAAGCCCACGCATGTACATAACATATGTATATATATTATGTGGACAAAAACCAGTGAAAAAATATATTATGTTAGTTCCGTCAAATAAAACTTAAGTGCGGGTGATACTGGATATTTATAAGCATTTGACGCCCCGCTTTCGCTACAAGGTTTCCCCGTTTCATGGCCTACGAAACCACAATTAGTTGTATCGTATTTTAGAATTGTATTTCTATGTTTTCAACTTAGGTTGAGTTTAGTTCACTAGTTTTTGACTAAAAATTTTAAACAATTATTACTTTTAACTTCTTTACGCAGCTATTACTGTTAAAAGTTGAGTAAAGTTATTACAATCAATATATATATATATATATATATATATATATATATATATATGGAAATGTATATAAGGAAAATACATACTTCAAATAAATTGGTAAATTCCATTTTTATTTATTTAGTAGATCTTAAGTTATAGCTTGAGTTCTCCGTACTCAACAGACTCAATATGGCCATCCATGCTTGTTATACTTTTACAGTTTTGTGAAATTAAATATAATCTGTGCTGTTTTCTTTATCTGTACAGGAGGCATAAATAAATATGAAAATTAAATATGCTTTAGCCGATGAATTTACCTGTGAAGGTAAAATGTTATGTGCATGCCTGTTTTGTGCACAATTTTATGCAATGTTTGCAAGAATCCTATTAATTAATTAATATTATAAATGAGAAAGTTTGGATGGATGTTTGTTACTCAATCATGCCAGAACAGCTGAACGGATCTGGATGTTTGGCACAGAGTTAGATTATCTCTGGAATATCACATAGGTTACTTTTCATCCCAAAAAAATGTATTGTTCCCGTGGGATAGATTTTTTTTTGTTTTTCACTAAGGATGAACCTGAAGCGAAGGGTTATCTTTTTCGAGGTAATTAAAAGACAATGACAAGGTGAGCAAAAAAGGTGTGCTTTAAAAAATATTGACCTAAATTATACTGATCAATGTGCCGTAAGCTAAATAAAAGCTTGATGGACGACTATTAACTACAGATTCAATTGAATTATACAGGACGAGTTTCGTGAAACTCAGGATTATTTGCTCGACTAAACTACAACAGTGCACTGCACAAACTGTGTAGGAATTTCTAGCGTGTTAGTAAAACTATAAAATAAAAACAGTAATATTGGAAGCGTTTTCAATTTAATAAAATAATATCACTTATGTATATAATACTTTCATGCATAATTAGAATTAAGGAAATATTTAATTTAGCTTATTATAAATAAATCTATTTATGATGAAATGTATTCATTCTGTAAACAATAAATAAATAAATAAATAAATATGTTGGGACATTAATACAGCACCGTCTAATTCCATGGTAAGCTACGAGGCTTATGTTATAGATACAAGATAGTAGATATACTGCACATATATAATTTTAAATACTCGACACCGCGACCGCTGGCACATCAAGTAGGGTCACTACCAACTGAGTCAAACGTGTCAAATAAGATAAAATAAAGCGAAAATCATATTCGAGTTAGCTATAAACGTTTTCACGTCATTTGCACGGTCAGTATATTTTTACATAGCATTTCGTTTAGAATTTCTGTAGTTATTTTCAACAATACCAACAATATATGCGAGCTTACAATTAAATCTGAAGCCATACTCACTCACCCGTTTTGTGTCTACCACTACACGGATTATGTGTATTTGATACATTGAGTTAGGGCTGCCGCCTGCCACAGAGATTCATAGAAATAGATTAAATTATTAATGATTATAATATTATGTTTTATTTAGTATTTTTAAAAATTAATTTTTCTAATTATCTCTCTTTTTTTTGCTAATTTTGTTTTTAGAATGATTTGTTCCTAGATTTTTTTCATCATTATGCTTTTATATTCTATGGTTACGTTTAAGCTTTGACATATGTAGTTTAATAAAAAAATCTTTAATCTTATTCAAATATACCTTTTGCTGTCTTATAAAGTTGTCAAATTTCAAATTAATTCTCTTTTATAAAAATAGTTTAAAATTTGTAGCGAAATTTTTGTTTTGTTGTTCTTGTTTGTATTTAAAAATCATTTAGGTTTAGTTAATATTAGTAACAAAAACAGAAACTTCATATTATACTTTTGAATTTATGATCTATAAGAAGATATGATTGCTAATTTTTTAATTATTTTATGTAATGGCTGTCTTTTAAAAGAACTCATAATTAGACGTATATCTTATATATGTACGTGTATTATACGGTCCTTAAACCGTAGCTACCAAGTGGATGTCGTTTATACCAATTACTCGAAAGCTTTGACAAAACTTCCCTTTCTTGGCATATTCACAGACTAGCACAAATCGTTGTACATAACAATATCTTGGTAGATTAACCTACATTCATGAAAGCTAATTCCAGCTATGAAAAATACAAGGCTTTTATTTTTCATTTATACCAGGCACATCAGGTGTTCTAAAAGATCGCACCTGGACCCCTCCATTTTAATCTCTTTATCAATGGTAATAATTTTATATTTATATATTTTAAAATTTTATGCTAGTAAAAATCATATTTTATTATAGTCCTTTTACTATAGTTATAGTTTATATTAGTCCATAAGTTTTCATGGTCACTGATAATATTTTATGATTTAAAACAAAGTATACCCGTGACCATGGCGCTTATGTCTGAATGTCGGTAATATATCCAAGTAAGTGTAAAACATGGAAAATATCTCGTTTTACATAATAAATAAGGTTATAGTCTTTTAATATTAAAACATTATTTTTCTTAGAAAGAGATGTCATTAAGTAAGTAATTTATTTTAATTGTAATATAATATTTAAATTAGTAAAAGAAACTCGATAAAAAAAATATAATTTTCGCTATAAAGCGACGCCAAAATATGTGTATTTTGAAGTTATACTTCTTTTGGCACGTTTAGAAAAAAATAGTTCAGTCGAAATCCATTCACTTATTTTTGTATGAAACATCCAGATATCACAAACTTTCGCATTTATAATATTAGTAGGACATAATAATATTTGCCAATTTTTTATTCATTTTACTTTTTGCATATACTTAAAGCAAAATTAATACCAACAAAAAAACTATTTTATAATAAAACTTACATAAAGCTATCAACTAAAAATATTTTTAAAGAATATATTAGAATAACCAAGAAAATAAAGTTAAATTATAAATTATATTCGAGAAAATCTGAGCTCAGTTTTAAATAATACTCTGTTCAACAGAGAACGGTTTTAAGTCCCTGGACGGGAAAGTTGACAGCCCTACGTATAATGGACTGGACAGAACATGTTTTCACTATTCATTTCGGGAGCAGAAATTAGATTATTATGTGGAATATAGAATTGGTATTACATATGTATATGTTATGTAATATGAATTAACATTTTTTACATATTCAACGACGTTGTTGTGTTTTTACATATTCAATGACGTTTGTTGCAGATAAATAATCTTTATGTTTTTTTGAATTACTTCAAATTTTTTTACATGAACAATTATTATTATTATTTTTTTATTTTTTATTGACTCATTTCAATAATCAAAGCAATATTTATATTTTTAAAATGATGATAATTGGAATATCATGTACTATATACTTTTGATATTTTGACCGCCGGATTGAATTGGATTAACCATAGTGACACATGCTTTTTAGTTCCTATTGTTAGAATGCTAGTAATCATTATACTAAACCTGGAAAAGCCGTGTATTTAGGTATTCAACCCTTTTTAATGTTCTGCTGGACAAGGACCTCTCTTCAATATGATAGAGGATTAGGTCATAGTCCACCACGCTGGCCAAATGCGGCTTGGCCGACTACATGTCTTTCAAAAACTTGTCAGATTCTCTCAGATATACAGATAACATCACGATGTTTTCCTTTATCGCTTGTCTTATAAGTGGTAATCATGTTAGAAATAAATCGCACATGAAAATATCAGAAGAACAAGACCTAGGAGTTGAAGACTAATAAAACCTAAGATGATAACCCACTACGCTGCCACGCTGGCTAACTTTGGCAAAGGGTTAGCAAACTTTGGTAGATTAAGTCTTCTTTCACATGCAACTTTCCTTACGACTTTCTTCATCATACTGGCAAACATTAATCATGATTCACATATGGAAATATCAGAGGTACGAAATTCAGATTTTAACCCGCTTTACTTAGGTATTCAAGCGAGCGTATTACCAATGGGCTACCACTGCTTTTTATATAGGATAATCTCTAAAATCATTGATGATGACTAGATTTACTAAAAATCCAAAAACAGAAAAAAAACAGGGAAGAAAAAGCACGGAGATTTTTCCATACATAAGTACAATTAATGGGTAAAACACTTCCAAATGATGACATATTAAGTTCCATTAACATTTTCATCCGCCATTCAGTTTTAATAACATGTTATTAATTAACTACTAATGGCTAATAAAATTGCATTCAATAGTAATCGGCTATCATTTACGAGAGACTAAAATATTATATTGATTTGACGTTTTCACTAATTAGAAGATTTATAAATGTAAATGATTTACTTCAACTTGTCCGAGGGTCATCCTAGGTGCTTTCTGTATTTCCCCCCCAACGTGCGTTCACCTTGTCGTGGTGGGGGGGCTCAGTAGTGCCCGGCAATCCAACCGGGCGCGAAGCTAAGAAACGCACAGGGAGGTTGCCCACTTCGGTGGGCGGTGGGAGGTGGCCCTCTTCGGGGGGCGGTGTACCATGCGGGTTGCTCCTGGTACTTCTCTGATAGCAGAGTAGACTGTGGAGCAACCCCATGGTTGTGGTGGTCTGCTTCGGCAGACCTGCCGTCGGGGCGTCGTAGTTGAATGCGTAAGCGATCCTGCGACGCCCCATTAAGACGGGGGAAGGTTTTGTTGGGTTTTAGTGGGTAGTACTGGCTGTATTACGCCGGTGAGTCCCACACGTCGTGCGTAAATGCATTTCCCAACGTTAAAAAAAAAAAAGGTGCTTTCTGTATTTATCAGCGCCATCTTTGTCATGAAATGTGCGTTCATTTTATCGTGTTTTGGCTCATTAGTGTCTAGCAATCCAGCCGGGGGCAAAACCAAGAAAAGTACTGGGAGGTGCCATGCGGGTTGCTCCTGGTGCATCTCTGATAGCAGAGTGGACCGATGGAGCAACCCCGTGGTTGTTATTATTGGCTTCAGCAGACCTGCCATTATGATATATATTGAGATATATTGAGTGCGTAAGCGATCCTGCGAGGTCCAATTTAGGGCATACGGGGAAGGTTCGGTTGGGTTTTAGTGGATGTAGCGGCTTTGTCAGTAAGTTCCACATATCCACCTGTATGCATGCAGGTGGTATGCGCAAATGCATTTCGCAACGTTAAAAAAGGTCATAATCTGTCTTTGTACTAAATTTAATCGAAATCCGTCCTTTCAACGTGAAAAAACAACAAATCTATACACACATACCTACCAATAGTTTATCGTACAATTAATAATTATATTGTCATTCTACGTACCAACTTTTGCTTGTGGAATTCTTTTAAAATTAACTCGTTCCGGATAACAAACAGATATACACATAGAAATACTTCTTTTGATAACTTGATGTCATAAAAATAACGTCGTATTTGTGCCCAAAAATAAGTATTAGTATAGCTAATAATAAAGATAATAAAGTTGATTACAACTATTATTATAACGTGTAACAAACGAATCTAACATTTCATACAATCTTTTATTTCATTACCGAAAGAGGAAGTGGGAATACAATAATAGAAAAATGTTGCTTTTATTTATATTTCACGCTGCTCCTTAAATCTAGCCCTTATCTCTTAAAAGATTTATCTTTCGCTACGAGTTTTACAATGTACAACACTTTTGTTTCGAAAAATAAGTTCAGTCTGAGAACTGAGCAAAAAGGATCGCATTTAAACATAAAATGTGCAGCCATTTAAAAAGTAATACGGCATTTCTTACTTTACTTAAATATATTATTTTTACTTGAAACTTTGTTTCAGTTAAGATATACAAAGTGTGACTAGAATAAAAGTCGTTGTCACTGTTAATGTTCACTAAATTTAAATAAAAATAATAATAATTTAATATTCATGACATTGACATGACGCTATGGGATCAGATTACTATGAATCTACGATCCAAATTCATTCGTTACAAAACAGTGGCTTCAGAACAGCTTTTCTCGATGCTGTTAATTAACAGGCCAGGACCAATATTTGCTTGTTACTAATATTTTAAATAGGAAATTGTGATCTTAGTATGTCTTTATATCATAAATGGACCTACGGATTGACGTGTTTTTTGAGTAGATATAGCGTGTTGGCGAAAAATTAGCCCATACTCTGGGACAATGGATTCCCCGGATATTATAATGTATTTTGAAAATGTACTCAAATGTATAATATTATGATGCTGGTATAAAAAATGCAAATGCTTATATGTATAAGAGTGTATGTTTTATACTTCTTCACATTGATACGGGTTCAGGATAAAACTTATGATCTCTGACATGTCTGTCTGTCTGATAGATCCCCCCCCTCACCCCCACCCTCCCGGCCTTGAATTTATTTTTTTAAGTACAAAACACACTTGAGCAAAATAATGGCAAGTCTCTTGTAATCATATATAAAAATAAGCCGCATTAAAAAATTTGAATGTTGATGAAGAAGACCTTAAAAAAAGACACAACAAGAACGAATGAAGTACTTATCAGCACGGTACGAGCATCAAGATATAAGAATTTATCATCGAACTATGAAGCATGAACATTCGAGTGATCTTAGCGTTTCAGAACTTTTGGAGCGTTCACTCACTTAGTAGATATACGTTGAAATGTGTCGATTTTCTATAATAAAATGATTGTCGAGAATAAAATAAATAAATATAAATATGTAAGCTATGATGCCTGTCTTATGTATACCACATAGTTGATACACTACACATATATAACATTAAATACAACTATATAAGTATATATAAAAATGAAATCCTATTTCTCCTGGTCACGCTATAACTTGAGAACGGTTTTACCGATTTCATTCATCTTATTTTAAATATTTTCTGATACTTCGTAGAAGTTTTTTACTTTTAATAAATTGCGCAGAAACGTAGAAAATTTAAGAAAACGTACAGAAAAGCCAAAAAATTCAAAGATTTGTATTTCATACGAACCGTTAAAACGTACCTAGGGACGAACCCGAGCGAAACGAGAGTGAGTTGCTAGTACATATTATAAATATAAACACCCATGACGGGAGTACAAACATTCGTGCTCGTCACACAAATGAATGCACCTAGCGGGACTCGAACACGCGACCGCTGGCACAGCAAGTAGATCACTACAAACAGAGCCAAACGTGTCGTCAACTATGTATTATAAAATTATCATCTTTAGCAGTACAGAAATAGTAATAGGTATTTTTTCCCTTACATCAGTTAAATATTATATTTAGTAATATTGATTTTTGAGTTTTTAATATTAATAGAATAAAGTATAATCATCCTAAAAAAATAATTTGCTTTTTCTACCATAAAACGTTTTATCACGTATATAGTATGTAAAATACACATTTTTATCTAAAAAAAGTCACAAAATGAATAGTAATTTTTTTTTAAACCGAATAACTTTTCTCTTTCAATATTCAACATTCATAAAAGAGATACTTATGGCTTTATTTGAATCACATTAAGTTAATAATATATAATCTTCCTTCAAAATTTAAGCTTTAGACTGCGCATAAACGGGGTTTAATTGTCTATATAAATATAATAAAATAATGTAACTAAGCCGAATCTGTACATTAAATATTTTATGGAAAATCTTATTGAAATAGACCTTATTATCGATACAGAGGCCGATTATATATTTTTTAGAATTTATGTCTGTCTGTCTGCTACCGCATCACAGAAAAACCACTGGAGGGATTTTGATGAAATTTAGTATGGTGATAGGATCTAACATATAGGATACTTTTTACCCTGGGAAAATATCTCATTTCTAAGAAAAAATACAAAAACTACAATTCAAGAGTATACTACTATGTAAAACCAAAAAAATTGGCTTTTGGTCATCCGAACGTGGGCGTGGGCTAGTTATATTATAATATAGTAATTATGTACCAAAGCTATACTTATAAAAGCAAATCGAGACAAAGATTTATTTATATAAAGTTAATTGCTACTACTTAATAATTTTAAGCATTCGCCTGTCTTATTATAGAAATACGCTGTCAAAATATCAGGCCTCTAAGTCTAACGATTTAGTATGGATGATGATTTAAATTATTTATTACAATATATATAGTAATATATCATATTGACATATTCTGACCACATCTGATCAAATTTATGTATTATCTAGTCTTTTTAAAACTTTAAGATAGAAAGATACATAATCACAGACACACTTTTTATATCTGTATGCTTAATACATAGATATGATTTTGCCACAAGTGCATCATTTTCTTCACTTTGAAAGCCGAATGTCCAAAACCTAATCAGATGGGTCCATATTACTCTCGAGGGACACATGGGGTTTCCGATTCGTGACCTCCGATAGTTATTCCCAGAGTTCATTTCTTCAGGCATTATGCGTGCCTTCAAAATCCGTCTAATCCCTTGTAGGTTCCTACAAAATATGACTCAACCTTACCTAATAGAGATTTTTCTTCCCGAGATTTCTTTTGCTCCAAATAAATCCACCTTTTTTTGCTCAAATTGGATTATTCTCCACTGTGCGGTTAAATACTGAATGGGCTATTGGTATTTTTTTGCAGGCGCCTCGGGTTCTTTTTGTTGATGCCCGCAATATTTTGTTGGGCTCAACTCCCTAAAAAACATATTTTACAGTGGCCTCGACTTCCTCGGATGGATATCGATTCACGTCTAGTAATGGCGAAAATGGGGAACGCTGAAAAGATAATCTCGCTGACAAATGAAGTTGACTTATAAACGGAGGCGAGTTCTTTTGATATTCGACGTTCTTTTCATTTTGGAACATCAGAATATTAAAAAAGTAACAACAATATCCATCCATGAATAATTACAATAAATTCTATAAATACGCATCTACTTTGCGATATTAAAACTTATGTTTGTTATACACTAGACTTACTTGCAACCTATCGTTGAGACCTTTGTTACGTCAGGTATGTAAATACAATGCTATCAGCCTTTGTATAGCCATAGAAAAATATGTTGAATTGTAGTTTGGCGATGAATTTAACATATCGAGGTAGGAAACATAAAAAATGCAGTAGTTTTTGCATTTTAAAAGTAACTAAAATAAAGAAATTATTTAAAAGAAACTTTTGCTATTTTTACTTATATCTTATATCTTTAAACGAGCAATTCTGGTATGTATATATATTTATATATATAATCTGAATCTCGGAAACGGCTCCAAAGATTTTCATGAAATTTAGCACACGGTGGGTTTCGGGGGCTATAAATCGATCTAAATTAGTCTTATATCTGAGAAAACGCGTGTTTTCGAGTTTTCATGCAGTTTTCTTTTGCAATATTGCACGCAAAATATCGGGCATAAGCATCGTGGTCAAGTTTTGCATGCATCATGATTATCATGTTTTTTGTGTTTGATGTGATGTCAGTGATAGTTTCCGATTAGATTTCATAATGAGGCATGTGGTGTTTGTAATGACCATAATAGTATAATTTATTAATATATCGTGAATTTAAAATAACATGTTATTTATCGTATAAAAGAAAAATATGTTAATATTATTCACTAATGTTCAAATATTCGCTAACGATATCCGAAGTTGAAGTCATTTTCTTTTTGCAAACCCCCAATTTGACTCGACGACTGCTAGTACGTTAACTAGATCTGGCAGGTTTCCCGTTTTTATGCAAGAGCCTGACCTCAGCGGGCACTAATAAGAAAATCAGAACCAATTAGTTTACTATATTTTTTGTTATTTTTACTGACACTTTAACTTTATTTTTAAAAAGTTTATAGGACAGTGGAAAATTTACTGGCGTCAAGTATACTTTATAAGGTAAATTGTGATAAAAAATTATCCTATTAAAACGGCTAACAGCGTTTGTGGTGCAGTACGGGATTTAGAGTTTGCTACAATTTATTGCCCCTGCGTTTCCAGGTTTGCTGGAATACACATACCATGATACTTTATAATACGTATATAAACATAAACAGATGTATATTTCTAGTTTTCCCCCAGAATTTAAGTAAAATTTTAATAATTAATTTAAGTAGACATGACAATATGATTTCTGTATACATATTATGTGTATTAGTATATAAAAGTTAAAAACCGATTAAGCCTTTTTAATGTCCATTGTTGTAGTCAGTACAAACCACCATGATGGTCTCATGTGGGGTGGCGAACTTTTTACGTCTTTTAATAACTTTCTAGTACGTACACGTTCTTTTGCCTTTCTGGCCAAACCATGATTTCCGGCTATGCAGAAATTAAGGTTATGACCTTAGTATGTAAATCATGCAATCACGTTAAAAAAATTCTTACACGAAAATCTTAGGCACGAGTTCTAGATTTGAACTCGTTTCACTTGGTTTATCAAGCGAGTGCATTATTAATGGGCTACAAATAATAAAGAATAACAACAACAACATTTTGTTGCATCTTGCAACAAAATGTTGTTGTTGTTATTCTACTACAAAGATGTAAAGTTCTGAAAAAATAAAACAATAAAAATGGTAGTATGGAATAATTTTTCGTCCTCGATATAACTGGTCATTAGGTAGGTATTTCGCGTGTCATAGTCTAATATAGCTTATCGCGCTACAACTATCTGACGCAGGCATAAAAGTCACACTCGTTCTTGGAAAAAATGGCATTATTTTAAAATTCTAGCAATTTCTACGTTTGTTCCATTATTCCCGAGCTACCTTAAAAAGACTTAGAGGAATGGTCTAATATTATTTACATCGTGAAAGTTATTGTACTGGGAGTATTTCAGTTGTTTTTTTCTCAGTTTTTTCGATTATTAAAAAGCTATTTGAATAATTACAATTATTTAACAATAGAAAAATAGCAGACTGTGTAGCAGAATCCCGCTCAACATCGGATTTTATTACTAAGCAGATGGAACCACCAATATCCACTTACTTTTTTTAATTGAAACCCAAAAATGAATATAAAATATATAGTCTATTTTATCATTATAAATTTCAATTTGTTTATATTATTATTAGTTATCTCAATTTTTACAGTTTTACGTTTAACCGATGTGAAAACGTTTCGTTTGCGTTATCCATGGTTTCTCTTGCCATTTAGTCAAAGCTTTATTTACTTAACGGCAAAAGTTTTAATTTGAAACCTTTTACTAACAATTAAAATAATTTAAAATATTACATCACATAAATACAGGTGTTAGCCTACCCACAGTAGGTAGGCAATCTGTAACAACTATATAATGCCTTTGAGACGTCTAAAACCTTAATCTTTCCCGTGACCATGATGGCTGTAAAGCATTCGAAACGTCAGGAAACAAAAATCATACTCGTACAATCTGTATTAAAACTAGTTTTTACCCGCAGCATCCTTCAAGTTAAAAGTTTTCTTCCAACTTTCTTCAACAGCGCCATCTATTAATATATTTAAAAGTTAAATAAAGTAAAACTATTTTCCGACAGAAAAACAGTGCCGAATTTCTACCGATTTCTACCCAACGTTTTTTGCTTAATCGATACAAAACATCTTTAGAAACTTTAACATGAACCGTACTAATTTTACGATAATACGTCACCAATGCTTATAACAATTGCGGTGTGCCATAATAATTTTAGATTATGGTAACCCATGTTCATTTCGTTGCGGGTCTAATCAGCTCGCGTGTCTTTTCGTAACTTTTTGTAATGTACTAATATTTTACTGGAGCATATTTTAACAATGTTCGATAAAATTTAGATCGACTTTTTTAGACTTTTTTTGACAGCTGTTTATAGTTTTAGCGAATTAGATATTTGGAGTTTTATTTTTCATGCCCCAAATTACTTCTAAACATATAATATATATTTTTTTAATCGCCACTTACAGACTTTCATTACGATACTCCATTCTTTATATTTCGAAGAAGAAAAATGTTTAAAGACCAGACCATCCATATATGCTATGACACACACACATCAAGACATTTACCTAACATATATTTTTATCTACTTATACATTATAGTAATGTTACGTGCACGAGACATAAGTACATCGTAGAAAGTACGAAACGTTTGGAAATAAACACCAATAAATCGAGCAAGTGGATTCTGCACATGTCATTTCGAAGCACTTTACATTCGCTGCAGATAAAATATGTATATTTAATACAAAACCAATACTCCTCTAATCGATTTTGTTTGGAAGTCGTAGAATGCATTTTAGAGCATACAAATTGCCGTGGAAAATAATAATTTTAGTAGGACGGGAAATTATTGCCACGCCGCCTTTCGATCGTTATGTACACTGTACAGTCTACAGCTATCGAATGCTCGCGCTTGAAGCAATTTTCAGTTAAAACATATTTTGAGTAGTAATTTAATCGTAACTTCCATCTAAACACAATATAAACCTATAATTTGTTTATTTATTCACATTGACAGTAGATTGTATAGTTTAAATTGAACATAATAATATTATAGTGTATTTCATTCTATTCAATTCTCTTATTAATGGCTTCAAAGCGTGTCAGTTGAAAACAGATTACTTCGTCAATGGAGGAGACACGAGTATATTTTATATTTCTTACCTTAGTAAATCATCTACAATATTTCCCAATATTTGTGCGATACATAGTACATATTTTGGTAAATGCTATTTGAAGATAGAAGAAAAAAGTAAAGCTAAATAAATCGAAATATTATGATAGAGTTATTTTAGAGAAAACCATATCTGAAAATCACATATTTTTTCATGTAAATATAGTTGTAAAATATTAAAAATGAGTTTTATAAAAATAAATTGCTCAAAGTTATTCCAACGAGTTGTCATTAAAACGGAGACTGGACATTTTTTCACAAATATCTAAATGGAGTCTTATTTCGATGTGTTACGGTTTAAAATCGTTCTATATTATAAATAACCCTGCACATTTTTCATTAAAATCATAATATGAGTATATACTGGAAAGCACATTAACAAAAACTTTTTAGACCGGCAAAGAGAACTCAAATACGCTTTGTTTCAATTCATCTGGAATTCAGGGCATGGTTTGTTCGACCCATGTATAACGTATGGATTATGACTGTAAAGAAAAAGGTTTATGGTATAACTTTCGGGTTTACGAGTTATAAAGACAGAGTTTCGTCTTGTATTTGAACGTATTGAAAAATTTTATAAGTGATCAATCCAGAAAAATAATGAATTAAAAAACTTAACTTATGAGTATAAAAGGTTATAAGACTTATATTAATTGTTACGTTATTTATTTATGTTTATTTATTTTATTATTTATGTATGTTGTGTTAATTTTGCTTAAAAAAATCAAAACAATAGCCCGATAAAATTGAATATAAAATCAGACTTTTGGGTGCTTTATCTAACTTTATCTAAATATTTAAAGTAAAATCGTAATACATATAGAAATCAAAGAAAGTAAAAGTGCTACACCTTTATATTATGTAAAAATATTATATATCATATAAAATAAAATTAATTAAATAACAAAGTACTAAACTTAAAAAGACATCCAAATCAAGTCATCACAAGTAGTTCAAGTAGTAGTCAATTTATAATGAAAATATATAAATTTATATCGAAATAAATTAAAATATTTACATTAATTCAAAATGAACATAACATAAATCGATTTACTGACATGCAAAATTTTTGCTTATACGTAATATAAATGAACGATTTCTATTGAACGTTCAAATAAAGCTCAAAAGTCAAGACAGAGCATTCTCTTGCTACGGTTTTGCGGATCAATAAAATCATTTAAATATTTCGGCACAATATGTATAGAGTATATATATGTACATACTACGTAATTATTTAAGTCAATATAATTAATACTAGTGACTTATCCCGACTTCGGTACGTTCCTTTGCCTTTTGCGATTTGATACAAAAACATCGCCTATTCTTTATATATACCTACTCGTAATATCATGTTTGTTTTGATATTTGGAAAATTTTCGTACCACGTCTACAGTAGCCTATGTTGTATTTCAGGTTATCTTGAGTACTCAATTTCATTCAAGTCCGTCCTCCCTTCGATTAAATTCCGAAATTAATACGTGATAGGCACCATTGAAGTTACCTACTTATTTAAAAAAAATGTATTATGAAAATGGGGCATTCACATTTGACGAATACATCGCGTACCTACAAAAATATGGACGAATTTATAACCTCTTCCTTTAAAAGTCGGTCAAAAAATTATAATAAATATAAAAGATATTCATGAAGAATAATTAATTTAATCTGAGCTTGACTTCAATAGTAGTTCTTCAGAATAAGCACCTTTATAACTCGAGATGCAACGTAATCTTTTAAAAAGAAAGCCATCTAAAGTAATTTCGAATTCTAATAATGTATTCAAAGTTATTTTGAATTTTACTAAAGTGTAATTCCTAGTAAGGTTACAGCTTTTTTGAAAAAAATGTGTAAGAGCTTTTATTTTAAGACGTCAATCCATTACTTATAATAAAATTCTAACTGAGCCGAATCTGTACACTAAATATTTTTGGAAAAATCTTATTGAAATATACATTATTATCGATACAGAGGCCGAATCTATAGTTTTTAGGATTTTTGTCAAACCCAGACAGTTTGATTTTAATGCAAGGTATGATGATAACTTATCAGAGTCAACATATAGTGTATTTTTTACTGCAGGAAAATATCTCATCTCTGAGCTAAACGTTAAAACGTAAACGGAGCGAGGGTAAGTCGCTAGTTATACTATAAAATCAGCTATCGGAAATACCAATACTGTATTTTTTTAGTATTTCGATAAAAGAAGTCACAAGTTAACGACTTCATTGACTTATTCTTAACAAAAATTGGCTAATCATATTTATTTCTTGTTAATTATAATTATTCACATAATAAATTAAACTGTTCTAATACATATTTTTTTATGAAATGAAATAAAATCATTCTATTTATGCTAAGCCATTAGCTATAGATTTATATTATGTTAAATTCTTAACATAACATGATATAAATTGATACGAAACAACCGCAAGTAATATTTACCAAAAAAACATATTTAACAAGAATTTCTATTGTTAAGGATATTTAAATGTGACATAAGAGATACTTTGAAATTTGAATAACATGAAGCGGTTGTTTAAATCAATTCTTACAACATTATAGAATTTCATAGGTGTATATCGAAACCGTTATTCGTAATAAAATGAAATACATAAAATCTTTTTGATGATCATTATTTATATTCCGACATTGACACAAAGTTTAATAGCACTCGTGCTTGGAGGAAAGCCAGAATATTCCAAAGCATTTCAAGATTGTGGCTCCACTTACCCTACTAATGGTTCTCGAGTATTATTTATTATGAACAAAATATGTGATTAAAAGTATACTATAATAGTAAGTTCATGCAATTATGTAATATAATATAAATGTGAGAAACATTAATTGATTTAGCTAAAAAGATTGCTTCGTGTTAATATTAGTATAATATAATTATAATCTTTTTTTTTTGTTAAGTGTATCTTGTAATATTAAATGAGCAATTCTTGTATATAAAACTTCGTGTATCTCGGAACCGGTTCGAACGATTTTGATAAAAAAAATTATTTAGATAAGATTACTTCTAAGTTTATCTATGTAGGTGTATTTTCCGAAAAAAAACAATATTTCAGAAAAAAAATGTTTTTCTATAATTAGAGCCTTTTGTATTCTTTTAAGTAAATAATGTATTAACCATAAATCATAATATAAATTGGTAGTAAAAAAGTAAACTTTATATTGATCGGTACATAGCACGGGCTAAATATGCAACTTCTACGATAAAAGTCATAATTAATTAAAGACATATTAATTATATCTATATATCAGTCGCCTTTTCCTAACGTCCCACTGTCGGGTTCGATTCGCTCATCAATTGTGGGTTGGTGGACTTACACGTGCACATGTCCTCATAAATATTTTGCTTCATATAAGGCATGTGGTAATTATATTGTAAATAATACGCAATTAATGAAGATATTAAAGGGAGACCCGGGAATTGAATTCGCTTTACTTGGTTTCCTCTAGCTAAAATTTTGACTTTCTTGCCTAAGACAATAAATTAACAGTAAAAAGTTAGACATTATATATAAAATTATATTTAAACATTGACAAGCTTTATTTTTTATATTTATTATTCATTTCATTTTGTACATTTATTCGTCTTTAATCTTCTTTTTGATGTAGCAAAAAATTTAATATTATTGAAGAATAAAAGAGTTCAAGTATTACATCAAACGATTTCATTTATACATAAATAATGTGTGTTTTTTATTATAATTAAAACATACGGAAAATCCTATCATGGCAAATACCTACCTACCCACTCTATATATATCTACCTACCCTATCAAGGAAATAATATAACTGTAGTGGTTTTTTGGAAGAACATTGTCTATATTATTTATGAAGCTAAATGATTTTTGATGGATATTTCAAAAAATATTAATTGCAATTCAACTTCGAAACTCTGAGAAAAATCATATTATAACCCTCAAGCAAAAATTATCAATGAAACTAGAAAAACGTAAAAAAAAGTTTTGCAAAATATAAAAAAAATATAAGCAAAAATTCTTATATGAACACAATAAGATAAAAAATATGTAGAGTTATTATCTATAAAAAAATTAAGGAATTTATTTGAAGAACAAACCAGTTGGTATAAAAATTAAAAACACTATATTATTGTTGTTCTACTGAATCACGAACATATTTCCGATTTGTTAAAAATTCTATTATTACTAGTATATGTGCAAACAATAGCTTATTATCTACTTAACTACTTTGAACACCAGCTAAATGCGTATGACACTTTTAAAATCACTTTTTTAATAACGGTAGAATATTTTTTTTTTTTTAATAGACAAATCATCATTACCATCCGGAAATCTAGCCGGAATCAAATAAATGAATTTTGAATAAATAGCGTAATCTAAGAAAGTACTAAGAAACTTGGCGCACATCACTAAGTTCACTCCAGGGTTTACTCAGGTACGGCGGCTCACCTCGGTGGGCAGTGTTCTATATGGGTAGTTCCTATAACTTCTCCTCTGATAGCAGAGTGAATCGTAGGTGTAACTCTTTGGTTGTTGTGATCTGCCTTGGTAATTCTGTAAGTTATCCTGTGATGCCTTAATGGGAGGTCCCGTTGGGTTTTAAGGGATGCGTACTGCCTGTTCTAACCAACACATAATCGATGAGCTACCACTTGTTTTACAGGTAATATGGATAAATGCATTTTTCAACACTAAAGAAGTATGTGTAAAATATTGGCGATCTGTTTAATCCCACATTAATCGATTTCAATGGCACTTATTTTCTAATCGATTTAGTTAAGTGCATTCATACGTATTACTTGAGCTTGAATATCTAACGAGGGTGATGTTCAGTATTTATAAATTAATACTGTAAATGCTAGTGAAGCCTTTCCTACATAATACCTATCAGTTCTTTGTATTAAATCAGGAAGTAAATGTTCTATTTTGTGTCGTTATTTATCTTGTATTTAAATTTATAGGGCATAAATATAATATTATTAAAAGCTTTATATTATATGATAATATAGTTTATCGATTGATCGATAAAACAAATACCTATTATTATAGTGCGAAAATAAACTCGATTTCTTTTTGGATATTAAGTGCACTCTCTATTCACTCTCCCTTTAACTTCCATTGAGACGACAGTTCGATACGACCGGCTAGAGATCAGGCGCAAGCCGACGGATTTACAGATTCTCCAAGAAATGGAGGTGAAACACCGCCAACTTCCCAACCAGCCTTCTTCCTTCCCAACCTTCTTCCTGCTAGCAACTACATAATATATAGACTACAATTATAAGTATATTTACCTGAAATAACAGTATTTTGAGTGGCAGACGGTGAACTAGACACGGCTACCAGAACAAATGCCAATACAGTCCGATGCAAACACCACACAGGGCACATTTCGTTTATTTTCATGTAAACATTAATTTTAATATCACTGTTGGAATAAACTTGAACTTCGAAGGTATCTCAACCGTCCCGACTTTGGTATCGTCCAGATCTGAAACAAAGGAAAGTTTGTTAGTAAGTTATGATTTATCGTAACGTAATTTGAGAATCTTATAATATAATAAAACAGAATCTAATATAAAATTTAGTATTTAATAGCAACTGATTGATAATATTAACTCTTATTATTATATAGTGGAGCAACAAAATGAGTTTAAGTCACATAATTTCTTTTTTTTAACCGCATAAATTTAATAGAACACACGCTCTTACTTAAATATTACAAAGCATACATGCAGGAGGGTGTCTAATGGTCTATATATAAAACCAAGTCGGGTTAGTTACATCATTTATAACTCAAGAACAGCTGGACCGATTTTTATGATATTTGATTTGTTTTTTTTTTGTCTTCACTCCGAATAGCAGAAAAATTATGAAAACATCGGAAAAAATCACAAAAAAATGCGAAAGCTCGTGAAGATGTATGGATGTATGTATGGATTTCGTTACTCATTCATGCAAAAACTACAAAATGGATTTCAATGTAACTTTACAATAATATAGCTCATACACATAGTAGCCTATGTCTTATTCTGGTTTTATCCCGGAAAAATGTACGGTTTCCGTGGGATAGATTTGGTTTTGTTTTTCTAGAGGCGAACCTGTTCGAAGCCAGGGTGAGCCGCTATTATATTATAATGAAATAAATTTTGCCCTTTTCATATTAAAAGACATCATTATTTAGACATTACAATTTATATTTATTTCTTTTTGTGACTTATACTACACACAAAGATATTAATCCCATGCCTGATCTTTTTTTTCCTTTCAGTAATATCGGATTTTTGTTCCATGGCTATATATATGTATGAGCGAAAAATCAACACAACACGCACACGCCTACACTATATATTCTTATGAGATCTTGCTTTTAATCATGATCAAAATCGTCCAGGATATTAATAAACCTAATTTATATTGTACCTACATCCCCCTACAGAAAAAAAATGTGACATAAAAGCTACGGTACCCCACGAGTATCCCGGATATCGTAGATATGATATTCTCATGTGCTAATCCATGCCAACTGCCTTACGGCGAATAAGAACATCATGGGAAAACCTGTATGTCTGAGAACGTACCTAGTTTCTAAAATCATGTGAAAGTAGTCTATGCTCAAAAATGGAGTGTACGATAGAAAGAAATAATAAATTAAATAATAAATAAATATGTTGGAACATTAACACAGATCACCATCTAGTTCCATGGTAAGCTACGAGGCTTGTGTTATGGATACCATTTGTGCTCGTCATACAAATGAATGCCCCCAGCGGGTATCAAACCCACGACCGCTGGCACAGCAAGTGTGGTATAAGCTATACACTATAAATTGAGATAAACGTATCATCAAAGTGACATATAACAACGATTTTTGTATCTCTGAAAGTAATAAAATAGAAAACCCAATTACTTTCAGCTCAGAGAATACCTAATTAGTTAACTTTAGCAAGGATATTCTTCTAGGTCGTTTCCGACGAGATTACAAACCCTAAAATTCATAAATGCTATCAGCTTGTTTATTAATATTTATGACAGTCCCGAATTAATTGGAATCAATTTTGATCTAACAAGCTTCACGTCACCTTATGGATAGGAGGCATACGAAAGTTTGTTTCGGTACGGGTTTTAGATTAATAGAAGTTATTTTTGGATTACTTAAATTAAATAAAAACTTTAATAAAAACCAATTTCCAGGCGCTAAAATGTAAAAATTACCTAAACGGGGGTTTTCGTTTAGAGTATATACCTAATCAGATATTTTCGAAGTTGGTGCCAGCCGATACAAAGCAAATCTAATATATTCCGACACGTAAAATAAATATTTACCTATGAGATATTCATATCTTAAAATACTGCAGGTAATTTGTAAGAGGAAAGTTTTTTAATACGTATTCGATTAAACAATTTTTAAAAAAAATATATTGTTGATTTTTTTTTAAATCCGCTTGACTGAATTCGATAAAATTTATCTGGGACCACCTGGGAAGTATATCCTTTAAAAAAAAAATGTTCCAAATCGGGTCAGGTGTCTTCTAGTAATCGGTGAACATACATAATAAAAAGAAAAAAAAAAAGATTCCGACGAATTGAGAACCTCCTCCTTTTTGACAGTTGATTATAGTCGGTCGGCTAGTTAAAATACTACATTTTTTATACAAGTTTTAAACTTATATAAAATATTTCATATTTTAACTAAGATTTTAATTTGAAATAAACTGTACCGTAAGTCACTGATTTGGATCCCGTATACGCAAATATTTTACGGGTACAAGACGGAATACGTATAAAAACTTAATAGATTAAATATGTGTATATATGTATGTATGCTTATTACTTCTTTACGCTGAAACGGCTGGACTGATTTGGATGAAATTTAATACCTATATAACACCTGGGTAGTACATAGGCTACTATATATAGGCGCCTAGGGACGACGTATGTATGTAAAGATTATTAATACTAGGGAGCATTGAAAAAATTGTCAACAATTGCAGAATTCTGTTCATCTAAAACTAAGTCTTACAATAAATAAATATAAATAAATAGATAAAGTAAGCCTAAAACAAAAGTGACATAAAACATAAATATACGGGTATATATCAATTACATAACTAAAGACGCTGAATAGGCTTAAGCACCTGACGCACAATTTATCACACTCGCGTTGTCGAGTAAACTTGCGAGTCACCAAAACACTTCATACAAAGTATAACAACGTGTAAGCGTAGCTTCGTAGCGTTTCTTATCAACTGGAAAGAGGTTTTTGTCAGGATAAAAATAGTACTAAATGATTTTAGTATCAACTTTAGATGGTTTCCGACATTATTACATATGTGAAAGTTTCTATGTGTGTTTTTGTGTGTTCTTGCGTGCGTGTATGTTTGTGTGAGCGCGCACAGGTACGCGCTTGTGTGTGTGCGCGTGCATACGTGCGTGCGTGCTGCGTGCGTGCGTGCGTGTGTTTTTACTACATAGTATGTTTGGTGTTATATTTATTTCTTTCAAATAGCTTAAATACTTTTCAAAACACAGTACATTTTATGACTTTAATATTTATATCAATATTTTCATTTTGTTTTTAAAAATTGAAACAGAATTTCGAAGAAACCTTTAATATTACGAGAGCCAAAACGATTTCCTGTGAAGTCTAAAATAATCATCGGCCATTTTACGCAATAGGACAGATAATTAGATTATCTCGAATTCGTCGGCGGAATCACGTTGTGTGAAATTTGAATAATTTTGCATCAAGTTACGCGGACAGAGAAAATAGGCTCGGTAATACTCCCTATTTCAAATCAATCGAGTTTTGGGACAATACTGCGTTCGTTCTACAGAATATTAGTTCATAAATATTTTTAAAATAGTACATATCGTTTATACTAAAACTGTGTCTTCTACTCAATTGTAACTTAAAGAGATAAGAGGTATGTAAAATAAAAATATTTCTTCAAAATAGGTTACAGGTGTAATCACTGGATTTTACTTTAATATGCCACCAAAACAAAACATTAAGTTAAGGTCTAATCATACAAAATACAAAAGCTTGAAAGTTCATCCTTGTGCAAAATAAAATTCACGTTTTATATTATCAATCGCTTTGGGATCCGAAACCTGGGTACGAAAAAAAGAAGCCCAATTGAATTATGTTTCCCCATCAGTATGTATAAGATTGATATTGAAGAATAAATTGTTTCCACCGCCTCACTCATGAAGATGGTAGTATAAAAAGTGCGCAGTAAAAATATTACTCGACGTGATAAAATATAAGAGCATTTGGCTAAGTAAAGAAAATATTTACGACAAATTTCATTTGCATAATATTATATACAACTTAGATAATAGGATAACTAATATAAAAGTACTTTATAAAACGCTTGATGTCTAGATAACGCTTTTCGTCTTTCGGTGGCCTATTATACTTTACGTAGAGTAAAATATATTCTAAACAGGTATTTATTTAAAGACTAGCAACTCAACCTCGCACCGCTCGGGTTCGTCCCTAGTTAGGTTTTAATGTTTATTATAGATTTCTCAGAGATGTGATAGTTTCTTGCAGTAAAAGGTATCCTATATGTTGACCCAGAATTTCATCAAAATCCATCCAGTGGTTTTCTTATAATGCGGTTATAAGCAGACAGGCAGACAAAAAAATATTTAATGTACAGTTTTGAATCAGTCAGAATTTAATTATATGTATAGATTTGGCCGTGTAAAGATAATTTACGGGTACCCAGATACAATTACGGATAATATAATATACTTAATATTAAAAAAAAGAATCTCCTTAATGATAATAATATACACGCTTTTATGTATAATTGAGCTTAAATCTGAAATGTGTGATCCTGTTTACAGAACATGTGATACTTTGGGTTAGCAAGAATACAATATTATAATAACACGTATAGAGCCCTCCGCTACCATGGATTTGTAATACCCGACGCGACGTTCGATAACGAGTGCGTAATCTATGCTTATATTATAAATGCGAAAGTTTGTGAAGATGTATGGATGTTTGTTATTCTTTAACGCAAAAAATACTGAATGGATTTTAATGAAACTTTACAATAATATAGTTCATACATTAGAATAACACATAAGCTACTTTTGATCCCAAAAAAATGTACAGATCCGTGGGATACATTTGTTTTTGTTTTTCTAGAGGTGAACCCGAGTAAAGCCGAAGGTGGGCTAGTCTAATATATTATATAAGTATATAAATAAGCAAGACAAAAGAGTTCAGTACCTTTTTATATTCTGTTTATCAACTAATTTTCTCTTTATGTTCAGTTTTTTTACATAGATAGGTAAATTCTATTCATATGTTTTCTTCAAATATTGAACAATGATTATCGTCGAATTTCTACCACTGGGCGAGAATTATTATAGGTATAATACTAGCGGCTCACCCCCGCTTCGCTCGGGTTCGCCTCTAGAAAAAAAAAGAATAAGAAAAACAAATCTATTCTTCAAGAATAACACTACTCACAAACTTTCCCATTTATAATATTTATATGTATACGTATTACACAGATTACAAGACTAGTTATCTATCCATTCCTAAATGATGTTTACAATATACTCGTACATATAAAAGATGCTGAACTCATTTTTCGTCCAATTAGCTCTATGCAAAGATTTACGTCAAATCTACATATATTATGTGTATATCGTATAAATATCTTTTCACATTTATAATATTAAATAATAGATTATAGTTAATTGTTAATGTTAATGTCCAAATTGTAAATAATTAACACAATTAGTCTTTTATAATTATGTGTTTAAGAAATGTATAGTGAAAATTAAACGTGTCAGTAATTGTATATTGTATTGTTTGCTCGACTTGGCGGGGGCACTGCCGTACCCCCCGATACATACATTATGTTGACATAAATTAGCAGTAAAAAGACAGAGAAGAAAAATATTCGATACAATCTCCGTTTCGACGTTAGTAGATATAGTAAATAAACGTAACGCTACGATAGCAATGCGTAGATAACATATTTAGGGGCATTACCCATAAACTTTGAAGTACTCGATGACCCGGATTTACTGTACCCCCATTTACTCTGTATGACACTTCAACATCCCTTCTCAAATAGAAACAACGTGATGTATTTGACGGTTCTACGTAACCCTTCACAGATTTGAAATCTGGATATATAATATTCTGAAATTCAGAGATAGTAATTTATTTTGGATGTTTTATTATTATGTATACATACAATTTTTTAATTAGTATTATGAACTTTGGATGTTTAAAAAATTATATATTTGTTAATCAAATTTCTTTCTTATTACATGCTAGCGGCTCATCCTTGCTTCGGTCGGGGTCACCTCTAGAAAAACAAAAACAAATCTATCCCGCGGAAACCGTACATTTTTCCGGAATAAAAAGTAGCTTATGTGTTATTCCAGATTATAATCTATCTTCATACCAAATTTTATCTAGATTTGTTTAGCCGTTCTGATGTAATTGAGTAACAAACATCCAAACATCCATCAACCATCATCTTAACTTTTATATTTATAATATTAAGTCACATTAACAATAAATTTTATAGGTATACTTGATGTTACAGTCATATACTCCATCTTTTTTGTAAGGCGCATCGATATACGTATAAACGTAACTCTGAATCGGAACGGAAATAAATAACCCACGGAAACCTTACTTAACGTACGAGATAAAAGGTCCCTCTCTTTAAATTTATTATTTAAAGAAATGGATTCTAATAACATTTAAAAAAAAGATACTTAGACGTAATATTAGTATCTACTAACATCTAGACTTATTTTATCCTACTGATCACTTTTACGTTTCTAATACTTCCGTATTGAATTTACTTCTTGTATTCTTTTACCGACTGCCCGCTATTAATGAAGAAAGCTCTAAAGGCCATTCGTTTAAAGAAAAAGGCGGCTTCTGATTAAATAGTTCTCTTATATTATTGTTACTGATATGTACTTATTTACGATATTTCTGCGAAACCCATTATAAAAATATTTGAATCATTTTACAATATCATATGACTACGGAACCTTTATATGTTATCTTCTGTCTTCTCTTAGCCAATTTATTTAGGTGTACTCGAGTGGAAAGGATTTGGGTGATTTTTATTTTGTAAAGGCCTTCTTACAAAACCCATGGCTTTATGTTATACAGCGGCTCAACCTCGCGTCGCTCGGGTTTGATGCTATGTTTTTATATAATACTAGCAGAGCTCGCGGCTTTGCTCGCGCTAAAATTACAAAAAATCTTTAAAAAGATAGTTTCATACAGACTTTCATCCTATATGGTACCCCATTATAGGATGAATTTTGAAAAATATTAAAACACGTGTTTATTTAATTTTATTGAAGAGCATAACACCGAGTTTTAAGTAATTCTGATCATAAATATTTTTTTCGATTGTAATATAAGGTGTTTTCCCGTGGGAATTAGATAATATTAGTAAAAAGTAGCCTATGTCATTCTCTAGCCCTCCAACTATCTACACACAAAAAGTAACGCAAATCCATTAGACCGTTTCGACTTGAAAGAAAGAGACACTAACAAACAAACACACTTTCACATTTATAATATTAGTATATACTATATATGTATGCTCACACAAAAATATTAAAATCACGATTAAAAAATAGGGGGTGGAGGTAGGAGGGTGAAAAATACTTTACGAATTATCCTCATATCTACTAAATATATAAAAACACCCTTAAAATCGGTCGAACCGTTTCGGAGGAAAACCACAAACTCCGTGACACGAGACATACTTTCATGTAAGGTATATTGAAAATTTATTCACTTAAAGCCCAATACAAATTTGTTTAGGATTATACTTTTCAATGTACTCCAAAAATTAACGAACTGTAATTAAATAAAATGGTCAAATGAAAACGAGATTGTGTTGATACTTTATTATTTCTGGATAATGACCTTCTACGACATATTTTATTTGGTACCAAACTGAAATTAAGAGTGAAAAATATTTCACTCTTACTTTTAAACTTTTTTCGCACTTACTCTCAGTTTGCAAAACTATATCATGCGATGGCAGCGAGTATATGTTTAGTAGGTCATATGAAGCACAAACATTTTTATTAAATTTTTTTTTTACCTTTAAAGAAAAGGAAAGGAGTTTTGAAGGGAACCATAAATCAGTTACGTGGTATATTCACCATATTTAATTACGTTCTAGTAAATAGTTATGAATGTAGTTTTTTAATTCCAAAAAAAAAACAATATAAAATTTTTATTGGAATATTTATAATAAACATAGCTTACATGGAATGGTATGGTAAAAAATGGATATTTTCAAAGGACCCCTCCTTATTAATTAAATAATTATTAAATCTCAAAATGCTGGCGTTTTGACAAAAGGTTTTTACAATAAATAAAAAAAAATGACTTCAAATGTCACCCGCAAAGGAAAGTGCTTACAAATATTTCAATTCAATTCAATTCTTTAGGTTTGTGGCTTCGAAGGCACTCCTAGAAGCCACAAACCTAAAGAATGGAATTGAATTGAAATATTATATTTGGCGTCTGTATAATATTATAGTAGACAGCTGGTGTCAATAACTTATCTAACAGTATAATTTGTAAAAATTACTACTGGTATTAGAATCTTACGTCATATAATTGCGTTTTAATAAAGTGTACCTAACTTTTACATTAATCTATCATTCATGTTACTTACTACTTATCAACGATAATAAACGCATTAAAAATGACATGCATGCAATATTTTTAAAACCTAGCGTTTGTTAATTTGACATATTGATTTATCCTTCAAATTCAACCGATAATCAACTCTCGCTGTCTTTACTGGAGTAACCAAAAGTACTCCCAACAAAATAGTATCAAAATAAAATATATAGATAAATAGATGCTTACTCAAAGCAAGTTAATTACGTATATGATAAACATTTTTTTCTAAACTGCAATAACAATACGTTTCCGAGAAAGAAGATAATAAATTAAATACAAAAACCCTACAATGGTTGACGTTATTAAGACTTACGGATATGTTATTGTTGAGACGCCAGTAACAAATATTATTGTAGAACTCATAGATGTCCGAGTCTAACTGATAAGTTATTGACATCGAAAGTGTGTTTGTTTGTCTCTCTTTCACGTTGAAACGAAGTGACGGATTGGCTTGATTTTTGGTGTAAAGATAGTTGGAGTGCTGAAAAGTGACATAGGCTATTTTTTACCGCGGGATTTTATCTAATTCCAACGGAAACACACGTTATAATACAACCCAAAAATTATTTATAATCAGAATTACTTCAAACTTGGTATGCTCAATACAATTAAATAAATAATGTTTTTGTAGTTTTAGCGCGAGCGAAATCACGAGTTATGCTAGTAGTGCTGAAGTACGACATATTACAAGTTTTTAATGAATACTTTAGCTTCTGATATTTAACTTCTATGTAAATAGTCTTATATAACCTTTTCCTTTTTGGAAGTCGGTTTACAATTAGATAGAAATGGTACACCAAATTATCTCACGCATTATTGTATTTACATTGTGGTTGTGTTAAGACGAAATCCCTTTCCACGCCAATATTGTACTATTATTATTGTAATAATAAACTCAACTGTCGGTTAACTCAAATAGAAGTCACCCTTTAGATTTGGCATTTTTATATGGAACTAGCAATGCCCGCGGCTCCGCCCGTGTTGAGATGACCAAAAAGCAAATTCTTAGGTTTCACATATTGGTATACTCAAACATTGCCGTTTTTGTATTTTTTCTCAGAAATGAGATATTGTCCCGCCGTAAAAATATCTTATATGTTGATCCGATTAACCAGCTATCATCATACCAAATTTCATCAAAATCTCTCCAGTAGTTTTTCCGTGATGCGGTAACAGACGGACAGACAAAAATTCTTAAAACTATAGATTTGGCCTCTGTATCGATAATAATAGCTATTTTAATAAGTTTTTCCAAAAAATATTTAATGTACAGATTTGGTTTAGTTACAATTTTATTATATGTAGGTATAGATATGTTTTAATGTGTATGAAATAAAATAATTATTAATATTAAAAAAAAGGGCGAAAGGTGAAGAGATTTAGTAAAACTCCCACGATGTTTTTGTGTCCAAACCACTTGTCTAACGGGAAAGGAAAACATCGTGAGGAAACCTGCATGTCTGAGAGAACCTAGCAAGTTTTCGAAAGACATGTGCAGTCCGCCAACCCACACTCGGCCAGCGTGGTGGACTATGGCCTGATCCTTGTAGTAAAGAGAGGCCAGTGTTCAGTACTGGGACATTACATTTACATAAGATCTACTTAAAAAAATATTTAACTATCTCATATCTAGTTTTATTCAAATAAATTACATAATAAATTAACAACCTCGTTAGATCCGAACATATCCATTTAACCTCTAAATGAAAATAAAATATATTTTTTAAACTATGCCCTGGGCATTGAATCCTTTTTTGTTGTCTGTACCATTAATAAAGAGCAATTTGATACGAGTTTACAATAAATCTAGCTATATTTTGCTATCCATATCAAATTATTAGGTAAACAATCCAATATAAATAATAATATCATCGTGTTCATTAAATTAATGAACGTTATTTAGTGATTTGCACATAAATTGATTTTGTTATTGCATTTAATTAATAGACACATTTTAATCAAATTATTTTATTAAAACGAGTAGTTCATTTTGAACTAGTTGTATGACTTAACTTTACTTATCCTACTAATATTATAAACGTGAAAGTATGTAGGGATGTATGTTTGTTACTTTTTCACATAAAAACTACTGAATGGATTTTGATGAAACCTTACAATAATATAGCTCATACATCAGAATAACACATAGACTACTTTTTATCCCGGAAAAATGTACGTTTCCCGTGGGATTGATTGTTTTTGTTTTTCTAGAGGCGAACCTGAGCAAAGCGATGGTTAGCCCTAGTATGTATGACAATAAAAGAAACTACGAATTTAAATGCAACTTTTTGTATGTGTGATGAAATTTAGTAAGATCAACAATTACAGGTGTCCAGGTTCGAATCTCGGTCGCATACAAAGTTTTTACTTTTTTTTTAATATTTATTCAAGTTTTTAGTTTTAAAAAAAAGAAAATTGTACTTCAGGCCAAAAACTTCGAGCGAAGTTCGGTAGCCCAGATACTATATTATTATAGCTGATAATTCAACACGATCGGTAAGAGATCATGTGCAAGAATGCGACGGTTTAACGTGACCGACAAAGTAAAAAAGTGATAGATATATTTTTGTATTACCAAATACGATGTTGCACTTTTCGCTACGGAGAATTGAATTTCTTAATTGCTCATGATTTATACTCATGAACATGAAGAAAAAGTTGTTTTTTTAATTAGCTATTAAATAACAAACTAATATAATTAAGGGAAACGTAAACTTATTCAATAAATGAACTATTCCAGCAGTTTTGAAGTTATTTTTCTTGCCTTTTTTTCATTTAGACAAGGAGTTAATTCCACAAAGTCAACAGTCGGGTCTCATCAAGATTAACGGGTGCCCTCAACGCTGCAAAACTAACAGCTGCACTAAAACGGATTATAAATGGTCTATCCAGATAACTTTGACTCCGTCGCATTTATCTTTTTAAGGATTTAAGGCTCCTGGACTTTCAAGTTCTACGTAGAAACCAGGTTGTATTAAGAGGAAACTGAATTGCCATTTAAATATATTTTTTCACATATAGGTACAAAAGCAGAATGTCGTAAATGTAAAATAAATCTATACATATAATAAAATTGTAACTAAGCCGAATCTGTACATTAAATATTTTTTTGGAAAATCTTATTGGAATAAACATTATTATCGATACAGAGGCCGAATCTATAGTTTTTAGAATTTTTGTCTGTCTGTCTGTCTGTCTGTTTCCGCATCACAGAAAAAGCACAGGAGGGATTTTGATGAAATCTGGTATATTGATAGCTGTTTATCCGGGTCAACATATAGGATACTTTTTATCGCGGGAAAATATGTCATTTCTGAGAAAAAATACAAAAACTGCAATGTAAGCGTATACTAATTAGTAAAACCTAAGAATTTGGTTTTTGGTCATCTGAACGCGAGCGAAGCCGCGGGCAATGCTAGTTATCTTTAAATTTGAAGTCAAGTTGAATTATCCTCTGCTTTCTCGTATCCTCTTTAATCACTGCCATTATAAATGTGACAGTTTATATCTATGAATGTGTGTTTGTTTCTCCTACATGCTCTAAAATAGCTAAACGGATGTAGAAGTAGAAAATAAAACTATAACCTGGATTAAAACATGGCTACGTCATGTTGTAACAAAATTTGCCAAAACAAGTAAATACACTGACAGACGAGACGATCGGATATCTTTACACTTATAAGAAAATATACCTAATAATAATTCCGCACTTCTATGTTCTCACTGCCGACCATAAGATTTCTTATCTTTTTTATTCGATCACTCCGATCATAACTCTTACTCACTTTCGCATTTACAATTATAATTTTAGAGTAATAATTGATATTATATTTAAGTTAATTATAATATCTTAGACACAATGTTATCAGGGATAATGTTTTAACGTTACAAAAAGTATAAGCTATGTCCTTTCTAGGTCAGACCTAGGCTATATTACATAATTCTAGACCAGCGATTTACTAGATATAATAGACTATCTATCTATATAGCTATGAAGTAGCATCGAATATTTGACTAGCTTATTGAGATGATAGGCACTAATTATATAACACTAGCAAAACCCGCGTCTTCGCTCGCACTAAAACACCAAAAAATCTCTAAAAATGTAGGTTTTATACACACTTTAATTCACTATTTTACTCCCTTATGGCATGAAATTCAAAAAATGCTAAAGTACGTATTTATTTGATTGTATTGAAGAGCATTAACACCAAGTCTCAAGTAATTCTGATCATTAATATTCTTTTGGGTTGTATTATAACGTGTTTTCCCGTGGGAATGAGGTAATCTTCCGTAGTAAAAGGTAGCCTATATCACTCTTCAGTCCTCCAACTATCTCCACACAAATAATCACGCCAATGCGTCACTCTGTTTTGACGAAAGAAGGACAAACAAACAAACAAACAAACAAACAAACAAACAAACAAACAAACAAACAAACAAATACAGTTTCACTTTTATAATATTAGTATGGAAGTATGGATATTCACTTTACTTTTGTATTTCGTTACAACTTTATCAAATAACAATATTTTTATTAAAACATACTTAAACAATATTTCAGTCAATACCCTTATATTTTAGATTATATTTAAAAATAAAATTTATTAAATATAAATGATTATATTTAATAAATAGTCATTATTAAATAAATTCAATAATTTTCTTTCTTCCATAAACTTTTAACGAGCACTTTGCTACAACGGGCGGGACGAATTGCTTAATCGGTGCATATGATCATCAATTTAAAGGAATGCGGGTCAAGTGCGTCATATTATCATAGGGGTAAAATGAATAAATTAGCTAGTGGCTTCTTTTTTGGTGTAGACAAAAATAAACGTACAGACTAAATATATTTTTTTTAATTCTCGCGTTTCATAATTATATGAAAGTATCGCATCAAAATGTCGGGATGAAGGTATTTTTGTCATTACGGGTACACACGCTTAGTACTTCTATAGTAAACTCATTTTCAGACTAATAAATAATATGTATAACCTAAGAATTTGGTTTTTGGTCATCTGAACGCGAGCTGAGCCGCTGGTTATACCATATTTTATGAATTTGACATTAGTGTCTTTGAAGAAAGATAAAAAATTCTCGGCCTAAGATACAATAGGATTGTGTTTGTTAAGATGTTGTCATGAGAATGGAATTTATATTGGATAGTTGAAGTCGCTCTGTATAGTGAAAAATGTATCTCTTTAGGTTCTTCGATTGAAAAATTGCGTTCATTCTTATAAGGATATAAAAAGCATTAAAAAATATTTATAACTTTAAATACATACATATTATAAATAAATATAAACACTCATAACTGGGTACAAACATTAGTTCTCATCACACTAATGAAGGCTCCCAGCGGGACTCGAACCTGCGACCGCTGGCACAGCAAGTAGAGTCACTAAAAACTTGTCGTAATCATATACAATAATTTATACATATAATGAAAATATGGAATGAAAATAAAAATATAGACAAAAACGAAACATGTGTATTCTCATTATATTAACTACAACCTGCACTTTCATACGATATAATAAGTCAATAAACAAACAGACAGATACTAATCCATGAAGATATACGTAGAGATAATATTCGTTAAATTTTTAAACAAAATAAAAATTTCGTCTCACCTCCCTTGGTCAGTTTATCAATAAAAATCATAAATTCACATATACGAGTATGTATAAGCTACTCGTATCTGTGTTATGAATTTAACTTACATTTGTAAAGCTATTACAGCGTATAACTGATAAACTCACTACATCACTCACTATTTTTCCTCATTGAGTGATTGTTTAATCGATTTGAAAATGAATCGATGTATTAAAACTTGTACGAGTAAATGCAAAAATAAACCCATAGTAATATATATAAATCTATAGATACAATTAGGGCCCCTATTTATGGACTCGTATTTATATATAAATATACAAAAACAAGACATAAATATGAACATAAAGACAAGACTATTCAGTGCCTTTTTCTTTTTAAATAAAACTATCTTTTCGGATTTTGTCGCGGATTTATTTGGATTTTTGTTTCCCGACGTTTCGAATGCTTTACAGCATCCATGGTCACGGGAGAGACTGAGGTGTTACATGTCTTGAATGTATAGTTGTTACAGACAGCCTACCCACAATTAACAAAATGAAAATTGCACCAATTACATTACAATATTTTTTAACTTTAAACATTTTTTATAATTTTAATTATAATTGAATATGGAAAATTATTTATTTAATTTTGCTATTATTTTTATAATTATTACAATTTTAAAATATTAATTAGTAATCTATATTTAGTGTTGCCATTATTATATTTATAACCATAAAGAAAAATATAAAATGTAGTATTAATTATTAAAGCCATATAATTGTTCTATGTGTAATTTAAAAAGTTAAAATTAATTAAGGATAATAATTTTAATTTAGTTTGCTATTATTTAAAAACAACTTACTAAGCAACACTATTAATATATACTTTTACAAATGAAAGATTTTTCATTACTACTACATTATATTTTTTCTTTATGGTTATAAATATAATAATGGCAACACTAAATATAGATTACTAATTAATATTTTAAAATTGTAATAATTATAAAAATAATAGCAAAATTAAATAAATAATTTTCCATATTCAATTATAATTAAAATTATAAAAAATGTTTAAAGTTAAAAAATATTGTAATGTAATTGGTGCAATTTTCATTTTGTTAATTGTGGGTAGGCTGTCTGTAACAACTATACATTCAAGACATGTAACACCTCAGTCTCTCCCGTGACCATGGATGCTGTAAAGCATTCGAAACGTCGGGAAACAAAAATCCAAATAAATCCGCGACAAAATCCGAAAAGATAGTTTTATTTAAAATGTCAAATATTCGCGTAAATCTAAGAAAGTATTATGCCTTTTTCTTGTCTGTTTGTCAACTGATTTTTTTTTCTTGATGACCTAGATTATTGTTAAATTTTAGTGTAGTTTTTTTAATACTTATAAGACTAAAGCTCTATGTTTTTACATAGGCAGATAATATGTTTTCGTCAAACTTTCCCAAAATTATTTATAGCTCAATGGTGTCAAATTATTTTATCCAGATTTTATATATGTATTAAAAAATTAAAAAATCAATTCAATACGACAGTTATAAATACGTTAAAGCCGACTTCCAAAATTTGATGAAATAGTGGATTAATAATAAATAGACGTCATATTGGTGAAGCTTGTAGCAAGCCATTATAGTATCATTTACTCTTAAATATTTTATTATCATATTATAGCCCCGAATCTATATAACTTTTGTTCGCACTTCCGCTTGTAGTTGTTGTTAGGTAATCTACCTAGTATAATAAGGCCATAATCGTTTTCAATAAAAAGAAAACTCTTTGTGAGAAACTAGATTTTGTTATTATTATTATTAAATTTAATTGTATTCATGAATATAAAAACTAATTACGTAAATATTTATTATTATATTTATAAATAGGCCATGAAATTCAAGAATTTTTCAAATCTTGCTAGTAGTTCAAACAAAGAAAAAGCAAACATTCAACTTTATAATATAAATTTTTCTTTGTTTGTATCTAGAATCATAAAAACTACAGAACTCGACCTTTACTGCACTTTAATAGGGTCATGGCCATATCAATATTCCTAAGCGGACTAACGTTCATGATTGAATTCATTGACTGCAGAGTAAATATTAAATGTTTACTTTATTAAACAATCTGACGTAACTTTTATATGTGATTTTTAGATTTAGAAAGCCTGATTTATTTCAAATGCATGAACTGTTGCGTACCATGCGCAATAAAACGAAATTATAACGATATGGACTGACCAATAGTGCCTCAATAAAAAATTGGCAAAATTTTACCGTATTCTTGCCTAGTTCCTTTGGTTCTTTTTTTATAACATAAAACTTTCAAATTAACCAAATTATATATACACATATAAAAATATTAAATTTTTAATAATTCTTTACCCCATACTGAGGCTTCCAATTTTCTATCATTGAATTTAATATCCGTATATAATTGAAATGAAATAAATTTTATTATAGAAGTAAAAATAATTAATTTTAAAAGTAGGTATGGACAAAGTAGAATAAATCGAGACCACTCTCATATACGATTTTATACATCATTGGATGAGAAATGAATGAACGGTACGTTTAAATATGTATATTCGATTATAATTGGAGAATTTTGTTTGTACAAAATACATAACGGACTTTGAAAAATCAGTTCTTTATGAAAAAATAATTTTATAAGTTTAAAAAAAAACATGATAGCGAAAAATAAAATGAAATAGCACCTAAAAACCTAAATATGTCCTTGAAAAGTTATCCTTGAATAAGCCATACATTCGCGTTGCAATTGGACTAGGTATATGGATTAAGTTTTAAATTAAAATTATTCATCTGCTTACACTTACAATTGAAGATAAAACTATTACTCATCAAGAAGAAACCGTGATTGTTTGTCTTCAAATTTACTAAAATCCGTTCCTGATTGTTTAACTAAATATTTATATTCCTTGATATTTTAGTTCACTCATCCTTAGGAAAACTAACTTCCTAGCAATACAGCGGTTTCGTTAAAGAAAAAAAATCACTTTTCTCTAATACCCTCTAAATATCACGAGATTACTTGAAATATGAAGGAGAAGACGGCTTTTAATAGTTTGATTCAAAAGCGTATGATTTATTTTTATAATCACGATGTTTGAGACAATGTCAGTTCTTAAAGGTTAAACTGTCGTCATGTTTCATTTCAATCGGTCAAGTAGATTCAAATATTTACATTAAACTTCATATTCTACGAGCTCCAATATATTATCAAATATTTTGAATAAAGAATAAAAAAGAAAGAAAAAATTGAAATTGCAAAGAAGAATTGAACTGTGTAAAAAATAATACGTCTTGTACAATCTGAGTTATATCTTGTTGCTCTAAAAAGATTCCTTAAACTTGGAGACAGTATATTTAAAAACAACATTGCAATAAAGTATTTTTTTTCCTTTCTATAATATATATCTTTCATGTCGTATAATTGTACATATAAATGTATATCGTGACCTTTCTAAAAATGTATCTATATGTAGCTATCTTGAAATTAATTAATTATATACGAGTCTTTAAAAATAATTTCCTAGGGGTTCCCGGAGTAATACATACAAAATAATGTATTACTAATGCTTAACTCATTTTTAAACAGAATAGAATTAAATACTGTACAGTACACGGTTTTATCGCGGTATTTAATTAAAAAAGTAGTAGATAGCTAACGATTCACCGGTATTTTGAAAGAGAAATGATTATCAATTTTCAATAAAAAAAATGGTTTATAATATAATCTCCCTTTTAATTTTAAAATTATTGAAATTTAAATTAAGCCCTGACAAAGATTAAATTAAAAATTAAAAAAAATCCCGACCACCTTGGACCAATTTTCATCAAACATAGCTAAAAATACTCCCGACTAATTCACCTTTCAAACAAATGAAAAAATCAAAAATTAACTTCGGAGCTTCGATGCCACAGACACACACACACACACACAAACACACACACACAAACACACACACACACAGAGAGAGAGAGACACAGGCACATACACAGACACAGAGAGAGACACACAAAGAGAGAGAGAGAGAGAGAGAGAGACATGTCAAACTTATACCACCCCATTGTTTTTGCGCCGGGGACCAAATATTTTTTTTATATGATAGCAAAAAAGATATATTTAATTAAAATTAAAACATTAAAACTTTGAACAAGCCGTTTTCATTTTTAAATATCATTTTTAAATAATCTGCTTCAAAGCAGCTCTTTAATTGCTACACGGTGAATCAGAAAAAGTTATTAAAATGGAAATGTGCGAAGATTGTAATCGCACTTTTATCTGATATTTCTTTTTCATATTAACCGTTGAGTAAACACGACATTGCCTATAATTACTTTGGAAACTTCTACCAGAACTTTAGGTAAAAAACATATTTCGTGAATCCGAAATCGTTTATGAAACTTAATGAAAGCAGTTTGCAAAGTTCGAATAAAAATAATTTAATAAAAGTCTCTGAATACTTTTTGGATTTTTTCACTGATTTCTTTATATTTTCCGCATTTGAAAAAAATATATAAAAAGGTCATATAAAAAACTTTATATAAATTATTAAAAAAACAGTCATATTTTATCATTTGCTTAATACGTAATAATTAATTTTACATTATACATTAAACTATTCAGAATATTACATAAAAATATAACAGAATTATTAGTTAAATAAACATAACTCATCAAAATTTAAGTATATTATTTTCTATATATCTAATAAAAATTATACTAGTGCATTAATAAAAGAAAATTAAGTAAGAACAGAATAGATAAATAATAAAATATTTTATTAAATTATTTATTCTAAATCATTCTTCTTTAACAAGTAAAGTTCACATATAAAAATAAGTTTGATAACAATAACTTTATGACCAAAACAAACACAGCACAAACAAGTAACAGAAGATCTAAATATTCATTCTATTTAATACTTCTTCTATAAAATAAAACATGAACATACCACAGTAAGTCATAAATCATAAATTGTCAACCGGATCCGAATGTAAAAAATTCAACTCACCGTAAACTGAGATAAACTTTTCTCGTCCATCATCCGGCACATCACACGAGCACTATATGACACAACGTGAGTCCCGAAAACTCTAAACAGTTAAAAACCACTCAAAAATTTTTTAAACTCAACTAAAATTTAACTACATTACGTGACAGTCACTAACTCTTAACACCGTATCCATTGAAGTTCGATTTTTTATTTGAGGGGGAATAAAACATCGCACTTTGGGAAGCACAGTCTAACTTCGTGCGTTACACTCGAATGCCGAGTACACACTACCAAAGGGCGTATCTTGACAGATCTTCATTGCGCTTGCGTAAAACGAAGTGACTCTTCGTCGTGGTGGACTTATTCACTAGTTAATTAATATATCAACTTTTCTACCCTCCTGTATTAAGCGACTCTCTTAATAAAATATTTGGCTTGGTCTCTTCGACGTCAGCCTTCAGTTAACTTAGATCGTGCAGTGTAAACTTTACTTATAAGTAAACAAATTTATCACGAACCTTTTGGTTAGCGTTATCAAACGACTTTTTTATTTGAATAGATCTGTTAAGTTATTATTAACGTACATATATTAAGAGAATTTTTGAAATAGCGTAAGTAATTGCACATAATAATAAATTAATACTATAATATATGTGTATATAATACACTTTTTTTACAGAAATTATAACTTACTAGATAGAGTAAAGAAAATATTTCAATATTGGTCATCAATCTCATGTAAGTTACTGAGCTATATTTGATTCATAATTTTATAAGTGAATAAGAACATAAGTCAGCTCTACTTATGAAACTTAATATTATCATTATGAAAATATGTTGAAATAAATTTTAATAACGTATGTACGATATATTGATTATATAATGGGACGGACAATCTAAAATGTGTTAATTAAAAATAAAGTAATGCCAACTATGGTACATACATAAAAGAAGATAGACAAATAATATGCATGTTCATTTTTTCATATTATAGTTTGTCCTGGGCAGAATTCGAACCCGTAATCTCTGACGAAAGACTACGGCTGCTATTAGAAATATATCAGTAGACGTATTGTATATCATTGTACAATGTACATCACACCTATTACTAAAACAAGAAGAAGAAATGGATAGTAGTTTCTTGCACTTAGTCTTTAAAAGTCGACTAAATGGTGTGGGTATATTCTCTATGGACTCCAAATCGGCTAGATTGATTTTAATGAATTTTTCAAGGAATCTTTAGAATTACCTAGCGGGTAATTTAGTGGATCTTGTGAAGTTTGGTAGCGATCGGAAGTTTGAACGCGGGCGAAGCCGCGGGCACTGCTAGTAGTTGTATAAAGGTAAAAGTGTGTTTGTGGGTGGTCCTGTTTTTGCATACTAACGAAACAATGTGTCATCAAGTTTATGAATCAGAGACTTAAGCTACTTATTACCATATAACCGGCACAACGAACGAACCCCATGGAATATTAAATAGATAGGGCTTGAGTAAAATGAGGGTGGATAACGAAAAATGAATAATTATAATTATTATCACTCTTTGAAGTATTACATTTGATTCGTTGCAAATTGAAAATAATATAGCGGATTCGATTCCTGGACAAATCAAATTATTAGTACATAATATTACCATATAGATGTCGTCATAACAATATATGGTATATCTACACTATCCATTGGTTATAATAATAAACTTAAAATTTCTATCAGGTATATAAATTTTGCAAATCATTCACTCACAGGCCAAGCTCTTATAGCTGAGAGACTGAAATTTCACATATCAACACCGAAATCTTGTTATTTCTGTATGCTCCTTGCTAAGTAAATATCATACGTATAATGTCATTAAGGTAGCGATACTACAAAGAGAATAATTTCATTTACTATGTTTATATTTGAATGAGTTATTATTATATGAATTAATTTAATTTGTATTCTGAAGTGAAGTGTGACGTATTACGGAATCCACTAAATGCAAAACTAAATTATCTTTCACTACAGCTTTAAATATAAATATAATGTTTCATTTATAATTATTTTTTTGTTTTACTTTTAAAAACGGTATATCAATTAAAGATAACTTATTCCACCTATAGAGGTGGATTTTTTTATGGATCTATAGGTAGCCCCATAAAAATGTCCAAAAAGAGGGTCTAAGTGATTCACAATTATACACAACTACAACTATATACAAAAATAAAACGGAATTAAGTTTTTTTGAAGTCGGTCAAATGATGAACATTCTGACGTTGTGAGGACAATGAGCGTTAAGCAGTTACTTCCAGTCTGAATTGTCTCTATACTTCACCCAGGAAAACATGGAGATAAATATAAAACAAACTAGGTAATAGTAGCCCAGTGGTAACGCGCTTGCTTGGGAAACCAAGTGAAGCGAGTTCAAATCCCGGGTCTCACACATTTGTTATTTTCATGAGCGCATCATTTCTAACGTGATTACCACTAGGGTGAAGGAAAATGTTGTGAGGAAACCTGCATGTCTGAACCTAGCCAGTTTCAAAAGACATGTGAAGTTCACCAACCTGCACTTGGCCAGCATGGGGGACAATGGCCTGATCCGCCCTTGTATTGAAGAAAGACCCGTGCCCAACAGTAAGAAATCTAAAAGGTCTACACAAGTAAAAAATAACCTAGCTATTAATAAAATATAAGAAGTATAATAAGAAAATTGTAAAAATATTACCAAACATTATTTTCCAAGGATTAAAACCTATTTATACTAACATTGCACTAAATGAGAATGCCCAGTGAACAATTTCTTACTACAAAAGAGGATTAAACGTGAAGGCCTTCGCTTGCCATAAGACGCTAATAGTAGACTAAGCTACTTTAATGTAAATCTTCCGTAGCAATTGTTTTGAAAAATATGATATTAGTTAATAATACTATAGTATTAGCTTGATATTAGTATTAGAAGTAAAGTAGTTTAAACAAAAGGTTTAGTACTAAATTGTTTTTAAAACTTTAATTAGATAAAGTTAATTTTAATTTAGATTTTGAACGTTTAAATGTTGATTCATTGTCATTTTTTCTGATGATCTATCTGACGGGAAATCTTCGGAAATGTGCTGTTATAGTAATTCTGTACGAATTTCATGGACTACTACTTGTTTGCCCGCGGCTTCGTTTACATGCCAAATGCAGTCTTGTTAAATTTCATCGAAATCTGTTCAGCAGTTTAAGCGTGAATAATAACCGGTAATAGACAGACGAGTATTGCCTCAACAGTTATAGTACTAGTATGCAGATTATTACTTTAGGGTAAGTTATATTACTTGAATAGATATTTAAATAAATCATTTCACCAAAAGCAGGGGGCTAATAATATAGTATGCTTTGATCACAACTTTTATATTTTGAGCGATGCCTATTAGCAGGTCTTTACCAGACTGGAAATAAAATCGATATCTATACAGATAAATAAAATTGAAGTGTCTGTTTGTAATGTCAAAATAACAGCGTTTTACTAAATGTATATGAAGTTATATACGGTATTTATAAGAAAAACACATTTTTTTTAAATTTTTGTCTGTTTGTCTGTTTGTTCTGGATAATCTCTGAAATGGTTGGACTGGTTTTGACAAAACTTTCAGTGGAGGATAGTTGTTTTTATAGGGAGTAAGATAGGCTACTTTTATTTTAGAAAAAGAATTAGAGTTCTGCTCAAAAAAATTAAAACGTACCTAGGGACGAACCCAAGCGAAGCGAGTGTGAGTCGCTAGTATCCAATATAAATATGCACCCGGTAACAATGTATCTAGTAACTTCGAGAGTAATGGGTAGCTTTATTGCACTACAACTTTAAGCTATCGTCTACAAATAAAGAAGCTTACCAATTATTAATTAGTTTTAATTATTGGAAAGCTATTATTCTTAAATAAAAGTTTAAAGTTAAATCCAGAAGGAAATGTTTAACCTTCAGTCTTGAGGTATTATAATATCTTTACCTATCCATCTCATCTCTTCCTTTTTGCGTGACATTGGCAAAATGAGATGGACGTAACTGAAACGCTAAATATCATTAATCCCTCAACGACCGCGGACACGCCGGCGTTACAGTTAACAATAGATTTCTTAGAAATTTAATTAATTTCTTAGAAATTTAATTAATTTCTTAGAAATTTACCTGGAGGTGTTAAATATGAAAATGATATATTTTGACATGAAACATTAGCATATATTATTCACTCGTCCCACTCTGACATGAATAATGAACCACGGATAACATCAACTTGAAACAAGAACAGAAAAAATTATACTTATGTAGATATTTACTAAATAATACCGATTATATTTATAGAGAAGAGACAAAAATATCTTACTCTATCTGTCTCTTTCTATCTGTCAAAAAATTGAGATCTTTAACTAATACCTGCATATGCTCACTAGCCTTATGCATTTCTAGATTTAACCAGTTTCAGGATTAGACCACATTTGACTGTTTAATACGTATTGTTATATGCTAGCATGCCCCTATATCATATAACAGCAATTGATATTAATAGATTCTCGTAGAAGGCAAGGTTGAAATCAATGAGTCCTTTGAAAGATAATATATCAAGGTAGCTTAATCATGATTCCTTCTTATATAATGTAAGATTAGTGTGAATAGGCTTTAGTTAGCTATATATGTATGTATGTATATCCAGGTTATGGTCTATTTTTATACTAAAATGTGAACACACAGACACACACACACACACACACACACACACACACACACACACACACACACGCACACACACACACGTACACACGCACATGCACACACACGCGCGCGCTCACATTCACACATAGTTAACTATATATGCAATAGTTTATTATACATATATACGAGTATATAATAATATTATATACATGTCAACACTATATTTTCGTTATAAATATTATCAGATTTTTTGTATACTGGGACTGAATTATTATTCTAACTAGGAAGCCGTAAAATCCTTTGTTGCCAAAGAAAAATATTTATATAGGTCAATTTCTTTGTAAAAAACGGGGTTATTCATAATTTGTTAGCTTTTCTTAGGAATTGTAGAAAACTAAGAAGGTACAATGAGGGGTTTTCTAATTTAAAAAAATCTTAAAATATAATGTGACTAGCGAGATATCCCCGCTTCGTTTGAATGCATGCCTAGGTACATAGACGCACACATGCACATATACACGGACACGTACACATGCACATACACACGGACACGCACACGTACATGCACACACATAAGTACATGCACATACATACGTACATGCACACGTACACTTTCGCATAGATTAATAGCAGTTCGATAGCTTCATATATTACAAGCTACGTTAATAGCGGATTACAAACCTAGAACATTGTCAAATCTAGTAATTGAGTTAAATTTGGTACTAATGGTGATGACTTCACTATATGAAATGAAATGGTCATTCAGCACACAGATGATTTGTATGTAACATGCGTAATTACATTTAACAATATAATAATATGTTGATTTTATTAGTAAATTGGTATAAATATTAATTAATTTACTTACGTATTTGACAAAAAATATTTTTCCTATGAGAATATAGTTTTAAAACATACATGTATTTTCCCGCAGAGAGAGAGAGAGAGAGAGAGAGAGAGAGAGAGTGAGATAGTAGCGACACTAAATTCAAGTTAAAATATTCCTAAGTTCTTATGGAGAACTAAATATCGAACGTAGGTTCGCTCGCGGGAAACATTATTGAGGATATTCTAAAATACACAAGAATATTGAAGCTTTCTATTAGTAAAATAATAATATTTAGAACGGGTTCGTTAGGGTGAGTGATTGTTTGAAGAAACAAGACCTAGTTTAATATTATGTTAATATACAGGAATCAAATCTGTGACTTCTAATAGAAATGAAACTGAGATAATATGTTATATACGTATGTGTGCATGCAATAAAGTTTTTCTAAAACTAAAATACTTAATTATCTTTAAAAGATCATAAAATTGGCTTTTTTTTTAATTCCATCATGATTTTAATATCCCCATCACTAGTCAACTCAAAATCAAAATTCACAATGTATAGTATTTTCCAAATAACAATTTTCATTCATATACTAATGTCGTGTCAAAAACGCAAGGCTTGACCGGTCGAAATAACCGATGTTTTACAAAATTATTTATTAAGGAGTGAACATATTCCCAGTGGAATAACCGGTCACGCCCGTATGATAAATTACCTATATAATTAATTGTACCATTCATTAGTAAAAATGGACGTTTGTCTAAATTACTGTCCAAAATATTCTCATTTTGTATAATATAACTTTTTCGCGTTAGAAATTACACGTTTAACTATTAATACTTAATTCTATTTCACACTTTTTCATCTTTTTTAATTATTTTGCGAATACGTAATAAATATGTCCTCCCGACCGATTTCGGCCACGGCGGCTAACCTCTTAGCGACTAGCTATCTGCGCAGGAGATATTATAGCGTACGCGCAGACACAACGTGCACTCTCTATTCCTGTCACTCTCATACTCCAGTGGGACGACTGCTAGACATGAGACCAGTGAGAGTTAAGACGCCGGACCGACGGTTTTACGTGCTCCTTTTCGAGGCACGGGGGTGAAACACTGCCAACTTCCCAACTACGGGTTGTTACTGAGGCTTACTATACAGAAAAACTCACTATCTAAACTTGGTCCGATCCTGGAATCAAATCCAGGACCTCCGGATGTGCCGTACGTGCTAGCTACATACATAGCCCAGTTAAGTGAATACGTAAAACAAAATGTTCTTGTTTGAAAAAAAAAAAAACAGATAAACCATCCAACGATCTAAAGAACCGATTTAGACGAAATTTGGTAAGAAGATAGTTTGAGACTCTGGGAAGGACATGGAATACTTTTTATCCTGGAAATCATCCCTTAAGGTGATGAAAATGGGGATGAAAGTTTGTATAGGGAATCAAACTAGAGAACAACCCGAGCGAAACGAGGGTGAGTCGCTAGTACATAACATATAATTAATGATGTAATTTAGTCTGTAATGTTGCCTTAAAATAACACTTGAAAAAGGCATTTGTGGCGTGTTTTACTTACAATTATTTTCTAGAAATAAATTAGTTATACGTTTAAGAATAAAGAAATAGAATTTGAAGTCTAATTAATAGTTACAAGGCTCACCGACACAAAAATATTTTCTTAAGAAATGTCGTGAACGAAAATCGCTTTTACGAGTATAACTTGCAATAAATAATATAATAATAGAAAAGATTTGTCTGTCCGTCTATGTAGTAATTTGTTTGCGATTTATTAAAAAAACCTAATTTTTTACCGACTTCCAAAAAGGAGCAGGTTGTCAACTCGTCGGAATCTTTTTTTTAATGTATGTTCACGCATTAATTGAAGACGTCTGAACTGATTTGAATTTTTTTGTTTCGAAGGGTATACTTCCCAGAAAAAAAATTATATTAACCTATAAGTTATCTAGTTTTACATCGCAATTTCTTTAAATACGATTATTATGTTGTACTTTGTTGAAAATAGCCTCTTTATTAAATTATTAAGGAATATTGTTGAAATTAGCTATTTAGAATCTATTCAATAGTTTCATATAATTTTTTATATAGAGTATTTTTATATTCGTAGTTGATAAGAAAAAAAACATGTTTTTAAAAAGGTCAATAATATGAAAAAAAATAAAAATATAATCATTTATATTGATTTATTAATAGGTAATATAATATTTTTTATTTATTAGCAATAATTTTTTAATTTTGTTTTTAGAAGTCATTTTTCCGAGGTCCATGAGTTGTATTTTGTTCGCTTATACTTAATGAAATAAATTGTAACCGGAAGTCTACTTTAATTATTTATTTTGTTTTACTTTCATAATAATTTATTAAAAAAATACAATTTAAGTTTCCAATATTGTGCTATTTTGTGCGATTTAACATAAATTAGAAGTAACAATAATGTATGGTTGCGAATATCTCATGTCATATGAGGCCGTAGATAGAAAATATATATTAGAAGAGTGCAATTATGACTCTGTGTATTATTTACTCTAGCCATTTTATTAATTTTAATGTCAATTAGCACGATTTTTTTAAGTTCTTGAGTTAACCTATCGGATATCTTACAAACAATCTTGAAAAACAAAATGGCTATTGAGTAATAAAATTTTGTGTGCCGGGAAATTGGAATCGGAAAAAGTTTCTGTGGCATAGGGATTGGAAGTTTATGCGAAAATTTCTCTAGCATCTAGATTAGACGCGAAATCTTCGACTATTATATACTGATTTTAGTACTTATTTAAATGAATTTCACGTCTGTCTATGAATAGAAAAATTATTATTAAGAGTGATAAATCCATACTAATACTATAAATGTGAAAGTGTGTTTGTTTGTTTGCCCTTCTTTTACGTCGAAACAGAGTGACACATAGGCGTGATTTTTTATGTGAAGATAGTTCGAGAGCTGCAGAGTGACATAGGCTACTTTTTACCGCGGGAGATTATCTCATTCCCACGGGAAAACAAGTTACAATACAACCCACAAAAACTCATCATACCTATGTATATATATAATATATAGTCTATCTATTTCATACTAACTGTTAAAACGTACTTAAGGATGAACCCGAGCAAAGCAAGGGTGAGTTGTTAGTATATCATATTTGATTCTAAAGACATATTTTAATATTCTATTCAAAAAGTGAATATTGCTATTTTCAACCGACTTCAAAAAGGAGGAGGTTCTCAATTCGCCTGTATTTTTTTTTGTCTTTTTTTTTTATGTTTGTTACCTCAGAACTCCGTCATTTATTGACCGATTTGGACAATTTTTGTTTTGTTTGAAAGGGTATACTTCCAGATTGGTCCCATTTAAATTTCAAAAAAAAATACCACCCCTAAGGGTGGAAAAATAACTAATGATGAATTTAACCTACTTCTAATTGTCATATTGATTTGAAACTTTGCAAGTATTTCTATTTCCGTTGATAGTACAGTGGTTCGGTGTTGTTTACCTGATCTGATGGCAAGGCCAGAAGGTGGATAGGTGGAACTCTTCAACGGCTAATAGTAGATACTTTGAGTTTGGGCTTATTTTGTTTGATTTGACAAGCCTAACACGTTAGAATCCTTACTTTGCTACTACTGTCTACACTAAAAAGGAAAAAATAAAAACTTTTTAACAAAAAAATAAAAACCGACTTCAAACAAAAGCACTAAAAAGTAAAAAATAACTGATTGGTAGTTTTCATTTACTATACATACCTAATCAAATATTTTCGAAGTCGGTGTGCTTTGGCTAAGTAATTAAAGCCTACCTATTAAATACATACTTAATCAAATATTTTCGAAATCGGTGCCAGCCCATACAAAGCAAAGCACACCGACTTCGAAAATATTTGATTAGGTATGTATAGTATATGAAAACTACCAATCAGTTATTTTTTACTTTTTAGTGCTTTTGTTTGAAGTCGGTTTTTATTTTTTTGTTATTATTTGCTATACTTATCGTGCACAAACAATACTAATAGATTTAAGGGTTTATATTTTTAAAAGAAAAGATAGGATATTTTAAGGGTTAATGTCAAATTATCCATGTTATATCTTCAGACGGGTAGCAGGTGCGGTTTTGTTTCGGATGACAGTAAGTGACGACGACGGCGATGCTTTATTTTACTCTTTTATTTCGCCCTTTTTACTAATGGTATTAGAATGTGTATATTATTATGTCTTTATTCAAAAATAAATAATAAAACTTAAATGTTCTTTATTCAACAAAAAAGAAGAAAAGAGAAGCAAAAAACTCATTACAATAAAAAAAATTTCAAAGAAATGAATAAAATAATATTCGAATCGATCGATATATATTATATACTGATATATGGATTAAAATAAGATTATTTAAATTAGTTATATGTAATAACTCATTTTTATTTAGATTCAGGTATAAATGAATCTAACTTTTCTACGCCATTATACGTAGAAACAATTAATTCAAAGTACAAACGAACCTTACTGGTCAATCGTAGACCATTTTATTGGCTTAATGCAAAATAAATTGGCACGTGACGTTCGGAATTACATATAAATTTACGAAATTAAGAGAAACGAAAGGGATGCTTCCGTTTTTAAATAAACTGTGGGGTATAACTGTTTTTTCACGTTGCGATGGGCGTGAAGTAACTTTCTGGTATACGTGAAAGGTTGGGACAAAAATCTGTAGATACCCTTAGATCTTTTTTCTAATGATATTTATAAATATCGGCTACAAAACTCCGACTTGTTTATATTTTAAAATATCTTTAAATTTTAAAATATAAACGATTCGGATTTTTACTCGCAGGGGATAAATATTAATAATAAACTTATAGTATTAATATAATAATAATATAACTAAAACCTAAAACTTATATTATTCCCACACATTAACGTCTGCAAAATAATTCTGATTTCATCACTAACAGAGACATTGCTACAATCTGAAATTATTTAATTTGAGTTGCTATAATGACTTTTATATTTTTTAAGATTTAAAAAAAAAAGTATGTAGAAATCCTTAAAACGACAAAAACTACAAAAAATGCTTGAATTAAATGTAATATAATTAAATACATATATGGCTACTGGCTTTAATTTCTTTGTCGTATTCACGTTTTATCAAAGTCGGTTATCTAAATTATCTGAAATAAAAAAATTGTCCATCAAATATTACTGGAGATATTACAATAAGATAGACACTCTAAAAGATATAAACGGTAATAGATATTAAAAGTAACATTAAAGATGAACAAAAACATTTTCTGTTATCTTTGAAAGAGCTGTAAATTCTAAAATGTTTATTATATTAACAGATCTGCGTATTACTTTGAAACCATAACTCAATGAGAAAATTTATCAAACGGTCAAAGTCTTCCTAACAGCTCCGGGGGAATAAAGTTACACTCATTTGCATACATTACCTTCTCTCTTTTAAGAAAGTCAGATATATTCCACTTAGTTCTAATGGTATACAGTTTTATTATTTAAACCATCATATCATTCATATGACCAAAAACCAAATTCTTAGGTTTTACATATTAGTATACTCTATATTTATATGTATGTATTTTTCTCAAAATTGAGAAATTTTCCCCCGGTAAAAAGTATCCTATATGTTGACCCGGATAACCAGCTATAATCATACCAAATTTCATCAAAATCTGTCTAGTGATTTTTCCGTGATGCGGTAACAGACTGACAGATAGACAAAAATTCTAAAAACTATAGATTCGGACTCTGTATCGATAATAATGTCTATTTCACTTAGATTTTCCAAAAAATATTTAATGTATAGATTCGACTTAGTTACAATTTTATTATATGTATAGATTTAAAACCTAAACGATTTACATGAAAAACCTAATTTTTTTTTGTATAATATATCAACTTTAACTTAATCCACCAGAACTAATTTTCTACGAGTAAAATATTACTGTCATAGATTATATTGTTATATTATAATAAGATTAAAAAATTTGTATGGCCCACTCAGTCGTTCAACTTGAGTGGAAATTAAATCAGTATCAGATAGAGTTATATTTGATTCTATCCCACGGAAACCCTACATTTTACCGAATAAAAAGCCTATGTGCTATTCCAGACTATAATCTATCTTTGTGCCAAACATTCAGATCCGTTACGTCGTTCTGGCGTGGGAGAGAAACAAACATTCATCAATCCATTCTCAAAAATGTTCACATTTATAATATTAATTATAGTACTCGTATATATGTTGAGACATATATATGTTGGGACATTAACACACAGCACCATCTAGTTCCATGGTAAGCTACGAGGCTTGTGCTATGGATATCAGATAGTTGATATACTACACATATATAACTTTAAATACATACATATTATAAATATAAACATCCATGACTGGAGTACAAACATTTGTGCTCATCACACAAATGAATGCCCCAAGCGGGACTCGAACCCGCGACCACTGGCACAGCAAGTAGGGCCACTACGATCTGATCCAAGCGTGTCGTCAAATATTAGTATGGATTAGTACGGATTAATGTATCAAAAAGTTATTAAAAAAAGAAATATCAATTAAAACCCTACCATATGCAAAAGAATAGACAAAAAAACGATACAAACGGTATCACAAGTCTCATTTAATAACTCTTTCAATTTAATGAATGTACCGTCTTCATCAAAACGCTTTGAAAGTTGAATGCAAATTGAAAGCACCTTTCGCGCTCTCGTGGGGAGAAGCAGCGTGAAAATTATAAATTTATGTGCAAAGTTTGTTTTATTTTCATTCTAATGTTGATGAGAGTCCGTGTACTAATTAAGGTTTTGTATTATACCATAAAATATCGTCCGATAATAGCATGTAAGCTGTATGAAAACAGATTGAATTAATTGCATATTGTTTTTTATGGGAATAGATAAGGGTTTTTAATATAAGTAATTGGTATCTAAAATTGAATTTTATGGTAACTATATATTTTTACTAGCATTGCCCGCGGCTCCGCCCGCGTTCAGGTGACCAAAAACCACATTTTTATGTTTTACATATCAGTATACTCTTACAATGCAGTTTTTATATTTTTTCTCAGAAATGAGATATATTTCCGAGGTAAAAAGTATTCTATATGTTGACCCGGATACCCAGCTATCATCATACCAAATTTCATAAAAATCCTTCCAGTGGTTTTTCCGTGATGCGGTAACAGACAGACTGACAGACTGACAAAAAATCTAAAAAGAATAGATACGGCCCCCGTATCGAGAATAACGTCTATATCAATAAGATTTTCAAAAAAAATAATTAATGTACAGATTCGGCTTAGTTAGAATTTTATTATACATATGTATAGATTAATTGAAGTATATAATATAAAATATATGCATAGTGATGTTAAAAGCTATATTATTAAGGTAAACGGGTATATATAGTATATAAAGGCATTACGATTGTACTACGTTGCTTTTTTATGATGTGATTAGAAACAAGTATTATAATACTATGAATGAGAATTTGTACGAATGTTTAGTTTGAGTTAGCTTTCATACACTAAACTTAGCCCCTGAAGTATGTAAATGAAATATTATAAAGTCCAAACCATATCTGCATTTTATCTAAATTTTATTTTATACATATCAAAAATCTATCAAAATTGTACAATTTATGAATATGATTAAATAAGTTTTATCGAACTGTTTTTTGGGATTTTTTCGCCGAGTTATTTTTAAATAATATAAAAAAAAATATAACGTCTGTACATACGTAGCATTTAAAACGTACGAAACCAAAAATAAAAATAAACCCGCGAAAAGATAGTTTTATTCAAAATGAACAAATATTTGCGTAAATCTAATAAACTATTAATTATTATCAAATCCATAAAATTTTCAGATGCAAATTAATTTTTCATTGTCTTAATCATTACATTTTAATCGTATTTCATCTTTAAAATTTTTAATGTTGACAATATATGTCATTGTATATGTACACACATATTTTTAAGAAATAATATTTTTTGTATATTACAAGGAATGAACAAGTTGTAAATAGAACATGCCAATGAACAAGTTACACAGAGTACCTACCAAATTCATCGAAGTACCAAATTATTAAGGTTAAATAATTGTTTTTTTTTATTGTTTATTCAAGTGCTAAAACAAAATATGCACATGTCGGAGACGGTCATCAATACGGTCGCTAAACGAAGCGCGGCACGACGCCTGAGTGATGGCAGCACCTTCGGTATTATCGCCAACACTCGGCGAGCTTCGTGCTACGACGGAGCCTAACTAAGGGAGGGGTGCTAAGAAGGCTGAACACTTGCCTTCGAGCCGAGCCAAGCCTAGGACCGCTCCACTAGGAACTGTCTAACGTTTCGTTTAGAATAATTAGTGTGAAGTGTAATATAGAGTGATTGTTGCATACGGTGTATTCTCTTTGTTCGATCTGCCCTACGATTTGCCCGCAAGATGTCAGACGACAGTAATAGCGTTACCCATCCGAGATCAGATGTGGGATCGAATCGAGCAAATGAGAATACAAGAGGTGAGAATCCCGAAACTACACAATGGCGAATGATGTTGGAAATGCAGAACGAGCAAATGCGAGCGCTTATTCAATCGCTGAACGAGCCGCGACCTACTACCCATGTGACCCTTCCCGAGTTTAATCCAGATACACGAGATGCTGATCCTCAAGCATGGTGTGCGACCGCCGACCTGTGTCTATCTGATAGCTCTTTACAAGGCTGTCACCTAATCCTCACGCTCAGCAAAGCCTTGAAAGGAACGGCCTCAACCTGGTTGTCACAAGTCACTTACCCGGGGATAACATGGCAACAATTCAAGGACCTTTTTTCTGCGAGGTTCGTGCCTACGGAGACCATTCCTGCTACGCTTATCCAATTGAGCGCCAGTAAACCTAATGAGGGAGAAAATTACGTAGCCTACGCCAGCCGATTGATGTCATCCCTGATGAACCGTTGGAGAAACGCGAGTACTGAGCAAATTGCTGTCTCTGTAGTGCTAGCTCATTTAGCCCAGATAGATACGAGACTACAGCGACTCGCTTTCACTACTGAGATTAGTTCACGTCATAGCTTGCAACAAGAACTGCAAGCATACTCCTATCTCAAACGCAAAGCACCACAAGATGTTAACAACACTCCAGATAATGTGAAGCAACCCAGAACGTCATCGCCACCGCTTAAATGTTACTTATGTGGCAAGCTTGGACATAGGCTAGTCGATTGCCGTCTTAAAAAAAAAGAATTTAAGAAGTACCCTACGCCTTCTGCTACTAATGCACGTTCAGCTCAACAGCCGACACCTAAGGGAAAGCTCATCTGCTTCAAGTGTGGAGAGCCTGGCCACATCGCCACGCGCTGCGGGAGCGCTGCCCCCGCTGCTGCTGCGAATATCTCGCCCTCCACGGAACGCCGAGTCAACCTATGCATGGTGAAGCCCCCAACAGGATCACTAACTCATAACGGTCAGTCGATAACATTTCATTTTGATTCAGGAGCCGAGTGCTCATTAGTCAAAGAAAGTTATGCAAAAAAATTGTCTGGTAAACGTTTTAACAACGTTATATTGCTTATAGGTATAGGTAACAAAAATGTACATAGCACTGAACAGATTTTATGTAATGTTGAAATCAACGAATATCCCACTGAAATCTTATTTCATGTATTGCCCGATAATTATTTACGCAGTGATGTTATGATCGGTCGTGAAATATTGCTTTCCGGTTTCGTCATTAATATTAGCGCAAACGAGTTTACTTTAACAAAATGCAATGTTATTAATTCGTGTGTAAATACAATAAATACTCAGAGTGATTTTGTGACAAATAATCTTGATAACGTTGACACTGACATTTCATTTGAACTTAAACAATCACTTGTCAGTTTATTAAAAAAGTTTTCTCAATATTTTATTTCTGGTTTTCCAACTACCCGCGTTAACACTTATAAACTAGAAATACGTTTGATAAATCCGAATAAGACTGTACAAAGACGGCCTTATCGTTGTTCACCAGAGGAACGAAAAGTAATGCGTGAACGAGTGAATGAATTATTAGATGCTAAAATAATAAGGCCTAGTAATTCACCTTTTGCGAGCCCTGCGTTGTTTGTTGAGAAATCAGATGGTACGAAACGTATGTGTGTTGATTATCGTGAATTAAATAAAAATACCATTCCGGATAGATATCCGTTACCGTTGATTTCTGAGCAGATTTCGCGTCTTAACGGAGCTTATTATTTTACCAAATTAGATTGTGCAAGCGGCTTTCATTTGATACCGGTTAGTGAAGAATCTATTGAACGTACTGCGTTTATAACACCAGAGGGACAGTATGAGTTTTTAGCTATGCCTTTCGGGTTACGTAATGCAATCTCGGTTTTTCAACGTGCGATAATAATTGCGTTAGGTGAATTGGCTTACACCTATGTAATCGTTTATGTCGATGATTTGTTAGTAATTTCTGAAACGGAAGAACAGGGTTTAGAGAGATTAGAGACGGTTTTGAAGGTTTTATCTAAGGCAGGTTTTTCATTTAATCTTAAAAAATGTTCATTTTTAAAAAAGCATGTACAGTTCCTTGGATATGAAGTAGAGGCAGGTGAAATTCGTCCAAATAAAAAGAAAATTGATGCACTTACGGTTTTACCTCCACCCGAATCAGTAACGCAGCTGAGGCAGTTTATTGGGCTTGCTTCATATTTTAGACAGTTTATACCCAATTTTAGTTGTTTAATGGCACCTTTACATAGACTTACTTCAAGTAAATGTCCCTTTGTATGGAAGTCTAATCACGAAGAGATACGTCAACAGGTAATTTCTATTTTAACAACAGAGCCTGTATTAATTATCTACGACCCTCGTTACCCAACAGAACTGCATACAGATGCCAGCATGGATGGTTATGGAGCTATGTTGCTACAGATTGTTGATGGTAAGAAACGGGTGGTTGGTTATTACAGCAAGCGCACTACATCAGCTGAATCGAAGTACCACTCATATGAGTTGGAGACTTTAGCAGTAGTGAATGGTGTGAAGCACTTCCGTTCTTATTTACATGGGAGGAAGTTTGTTGTTGTAACCGATTGCAATTCATTAAAGTCTTCTCGAGATAAAATAGATCTAACGCCAAGAGTACATCGGTGGTGGGCCTACCTGCAATCGTTCGACTTCGACATTATCTACAGAGCTGGTAAGAATATGAGTCATGTTGACTTTTTGTCTCGCAATCATTTACCCCGCCAACAGGCGAAACAGGTGACTAAAGTGCAGCAAAAGCGGGTGGACTTAACCGAGCTTTCAGACAATTGGCTATTAGCCGAACAACAACGAGACGCAGAGATACAAAAGGTAGTTACTCAATTAAGCAATGGGGAGTTGAAGGATGAGATTGCGCAAACATATGAGGTACGATCTGGTTTACTTTATCGTAAAATTCAGCGTAATAGAAAGACCAAATGTCTACCTGTGCTACCACGTAATATAAGGTGGTCAGTAATCCATAACATACATGATTCCATTATAATATAATGATGGTCTATTTTGCACTCGTCCAATCCTTATTAAATTACTGTATTACTGCTTGGGGTGGCTGTTCTACCTCCATTCTTCTACCCTTAGAACGAGCTCAAAGAACCATACTTAAAATCATTTTAAAAAAACCAATCAGATATCCTACACATCTACTCTTTAAAGATAGTAAAGCGTTATCAGTAAGACAACTTTTTATTTTGAAATTAATCTTAAAATTTCACCCACTAGCAGTACGTAGTAATCCTAATTATAAAAATCGCAGAGTTCCAGTCGTCTTTCATATTAAACGGTACCGAACATATCTCGCAAGTCGACACTTTGAAGTTCTCGGCCCGCGTTTATACAATAAGGTAAACCGACACCTTAATATTTTATCATTAACAACTAATAAATGTAAGTCTGCTATTAAAACTTGGCTAAAGGGACTAAACTACACAGAAACTGAAGATTTACTAAAAGTAATAACTTGATACTGATAAGATGCCATAACCTCAGGATACACACATACTCACACACACACACACACTCACACATACACACACATACACACACACACACACACACACACACACACACACACACACACACACACACACACACACACACCCACACGCGCTCAAACTTACTTTTAAGTTATTATATTGGATTCCTAAAAATAATGTATAACTTAATTTATCATTGTCTTAATATTTTATTATTATTTTTATTATATACTTCTAGGTATGTAACAACTTATCTCCTTAAGCTATAGTCTTAAATTAAATAAGAGGGTCCTGTGGAAGGTTAGACGTGCGCGACACAGGGTATCCTAGTGCGTGCGTCTCAGCACTCCATTGCCAATGTTTTGTTAAACAATAATTGTTGCTAGATTAAGGAGTATATTTGTATACATTTTTGTTACCACGAATTAATTAAATAAATAAATAAATAAATACATCTAGGCTGGGAGAAGACTCTCGAGAAGCTCTACGACTACTATTGGTTCGAAGGTATGTGTCGCTATGTTCGTAAGTTCGTTGATAATTGCGTTACATGCAAAGTAGCTAAGTGTCACTCAGGCAAGGTACAGGTGGAGTTACACCCAATCCCAAAGGTAACGGCACCCTGGCACACAGTTCATATGGATGCGACAGGTAAGCTCAGCGGTAAGCGAGATAACAAGGAGTATGTGTTCGTACTTATAGATGCGTTCACAAAGTTTGTGCTGCTACATCATACAATGCATATTGATACCGCCAGCAGTATTACAGCGGTGTCAAAGAGCGTGGCGCTGTTTGGAGCACCGGTACGTATTATTGCTGATCAGGGTCGTTGTTTCGCTAGTCACGAGTTTAGAGAATTTTGCAAAATTAAAAACATTAATCTCCATTTAATAGCAACGGGATCGTCCCGAGCTAACGGTCAAGTAGAGCGCACAATGAGCACGATAAAATCTATGCTTACCGCAGTCGAAGCTAGCGAAGATAGGTCTTGGCAGGATGCATTAGGAGATGTGCAGCTCGCTCTAAACTGTACTGTTAATAGGATTACAAAAGCGAGTCCTCTCGAACTACTTATCGGTAAAGTCGCGCGTCCACTTAATTTAATGGCTAATGAAGATGATATTGATGTCGATATCGGAAAGGTTAGAGAAAATGCAGCTCTTTTAATAGAAAAATCGGGTCTATATGACAAAAAACGGTTTGATAGTACAAAAGCGAAATTGAACAAGTTTTCAGTGGGAGATTTCGTATTGCTTAAAAACGAAGAACGCAACCAAACTAAATTAGATACCAAATATAAGGGACCATTTAAAGTTGTAGAGGTGTTAGACGGGGATCGCTACATATTAAGAACGTTAAATTCTAGGCGTACTTACAAGTATGCACACGATAGGTTAAGGAGAATGCCCGAGGGCCAAGTACCACTTGAAATAGAGGAGGATGAATTGAGTGATAGCGTGGAATCTTAGTTCGTATGGCCGGACCGTACCAGTAGCCATTTCGTAGCCGTAGTCTGGTAGAAGTCGGTGTCTACTTGTAGTAGTCCGTGGATGCGCGGTGCGCGGGTGGCTCTGGTCGGGGTCTGTTATGACCATAGTATGTAGTCATCGAGAGGGTGATACATACGGTGATCCCGTAGTGGATATGTTGACCGTACTAGTAACTATTACGTAGTCATAGCCTGGTAAAAGTCGGTCTTTTGAGGAAGCTCAAACTATATAGACCGTGGGTGTGTGATGTGCGTTTAGTTCTGGCGGAGGTCGGGTCTGGTAGAGACCATAAGAGTCGTGTGGGACTCGGCATTTGTAAGGAATGCAATAAAACAAACGGGGGTTTGTTGAAGAGGCTAAATGTAAAGCCATTGGCCGCGAATAAGATACCTGCTTAAATAATAGTTAATTTTAATAATGATTTGTGTTTACAAGTGGTAAATTAAAAGTGTACTTGGTTTCTCTAGCGTTATTATTTGATTTTATCATTTGTCTGTTCTTAGGTTTTCTAATGTTTGATGTAGAATATCAGACTCAAATAAAGCTTGTGTAAATGAAAAAAAAAATGATTAGTGAAATCAAGTTTAAATAGTTTTTGTGTATTAAGTTAGTGAGGAAAATAAATAATGCTGTAGTGATGAAATTTAATTTTATTTTTGAAATCGATTATAAAATTAGTGCTAGAATTATCTATTGTGTCAGGAATGACCGAACAGCATATACTGTGGTATTTGTTTTCTTTGTCGCAGAATGAACACCCGAGGGCGTGTGTGACGTAGGATGGCCGTGTCGGAGACGGTCATCAATACGGTCGCTAAACGAAGCGCGGCACGACGCCTGAGTGATGGCAGCACCTTCGGTATTATCGCCAACACTCGGCGAGCTTCGTGCTACGACGGAGCCTAACTAAGGGAGGGGTGCTAAGAAGGCTGAACACTTGCCTTCGAGCCGAGCCAAGCCTAGGACCGCTCCACTAGGAACTGTCTAACGTTTCGTTTAGAATAATTAGTGTGAAGTGTAATATAGAGTGATTGTTGCATACGGTGTATTCTCTTTGTTCGATCTGCCCTACGATTTGCCCGCAAGATGTCAGACGACAGTAATAGCGTTACCCATCCGAGACACATATAATATGCACAATAAAAGATATGTATAAATATAAGTTAAATTTCTAGTTTGTTCATATAATGACAACGTCGAATCTTAGATACCCTAATAGGGTTCCTACGAAATTTTAAGATTTTCTGGATATATATGTAGATATAATAATATTATCTAACGCTACGTTTAAAGTCGCAGCCACCGTTGTCTACATTCAAATTTATAAAGCTGAATATTCTTTTAAGTAAAATATTCTAAGGGACTAAAAAAATAGGTCAATCACTTTTAAACTTTCAACAACATAGATGACTTTACAGCTTATTAAGCTTACATTTATGTTAAACTAACAGAACCCACAACTTCGCTCGTGCTAAAACTACAAAAAAAAACCTCTAAAAAGGTAGGTTTCTTACAAACTTTCATCCCCTATTTTACCTCCTTATGGGATTATTTTCAAAAAATGCTAAAATGCATATTTATTTAATTGTATTAGAGAGTGTTCATACTAAGTTTCATGTAATTCTGATCATAAATATTTTTTTAGGTTGTATTATAACGTGTTTTCCCGTGGGAATGTGATAATATCCTATGGTAATAAAAACTTTTTAACATAAAAATAAAAAACGACTTAAAAAAAAGTACTAAAAAAAATCTGTCATTCTGTTTCGACGTAAAAGAAGGACAAACAAACACACATTCACATTAATAATATTACTATGAATATGGATGTAATATAGAAAATATGTATTCCATTCATACACCATTTATTGTCGACAGATAACCGAACACGGCCTGTATCATAACATTTCGAACTCATTGGACTGCTTTACAATAGGGAACAAAGTGTCAACCCGCATATAAAATATAATTACCTGTATCGTTATAGTAACGCATCTAGTCATTTAAATGGTAACAGATTCGAACATTGTATATTGAGATGTTGAATCTTTATAGTGATGATAATAACGGTTTTGTAAATATTAGTGGGTTTTAATAATGCTGAGTATGTTATTTACATAATAAATATGATGTTCTCCTGACCGATTCCGGCCAAGGCGGCCAATCTCATTGAGACTAGCCAATTGCGCAAGGGATATTATAGTGTACAAGTCTACGCGCAGACACAAGTGCACTCTCTATTCCTGTCACTCTCATACTCCGGTGGGACGATCACTCGACACGACCAGTGAGAGTTAAGGCGCAGGACCGACGGCTTTACGTGCTCTCCGAGGCACGGGGATGAACACCGCCAACTTCCCAACTCCGGGCTGTCACTGAGGCTTACTAAATACAGAAAGACTCAATAACTAAACTTGGCCCGACCCGGGATTCGAATCCAGGATCTCCGGGTGTGCAGCCGTACATGCTAGCCACTACACCACCGAGGCAGTTAATAAATATAATGCTTATATATAACTATACTCTTATGTTCATATGTATGTATATATCTACATTCAAATAAATTGTATTTTTCCGCTAAATTTATTAAGATGTTGCATGATGATGCAGATTACGTTAGGTAACCTTTTAATTTTTTATCCGCGATGGCCACGGAACCGGTATTTGCGTTAAGGATAAGAGGTGTTTGTGTATGTCTGTTACCATTTTTCTCGGAAACGGTTAGGCCGATTTTAAAACGGTTTTTTGCTTTGTATAAGTCTCATTCCTGAGCATGTTCTTAGTTTGTGTTTTACAATGTTACAGACCAGGTTATGCAATTTAGGTTACGCACCACGCATTAATATTCTAGAATACGTTTTAATGTCGTGGGTTTTATAATTTTTTTATTTAAAGTTTTTTTCATGGCACAATTGTCCGTCGTGGGTTTTTGAAGTTATACTTCTTTTGGTATGCTTAGAAAAAACTATGAGAGAAAATTTTTTACAATGCGCGCGCATATCGACAGACAAAAAGCGACATGATGAAGTTAAGTTAGCTACATTCGTTTTACAAACAGAGAGTTGTGACATACGGGATGGAATCTTTAGCTTTACACACACATGTTTTTTTTTTTTTTAATTTTAATTCATGTTTTATACACTATTGTCATATTAAGTATTATAATAAGTGTGAAAGAAATTCTGTCTGTCTGTTTTGAAATAAAATTTAAGTTATTGATGATTTTGAATACAAACGCAAGTGCTACATTGTATCGTATCGATATTTCGACCTCATTAAGTAAAAGGCATCGACTATGGAGGTGATGAATCAGACGTGAGGCGCGATAATTTATTATATCAAAATCAACGTAAAAACGTAAAATATTAACTAGTAGATATTCTTGTAAAATTAAATATCTATAAAATTTAAAATTGTGTACTTTTAGTTACTTTTTCTGTAAGTTGTGAAAATACCAAGAAAGTGATTATTTATACATTTGAATGGTATAATTTGTATTTAAATGGATAGAGAATATCCTGTAAAATAGCACACAGGATACATTTTATCCCGATGATAATATGTTCTCTTGGCATAGTACTTAGATCTCTTCCTATCATTCCAACTTATGTATTTCAGATAACTTTATAGCAACAGGAAGATTAATTGACATTTTCCATTTACATTTTTAAAATCCATATGTACTATATAAACATAAAACCCGACTTGGTTTAGTTATACCATTTATAACTCAAGAACGACTAGACCAAATTTTAAAATCTTTGATTTGTTGGATTTGTCTCCACCTTAACTAAAATGCAGAATAACTATTAAAACATCGGAAAATTCACGAAAAAAAAATAGTTGAAATTGGGCTAACGCTGGCTAATAACTATTTATATCCGCTATTTATATTATAAACCGGGTAAAACACTAGTGTTACCTAAATAAAGAAATTTTCTAATTATTTCTTAAGTTGACATCCATTTTTCATTCAATTTTGATTGTATCAAGAAGATTTTGGTTGTATCAAGCCATATATTACTTCTGCATAACAAAAACTGCGATAGTTAATAAATATGGTATAGCCATTGCGCCCCTATTTATTTATTAAAGTACAATTTGCTAGTGTTGTATAAAAAGTTTAAGTTTTTTCCTCTAGTACTAATCGAATGCTTTCATCGGGAAGGAGAGCAACAGGAGGCAAAGGGATTTTTTATCGACAATTTTAATATTGGGGCCAATTTAACGGAAAATTTCTGTTGCCGAAGAACTCTTTTCTATATAAAGATTGGCGGTAGAATTTCACATTTAGTTAAATTTAGTTCAAAGCTAATTTTGTTAAAATTTTCTTTAAAAAGAAGTAAATATTTAAGGACATTAACTTTGCGACTTATTGTTCTATCGTCTAAGTACCGAATATTTCATTAAGACCAGGTTTATGCCTTGGTTTTTTATGGTTCCGCTTTGCTTTTACTTGAATTTCAAACTTCTAAACTATTATGATTAAATTATTATATATAAAAAAAATATTGTATTGTTGTTACAATATAAACAAAACGAATTATTAATAAAAGTTTAATTATTTTTTTTATCTTTCCAAACAATAGAAAGCAAAAAAGATCTTTTCCATTGGAACAATTAACTTTAATATTTTATATGACAAGTCATATTTAACTTGAAACAAAGTAAAATAAGCAATTTTCTTTAAGCAAAAATAAAAGGACTTTGACTTAAATTAACTTATAAGGAACTTTGGACTGAGTCTTACTCAACGGAGCAATCCACAATGGGATTACAGAATAACGTCACATCAATCAACGTGGGGGAAAGCAAAAATTAAATTCCATTATCAAATGTAAGAGCCCGTTTACACTATTATAAAAGATTACCAGTAAAGTGGTAAGTCCTAAAAAAATATATGTTGATGGAACATTAACACACAGCACCATCTAGTTCCATAGTAAGCTACGAGGCTTGTGTTATGGATACCAGATAGTTGATACACTACACACGTATAACATTAAATATATACATATTATAAATATAAACACCTATGACTGGAATACAAACACTCATGCTCATCACACAAATGGATGCCCCCAGCGGGACTAGATAGAACCCGCGACCGCTGGCACAGCAAGTAGGGTCACTACATACTGAGCCGAACGTGTCGTCAGATACATTGCCCTTCAGATATACTATTCTTACATGTAGCAGCAGGTTCTCTTTTTCTAGTCATCTATCAGTAATGGATCTTACCAGAAAATCAATTTTCAAGAATGTTAACATAAAGTACCAATAGCCATACCATACTGTTCATTTTTTTTCAATACTGAAGGCCAAAAATTCTCTGGTGCACATAATAATATATGTGCCTCCTCTGAGACACCTCTGAGATACCTAACACCTTAGTCTCTCCCGTGACCATGATTGCTGTAAAGCATTCGAAACGTCGGGAACCAAAAATCCAAATAAATCCGCGATAAAATCCGAAAAGATAGTTTTATTTAAAATTCTCTGGTGCTTAGAGAAAGTACTGCTACATTTATTTAGTTTTGAAAGAATAACTCTCGTTTTACTTAAGTAACTTTATAGAACCGGTTATCCCATGGGAACTGGTTATGGGGGTCACATATGTAGCGTATGAATCTTTTCGCTACATATCTTTATACTAAGCTTTACGTCAATCCGTTGAACCTGGTTCTGTGCGAAAACAAAACTAACTAATATAATTTCATAATTACAAAATTCCTAAAAAAGTAAGGGATAAATTAACATCGTTAATATGACCGCAGGTGAAAATTGATAACACTATCTATACTAATATTATAAAGAGGCGGAGTTTGTTTAATTAAACGCGCAAATCTCAGTAACTACTAATCCGATATGGAAAAAACTTTTTGCTTTAGATAGCCCATTTATTGAGGAAGGCTGTAGGGTATATCTATACTAATATTATAAAAAGGTAAAGTTTGTGAGTTTTCGACGTTGTGAGTTTGTGAGTTCGTGATGTTGTAGGGGACTATCTCTGGATCTACTGAACTGATTTAAATGAAATTTGGTAAGAAGATAATTTTAGACCCTGGGAAGGACAAAGGATACTTTTTATATTCCGGAAATCATCCCTTAAGGGGGTAAAAATGAGGATGAAAGTTTGTATTGGGAAGCAAGCCAGGGACGAAAGCGAGCGGAGCGAGGGTTAGTCGCTAGTGTCATATAAATATAGTCTATGTGTTCCATAGTAACCGTTAAATAAATGTAATATTAAAACAGATTATTTGTGATATGATTTACATTCACTTTTAATCAATTGTATGAAATTATTCATAGCTCAAATCAATATATGCCATTGCGAGAACCAACGCTTATTAGTCAAATAACTACTGTCCGTGAGAGATACTCTTTAAAGCGACATATAAACGTTCTTTTAGATTACTTACTTAATCAAATGGTGTTTTCTCAGAACAGGGACACACGTGCTCTAATGCGATTGAAATTCTCCTCCTGTCAGTTACCTGACGTGATGTCAAAGATGAAATGTGGATGCCCAATTATTTCGCGATGATATTTTTTTCCTTTACACTTGAAGGGTTTGACGTAAATTCTCGGCACTCTTATTACTTTCAATCTCATTTTTGTGGCATTTTCGTATAAAACATCTTTTGAAGTGGTATTTTTGCTTGTTTATATAACTATCGCTTACGAGATTTTTGATTGAATTCTTTATTTAAAATTTATTTTGGAACAATATCCAAATGTTTCAAAATAAAAATAATAAATCTATACTAATATTATAGGTAAGTAAATGAAAATAAAAAATATATTTTTTGACTTATACAGTTAAGTTTGTCAGTTTGGGAGTTTGTGAGGTTGTAGGCGGTAATCTCTGGATCTACCGAAACGATTTAGATGAAATTTGGTAAGAAGATATTTTGGCACCCTGGAAAGGACATAGGATTTTTATCCCGGAAATCATCCCTTAAAGGGGTGAAAATGGGGATGAAAGTTTGTATTGGGAAGGAAGCTAGGGACGAGACTGCCAAATTTAATCTAATGATTTGAGTGATTGAGTAACAATCCATCTAAACTTTCACTTTTATAATATTAGTAAGATATTTAAGGAAACTATAATATTTATTTTAAATTTACATTCATTCGATATTAATATATTTTGCTACCAAATTTTTTAACAAAATATCATAGGAATAACTAACTCTTAACTAAGTCCAAATGCCTGGACAAATAACCAATTTGGCCTTAAGTTATAAAAAAATTGTTCTAAAATGTCTTAAAAACATTTTTAAAATCGCTTAATGGAAATATGTTTTATCTTAGCGAGGTAATAAAGTAAATTGACTTGGGATTACAATGGAAAAGCTAATCTAGGATACGAATTGTATTTAGATGAAAGGTATAAGGCGCCGCGATAACAGATTACATCTATACATATAATAAAATTCTGAGTCGAATCTGTACCTTAAATATTTTTGAAAAACCTTATTAAAATCGTCACTATTATTAATACAAAGGTCAAATCTATAGTATTTTTGAATTTTTGTCTGTCTGTCTGGGAAAAAACCAATGGACAGGTTTTGATGAAATTTGGTATGATGGTAGCTGGTTTTCCGGCTCAACATATAAATATATTTATATTGTACCGAAGATATCACCAAGTTTGATCGCTAATTTTGATTTAATATAATTACTACTCAAGTTACTAAGTAACTGCCTCGGTGGTGTAGTGGCTAGCATGTACGCCTGCACACCCGGAGGTCCTGGGTTCGAGTCCCGGGTCGGGCCAAGTTTAGTGATTGAGTCTTTCTGTATAGTAAATCTCAGTAATAGCCCGGAGTTGGGAAGTTGGCGGTGTTCATCCCCGTGCCTCGGAGAGCACGTAAAGCCGTCGGTCCTGCGCCTTAACTCTCACCGGTCGTGTCGAGTGGTCGTCCCACCGGAGTATGAGAGTGATAGGAATAGAGAGTGCACTCGTTTCTACGCGTACACTTGAGCACTGTAATATCTCCTGCGCAGTTGGCTAATCTCAATGAGAAAACATCACTCAAGTTTCGTAAATACGCGTAAAACCCTTTGATGTACAAACCCTCGGTCCATGGAGTCCAAGTGCTAAACACTAAAAGATTGTCTTATTGCCTCTACTGGTGATAAGAGAGCTGGCTCGTTTTTCGCCCAACGAATCGGCATTGCCATTCAGCAGGAGAACGCGGCTAGCATTCTTGCCAATATTCGACGCGAATATGATTTGTACAGTAAAAATTAAGTATACATTTATTTTGTATATATAATTCATTATTTTTATGATTTCAATGTTTTTCTTGTATAAATATATGAGTACATAGTTATTTAACATATCGTTCTAATATAACGATTACCCAAAAAAGTAACAAACTACAGAACTAACAAACAGCTATAAAATAAAAGCTTTTAATTGAAATTTTAATTTGAAATATAATCAATTATAAAGTTCTTATGATGTAACTTGTAACTAATATCTGGACAAAAGAATTAAATGAGTCTACGAATACTTCTGATATAACGTGAAAGCCATGAAACGAACCCGAAAAATTGTCAAAGTCACCATATTTGAATCACATTTGACAACATACCGTCATTGTTCTGCTGATTTAAGTTAACTAGCTTAATTAATATAAATAAAAACGGAAACCAAACGTCCTGTCGGGTAGTAAGTTTCTGTTAGATAGCTTTATTTATATGGTAACGATTTAGGTCGAATGAAGTAAGATATTTTTTCGTTATTTCTTACGTTACATCAATACATATAATGTAGTTAGGTAGTCTTTTTGGAGGATTTCTTTTTTGAAGTTGAATATTTTTACCGAAATCGATGTTAACCTCAAATATACGCGTTTATACTATTTTTTAAACTAAAAAATATATATTAAATAAAATATATAGCAGGACAAACCGTCTGTGCATTGAGATTACAAATAAAGACTTATATATTAGTTATCGTAGCGTATCATTAAAATAATTTATTATATAAAAATATATCTGAATAGATTGTATGTTTTGATTTTTTTATTATAGTTATTAGTTAATATTGAACACTTGTCATGTCGATAATATAATAATCTTATAATATGGATTTAATTACAGTAAAATAATTAAATTTATAATCTAGAGTATATTCAAGATATATTTTATGCTCGTATTTAATTAATGTATCTTCGCCATTAATTTTCAGTTTATGTGCGCTTTTGAATTATTACGTAAGCTTTTAATTGAAACTGGACGAACCATAATTTCCAAATAATACTGAAAATTAATTGTATTTGTATGTAAACTGGCCCAATACTAAGTATTACTTCATATATACTTATATATACTTCACTCTATTAACGTTTTAATTTCCAACCGAACTCTTACTATTGATAATGAAAAATATCTGCATATTTACATCAGGAAAAGTGTAGCTTTTTAATATAAAAAGAAACTAGCGGCTGACCGTCGCTTTCATCGGGTTCGTCGCTAGGTACGTTTTAACAATTAGTATAATTTTATACTATTACAGGCTATTTATTATAGTTATATAATATATAGTCTATTTAGTGTTTTCCCATTGAAATGAGATAGTCTCCCGCCGTCAAAAGTAGCCTATGTCACTTTCCAGCCCTCCAAGTATCTCCATCCATAAAGTACGGCAATCAATCACTCCGTTTCGACGTGAAAAAACTAAATAAATAACCAAACAAACACTTTCACATTTATAACAATACTATGGACTATGGATTTTAATGTCAGTTAAGTAGTCCCAGTGATTATCTTACAAAAAAACTTTAAACTTAATGTAAAATCGCATATAGAGGATAATTTCAGTAAACAATATGTAGTTTTTTTTTTAAATATCTTTTTGAATCTTGCTAAAATCGATTCAGGTAACTGTTAGATTAGACGAAAAAATAATATAAAAAAAATATTCAGTATCACGAATATTGTGTAAATATCGTACAAATAATCCTAAAAGCTTAACAAAAGGCAGTTATTCCGAATAACATTTATATACAGAAAACACAGTTAACGTTATATTTACCGAAATAAAATGTAAATTCAAAAGGTCTTACAGTAACAGGGCTCGTATATTTGCAAAAAACACTGAAAATGACTTTGAAAATTAATACTTTAAAAGAGTTTGTAAAATGGACTGTTAAATTAATATTTTTTAAGAGCTTTCTGATAATAGGTACTCTAAAAATCAGCGAGAGCCATTTTTTATTTTTATTATGAAAAAAGTACATTTTTTTAATATGAATAAATTATTAACATTTCCAAACTATCACTTTATAATATATATAATATATATAATCTTAGTATTAAGAAAATGATCAACACTATCCTTAAAATTTTGTATTCATTTGCTCTTAGGAAAGTTAGAGCTTAATATTTTATTAAAAGCTCTCCATATATCTGCGTTAAGCCCTTATCTATAAGATCTACGCCCTTAAGAGGATTTCTAATATAAAAAAAAATACATACCAGTCACTAAGAAACATGTCACTTCACAACACAGCACTAAACACTATAATAACATACATTAAAGCAAAAGCGAGCTTAACCGCCCTTCCAATTACTCGTAATTGTATTGACCTACGCGAACCCGATCTAATTCTGTCGTATGATGCACGTCTTATTAATTGTGTTATCTTAATTTTATATCTAGGTGATATTAAATTATCTATATCTATACATATAATAATCTATACATATAATAAAATTGTAACTAAGCCGAATCTGTACATTAAATATTTTTTGGAAAATCTTATTAAAATAGATATTATTTTCGATACAGAGGCTGAATCATCAGATTTTAGAATTTTTGTCTGTCTGTCTGTCTTTCTGTCTGTCTGTCTGTCTGTTACCGTGTCACGGAAAAACCACTGGAGGGATTTTGATGAAATTTAGTATGGTGATAGCTGCTTATCCGGGTCAACATATAGGATACTTTTTACCGCGGGAAAATATCTCATTTCTGAGAAAAAAAATACAAAAACTGCAATGTAAGAGTATACTAATATGTAAAACCTAAGAATTTCGTTTTTGGTCATCTGAACGCGGGCGGAGCCGCGGGCAATGCTAGTAGTACATCATTTAAAAAGTGACGGTGACAATATAAAATGGTTAGAAATTCATTGTAGATAATGGTCTGTTACAACAAGTGTTTTTACGAAAATCGAATCTTGTGCCCTCTTTATAGAAGACCGTTGAAGCTGCGTTGACATTAAGCTATGCAAATAATGATTTCGATTGTTTGTACATATGTGTGTTATATTTTCAATACAATTTCGTTTGAGTTGCTATTAATTTTTCCATTTAGTAATTGGTAAGTAGATCCAATGTTGTATTGGTGTTAAATTCAATATCTGTTCTTTATCATAAAATACAAAAGGGTACTGTTGTCATAATTGAAATACTACAACCATTGACAATTTGACAGTCGAAGTTACTAATTTTAATGTTATTCTGCCCTCAATAAAAATATTTTGTACTAGCTCGCGCTCTCCGCTTTGGTGTGCAAATTTATTAAAATTATGTGTAAAATATCATTTTTATCAAGCAGAGATCTCTAATCATGAGTTTCCAGAGTTGAAAAATCAAAGCTATAAACTTTTCTATTCATGTAGAAGTTTAACATGAACTAACAAAAAATTTGTCTTCTTTCGCGGGTTCACGTCTTAGAAAGGATATATTGTGCCCTAAAATGTTTACTTGACATAAAAAATCATACCAAGAGACTCGACTAATATTGAAGGGTGGTGTGGTGGTAAACCACCTCTCAGTAGTGAAGGATCTATTAATTTAGCAGGCAGATAAGAGTCTGTCTGTTTTTGATACATAGATCTGTCAGTTTCAGACAAAATATATACGAGTATATATCCATAGTACAGAAGAATCCATGGAAGAAGCTTCAATTATTTTATAAATTTTGATACGTTTATCTGTTTTTGAGGAGTAATCCACATCTAAACTACTATTAAAAACAGGAAAGGTTTGTATTTTTGTATGTTTGTAACGAATAAACTCAAATACTACTGGACCAATTTAAATGAAATTTAGTAAGAAGATAGTTTGAGACATTGCAAAGGACATAGGATATTTTTTATTCCGGAAATCATCCCTTAAAGGGGTGAAAGTGGGGATGAATATATATATATATAGGGAATCAACCTAGGGACGAACCTAATCGAAGCGAGGGTGAGTCGCTATTATAATAATTATAATCAACATCGAACACTCAACGGCCACTTTCCATGACAAAAATAACACTAAGACATGTACGACTAATATAATTAATATTTGTTTCAAACATCCATCATTTTGTTATATTGAAAGACATTTATAAATTATAATAATAAAAGGCTATCAATGTAAAAAATGATGATTTCTTTCTTTTTTTAATTTAATTTGACGTATTCACTATCGATCTGTTTTCGTATCGGTTGCGATTCGGTTGAGTTCCGTATTTGCTGCCATACTGTTTTTACTAATATAAATTAGTTTCTAGTGACCCTACTTGCTGTGTCAGTCGCGGGTTCGAGTCCCGCTGGCGGAATTCATTCGTGTACAGAGCACAAATGTTTGTATTCCTGCTTGCTATTTATATTTATAATATCTGCTTGATATTTATAACATGTATGTATTTAAAGTTATATATGTGTAGTGTATCAACTATCTGGTATCCATAACACAAGCCTCGTAGCTTATCATGGAACTAGATGTTGCTATGTAGTAATGTCCCAAGATATATAAATATTACTATTATATCCTCCTCCTCCTCCTCAATACCGAGGGATCCGCTGTAAGGATTTACTCACTCTCAACAAAATATTTGAAATAATTCATATTTGTTTTATTAGCATAATTATTAAATATTAAGTCATTAGACATTTTAGTAACATCGATAATCTATACGTATAATAAAGTTGTAACTAAGCCGAATCTGTACATTAAATATTTTTTGGAAAATCCTATTGAAATAAACATTATTATCGATAAAGAGGCCGAATCTACAGTTTTTACAATTTTTTTCTGTCTAACTGTCTGTCTGTTACCGCATCACAGAAAAACCATTGGAGGGATTTTGATGAAATTTGGTATGGTGATAGCTGGTTATACGAGTCAACATATACTATACTTTTTACCGCGGTTAAATATCTCATTTTTAAGAAAAAATACAAAAACTGCAATATAAGAGTATACTAATATGTAAAACCTAAGAATTTGGTTTTTGGTCATCTGAACGCGGGCGGAGCCACGGGCAATAATAGCCATGAATACAATTGTCTCTATGTAGATTCCAATTCATATAACTAAATATTTATCGTTTTATTATGATATAGTACGTAAACATATTTTTAAGTAACCCCATTCCAAGGAAACCTTATATATTATTTATTTTATATAAGCAATTACAAATCCAACGTTTCGAATGCTTTGTAGCCGTAATTTAGGAAGCTGAAACCTCGAAAATTACATACTTTTAATTAAATACACTTCAAATTAGTAACTTTAATAGTAGTAAGCTTTGATTTTATTTCGTCATCGATATTACGGTTTTCATCTGTATCTATATGTACTAATAAAGCTGAAGAGTTTGTTTGTTTGGACGCACTAATCTCCAGGCTACTGGTCCCAATCAAAAAACTTGTTTTGCATTTTATAACCTTTTTATTGAGAAAGGTTGTATATTATATTCGCAGAACCCGCGGCTTCGCTCGCGCTAAAACTAAAAAACTGATGAAAATGAAATGAAACCTACCGTTTCATACAAACTTTCATCCGTTATTTTACCCCCTTATGGGATGAATTTCTAAAAATGCTAAAACGTGTATATAATTAATTGTATTGAAGAGCATTTATACCAAGTTTCAAGTAATTCTGATCATGAATATTTTTTGGATTGTATTATTACGTGTTTTACCGTGGGAAAGAGATAATCTCCCGTGGTAAAAAGTAGCCTATGACACTCTCCAGCCCTCCAACTATCTCCACACAAAAAATCACGCCAATCCACCACGCCGATTCGACGTGAAAGAAAAACAAACAAACACACTTTCACATTTATAATATTTGTACGGATTATATACTACAACATATGAGGGCAGAGTAATTTTGTAAAATTAAAGGACGTAGAGCGACGAAAAAACACTAGTTGTTATTATTAAATCTTATGGTATATATAATAAGGTTCTGTTTTATGTATCTATTGAAATTTATTTCAGGAGAACTCCCGGGGTAAATCAAGCTTAAACTAAAACAGATTTTTCTTTTTTTGTAATGACGAGCTTATAAGACCATCAACCGAAAGAAGCCAAGACAAATCACTTATCATTAAATAATAATCAGGGCTAAAAAGCAATAGAATAGGGCATTCGATGGTAATTGCGTTTTATTTTATCTATAGTAATATTATATACATATAGAGGAGAGATTTATTTGTTTGTTGCATTCGGTAGAATAAGCTCCGAAACTACTAACCCGATTTAGAGCTAAAAGGATAGTTTGAGACCCTGGGAAGGGCATACGACAATTTTTATCCCGGAAATAATCCCTTAAGAGAAGCCAAATTTGGCACAGAAATAAATTATCGTCTATAATAGCACAAAGACTACTTTTTATTCACAAAATAGACTAGTTTTTCTCTACGATTGAAGTACATTGTAGATACCTCTGCGAATTAATAAATAATCAAAATTAGAAATTAATATTCGTACAATAAGTCTTTAATGAAAGTTAAAGTACTCCCAAAATAGAAAGCTAATGCTTTCTAACCAAAGATACTATAGTAAATTAAATTAGACCACGAATCTCTGTGCATTTACGTATCGCGTTAGTCATTTCAGTCCGTGGGTAAAGTTACATAGTGTGAAGATAGATAAGAGAAATGCGGTTTTACTGTCCATATGTTCGTTTCATACTTTAAGTTTATCTTCGGACCAGTGTTCAACCTGGTGGAAATAATTCAGATTAAAATTCAACTACTCTTTTCTTATACATATTAGAAAATAATATCATACTAAGCATATAAATATTATCTGATATATAAACTGTTTAGTACCTTTTTCTCCTCTGTTAGTCAACCCATATGCTTTTTTTGTTTCGTAGCTATTGACGAGCTTAGTGTTATCATTTTTTTTTAAACAGTTTTTTTATATACTAGATAGATACTAACTAGCATTAACGCGGCTCCGCCCGCATTCAGATGACCAAAAAGCAAATTCTTAGGTTTTACATATTAGTATACTCTTACGATGCAGTTTCTGTATTTTTTCTCAGAAATTAGATATTTTCCCGCGGTAAAAAGTATCCTATATGTTGAATCGGATAACCAGCTATCATCGTACCAAATTTCATCAAAATTCCTTCAGTGCTTTTTCCGTGATGCGGTAACAGACTGACAGACGAAAATTCTAAAAACTATAGATTCGGCCTCTGTATCGATAATAATGCCTATTTCAATAAGATTTTCCAAAAAATATTTAATGTACAGATTCGGCTTAGTTACAATTTTATTATATGTATAGATTTAGTGGCAATACAGTTTAATATATTTTCTCCTCTGTTTTTTCTTTTTCTTGTTTAGTAACTATTCACAAGCTTTAACTTAAGCTTACTAACAAGAAATTTTTATGACCGAATTTCAAATCTTGGACGCACACTAGTTAGCAAAAGTTCAATATTTAGCTTGCTTAATTGGGATATATTTTAATATTAAGTTTGTAGGTTTTTTTGTTACATTTTTTGTGAAATGTTGTAATGAAAATAGTATAGGATAACACATGAGTGCCTCTTAGATTTATATTATGTGCGAATTATTTTTAATATAACTACCGGTTGCAAATACAGCGAAGGAATTTTCCTTTGCTGTATTTGCAAGTTGTAGTTATCGCAAATCACCTGCATGTCTATGAAATCATATATAAAAACATGTCTTATAATATAACCTAGTATATAAAATCTTTAAAAAAAATCATTATTTCGATTTAAAAATAGTATAAATAATTTTCACAGATCGATTTATTAAGGATATTTATTTATAGCTATATCCGAAGCATCACAGTCTTAACTTGATCTGAGAAATTCATTACAATATAGTAAATGCCTCGCCTCAATGACTATCAGTCAAATTAGTATCGTTAGTGCCAAGATAACTATGAGAATAATTAACTACACGTTTCATTCAATTATGTATCAATTAGTCTTGGATAGCTGAACAAAGGGTGAAACAAGTAATAGATAGTATGTAGGTTGTGGCAGAATTGAGTTACATTTACGTATACGATACCTCAAGTGGAAAAATCTAAACCTTATAGGGTATCTGTCAGCCTGTCGATCCGTCTTACGTAATCATTAGCCATTTTCTTTGAATTCACTGGATAAGATAAGAAATTAAATTTTCCTGAATTAACTCATTTCTTTTTCAATAATGTAAATAAAAAAGAAGGCAAAGAAAGATATATTATAATACTTTCATCATATTTTAAAATAATTAACTTATCATCTTATTAATAGACTAGCGACTCACCGGCGCTCCACTCGGATTCGTCCCTGCTTACGTTTTAACGCTTAGCATAGATTTCTCAGAGATGAGATATTTTCTCACAGTAGAAAGTATCCTATATGTTGATCAATATAACCAGTTATCATCAAATTTCATCAAATTTCCCTCCAGTGGGTTTTCCGTGATGCGGCGACAGACAGACAAAAATTAAAAAAAACTATAAATACGGCTTTTAAATCGATAATAATGCCAATTTCAATCAGATTTTCCAAAAAATATTTAATGTACAGATTCGGATGAGTTACAATTTTATTATATTATGTATCGATAGAGTCGCTCTAATACGTTAAAAGAGAAAACAAAAATCTATTGTTGCTAGAATGTTTCATGCAAGCGAAGCCGTTGCCAACAACATAATTTAATTTAATATGTGCAGGTGCTTTAAGATGTGTCACCGTCGGTCATTGCTTCGGTCAATTGAAGTTGAAATCGTTTGACACGACAATTAACGTTAACATACTAACGGACCAGAGGCCAGAGTAATTACATGAGGCAGATGTCCTAGTACTAGAAAGATACCTCTTAGCTAATTAAATAATCCGTATAATTTAAAATGACGCGTTTCCGTTGATTCTTATTCAAAATAGCTTACATAGTTTTATAATTAACTAACCTTTAAAAAAGAGGCAGGGGTAGCCCAGTGGTAACGTGCTCGCTTGAGATATCGAGTTAAGCAGGTTCAAATCCTGGGCTTCGCATTTCTGATATTTTCATGTTCGAATCATTTTCAACATGATTATCGTTTAATACTTTCTTAGATTTACGCAAATATTCAACATTTTAAATAAAACTATCTTTTCGGGTATCGCAGATTTATTTTGATTTTTGGTTCCCGATGAAAATAATTATCACTTGTCTTAACGGTGAAGGAAAACATCGTGAGCAAACCTATATCTAAGAAAACTTAGCAAGTTTTCAAAGGACATGTGAAGTCTACCAACTCGCATTTTGCCTTTTTATGAAGGGCTAAATACAACCTTTAAAAATATCAATTTAAACCTTTTGTATAGTAGCGTTTAATCAATAAACATCATAGTGATGCACATAAAATCCTCTCTATTATTTAACTCAAAAGCAACATAATTTATTCTTTCTCAACCATATATTTGTTGAAACTAAAAGGTACTTAATGAAATCATAACACTTTCATGCAACTGAGTGCAAGCAAGTTCATATACAATGTATGAAATCGTAAAAAGATTTTTAAGGTAGCTGCGTACTTTACTACTTCGTAATAAGTATACGTATTGAAATATTATTTCGTAATATTACAGATTTATAAAGGTTTTAATTTTTATATTATGTTTGTGTCTCAGACCGCAAAAATTAATGTCAAAGTGAAAAATAGTAGCATGATTTGCAGTTTATGGTACTATTCTCGATGTTGCTATAAAGATTGTTTACTTTATTTAAAGAATAAAATTTTATACATTTTGTACTAGCTACTTACCCTCGCTTCTCTCGGGTTTCGTCCCTAGGTCCTCTTTGACGGATAGTATGGAATAGATAGACTATCCATACTAATATTATAAATGCGAAAGTGTGTTTGTTTGTCTTTCTTTCACATCATCTTGACGGATTGACGTGATTTTTTGTATGGAGATAGTTGGAGGGCTGGACAATAACATAGCCTACGTTTTACCGCGGGATATTATCTAAATTCCACGGGAAAACACGTTATAATACAATCGAAAAAAATATTTATGATCAGAATTACTTGAAACTTAGTATTAATACTCTTCAATAAGGGTTCAATAAGGGGGTAAAATAGAGGATGAAAGTTTGTATGAAACCTAAATTTGTGAGTTTTTTAAAACGGCTGAATATATACATACATTGTTTTCTTTATTATAATACTAGCGGCTTACCCTCGCTTCGCTCGAGTTTGTCGCTAGGTACGTTTTAAATAGATATAAATAGTTATTAGCCAGCGTTAGCCAATAATCTTTTTTTTTGTTAATAATATTGACAAATATTGACATTAATATTTATACGATACTAACGTTACTCAATTATTTTACCTTCCTGGAACCTCTCCACTAACACTTAAACTCTATGGTATGGCATTAAAGTTCAAATTGACTTTTAAGTATTATTACGAATCTTTTGTATGGGAGTATAGAAAAGTGTTGTTTTTAGACTTTTTCAGGCAATTTTTTATTTTTTCTCTCTGTAAGAACCATCCTCGTACTTCAAGGAATATTCTAAAAAAAGAATTAGCGAAAGCGGTTCAGCTACTCTCGAGATTTGCGCTTACCAACACATTCAGCGATTCATTTTTATATTATAGATATATCGTTAGCTATTTTTATTTATTTGGGTACTTATTATTCAGTATTTTTATTTCAAATTGAAATTTGTTTACTATTTTAAAACATATATTATTTTAAAACACTATTGTTTGGCTTCATATTTAGTTTTATGACACTCTGTGTATTTTGGTCCTTAGTCTGAGGTTTGTGAACCAGTTAGTTTTTAATGTACTTAGGGAAATTGTAATATACCTAAAAATTTCTCGTGATTTTGTAAGAAAAACAGACGATTGACAAAACTTCGAGTAATCTCACAATTTCCCTGCGACTTATATATTAATATAGTTTTATTTAAGAGTCAGATCTGTTATATTATTAATAGAAAATATGATACATATAGTTTTTCCACCTAATTTCATTTTTATGCAGCTAGCGTGCAGTCGGATTCACACCCTCGGTGTTCTATACTGTTTTAATTAAAACATAGCGAGTACGGTAATTCTCATATAATATTCTTCTTTTACGTAAACTTTGCTTTATATATTCATTAATATTTTTGTAGATTTTTCTCAGGTATAAAGATCAAAATCATAAAACTTGCATATACTTTTTTAGATAGTACCAACAACCTTTGTTCTGTTTCCCTTCGATCTAACCTTGTAAGTTAATTTAAACTTATTATTTGTACTCCATTTTCATTTTCTTTATTATCATTACAATATATGTTTGAAATAATACTTTCTTAGATTTACGCGAATATTCAAAATTAAATAAAACTACCTTTACCGATTTCGATTTATCCTCTTTTCACTAGGATGCGTCTCTAGGTGCGTTTATTTTGAGTGGAGCCCTAATTATTTTTCTAAAATTAAAGTAGCCTAAGTTATTCCTTAATTACATCATCTATCTGCCAGCACAAGACCCGTCAAAATCAGTCCACCCATTTCGGAGATTACCGGAACAAACAGATAGTGAAAAATTTTAAAAACGTGTTTTTCGTATAAGTACCTACCGTAAATAATTTCATATGAATTTTGTAAAAAGCTGTTATTTTAGCATTACAAATAGACACTTCAATTTTATTTATCAGTATAGATTGCCTGTGAAGTTTCCCATTGCGTTAAATACTCGTATGTTAAAATGGCTTTGACAACCTCAACTCGCTCGCTCCACTCGGGTACGTCCTTCGATACGATATATTTCAAGAAAAAACCGATCATTGTTATATTATTGTATGTATGTAATTATATCCTATATGTTGAAAGGATAACTAGCTACCATCATACCAAATTTCATCAAAATCGGTCCAGTAGTTTTCTCGTGATGCGTTCCCAGACAGACAGACAAAAATTCTAAAAACTATAGATTCGGCCTCTGTATCGATAATAATGTCTATTTCAATAAGATTTATCCAAAAAAAAAAAATTAATGTACAGATTCGGCTTAGTTACAACTTTATTATACGTATAGATATATACGAGTAGATTAAGAAAATTCAATATTCAAATATTTGTCGGGAGCATTATGAGTTTTGGTGTAATGTAAATTATATACTTCAAATTAAAATCAACCCCGCTGTTGCCAAGAGCGTAACTTGTGGTTGAGTGACACCAAAATATTTCAAATTAATAATTTTGTATGTTGTGTTTAAATACGTGATCCCGCTATTTACGTGGTTAGCTATCTATGTAAGGTAATAACTTAATAATCGTAGTCAGTTTTAATACGCCATCGCACCACCAAAGGGGTTTTTCAAGATCTACACTTTTAAAGATTTTATGAGGTTTCTTATAATTTGTGAAGAAACTGCAAGTTTGTCTTTTAGTAGAACTATAAATTCAAAACAATCCAATTTTAAAACTTTTTTAATTTTTTCACAATATTTTTTCTGATAGCGGATTATTTATTAAATAAGCGAGATTATTTAATTTTATTATTTTTATACAAAATTAAATTTATTTACACTTTTATATAAAAATTATTATAGGGCGGTCGGTATTAATCCCTCCACGACCGCGGACACGCCGGCGTGTCAGTTAACAATAGATTTCTTAGAAATTTAATTATTTTCTTAGAAATTTACCTAGAGGTGTTAAAGAACGGACTCACCCCAATCAATGTGGTCGAATACGATATTCGAAATACGATATATGCTGTATTTTCGAAATTTCTGCTGTGCTTGCGATATAATATCTATATAATAAATGTAAGGAAAAAAAGAACCATACAGTTACGCTATTCACAAAATATAAAAACAGCAAATATATGTACAAATTTAAAAGGTAATTCAATTTTTTATTTTTTTTAACAATAGCACCTTAAATAAACATTTAATACATTAAAAAATGCATTAACAAATTAATGACATAATTTACATACCTTTTCTAGTTACCATTGTCAACTATACAGCACAAACCAAAAAACTTATATGTATTCCATATATCTTTCCAAATATTAACATATAATATAATATATTTAATTATATAAATATTTAATAATAGTTTTAAATCAAAATATAAGTAACCGCACTAACAGTTACAGCAGTCTCTACACAGCGTTCAAACTGCAGTACATTGCTTGGAAACTAAATTAGTATGGAGATCTAAATCTCATTTCATTATACAAACACAAAGGATAACATTACGTATGTCAGATCAAAAGGACATCAGAAACACCTGATATGTTACTAAACAAATGCCAAGAGCTAACTGTAGCGGTTTATTTTTTTAATAGAGTACTTAAATGTACATAACAATATACATTCATACGGTTTTATTGTTTTAGTAAAAAGTATTAATATATTATTTAATTCATCATTTTTTTTGTTATTTTATGTTGTAAGTTCAAAAATTTTCGTTTGCTCATTGTGTAAATGAGTTTGAAAAAAAATAATTTTATTTGTTTTGTGAAATTTTACTTTAAAATACTTAGTATTTATGTAATACCTATACATAATAATATATCTATGAAAAATCACATTCCTTTTTCGTATACTTCAAAGATTTTTTTAATATCTCGAAAAGATCTTATACGATGTTGTAATAACAACACGAGCATTGGCTATCGACTGACTTTATTTAAAAAAACTTATATTTACCCACCAAGAACAATATACAATATAAACCTATTATTTCATACTACCTTACATCTTTCCCCCTCTAATTACCTAGATTTTATAGAAAAACTAAAGATACTTATAGAAATCATAAATAACAATATAAACTAAAGATATTTGTAAAAATAAACACAATTTAAGCGTTGCTTTGCTGCTAATAATAACTACATTAAACTCCTTTATTAGTTTATTTAGGTTTTTTTGTCCTTCTGTATTATAGCTCTTTTATAAGCACGTATAGCTCTGGCAGAAGCGTCCGGTGGGGGTGGAGGCGTCGCGGGCTCGCCCGCCGGTCCTGGAAGACCCGGGGAGCGTAGTGCCCGCCCTGCGTTAGCACCCGTCTCGGGCGCTTCACTACATTGATCATCTGCATCGTCATCAACCCCAGGCGTCTGTTCCTCATTCGCGTCCGCACTAGCTGTCGTTGATGTTCGCGCCAATGAATATCGATTTTTTTCTTTTCTATTACCTAACTGTATCATTTGGTCTTGGTGACGTCTCCACTCTACTCCTCCCCCTACATCAACCTTGAATGACACGGGCCCGGTTTTCTTGGTGACCGTCCCCTCTGACCATTTTTCCCCTTTAGTGGTATAATCCCTAGTCAATACTGTATCACCGAGCTGCAGCTCGCGATTAGTACCTCCTGCCCTGTCGACCTGTTTGCTTTGTGCTTCCAGCACCACTGCCCCCACGTCTGGTCGTAACGCGTCGAGTCGACCCCGCAGCCGTCTCCCAAGTAACGCGACCGCTGGCGACACTGCCGTAGTAGTGTGTTCACAATTACGATATTGAAATAAAAACTTACTTAATGCTTGCGATATATTCTCCCCTAAATGTACCGCTCTTTTAATTACTTTTTTAATTGTTTTAACCGCGTTTTCAGCAGCGCCATTCGCCTGCGGTCTATACGGTGCAGATGTCGAATGCTTAATACCATTTTTATAACAATATTCTTTAAACATTTGGGATGAGAATGGAGGGCCATTATCGGTAACGAGCTGTGAAGGAAGTCCGAATCTGGCAAAAATCGATCTAAACGCCTCAATAGTGGAAACAGCGTCCGTACGATTCATTTGTATGACCTCAATCCACTTAGAATACGCGTCTATAATAATTAAAAATCGCTTTGCCGTCACAATCTGCAAAGTCGGCATGTAACCGCGTCCACGGAGACGCCGGAAACTCCCAGGGGTGTAGCGGGGCGCGCGGAGGGGCGTCGCGAACAGAGTTGCATGCGTCACACGCGCGACTGACATCTTCAATGTCTTTATCTATACCCGGCCAATACACGTAACTGCGTGATAAGTTTTTCATTTTATTGCTACCTAGATGACCTACGTGTAACTCATCAAGTACTTGTTTACGTAAGACCGTGGGAATAATTATTCTATATTTATAAATTAAGCACCCTAACTCTAATATTATGTCCTGTCTACGGTTATAATACGGTTTTTCTTCATCACAGCTCGCTCTCGCTGGCCAACCAAACATTACATAACCACATATTTTGCTTAAAATGTTATCTTTTTTTGTTTTTTTACTAATGTCTTTAAAGTTAACCGGCGTACATTCCTCGAGCAGCTTAACATAACTCACTGGGTCACTTGGGTCACACTCGCGTAGCAGTGGTAAGCGAGACAGCGCGTCAGCTGGGCCGTTTTGACTTGATCGCACAAACTCCACGGAAAAATCGTACGCTGCGAGATGTGCCGCCCACCGCTGCAGGCGGCTTGCTGCTGTTTGTGGAATCCCCCCTTTAGCTCCAAAAATATGAGTTAATGGTTGGTGGTCTGTGCGCAGTACAAAACGCCTGCCAAATAAAAATTGATGGTGTTTCGTTATACCAAAATATATAGCCAAAGCTTCCTTATCTAGCTGACTATAATTTTTTTCAGCCACATTTAACGTCCGCGAGACACAGCTGACGGGCCGCTCGCTGCCGTCGTCGTACCGGTGCGCTAACACTGCGCCCAGACCGTACGCGCTGCTATCCACCGCTAACACGAGTTCGCGTCCTTCCTCGTAGTGCGCTAGTACTCGATCGCTTAACAATATGCGCTTCGCTTCACAAAAAGCCTCTTCGCACTCTTCCGTCCATAACCAAGTGACCCCTTTTTTTAATAAATTGTGTAAAGAATGTAACACAATACTCAAATTTGGAATAAATTTTCCGTAATAATTAATTAACCCGAGAAAACTTTTTAATTGCGTTACATTATCTGGTCGTGGTGCATTTGTTATTGCTTGTAATTTTTTTTTATCCGGATGTAAACCTAATTTATCAATAACAAACCCAAGATATTTAACATATTTTTGTAAGAATAAACATTTATCTAATTTAATTGTAAACCCCATGTCACGTAACCGTCCAAGTACAGCTCGTAAATTTTTTAAGTGGAGAGTCCTGGACCCTCCCGTGCAACATATGTCATCCAAATAGACCACGCACCCTGGAATGCCTCGCAATGTCTCTTCCATTAATTTTTGGAATTTTTCTGGGATACAAGACAGTCCAAAGGGCGTGCGACGGTATACAAAGGTCCCTACGTGTGTTGTAATTGCCGTATAGGGTTGGGACTCTTCACTTAAAATCACTTGTTGGTAAGCCTGCCTCAAGTCTATTTTTGAGTACTCCTCCCCCCCGCTCAGGACCGCGAACAACTCCTCAATACGAGGCAACAGGTAGTAATCACGTTTTAACTTAGGATTTATAGTTATTTTATAGTCCCCACAGATCCGTATGTCACCGTTCTCTTTGATCACAGGAACTATAGGAGTCCCATACTCAGAATGATCCACCCGGTATATGGTACCCTCCGCCTCCAACCGCTCTAGCTCACGCTCAACACGCGCCTTCAGCGCGAGCGGCACGGGCCTCGCGCGTACATATACCGGCTCCCTATCGGTCAGCTGTAATTGGATGGTTTTTTTTACAAGTACCTAGCTGTTCACTAAACACTTCGGGAAACTCCTCCCTAAGGCAGCTCACGAACTGATCGTCCGTTATTTCATTAAAACTAATTTGTTTAATTTTTAGAGCGCGTATCCACTCCCGACCTAGTAACGGCCTGCCGCCGTTCTTTATAATATATAAAGATAAGTTATTGGCCCTCTCGTTACCGAGAGACACGTCAACCGATATATATCCGAGCGATTCAATTCGTGAGCCGGAATAACATTTTAATAATAAGTTATCCGAAACAATATGTTTGTGTGTGAAATTTTGTTGATAAAACTGTTCACTCACAGCGGAGATACGACTACCTGTGTCTATTTCACATTCGATCGGTCGTCCGTCCATCTTCACAATAACTAAATATGGTTTATTACCTTTAGCCGCCAACTGAATGTTGAAAAACTCGTCCTCCGATTTGTCGGTCTCACTCACATATTTATGTCGCCCGTACGATCGATTACGCACCTCTTTACACATAACCTTTAAATGGCCCCGCTGATTACACTCGTCACAATTATACTGCGCAAACCGGCACCTATCCGCGCGATGTCCGCGCCCGCACCGCCAACACCGCAGCTGCGCGTCGACGCTGCGCGGCGCAGCCCTCGGCGCTTGCGCCGGCGCGCCGCCGCCGCCGCCGCCGGGCCGCGCGCGCCGCGCGCTCGCTGCATGCAGGCCCTCGCCCGCCGCGTCGCTGCCCGCACCCGAGGTCCCTGTCGACGTTCTCGACCCGCTCACCTCCGCGTGCCTCTCAGCAGCCTCTAGAGCCATAGCCAACTCGACTGCTTCTCGGTATTTAATATTTCGCTCGGCAAAAATACGCGACCTCATCGCGTCACTAGCCAGGCCGGAAACAAATTGGTCACGTAAATTTTCCTCCAATGTAGTTCCAAAATTACAAGTGGTCGCTAAGTGTTTTAAGCACTGTAGGTATTCTGACAACGGTTCGCCGGTGCGCTGTCGCCGGAGACGAAATACGTGGCGCTCGGCGATCTCGGATCGCTGTGGCTCCAGATGTTCACTCACAAGTTTAACTAATTCGTCGAATGACTTTGTTTCCGGGTGACTCGGAGAACACAAATCACACATAAGCGAATAAGTCGCCTTCCCGACTACCGTTATTAACAGTGATACTTTTAACTCCTCTTTCACTTCGTTTAATAACATGTATTGTTTAACGCGTCGTATATACGCTGGCCACTCTTTTGAATCTAATTCGAATTGTTCTAATTTTCCGATAGGCATGATTTATTATTTAACACTGAGCACAACCGAAACACTTAAAAGACTTTTTTTTTTTTTTTTAACCCGCCTCGTCGCCAGTGTAATAACAACACGAGCATTGGCTATCGACTGACTTTATTTAAAAAAACTTATATTTACCCACCAAGAACAATATACAATATAAACCTATTATTTCATACTACCTTACAGATGTAAATCTATGTATATACATAATTAGAACGTTATTTTGAATATGGTGTAGTTTCTAAGATAACAAGTTTATATAACAGACCCCTTTATGACAATTAACAAATTTTGTGTCGATTACGTCCTTTCATTAAGTAACTAATAACAATACAATTCTGAGAGACACAGTTTGTTGGCCAATTTCCTTACATGTTCCGACATGTTAGATGTCGACACTGTCATGTTTATTAAGTCAATCAGCATTCAGTATGAGATCATTTAAACGACAATATTTTATTAGGAATTAGAGTAGTTTCAATGTATATTGAATATAATTATAATTAATTAAGATATTATTATAAAAAATTATAATAAAAACAATTATAATAAAAAAAGTAAACCCAATATTTCAATTAATCCTACTAATATTATAAATGTGAAAGTTTGTGAGAATTCATGGATGGATGCTTGTAAACATAGACTTTTGTAGTAAAACACAGTATTTCATAACAAAACCATTATTGCTTGGAAGTAATATAGTTTCAAAACAATTTATAATAAGCTAAGAGAAATAAATAATAGGCAGTTAAAGGAATTGGGAAATAAAATACTTACCAATACTTCTACAATACAATATAATATAATAGAATAAAAAAGGTCTCTTATTTTATACAATCTTAAAACAATGACAAAAATACAAAACGTTATTATCAAAATATATAGAAATATATTAAAAATCCGATGATATACTAAAATTTTCAAATTACGCAGAAGGTAAGTACCATGTTAGAGCCTTGTAAGCTGAGCTCCAATACATTCTTAATTAGAATTGCCTACCTCAGTAAACTTTCTGAAGATCTCATTAAAGATAATGACGGTATTTCACTTCAATATATAACCAAACAATCAAATATGTATAATAACTACTAACGACTCGTCCTGGCTTCGCTCGGGTTCGTCTCTAGGTACGTTTTAAAGGTTAATATGGAATATATATTTATACTCGTAATATGTATGTATTTAAAGTCATATAATATGTGTAGTGTATCAACTATCTGGTATCCGTGACACAAGCTTCGTACTTTACCATAGAGCTGGATGGTGCTGCGTGTTAATGTCCTAAAATATTTAAATTTATAGACTATATAATATCCATACTAATAATAATATATACAGATATAAATAGGTAAAGTTTGTGAGTTTGTGACGTTGTAGGGGGTAATCTCTGGATCTACTGAACCGATTTAGATTAAATTTGGTAAGTAGTTTGAGACTCTGGGAAGGACATAGGATACTTTTTATCCCAGAAATCATCACTTAATGGGGGGAACATGGGGTCGAAAGTTTGTATGGGGAATCAAGCTAAGGACGAACCCGAGCGAAGCCAGGGTAAGTGGCTAGTATTATACACACATATATTTTTATATATATATATATATATATATATATATATATATATATACATGGTTATGAGTTGAGTGTGTAAGCGATCCGGTGACGGCCCATTAAGACGGGGAAAGTTTTGTTAGTACTGGTCTACAGGTGGTATGCGTAAATGAATTTCCCTACACTAAAAAAAATGTTGTATTGTAATGGGTTTTCTCGTGGAAATGAGATAATCTACCCGTAAAGAATAACCTATATCATTCTTCAGTCCTCCAACTATCTCCACACAAAAAATCACGCCAATCTATCACTATATTTCGACGTAAAAGATGAACATACAAACAAACACACTTTCATATTTATAATACGTATTAGTATGGATAAAGACAGCCTCATTACACTGCAAAGTTTGCTGATCGATACTGATTACTTAATGCAGTCAAACAGCATACGCAATAGACATACATATTAATACCATATCAGTAATTACCGAGCATGTGTATACTCTTGCATTAAAATGTCATTAGTAATTGCAATGATCTTTTTAAAGTTAAAATTTAAAAAAAGTAGGTAAACTTCGTAATCTATACTTATAATAATATTCTGATTGAGTCGAATTTATTAGATTTTTTTGGAAAATCTAATTGAAATAGCCATTATTATCGATACAGAGGCCGAATCTATACTTTTTAGATTTTTTGTCTGTCTAGGAAGGCATAATGAGACAATCACTGGGCAGATTTTGATGAAGTGTAGTGTAATGGTAGCTGGTTATTCGGGTCAATATATAGGATACTTTTTACTGGAGGAATCCAGCGGCTCCTGCCACCGGCTTGCCTTTTTAGCAAGCGCAAGAGTGAAGTTTGCACAAGCTTGAAAGTATAGATTGCATAATTAGGCAAACCCACTAACGAGCATTCTCGTGATGGTGAAACCGGTGCACACCTGTCAATACCTTTAGCCGACCAAGCCGAAGTTACGCACGAGGCACAACGCCTATTTGTAGGAGCCCAACTATTCGTAGTGGAAGGCGAGTCACCACCTGTTAGATTCAAAGTTGAGACTCGTAGGGCAGATGACTGTTGAGAAGGCAGATGCCTGATTTTTTCATCCTAAAACCTAATTTTATAGCCCATCAAACCTATATTCCATACTCTTATTTCCATTTAGTTTTCTATATTTTCCATAGTTTTTACGCATTATCCAGACCATCTTTGGACAGTTCCTCCAGTTCCAGTTCCTATGGGTTACTCAGAGATGGATCCCGACTGATACACTGTCATATTAAACAGATTTAAGTCTCTTAAGAGGCCTCAACGTGTTGATCCTTATAGGCTTCGAGTCAATGGACTCTAAAGAGATATATAGTAATGTAATCATAACAATTTAAATGGGTGGCGTAAATTTCTTGTATTTTATATTTGTTTAAATAAACAGTGTTATTTGTTAAAATAACTAATTACAAAATTAAAATAAGTATTTAATACTGAATCAAACTACTAGACCTTATTTAGTGTTTTAATATCTTATAATATTAAAAGAATTCTTGTATTATATATAATAAATAAATAATAAATATGTTGGGAAATTAACACACAACGCCATCTAGTTTCATGGTAAGCACGAGGCTTGTGTTAGGGATACCTTAAAGTTGATATAATTGTGTAGTGTACACATATATAACTTTAAATACAAATATATTATGTATAAATACCCATGACTGGAGTACAAATATTCGTTCTCAAGTGAAAGCCCCCAGCGGGACTCGAACTCGCTACCTCTGGCACAGCAAGTAGGATCATTGCAAACAGAGCCAAACGTGTCGTCTATAAATTTATTTCGTGTATCTCTGGAGTGGCTCAAACGATTTGGATTTTGTAATAAGATATGGATTTGCTTTTAAAGTTTATTTATATAGATGTCTTTTCCGAAAAAACACTATTTTTATATTTTTTCCAAAAAACCCTGACCGTAGCTCGGTCGCCCAGGTACTTAAATTAGTATTTAGAATCATAATGTCTTAGGACTTATTGTTAAACCCCTTGATCACTCTGATCTAGCTGGCTATTTTAATTTAGCTATGACTCTAGCTACACATATTGTCTGAACTCAAGGCACCACTGTTTATTGTATTCTGTTGATATAACTTGTTTATAAATTCAACTAGCGCGACGGTGGCTGCGAACAAATGAGAAGATATAAGTTAACGGTTTACATAATATTGGATTTCGATTTGTTATCTATACATATAATAAAATTGTAACTAAACCGAATCTGTACATTAAATATTTTTTGGAAAATCTTATTGAAATAAACATTATTATCGATATAGAGGCCGAATCTATACTTTTTAGAATTTTTGTCTGTCTGTCTGTGTTACTGTAACACAGAAAAACCACTGGAGGGATTTTGATGAAATTTGGTATGGTGATAGCTGGTTGGTGAATCAAAATATAGGATACTTTTTACCGTGGGAAAGTGATTTCTGAGAAAAAATACAAAAACTGCATTGTAAAAGTATACTTATATACTAGAAAACCTAAGAATTTGGTTTTGGTCATCTGAACGCGGGCGGAGCCCGGGCAATGCTAGTTATGAAATAAATTTTGTTTTAAATAAATCCTTGTTTCTTTAAACATTTTAAACTAAATAAAAAACTTAATTTTTGTTATATACTAGTAGGTATGCTATGTAATCTTTAGTACTATCAAAGTAAAAGTAAAGAGTTTGAAGCCAAAATTGAATTGAGAAAAAGCACACTGTTAATTTAAATTCATTAATCCATGCTTAAGATTGTAAGTATTTTGCCGATATAATATAATTTATATATATACTTATTCATTAAAAGAACTGTAAAATAAAAATTATTCTTTATTCTTTAGGCTCAATAAAAAAAAAATTGTTAGTTTGTCCTGTTTTTACGTATGAACAAAGCAATGAATTATCGTGAATTTTGGCATAGATAAAATAGGCCATACATCTACATTTTATCCTTAGACACCAGGTGTTTCTCGTTGTACTCGTATATTAGAGTATTGCAAAAAGCTACTCAAAAATGCATGGATTATCTTTAAAGCCTAAGCTAACCGATGGTGGACTGCTATCATAGTATAAATTCACTAACATTTGTACCATAAAATAGTGGCGCAGTGAGATACATCGGTTAAACAACATTAATTCAATTACGTTCAATTCGTATAGATTAAACATTTGTTAGTCCTAATTTATTTATAGGCAATGTTAGGTTTCTATTCCACTCATATTTTAAAAATAATTTATTTATTTTCAGTATAAATTAAGATATAGCCCATATAATAATTTCTTAGATTCTTTCGGATATATTTGGGGATTTACTTAGATTTTTGGTTTCGGTTATGTGATGTGTACTGTTTACGGTGTATGTGAGAGAGAAAGATCGATAGAGAGAGAGAGAGAGAGAGAGATAGGGAGAAATTTAAAGTAGATAAGGTCATTATTTAAATTGATTGTTTTATAAAAATATATAAAGAAAAGTGTAAATAATAATTGTCACTCCTAAGAATCGCGAGCTAAAGCTTGGAAAGTTAAATCCTGAAAGTCATCACTTATATTGCAGTTGGAAAACACACGAGCGATATTGAGTTTACGAGAAATTCTTCTGTCTCTGAGCAACCGCTTTAAAACACACTACATGGAAGTGTTATTAAACCGCTGTACAATTGCGTATGTGGGTGTCTAACATGATGCTTAGAATTTATTAAAAAAATTTTTACAATCTATATGTACATATAATAAAATTGTAACTAAGCCGAATCGGTACAATAAATATTTTTTGAAAATCTTATTGAAATAAAATTATTATTGATACAGAGGCAGAATCTATAGTTTTTAGAATTTTCGTCTGTCTGTCTGTTACCGCATCACAGAAAAACCACTGGAGGGATTTTGAGGAAATTTGGTATGATGATAGCTGGTTATCCGGGTCAACATATAGAATACTTTTTATCTCGGGAAAATATCTCATTTCTGAGAAAAAATGCAAAAACTGCAATGTAAGAGCATACTAATATGTAAAACCTAAGAAATTGGTTTTTGTCATCTAAACGTGGGCGGAGCCGCTGGCAATGCTAGTTACTCGTAAGTATACATTTGTATAATTTATTTCTTGGTAAAAACGAGAAGACAATGCTTGAAAACATGCATTAAAAATTCAAGTAATTTTAAAAAGTATAATTGACGCTGCCAGCCAACTGTCAATTTTACTATTTAGCCTGAAAAAATATATCCATAATATTGTGAAATATTTGCACAAGTATAATAATATTATGTTTTTAGAATATTATATATTTATTTATATGGTTAAGATTGAATGCTATTTTTTTTATTATATTTTAATATGATTTATATAATACTTTTTTTAATAATATATTATAATAATGCAAAATTATTTGTAAACTTATAAATAAGAATGTATAAATAAATAAAGAAAATGATTTTTAAGTTAGACAAGACTGTATGAATGATATTAACAACAACATGTTACGTACAAGATAACTATACAAAATAAATGTAATATGTATACATATACGTTTCTTTTAAAGTTAATTAAATTAAAACTGTGTGAAGTTATGTATCAAATATTAAATTCTGCGTATATTTCAATAAACAATTTATGTTTGATAGAAACTAAAGACAAAAAAATAAAAAAAAAATGTTTGTCTGTTTGTTTAACAGATTTATACGTTATTTTCATTGTGAAGAGCTTGCTAGCTTTCATTTAAATACAACTACTAGCAGTTAAAATATATAACTTCAACTGACGGTACAGCTGTACGAGTACGTAGAATTGTATGCCTATATATAGCAAAGGTCATAAGATAAGTCTTAAATAAAGTGAAGGCGCTCAGAGCATCTAATATCATCTAAAATTACTTTCGATATACTCCTATAGATATATTTATTGAATTTTTATCTAATCAATAATTTGCCGTATGTCCGATGAAATATGAGCTAAATCCATCAGGTTTTGGACTTCACAAAACATGAAAAAACATCGCGGTAGACCCGGATGCAGGTGGAAAGACCACCTGGATACCTGGATGTCTTTATAAAAGACTGGCAGGTTATCACCAGAAATAGAGTAGAGTGGAAGGAGAAGAGAGAAACCTTTGCCCAGCATTAGGACAAAATAAAATCACAAAGTTAGAATACGTTGTGGGCACTAATATCTTATACCTACGATATGTTTAGGTGATAGGCAATTTTCGAGTTTAAAACTTTATGCCATTTTTGAGCTCTATATTTTCTCATTGGTCTAAGGTTAAGTCCACACATAGTAGTCGGAGGTACATCGCATTGCATTGAAATTCAATTCTTATTGTAGTGCAAACTTTCCATATATATTATTGATTTTTTAAGATACGTAATATATCTACGTTCTTTTAAAATATTGTAACAATATCCATTTTACTTTATATTTCTTGAAAATATTTTTCTAAATACAATTAATATTTTTGTTTTTCATGTCGAAATAACTCTGTGTGGTTACTTTATGATAAGAAACTTTAAATGACAAAATTCATTTTTAGGCTGTACTTCCGAATAGCCTATACGAGTACCTCCGATTTTGGTGTACACATCAATTTCAACGCGCTGATAACGGCTATGATAGTAATTACCTAATAACGATTATGTACAAAACATTTTTCTCTAAAATCAATATTTATCGCAATAAACGCGAAAAACATTACAAAAAATCGTTTTTTTTTTAAGATTTGACCTTGGAAATAAAATTTGCAGGTATTTTGACTATCATAGCCATTATCAGCGCGTCGAAATCGATACGTATACCAAAATTCAGATTAATCCGAGAATGAAATATGTATGAAGATTACTTTAATATGTATAAGTAATACATAATAAATAAGTACTAGCAATCCCGTGTCAAAAAGTACTTTTCCTCCTATGAAACAGAATCATTTTATTTTTTAAGGACAAAAAGGATTCTATGTTCAAAACCCTCTTAAAATACATTAACGCATACTTTATCCTATATTTTTTCTTTCTTTGAATAAAATGTATTTGGTTTTTGTGGTAGATGAATTAATTAGCTTGGCATGCGTATGCGCATGTAGCGGCCTCGCTGGTGTCGTGTCCTAATTAACGTCACGCGATACTGATAAAATAACGAATATAATGCACTAGCGACTCACCCTCGCTTCGTTTCGGGTTCGTCTCTAGACAAAAACAAATCTATCCCACGGGATTGTACATTTTTCCGGGATGATATATTGCCTACAGCCCATTTATTGAGGAAAGCCTCAATAAATGGGCTATCTAATGCAGGAAAAATTAAAATTGAATAGTAGTTCTTGAGATTAGCGCGTTCAAACAAACAAACTCTGCCTCTTTATAATATTAGAAATTTCTCTATCCAGATAATGCAGCTTACAAGATACACCATATAAAAAACCATAAAACTATGGTATATAGGAATCTATATCTAAACTATGGTATATATGTTGATATAGGAATCGAATGTTTTTAGAAGTATATTGGTATATATAAGAGTATAAACCTAAGAATTTGGTTTTTGGTCATCTGAATATAGCCGCAGGCAATGCTAGTAAGTAATATAACAGTATAATATTATACAATATCTACCATCGATTTATTGGAGAATATAATATCTTCGTAGCTTTAGTTATTTATTTGCAAGCGGTTGCATTTCAATAGTTAGCTTCATCAGTCGTGAAATACGAACCGATTATATCTCAGGTAACAAACAGTCCCATTTAAATGGGTTTAACGTCCTGTCAAATTATTATAATTCGCGTTATGAGAATACAATGAAATATGAGTTTAAATATTAAAATTATTAAATATTATTTATATATAAAAACTGTCTCGGAGTGTACATTTGAAAGTGCCTAGTCATAGCTGAGGTTATAATAGCAAAGGTTGGCAATTGTCTGCCATTTCTAGTACTTACCTAGTATCTATTAATTTTTTTTAAATATATTAAAATATTTTTTGTCCTTTGTTTCGAGTTGGTTCAGTTAATTTGCTTAGATAATATGTGTTGTATGCTTATTTTAAAGCAGTAATGCCCTAAGCAGTAACATAAGCCATACCTACTGTTTAAGACATTTAAAGTGACAAAAATTGGACAATATGTAGAATACGTTTTTTATTACATACATACCTAACTTACGCAACGATCTCTACATACAATTACAATGTATGTACATACTCTTTTACTATTATTTATTTTATTAGCTTTAACGTCCTCCTGCCTCTATACATATTGTACTAGCGATTCACCCTCGCTTCGGTCGGATTCGTTGCTAGCTTGCTTCCCAATAGAAATTTTCATCCCCATTTTCACCCCTTTAAGGGATGATTTCCGAGATAAAAAGTATCTTATATCCTTTCCAGGGTCTCAAACTATCTTTTTACCAAATTTCATTTGAACCGGTTTAGTAGATCCAGAGATTACCCCCTACAAAACAAACTCACAAACTTTACCTTTTTATAATATTAGTATAGATTCAGCCTTTTTTAAAGTCTCACTGCTGTGCACGGGCCTCCTTTGAATACTAGGGGGATCAGGCCAAAGCCCACCACACTGGTCAAATGTGGGTTGGTGGCCTACACATGTTTTTCGAAAACTTACTAAGTTCTCTCAGACATGTAGGTCTCACAATTGGTTCCTTACGATATTTTTCCTTCACTGTAAGCCTTACAGTGTAAGGCAAGTGGTAATCATGTTGGAAATGATTTGCACTTGAAATATAAGAGGTATGAGACCCAGGATTTGAACACGCTTCACTCGGTTTGCCAAATAAGCGCGTTACCACTGGGCTATCACTGCCTACCTATATTATATGTAACATATTAATTTGAGAATCAATTTTTATAATAAGTACTTATTTAATTCCAAACCAGTATATATTAGTCTATTTCAATAACTATATAACGAACTCCATACACCAAAAGTAACTAAAAAACAAAAAAAAAATATAAAAGAAGTTTTACAAAGAAGTAAGCATATGTAATTATAACAAGGTCAAAACTGAGGTCGACGTTGAAAATATGAATCGAATTAACGGTTCAAGCTCTGTTCTAACAGACAATATAATTCGTATATAGATAATTTAATGAAATGTTAGCATAATGGTACTGTTATGAGTCTGAGACCGAGCTTTGTCTGGGTTCTTATAATTGGATGGATAAAAACGTGATTTAGTTAAAAGCAGTGTATGAGTTATCATAAAATCTAATGAGCTTGTAGGTAAAAAGCTTCATTTTATTGAAATTACGTTTCTATGTATTATTAAGTTTTTTAATTTACTTTATTGAGTTTTAGTCAAAATTATGATAATTGGCAAATTATTTTGATACGTATTGACGACACGTTTGGTTCAGTTTGTAGTAGCCCTACTTGCTGTACCAGCGGTCGCGAGTTCAAGTCTCGCTGGGGGCATTCATTTATTGATGAACACATGTTTGTAGCCAGTCATGGGTGTTTATATTTATAGCATGTATTTAAAATTATGAGGAGAGGGCGCGGCAGCGCTACTGTCAACATCGACTCCGTATCGTTTTTACTATTAAAAATCATTTACTGCAAGCCTAGTTATACAAAGGTACCCAAAAGTAATCATGCGCCAGAAACATCGTCTGAAGGCAAAGTGAGAAGTACAAAATCGTGAAATAGTGCTAAAAACTGAACATAAACAAGCCCAGTGTATAGTGACTTTTCCTGTTGAACTTGTGGTCAAGTGCTGGTGAAAACAACAACTCAATATAAAAGTAACCCCTTGGTCCTGCCTAACATAAAAGAAATCAAGTTTACGACGAAGATTCGAAGAAATATTACCATCATAACCTAAAAATACCGTTAGCGAATATAAAGAAAAATCGTTTTCAAGTCAACACAGAGCACAGCGCCATCTAGCGGGGAATAGAAAAAGAAACAGCACTGCTTTATCGACATAACTACTACTCACTCCTGCCATCTAGCGACTTCTTTAGGAATTAGCTAATCAAGAAGCTACTAAAACAACCGCGCACAACAATCGACCAGCCATCCTTTCCTTTCTGCTTACCAACAGAGGGCACTACTCTAATCTCCACAATGGACGAAATTAAAACTATGCTCCTAAGTATGCAAGAAGAAATAAGGCAACAAAAGGTGGAAATGCTAAATATGAAAGAAGACATCAAGAACACAATTAACAGTAACATCAACGAGAAGTTCAAAAGCTTAGAAAATAAAAATTTACTTATGGAACAAAAACTAGAAACACAAAAAAAGGCGTTAGACAATATTGAGAGATTATCGAGAAGAAAGAACCTTCTATTCTTTGGAGTGGAAGAAACAGAAAAGAACTACCAAGATTTAGAGAACAAGGTGCTGGACATCATAAGTAATAAATTAGATATAAAATGCGACAAACCTTGCATAGAATTTGTAAGAAGACTTGGGAAAAGAAGCGAGAATATAAGACCCATCCTGGTAACATTACTCACCATGGGATTAAAAATACAAATACAAAAAACCAAAAAAATCCTAAATGGAACTTCGTATTATATAAAGGAAGACTTTCCTAAAGATGTACTGATCAAGCGAAAAGAACTTCAAACCGAACTAAAGAAGGAAAGAGCACAGGGGAAAAAAGCTTTCATAAAATACGACAAGCTTGTCATTCTTGAGAAGAATACCCAAGCTGGCCAGCAACAATTACCCAACAAAAAAAGACACCTCTCAGAATCTCCTGAATCATCAAATAACTATAATAACAACGAAAAACAAAACAAAAAACAACATACAAAAATAAACAAGAAAAATAATATGAACAACTTCGTTATAAAAAAACCCACGCTTCTTCACCCTGTACAAAGCCCTTCATATGAGCAGAACCCAAATCACATGAAGACACCCACAGAATAGCAAGCAATGGCCCCTCTCAATCTTCCAACCCGGCTGGTCACCGTGGAAGAGTACGACCACAACCCTCCAAATATCATTCCAGAAACAATTAAAAAGACTAGAAATAAAAATAACTACCTAAAAATCGCAACATACAACGTCAGATCACTCTCAACAACTGAAAAATATATAGAGTTAATTCACGCTATCCGAAACATAAACATAGACATACTCGGCCTAGCGGAAATAAGAAGAATGGGATGTAAAATAGAAGAATATAGCAGCCACATACTCTGCTATATGGGGGAAACACCCGGTCTAAATGGGGTGGGATTTCTCATCAAGAAAGAATATAAGAAAAATGTTATAAATTTCTGCGGACTATCGGAAAGAGTTGCGTTACTTCAGCTACAATTCTATGACAAAGACTTGGCAATTATTCAAGTTTACGCACCGACGAAAGACTCAGATGAAGATAACATAGAAAAATTCTACGAAACGCTACAAAAAGCTCACAGCCTAACGGAAAACTACAAAAACATCATAGTAATGGGAGACTTCAACGCCAAGATTGGACTACCAAAAACAAACGAAAATCTTATTATGGGAAAGTACGGATATGGAAAAAGAAACGAAAGAGGAGAAAGGTTGGTTCAATACGCCCTTGAATATAAAATGTCGATCATGAATACGTACTTTATAAAGAAAAATAATCAAAGATGGACATGGATATCGCCCGATAAAAAAACAAAAAATGAAATCGACTTTATTATGTACACTTACCCCAAAAATATTATAAACATAGATATCTTAAACAACGTAGAGTTTCCGTCAGATCATCGAATAGTAAGAGTAACACTCACCCTAAAAAACCCTAAAAAATGCAGAAAACACTTCCATAACTCGGTGGCATTATTAAAAACAAAAGAACAAATAAAAACATATCTTTCTAAGCTACAAACAAACCTCATAAACCTAACCAATTTTGATAAAGACAACGTACAAAAAACGTATGACAAATTCGAACTCTACGTAAAAAATAGCTTAAAACTAGAGACTGCTAACAATAGTAAAGAATACGAAAATAGTAAGCACATCTGCCATTTCTTCAACGATACAACAAAACTCTTGATCCTAAGACGCACCGAACTCATAAAAACCAAGAACAAAACACAAGAAATGAAAAAAGAGCTATCATATTTATTTAAACAAATTAGTAAGTCAATAAGAAATGATTACAAGCAACATAAACAAAATATAATTGAAACTAGCTTAACACACTATAGAAGCGTTAAAAGAGCTCACAAACAACTAACCATTCATACTGACTGGATCAAGAGCTTAAAAGTGGGACGAAATGAAACAAAATCAAGGAAAGACGTAATATCCTGCGCTACGAACTTCTACAAAGATTTATATGCTACTAAGCCACAGAACACAACACCGGTCAAGGAAATAATAAGCTTAGAAACAAATACGGGCGAAACGACTATAGTAAGAGAAGAAGACGTCCTGAAAAACATTAAAAAGCTGAGACGAGAGAAAAGCCCAGGGCCAGATGGCTTAAAGAACGAGGCGCTGATTGAAGGAGCGAAACTACTCACCGGACCACTAACAAGTATATATAACATGGTTCTAAACACAGGAAAAATACCAGAACAATGGCTAAAATCAGATATAATACTGCTATATAAAAAAGGAGATCCACTCGACATCGCTAACTACCGTCCGATAAGCCTACTCTCAAGTGTATATAAACTATTCACCTCTATCATACAAGATAAAATTAGCCCCCAAATAGATAGTATGCAACCGGTAGAGCAAGCGGGTTTTCGCTCCGGTTTTTCGACTATGGACCACATTCATATGCTAGAGCAAGTCATAGAAAAGCATATAGAGTTTAACAAAAACCTGTATATAGGCTTTATCGATTACACAAAAGCATTCGATAGTGTATTTTATAACTCTATCTGGCAAGCTCTACACAACTGCAACATAGACCCAATAATCATTAGAACCATAAAAAACATCTATGAGAATAGCGTGAGCAGAGTCAAACTGGAAACTCGAGGCGAAGAGATTAGAATAGCTCGAGGCGTCAGGCAGGGAGACCCGCTATCGCCAAAACTATTTATTGCGGTCCTGCAGTGCATATTCTCCAAATTGAACTGGGTATCCGAAGGCATCCCAATTAACAACACACGCCTTACCCATCTAAGGTTCGCTGACGATATCGCAGTCTTCGCCGAAACCCATCAGAAGCTAGAACATATGATATCGCAACTAAATATAGAAAGCAAAAACGCAGGCTTGCATATGAATCTAAATAAAACAAAAATTATGACAAACAGCAAAAAAGGAAAAATTAAGTTAGACGGTGTCGAACTAGAGTATGTAGAGCAGTACATATACTTAGGAAAACAAGTGTCTTTTTGTAAAACAAATAATGAAGAAGAGGTCAGGAGAAGAATTACAAGCAGCTGGAACAAATACTGGGCACACAAGGAAATACTAAAAGGTAACTACGATCTAGATATAAAAAAGACTGTCATGGACACTTGTATTCTGCCTTGCTTGACCTACGGCTCTCAGACTTGGACGTTTACAAACAAGATAAAAAACAAAATAATAACTTGTCAGCGGGCAATGGAAAGAAGTATGCTGAGCCTAAGGAAAATTCATAAAGTAAAAAGCAAAGACATACGAAGAAAGACAAAACTCACAGATGCTCTACATCAAGCACTAAAACTAAAATGGCGCTGGGCCGGACATGTGGCGAGATATACCGACCAGCGATGGACACTCAAAACAACTAAATGGACGGGCCCACAGGGAAAGAGAGCAGTGGGAAGACCAAAAAAACGATGGGTAGACGACATATTAACAGTGGCGGGGAAAAATTGGACCGGAACAGCGCAGGACAGGGAAAAATGGATGGAATTGGAGGAGGCCTACACCCTATCAAAGGGGTTCCTATAAAGAACATTAATAATATTTAAAAGTTATTACTAACACTAGAAGTACTCACTTACTAACATTAGTTTTAATTATGCATATTGTAATTATTTTATATTTTTTATAAGGCTTATAGGAAATAAAAAGGCTTTATTATTATTATTATTATTATTATTTAAAATTATATATGTGAAGTGTATCAACTATCTGGTATCCATAACACAAGCCTCGTAGCTTACAGTGGAACTAGATGCTGCTGTGTGTTAGTTAATGTCCCAACATATTATTTGTATTTATTCAGCCCCTTTTTAACATCCAACTATTGGGCGCAGGCCTTCCATTAATACGAAGGGGACCATGCCTAAGTCGACCACGCTGGTAAATGTGGGTTAGCCGATTTCACATGTCTTTCGATAACTTGCCAGGTTCTCATCCTAACGATGTTTTCCTTCGCCATAAGATAAGTGGTAATCATGTTAGAAATGATGCACATATAAAAATATCAGATGTTCAATACCCGAGATTTGAATCCGCTTCACTTGGTTTCCCAAGGGAGCGCGTTACCACTGGGCCCAACTGGCTCTGCTTTATATTGTTATGTATTCTAAATTTTTAGATGAATGTTTAAATTTAATGTTTGTATAGTCCAACAGCAAAAGTGTTATGTACACTACGCAACACTCTCTCACCTGTTGTTTTCATCTAGGTGTAATGTGTAACATACACACATGCAGACGCACGTGAATACGCACACACACGGCCATTATTCAAACATCGCGAACATATTATACACAAAGTAAAAGTAGATAAACTAGAATTACATACAGACTTACTTTAGCTATTTTAATACTATTAGGTACTTATTTAATGGTAAAGCTCTGAAAACTTCGTCATTCGTTTTTCTTTTATACCCCAGAGTGTTCTTTAGAGAATTGTTTCTCAAATATTTATTTCACTAAATGGAGGAAGTTGAATTTGTCAAAGATATTAAGATTGACACTAATACTATGGAGTATTGGGCTTGGAGTTTCCAAGTGATATATTATATATGTACTCGTACGTATACAATATGCCTTGTATGTTTAGAGGCTAGCGCGTACAGCTGCAGATCCAGAGGGTCTGCGTTCGAGTCCCGGGTCGGGCTAAATTTAGTTATCGGATCTTTCTGTTAAGAAAGACACAGGAAGTAGGGAAGTTGGCGGTGTTTCACTGCTGCATCTGATCACTTACTTGTGTTTATCCTGTTTAAACCCATTCCTTTGTCCAGGATCAAAGAGCCCTATTTCACTTTCGAATAAATCCCTTATCCACCGCTTAAAATAGTAAAGCATACTGACAATATTTTTAAGCAGTTGTTAGAATATTTTAAACTTTGGTTTCATGGAAGTGATCATATGAATTTAATGTTGAGTACATATTTTTACATGACAAACATACCTTGTTTATAATTACATATATACTTATTTTCATATTTGGTTCTTTATAAGTGTATCAATCAATCATTTACATGTATAGCTTGATGTTTTGGAAAGCAACCCTATATTTTTCTCTCCAATGACATATGTACTTTGATGACAGGCCTCATATTTAAAGCCTAATATTTAAAGCGATCAAACCGCTAGATTAATAGACCAATTCATACTATTTGTTGGCTATCTTTAGAGTTTAGACTGTGATATGTTATATGGATATTCGTATAAATTTTATTGACTGTTTAACAAATACTAGTTAGTACCTTTAGTTCAGTACCTTTTTCTCCTCCGTTTGTCAACAGATTTCCTTTTTTTTAGTAGCTTTTGACGATTTTTAGTATTATTACTACTCATAGTATGTACCACAAAGATATATTTTTTTCTTCTAAAAAGGAGGATTGGATGGCTGAGAACAATACAACAGATAGATGGAGTATACCAAAAAAATAATAAAGTAGTTATTAATTTTATGATTATTTTAAAGTTATTTTTTTTTTCATTTAATAATAACGTTAAATGTATAAATAACTGAAGTTATTATATCCAATATAAAACAAATATCCTATACTTTTATACAATAAAAATATTTTATTTACTGGTAAATTGTATGTCCATGCGGCACAAACCGCAATCCACGTGATGGTAGACCGTGTTGCATTACAATTTACAATCACATTGCATTACTATGCAATTGACTCATATTATAATATAAATGAGTTTTATTGTATTTGTCTTTCTTATTAAATATTCTAAAACATTGTTTTTTATCTTAAATCTCTTAAGGTTTACTGTAGTAGCTTACCTTAATAAACTTTTGAAAATATGTATGTAATATTTATAATATATATGTATTTAAAATTATATATGTGTAGTGTATCAACTATCTGGTATCCATATCACAAGCCTTGTAGCTTACCATGGAACTAGATGGAATATTTATTTATTTATATAAAACTAAAAATTAAAAAAACATTTGAATATTTGGAATGGAGATTGCTCGCAGACTTACACATCGACATGCCTACCATGTAAGCAAAGCTGTGGGATAAAACTACAAGTTTCTAAAATATTGACATATTTCTTATTAATATACTAAAATATAAGAAAATTAATTCATATATAAGATTTTTACAGCATTGTATTAAAAAAAGGCTTCATAACACTTCTCAAAAGCAGCAAAGCAAGAAAATCTCCAAATATTCTTACTAATACACGGTTTTATCAAATGTTTCCAAAAAGTACAAAAGAGAAAAAGTAAGTTTTTTCTTTTAAAAAAAACGTGTGTGTGCAATTACTTTATTTACGCACGTAAGAAGTTATACTTCTTTGGCATTAAATAACAAAAATAGCTAAAGATTTCATCACGTATGTCACAACTCTTTGTTTGTAAAAGAAATGCAGCTTACTTCATCATATCGCTTTCAGCTCTCATTTTTTTTCGAAACGTGCCAAAATAAGTATAACTTCAAAAACCTAAGACATATTAAAATAACAATTAATTAATATTAGTTTCATTCATCCCTTTTCAAAGTCCCACAGCTGGGCACAGGCATCCCAATACGAGGGGGATCAGGCCACAGTCCTATTATAATTATGTACTCGTAGTTTATTTTAAGTAGAAATTTGATACTATTTTAAGTATTATATAAAAAAATTGACTATTTTATAGCATTAGATCAATTGATCACAAGATTCTCTGAATCGACTATACACATGCAGTGAGTTCTGTAAGCCCTAAGGGAGCAACACTAACTCCGCATGCTAGATTAATTTACATTTCCACCTGAGACGGTATCAGAGACGGTTTGAATAGTGTTTTCTAAATATTAATCGTTACATATAATAATTGCGTTCTAATAATTAAAATTTCGAAGTATATGTTTTATTATTATAAATACAGTCGTAGTAATCTGAATTTACATCTTTTCATCAATATATTTTGTGAAATCTACACTTCTATCATCTTCTACCATTATAAAGAGGAAAGATTTGTATTTTTGTATGTTTGTAAGGAATTAACTCAAAAACCACTGGACGAATTTAGATGAAATTTAGTAAAAAGATAGTTTAAGACCCTGGAAAGGATATAGAATCTTTTTTTATTCCGGAAATCATCACTTGAGGGAATGAAAATGCGGATGAAAGTTTGTACGGGGAATTAACCTAGGGATGAACCCGAGCGAAGAGAGGGTGAGGCTAGTGGGATATAAACTAGAGTTTTATAAATAACATTCAAATTACCGTTAGGACAAAAAATAAATGTTTTGAATTTTTTTGATGATTATTGAAAAATACATCAATCTCAAAAAGCAGATCTATTGATCACTTTGATTTCAAATCCCAAAATTTAAAGGTTTTTAATTTATATTAAAATTCAATCTTCCATAGAAACAAAGAAGACTTCTACTAGGTTTTTGTAAAGACTTAGAATGTACAATATTAACTGAATAAGCAAAATGTAGTTAAAACAACAATAACACAACTCTTCATCCTTACTTTTCTGTTTAAACTTCAAAAAAATATGGACTTCATATGGACACTACTGACTGCAGTATTTCTTTTAGTATAGTTGAGTAAATAATAATTAGTAACTATAAAATCCACCACTAATAGAAATATTTACTTGATAAAACAGTCTAAACACAGGTCTAGAGGCATGACAATTTGCACTATTTTTTTATATAACGAGGTTGAACACCAAGGAAGGACTTTTAAAAATTCATACCCATAAGTTTTTCAATAGGAGGTGAATGTTTGTTTTATGTAACATGTATGGGAAATCCCATCGGACTCACTGCTTGTTATTGCTAGTATTTAACGATATAACTTGTTTTAATAAAAATGAAGTGTTAAAACTCTGCTAAGGCACTAAAATATTTAAGTTAAACATAAAATATTCCGCAATCAATGTCCAAAAAGGCCGCACCTGCAAGCTATGATGGTCTAAGTCGAAATTAGCAATATACATGGCACCCAATTCAGTACTAAACAAAGCTTTTACTAGCTATTCAAAAATGAATTCTATATAAAAATTAATAAAGTAGAATTTTGCTAAACAGTTATTGACCACGTTATCGTTATGAGAAGGAATGCTTTATGTTTCTATTTCGTAGTCTCCTATTTATTATTTCAGGTGACGGACGGACAGTGAGAGGCGTTAAGCCGACGGATTACGAGTGCCCCTCAGGGAGATGCATTACTTTGAAATTTACATTCAAACTTGAACCTTCATAATTGAAATTTGTTGACTTCCGGTAGTTTCAAGTTATACTGTTAGATATTGCTCTCTTATGAATAAATTATTTTGTCTAAATTCAATATGGTTGAAAATTATAGTCTGGATGATATTATTATTATGACTACACGTTTGGTGTGCCACTTGCTATCTACTTGCTGCGCCAGCGGTTGCGGGTTTGAGTTCCGTTTTTGTGATGAGTACGAACGTTTGTACTCCAGTTATGGGTGTTTATATTTATAATATGTATGTATTTAAAGTTATGTAATATGTGTAGTGTATCAACTATCTGGTATCCATAACTCAAGCTACTAGATGGTGCTGTGTGTTAATGTCTGAACTTATTTGTCCCAACATATTTATTATACTGAATACAAAAGAAAAATATTCTACTTTTACATTTTTGTTCGTATAACTCACTTTTTAACTCATCATTTTCAACACATATTGTATGTTAAACAAACACCAGTAGCGTTTAACATACGTTTAAAATATTGATATTTTGTTAAAAATAAATAATATAGTAGTATATTAGTATAGAATATTAAGTCATAATGTAAGCTTATATATACTTAAAATCCAGTAATTACTTCAAATAGACTACCCAGCTTAAACTTAATTATTCATAATACAAGCGACAAATCGTAGACAGTAACTGAGGCATAGAATGCGCAGCGATGCATCCTGAACATACTCGTACAGCACGAAAGCCCTTCATGCATGTTTAACTCCCAGAATTTCGAGGTAAAAGGTCATCTAACCAAAGTGCAAATTAGAATAATACTAATACAAACTAAAAGCATTACAATAAACTTAATATTATGCTGCTTAACACTCGAGCAGAGCCGTAGGCAAAAAATATTTTTATTATTCTGTTACACACTTTAAGAAATTTTACCTAAGATATCTATACCTACATATAAATGTGAAAGTTTGCGAGTATGGATGTGTGAATGTTTGTTACTCTTTCACGCCAAAACTTTTTATCCCGGAAAAATGTATGGTTCCCGTGGGATAGGTTCGTATTTGTTTTCCTAGTTATAAATAAATGTTAAAGTTTAGATGTGTGGATGGATGTTTGTTATTCAATCACGCCAGAACGGCTGAACGGATCTAAATGAAATTTGGCACAGAGATAGGTAAAAGCTTGGAATAGCACATAGGCTACTTTTTATCTCGGAAAAATATACGCTTCCCGTGGGATAGATTTGTTTTTGTTTTTCTAGAGGCGAACCCGAACGAAGTGAGGGTGGGCCGCTAGTAATAGAATAAATCATGATTACAGTAGACTTGTTATTGTCTTTTAGACACAAGACTTTTTCTTTAAAAAGCTTCACTAAATTGTAAATATTTTACTTTCATAATTCTACGTATGAAATTATATAAAAATACATTGAAAAATCACTAAGTGATATTAAGTGTATTTGTATATACTACCATTTCTGATGTATGTACATTTAACAAACATATTGTAGTATCAATATTGAATTATATTTGCTAAAATATCTTATTATTTAGCTCTCGTCCTAAACCCCTTCAAGATTCTTAGCTCCATTGGTAAGAATTCTGAAATTTTATAACCAGGGATGTGTCATGTTTATACATAAGAAACCGATAGGGGACGATAAAAACGTGACTTGATATCGTAACTTATTCATGAAATAAAGCAATAAAAATTGGCATAGTTTCACTTTTATTACCAGTGTGTATAACATTTTTATGCCTCCTATTGGGATGGGGTTTTATAGCGAGAGGCTCATCTAAGTGAAGTATATCAAATGTCTAGAACATCAAGCCAAGGTTAAGAACTTGTAAGGACATTGATATTTTTCGATTGAATCTTTACTGAGAAAAGATTAAAAGACGTGAAAGTAGAACGTTAAGTACGTTGTGTTTGACAGAAATCGTTAGAAAAATGAAATTTTATTATCGCTCGCTCACTAATAGAAATTTTTAAAAATAACATATCAAAGCGTTATAATATATTATTTTTATATATTTTTTAGCCATGTTAAAGTCTGAATTATGTAGCTATATTATCGACTAGCAACTCACCGTTCCTTTGCTTGGGTTTTATCAACATCAAATTCTCATCAAATTTTTAACGACATGCGTGATATAAATATAAGATTTTACCCCCTCCATTTTCAGGTAGAAATCGAACAATATCGATCGTACGAAAAAAATGATAAGAACCTAAAGTGTAGGAAATTTGATTTTAAACAACTTTATTTTTAACCATTTTTCCATAAAGTTGAAAATAAACGAGTTGTGTAATAAACAAAAAATCAGCCGCTCTTTTCGGGTATACATCGAAAAATATCGATCCTAGGAAAAAATTGATGAGAATCAAAATTGTAGGCAACTTTTGTAATAACTATTTGCGTGTAAAATTGAAAATAAACGAGTTATTCAATAAACAAAAATCAATCCTTCAAGATGGCGGATGACGCAACCCGCCAAAGAATTCCGAAGGAAAATTGATGTTAAAAATTTTTGCAATATCAAATCCTTCTTCGATTGAGCTAATTTTGTTTTATAGTTTACATAATATTTGACAATACTTGTGACCACCAATAAATTTGAAATGAGAAATATTACACAACATGATGTACTATTTTATTCTTAAAATAAAAAAAACTGGCACCGGTATGGGCGAATTCATGAACGACGGTTTGTCGATAAAAGGTACAAAACGTGACTAGAATAAAACGTACCGCGGTAAAAAACTCAGCTTTTGACTAAATACGGCATCTGTATCGCCGTTTATTTGGCAATTAATGATATGTATGATACTTTTATATTTATGTGACTTCACGCGTTTTTAATGTTGTGGTAGATGATATAACTCATCACTCAAAAAACTAACTATCTCCGACTCTGTTTAACTTAAATTTTCAACTTTTTTTATTTTTTTGGAATTTTTCCTTTATTTGTACCTTGCTTTTTGCCAAATTCCGTGATTCAAATCAACGGGAACTACCATATAGGATTTCGACCCAAAACCTATAGCGTACTTCCGGTTGACCTAGAATTGTCAATTTTGGTTAAAAGAAAGCATAAGTAAAAAAAGGTGAAAATTATGTCAAATTTTGGTACTTACAAGTTTTTGCGAAAATCTAAATTTGCAAATAACTTTTTATCGTGTTAACTCTGGTATAAATTTCAACTTACTATGTCTGACCGTTCCTAAGAAAATCGGTGGTGACACACGGACAGACAGACAGAAGGACAGACGGACAAGAGAGTGATCTTATAATGGTTCCTTTTTTTACCTTTTGAGGTATGGAACCCTAAAAATCTAAAAACATCATTTAAGTTTCCAACATTTTTAACGAATTATATTACGAATAAAATCACTTATTTAATTTATATCTATTTGAATAGCTGTATAAAAATAGTTATACAAAACCCAGTTTAACCCAGTAACAGTATATATAAATATTGATATATCAAATCTACGTATTCATATGCATGAAAATTTTATCACGCTATGTACAATAAAATACATGTATTTAAAAAAAATATTTCTTCTTCATCGTCTTTTTATTCCTTTATATTATAACTAGCGGACCCTGACCCTTGCTTTACTCGGGTTCGTACCTTAATACGCTTTAACGGTTATTATGGAATAGATAGAAATATAAATAGGCATGATGAGTTGTTGTGGGTTGTATTATAACGTATTTTCCTATGGGAATGAGATAATGTCCCGTGGTAAAAAGTAACCTATGTCACTCTCCAGCCCTCCAACTATCTTTACACAGTATCACGCCAATCCGTCACTATTTCGACGTGAAAGAAGGAGAAACAAACAAGCAAACACACTTCCACATTTATAATATTATTATAGTATTATAGTTAGTATGGATATATTATGAGTACTCCTAATAATTTTTAGTATGCAAAAATTGAGAAAATTAACTTTAATTCTGTCGAGCGCTTAGCGACCATTTATAATATAACCAAAATAATATTTTATTTTACACCTAACGCCGAAATTGCAGCCGGCGTTTCGAGAGCGAAAACATTTCTCAACCAACGTGTGCTTCAAGCTAATGCTCGCTCACACATAAATCTACAAATCAAAATTTAATATTCAACCAAACCACAGCCTATTTTATATTAAAGCTGCATCATAGGTGTTAAAATTATATTATCCATCTTGCATAATTTATTAGTGGAGTAGTGCATGAATAAATTTTCGTCATCCATGCATTGTTATTAAAAACATAGGAAAAAACTAAACCCTTTGTATTTTTTAGATTATATAAATAACATGTTGTTTGGTGATAAATTAAATTAATTATCTTTATTATTATATCCATACTAATACTATAAAGAGGTAAAGTTTGTGAGTTCGTGAGGTTGTAGGAGGATTTAGATGTTTGGTAAAAAGATTGTTTGAGATACTGGGAGGGCTATAGGATAAATTTGATCCCGGAAATCATTCTTTAAGGGGGTGAAAATGGGGATGAAAGTTTGTATTGGAAAGCAAGCTGGGAACGGACCCAAAGCGAGGGTGAGTCGCTAGTTTTTTATACAAATAAAAGCACCTCATGTTAAGCAGTGACATTTTCTTAAGTAATATATTGTTTTTAACAATTTTAGCGCAAAATGTAAAAAGTATTATTTCGTTTTTTTTTCTATTTAATTGGACAGCGCCATCTATTGATATTGAAAATAATATACATATAGTACATATAAATTTATATTATATAGTACAAATTCACATCAAAAAAATTCCAAACCATGATACATTGAGTTACAAATATACAAACCTCCAATTATTCAATTATTTAAAAAAAAAAAACACTTGTTTAACATAGTAATATAAAACGTTAAAAGAATAAAAAAAATGACGAAGCTGTGTACAAACTGTATCTAAACCAACATTCGTATTTTGTGAATATGAACTGAGCCTGCTAATGGAGGAAAAAGCAATAAATGAAATGAAATATGTAACTTGTCCATCACTTACGCTTGCTTGCGCTTAGCGTATGCTAACAAAATATGTAACATTTGAGAAAAGTAAAGATTATGTTTGGCATGACCTGGTTTCGCCGGTATATATTATGTACTTCTATTTATACTATAACCATAGTGCAGTAAACCAGTGGTAGCCCCGAAATTTTCAATCTCGAGTCTTGCACCTCTGATATTTTTATATGAGAATCATTTTCAACATGATTACCACTTGTCTTACGGTGAAGGAAAACATCGTGAGGAAATCTGCATGTCTGAGATAACCTAACAATTTTTCGAAAGACATATGAAGTCCACCAACCCGCAATTGGCCAGCGTGATGGACTATATTGAAGAGAGACCCATACAAAGCAATGGGATGTCAAAAAGGGCTGAATGCAATACATACATAAAATATCAGGCTTAGACAAAACTGAATAACAAGAAATCTAAAAAAACAATATACATATTGGAATGACATAATAGATATAATGATTCCATGGCATAATTAAAGTAAATTGGGCAGATCTAACCTGGTCTTGATATGGTGGCGGCCAGAAATGAAAATTGTGTAGCTTTACTAAGTCATATACATATATACATAAAATACGAATAACTCAAACAATGCGAAATAGATAGAGATATGCAACGAGATATAACTCATGTTTTTTTTTTTTTGTTATTTAGACGAAACTGTAATTTGCTATGATGAATTGATAATTAAATAAATGGATTTTGTGTAACACTTTGTTTTATTTGATTCTATTAACTTGATATTTTCATAATATTAGTATGGACTACCTCAAACTTCAAAATACAGACATAACTTTTTTATTTATACACTGATTGAGATAAAAAATAGTGAATTTTAGGTGAAGCTTACCAAAATATATTAGTGAAAACCGCACCTAAATCGGTTTAGCCGTTTTTAAGATTAGCGCGCACAAACGCACAGGCAAACAAACAAATATTCTAACAACCAATAATAGTTTTTCTCAAATATTTGCCATGCACAGACAGCGATCTATTACAATATTATTTTATGTACAGTTAATCTATTTTTACACATCTACCAGAAATAATGTTTTTTCCAAGGTTTGAAAAAGTTAAGACCTACCTATAGGTAAGTATTTTCATGTGGCCGCACTAGGTCATAACGCCATACAAAGCCAAATCCCTTTGCAATTATAATGTATTATTATTTATTAAGATTTTTAATTTTCCAACGATGAAGAATGGCATCTTATTAAAATTATTATTAAAATGAGTCTAGTCAACAAATAAACTTTTTTTATATAGATAGTAGTTTAGTTTTTTTAAAAAGATGGCTATTTCCTTACCTTATTTGATAGCTTTTTAATTTTAAATTACAATTAATTGAATAATATCATTGTGTTTCTATTGCAATTCAAATGAAATTGAAAGTAAACTTCATATATAATACACATTCATTGGTTCTAGTTTTACTGTAGAACTTTTTCATTTAAAGCTAGCTTAAAATATTTTTAAAACATGTATAGTTTTTCTCGTAGTATATAAAATGTCAAGAACATGACGTATTAATTATAAATAACATAGGCCAGGTATATTTTGAATAAAAAATGATATTAAAGAAAATTGTGTTTTCCTATTATATTACGTGTTCCTTTTTCAACCGACTTAATCAAAAAGGAGGAGTTTCTCAATTCGGCTGTATGTTTTTTTATGTTTGTTACGTCAGAACCCCTTCATTTATTAACTGATTTAGACAATTTGTGTTTTGTTTGAAAGTGTATACTTCCAGATTGTGCCAGCTGATATTTGTATCAGCGAATAGCAAAGTACACCGACTTCGAAAATATTTGAGTAGGTATGTATAGTAAATGAAAACTACCAATTAGTTATTTTTTACTTTTTAGTGCTTTTTTTGAAGTCGGTTTTTATTTTTTTGTTAGAAAGTTATTTTAACTTAATTTGAAACAGGTATTTACTTGAACCTGTGACCGGCTCCCTTGTAAATATGCCCCTCAAACATACAACATCATGATAATAAATAATGAAAATTGTTGCAAAAAATCAAGTCCTTTAAAAGAGTGGATTACATGGAAAAACATTTTTTCCCTGGAAAATATCACTTCTCATCACTTATTCTCTTTAAACAACAGGAAAATTTAATCTGGAGGCTTTCCCACACATCGTTTAAACGGTACGCGTGAGGTACCATACCTTATACCAGAAAATGTTACAGAAGAACTTCATATGAAGCACAAAAACTACAAAGTGACTTAATCTCAGGACGATAATAATATTTATAAAATGCTATTTCATTATGTATTTAGCATGTCAACATAAAAAACAACGTGGGTTAAATTTTTTTAATATTTTTTTTTAATTTATTTATTAAGGATCTCCAACAGAAGTACATATGAAAATACAAAAAAATACGAGCTCTTTGGACAATTTTTAAAATGTACTCCCAAATACTGGAGAACATAACATACACTAAAGCAGTGTTGATATTATGCATTTTAACAGTTCCAGGTAAATTTCTAAGAAATTAATAAAAATTCTAAGTAATCTATTGTTAACTGACACGCCGCGCCGGCGTGTCCGCGGTCGTGGAGGGATTAAAGTTAATAGGTGTAACTAAATCTCACAAAGCCAAAATTAAAAATTTAAAAAATAAAATGAAAGAAAAAAATATGTTATGACAAATATTTACATCAAAAATGAAAGCTTTTGTGTCGTTATTGGAAACCACGAAACGTACTGGTGATTTTGAACAATAATTTTACTGTTATTGGAGTTTCGAGGAACAGTGGATTGGCCCTTTTTGCGCTACAATCATGAAACTATTTTTTATGAAAGAAATGGTAACATAATATTTTATGAATTTACATTTATTTCTGGATATTTTTGTGGCATATGAGGTTATATACAGCGTTATATTTTAATTATAAAAACCATTCGAATACACCAAAATATCTCTATCAGTTATCGTATTTCTCCAGTATTTCGAAAATTTACCTCCTACAAACACATTCATATAATTTATTCCAATATTCCAGAAGCTAATAATATATCAATACATATAATGAAATTGTAACTGAATCGAATCTGTACATTAAATATTTTTGAAAAATCTTATTGAGATAGTCATTATTATCGATACAGAGGCCGAATCTATATGTATCATGAGTAAATCACTGAATAGATTTTGATGAAATTTGGTATGATGATAGCTCCGGGTCAACATATATGATACTTTTAACTGCGGGAAAATATCTCATCTTTGAGAAATCTATACTAAGCGTTAAAATTGAACTAGGGACGAACCGAAAGAAGCAAGGGTGAGTCGCTAGTACCTACACAAAATCAGATTCGGCTTACTTCAAAAATATTCACTTTGCTAAATGAAAGGATCAATGTACTATGCCATTTCTAACTGATTTTTTATCCTAAACGTTACACTATTAAAGCTTTCAACTGGTCGCGTTTCAAACGAACCCACATCGAGTAAACAGCCTAGATTCAAACGCTAATTCATTTTGAAACTAACGTAGGAAAACAGTTTAGATCACGGATTACGTTGCGCCTAAAACGTTTGATCAAGTTTTGGTGGAAATTATTTTAATGTCTCTAGACTGAAAATAATAAAAGGTAAGCCATTATTATTTCTCTACTAGCAACTCACCTTTGCTTCACTCGGATTGGTCCCTAGGTACGTTTTTAAATAGACTATATAATTATTACATATATGTACAATGTACATAGGTACAAAATGAACACTTCTGAACTTTTCGATTTTCTAGCTGTGTTTTTTGGGTTTACCCTGTTTATTTTTATATTTATATCAACCTTGATACACCCCCAACAAAATAAGAATTATTCAAATCGGTCTAGCCGTTATTGAGTTTTAGCGAAACTAATGAACGGTAATATATAGATTTGTATAAAACAGTATAAAATTACGTGTTAATAAACTTAAAGCACCTGTTAGTGGTTTCAAATCATCTACAAGATAACAAGCTCATACATTCATTTTGTACTATGATATGATGTTCTCCTGACCGATTCCGGTCACGGCGGCCAATCTCATTGAGACTAGCCAATTGCGCAGGAGATATTATAGTGCACAAGTGTACGCGCAGACACAAGTGCACTCTCTATTCCTGTCACTCTCATACTCTGGTTGGACGTTTTGTACTATAAAATACCCATAAAACAATGGGAAATATTGAATATCTTATTGATGAGATTGTTGTATCTTCTAAATGGTTGAATTAATTTTAAAAGAATAAGGTACAAAACGCTATAAAGGATTTAGGCAAATCATATTATTATATTGAAAAGTAGTTAAGCTAAACCATTACAACGTTTTCAAAATTACTTTGTCCGCGGTTAGAGTTATTTTTTTTTTCTTGAAATTTTTTTTTCTTGAAATTTATTTTAGATGTACCAGATAGTATCTGTTAATTAAAAAAAAACTAAATCCATTTATGATTGTTAAAATTATAGCGAATACCAATAACATATCTCGAGAGAACCTCTTCCATTTTATATTAAACTAGCGGACCCGACAGACGTTGTCCTGTCTACACGTCTTTAATTTGAAAATTTCAAACTTTTTTTAATAATTTTTTTGATGAAAATTATTATTCAAATTGTGAATCTAAACCATTCCCAGATCCCCTTGAACACACACAAAAAATTTCATCAAAATTGGTCCAGTCGTTTAGGAGGAGTTCAGTCACATACACACGCACACAAGAAATATATATATTAAGAAGATAAGCGACTCACCCTCGCTTCGCTGTGGGTTCGTCTCTAGACAAAAACAAATCTATCCCACGGGAACTGAACGTTTTTCTGGAATGATATATGTATATAACTGTCAGTTAACATAACTGTTAGTTACCTTATGGACTTTTTCAAGGCCTTTTCAAGACCTAAATTTTTTACGTTGTTTTGATGTATGTCTTAAGGTTTATCCAGCGGAAGGTTTCTAAGGACTCGATAACATCAGTTATTGTGTATTTCCGTGGGAAAGAAATATTTTACTGAATCGGATCATTACTTTTTGTGTGAAACGCGTACACACAAACAGACGTACATACAAACAGACAATTTTTTAATAACGATTGTTTTAGGGTCTATATTGTGTACATAATACTTTGCAGTCATTATTTTTAAAAAATATTTCATGTACAGATTTTGCTAAGTTACTGCTTTATAGAATATAGAAAATATAGAGTATAGAATTAAATATGGATATAAGAATATAAGATAAAAATAAAATATAGAGTATATAGAGTATTGAAAATAGATAAGCCACAGATATACATAGGTACAGTTAGTAACAGACCCATTAATAACGGAACTCTAAAATAAAAAATAATAAAAAACAAATTATTTCAAACAAATGGCTAACTTAAATTTATTAACCCTTGAAGCATCCTCATAAAACATATTATAAAAATAAATTCTAAACACAAATTAATAAGCGAATATTTTACCTTTACGAATCAAAGTAATAAAATCTTTCGGTAACTTCCTTTGAACTCAGAAGGGCGATGAATTCAAACCAAAAAATATGTATATTTTCAACAACTCTCATTTAAACGAGATTTAAAGCAATAACTGTAATAAGGTTTTTTGTTTGACGTAACAATGCTATGCAATTACAATGAGATTTTTATAATTAATATTATATTCTCTTTTTTCTTTTGTTTGATATTAATATTACGTTATTATTATCACGAAAAGCTAATCACTCTTTACAGGACCTATGATTACAAAATGTTTTAATTTTGCTTGCGCTTTTCACTCGCTATGTAGAGATACATTGCTGAAATATAATTCTTGTTATCCATAATATATAGGGTCATTTTTAATCTACTGAAAACCTTTTGGGAATATACTGTTTACATCATAACAACAACATTTGTAAGAAAAAAAAATGTTTCTTAAATTTTACAAAAATAAAAGTATTTTTATTGCGCCTTCTAAGCGGTAATAGTTCAGCAATTAGCACAAGAAAGCGGGTGACCGGTGGAGGGGGAGGTGTGGAGGGGTGTAGGAAGTGGCTCTTACTCATTTACACTTGGCCAAATGCCAGAACTTTACCCGAGAAGGTACAATAAAAATATTTTTATTTTTGTATGAAAATAAAAACTTAAGAAATATAATTTTTTCTTGTTACAGATGTTGTTGTTATGATGTAAATAGTAATATATTCCCAAAAAATGACCCTGTAGATATTTGGATTTCGAGTTTTAATCGAATCCACTGAGATATTACAACGTCAAGTTACAAACACATTCTTACTCACCCAGATTCAGTTCCATATAATATGTAATTATGTATACTAGCGGCTCACACTCGCTTCGCTCTGGTTTATCACTATGTACGTCTTGACCCTTACTATGAAATAGATTGACGAAAACAATATACATAGGTATGATTAGTTTTATATTAAAAAACTTCAAATGATTGACTCCCTATAGAAATTTCCACCCCCCTTTTCACCCCTTTAAGGGATGATTTCCGGGATAAAAACTATCTTAAGTCCTTCCACAGAATATAATCTCCTTGCTAAATTTCATTACAATCCGTTCACCCGTTTAGTCGTGAAAAAGTAGCAAACAAACAAACAGAGCTACTTTCGCATTTATAATATTAGTATGTAAAACATTAAACCCTTTGAAAGGTAACCTTAAATTTTTTATAATTATGTTATGAGCAGTACAGAAAGCTATGGTTTATTCAAATAACAATATCAATAAAATCAGTATACAAAAGGCAACTATATTATTTAACATAAACACAAAAAATACACCCGAACTAAAAATTCGCTTTTTTTAAAAAGAATGACTTCTTGTGGTAAGTACTTGAGGGAATATATATTTATAAATTCGTATTTTTTAGTTATAATTCGGTTCTTTTATTCAGTGACAGCTTATGTAAAAGTTTTATCCAAATCGTTTCATGCATATTTCAAATTAAATAATAATTCTATTTCCTGAAGAATTATAACATTTATTATATTCATTTTCATAACATTAAATAATATTGATATCTATTATAATATTCTGTATGAACTTTCAGCCGCATTCTGTAGTGTTGAAATTAATACTTGTCTTTATTATTTCGACCTCATATCCTTGGCCAGTGTCAGGCCAGTTTTAATATAAGAGGATTTATGGTCCCAAAGGCAACATTCATTTCGGGTTATAAGTACAATTCCGACCATTGAAAAGTATATACGGATGATATTATCAGCATAATATGCGTCAGATTTTATGGTATTGTAAATAAATAAGTTTTATTTTTTATAATTTGATATAAATGAATCTGATTTGATAAACAATTATTATGATGAATCTCTGAATTCCGTGTTATCTTTCAACGTCTCATCCGCTATAAATTTTACTTTTTAGAACAGATGTATATTTTTTTTACCTTTTATTTCTATGTATTTCTAAACAATCAAGAAAGTTATAAAAATCGGATACAACTTTATACAAAAGCTGACTATTACATCCTTTTAATTTGAGTGGTTTATTACAATGCAAGGAAATTGTAAATTTCGCAAGTTAGGTATATAATAGGTACATATAATATAATGACAATTATTACAACGATAATGATTGTAAACATCTGTCATAATTATGTTAAATTAATTAAATTACTTCCTGGGCGACCGAGCTTCGCCCAGAGTTCTTTTTTTGTTATATAGTATTTTATAGATCAAAAAAAAAATTAAAAACTTCAAAAAAAAAACAAAAGTAAAAACACGTGTATTTCCAGACATAAGACTAATTAGGATCGATTTTTCGCTCCCGAAAACCACCGCATACCAAATTTCAGCGAAATCATTAGAACCGTTTCCGAGATCGCCGGTATATATAAATAAATAAAAATAAATAAATAATAAATACACCTTGTTTAATTTAAAATGATTAATAAATAAATATTATGTATCGTGCTATTATTTTGGCTTTCACCTCACAAACTTGTGCAGTTACCTGGGACACTGTCCAAGTAGAATCCCTTAGAGGGTGATACTGGACAGTATATTAATTTTACAATAACGTCTAACCTCGAAAGATATTATGCTTGAGATTACTTTACACCTATATAATCAAGAAATGAAAATTCCAAGTTTGTTCCAGGTAAAAACATTATATATTTAAAAACGATTGAGTGTAAGTAAGAGTCCTAAGAAAAAGAATTTCTGAGAGTTTGAAGGCAAGATTATCGTTTCATTTTCCATATTATATTTCATTCGAATTCTGGAATTTTAATTATTAGGTAATGAACACCTAACTTTCTTAGATTTACGCGAATATTTGACATTTTAAATAAAACTATATTTTTGGATGTTTTCGCGGATATATTGATGATTTTTGTATATAACCTTTGAGATGTCTAAAACCTTAGTCTCTTCCGTGATCTTGCTATAAAGCATTCGATATGTCGGAAACCAAATATAAAAGTGAACCCACGAAAAAATCCGAAAAGATAGTCTTATTTAAAATATTAATTTAAGACTAAATATTGGTAAACTGTATAAATTTGTAATTTGTTTTAAAAAGGCATTTCAAAAGTTTAGTGTCGTTTGGGAATTCTTGTCAGGACTGCGCTACTTATTAGAACTACTGACAGTAAGAGTATTTCTAAAATACCTATATATTGAAATAAACAATTTTACAATACAGAATTTTTGAATTTAAAGAAAACGGGGCTAAAATTGAAATTATTTATAAATAATTTGACATAGTTAAAATTTTTGTGATAAAAATACGAGTAATTTTAGGGCTTCGCAAAAATCTTAATTAAGTATATATATTTATATTTATGTAAATGAAAGATAGAAAATGAAAGATATTTATGTAAGCGAAGTGAGAGTGAGTCGCTAATATAGTATATTAAGTATCACGGTCAGAAATCTATTCTAATATTATAAAGAGGTAAAGTTTGTAAGTTCGTCGGTTTGTGGGTTTGTGAGTTTGTGATGTTGTAGGGAGTAATCTCTGGATCTACTAAACCAATTAAGATGAAATTTAGTAAGAAGATAGTTTGAGACCTTGGGACGGATATAGAATAGTTTTTATCCTGGAAATGAAGTTAAAATGAAGATGAAAGCTTGTATGGGGAATCAAAGTTTGTATAGGGACGAACCCGAGCGAAGCGAGGGTGAGTCGCTAGTATAATAATTAAATAATTACTTAAAACAACTTTATTGTTATACTGATAAATCTCTAGATAAAACCAAATCTTTTTCATTTACATTTTATGTAAATGTTATTACTAATAATTCCAACTTGCTGCAACATGTTCTTTTGAACTACACAAACTATATCTTAGGACACGAAAAAAGTCATCGACCTAAGTCTCCCAACGATTAATCTTTTTAACAGCCCTTTCACAGATTACTTGCTTATCGTATCGCGCGAGACTAATTAAGATTGTTTAATTTGCAACCGTATTTTATGTATAGCCTTTGTTCTAGAAAACGGTGACAGCGTCATTATATTAATTGATACTCCGGAGGTTTTACTGTCCCTGATGTTTCATTTTCTTTGTCACCAAAGTCAGATCTGGAACGAATAAAACGATTCGTGCCTAATTTGCTAAGTATGTATTAAAATTTTATTCTACGCTACGTTTCGGTTTTTACGCTAATATATGGCTCAGTACTGTTTTTCGTATAACAGAATATTTTTAGTTTATTAAAAAATATAATTTTGTTAATAAATTTTGTATTATAATATATTGTGTTTATATTAGTTCATTTATATTCATAAGTTTTATGTATCATGTTATGATTATTTTGCGAAATCAGTTATAGTAAAATAACTGTTTAGATCTGGATCACCAGCTTTTTGGTAGATCGGAGCATCAAGGTCGTTGTCGACGGTGCTTGCTCTGATCTAAATATGTCAATGCTGGTGGTCCACAAGGCTGCGTACTGTCTCCTACTCTGTTCCTTCTGCATATCAATGACATGTTGCAAATTAGCAACATTCTTTGCTATGCAGACGATAGCACTGTGGATGCCCTGTACATTGGCCGCGCTAATATTTCTCGGGAATACGTCGACGAGAGCCAGAACAAATTTGTGTCTGAAGTCGAATCTTTGTTTCATCAAAACCCATTCAGTAGTTTTTGCGTGAAAGAGTAACAAACATACATTCATACATCGATACATACATTCTTACAAACTTTCGCGTTTATAATATTAGTAGGATACACTTCATATTGCGTCTAAAATTAACTACAATAAATGAATTTACGAACAAGCTCTTAATAAAATGATCACGATTGTTAATATTATCGAGTTTCAAAAGATATGAAAAATTCGTCACCATTACAATGTTAAGTCAGTAAGTGACTTTTCATGTTAAAACCTCAACGCCTAAGCGCTGCGATGTAATCAATTTCTTTCCACAGATGTTTTCCGTTATTGAAAACGTACAATATAATATGCGGGGTTTCATTTCCACATAATATTCTTTTCTAGTGATACGTGCGCGTTTTGTTATTTTTAGAATGCTTGTTTCTATAGGGATTTATAGCTAACTAGCTATTCACCCTTGCTTCACTCGGGTTTGTTTCTAGTTTCGTTTAATTATTTATATTTAATTTCTCAGGGATGAGATATTTTCCAGCAGTCAAAAGTATCTTATATGTTAACCTGAATAACCAGCTATTATCATTACAAATTTCATCAAAATCTGTTCCGTGGTTTCTCCTGATGCGTTCCTAGACAGATAGAAATTCTAAAAAATAAGGTTTTCCAAAAAAATATTTAATGTACAGATTTGACTCAGAATTTTATTATAGTATATATAGATAGGCGAAGTGGTCTAAATCATAAAAGTGATATTTAAAGTGCTTATGAAAATATAGGTAGATATTATTTTGTGTGAAAAGTTATAACAGCAGATGAGTCTCTAATAGAAGGTTTACGTAATGGAATTGTACGGTTAAAAGCAATTCATTTTCCACCTACAGGCTTCTGCTTCTCTCTCGATAACTTGCTGAGTAACTAGACAATAATTTTATTATACTGTCATCGGAAACCTAAGACTAAAGACTTGTATAGACGTAGCCCGTAAAAAAATTCAAATACAAAAATAGAAGCGTGATTTGCTGTTTATGTTACTGTTCTCCATTTTGCTGTAGATAGATAGATCGTTTAGTTTCTTTATAGAATGAAAAGAACATATGAATAATAAAAATAATGACATAAATGATTTTGTATTTTTAAGCACGGTTTAAAAGTACACAATACTACTAAAAATTAATTACTTTACCATTATACTTTCTTAGATTTACGATATTACTTGCTATTTAAATAAAACTATCTTTTCGGACTGTTTCACGGATTTATTTTGATTTTTGGTTCCCGACGTTTCGAATGCTTTACAGCAATCATTGTCACGGGAGAGATCATGAAAATAGTTTTACATTTGTGATTTTAATAAAAAATATCCATCATACATGGCAATTTATATATTTCAAAACGAAACATCCATCCCTATGAACTATTTCAACCTCAACTATACCAATCTATGAGGATCAAAGGCAATCAAAATCGAGACGCCTGTTCACAGAGCAAAACAGTGATTGCGTATACAATAAAAAAGCTATAAGCCGGATTGCAATCAGGAGGGACTACAAACATAAAGCATATGCTCAAGTAGCACTTATTTATATCTCTATAAGGGTCATTTTTGATCAAACCTGGTATATACGGTATATTGGGTACCAATAGTGTGATTCCTTATCAGGACCAGTTCGTCGTGAGATACATAGAACATCGGCCGATGTGTAAGTTTGATGCTTTTAGGAATTTACATGTACCTACATGAATGAAGAAAAAGAGAAAACGTGAATTATTAAGTTTTTTTTATTTGAAAAGCGTTGAGGCGGTTACTATTCCGTCTAAAGAACTTAATCTTTATATATATAATTCTTCTGTGAATGTGTATGTCACTGCACTTCTCTCAAACGACTGGACCGATTTTGATGAAATTTTGTGTGTGTGTTCAAGGGGATCTGGGAATGGTTTAGATACACAATTTGAATAATAATTTTCATAAAAAAAAATATTAAAAAAAGTTTGAAATTTTCAAATTAAAGACGTGTAGACAGGACAACGTCTGTCGGGTCCGCTAGTTTCTAATAAAATTTTGAGCTTTTTTCGTGAATTTAATTTCGATTTTTGGTTTCCGACGTTTTGAATTTACAGCAATCATGATCACGGGTGAGTTTTTTAAAATGTCAAATATTCGTGTAATCTAAGAAAGTATTAACACCTGCAGGTAAATTTCTAAGAAATTAATTAAATTACTAAGAAATATATTGTTAACTGTAACGCCGGTGTGTCGGCAGTGGTGAAGGAATTAAGCTTAGGTCTAATTATCTTATGTTAATTTATAGTGCAAAAACTTGGTCTCAGTGTCTTGGAACTTTTTTGTTTGTTGAATACCTTATTATACTAAATCCATGAATATTCATAGCTAACATAGCTTAAGTTCCAGTTTGAGTCAGTTTTAACTGAAAATATCCAGATTATCGCTTTGATCCGCACCCTTAGTGCATTTGTCATCTTTATAGTCTCGTGAAATAGTCTGCTAATAAAATTACACCAGCCAGCATTGGGAGGATTAAATTTTAAACAGTCGTTATTCACTTTGAAAACTTTTGATTATAGCAACAATTATATTAAATCTATATATATAAAAGAAAGTCGTGTTAGTTACACTATTTATAACTCCAGAACGGCTGAACCGATTTGGCTGAAAATTGGCGGGGAGGTAGCTTAGAACCCAGAGACGGACATAGGATACTTTTTATCCCGTTCGACTGCGTTCCCGTGTGATATTGTTTGTCTGTTTGTCTGTTTGTACGGGCTAATCTCCGAATCTATTGGACCGATTTATAACTTATACAACTTATGCACCTAATTTAGTAAAATTTAACATTCTGATACCTTATATTGCCGGTCAAACAACCGGTTACTTTTCATCCGGGAAAAATGAACGGTTCCCGTGGGAACTAATAGATTTTTATTAGTGTTTTTCTAGAGGCGAACCCGAGCGAAGCGAGGGTGAGCCGCTAGTTATTTATAGTTGTGGCAATACTTATAATAAAACCGGTAAAAGGTGTACACGCAGTGTCTTAAAGTTTGGAATAAAATAAATATTCATTACAAAGGTAATTTTATTTTCTCCCTCTATCGACCAAAAAAAAACGAAAACCCACGTGAGCTTACTTCGTTGTTTATTTTTATAGGAATGCATCGAGAGGAAGATTTAATACTGTCGTTGGCTTTCAGTTACGTTCACCACCTGTTTATATTTTTTATGCTATTTTTATGTCATACATTACTTTTACACTAAAATAGCACTGGTCTGTGTCACAGGTAGTCTGAGGAAAAAAAAGTAAAATGTGAACTTTAATAGATATTAGCGCTCAGTAGACCATGGTACCTACTCTATAATGATATAAATGTAAAACCAACCAAGTATTAAAATGTATTAAATGTAATTCATAATAATGAAGATAATTTTGTTACATTTTTAATGATATAGGGTTGCTATACTAAAAAAATCTCCAGACTCTAGGGTTTTTTAATTTCCTTTTAAACGTGACACTATTTTAATTATTAATTGGACGTATTTATTTTTGAGAAAATAGGAGTTTTAGTAAAATTGGTATATGATAATAACAAAAACGTAGTTTTTTTTTAATTCCTCTCAAATATTGGGTATTTCAGGGAAGCACACAGCTCCATATTTAACTTACGACTAAACTAGATTATTTCTATTTAACTCATTCTTAAGTAAGCTATTTCAAGTTACTTCTATGGAAATTAAGCTTATTAGCTTGATGAAACAGAAATGTTATTTCTCCTCAAATTTCGTTTTACTGTCAGTCAATAAAATACATGATAACTATCGTATCGTAGTATTGTACTCGTCTTATGCCACTGTTCTGAACTCTTTCTATTTTAAAATACAATGATAGCTCAGTGATAACTCAGCCACTTGGGATACCAATGAAGTGGGCTCGAATCCCGGGTATCGCTTCTCAGATTTTATTATATGCTATCCTTATTATTTTGACTTGGTTACCATTTGCTAACCAGTAAAAGAAAACTTTGTGGAAAAAATTACATATCTGGCAGAAACCAGCAAGTATTCGAAACATATATAAAGTCCAATCTGTACATGGCATGGCGTGAGACGTAAAACGGGCTGAATACAAAATCTACCTAATTGTAAATACTAGTTACTTATAAAATTATCTTATCACCAGCCATTACTAATTTAATTTGTAAAATAATTATTTAATAACGGCAAGAATTTAATTCCACTTCCAAGCGTCCATGAAAGTGCAAAAAGTCTATTAAGGAACTTCTCATGCGATAAACAATGAAGTTCATTCCAGAAATCTGCTACTAAATGTTAGTGTAATTGAGATATAAAATGTAAATAGTGTAAAACTATCTTGTGACTGACAAAGTGTTTTAGTTTGCATTCATATGTAAATATGCCTATTTTTATATGTAAAAACAATGAATTCAAATGCTATTAAAAGTAAAAGTCGATGAACGAAGGCATTTTGATATAAAATAAATTTAATAATGAAAATAAATCTGTACTAAAAAACTATAGAAGTCTTAATGACCAAACTTGAATTGAAATAATATTATATATTTTTAATGAAACTATTTTATCTCGGATTTATTTAGATTTTTGGTTCTTGACATTTCGAATGTTTTACAGCAATCATGATCACGAAAGAAAATCCGCGAAAAAAAAAACGAAAATATAGTTTTTATTTAAAATGTCAAATATTTGCTTAAATTTAAATATTATCTAACTTGACGTACTCGGAGGCCCCACTACCACCACCACCAGAAACTAGGAATGAGCGTCATTATCATGGGTGTCATTTAATTAGACCTTAGATGAAATGTCCACGTCAGTACTTAAAAGTAAAATAAATAATATAGTGAATTATAGAATAATACAATTAAATTGTAGTTCGAGTAACGTTACAATTTTTGTAATTATTACTTGAAATGAAATAAACTTTATTCAATTAGACTTATTACAAGTGCTTTTGAATCGTCAATATAAGCGTCAGTGTAGTCAGTCCGTGAGGAAGCTACCACCGGCTCGGAAAGCAGTTCTGCTGAGAAGAGCTGACAGGAAACATATGGTGTCTATGCACATTCCTCCTTATACATATATAATTTTAAAAATATAACACCTGGAATCAATAAATCGATATAAAATGCGGGATAATTCGTATTAATAGTTTTATTACAATCACTACATAGGATAAAACAAAATCTTGCTTATGCTTAGATCTTTAAAACGAAGCAACGGATTTTGATGCGGTTTTTTTAGTAGATAGAATGATTCAAGAAAAAGGTTTATATGTATAATACATGTATATTATAGTACAGAAAAGCCGAGAAATTCAAAGATATGTATTTCATACTAACCGTTAAAACATAACTAGGGACGAACTTAGGCAAAGCGAGGGTGAGTCGCTAGTGTTAAATATAAGTAAACTTTTTTTTTGATATTATGTGAAAAAGTATTTTCAAAAACTGAGCACACAAAGTGTAGAACACATTATAATATAGCGTAGAGATAAAACTAATAAAAATTTACGATGAAAATTCAAATGGTTTTACAATCACAATCATGTCGCGAAAGTTATGACGGCCGTTCTCGTTTTCTAATCAATTTTTTAATTTTCTAACTGACCATACAAATTGGTATTGGTGTGTTATCGAGTACTCGTTTGAAATGCACCTTTCGACATGCTATGCTCAGTCAAATATATATCAACTTTTTTTCTTTTTTAGTAGCACGTTTTTCATTTATCTTTCCACTAGCGGATCACCCTCCTTCGCTCGTGTTCGCCCCTAGGTGCGTTTAACTGTTATTATGGAATAGATAGACGATATGTATATATTATATAATGTGTTTTCCCGTATATTGAAGGGAAACCCGTGCCCAGTAGTGGGTCACTATAAGCGCTGAATATATACATACATACATACATATATACATACATACATACATACATACATACATACATACATACATACATACATACATACATACATACATACATACATACATACATACATACATACATATAATACATACAAGCTTGGCCTTTCGTGGCAATGGTTCTATATCAAGCGGTGATGATTATTTAGTCTTTGCGATATGACACGTAAAGTCACAAGCAGTAGCACAACTTTAGAAGTGGCTTGCAGGACAAGCTATAATTATTTATTGCTTATTCCACGAACAGCAAACCTTTTAAAAGCTTTGAACGTAGCTTCAGCCAGTAGCTAGATTATACTATATTTTCTATTGATTTCTTTTTAAAATTCCAAACACAAAGTTCAAAAGGAAAATGGTTTAATAAAATCACCTTAATTTTTTTAGATCACGTTGAATATTTCTTATATATTGGCGTAAAATACATAACTACACATAATTTAAAACAATATTTTTACCATTATGTAAATATGAAATAAATATTAAAATCGTTATTATGGCAAAATCTTATTGGATTTGGTTCAAAAGGCAGTATGTACACTGTACGGTCTTAAATATTTTAGATACATCGCTATATCCCCCGGGGTATATTCGCCGTTTCGTATACATTTACTGACTAAATAACTAATATACATACGTTATGTTGTGAACAAACATTGGTTTAATATAAGCATATAGATATTTTTTATTTATATTTTTTCAAAGTAAACTTAAGTTTAGCTTATTCTTGACATTTCGTGTAATAAGCACGAAAAATGATCGCCAAATTATACTTTTACTATTATTTATTACGCCCAAAGCATGCTATTTATTTTCAATGACTAAATTATTTTGTTTAATATAATTTAATATGTAAGTACTGGCTAGATAACAAGCGATAAAATTCTACGTAAAAAAATAGAGTTAGGTCTTTATATTATAAAATATATATAGAAGGCAGCGGTAGCCAAGTGGTAACGCGCTCACTTGGGAAACCGAGTGAAGCAGGTTCAAATCCTGGGTCTCGCACCTGATATTTTCATGTGCAAATCATTTCCAACTTGATTACCACTTGTCTTACGGTGAAGGAAAACATCGTGAGGAAACCTGCATGTCTGAGAAAACTTAGTAAGTTTATTTATTTTTAATAAAGGTATAATATCGCTCCAAGTACAATTAAAATAAAAATGAATACTTATTATAAATTTCAATGAACTATATTCCTACGTAATATTGACAACTGTGCCCTGGAAGTTTCCTCATCACTACTATTCGAAAAGTTTCGCTTTTCAATAAAGTCAGCAGTAAATATTCCCATATTAGAGGACAAAGCGTCGGTACTTTTCGCCACAGAATCTGTAATCAAAAGTTTTACTATAACATCTGATTAAAATAGCTTTATTATTATTGAAATTATCAATAACATATTTATCACAATCTGAAAAACTACATAACGTTATATATCTAGTTTATTATGTTAGAATGAAAGATAAAATTACTACACCAGATCTATTTATAAAAGAATCTTCAAAGAATATTTGTTTCACAGATTTAACTTTTGTGATTATTTTATTTAAATTACGTATTGTTATCAGTGTCAGATATACATAGATACTGCTGACTCACCGTAGAATTTATATCAGACGAAAATAGCAGACGGAGTGAAGTTCTAGGAATATTGAATTATTCTCTTAGCTGAGCTTGACATATTTCAAAGCGGATGCTAAATATACCTATAAGTGAGCTCGATAATAGAATGTATTGATGGTATCGTATTATTTCTATTAATCTTTCAAAACAGACTGCTATATTATTTACAAAACTCCTTAGTATTTTTCTATATCATACAACTGTTTTAATAATATAAAATCATCTAATAATCATCTAATAATAATAGACCAGAGTCGATAATTTTTGAAACCAAAAAAAATTACAGTAGGATGAAACCCATTAGAAAAGCAGGGGAACATGATCAAAATGAAAGGAAAAATAAATTACGGTCGATCCGAGTTCGGGAAGTGGGAGGGGGTGAGTTTTTAAGGGTGAAAAATTGTTTATCTTGATTTCCGGCAAAACTACAAGTCCTATGGAAAAAAGTTAAATGGCAAAGTTGTAGGTCATAAAAAGATCTACAACTTTTGTATTTGCAATTTTTTCACATAACCTCAAAATTTAGGTGAAAAATTCAAAAAACCAAGTTTTTGGTTTTTTATTTATATCTTTTTTTTAAAAAAAAATTTTTCTACGAAATTTGGTGAAAACTTACCTTATTATGTCCCAAATAAATACTGTAATTTATTTGATTAAAAATATTTATTTTTTCGCCTTATTTTAACTTAATATCAAAAAAGCACCCTAATTTTCAATCGAAAATTCTGACGTCAAAATTTCAGCTTTTTTCAAAAAGTTTGGGGGCTTTTTGTTCGTTGAAATATCTACTTTCTGGTGGTGTAAAAAAAAATATACATTACTATAGGAAATATTATTAGAAAATGCGAAATAGCAGGTATGTAGTAAGGCCCAGACCCTCCTAGGTCCGTCCCCAGTTCTCAATGAAATAACTTACAATGGGCTAAAATTCACCGAAGGTCACTCAGGTATATAAATTATCTTAAAACAGCAATAAATAGGCATCTACAAATATTATTTAAAGAAGATTCTACAACTTTTTCAAAATATTGTAGATGTCTTATTAAATATTAACTTTATTAACTTTCAATTTTTTGCATTTTCTAATAATATTTCCTATAGTAATGTATATTTTTTTTACACCATCAGAAAGTAGATATTTCAACGAACAAAAAGCCCCCAAACTTTTTGAAAAAAGCTGAAATTTTGACGTCAGAATTTTCGATTGAAAATTAGGGTGCTTTTTTGATATTAAGTTAAAATGAGGCGAAAAAATAAATATTTTTAATCAAATAAATTACAGTATATTTGGGACATAATAAGGTAAGTTTTCACCAAATTTCGTAGAAAATTTTTATTTTTAAAAAGATATAAATAAAAAACCAAAAACTTAGTTTTTTGAATTTTTCACCTAAATTTTGAGGTTATATGAAAAAATCGTAAATACAAAAGTTGTAGATCTTTTTATGACCTACAACTTTGCCATTTAACTTTTTTCCCTAGGACTGGTAGTTTCGCCGGAAATCAAGATAAACAGTTTTTCACCCTTAAAAACTCACCCCCTCCCACTTCCCGAACTCGGATCGACCGTAATTTATTTTTCCTTTCATTTTGATCATATTACCCTGCTTTTCTAATGGGTTTCATCCTACTGTAATTTTTTTTCATTCGGCCCTGGTCTATAAATAAATATAAGGATTATTAAGTTGTGAATATATATATATATATATATATATATATATATATATATATAATTAATTCAAATCATATTAATAATGTACGTAATTTCTTCTGTAATGTTTATTATACATATTTTAATTCTTTATTAAGTTAAATTGCTTAAAAGGATTTTCAAGAAACTAAAAAAATACACGAAAATATTTTTAAGCATCTTTAAAATATTTTTGTGAAATCATGTAGATATATTACTGTTATTTACTGTTTGAAGACACGTTTGTCTCAGTTTGTAGTGACCCTACTTGCTGTGCCAGCGGTTGCGGGTTCGAGTCCCGCTGGGTGCATTCATTTATGTAATGAGCACGGATGTTTGTACCCAATCATGGGTGTTTATATTTACAATATGTAGGTATGTATTTAAAGTTATATATGAGTAGTGTATCAACTATCTGGTATTTGAAATATCTTGTCTTATGTTATCTACCACATATGTTTTAATTACATAATAATATTTAAACTTCATAAATTGCTCCCAAAGACTACCATATATAGCTCTTACAATAATTTGCTTTGTTTTATAAGAAATAACTTGAAAAGCCATGATATTTCTTTGGTTGGTGTATACTGTTCAAAAGTAAAAGCTTACACTTTTTGTTCCGCGGTTTTATTTGAAGCCTACAATACAAAACGTCTGTCATTTCAAATGAGAAACAAAAGAAATGAGCGCATGCTACTCAAGCTGAGGATTCAGATCGTACTCATCCGTGCCTTACTTTTATTTGTTTCATCATGTACGTATAACATTTAAGGTTACTTTAATGAATCTATCTATACTAATATTTTAATGAGGAAAGATTTTTTTTATTTGTTTGTTTCTGCGGAATAAACTCTGAAACTACTGAACCGATTTAGATGAAATTTGGTAAGAAGATAGTTTGAAACCCTGGAAAGGACATAGAATAGTTTGTATTACGGAAATCATCCCTTAAGAAGGTGAAAATGGGGATGAAAGTTTGTATGCGGAAGCAACGTAAGGGACGAACCCGAGCGAGAGAATTGAATTATTTATTTCTTAATCTTTCCATTTAGCGACGGAATAACAAGTTTTTAACCAACTTTTCTCAATGAAGGTTTAAAATTTCATCTCTTATGCTAATTTTTATTAAAAAAATAAAATTTAACAGTAAAATTATTTCAATTAAAAACTGTTTAAAAAAAGTAATTTACAAATAAATTAAATTTTTACAACAACTAAAATAATCGAATTCAAGCATCTTCTTTAACTATTGGTTGGGTGGATATCTCATAACGGATGAGAAGTGCAGGACTGACGCTGACTGGTGCAGAACGGATGGCTTTACACGCTCCCCGTGGTAAAGTGTACAGGACAAAATGCTACTTGGAATATCTTTGAAAAAAAATTCAAATGACTGTTATTGGTCCACTCTAGGATACAAGCCCAAAGCTTTACAATTTGCAGCCGTACGTGATAACCATTAGTTAGAAAGAGGCGCTTTCATAAACACTACTAAATGATAAAGAAAATGTTATTTAGTTAAAATATTTCATAAAAGCAATTCATAGCAAAAGTTATAAGTTAAATAACTATTGAACTAACTTACATAACTTACATAGCTCCGTGAACCCTTAATCATAAAATAATGCATGTACTTTCAACTTACAAAAAAATTTTACTCTAGAAATATGAAAATTGTTAGAACTAGTTGCAGAAAAATTTTCTATACTACGTAAAACAAAAGTTTAAACGAGCTTTTAAATATTATTTTAGAATTTAATTATTTCTTTGTCATAGCAAAGTATATTTGACGTAAAAAAGAGCAATACATTGGAGTCAAAACTAAATAATAAAGAAATAACATGAAAATTGCTTTAAGCTAAAAAACTATCACGTTTAAAAATAATATTATAAAATACCGTCTGATATTTATAGTTTTTCAATTTTATACTCCAAATTGACTTACTGTGTACTAGCTAATTCGTTGTCCACGTACATGTGTATACGAATATATGTACATATATTCATTTTTAGTTCTCTAAATATTGTTTGTATATTTGATCCTGTATCACAATAAATAAATAAATATAATGCTACGTGTACGCTACGAGGCTTGTGTTATGGATACCAGATAGTTGATACACTACTCATATATAACTTTAAATACATACCTACATATTGTAAATATAAACACCCATGATTGGGTACAAACATCCGTGCTCATTACATAAATGAATGCACCCAGCGGGACTCGAACCCGCAACCGCTGGCACAGCAAGTAGGGTCACTACAAACTGAGACAAACGTGTCTTCAAACAGTAAATAACAGTAATATATCTACATGATTTCACAAAAATATTTTAAAGATGCTTAAAAATATTTTCGTGTATTTTTTTAGTTTCTTGAAAATCCTTTTAAGCAATTTAACTTAATAAAGAATTAAAATATGTATAATAAACATTACAGAAGAAATTACGTACATTATTAATATGATTTGAATTAATTATATATATATATATATATATATATATATATATATATATATAATTAATTCAAATATATATATATATATATATATATATATATATATATATATATATATATAATTAATTCAAATCATATTAATAATGTACGTAATTTCTTCTGTAATGTTTATTATACATATTTTAATTCTTTATTAAGTTAAATTGCTTAAAAGGATTTTCAAGAAACTAAAAAAATACACGAAAATATTTTTAAGCATCTTTAAAATATTTTTGTGAAATCATGTAGATATATTACTATATTTTACCAGTATATTATATTTTACCAGTCAGCGTCAGTCCTGCACTTCTCATCCGTTATGAGATATCCACCCAACCAATAGTTAAAGAAGATGCTTGAATTCGATTATTTTAGTTGTTGTAAAAATTAAATTTATTTGTAAATTACATTTTTTAAACAGTTTTTAATTTAAATAATTTTACTGTTACATTTTATTTTTTTAATAAAAATTAGCGTAAGAGATGAAATTTTAAACCTCCATGTAGAAAAGTTGATTAAAAACTTGTTAATCCGTCGCTAAATGAAAAAACTAAGAAATAAATAATTCAATTCTCTCGCTCGGGTTCGTCCCTTACGTTGCTTCCCCATACAAACTTTCATCCCCATTTTCACCTTCTTAAGAGATTATTTCCGTGATACAAACTATTCTATGTCCTTTCCAGGGTTTCAAACTATCTTCTTACCAAATTTCATCTAAATCCGTTCAGTATTTTCAGAGTTTATTCCGCAGAAACAAACAAACAAAAAATCTTTCCTCTTTAAATTATTAGTATAGATAGATTCATTAAAGTAACCTTAAATGTTATACGTACATGATGAAACAAATAAAAGTAAGGCACGGATGAGTACGATCTGAATCCTCAGCTTGAGTAGCATGCGCTCATTTCTTTTGTTTCTCATTTGAAATGACAGACGTTTTGTATTGTAGGCTTCAAATAAAACCGCGGAACAAAAAGTGTAAGCTTTTACTTTTGAACAGTATACGCCAACCAAAGAAATATCATAGGTTTTCAAGTTATTTCTTATAAAACAAAGCAAATTATTGTCAGAGCTATATATGGTAGTCTTTGGGAGCATTTTATGAAGTTTAAATATTATTAGGTAATTAAAACATATGTGGCAGATAACATAAGACAAGATATTTCAAAACGTGTAATAAATAAATATGTTGGGACTTTAACACACAGCACCATCTAGTTCCATGGTAAGCTACGAGGCTTGTGTTATGGATACCAGATAGTTCATACACTACACATATAACTTTAAATACATACCTATTATAAATATAAACACCCATGACTGGAGTACAAACATCCGTGTTGATCACACAAATGAATGTACCCAGCGGGACAGCATGTAGGGTACTCTACAAACTGAGCCAAACGTGTCGTCAAAATATGTGATAATATTATGTTTAAAATAAATCTGAGCAAAAAATATTTCTTTTGAAGAAAGGATTGTAATTTTCCACGCCATAAGTAAAGAGAGAAAACGAGAATAAATATTTTTTTGTTTAACAGAATCTAAAATTTAGAATAATATGTTCGTCGGATTAAAAATAATAAGATGGGAAAAAATAAATATTTACATAGTTTAAGGTGTGTCTGATATTCATTCAAAAAAACTCCTGTGTAAATATTTAGTGCTATTGAGGATTATTATCAAGTGTTTCTATTATTTTATTGATTGTTCATCCATTATTATTTAAAACTCGCTTTTGAATGCCTTCACAGAATAAAACTGTATGGAACTACAATTTTTGTTATACATATTTATAATCATATTATATTAATCTTTGTAGCTTACAGTACAATGTTTACGCTTTACTTCAACTTCAGCTTGAATAATTCACTCGATTGAGTCTTAACGCCTCGTTAGTTACTGTAAATTATTGATATATAGCAATTTCAGAAGCGCAAATGTAATATCTAAACATAATTGAACTATATTAGAGAATTATTAATTTTTTCATCATTCTTGGAAGTGGACTTTCTTGTCTACAAGTTACAAAACAATTTTCAACTAATATAGCCTTTATCGTACAATCTGTAATATAACTAAATTTGTTTTAGTAAACATTTTTATTATTATTTTATATTTTCCACGTTTCAACTAACTTATGATATTTCTAATTTTTCATAATGTAAATATTTTATTTTATAATATTTTATTTTTAGGGTATCATAGAACGCATTCGTTATCGAAATAACACAACATAGTGACACTTATTCTTTTGTATTGTTTTTTGTCCTATATTTATTTTAAAAAATATAATCAATTTGAATACATTGTGAGTGGTTGGCTTGATTTTTCTATCAATTAAATTTCCGTAGAAGTCCCATGGATATATAGAAACTTATACAAATATCAATGAGAACCCCAGACTTAAAAAACTGATAATGGTTTGTTATGTGCTTTTGTCTCACATTTCAAAAATCTCTTATCGATACGCCAAAAATGACGATCCAATTTTTTTTTATGTAGCAGTAATTGATGTCAATATTTATGTAAAAGTATAAGAAGGCAAATTGGAAAACACAATTGGTACAACGAATATTTCGTATTGTCGGAGTTTTGATTAAAACATTTCTATCCATTTGTTGTTTGTTTTGCGTTAAAATTATTGTCAAAATATCCATTTTATTATGTTTTATATTTGTTTCTCCTTTTGTTTGTTTTGTTACTTACTATCTATCTTTTAAATTAGAGATAAACGTTTTCATTTTTACATTTTACTTTAGTTATGATTTTTTTTCAAATAATATATTATTTTGTTTAAATTGAATTCACTTTGATGACTTTTTACTATACTTCCAAATTATTACATAATTTTGGTGTCAGACACTGTCTGTAATAACTATGACTTTTGGGACGTCAAAAAACTTTAGTGAACATGTTTGTTGTAAAGCGTTTGAAGCCTCGCGGTGGGGACAAAAAATAAATATTTTTATTTAAAACTAGCGAGTCACACTCGCTTCGCTCGGGTTCCTATCTAGGTACGTTTTACGTTTAGCATTGAATAGATAGACTATAATATTATATATATATATATATATATATATATATATATATATATATATTATATGTGCACTATCACTCTCTAGCCCTCCAACTATCTTCACACAAAAAATTACGTCAATCCCTCACACCGTTTCAACGTGAAAGAGGGATAAACAAACAAATAAAATCAAACTGTATATTGTAGAAAGAGAAAGTGTCAAAGCTACAAATGCATTCAAATAGTTTATATTAATTTTAAGGTTATGTTCATAATTATAATTATTATAAAGTAGTAAGGAAAAAGAAAAATGATATTTTTATGTTTTTCCATCAAATTCCAATTTTTCTCTTCATAAGAACCTTCCTTAAGCTTCAACGAATATTTGAAAAAAATATTAGCCGAATTGGTCCAGCCATTCTCGAGTTTTGCGCTTAGTAACACATTTATCCATTCATTTTTATTAATTTTAAGATTGAAATAGCCGATTAACACAGTTTTAACGAATTTAATGCTATACAATATTTCGATCATTTTTGTTTTTGATGAATATTTTTAATATTATTGAGCTTTGAAGGATACTTTTTGGCGTTTTAAGGCAAATGCGAAAAGGTAAAATTAAAATTTGACAAAATTATCGTGATAACTTCACAAGTATGACTTTATTGGGCGTATTACTCAAGGGTTTCTTACTATAAGATCCAATATATATATTTTTATTTGATTAAATCAATGGTAAGTATTAATTTAATTATAAATAATATAAAACATGAATGCAAAATAATAATTTTTGTTTACGAAAACACACTCTGTCGAAAAACAACTCTACCCTGTTAGTAAATTTGATCAGAAAAGGATTATTTGCGATTTAAGCCCTGTTATCTTTTTCGCACCTTTGCTTCCTTTTTATACATTATCCGTTTACTTACAAAATATAACAGTAAAAATATGCTACCTAACACCCAACCAATATACCAATAACCAACAATAAAGTTGAACGGTATTGTCTAGTACTAAAAAGGCCAGCCAGACTTCAACATTTTGGAACGTCTATATAAAAATAATATACTTTAACAACTCCACGTAAATTTCTAAGAAATTAATTGTTAACTGTAACGCCGGCGTGTCCGCAGTCGTTGAAGGAATATATATATATATATATATATATATATATATATAATATATTATATATATATATATATATATATATATATATATATATTGTATATATATGTATGTAAAAATAAAAATAAATTATTTTACTAGTATATAATAATACGAAATATAATATGTCACGAGCGACTTACTCTCGATGCGCTCGGGTTCGTCCCTAGTTAATTTTTAGCGTTTAGTATAGATTTCTCAGAGATGAGATATTTTCACGAAGTAAAAAATATCCTATATATTGACCAGTATAACCAGCTATCATCATACTAAATTTAATCAAAATACCTCCAGTGGTTTTTCCGTGATGCGGTCACAGAGGGACAGACAAACAAAAATTGTAAAAACTATAGACTCGGTCTCATTGATATAATGTCTATTTTAATAAGATTTTACAAAAAAGTATTTATTGTACAGTTTCGGCTTAGTTACAATTTTATTATACGTATAGATGTACAATGTACATATATCATTGTTTTAGAAACTAAAAATGCTCTGTTAACAGTGCATTGAAATTGACTACCTGGAATATTTATAAAAAGCTAACTTTTGTAAAATGTTCAAAATTTAGTTGTAGTCGCATAATTCGTTTGAGCATCGCTGTAAATATTACGAAGCGTAATGAATATTCAGACGCTAATGTTGTGATGTAGCATAAATTTCGTTGCAAAACCTAACTCGAATGCCTTAGATAAATATTTGGAAATGTAATCGAGAGATTGTCGTAAATAATCTTGCTCTTTATAGCTAGTACAGTAATAGAGTATGTATGTATGTACGTGTGTAAGTATTCAACCCTTTTTCAACGTCCTGGTGGGCACGGGCCTCCCTTCAATATTAGGGGGATCAAGCCATAATCGATTATATTTTAATTTAATAAAATGTATACTTACCAAAATATCAAACATTTTTTTTTTTAATTTACATCTTTTACTGTTTTTTTTTCTAAATGAACACCGAAAATATAGTATTTACTAACTATAAATTGTTCTATTCACCCCTTTCTTGGCTCAAAAATTTGATCTGCAAGGTCCAGTGCTTTTATATAGGTAATAAAAAAGTCCACACCTACACATATCTATTCTACAATTTTTAGGTCTAAGTTCATACCTAGTGTGTCCTAATATAGAGGCGGTTTTGTCTTAAAATTATGGTTTAATTTTATGCGGTACGGTGAATGAAAACAATGTAAGACAAGATATTTCGGGGTGTATTTTCTATTGTAAATGTAATAGAAATTAAATTCTGCGGTGAAGGTTGAGTCTGGGTTAAAATTATCACAAATATCTCATTCACTTACATAATTATACTTTGCATCTGATGATTAGTGTTTGTTTAACTTGTAATACGTGAATTTTATGAATTGCTTGCATTTCTTTCAGTAGTCTCTTTATTACAGCTCGCGTTCCATATTTTTACCTATGATATCGTGAGTCATGTTCTTCTCTTAGCACTGGATCTGTTTAAAGGTAACCTTTACAGATAAATAAAATTGAACTGTCTGTTTGTAATGTCAAAATAATATCTTTTTCTAAATGCATATGGAATTATATACGGTATTTATAAGAAAAACATTTTTTAAAATTATGTCTGTCTATCTGTTTGTTCCGGTTAATCTCCGAAACGGCACGGAACTTTCACTGGCAGGTAGTTGATGTTAGAAGGAGTAACTAAGCCTTTATTTCAGTAAAAGAATTAGGGTTCCGCTCTAAAAAATTAAAATGTGCCTAGGGACGAACGCGAGCGAAGCGAGTGTGAGTCGCTAGTTTATAAAAAATATTTGCTATAAGCCTTTAATAAGAATTAAAATATTAGTCGCTCAAGTGGTATTTTCTTCTTCGCCTTGTATGATTAGGCTCAGCGGAAAGAAATATGACTAGTAGTGGTAGGGGTGTTAGAAAATGGGACATTTTTGATTTTAAGACAACGCAACGGAATTAAATACTATCAACGATTATGCAATCTGATTGCTATGAAATGGTTAATTCCAGTTAAAATATATGGTCAACCGAACCCTATTAGCGGGCTACTATTTAAATGCGAAGGTGTATACTCCTTCATGCTAAAATGGCGAGATGGAGTTGGATGAAATTTAATACACGTAACAACCTGGTGCTACTGCTAGATACCTAGAAATGCACCATTTTTTTAACGTTGGGAAATACATTTAATGCATACATACAGGATGTTATGTGGGACACACCGGAAAAGTCAGTACTATCCACCAAAACCCAACAGACCTCCCCTAACAGAACAGAACTGTCTTAATGGGGCGTCGCAGGATTGCTTAGGCATTCAACCACGACGCTCCGACGGCAGGTCCGCCGAAGCAGACCACAATAACTATGGGGTTGCTCCAACGGTCCACTCTGCAGTCATAGAAGTACCAGGAGCAACCCGCATGGTACACTACTCACCGAAGTGGGCCACCTCCCAGTGCGTTTCTTGGCTTCACGCCCTGCTGAACTGCCGGACGCTAATCAGCCCCCTCACCACAAAAAAGTGAACGCATGTTCGGGGGAGGCCTAGAAATGCACTTAGATGAAGAGAGGATAAGTCGCTAGGACTCCAATAAGTCATTAATACAAAAAGAAAACGTACGTATTTTCAATAATATCTATAATTTATAAACCTATTTATACTTTAATGAAAATATAATTTTAATTTGCTATTCATGAAAATAGCTTATATAAAAATTTTCTATAAATTTTTCTCATAACAATACTTAAGTTATTAGGTATCATTAAATTAGATCTTATGTAAACATTTTAATGGAATTAAAAGTTCGACTTATATTCTTCAGATACTTTCATCTCAGATATTGCCAGAGTAAATAACTCGAGACTCTAATAACATTCTTTTCATCTATTTTAACGTATTTTCATAAAAAATACATTCTGAATATGGTATAATAATACAGATTATTATAAAACTAATATTTGCAAGCAATGAAATAACTTTCTGATAAAATAAATTGACCACATAAAACATACTATATAATCAACATAATATTATTATATAAGTAAAGTTTGTATCTTAAAGCTTCTCTCAGAAACTACCAGTTGTATTCAAAATTTTGTTTCTATATTGAGTACAATTTTATTTTTAACTGCCTTGGTGGTGTAGTGGCTAGCATGTACTGCTGCGCATCTAAAGGTCCTAGTTCCGAGTTCCAGGTCGAACTAAATTTAGTTATTGAGGCTTTTTGTTAAGAAAGTCCCAGTATATCCTGAAGTTTGGAAATTGGTGACGTTTTACCCATACCTCGGAGAGCACATGAAACTTTGGCCTTAAATCTTACCAGCTGTGGCGAATAATCGTCGCATCAAAATTTGAGAGTGAAAGGATTAGAGAGTGTACTTATATCTGCGCGTATACTTGTGTACTGTATGATCAAATTTGGATTTTACACACTTTATGATTTAAATATTGTAATTGTTTGCGAACGGATTAAGTACCATTTTCTTATGCATGCTTCTCCTGGGCAAACCCGCTCTATTTCCATTTCCAATAAAAGTATATGAAAAAAATAACAATTAACCTCCTTGCTAATAGAAGCATATTTTTTATTTTATTTATATTTGGCCAGCATAGTGCATGATGGCCTGTTCGAATTGAGGAGAGAGGCAAATGCCCAGCAGTCAATAAATGGTTAAAATTATTATTTACTATTATTAATACGAAACGTTTGTATATTTTATAATATAAAAGCAATCTCGTACAAAAGAAATCAGTAGCCTATAAAGTATTAACAAAAATATAAAATTGGAGCAAAACGAACTGTACTACATAATGAATTTGATTAATCGGCTGACGTTATCGAGAACGGCTCCTCGAGGCCTAATTATTCATAACGATATTATCACACTTCGATCGCAAATTAAAGTGATATATTTACCAGAAACAGTGTAATGTTCATAAAATTATACTGAACTATATAATTATCAGATTTTATCATGGGCTAAAGGAAGCATTTATTGAGTGTAAGGTTTTTAAATTTACATGATAGGTTTTTTGTAAGTTGGTAGAGCTTTTGTATTTTTTCTAGTTGTCGACTGTAAAATAAGGCAAAATACTTTTGAGTCATTATCTACTTATAACTAATATCATAATAAAATGTAGTTTTAGTTATGATCATAATGCAATAATTGTTTAGATAAGTATAAAATATATAAAATAAATTTATATATTTTATTTTCATACAAAGGCAGTGGTAGCCCAGTGGTAACGCGCTCGCTTAGGAAACCAAGTGAATCGGGTTCGAATCCTGGGTCTCGTACCTCTGAAACTTTCATGTGCGAATCATTTCTAACATGATTAGCACTTGCCTTACGGTGAAAGAAAGACATGTGAAGTCCTCCAACCTGCACTTGGCCAGCGTGGTGAACTATAGTCTGATCCCCCTCGTATTGAAGAGAGGCCCGTGCCCAGCAGTGGAACGTTAAAAAGGGCTGAATACATACACACATTTTCATACAATATGGTCTTACCTTCACCATAAAAATGTTATAAATAAAAATGTGTCGTTAGCGTATTGATATTTTCTTCATATATAGAAACTAGGAAGCCATATCTTTAGCAGTAGAAAGTAAAAAGCCGTGCAATTACCGTGGTATATCAAATATTATTGTCAATAATCCATATTTGTCTACTTTTGAATGTAGATATCTTAAAAGTTACACCAAAATTTTTAATCCAAAAATTTTCTCTTCAAACCAGTACCTACCAGATGTCTTTCTAATATTTTTATTATGTCCAAAAAGGGTGTGCTCATTCATATAAAAACTTTTCTGAAACGGCTTAATAACTTGTCACCAGAATACAACCGCATAAATCATCCCACGACAGATCTACTACGTATCAATCATTTCATAGCCTTTAATATCTTTCGGAATGATAGCGAAAACTTTACATTTACATAGAAGAAGGCAACTCGGCCCCTATTATGTAAATCGGATCACGTCGAGGCCCAAGATATGGTTTCTCTTACAGAGATTTGGAGTCCCCGATCAAACATTATGACGACCTAGTAAATCCTGCTTATACCTTTCTCTCGTATGAGTGTTGTTCTTGAGTGTTGAACCCTCTTTAACCATACATTTAAACATTACATACATATGTATATATAATATAATCTATGTTTTATATTATGAAATTAAAGTGTGTTTCTTTGTATTTGATAGAAGTTTAACACATTAATGACTTTGATTTCAGATGAATTATATTATAATTCCATTAGAAAAACCACTTTTGTTCTATTAAGCATTAATAGGGTTCAAAAGTGAAAATTAGGTTAAAAATTAAGGTGGATTTGCAGTCTCTAAGTGCAGGATAAAGTTATTTTTAGGGTTCTGTACCCGAAGGATACCAACGGAACCCTATTACTAAGCCTCCGATGTCCATCCGTCCGCTCGTCTATCACAGGGCTGTATCTCGAGAACCGTAATATGTAGAGAGTTGAAATTTTTACTAAGTATGTATCTATTGCCGCTATAATAACAAATAATAAAAATAAAACTACAAGAAACATTTTTATCGTTTGTAAACGATCATCGAAGTTAATATACTATATACATAGAGTAAAAGTCATATTAATAAAAAGAAAATGTACGATAGTATGGAACAGTTTGTGAGTGAATTTTTGGCCGATTTTTAGGTATATTGCACATAATAGCTAAAACTTAAAACATATATTAATTATAGTTAGTAAACTCTAAGAAGGTTCTGGAATATCTCTATTAAGACGTGAACTTGACTAATTTGTTGAAAGAACAAAATTTCCAACATTAAATGACTTTTAGATTAAGCGCCGTGTCTTTTAAAATCTCAATTAATCATTTCTATTTATTTCTCATTACGCTTGGAACAATTATTTTCGTTATTTTCGTTTGGATCGCTATGAATTAAATTGTTTGTTTAATTATTGTGACGGCAAAGCTATTTTGTTGATATTTTTTATGGAAAAACAAAATATAAAATATATTAATGATTCTTAATAAGCAATTTGAGCTACATTGTTGTAAATTGTACGTTTTGATTAATTTTAAGTATTGACATTACTACTTAGCTGTGAAAATAATATGAAATATATTTTTTTAAAGATTTTTTTCTTAAAAAGAATATAATATGTGGAAATGATCAGAGATTTTAATATAATTCTGAATGATAAAGTATGGAGTATAAGAAGATCGTGAAAAATAGGCTGGCAAGTAAATTTTCTAATTAATAATTGATTTTATGTCTATAATCAGCGACTCACCCTCTCTTCACTCGGGTTCGTCCCTAGCTTGAATCTCGATACAAACTTTCATCCCCATTTTCACCCTCTTAAGGGTTGATTTCCGAAATAAAAAGTATTCTGTATCCTTCCCAGGGTCTCAAACTATCTTCTTACCAAATTTCATGTAAATCGGTGCAGTAGATCCAGAGCTTACCCCCTACAATGTCACAAACTCACAAACTTTACCTCTTTATAATATTAGTATATATTGTTATATCAATTTGTACATCAAACTGTTTGTCTTCCGAAAGTAACAGAATATACAAAATATGCTATATTTATTTTCGAAATCATGTTTGTTCCACTTTAAAGTGTTTTTTTTATCTGTTTCAAATGGCCAGTCTAGTTAAATCATAATCTATGCATAATGACGTATAGCATCTAAAACGCGTTGACACAAAGCCATGTACGTTTTTTCTTCGTCCGTATGATATGGACCTACTCAGTTGTTTTTTATTCGTTTGAAAACTGACATACTATTGAAATACATATGACACGAGACCAAATTTCATATATTTTTTACTATGAATACACCATATCTATGGTTTATAATATCATTTATAATATAACAATAATAATAATAAAACATACCTAACTAACCTAACCTAACTCGTATTGCGCACTTAGATCATAGGTCATACGATCGATTTTCACATGGAAAAAATGTTTATATTAACTGTATGGTATATAATCTAAGAAAAACTAAATATTATGGTGTATTAAATTAGGCAGAAAAATTAGGCAGAAAAACCGATATCGCCCTAGAATGATTCGAGAAGCCATAGAAATTAAAAAACATCCAAATTTCAATAGGGAAGATGGCTGGGTACTACCATCGTCATGGGATCCTGTTATTAATATAATAAAATCAAATAATAAATATAAACATAACAGACAGGCAGATGTAGTAAGTTCATACTGTGTAGATCAAAATGACAGCTTATCAGATTAATATTTTTCATTTGTAAAAGTATATATTAATAGTGTTGCTTAGTAAGTTGTTTTTAAATAATAGCAAACTAAATTAAAATGATTATCCGTAATTAATTTTAACTTTTTAAATTACACATAGAACAATTATATGGCTTTAATAATTAATACTATATTTTTATATTTTTTATTTATGGTTATAAATATAATAATGGCAACACTAAATATAGATTACTAATTAATATTTTTAAAATTGTAATAATTATAAAAATAATAGCAAAAATTAAATAAATAATTTTCCATATTCAATTATAATTAAAATTATAAAAAATGTTTAAAGTTAAAAATATTGTAATGTAATTGGTGCAATTTTCATTTTGTTAATTGTGGGTAGGCTGTCTGTAACAACTATATCTTTAAGACATGTAACACCTCAGTCTCTCCCGTGACCATGGATGCTGTAAAGCATTCGAAACGTCGGGAACCAAAAATCAAAATAAATCCGCGAAATAATCCGAAAAGATAGTTTTATTTAAAAATGTCAAACATTCGCGTAAATCTAAGAAAGTATTAGGCAGAAAAATGTTTTTTTTTTTCAATATTGGGTATATAAAAGGAAATAAATAAAGTAAAATATTTTAATAATTATTATTATCAAATTTAGCAAAATTCTAACCTATTCATATAAACTCTACGTTGTTTAAATAAAGGTATTTTAATAGACAGTAATATTAAAGTCATTTAACTTTGTAATTTTATTTCAAATGCTTTATAGTCTTCTTTGACGATGAACGTTTTCATCCTTTCAAAATCCTTTTAAAAACTTTACGAGCCACTCCAAACTATGAGTACTAACTGTTAACATAACGTAAAATATATGTATCTATATTAGCTATCCAAACTTTATGGTAGGTACTATGCAGCAACAAATGTGTCAGAAACGCTGTATATTTAAAAACTTATGACATTCATTCGACCTAAATAAGAAAAAAAAATCATACATATTATATAAAACTATCTTTTTTCCAGACCGTATCTAAATACTGTCTGTAAAAACTATTCATCTAGATGTCTATGATAGACTCTAGAGTCCCCAACGGGTGTTTTATAATAATCAATAACAAGCTAAAACTTCATGAGCAGCTTCCTTTTGATGAGACGCCCAGCTATTCTTTCTACGAAAATTTGATAGATACAATTGTGGATTGATAAGGAATATGTCAAAACGGTGATAATCTATTTATTGATATTGGCACGATACAAGATAACCATTGAAGAAATTTAATTGGATTTTAGTTAAAATAAAATCTTATGTTAGTTGCATTAGGCAATCGTCAAAGATATCTCATGCAATCTTGGACAAAGTCATTTGACTTATATCTCTACTCTATTCAGTCTTTCTATAACGTCTCACTACTGGGCACGGGCCTTCCTCCAGTGCGAGGAGGATCAGGCCATAGTCCACCACGCTGGCCAAGTGAGGGTTGGCGGACTTCTCACGTCTTTAAAAAATTTGCCAGGTTCTCTCGGACATGCAGGTTTCACGCGTTTTTTTCGTCGCCATACTAATAAATGGCAATCATGTTGGAAATTAACATCATGTTATATATTTATTTTCTTGCTATTAATCTATACATGCACTGAATTGCATGAGATAATGAAATTGATATAAATGTATTTGTAAACAATTAATGCTGAATTAATTACATACTATAATCAATCAAAGTATATTTAACTGTCACAAAATGATTTGCACATGGGAATAGATATTATGATGATGATTTGTTTAATAACAGATGATTATATATTATTAGCAGAACCCGCGGCTTCGCTCACGCTAAAACTTCAAAAAACTCTAAAATGGTAGGTTTCATACAAAATTTCATCCGCTATTTTACCCTCTTATGGGACGAATTTCCAAAAATGCTAAACACGTATTTAATTAATTGTACTGAAGAGCATTTATACCAAGTTTCAACTAATTATTCTGATCATAAATATTTTTTTGGATTGTATTATAACGTGTTTTCCCGTGGGAAAGAGATAATCTCCAGCGGTAAAAAGTAGCCTTTGTCACTCTCCGGCCCTCAAACTATCTCCACACGAAAAATCACATCAATCCGGCAACCCGTTTCGACTTGAAAGAAATACAAACAAACTCACTTTCACATTTATAATATTAGTATGGATTGCACCATATACTAATACTACTTGTTAGGGATGCGTTGCTAAAAGGCAAAAATAATAAGCCTTCTATAGTTTCGTTAGATACTTCAGTTCATATATTACAGCAATTTTACTTGGAAATTATTTAAACCAATTAAAAATATTTTAATAAGTTAGAATTCGCATAAAAATGTAAAATGAATTATTTAAAATATGCTTTAATCTATAGATAATTGTGTACATATTTTTATTATGGAGATAAAAATTAATATAAACATAACATACATGATATTAAATAATCTTGTACGTAAACATAATTTTTGTTTCAAAACTTTATTACTTAAAAAAACATCCCTTGCATTAAAAATAACTGAAGCAATTCTTTATATCACACTATGTTTCATTTTAATCATTCACCCTCGTATATTTTCCCTTTAAACAAAGCACACACGAATATCAAAGAGGTAAAACGGAAAAGCGACTAGAGTAACCGATTTCCTCACTCCACTACCGTGAATGCAAAACGAGATGCATCTGACAGACTCGAGTGCCTTTAAAAAGATGGGCTTGAATGGTGCGGCTCGAATTTACTAAAGAATAAAATACATTATTGTATATATAAAACTTTTGTTATGTTAACTAAATGACCAATGTAATATTAATATAGTCTGTATAATAAATGTGAAAGTTTGTGAGTATGGAAGTTTGTTACTCTTTCACGCCAGAACGACTGAACGGATCTGGATGAAATTTGACACAGAGATAGATTATAGTCTGGAATAATTCGTAGGCTACTTTTTATCCCGGAAAAATATACGGTTCCCGTGGGACAGGTTTGTTTTTGTTTTCCTAGAGGTGAACCCGAGCGAAGCGAGGATGAGGCGCTAGTTAGCTTATATTTATTTAAGTAATTCTTTAATCTATGTCAAATTATTTTCATTACAGAGACGCTTTTAAAACCATAACTCATAAATCGATACAGCGGTGTCTCCAGGGATATTGTCCGTCACGTAACACCTTCGCGAAAGTCAGGCACAGTTTACGACTGCACTAGGAAAAATAAATTCTCATATTGATATTACTTACAGATAGGGTATTTTATGAGAAAATACGAATAAAGATTCTTTAGGTGTTGAATGCTATACTTTTTATTACAGCTTCAGTATCGAGAAAATATAAAGATTCGTTTTTATTATCATACTAGTTGGTATATCAGATACGCTATATGTGATTGTGATGGCTAGCGCTATGTCAAAGTAGCACAATCCATACTAATATTACAAATGTGAAAGTTTGTGAGGATGGATGTTTGTTACTCTTTCACGCCAGATCTGATGAATGGGTCTGGATGAAAGGCACTGAGATAGATTATAGTCAGGAATAGCACATAGGTTACTTTTTATCTCGGAAGATTGTACGGTTCCCGTGGGATAAATTCGTCTTTATCTAGTGACGAACCCAAAGCAAAGCGGGAGTGATTCGCTAGTTTAGGATAATACAAATGTGAATTTAGTATTCTTTAGGAATTAATTTGGCCAAGATATAATAGTTTCTCGATGAAACAAATAGGAACAAAATGCAAAACAGTAGTACTAATATATACAGATTTGAAAATTTAAGAGCTTGTACATTCACACACATACACAATACATACATGTATTATAATTTTAGATTTTTATATAAATAAAATAAAAACTATATTTTATAATGGCGTCTAAGGATCTTTAAGGTACTGATTACATCAAACTAGAAGCACTGGATTCGCTTAGATAAAAGAAGTCTATGTCAATCATCGAATTATTTAGGCATTATTATTTGGTACCTCTTGGAGTTTTGCACGGATTCAGCTGTCGAGTTACACATAAGTTCTTATATAGAAATACTAGCGACTCACCATCGCTTCGCTCGGTTATGCCTCTAGGAAAACAAAAAAAATATATCCCTCGGAAACCGTATATTTTTCCGGAATAAAAAGAAGTCTATGTGTAATTTCAGACTATAATCTATCTCCGTGCCTTTCATCCAGATCCGTTCAGCCGTTCTAGCGTGAAAGAATAATAAATATCCATACTCACAAACTTACACATTTATAATATTTATACAGATATAAAAATCTGGCTTTAATAAATTACAATTTCTGACAATGATAAGATACGGATGCATGAATCTCAGTAATTATACTCATTATCGGATCATTATTTAAGGGAATCCGTATTTCGTATTATAAAATTCGAAACAAAAGCCATTATGAATATTTTCATTTATAATATCTACATTAATTATAATATATGTACGAGCGACTCACCCTCGCTCCGCTTGGGTTCTTCCTTAGATACGTTTTAACGGTTAGTGTAGATTTCTCAGAGATGAGTTATTTTCCCGCAGTAAAAAATATCTTATATGTTGACCCGGATAACCAGCTATCATCATACCAAATTTTATCAAAATCTGTTCAGTTGTTTTCTCGTCATTTATTTCCAGACAGATAGACAGACAGACAAAAAATCTAAAAACTATAGATTCGGATTCTGTATCGATAGTAATGACTATTTCAATAAGATTTTCCAAAAAATATTTAAGTGCAGATTCGACTCAGACCTTTATTATATGTATAGATTAAGATAATGTTTTGTATGTGAACGCAATAAACTTCGAAAGAGAAATTGAAAAGAAAACCCCTGCCTAAATGCTTTCAAATGCTTCTGTTAGCATTAACAAACTATGCGAGCGGAGTCATGGGCATAAGCCATTTATATATAATAGATATTAATTATTAACAGTACCTTTAAATTATATTACCAAAAATTTATATACTTACAGTATTAAACAAATTTAATGTTGTATTCCAAAAAAATTGCAGAAAACTCACTATTTTTTCCGTTTCCCATAACATAATTTACAATTCTGTGAAGTAATAACAATATGACTTATTCCTTCTTAGAACGCTTTATAAACAGCTTTATTCGTAGAAATATAAAGCTATAATTCATTCAGACTATAACAATTATTAAACCGTAAAACTCGCAAAAACAGCCATTAGTCGAACAACACCTCAATAGGTGCGAAAACGTTAAGGTACGAATATCAAAGGAATTAAGTGCAAAGCGAGCCGATTTGGCTCGACAAACATGAAGTGAGATGCATGTGACAGTTTAAAAGAAACATCTAGTTCAAGTGTACTGGCGATGAGTGTATATCATGTAACCGATATCTAAAGGTGTAAAATGTTATATGACATGATATGCCGTAGTGCATTTTAGTATTATTTTCATCGTAATATTGACTGATTTATAATAATATACGAGAAGTATAGATACCGTTAGAAAATGTTTTTGTGTCAAATATAGCAACAAGTTTTCCGAATTTACGATAATAGAAAGGTTACTCGTGTTATGAAAGATTAGTGTGGCTCCACTAACCTACATTTGGCCATTGTCGTAAATGGACCACCCTTGTAATTGCCCAAAAGTGGGATATAAAAAAGCAGAATAATAAGTATTATGCGTTTAATAATTACTCACATATTCAATTAATATTTAACACCTCTAAAAACTACAAAATCTTCAAAAATATTAATTTATCCCACAAAAGTTTTTTTTGTATAAAAGACATTTAATGTAATATCCATCTTTTGAAAAAATGATATTAATATAATATAATGACGCATAAAAGTAATTTGTGTTTATTGAACTTAATAAATTACCTCGTAACTTTATTTTCTACAAAATTCGATTTATAGAACGTTTTATCCAATTACTGTGTTGCTTTTAAGCCATAACTCATAAGTAAATCGATAGTGTGTATTCGATATCGCCCTGGGAACTGTCCGTTGGAAACACTTTCATGAAAGTTAAGCATTGTTTCTGTCACTTTTCAGATATTTTTTATCCGATTTCAAAAAAAGAGGTATTATGGTTATGGAATAAGCGTCTCAATATGTCTTTTTAATTGAGTCTGTTTGTTGTTTATTCTTTTATTAAATACTAGCATTGCTCGCGGCTCCGCCCGCGTTTAGATGACCAAAAACCAAATTCTTAGGTTTTACATAGGTATTAGTATACTCTTAAAATGCAGTTTTTGTATTTTTACTCGGAAATGAGATATTTTTCCGCGGTATAATTTGACCCGAATAACCAGTTATCACCATACCAAATTTCATCAAAATTCCTCTAGTGGTTTTTCTGCGATGCGGTAACAGACAGACAAAAATTCTAAAAAACTATAGATTCGGCCTCTATATCGATAATAATGTCTATTTCAATAAGATTTTCTAAAAAAATATTTAATGTACAGATTCTTAGTTACAATTTTATTATATGTATAGATATCTCTTTTTTTTTCTTGAAATTTTCAATAAATTATTCTATTCTTAATAGTGGTTATTCCACGCACATATGAAAGCAGGTAAAATTATGTGCCCGAACTGTATTATATAGGGCCTTTAAATCTTCTTATAATTATATGCACAGATAGATTTGTTAATTTATATGGTAAATATGTATTCAAAATAGATCAGAAATTTTGCTTTACGGGCAGTTACTTGTCATATAATTGACACCGTTTTAATCTCATCTGCGTAGTTTTAAGTGAGCAAAGTTGTAAGATCTTCTGAACGTTTTATATTTTTACAAGCTTTATGCAATGTTTGTATGTTTGTAACTGTTTGTTCGGATGGAATCTTGCAACTCAATTTTGAAGCAGATGCCTTCAACCGACTGAGCTGACATTTTGTATACACGCTTAGTTTGGATGGAATGACAATGCATGGTTAGCTGTGTGACATCATTTTAAATCCAACGTAGCGGAACACCCAATATGGCGGACTAGTTTTTTTAATTCACTCCTACAATATGGGTATCAAATGAAAGGGTTTGCTGAGAAGTCTACGAATAAAATAAAAATAAAAAATAAATTTATAATAAAAAATATTTTTTTAAAACAAGTTTTTATTTAAATGCTCTAAATAGAAGAACTTATATTTTAAATTAAATCAAACGCAACAATTTATTACATTACACAATTTATATGACACAAAAGCTTGTCGTCGTCGTTATGTAAATATATGTATTTATTTATTAGTTTGTTTGTTTGATTGTTTATTTATTTTATCCTTTATTACACCAAAAGTACGAATTAAATAAGATACAAAAATTTACAAATACTTATTTCTGTTTAAGGGCGGCCTTATCACTTAAAGTGATCTCTTCTAGGTTCTTCTCTTATGTATGTATAATTTTGCGTATATATTATTTATTTTATATAAGACTAGCGAGTCACCCTCGCTTCGCTCGGGTTCATCCCTAGGTTGCTTCCCAATACAAATTTTCATCCCCATTTTCACCCACTTAAGGAATGATTTCCGGGATAAAAAGTATGTATATAGTGTACTATTTCCTTGCCAGGGTCCTAAACTATCTTCTTACCAAATTTCATCTAAACCGGCTCAGAAAATCCAGAGATTATCCCCTACACGTCACAAACAAACTCACAAACTTTACCTCTTTATAATATTATTATAGATTTACGAAATTCCACTTATAAAATTTGCTACACGATCTATAATTAAACAAGTAAATGACTGGGATTAGCTAATCCGAGTGAAACTTCACCTCATAAGATAGTGTTTGCTCTATACCGGCAGTTTCACATAATATATTGACATCGGAACTTGATTAGTCTACCCTATACCTAAATAATGAAAATTTACGTTCAAATCCGTACTTTATTAATGCTTTTGATAAATTTTATTTTGTTTAGTTTTAATTAACATTATAAATATAAATAAACATGTTTATTTGTTTGTTTGTTACCATTTAATCAATATTGTATGTAAATATGTTTCTTAATCTAAATCTGTTCAGTGGTATCCAGTGTGATGCATTATATTTGAAAGAATACGATATCATTTTTTTACATGATATCAGTTGTCCAGTACAGTGTGTTCCAGCAACGTACCAATAAAACGAGGATAATTCTAAAGAGCTTTAAGTAAAGAAGTAGTTCCAGCGTATCTTTGGGAATTTGTAAAATTTAATATAGACAGTTATCTTTTGACATTTTAACATTGAAAATGTTTTTTTTTTGTCGCTTCGGTATAGGCCCGATGGTCAGCGAAAATGTGACATCGTCCTAGTGTCGTGGGTTTTAAGACTACGTGCTGATTGGAATGTCAAACTTTCGCATTTACAACAGTAAGGTGGTTTACGTACAACTAACGCTATTACTTAATGAAATTCGTTATGAAACAATATGAACGTTAGTTTTAATTTCTATCGTATACATGTGCAAATTGTAAAATACAAACTAAATAAGTCAGAGCTAGGGATGTAAAGCCGAGAGGTAAACGCGCGTCTACTGGTATTGCACGCCATATGTAGTATTTCAAGCCTTGCTCCCGCAAAAATTGAAGCAATTTTCGATATTCCTGGTATTGTTTATCATCTGAAAAGTAAAAATATACGATCTAGTTAGATATATATATACCTGATGAAAGCTCGTAAAAGTAAATAAAGAGCAAACATTATTTATGCTTCACATGTTAAGTTTTATATATAGTAAATAGGTATATATTAGCATTACTCATAATAAAGAAAAAAAGCTAATATTATGCTATCTCTCCTACAAGAGAAAGAAATCTAATGCTTAAAAAGTTTAAAAGAATATATATTATATTATTTTTATTATTCACTAGTGGACTCTAGACAAACAGATACAAATATATCCTACGGGAACCGTACATTTTTCCGGGATAAAAGTTGCCTATTTGCTATTCTGATGTATGAACTATATTATTGTACAGTTTCATTAAAATCTGTATAAGTTACTATAGTTTGTTAAATATCCCACGGAAACTCTTCAATTTTCCGGGATGAAAATTATCTAAAATATTGATCGGGGACATAAGGTACCACCATGCAACATTTAATTTAAATGGGTCCAGCAGTTTCGGAAATTAGCCTGTGACATTACAAGATGAATTCTTAAGCTATCATGTAGTTTTATTTTAATTAATATAATATTAATTTAATATAACATGGCGCAGTCGGTACTGAAATTTACCTAATATAAATAATAAAATAAAGTAAGTTTACAATATTTAATGTAAAGAATAGAAAATATAATATATTGATAGAGACGAATTATGAATTTGAGTGGCTACACGAACATGACAAAATTTTTAATGAGTTGAAAAATAAATTAATTAATAAACCAGTATTGCAATTTTTTAATGAAAAGCTCCCGGTTGTTTTGTCCGTGGATGCTTCAAAAGATGGTCTTGGTGCTGTTTTAATGCAAAATGGTTTACCGGTAGCTTATGCTTCAAAAGCATTAAACGATTGCCAAAAGCGTTACGCACAAGTAGAAAAAGAATTGCTTGCAATTTTATTTGGTTGTGAAAAGTTTAACCAGTTCATTTTTGGCAGGAAAATAATCATTGAAACGGATCACAATCCTTTAATAGGCATTGTCAAAAAACCATTAAATTCTTGCTCACCGCGAATTCAACGTATGTTAATAAAATTACTTAAATATGAATTTGATTTAGTGTATAAGCGTGGTAAAGAGTTATATATAGCAGATACTTTATCAAGGTCATTTAACGAAAATGAAATGCTAGAAATTGATCTAGATGAAAAGAATATTGAGGCTAATATTAATATGATGATTTCTACTTTAAATATTAGTCAGAGTCAATTAGGTGACTTTCAGAATTTGACTGAAAGTAATAATGAAATGAGATTACTTAAGAATGTCATTGTTAATGGGTGGCCTGATCATAAAAATTCTTTACCTGAAGATATCAGACAATATTGGCATGTTAGAGATAGTTTAACATATAAATCTAACTTAATATTTAAAGGTGATTGTATAGTAGTACCTTATGAACTAAGAAAAGAAATGTTAAGACGTTTACACTATCCTCATTTAGGGATTACAAAAACTTTATTAAGGGCAAATGACGCTATGTATTGGCCTGGTATGATTCATGAAATAACAGACTTGATATCTCGATGTGAAACATGTAAACTTTTTAGTAACAATAATAAAAGAGAAACACTAATACCGCATCCGGTGCCAGAATTATGTTGGGAAAAAGTTGGAATTGATCTGTTTGAATGGAATGGTCATACTTATATACTAGTAATAGATTATTTATCCAAATTTCCAGAAGTTGCCCTCTTGAAATCCACTACAAGTGATGAAATCATTAATAAATTGAAGCAAATTTTTAGTCGGTTTGGTATACCCAAACAGTTAATGAGTGACGGGGGCCCACAATTCACCAGTGACATTTTTAATAAATTTTCTCGAGATTATCATTTTGAACATATTCGATCTAGTCCAGGGTACCCACAGTCAAACGGTTTGGTTGAACGAGAAATCCAGACTATAAAAAAACTTCTTAAGAAAGCATTACATGATGGTAGAGATCCGTATTTAGTTTTGTTAGAGTTTCGTAATACTCCAATTTCGAATATCATTCCTTCACCAGCCGAAAATTTATTTCATAGGAAACTTAGAGGTATTATACCTATGAGCAAAAACATGTTCTTTCCAAAAGTTAATAAAAACTTAAGAAAAAATTTACAGACACGACAAGAAAACGATAAATATTACTATAATAGGAACAAAACTCAATTAAGAAAATTAGCTTATGGAGAGATAGTTTTATTTAAGGTAGGGAGATTCTGGAGGAAAGGAGTGATAAAGGATATATTAAACAGTAGAACGTATAGGATAAAGAGTAATGATAAGTTTTTTATAAGAAATAGGTTTTATATTAAACCTTGTAATTATGATTCTGACGATAGTTCTGAATCCGAATACAGTACTTGTCCTTCAAGTGATGTAGACTTGAATGCCCCAACAACTAGTAATAGAGAAGAGGGTTTCTATACAACGTCTTATGGCCGAACTGTTCGTCCGCCAGTAAGATATCCTAATTAATTTAATTATGTTTCCATATACTAGAGTTACTTATTTAATGTTGTTTTTTGTTTATGTTTTTAACATGCTGTTTAATTTAGTTTAAAAAGGGAGATGTTGTATTAGTTTATTTTATAATTTTATAAGACATATACAAACTTTATGATGTTACTATAAATTAGAGGAAACATAAAATGATGACATTACAAGATGAATTCTTAAGCTATCATGTAGTTTTATTTTAATTAATATAATATTAATTTAATATAACATGTACAAACAGACAAACAGACAGAGAAACAAAAACATCGAAAAAATACTTTATTTGTTCTATTTCTCGTCTTACATACCCCTCACTGAGTTTTAAGCATTTTTTGTCTATGTACAAACATTTGACCTCTACAGTTTTATTATATGTATAGATAGAATAAATAACGCATAATAAAACATAATATTATTTCTCTAAAACATTCACTTTATTTCTCTAAAATTGTAAATTAAAAATGTCTATAAAATTTCTTATATCTTTTAAAGAAAGTCAATAGTCTATTTGGCAAAATCGAGAATAGCAGCATAAGCAGCAAATCCATCGATCATAAATGTACTACATAGATATACAATCAGCGACAAAAAACGTTCTCGCCGAATGAGCGCTCATTTGAATGTTTGAGCGCACTTTTATTTTTTTATTGTAAAAACAACTTTAAGCATTGCAATTAAGGTTCAATTTACATTGTTGTATATTTTTTGAACCAGAATAATGACTTTGCATGGGATTGAGTATTTAGTACTTTTTTGATCGATGGCTTAATCACGCGAATTTTTTTTTGACTTGATTTTTTTGTGGGCTCCATCTATATAATTCTTTAGTCTGAGGATGAGACTTACCAGTAGCTGAGATCATCCTGTCAGCAACAAATGTTTGTAATTTTTCTAGTTCATCGGCAGCTATCTCTAAAACTATCGATGGTAAGAAAAGTTCTAAATAATCCTTCGCTACTAAAGCAGCCATAGCACATCTACCCAACGTATTTGCTGTTACAAACTATAAAAAAATTAAAATTATATTTAGTTCTTGAAAGCCTTCACAAGCATACTGAGGTGCTGAAAAAACATTCTTACCAGTCTATATTGTAAAACTGAGAGATCGATAAAAGTGATAATCAAATTGATGAAAATCTGAAAATATAAAATGTCAATTCCATATCATCTATTTATACTAATATTATAAAGAGGAAATAATTTGTTTCTTTGTTTGTACAGAATAAGCTCCGAAACTACTAAACCGATTTAGATGAAATTTGGTAAAAAGATAGTTTGAGACCCTGGAAAAGGCGTAGTATAGTTTTTATCCCGGAAATTATCTCTTAAGGGGTGAAAATGGGGATGAAACTTTGTATGGGGAATCAACCTAGGGACAAACCGGACCGAAGCGAGGGTGAGTCGCTAGTTATTAATATGTTTCATTGCACTTAAAAATGAAATAGAATACAGTGAAACAAAACGAAATATACGAAATACACATACTTCCATTAATATGTTCTTTTTGTATTACATAGTAAATCTTATATTTAATAAATTAACTTTGTGTGACATATAAACAAGGTTTGTGTAATTTTTTTTGTTACCCGATGGCTTTACGAGTTCTCAGAGGCAGTATATTGCTCTTCCTTTCCAACTATGGAGAAAAGTCTTATCAGTAACTACACTAACTGACCTAGGAATTGAACCCAGATGATCCGGATCTGAAACTTTACACGCTAACCACAAAACCAATGAGATTATTAAATGTAATAAAACGAATTAAAAATGACACAAAAATAATCTCACATATTAGGTTCTTTTATTTAAAACACAAAAAAACACAAGCCGCACAAAGAAGATAGAACTATTAAGTAAATTACCAAAAACTTTACTGGAAAGTCTGTTTTCCTTAACATATTCATAATATGAATATAAAGCTTCATTGTTTTCACTCGATCAAACATTTTGTTTCGTTGCGAAATTTCTAAGCAAACTTGTCTACAGAACATTTTGATGCGACAATAAAATAAAGTGAGGATCAAAATAACAGAAAAACGTTCGATGTCGTTACAGCTCCGCAAAACGGTAGACAGCAAATACCTGGTAAGCTCGTAATTGACATTGTCCTTGAGATGAAAGAAGATAATATCATATACAGCATAAAATATTGGCCCAATCATCACATAGGCGAAATAGAATTTGCCCAATTTTAAATACATTTTTTTATTTTTAGAATCAACTAAGCAGTCGTATGTAAAATATTCTGTTATATACTTATCTTTTGTGAAAACTGAACAAGTTAAGTAAATAAAATATTCTAAGACCCTGAAGAGTATATTCAAATGCAGGTAATATATTATTTTAAACGTGAGGACATAATATAGAATCGCAGCACAGTTTATAAAGCAAATTAATCGTGATATATATTTTTTTAAACAATATAGCCAGTTTATGTTAACCACTTGTTCACCCGACATCATTGTATAGAGTGTGTAATTTACGTAAGCTCTTAGAAATATTAAAAAAGTATACGTATAATTTTATTTAAATTTACTAACAATGTATAAAACTGTACCTACTGTGTTTACTTTTCAGTGGAAAATTATACGAAGCCTAGTATTGATGTTTTTTTAATTAATGCATGTAATTCACGTAATAGTATCACTTCATAGTATAAAACAAAGTCACTTCCCGCTGTCTTTCTGTCCCTATTTATGCTTAGATCATTAAAACTACGCTACGGATTGTGATACTGTTTTTTTATTAGATAGATTAATTCAAGAGGAAAGTTTATATGTATAATACATGCATATTATAGTACAGAAAAGCCGAGAAATCAAAGATTTGTATTTCATACTAACCGTTAAAACGTACCTAGGGACAAACCCAAGCGAAGCGAGGGTGAGTCACTAGTTGGATAATAAATCATAATATAATTTATCCAATACTATGTAGGCATGTGATTACGATGTTCTCATAATGTCTAAATACGAATGTTTAAATACGCGTGTGTGTATGTTTCTTGCTCGTTTATGCTGAAACGACTCGACAGTTTTGGATGAAAAATACACAGATAGACTATAACCGGGGGAAGCACGTAGATATCCTAAGGTTATTAATAAAATGTGTCAAAATGTATGGCTGCATATAATAATTTATATACAAATATTGAATATATTTTGATTATTTACATTAACTTTTAGTATTGTATCGGTTTTTGCTATGACTGATAAATACATATTTTATAAACAATCGAGGTTTGGTAACTTAATCTAGTTCACGAGATATGTGTGAACATATATGTATGTGTTATTACAGTAATATAATAATATAATACAAAACATTTTAAGATAATTATTTTAGATAAGGAGAAAAAAATGAACTTTGTAATGTATTTGACAAGTGAAATGGCACGTTATGTACCAAGCCATTAATCTATTTATTAGTTCGTGAGTCTATATTATCAGGGTTATCTTTCAAACTATTATAGGTATTCTATTAAAATTATTACTAAATAAGTACATACAATTATAAGGAATTCGGTATAAAATATGCATTTTGAATTTTAAATAAAACTATTTTTTCGGGTTCGGAATCGGGAGAGACTCTCCCGTGACCATGATTGCTGTAAAGCATTCGAAACATCGGGAACCAAAAATCAAAATAAAAAATCTAAGAACGAATGCATATGCATTTTGCAATTATTCACTATGAAGGTGAAAGTTAAATGTGTAGTGCGATGAGATTTTTTTTGATCCATCTAGTGCTCTTGGAATTACTGGCCATTACAGCATTATAGGGCCATAACAGGGAACTTCTTGAAAGATTTTTAAATACCAAGTATTTGTTACCTACCTAAAAGCTTAGGTAAAAACTTCGACGACAAGGAGGAGGACTGAGGAACTTTGACGAGCGTTTAATAAATAATATTCTCCTCATTCACGATTATTCACGAATTTGTATGCATCATCAAAATTCCAAAAAACTGCTATTAACCCAACTCAAGATTTGAATACAGGGCCCGAGATCGTCTCAGCAAAACTACCTTCCGAGCCGGTATATGATTCCTCACGGACTTACATAATTTTGAATTTATTTGCGAATCTGTAGTGGAACATGCTGGCGTATAGGGACAAAATGAAGACAATGGAAGGAATGAAATCCATTTAACTTTAAAGTCAAAGATTGTTTAGGAAAAACCTATGCTTATTTTACTTTTCGCTAATGTTAACACTTCCAGGTAAACTTCTAAGAAATTAATTAAATTTCTAAGAAATCTATTGTTAACTGACACGCCGGCGTATCCACGGTCGTGAAGGGATTAAGATAATTGTATTTTTAAACTGCTTAATGAAAATAGACGGTAGATGATAACCGGGACAGTTGTCCAAGACGTGATTTATGAATAAAACATACAAATCTTATTATACGTGTTACGTAAACTTTTAAAAGTTAAACTACTGAACATATTTTGATAAAAATCAATTACATAGATCTGACTATGGAGACGGATATATCAACTTTATATCCCATCCCAAAGTAAGCGAGCGGAAAAATCTAGGTTTTATATAAATCTCATATTATATTCTGAGTTCCTTACAAAATTGATTTAAAATAATGTAGTGTAGGCGAAAGTTTCTCATTCATTGCACAACTTTTCAAACCGAGCTTATAAAATAAGCCAGTTATATTATTTTCAAGGAACATTACTTTAAGACAAACATGAAACAAGCCACAACTGCGAATAAGATTAGCTCCTCGTCAGACACCAGTTCGCAGACAATCTAAGGAAAATGTACCGCTTTGGTTCATCAAAGATCTTGAAGAAAGTTTCAAATCGAATTTCCGTGGCTGCGCCCCGAGAAATAGGTCAAAGGAAGTCATTATGTAAAATTTTTGTGTTTGCACCAATAGAAAAATATCGAAAATCGTAAATTTTGTCACTGTTTTGCAATTGATTATTTTTACATTTCTTTTTTGTGCCCACGCTCTGTTTGAAGTTCTTGGATAAATTTTACAAATAACACACCATTTTGACATCACATTCAAGATTTTTCATAACTGGACATAATTTATTTTGATGTCACTGACAACTGTAGTTGCACAGTAGACTAGCAACCACCAGCTTATTGAGTATATCTTGTGTTCACAACGAAATCTGAATTAAGTTTCCCTGAAAATAACTGACAAACTAATATACTCAACGCTAATACGGACAAAATTTCACAAAAAAATATGGTTATTTTAAGCAATTTACATCATTGATGTTCTTAATTTCAAAAACTAATGCCTACATAATATTCGATAATATGATTTATTATTCAATACTATTATGTGAATTACATGGAATAATAAAAAAATCAATAAATACAATAATTTTATAATTTTTACTATATAGAATCCACTGAAAAGTAAGTACACTACAGTCTTAATACATTAATGTTAATAAATATTAATAAATGATATGAATATAAGTGTATGAATAAAAATTATACGTATATTTTTTTAAAATTCGTAAGAGCTTACCTAAATTACACACTCTATACAATGATGTCGGGTGAACAAGTGGTTAACATAAACTGGCTATTTTGCTTAAAAAAATATATTACACGAATAATTTGCTTAATAGACAGTGCTGCGATTCTATATTTTGTCTTCACAATTGAAATAGCTTATTACATATTTTTGAATATGCTCTTCGGGGTTTTTGAATATTTTGTTTACTTGACTTGTTCAGTTTTCACAAAAGATAGATATGTAACACAATATTTTACATTCGACTGCTTAGTTGATTCTAAAAATAAAAATATATATCTAAAATTGGGCAAATTTTATCTCGCCTATGTGTTGATTGCGACGATATTTTATGCTGTATATAGCATTATCTTCTTTTATCTCAAGTACAATGTCAATTACGAGCTTACCAGGTATTTGCTGACTACCGTTTTGCGGTACTGTAACGACATTGAATGTTTTTCTGTTATTTTGATCCTCAGTTTATTTTATTGTCGCATCAAAATATTCTGTAGACAAGTTCGTTTAGAAATTTCACAAAGAACTAAAATGTTTGATCGAGTGAAAACAATGAAGCTTTATATTCATATCATGAATATGTTAAAGAAAACAGACTTTCCACTAAAGTTTTTGGTAATTTACTTAATAGATTAATTTTCTTTGTGTTGCTTGTGTTATTGTGTGCTTTTTTTTAAAAAAAATGAAAGTAATATGTTAGATTAACGTTTGTGCTATTTTTATTTCGTTTCATTGCAGTTATTAACCTCATTGGCTTAGAGGCTAGCCTGTAAAGAACCGGAAATTTTGGGTTCAAGTCCTAGTTTGGGCCAAGTTTAGTTACTGATAAGATTTTTTCCCATAGTCGGAAAGGAACGGTAGTTTAACGCGTCTGATAGCACATAAAGCTATCAGTCCTGTTTAATAAAATAAAACGTAGATGATCATAATTACACAAATCGTGTTTATGTCTCACACAAAGTAAACTTATTTGCAAAATTGACTAAATTATATAAAATTCGTGTATCAATGGAAGTATAATATGTATTGTGTATTGTATTTAGTTTTTAAGTGCAATGAAGAATATTAATAATAATATGTTTTTTTTTATATTTTCAGATTTTCATCCATTTGATTATCCGTTTTATTGATGTCTCAGTTTTACAATATAAACTGGTAAGAATGTTGTTGCAGCACCTCAGTTTACATGTGAATGCTTTCCAGAACTAAGTATTATTTTTAATTTTTTGTAGTTTGTACCAACAACGACGTTGGGTCGAAGTGTCGTCGTTGCTTTAGTAGCGAAGGATTATTTAGAACTTTTCTTACCATCGATAATTTTAGAGATATCTGCTAATGAATTAGAAAAATTAAGAACATTTATTGCTGATACGATGATCTCAGCTACTGGTAAGTCTTATCCTAATACTAAAAAATTATATAGACGGAGCCCACAAAAATATGTCAAAGTCAACAAATATATTTTAGTATAATTTTGCTATTTATGCTGCTATTATCGATTTTGCCAAATAGATCATTTACCTACTTTCTTTGAGAAGAAATTTTAAAGATATCTTAAAAAAAAATTATCTTTAATTTTATCTTTAACTTTATTAATTTATAATATTACTTAGTGTTGCTATTATTATAATATCTATCACCACCAAGAAAATTAAAACTTAAATATATTAATTATTTATTTAAGCTATTTAACTTTTTGATATGTAATTGAAAAAAGTTAAAATATTAAGCAACACTATTGATATTTGCTACCTTTATCGATTCGATCCACCCAGTAATGAATTTACTACATACATCTAATGGTCCACTATGTTTACTTTTGCTGTTAGATTTTATTAGGTTTACTAGCATTGCCCACGGCTCCGCCCGCGTTCAGATGACCAACAACCAAATTCTTAGATTTTACATATTAGTATACTTTTACATTGCAGTTTTTGTATTTTTTCTCAGAAATAAGATATTTTCCCGCGGTAAAAAGTACTCTTTATTGTTGACCCGGATAACCTATCCCGGATAAGCTATCACCATACCAAATTTCATCAAACTCCCTCCAGAGGTTCTTTTGTGATGCGGTAACAGACAGACAGACAGACAAAAATTCTAATAACTATAGATTCGGCCTTTGTATCGATTATAATGTCTATGTCAATAAGATTTTCCAAAAAATATTTAATGTACAGATTCGGCTTGGTTACAATATTATTATATGCATAGATTACAGAATCCCATGATGATGGTAGTTCCCAGCTATCTTCCCTATTGAAGTTTGGATATCTTTTTTTTTGTTAAGGATATATTTTATTCTTTTGTATTTTTTAAGCATTAATTTCATTTCTCTCCCTTGAAGGAGAGATAGCATAATATTAGCTTATTTTTTTTCTTTATTATGATAAAATACTAAGGAATTACCTACTATATATAAAATTTTACATGTGAAGCTTAAATATATGCTTTTTATTTACTTTTAAGAGCTTTCATCAGGTATATAAATATCTAACTAGATCGTATATTTTTATCTTTCAGATGATAAACAACGCCAGGAATATCGAAAATTGCTTCAATTTTTACGGGAGCAAGACTTGAAATACTACATATGGCGTGCAATACCAGTAGACGTCCGTTTGCCTCTTGGCTTTACATCCCTAGCTCTGACTTATTTAGTTTGTATTTTACAGTTTGCACATGTATATGAAAGACATTAAAACTAATATTAATATTGTTTCTATCGTAGTCGTATCGTATCTATATATGTAGTATTGTTAATAGATTTTTGTTTCCCATTCCCAACCAAGGCAACCAAACATCAAAATAAATCCGCGAAAAAGTCCGAAAAGATAGTTTTATTTAAAATGTCAAATATTCGCGTTAATCTATGAAAATATTAGCTGCAATATAATTTGAAAATATCATGTATTGATAATTATAATTGAAATATATTGAGAAAAAGTACTTTAAAGTTAAACTTAACGACATATAATTAAATAAGTACACCTTACACAAATATAGGCAATAAAATATCTGTGAATAAAAATATTATATGAGAAGGAAAACATCGTGATGAAACCTGCATGTCTGAGAGAACCTATCAAGTTTTCAAAAGATATGTGAACTCCGCTGACCTGCACTTGGCCAGCGTGGTGGACTATGGCCTGAACTTGCTAGATTCTCTCAGATATGCAGGTTTCCTCACAATGTTTTCCTTCACCGTAAGGCAAGTGGTAATCATGTTGGAAATGATTCGCACATGAGAATATCAGAGGTGCGAGACCCGGAATTTGAACCCGCTTCACTCGGTTTCCAAAGCGAGCGCGTTACTACTGGGCTACCACTGCCTGTTCTAATTATAAATATATTCTTCCCAAATTATCTCTAAATACCTTCTTAATTGTAAGGGTTATTCATAACTGTCATGTGAAATGGATTCCTAATATGACCCAGCTCAAAACTTGCCAAGTCAAAGTTCACTAAATGAAATAACTATAGTCTAAAGCCAACAATACACTACATAATATAAATGAAGATAAATTAATTTAATGCCAGACCCTTACGTAACGGCTTTATTGTAATCCTGAAACATTCTTATCAGCGTCCTTGAGATCACAGCCTTGACATGTAACAATAGAACCAATTTAATCACGATAACTCAAGTTCGAACTACTTTATAGGCACCTTTGTAATAGTTATATCTTCTACAAGAGCTTTAAAATTACAACTAACTATCTTTGTAATTTTACGTTTTTATGAATTAATTATTATTTCTTAAACAATATTGAATTGTGGAAGCATCTGTCTGTGGCTTCGTTTGTAAAAAATATTTTAACTTCATCCCTGATTTTATATTATGTAATCTCACAGTAAGTAAGGGCTTACGAGTAAGTCGTCTTAATGAACCTACTCAACAATAATTGGCAATGTTTTGCAACAAATAGGGAATAAAAAATACTTTGAAAATTTTCCAGTCACTTTGCTTTCTAGTTCATTCACAAATGAGGTAAATCTTTTAAAATAAGATCAATATGAATGAGCATTCAATACACAATCATATTCATTATTAACTAGCGACTCAGCCTCGCTTTGTTCGGTGCGTCCCTGGGTGCGTTTTAATTTTTTTGAGCGGAACCCTTATTCTTTTTCTAATATGAAATAGCCGAAGTTATTCCGTATAAAATCACCTATCTACCAGTAAAAGTCCCGGTAAAATCGCTCTAGTCGTTACGGAGATTAGCCGGAATAAACTGGTAGACAAAATTTATAAAAATAGTTTTTTTAGAACCATTTATACATCGCACACACACACACACCCCCACACGCATTTTTATATCCTGTTTTTAAAACCATTAACTACATTCAAAGCTATATATTTACTGTCAAATGCATTAAGCGAACAGGAAGAAGCTAAAGCCTAGTATGGATTCAAGGCTTAACTCATCACTGGCCACTGCAGCATCGCTGGTCTTAGAATGCAAATTGCTTTTTGAAATATATATTTATTATTTGGGTTGCAAGCACTTTAAAATAATCTTTTTATATTTAGATACATATTATGTATGTTTTGGCCGATTTCTAAGATTTTTTTTAATACCGTTGGTTTCTTGTATGTATGTTTATATTATGTTTCGTTACAAAAATATTTTAAATTTTTGTCAAGTTATAAGTTATTATCAAATAAAGGAGATTGCGAGATGGATACAGCTAGAATATTCTGTTTTAATATCGCACATGGGCTTATATTTCAATATGCGAAGTGCCTGGTACGTAAGACCGATTTTTAAAATTCATAGAACAGTTTTTTAGTTCGCTTAGTAAGCTTGCAAAAGGGTAAAAATATTTTGACGTCTCTTTCAAGTGAAGTCCAAAGATTATGTAACAGATTACTTTGATTCGTAACATTTTCGGAATTAAGAGATCATTTTCACTCAATGAATTCAGAACGGAATAACCTACACAATTATCTTCTGTATATATGTATTACTTCTGTATATATGTATTACTTCTGTATATATGTATAACTTCTGTATATAATGTTAACGGTTAGTACGGAATAGAAAAATATGTGAAAAACAAAAAACAATCTATCCCACGGGAACCATAGATTTTTCCGAGATTAAAAATAGCCTATATGCTATTCCGGACTATTATCTATATCTGTGCCAAATTTCATCCAGATCCGTTTAGCCGTTCTGGCAAGATTCAGTAACAAACATCCATCCATCCAAACTTTCGCATTTATATTTTATATACATAGTAGTAAAATTGAGATGGATGCATGATGAGATGGATGCTTTTGACAACAAACATATAAATTAATTTACTATTAATAGAATATAATTTATTATAATATGACACTAACATCTTATCAAGGCGAACGCATGGGAATATTATCCGAATCAATTAACGCGATTAGTACATTACGTATAAGCTTATCTTGGAGCTATGTCGTCCATCTTGGTAATCGAACATGACATACAAAGTACAAAGACCACAATCTTAGAGGCAGAGGGAAATCTATTTACACCATAAAAGTTCTTAGACAAATAGATATAAAGATCAAAATTGACTGCAATATTTTATATATTGCAAAGATTTAGTGGGAGATAGTAAAGAGACCGCAACGCAAACAAGACGTGCCTATAACTAACACCGGCTAACCACCTCTAGTTGATGCGATGTAATCCATCAACGGGGCTCTGTTCCTCCAGTAATAGCCTTATTTGCTATGGAATTACAACAAAAGTAGAGTATTGAATTAACCTCAAGCTTTTGCTTTGTTTAAATATTTACTTTTAAGTGCTGAAGCCAATTTTTGATGAAAGTCAGTCCATCTTGTAAAATTATGTTATTTTCAATACAAAGCCCTTATAATAACTGTTATTTATATATTATTTATAACATTCTGTTTATCATTGAGCTTCTATTTATTCAAATGTAATCTATATCTTTATATATAATAAATTTCTGAGTCGAATCTGCAGATTATATATTTTTTGGAAAATCTTATTGAAATAGTATTATCGATACAGAGGCCGATTCTATAGTTTTTAAAATATTTGTCTGTCTATGTGTCTGCCAATCTGTCTGTCCGTGTGTCTCTCTGTCTATCTGTCTGGAAACGCTTAACGAGAAAATCACTAGACAGATTTTGATAAAATTTGGTGTGAGCTGGTTATGTGTGTCAATATGTAAGATACTTTTTACTGCGGAAAAATATCTCTTGAGAAATCTATATTAACCTTTAAAACGTATCTAGGGAAGAACCCAAACGAAGCGAAGGTAAGTCGCTAGTACTATTAAAAATGTAATTTTAACGGATTTTCTTGAAATTCGTTAAATCGTTTAATCCGTGGTTTATCTTTTTAGCATCTATTATTACTAATTCTTTAAAAAGATTAGTTAAAAAGATATACAGTTCATATAATGAACCCTAATGAAATATAATTATACCGCTATAATATTAATATTTTATATATCTACTAGCAGAACCCGCGGCTTCGCTTGCGCTAGAACTCATACCCTATTTTACCCCGTCATGGGATGAATTACGAAAAATACTAAAACACGTATTTAATTGTATTAAAGTGCATTAATACCAAGTTTCAAGTAATTCTGATCATAAATATTTTGTGATTTGTATTATAACGTGTTTTCCCGTGGGAATAAGATAATCTCCCGCGATAAAAAGTAGCCTTTTTCGCTCTCCAGCCCTCCACCTATCTCTAAAAGTACTGAATGGATTTTTATGAAACTTAATAGTAATATAGCTTGTACATCAGAGTAATCATGGGAAAACGCCTCTCCTCTACGATAAAAATGCTGACCGATTTATACCGAATGACTCCGAAACTACTAAGCTGATTTAGATGAAATTTGGTAAGACGATAGTTCTTCTTTATCGCGGAATTCATCCCTTAAGGGAATAAAAATGAGGATAAAAGTTTGTATGGGGAAACAACCTAGAGATGAACCCGAGCGAAGCGAGGGTGAGTCGCTAGTCTACTAATATAGTTATTGATAATAAGATTTTTAAAATAAATTCATTAAAACAATGAAGTTAAATAAATAATTTGTCTGTTTGTCGGATTTAATAATTTATACCAATATCAGATCCAAGAATAGTTATTTATATATCAATTATGCGATTGAACACAGTATCTAGTCAACTATTAATTAATTACTTTGGATTAATTAACTTCATGGAGTGTCAATGATTATTATCGACTCTAACGACTATTCTTCAATCATATGATTTTATATTGAATCATAATATTATGATTCTTTATATTTTTTATTATTTTATTAATAAGATTCAAGTGTTCTATTGTGAATTTTTCTATTTGTTTATTAGATATTGAATCGGATTTTCAACTTCACCTACTTTTCTTTACTATAATTATTTAAGCTATATATGATTTATACAAATTATCTAATGAAATATAATGTCCATAGTAAAAATATACCATAATCTAGAACAAAAGCTTAATTGTGAATTTAGAAAAACAACTTTTTCTGTTATTCTAAAACTTCAGTATTTATAAGTTTTGAATTCATTATTTACTTTAGAATTAAACACTTAAAAAGGTAAACGCAGTAGTTTACAGTCTTAATATAAATAATGGTTTTACAAAACAAGCGAATGTAAAATATGTTGTACAAATAGGTACATGAAGCAATGCTATGTCCTTCAGTGAAAGAAGGATGGACCGTAAGTTTGTAGCTAAAATAGAAAATTGCCAAAGTATATTGGACGCCTAAAGACCTATTACAATAAAAAAATACAAATTGACTTCCGGCACTAGAAAGTTACAACTAAAAAAAAAGAAGTTTATTTAAAAAAAAAACTGAATGGGAGTTTTTACTTATCTGATACTTAATCTGATATTTTTGAAGTCAAAACCACATACAGATGAACCTAGAACTTCAACTTGGAAGTCGATTAAAAGATTTTATATCCCAAACATAACTTATAACTTTAACATTCGAAGTAGTTTTTGAATCAGAAAAACTTATATTTTGGATAATTTTGAATATAATATTTATAGGTTACGAAATATAAAAATGGTCACTCATTCTTTATTCATCACTCAAACATGTTCAATTAATATTAACAGTGCTTGTTACCCTTGTCAACGTCAGCCACATCTAAGCCAAGGGACGGTTCACAAATAAGTGCTTATAAGCTAAACATACGGATTATTACAGATTTTTCATACAGATATGACTCTTTGTAGATTTTTTAACATATTTAGTACCTACACGTATGTTCCTGACAAATTACGGTCTACATTGTAATTTTACGTTTGTACTAAATATGAGGAGTTGTATATTTTTTTAACTGACTTCAAAAAAATGTTATTTTATAGTTTAAGAAATATTACAAGAGAGAGAGAGAGAGAGGGAGAGAGAGAGAGGGAGAGAGAGAGAGAGAGATTTCTAAATAACTTTTGCAGTGGACTAGAGAAGGGAGAAACACTTATCGTCAAAATAAAAATAGTCATAACATTTAACTGCCTAGTAAGTAGCTCTTAAAGTATACAGCTTGAAATAATGAAAGTTATTCGATATATGTATAGTATAGCAAAAATTTGTAACTTACATAATAATTTATTTATCTATACAAATATTATTTGTTTGCTTCATTGTTTGTTTGAACGCGCTAACCTCAGGAACTACTAATCCTCTACCTCTACCTCTTTGTGAATTAGATAGCCCGTTTATTGAGGAAGGTGAATAATATAACTAAATATATTATTAACCTTCCTCAATAAACGGGGTATATAATAAGACTATATATCATCCCGGAAAAATGTACGGTTACCGTGGGATAGATTTGGTTTTGCATTTGGTTTTGTTGTTAATACACTGGAAATAATTGTTTACAAATTAGAACGACATATCCCTGACACACTAAGGTAATTACTTGATTAATGATTAGTGAGGCTTAATACAAACAAATTTTATTGATCAATCGTGCTTAAAATTATTCAAATACGATTGATAATTATTATTAAAAACAATATAATATACGATATGTATATACAGTATACAATACATTGGTTTGTTTTCATGTGTTAGTGATAACATGTTTGTACTACCACTTTAAACTGAATTGAAATTGATTTTGCTATAAGCTTTTGTACACTTTTTTTTTAATTTTGTCGGTATCTTATTTAAAACTCGGTGGCTAAAAGTACGGAAAGCCATTCTTTTAATCCCTCCACGACCACGGACACGGCGTTACAGTTAACAATAGATTTTTTAGTTTAATTAATTTCTTAGAAATTTACCTGGACGTGTTAATCAAATACATATATTATATAATAGTAATAAATAAATATGTTGGGCCATTATCACCATCTAGTCCATGGTAAGCTACGACGCTTGAGTTATGGATACCAGATAGTTGATATACTACACATATATAACTTTATATACATACATATTATAAATATAAAAACCCGTGACTGGAGTATAAACATTCATCCTTATCACACAAATGAGCGGGACCAAACAAAAACCAGCGGGACTCGAACCCGCGATCGTTGGCATAAAAAATACACTCACTAGCACTACAAACTGAGCCAAACGTACATTTTATTTAAAAGGTCCAATATTCGCGTACATCTAAGAAAGTATATTACAGGTAAAGTTTCTGAGTTTGTGACGTCGTAGGGGGGTAATCTCTGGATCTACTGAACCGATTTAGATTAAATTTGGTAAGAAGATAGTTTGGGACCCTGAGAAAGACATAGAATACATTTTATCCTGAAAATCATCCATTAAAGGGGTGAAAATGGGGATGAAAGTTTGTATGGCGAATCAAGCTAGGGACGAACCCGAGCGAAGCGTGGGTGAGTTGCTAGTATTAAAATATCTAAGTCATTTTAGAGAAAGATTTCTTGCTTGTTACTTTTGTTCTTAAATCAATTTTATTTAAGACTTGTTTGAAGAACGTGTATTTTGGTCTCTTTAGCCTTTTATCTTTTGTGAGCGAGTGTATTTTCCGATATCTTACTGAACTACGAGTATTTATATGATTGCAGAAAAGGACTAAGAAAGTGCAAACATGGCGTTGCTATCTCTCACTCGAATATAGAATTAGTAAATAAGCGAGCTTCATTATTCAGACCACGTCGGGGAGGACAGTGTAACTGATTCCTTTTATTTGAACACGGTTTTACTACGCAAATATTATTTAGCAAAGGCAAGTGAAATGGAAATTTCGAGGATAATGAAATAGCTTGAGAATTGAAATAGTTTATTTTCTAACTTTCTTATTTCTTACAAAATAAGCTGAGAACATAGGGTATTAATTATTTTTGTACATAAAAGTTTGAGTGTTTCTGCAACATTTGTAGTTGTATAAAATATATAATAGTCCCTCTTATAGTCATTAATCCATCAAATCAGACATGAGACATCACTACATAATATAAAATAAAGTCGCTTCCCGCTGTCTGTCTATCCCTATGTATGCTTAGATCTTTGAAACTATGCAACGGATTTTGATGCGGGGTTTTTTAATAGATAGAGTGATTTAAGATGAAGGTTTTAATATATAATTTGTTAGGTTTGTGTATACCTAAATTAGCTAAAATATAACGATAATTGTTGGACCTTCCGAGAAAAAATAAGCCGTCTGAGAGCTTTTAACGTAAACGCTGCTTTTCTTTGAGATAAAACAAAATAATGTAAGGTAAAATTGTGAATCTTATATAGGTCTACAGAAAAGTTCGCGATGTTATATGTTTATCTCTTAATAACATACTATATCCATTTTAATTTAAAACGTACCTAAACAAGTACATGAACAAAGCCAATTGCGAAAATCGAGCCCAAAACAACTCTTTTAGAGATGTCTTGCGCCAACATGGCCACAAATAAAATGATATATGTATAAGCAACCACTATTTATTATTTCCTTCAAGCATTAGGTGTGCTAAAAGCCTAGATAAATTTAAAAGTTTATTAAAAGATTACTATTTTTCTCTTTAAGCCTTTCTCCTTAGTATTTCCTCTTTCTCTCTTTTGTCGTTTCCCTTTCCCTAATATCATTATTATTATTATTTCCTCTGTTATGTTTTAGTAGATATTATTCTATATATTATTTGGTTGTTTTGTTGAAAGAACATGTATGTAAGTACGTATATATGTATGTATGAATTTGTGGGTGTATGTACTCGTATATATGTATGTATGTATGTATATATGTATGTATGTATGGATTGGTATATGTATCTATTTATCTATAAGTATTTATATACATAAACGTGTCAATGCAAGTACACCGCCTACCGTCTTATGAAAATTTACTCCTCCTCCTCAAGGTTGCCTGGAAGAGATCGCTTCCAGCGATAAGGTCGCCTGCTGTGCATCTTTTCTTTGTGTTTTTTTTTGTATTTTAGTTTTCGGCGTGCAATAAAGAGTATTGTTATTATTATTATTTATATTAATATTATTAAAACTTTGATTTTTTTTTTAAATTTTGACATTCGATGAAACGGGAATGAAACGCAAATGCGACACTAAAGAGAGAAACACATAAATATATAGGATTAAGCCGGCGAGAGAATGAGATAGAATACATTGCTATGTTGCCATTGTAACCGTTGTCGTTGTCTAACAAGTATATAATATTAAGTTTCACTTCTACAAGGTTGCACACACACACACTTTTCTTCTATTGAATTTAAAATATATTCAACATGCATCACCTTAACAAAAATCCCTGCACATGCCACTTAAATGATAAAACGTGAAGCTTGCCATTTATTGCTTCCACTAATAGAATTGCAGATTAAATTCTAAATAAATTAGCTTATCAAGATACATGGAATCACAAAATAATACAGTAGCGTAACTACAAATTGTTTCGGCTGGTATTACCATCTTTATTAGAGTGAGAGTCAGTGTAATTTGTTCGCGAGCCGCTCATATTTCCCGCTCCCTATTTAGGACTGTATTACCATAATGCTGCATTACGTCTACAGCTCCAGTGGACAATATTCACTATGTGCATTCATTCTATTTGCGCCGTAATACACCTATTATTAGATTTTAACAAATGTCTTTTCCTGGTTTTCTGGCTAAATTCTATTCTTGAATGGGAAATTTCGCGTACCTATTATATTTATTACATAATTTAATTTACAGTGGAATTACTAAACAATATGTAGTGGCTTGCATAATAGATGTGCATTTGTATTAAAATTACTTATGTTATATTAGTATATTTGCTAAAATAATTATATATTCTTTATTGCACAAATAAATTATAAAAAACAAAATACATAGAAAGTGAGGTGGACAAAGGTGGACTTATCTCTTTAAGAGATCTCTTCCAGTCAACCCATGCATGTGGGAAATAGTGTTAAATAGCGGGACAGAAAGAGAAAGTGCAGATTTTTTTATAGTAAAGTATATAAGTATGACACATAAATAAAAGTTAAATATATGAATACATTAATATACATATATGAAAATATACAAAACATACATATTTTAATTACATACATATTATATAAGATAAATATATAAATACAAGTGTAGATATATAATATAAACATGTAATCTAATAGAGTACATACCAAAACTATATAAGTATATACGTAACGCAGCTGTAGAAGTGCTCTCCTGTAGGATTTTAGGAAGTTTATTCCATAACACTGCAGCCCGTACCGATAAAGAGTTTTGTAAAAACTTGGTGTTACTTGTCGGTATCTCAAGCATCGATGTGATGCAGGGCCGCCTGGAACGTGTATGAGTCGGAAGCAGGTTGAACCGGGAACGAAGGTAAGAAGGAAAATTGTGATTATGAAGGATATTAAATAGAAACAAAAGGATGTCCATATCACGGCGAAGGCGGATAGGGAGCCATTGAAGTTGAGCTCGGAATTCGGAGACATGATCATACTTGCGTAGACCATAGATAAAGCGTATGGCGAGATTTTGGAGACGCTCAAGTTTATTCAGTAGCTCCTATATCACATCTAAATAGCATACATCGGCGTAGTCGAGTATGGGTAGTAGAAGAGATTGCGCAAGCATAACTTTGGTTTTAAAGGGGAGAAAATATTGGAGACGCTTCAGAGAATGGAAAGTGAAGTGCATACGCCTACTAACTTCATTGATATGAGGTGTCCAAGTCATATTGCAATCCATAATGAGACCTAAGTTCCTTACCTTATCGCAGTAAGGAATAGTAATATTATAGTGTTTATAAACTTAGTTTAAAGAAAAACTAGACATTTTTGATTAATTATGTATCTGCAATGTTTATTAGCAAAAATGCGATTCAAAATATATAAAACTAGCGACTCACCCCAGCTTCGCTCGGGTTTGTCCCTAGCTTGATTCCCCGTACAAACTTTCATCCCCATTTCCACCCCCTTAAGGGATGATTTCCGGAATAAAAAATATCCTATGTCTTTTCTAGGGTCTCAAACTATCTTCTTACCCAATTTCATATAAATCAGTTCATTAAATCCAGAGATTACCCCTTAGAACGTCACAAACTCACAATCCCACAAACTCACACACTTTACCTCTTTATAATATTAGTATAGAACTAAAACTCAACTAATCCAGCTCATTTAAATTGTCACTAATTTCTAATGTAACTAAAAGTTACAAAATCTTTTAGCGCATCTACTATAGTAGTATGCTAGTTGCATTGTACTTCTTTACCAGAAGTTTGGTAAATTCATTGCATTTCGGTCGCGGACTGCTCATGTCTCCCGCTAGCTATTTAGGACTGCATTAGCATAATACTGCATTACCGCTGCTGCCTTTCATAGACAAAGGTTGTTACGTGAATTTGTTTGTGGTATAATTTCATTATACTGTGGTTCTGGTTTGTTAAGAATAAGCAAATTTATAGATATTGTTTGCTGTAAATATGAAAAATATAAAAAAATGATTTGTATAAAAAATAAACTTTAACTGTTTTTTTACCGTTAGTCAAGTGGTAATCATTTTGAAAATGATTAGCTCTGAGAATAGCAGATTTGTAAGATTCGGGATTTGAATCTGCTTCACTCGTAGACCTAAGTGATCACGCTACCACTGGGCTATCACTGCCCAAACAAAACTTATGTTTTGTTTGGGCAGTGATAGCTATTTATTTACAGATTTACCTTATGGTTGTAACTATTCATGCATCCGTTAACTATTGCATGTCTTTGTTTTGAAGTTATAATATAATTTTCGTACTCTATTACAAAAAAATGTTTTTCATATAAAAAATGTTTAAAGTTTATCGAATAAATGGTTGAATTTATCAATTTTTGTTGATAAACGTTTCAATGAATTTTAAAATACCGTACTTTTTAGATAATATTAATAGAGGGCGTAGACTATCCACGTAGATCATAGCCTTCGGGAATTGCTGTCTTAGAAAAGTATTTTACTTTAAAGTAACTTTTGGTGTAACCCTTACGAAATAGCTTATTATATTGAAATGTGCAAAAATATTATTATACATATTATATAGGTAATAATCAGTCACAATATACTACACTAGCGACTCACCCTCGCTTCGCTTGGGTTCTTCCCTAGCTTGCTTCCCAATACAAACACTCGACCCCATTCTTACCCCCTTAAGGGATGATTTCCGGGATAAGGAGTATCCTATGATAGACGAAATTTGATAAGAAGATAGTTTGAGACCCTAGGAAGAACATAGGATAGTTTGTATCCCGGAAATCATTCCTTAAGAGGATGAAAATGGGGATGAAAGTTTGTATGGGGAAGCAACCTAGGGACGAACCCGAGGGAAACGAGGGTCGCTAGAAATGTATATATATGAAAGTAATAATAATAATAATAATATTCTTTATTGTACACCAAAATAAATATAAAATAAAAAAACAATACAAAGAAAGATGCACAGCAGGCGGCCTTATCGCTGGAAGCGATCTCTTCCAGGCAACCTTGAGGTGGAGGAGTAAATGTTCATAAAAACGGTAGGCGGTGTACTTGCTTTAACACGTTTACTATATATAAATACTTATAGATAAATAGATACATACATACATACATACATACATACATACATACATACATACATACATACATACATACATACATACATACATACATACATACATACATACATACATACATACATACATACATACATACATACATACATACATACATATATACATACATACATTCATACATACTTATATGCGTTAAATTTACACACACACATAAAAAAGAAAAAATCAATCAAAAAATAAATAGGATTAGATACTAGAACATAATAGAGGAAATAATAATAACGATGATATTAGGAGAAAGGACTAAGGGAAAGACTTAAAGAGACATATAATAATCTTTTAATAACTTCTAATAAGAAAGTACTATCTCGTATACATATTTAATGATAAAACAAATGGTTATCGATAATTGAGGTGTACATAACAATAATAAATAGATAATATACTTTTAAAATTACATTGTTAGCAGTTTTTCTTAATAACTTAATGGTATCCGAATATGTTACATAATTAACACCCATAGAAACAGCAGGAACATGAAGCTAATAAAATAACAAGCTCAATAATTGCTCTTAATCCTCAACAACTCGCATCGAACATTTCCACACGTAATAAAGGATCTATAAAGAACCAATAAAGGGGGTAAAATAATAATCCTCTTCAAACTTTCGCAATATCGCCTCTTATGGGATTAATTCATATCCCAACGCCATAAGTTACAAGTCTATATGAAAGTTTTATATGTTCTGACTTTAATTTAGCGGATGTGTGCCCTGGTTTAATATTACTTCCGGGATAAGTAATAATTTCCCTCGCCGCATTTGCCATATTCCATCAGCTTCCGGTAAAAAAATTAATTTACTTCTTTCCAATAACTTTTAAATTAATAAACTTCTTTTTACGTTTGATATAACTCAAATTTGAATCAATTTTTCATTAGTCTTTAATAAATATTGCGACCTTACATTTAAGTTAAAGTGTGAACTTCTTACTTCATTGTTTTGGTTTTTTTTCACTAATTTACGAAGACTTAGACAAAATGTCATTCTACAATTGTTGAAAAAATATTAAAAATTTTATTGAGTTAGATCGTAATATAATTGTTAAAAAATTTTTTAGACTTCTATTCTTTAACAGTTTTGAAATGACATTTTTTCTAAGTCCTAATGGTTAAAAAAGGCAAAATCCGTAAATTTCACAAGGTTTATATCTTATATCCGCTCGGGTTCGTCCCTAGGTTGATTCCCCTTACAAATTTTCATCCTCATTTTTACCCCCTTAAGGGATGATTTCCGAAAAAAAAACTATTCTATGTACTTTCTAGACTCTCAAACTATCTTCTTACCAAATTTCATCTAAATCGGTCCAGTAGTTTCGGAGCTTTTTCGGTCGAACAACAAAATCTTTTCTCTTTATAATATTAGTATAAATAGCTTCGATCTAGATCTCAAATGTTTTACTTTGCTTTAATCGATATAAATATTTTATTATTGAAGCACAAGTACTGTAACAAAAAATAGCCACTAATACTACCTGCATAATACCCAATTTTTACTTCCTCACTTATTTACGGGAGAATATATTGTGTAGCTTTGCCATTTTTCTACGAAGCAAAAAGCTGCTCTGGATTAAACTGATTTATTACATACTAACTAACTGATAGGTAGTCCACTTCAAACAATACAATTTATGCGCTTTGATTTCATACAAAAGTCCTATAAAAATTAATACCATTCCCGAATTTCCCATTTTAACGTACAGCTTTTCCAATTTTTATCCCCCTAAGAAACTACGAACGTTAACAAAAAAAATCATAATTGTTCCAACCGTTCTCAATTGTCACACTTAGCATCGAACAGCATTTAATTTTTATTTATTTACATAATAAAATAATATTTTTATAAGTAGACTAATATTATATAAGTAGAATGCAAACAAAAAAAACCTAAGCAAAACGGAGCTCAATATTAAAATGTATACTTGAAAAGTTTAAATCTCAAGATATTTAAAGAGATTATAAGAGCATTAAGCTACTAATTTCGATTACAGAGACGCATTGCGCCTTTGATTACATCGGTGTTGGGATGAATGTAAATTGCCTAATCGAGTTGATGTACAGTGCCTGTACTGAAACTCCTGTTAGTTTTAAGCTATTTAGTGGGAAATTTCATTGGATTTCTAAAGCATATTTCATGAACTTTGCTGTAAATAGGTTTGTCATTGTGGTTTAAATTTTCAGTGGAATCGCCATACGAAGCAACTAAGGTGTAATAATTAATGACTTACATTTGTTTCCTCGGATGCATCCCTAGTAGTAGTCTATAAACAACCTGTCATGGTGTACGTTTGTACTAAATTTCTTCTAAATCCATCCAGATAAGAGATTCAACGTAAGGAAGTAACAAACATACATAAATACAAATATTCACAATTTGAAGTAGTCATAAAATAAAAATGTTTTTTTTTATGGTTTTCAGTGACAAACAAACAGACTGCCCACCTGATGGAAAGCGATACCTGTCGCCCATAACACCTACGGTTCATGCACTTAGGTTTTATGTTAAAAAACACAGAACCGCAGGTGTGTTGTCACTGTGAGGACTAACATGATATGTCTCTTGCCTGTAATTGCGCTGGCTACCTTATCCTTCAAACCGGAACACGACAATGTAAACATTGTTGCTTGGCGGGAGAAATAAATAAGGGGGCGGTACTCATCCAGTCGGACTCCTCAGGCTTTACAAATTCCTACCACCGGTAAAATATTTTTTATATATTTTCATATATAAAAAATACTTAGACTTTTGTATTACCCTCAATAGCATTTAAAAGAATTCAAAGAACAAAATATTTTTTTTGGTCGTAATGATTTTTATTATTAAAATATGATAGAAAAATACTGGTTAAATAATATTAAAAAATATATATTAATAGCCATTGCTATTATAATACTCGTTAAATAAAATTAGCATATTATAAGAGTTCATAAATTTCAATGGAAACTCAAAACAAATTTAGCAAAAGTCATAACAATCCTTGAAAACTCAGCTTATAAAACATATAGGGTCGTCTATAACTTTTGTTATTACTAAGTTATTATATACGAGTATGTTTTAATATTTGGATAACAATCTATAAATTACTTGGAATCTGAGTAGCTTTGAATTGTGAGTTTGTTTGTTTATTCTTATGATTGAAATATATGTAATACTTTCTTATATTCACAAGAATAATTGATTATTTAAACAAAAACCATCATTTCGGATTTTATCGCGGTTTTATTTGGAGTTTTTGTTCACGACGTTTCGAATGCTGATGAACAAAAATTTTAAACTGCGGCAAATTCCCGAAAGATGATTATAATATAGTTATAGAAAAAGGTTTTTTTTATTTAATGGGACATTTAAACGTGATTAAAAGGTAAATGAAGTAAAATTGAACTTTTACGCTATATAACCAAAGGGCTTAGGTAAGATAACATTCTTAAAGCGCCATTGTTAGAAAAGTAAGGAGTTAATGGTGAATAAAAAAATATATATTTATGTATGTTAGAAATATATATTTATGTATGGTTAGTTCAGTTTGTAGTGACCCTACGTGCTATTCCAGCGGTCGCGTGTTCGATTCCCGCTAGGTACATTAATTTATGTGATGAGCACAAATATTTGTACTCCAGTCATGGATGATATTTATAATACGTATGTATTTAAAGTTATATATGTGTAGTGTATCAACTATCAGGTATCCATTACACAAGCCCCGTAGCTTACCATGGAACTAAATGGTGTTAATGTTGCAACATATTTGTAAGAAATCAATTTAACCTCTACCTGAGAAACAGTTCAAGTTATGTATAAACACTGACATCAAAGATTGAACTAATAAACTAATACAACCACAAAAGCTATCCACAAGTAAAACCACGCAAAACCTCTAGTTATTTATAACTTGTAAAGAAACCAGCAACTTACAAAGCCAAGTGTAACTAAAATTTACTGGAATAAAACTTTCTCGGTAGAGTTCAAGTAGCAGTGTAATGCATTTACTCATTTACGTCGCAGCGCATTATTGAATGAATAATTTATAAATACGCTCGCATTCTAGACTCTGCATCTAGGATCTTGGGAAATATTCCATTACGGAGGTTGTGAAAGTTAGCAATTTGTTGGGGGACTAAGTTAAGTAGTAGTTACTATTGTAAAATGATATCTCAACGGTGTTAAATAAGATTAGATTTCTAGTTATACAGTTAGCTAGCTTTGACACTCCGTTTTGTCGGGATTGTATAAGTTTTTGATACGTTATTTCTAAACTTTGATAGCCTAGCTAATTTTTGAAAGACGTGTGAAGTCTACCAACACTCATTTGGCTAGTGTTGTTGACTTTTGCTTGCCTAATTCACCTTGTAAATAAATGAGGTCCGTAAAAAAAGTCTGCTGGGGATTTTTTTTTAATTGCTTGAAGGAGCTCGGTACTTTGGAAGGATTGCGTTGAAATATAAGTCGAAAATGAAGATTTTAAACATTTAAATTTGGTTTATGTGACGTATCGGCCAGGACCATCTCTAAGTAACCGATAGGGAATTGCCCAAAGATGGCCATTAGATAATACACAGGGACAATGGAAAATATTATCGAAAACAGAATGAGTTTATGGAATGGATTTTTAATGAGTACAGATTTGTAATGCGGCTAAATGTCTGCTTTCTCAACAGTCTCAGCATAAAACCCAAAAATGTATGTTGAGGGCGTGGAGAGGTGTGTACCGGTTTTACCACCATGAAAGTGTTTGTGAACGATATTTTCTCCTTGGAAACGTCAGGATAGTGGTTTTGCTATTTACAATTTACTACAAGTAGTGACATTAGTATTATATAAGGTACTTTAATCTTTGTTTCTTATTCAAATAACAAAAAAGTGTTCTATTAAATATTCCTTTTACCTGCATCTAAAGGCCAAACTAAAATAATAAAGTTTTTTCCCTATTTAAAGTTTTTCTTAACATATTTCTTTATCTTACAAATTAACAAACTAAAATATTTTAGTGCTAAGAAAGTAATGTAAGCAGAGAAAACGTCGTAAGTAAATTAGGGTAGCATTTCCAAGTTGTAAACTTACCGCATTTCCCGCAGAATTTACTCGTAACGTGGATTGAAATAATATTCATAATATGAAAAATAAATGTTATATTTTAATCTAGCAAAATGATTTGGAAATAAATCAATGAAATTGCTGTTTGTAATATTAGTATATAGAACATAGTAAACGATTGATTAAAATCTCATACTTTATTAGGCAGGTACATATTATCGTAGTAAGAGGTTATAAATTCGATTCCTAAAAGTAATTGGTGTATTTATTTTTAAATCTATAGAATGTATAGTATCACATTGGTAAAGTATCATTATATTTATAATAAATAGTTCACTTTTTTTTCTCAAGCTACAACGTATTAAGGACGTCCAAAAAATATTTTAGATTTGTATATTTTAAAAATCGACTTTCGTTAACTCAACAACTCTAGAGTGACCAAACTCCCTCCTTTTGTCAATCGTCTTGTTAAACATCTAAAAATTTTGATAATTTAGTTTTTCTGAGTTCTTTTAGAATTTATAGAGTTACAACTTCAACGTATGGTGTTGGGGTGAGGAGGGTCTCAGTAGCGTCCGGCACCGCAGCCGGGCATGAAGCCAACAGTCTCACTTGAGAATTATCCCACCTCAGTATTCATTCTACTACTGTACTATCCGTTTTGCTTCTGGTGCTTTTCTTATAGCAGAATGGCCTGTAAGAGCAAAATAAGGTTGTCGTGGAGAAGTGGGCAGCAGAAAAGGTCTGCCACGTTATCGTTTTTGAAAGGTTCCGTTGGGTTTTAGTGGGTAGTGCTGGCTTTTCTAGTAGGTAAGACACCACATACCACCTAATGTACAGATGGTATGCGTAAATGTATTAGCGACCTCAAAAAAGGTTCACTTTGAGCCACATTACACTCCTTGAACGATCATTTCCAATATGCAAAATTCGAAAACTATATTACATATGGTGTTGAGGTAAAAGAAGCCTATGAAACTTTTCAACTTATCTTAATCCAAAAATCATATCAATTCGTTGAATCGCTTCTTCGTAAAAATAACAAATCAAAAAGAAAATATGCACATTTTCGCATTTATTATAATTATTAGTTAGGAAATAAGGATTCAACGGAAGCAAGAGTAAAATAAATTGAGTGGCAAATTAAGGGAATCGTCGGTAGATTAAACGGCAGTTAGGGAAAGTTTGCTTTAATTGATCTACGCTTCTGGTACAGATTATTAATTAATTGTAGGCGACCGAGTGTTTTACCTTCGCGACGACATTCGTTTTAAAGTTAGCTATGTTTTAATTATAGCATATTTTAGTTTTTATTTCAGTGTAGAAATGCTTTAAAGCTAATTTTGATATTCATAAAACAAATCTACTCAATATATTATTTTTTGCCTTATGTGTGTATTCATGTTTGTAAACGTAGGTTATCTTATCTTTATTTAGTGTTAATTACACCGTTCCGTCTACGATTCTTCTAATCCTTTCACTAAAGGTTGTCTGTCTGTAAGAGATGGCTCGTAGCAATAAGACTTAATTTTTTTTTCTTTTCATCTTCTGTACTCTTCTTTTGTGTGTGCAATAAAGTATTTACCTATTTATCTATCTATATTATTGTGAAAATTTCATTAAAATAATTTAATATTTTTAAAATAGATAGTTTTTACTATACGTAAAAACGGTTCTTTTGAAATAAAGTAAAAAAACGTTTAAAACTATTCGTCTCTACGGCGCCATGTAGCGCCCGCGGCTTGTAGTTTGGAACGTGTAGTTCGCGCTATTTGCATGAGAATGTTTCTACACTCATTGAATTTAACAGTTAGCGTTACGGCTATGCATATATTTGTACCTAACGTGTTATTTAGTTAACTCTTATCTAGTAATATGCATCTAGATTTATTCAAAGTGTCTCTTGAAACTAAGTGAACAGAATCAGTTGTTTTAAACCTTTATCTAAGAACTTTGCTTAACATGAACTTATAGATCCAAAATACAATATGTTGAAAATAATAATTAATATTTATATGATATTATATGATTTGGTAGATATTATAAATTATTATGCTCAATATTTTATATTATGTTTATATATTTTTTAACCGACTTCCAAAAAGGAGGAGGTTCTCAGTTCGTCGGAATCTTTTTTTTTGTGTATGTTCACCGATTACTCGAAGACGCCTGAACAGATTTGGATTTTTTTTTGTTTCAAAGGATAATATTTCAAGATATGAATATCTAATAGATAAATAAGTATTTTACATATCGAAATATATTAGATTTACTTTGAATCGGCTGGCACCGACTTCGAAAATATTTGATTAAGTATCTATACTAAATGAAAACCCCCGTTTAGTTATTTTTACATTTTAGTGCCTAGAAGTCGGTTTTTTTTTTATTTCAATTATTTATCTAATGAAAAGAATGGATTGAGGTACATAGTTTATATACTGGATTAAAATAAAAACACCAATGATACGCTCGCTACTGTATTAAGTCGTACATTCTATTCTTACATAGAAAACTTGTTTAATGTCCTCTTAAACTGATATTTTGGTCACAGTAGTAATCTTAATAAGACTAGCCTTCCCCTACGAATTTTGTTCACTATGTCATTGCATGGGGGGGTCCGTAGCTTCTGGCAATCCAGCCAGGCGTGAAGCTAAGGAACACACTGGGAGGTTGTGGTTTGTACATTTTGATAGAAAAGTGGAGGCCTCCTTCTGCCAGACTAGTCCCATTCAGACGTCTTGGTGTTTGTAATGGGTAGTACCGGCTTTCGAGTCTCCACATAACCACATGATATACAAGTGGTATGCGTAAATGTAGTAAAACTTCGGGAACCAAAAATAAAAATAAATCCGGGAAATAATCCGAAAAGATAGTTTTATTAAAAATCTCTCTAAGTTTAATATTCGCGTATATCTAAGAAAGTATAAATTAATTCCCAACGTTAAAAAAGTAGACTCTTATAAAGATATTACTTCTATTCCTGATCCCTTGTATTATAATAGAACAATAATCGAACACGATCGACGTGTGATCAGGGTCAGCACTCATGGCTTCGCAGAATGAACAAAAATTATAAACCAGTGACTCACCTCGCTCCGCTCGGGTTCGTCTCTAAGTACATTAGTATAGATTTCTCAGAGACGAGATATTTTCCCGCAGTAAAAAGTATCCTTTACATTTATCGGTATAACCAGTTATCATCATACTAAATTTCATCAAAATCTGTCCAGTCGTTTTCTCTTGATGTGTTCCCAGATAGACAGACAGACCCAAAAAATTTAAAAACCATAGATTCGGCCTCTGTATCGATAATAATGTTTATTTCAATAAGATTTTCCAAAAAATATTTAATTTACAGAATCGGCTTAGTTACAATTTTGTTATAGGTATGAATAGATGTATAGAAGATAATTTCTTACAAAAGATAAACACAAAATAATATGTTAACACAGCCTATCTACATATTTTCTCAAGAGATATGTTCTACGGTTCTTTAAGCATAAGATAAATTTTACAAACTTTTTCATTACACCCTAAACAAAATTTTAATTAGTTAATGTTTTGTTAATTTAAACTAAGAGCGTAAATTAGACGGGTTCTTCGTTTTAGTCTTTCAGAGATCGATAAGAAACTTGCCATGTCCCAAGTTCCAAAGCATGCAGCTATTAATTAAACTTATATAAAGTTGATAAGTAAATGTTAGTTTGTTTTGATCTAAATGTTAGGTTTGATTTCTATTTCGACAAAACTTTTACTCATTGAGTACTTAGATTGGAAATTAGTTAGAAGCATATATACCAACTTGTTTTATAATAACGAAATGTAACTTTCAAAGTCAATATTTTAGAAATACCATCTTCGAAATATAAGTTGAATTATTATTTTTTAATCCATAGCTTTTTTAGTATAATATTATAAATATTAAAGTGTATTAATTGTGCCTTCTTACGTACTAAAAATGTTTTCTCTTTTATATAACTAAAAATCCAAAAAGATAGCTTAGATAGTCTACATCTACACTACTATTATACAGAGGAAAGATATGTATTTTTGTATGTTTTTAACGAATAAACTCAAAAACGACTGGACTGATTTAGATGAAATTTAATTAAAAGATAGCTTGAGACCCTGGGAAGAACATAGGATATTTTTTTATTCCGGAAATCATCCCTTTAAGGGATATAGTGAAAATCGGGATGAAAGCTTGTACAGAGAAGGGACAAACCTCAGCGAAGCGAGGGTGAATCGCTAGTTTATGATAAGGTTAGTAATGTCAACAATTATTTTGGCCTGATAAATAAAATCATTTTATCATACTGCAAGAATTGTGAAGAGGATTTTAATATTTCTTTATTGCGAGTTTACAAGTAGGTGAAATCCTAGTATGATCGTTGCAGTGATATCGAAGAATTATTATTTTATTCTATTTCAAATAAAAATGAAGTTTTTGTATATAATTATTTTCATACATGTTTTAATATCTCTCTTTTTGTTACATATTACTTGAATCTCTATCAAAACGAAATATGTAGAAATGGCTATCAAGGGAGTTCTTAATAACAAATAAAAAGTATACATATTTGTGCCAAAATAAATTAATACAATACTATTATAAAGCATTTAAATAACATAAAAAATTACGTTTTTATTACTTTTGTACAAATTATGTATTAATTAAGTAGTTAAAATGTAAAAAAATACTTCATTCAATCGGAACATATACAAAACTTTTCATAACTCCCACTTAAAAACCCATAACAAAATACACCAGTAAATTAAAAAAAATCATTTTAGAATATTTACTTAAAGCTAAAGTAGAGCATTTTGTACAAATTTAGATTGGCTATTTGCCTTCACTCGCAGCTATCGGTATGAAGTGAATATGTCTAGCGCAATAACAATTACGAATGTTCAGAGCGTATCCACAGTGAATAGATTGCGTAAACGCCTGTGGTCACTATCAAGTGAATTTAGTGTAGATTGACACGCTCGATCTCAGTTAAAAAAGTAATAATATCCGGTTATTGATGCCAATGAATTAATATTATTGGAAATTAAGATTTGGATGTTATTTCAATGAAAAACTAACTCTGAATGGTTTTCTTACCACTTACTGTGTCGGTCTATTTGTTACATTGTATCTCCTCTTAATTTATAGTAACATTCTGAGTCAAAACTGTACATAAATATTTTTTGGAAAATCTTATTTCAATAGTCATTATTATCGATACAGAGTCCAAATCTATAGGTTTTAGAGTTTTTGTCTGTACGTCTGTCTGGGAATGCATCACGAGAATACCACTTGAGAGATTTTGATATTTGGTATTATGATAGCTGATTATCCCAGTCAACTTAAATGATATTTTTTACAAAAATATTTCATCTCTAAGAAATCTATACTATCCGTTAAAACGTATTTAGGAACAAACCGAAGCGGAGCGAGGGTGAGTCGCTATTAATATATGAAGAGTTAAAATTGTAATATGCTAATTAATTAGTTGGTCAAAATATGATATAGAACAAAGAAATGAATCCTAATTCTGAGGAGAGTTAAAAATACAAAAGACATACTTCGAAAATGGTCGAAAATAATAAGACAAGGTTAATAATCAGTATTCACTTTATCTCCCTAACTACTTAATGCCTAGGATTTTAAAGACAGCACAATATGAAGCTTTACTCAAAAGACTATTCTGTTTTTTTTTTAAATATTTAAAGAAATATATTATTATATACATATATACATTGCAGTTTTTGAATGTTTTCCTCGGAAATGAGACATTTACCCGCGTTAAAAAGTCCTATATGTTGACGCGGATAACCAGCTATCACCATACCAAATTTCATCAAAATTCATCCAGTGGTTTTTCGGTGATGCTGGAACAGACAGACAGACAAAAATTCTAAAAACTATAAATTCGGTCTATGTATTGATAATAATGTTTATTTCAATAAGAATTTGCAAAAAATATTTAATGTCCAGATTCGGCTTAGTTACAGTTTTATTATATGTATATATTATTAAGTAGCATTATCATCATTATAACAGTTACATCTATAAGGTGTATGCTATTAACTCACAAGGAAAATTTTTATCTTGGCACCTAGATAATTTCATTATGATTAGTGTATTTAGCATAATAAAAAACATCTTACCAATTTTGGCCATGCTGGCCACCTGCGTAGAGGTTATGAACTGCTTCTAGTATGTATGTCCGACGGACTTGGGTTCGAAACCTGGGTCGGGCCAAGTTACTTATTAAGTATTTGTGGCTTAACTCGAAACTCAATCCGGGCTTCCGGGTCTGCAATCTTAAACGCTAGCCACTAAACTATAAAAGCGGTATAAAATAATAATAAAAAACTTTTAACGTAAATCATAAAATTAGTAAATTCAACAGTTAAATCGATTCATATATAAAGTTAACTAATTAAACGTTTCCTACGATAATATATTACATCTCACAGTTTCCGAAACCAAGCGAGACTTAGTCTTACTCAGTACTAAAAACTTGTTCTAGTAGTAGCAACATCGTTTTTATATGAGCAATGCATCACAAACTATGCACATTTCCACAGATTTCCTAATAAGATAACAGTACCAGATGTTATCATACAAATTGTCCCCGGTAATTAGAGCCGCTGAATCACCCGTAATGTTCGGGTTAACTCACTTCCATCATAAATAGAATTGCTCCAATAAATTGTTAGTTTAGTGCTGTCTGTAAAATATTTTGCTGAGCTATAACTATAAATCATGAATTGCGTGTTTAAATTGTATTGTATATTATTATTGAAAGTAAACATATTGTACGCAGGAAGGATATTTGACGTGGGTTACTGGCTGCTATTATAATAGTGAAAGTTTATACTGCTAACCCCAGTATTGGGGTTACATTTAGGACATATCTAAGCTAAAGAAGCAATAAATTCATAGTAAATATATAAATATCTTAGGACGCTGTGTATTTTTAACCACCGACGCAAAAAGAGTTTGACGTCGATGTCTGCCTGTGTGTGTGTGTCTGTCTGTGACATCGTAGCTCTCAAACAGATGGACCGAATTAGATGCGGTTTTTTTTTTCATTTGAAAGCCAGTTTCCTTGCGGTGGTTATTAGCTAAGTTTGGTTAATATCGTCTCAGCAGTGTAAGAGTATCAGCTCTTTTCCAAAATGATGTAAGGCATTTTGGCGTATGATTACTCGATTAAGTGCTTCATGCGTGCCAGTGTAATCATTAAATGACAATTAATTTGCGAAGAGTTTTTTTTGAATTTTTAATTTATAATTATTTAAAGTTCTATATCTAAGCGGGAAAAACAAACTCTTACAATAACGTCATGTCTGTCTGTCTATATGCCAGCTATTTTACTCAGAGACTATTGGTAAGTACTATAGGGCTGTAATTTGAAAGTTGTCTCATTCATATATGAACCAGTAGACAATGTTGTAATGTATTTAGCCCTTTTTTTAACGTCACACTGGTGGGCCTCCCTGCAGTACAAGGGGAATCAGGTGATGGTCCACCACGCTGGCCAAGTGCAGGTTGGCAGAATATTGTAATAATAAAACGAAAAGCACTACGTACAATGTAGATCGAACAAATTAAAGACACGTCTAAATAAAAGAAGCGCATGTCTCTAGTTGATTATAAGAGTATAAATTGTATCAATTTGTAGTGTTACGGAATGCGGAGTTTATTTCCAAATTTTAGAATTTAATATCAATATCCCAAAAACAGAAATCGCCAGTGAGCATTCATCTTATTGTATTTTGAATTTATTGCTACCGTATCAAGGCTTGTTTTACTTTGAATATGATGTATTGAGCCCAAACAGTATACCTTACTGGTGGCAATAGTCGGTCAAACCCATTCTATTCTATCTGTTCCCATGATTGTTATTGGATACCCTGAATCGTCCAATCTGCATTCTTCTATTTGCTTTCTATGAATTCACTCTTTTCGATTTGGAAACCGCGTTTGTAGTTTTTCAAATTTATTTCTTTTATCTACATATATCTTTTACTTTATTTGAGCGTTTTGTGCTATCAAAATTATGTTAGATATGTTTTACTGAAAATTCTAACACTTTGCATCGAAAATAAGTTTTAAATGAATTAGTATTGTTTCTCTATAAGCATGGTGTTTTAAATAAATATGTATGTATTATATTTTAAGTATTTTTAGTTTTTCATCTTATAATATTTATTGTTAATGGCTTCAAAGCTATCGGCGTACTGTAGGCGTACCGTATTAATAGCGGACTCAAATAATATTTTACTATTAAAGACGTTAAAATGTATATACATTTGTTTGTTAGTTATTTCAAACGAACATAATTTGTGTATTATCGACGTACTATTTTTATCTATCATAGGTAGATTAGTAGTAGTAGTAGAGTGAAGCTGCAGGTAAAAACTAGTATTTGATGAAAATAAAACTTTTCATAATATACTCTTTTATAAAGGACTAGCAACTCACCCTCACTTTGCTTGGGTGCGTCCCTAGCATGCGTCATGGATGGCTTGGAAATCATGCATATTCATCCCCATTTTCACCTCCTTAAGCAATAATTTCCAGGATGAAATATTCTATGTCCTTCCCAGGGTCTCAAACTATCTTCTTACCAAATTTCATCTAAATCGGTTCAGTAGATTACTCCCTACCAAGTCCACGTCACAAACTCACAAACTTTACCTCTTTATAATATTAGTATAGAAGAGTAAGCGAATATCTCATTTGTTCTATATTACATTTTAAGATAGTGCAAACATTATTCTTGAGTAACGAAAAAAACTACTCAATAAGCTAACATCAAACTACTCGTATAGTTAATTTCAAGTTATTTTAAAAGAAACGAAGCACCAGATCGTGTCATAAAGGTGCCGACTCGACAAATTGACATCAATTATTCAAATAACGATTACTCCGTTCGGTCTTAGCATCGTTTTCTATGTCCTTAAAAATATTTTGTTGTGTAAAGTTTTTGCAAACAGTATTATTTGATTATAATATCCCCAATTTTCACTCGAGATATAAATAATCATCATTATCACTCCTTCGTTTAGGCATATTTTACGATAGAAAACAGTTAAATAACCTGAAAAAGTGCAATACGGCGAAGCACTAAAATCAAGAATGAGGAAGATTGACAGAGAACATAGGCTGTCATTTATTTTTTTAAATAAAAAAAAAAGAAAATGGCTCAATCTTTAAAGTATATTCTCCACTCTACACGACATTGGCGAAGTAAATTGTGCCCAAATAGCACTCCTATAAGCCACAGAGCAAAGAACATTGAAAAAGTAAATGCTTTAAATATACAGCCAGTTTGGCGTATCACTGCGCGATACTACAAACATATAATATGTGCTAATATCGAGGACGAAGCAGAAGTATTAATAATATTATATCATATATATACGAAAATGTAACGTGGCAACGTATGTGTGTGAGTTTGTTTGTTTGCTCCTTTACGTTGAAACTGACGGATGGAATCGACTGATGCTGGAAACGCTGGAACGGCTAGATAGATTTGGATGAAAATTGAGACACAAATAAACTATGAGTAATATATACCTACTACATACTAAAGTTAGTATTATAGATAAAATTTGCCAAAGATTGTATTGCCAGTATATAATATGGTAACTAGATATAAAAGGCACCAGGCGACACAATCGAGTGAAGCCAGGGTAAGTCGCACAACTACAGTGATACTTTTATTTACATACCTACTAGCTGACTCACTCTCGCTTCGTTCGGGTTTGTTTCTAGGTATGTTTTAATTGTTAGTATAAAATAGACAGACTATATATTATATAAATACATAGGTAGGATGAGTTGTTGTAGGTTGTATTATAACGTGTTTTCCTGTGAGAATGAGATAATCTCCCACGGTAAAAATTTACCTATGTCTAGGTATATGTATAGAAAAAAAAGTGTCAAATCTACAAATGCATTCAAGTAACATAAGCTATATTAATTTTAAGATTGCGTTTAAAATTATAAAGTAAAGAAAACGTGATTTTTACAGTGAATTTTTTCAATTTTTCTCTTTATAAGAACTTTAGTCAGACTTCAACGAATATTTGAAAAAAATATGATTTAGTCCAGCCGTTCTCGAGTTTTGCGCTTAGCAATACATTTAGCCATTCATTTTTATTTATAAGAAGATTAGTGTAGAATGCTTATAGAATACTATTTCTTAATACAGTAATTGTCATAGAAGAAGTGGGCTATTTCTTAGAAGTTTTACAAACGATTAGACTCAATTTCTAACTCAATCGTCGTCATACACTCCTCAGTTGTTTTCTATTCAGATAAATTATAAACTCATAATCTCTTACCTTTTTAACGGTAGATTTAATAAAACCTTCTTTCATTATTGTAAATCATGGTATTTACAAGAATTTAAAAACAGTAAATAACAGTTAAATTAACACGAGAAAATAGAAAAAAACACAATATATAAATTATACACTATGTCTTTATGTACTATAGTGAGAATACCAAAATAGTGCAATAAGGGAAGCAACAGACAAGCTGCGTTCTTTCAACGGTATTAAATTAAATTACGTTTCTCAAACTACTATGTAAAATATAAAGGTAAAAAATTGTCATTTCTTTACTAAAACGTTTAGTATACTTTTAGCAATTTTAGTACAAGTCATGTCCGCGTAGGAGTGTTACGTATTTGTTTCTAGTTTCAGCGCTACGCTGCGCGTTACTAAGCGAGAAAGTCACGTACAAACTTTTTAATTGCTTTATAAGACGATTTCCGATAACATTTGTAGTTTTCATCTACATATTCTACATTATTTTCTCATATTTACAAAAAATGCATCGATGGTCCACTTGAATATAGGTAAGATTAATAATGAAATCTTTATATTTAGATTAATTTAAAAATTATTACTGAAGAATATCCGAATATGTGGTTTTTGTATTTATTCTACCTAAAAATTGTATTCAGCCCTTTTCAACCGACTTCAAAAAGGAGGAGGTTCTCAATTCGACTGTATGTTTTTTTTTTTTTTTTTTTTTTTTTATGTTTGTTACCTCAGAACTCCGTCATTTATTAACCGATTTGGACAATTTTTGTTTTGTTTGAAAGGGTATACTTCCAGATTGGTCCCATTTAAATTTCAAAAAAAAATACCACCCCTAAGGGTGGAAAAACAACTAATGATGAATTTAACCTACTTCTAATTGTCATATTGACTTGAAACTTTGCGAGTATTTCTATTTCCGTTGATAGTACAGTGGTTCGGTGTTGTTGACCTGATCTGATGGCAAGGCCAGAAGGTGGATAGGTGGAACTCTTCAACGGCTAATAGTAGATACTTTGAGTTTGGGCTTATTTTGTTTGATTTGACAAGCCTAACACGTTAGAATCCTTACTTTGCTACTACTGTCTACACTAAAAAGAGAAAAATAAAAACTTTTTAACAAAAAAATAAAAACCGACTTCAAAAAAAAGCACTAAAAAGTAAAAAATAACTGATTGGTAGTTTTCATTTACTATACATACCTAATCAAATATTTTCGAAGTCGGTGTGCTTTGGCTAAGTAATTAAAGCCTACCTATTAAATACATACCTAATCAAATATTTTCGAAATCGGTGCCAGCCCATACAAAGCAAAGCACACCGACTTCGAAAATATTTGATTAGGTATGTATAGTAAATGAAAACTACCAATCAGTTATTTTTTACTTTTTAGTGCTTTTTTTTGAAGTCGGTTTTTATTTTTTTGTTAAAAAGTTTTTATTAACGTCCTACTGGTGGGCACGGGCATCCCTTAAATATGGGGGGGATCAGGCCATAGACCACCACGCTGGCCAAGTGCGGGTTGGCCGACTTCACATGTGTTTCGAAAACTTGCTAGATTCTCTCAGACATGCAGGTTTTAACGTAAGGTAAGTGGTAATAATGTTAGAAATGATTCGCTCATGAAAATATCATAGGTGCTAGACCCGGGATTGAACCCGCTTCACTCGGTTTCCCAAACGAGCGCGTTACCACTGAGCTACCCACTGCCTTTGTTACTAAAAGTTACTTTGACTTTAATATCAATTTTCAGTAATCTAATTCTTTCCTCGGGGTTGAAATTGTTTAAATTTAACACAGACTACTCATGAGGTAAGCCATATTGAAAAGAATAGTTATGACATAACATATTCCCAAAATTAGAATAAAAAAAAAATATACTTAGAATAGTTTTCTTTGAATTACTGATATATACAGATATAAAACAAACAATTTATTAAACAAAAATTTTTCTTTAAAATTGGTTCTTCGACGAACATTTTACAAATAAAAAATGCCACTGAATTGAATTCGTCCTTATCGAAGTCAGCAAATAAACGTTCATTACTCCATTTATCACCCAGACGATACAATTCGATATTTTCCAATACCTATTAAATTAACTTTGGTTTAGAATGCTCTATTACTTCCGAGCCGTCGAAATGTTGAACACAATAAATCAACCTGTAGAATGCAAAAAATAAAGTATTCTATCTTTTATTATCTAACAAGTATCTACCGGTTTGCTTATTTTTTCTTAATTTCACAATACACTTTGATGCAATATCGGGTTAGTCCCTAGACAAAAACAAAATATCCCATGGGAACCGCACATTTTTCCGGGATAAAATGTAATTTATGTGCCATTCCAGACTATCTCTATGCCAAATTTCATCTGTTCAACCTTTCTGGCGTGAAAGAGTAACAAACATCGATCCATCCTCACAAACTTTCACATTTATAATATTAGTATGGAATTATGTGTTTTATAGTAAATAATAAAGTTTTGTTTCAATTAGCTGAACCAATAAATACAGCATAAGGTTATTCTGTATGCATTTATATAAATTCCCTATAAGGATATGTAGAGACCATACTTAAGGACTAAACGGTAATTAAAATACCTGATTCATATAAAATTATTAGAATAAATATTCAGAAGAAATAAACATTTTGTTTAAAATTAAGAAGTATTTGCTTTGATAACACAAAAGAGCATGTAAGTGACGGTTTATACTCGTAAACACAGTATAATTAATTAGTATTATTTTATTGTAATTCATTGCTAAGCCAATTAAAATATAAACAATATATTATAATGTTGGTAACCTCTGGCGTATTATTTCTAAACACATAGTTAATGTTTTATTAAATTAGATATTCCTGTAATTAATATTATTTCTATTATACCTACTAAATTAATTATATAAATCTATTATAACTTCTAATACAAAGCATTGTGGTAATTAATCTATACAGATAAAATAAATTGAAGTATCTCTTTGTAATCTTCTATAATATAAAAATGAATCGCTGAATGTGTTGCTAAGCGCAAATCTCGAGAGCAGCTGAACCGATTTCGCTAATTCTTTTTTTAGAATATTTATTGAAGTACGAGGATGGTTTTTATGGAGAAAAAAATTAAAAAATTGCCTAAAAAAGTCTAAAAACAACACTTTTCTATACTCCCATACAGAAGATTCGTAATAATACTCAAAAGTCAATTTGAACTTCAATACCATACCATAAAGTTTATGTTAGTGGAGAGGTTCCGAGAAGGCAAAACAATTGAGTGACGTTAGTATCGTATAAATATTAATGTCAATATTTGTCTATATTATTAACAAAAAATATTAAAATTTATATGGCTAACGCTGGCTAATAACCATTTATATCTATTTAAAACGTACCTAGCGACGAACCCGAGCGAAAACGAGAGTGAGCCGTTAGTATCAAAATAACATCGTTTTACTAAATGCATATGAAATTATATACGGTATTTATAAGAAAAACTCATTTTTTTAAATTTTTGTTTGTTTGTTTGTTCCAGCTAATCTTCAAAATGGCTGGACTGATTTTGATGGGACTTTCACTGGCAGATAGCTGATTTTAAAAAGAGTAACTTAGATTACTTTTATTTTAGAAAAAATAAATAAAAAGTGTGGTGTTTACCCCAGCGTAGCGAAAAATGTTCCTTTTCGAAAAAAATCGTTTTGAAGAATTTTCTTCCTAAACTAGCTGTAGCCCATCATGCTGTTGGAAGATCGCCCACTTGCTTTGCGAACTTCTCTGACGCACTGTATGTCATGTATCTAGAATAAAAAGATAACAAATCAAATTGATTTATTAAATATAAAATAAATATAAAAATTACTGCCTCGCCAAAATTATAAAAATTCAAAATCGCAATAAATTCATAAACCAAAGCTCATCATAAAAATGAAGAAAATATTTCCCGTAATTCAAGTCCCAGCAAAAAGTCATAATAATATAATAATAATAACACAGTTGGTATAATTAGTTTGTTAGACACGCTTCGTCTGAAGTCGATTTTCTGTTCTTGGGTCATTTCGTTTCCTTATATCATAATTATTGTCAACGCCTCCAGAAGAGGGGACTCATCTGTCAGCTAATATTCGAGTCGAGTGAATTAGTTGTGCGGTTTCTGTTATTGTACCTAAATGTAGGTATATTCGTACATATGTATGTGTAATACTATGACAACCATTACATATACATAACGTACACACACACATAAACACACATACGCACGCACGCATGCACGCACAGAAATGTACTTTATGTCCTTCTCATAAATTTTATAAAATAAATAAATAAACAGTAATTATACATGTACAAATTTTTTGCCTATTTATTTAGTTTTATATTAGTATTCTTGCCAATGTTTGAGGAATGGGCGCTGTATATCGTAACACAGGCTTCCTAGTACGGCAACAGAGGCATCCGATTAATACTATTTTTTATGTAAAACTTAAATAAGATACAAATGCTAATTCACAAGTGTAAAGATTTTTTTCAGAAAATAAGGTATTATTATTGTACTATACTATGCTCACATCTCGCAAATATGAACTCTAAACAAAGTGCACCGCCTTAAAATACTTAGAAAGTAATTTATTTTGCTATTGGGTGTGATTTTTTTTTTGAAATTTAAGACCGCCCTTGAGGTATACCCTATTCTTTTAAAAATATGAAAATTAATTCCCAATGAGCGAATATATCGAATAGCCAAACAACAAAATATTAATATTATTTCACGACCGAATTGAATACCGTTTCCATTATGATGTCGATCAAAAATATATGAGCACTTAAATATCTTACAAAATTTTTAAAAGTAAGTATGATAATAAATTTATATTAAATAACTGAACTGGCGATAAAACATTTTGCTGAAAAGGAATATTAGCTACTTTGTCACTAGCATGCAGAAAGAACCTTTGCTCTTCGCGTAAATTAGGTTGGTCACACAACGGACGTGTAATGCGATACAACGCGACAATTAAATTAACTTTGCTTATATACTCGTATATCGCACTAGTATATTATTATGTAATTTGTGACATTACAACAACGTAACAATTTTATGGCAATATTGTGTATACAACTTTTTTTTGTTTACTTTGTGGGATATTTTCGGCAATTGTAAATCGATTTTAATGGTTTTCAAGGACCTTCCCCTATAAATTCCAATAAAAGAAAATCATCCATCAGAGAAATTAGGTAAAAGGTATAAACATTGAATGCAATCCACTGCTGGGCACGGGCCTCCCTTCAATACGAGGTTATCAGATCAGGCCATGGTCCACCACGCCGGCCAAGTGCGGGTTAGTGGACTCGGACTGAGTCGAAAAATTGCTAGGTTTTCTCGGACATGCAGGTTTCCTCACAATTTTTTCCTTCACCGTAATGCAAATGTATTTAAATTCATTAATCTACAATAACTTATAATCAGTATAATAGTAGACCTGTATATTTTATTCCATACTAGCGACTCACCCTCGCTTCGCTTAGATTTGTTAGTAGATACGTTGATACGGTTAATATGGAATAGAAAACTCTGTGAAAAACAAAAATTAATCTATACCACGGGAATCTTTGATTTTTCCGGGATAAAAATTTACCTATGCGCTATTACAAACTATAATCTATCTTTGTGCCGAATTTCATCTAAATCCGTTCTGGTGTTAAAGAGAAACAAACATCAATCCATCTATCCTCACAAACTTTCACATTTATAATATTAGTATAGATTTCCTTTACCCGTTGCCTTATATTTTCAGAAGATCTCAGTGATGAAACTAGTAATTAATTAGGTAGCGAATCACTTAATTAACCAACGCTATATGAAGCTAGTTTTGGTGGAGAGTTACCCTAAATACAGCTTTGGGACCTTTTCTCGTTTCGGCTAAAGCGCTGATGTCCTTTGTCGGGATATCGGCTTTCATGGCGCTGAAAGTGCTACAGGCGTCTTCTGACAATAAAGCAAGCTTAGCGCGGTGCATACTGTACGAAATGTTGCAAAACTTTGTTTTAGACGCAAGTGTATACATAATTATATTATTTTTATGGCAAATTACTAATTAATTTTGTATTTTTGTGCAGGTATAAAATTTAATAATCTGGCTATTTCATTTAGAAATGAACCCATTTATTCGGTATTTGAATGCTATTTTCCTGAAACATTCCTCTTGGTCAATAACTACAGCTGCTACAGCTATAACAAAATAACATCTCATACCGACGATCTCATAGCGATAAATTATGAAATAGTTCATTCAACATTGATTGTATTATTAGTTTAGGATATATTAATAATTTCTCTTTCCGTATATCTGTATGTCACCGAAATCTAACATGCGGTACAGCGTCATTATTGCACCCACGTTTTAATTACTGATGGTAATCTGCTTTTAGCCTGTGCCATTGCAGCGACGAACTTTGTCTAGTGTTTAGGTGAAATTCAAAGGAGCCCCGTCACAGAGGCTTTTGAAATGGTGAAAAGATTCGCTGTTAGACTTTTGCCTGCGCTGAAAAAGTTTCGAAGAACCTATGGTGCAACGCTTTTTAGTTTCACAAGTAAGAAGTTTGAAGTCCAAACGAAAATGGCAATGAATGGAACACAAAAACTTTAAATTTAAAAGGACTGGTCTTTTTGAGAGACCAACCTCTATAAACAATGTCTGACTCCATTTGATTAAATGAGTTAAGTTTAATTAGCCAAATAGCATCCAAGTGTTTGAGAGTAGTAGAGAGCGATTTTTGCTAAAGCTAAGCAACGCAAATTTTAGTATGTCTGACCCCGTTAGCCCGGGTAAACGAAACGAGTTCCACTGTCAGAAATACAATAGTGTTTGTCAAAACACCGTGATATATCGCCCCGAGTTCGGACCAACAGATTCGGACCAACTCAAGCGTGGTATTTGGTCGTGCGAAATTTAAAATGAATCTGCGCCAATTTTACGCTCCCTGCTTCTGTTTAGAATTTTTTGAGTTACCGTTATGACTATGCAGATTTTGTTTTGATTGAGATCTTTATTTAAAATTGCATATTGCTTAGTTTTGTTGTTTTTTTGGGTGAATAAATATAAAAGTTTATTGACGTTTAGCTTTAAATTATAAACTCCTCAAAATTGTAGTAAAACTAGCGACTCCACTGGCTTCGCTTGGATGCGTCCCTAATAGTTCTGTTGTGTAATATTATGTACAGGCAACGCTTGATTTTTTTAAAGTAGCCTATGTTTTACACCTGATCAAAATCTTATCTATGTACTAAAATACATCAAAATCTGTTGGCTGTTTCCACTTGAAGGAATAATAAACCTGTACATACATACAAACCTTCGCATTCAAAGTAGTAGTATGATAATATGTAAATATAGTTTCCAATAATAATTATCAAATATTAACAAGATTCTATCAGTTGTTACCTAATTTTACCGACTTACAAATTATATTTAATGTTTATATCTTACTTTATACTACAGTTATTAGGAGACCGGGTCCTAATACCTAGAACTATTAAATCAAAGTGTTCTTAGAGCCCTTTTTACATGATGCCAATAATAAAGTATGACCTTTCTATGTATTCCATTTATCTCTAAGCAACCGTATCCCCTTTACATAAGGCTTAATATAATATCAAGGTTAAATTACTACAATGAACTTTCAAAGATGACTGTCCAGGGACGACCCGTCGCCATTTTAAGATTTACGACCCCTCGTGTGGCATCCATTTTACTAAAACCCACTCACTTGCAACATGCAAAAGCACTCGACCTGAAAATTCTAAATTGTACACAAACTACTTATCTAGGCAACATTCGAAATACTATAATAAAATAATTTTTAATTAAAGATATGATGGAATAGTTAAATTGTCTGACTATTATTACGTCTCGCTATAACGACATACGCATAGTCAAAAGACACACATATCATACTTAGGTACTCTATGCAATTCATTTCTTTTATTTTGTGGCTTCTAGGAGTGCCATTTGGGCACAATTTACTTGGCCAATGTCACGATTCTTACTCTAACCAGAAGGTTAGAGCTAGAATGACATTTTAAAGTAGAGAATCAAAATAGATTTATTTATATATAGATATCGAAAACCAATTCATTTTAACAATAGATTCTACAATGTTATATACACAACGAATTAAAGAGAATAAAATTGAGCACGTAAAATAGCATGTGAAAAAATTCTTTGCAAAAAATCTTTTAAGTATACTTTGCTCGACCTTCAACCCTAGGATCTGCACATCTAGCTAATATAACGAGGGATTAACATTAAAGAGTCAGCGCTGCATATGTCCTAGAAAAGGCATTATGCATAATGATGTAGTTCTGGGACAACTAACTTCGTCTATAGTTATTGTAAATTCGATTGTCGTTCAAGGTAAATATTCGTATTTACCATAAAGATATTTTGTAATATTCTTATATTTAGTCTTTTTTTACGTAGAATATTTATATATATTAAACAAATATTTCAATCAATATGTCTGACTGTTGTATCGATTTGAACCATTGTATGAGGAATCCGGATTAAAGTAGATGATGTATTTTAATTCATTGAGCATCTCTTAACGAAAATAGGAGTTAATTGTGGAGATCTTGAATTGCTATACGACTTTTATTATAAACCCTGAAGGTTTGGCTAATTGGATCCCTTTGAACAAGTATTAAATTATAGGTATGAGTCGAAAGCGTGTTATTTTGTTCTTTAGAAGCTTTTATTTAGTTTCACCTGTCCCGGTCTGTGTAATTAAATCTTGCAAGTAAAATTTGATCCACTTTCCAGTTTCTGATTGGGCTGAAATTTAGCAAACTATTTTGGTTTCCAATACAATGCTCGCTTACCTAAATGCCGCCGTTTTTAATTCAATATGGCGGAAGTTATAGATATATATGGAAATCAAATGAAAGGGCTCAATGAGAAGAATACTAATAAAACAAAAAAATAATAATAATCCAATCCAAAACCTGTGTAGATAAACAAGAATATAATATTTAAAATAGGTAAATCTCGTGACAAGCTTTTATATCACATAGATTGTGTTATGTAATGAATTTTTGGGTTTGATTTAATTTAAAGTTTTTTTTCTCTATTTTAGAGCATTTAAATAAAAACTTGTTTTTAAAAATTATTTTTTTACCATTAATTTATTTAAACTATTTTTTTCTTCTTGGCTAAGACAAATCTTTTTATTGAGAGGTAAAAATGTCAACTATAGCGAGTGATACACTATTGAGTTTTAGTAATAATGTCCTATGGGAAATCCTACTTGATGTAGTAATGAAAAGTACTCTTGAGCTTCTACATGTCAATCAATCAGTTACTCTAGTGTACATGTATATTTTGAATGAAACTATGTTTTCGGTTTATTTTTTTGCGGATTATTTAAATTTTTGGTTTACAACGGTATAAGAGCCGATGGGATAAGGCAAATGATACCATTGCAATGAACACGTCAGATTACAATGACAAAATAAAATAGCCTTTGTCGGACGAAAGTATGGACATATAAAAAGGTCAAAACAGACTTCTACTGTGTTAAGCAATACTTAAAAGTCAATTAAAAAACATTCCGATGCATTGAATCTAGATGATAATAATATTATTCCACCTTGTGCAAAGCCTCCTTATAACTATATAGACTTCCGAAAATACACAAACCAAACGCTCCGCTACGTCCAAATGTAAGTCAAATCGATTGACTTATAAATTGGCCCAACTAGTAGTGAAAGTACTCTCAATACTCAGAGGACAAACAACAGCGTTCGCAAGAGACTCTTACGATTTCGTTAATGAGAAAAAACATCTACAACTCATGGGTAATGAAACAATAAAAAAAAACTGAAACTTTTTAATTTATAAAAACTATTTAAAAAAAAACACTAAAAAGTCGGTGTGCTTTAATTTGTATCAGCTGGCACCAACTTCGATAATATCTGATTAGGTACCTATATAGTAAATTAAAACTACTAATCAGTTATTTTTTACTTTTTAGTGGGGTTTTTTTCGAAGTCGTTTTTTTTGCAAGTTTTTATTTTTCTAGTTTTAGTGTACACATAGTAGTAGCAAAGTAAGAAGAATGTATGTCATAAAAATTCAGTAGTTGAAAAATTAATAATACCCTATTTTCTAGATATAGGGGTGATTTTTTTTCCAATTTAAATGGAACCAACTTTGAGGTATACCCTATTCAATAAAAAAGAAAAATGAATAATCGAAATTATGCTACACTGTATAAAATGGTGCGTTGTTAAACATAAAAAAATATACCATACAATATAATATAACCTCCTCCCTTTTTTACGTCGGCTAAAAATATCAAATATTCGCATAAATCTATGTAAGTATTACACTACTACTACATAATATTATTAATGAATTCTATTTCAATTTTTCTTCATGTAAATTCCTTCAACAAGCAGAATTATATACTTAAGTAGACAAATGGTCACAAAATGAAAGTAAATCAAAATGTTCCTTATCCACTTAGACTTTTATAAGCACTTGGAGCGATCAATTTAATTTAAAGAATTAATGCAGTCTGTTCGTGAGGAAGGCAGTTCTGCTGAGAAGAGCTGACTGGCTGGCATTTTACCCGACTGCGGCGAAGCCCAAATGGTATTATGTGCTTGACCTATATGTATGCTTGTATCTATTTATGTATATATGTCGGGTCCTATGTTCCCTCGTTATTAGTAAACGGCTTCAAACGGCTACACCGATTTTAATGATTCAAACGTTGCGTCGCGTCGTTGGATTCATTTTTATTCTTCTTTATAACGCGTGTATGGATAATAGATATTATTAAAAATAAAAATAGCGAATTTCAGGCGCCAAAGGCATAATACTATTTTCCTTCGTTAGCTTTTCGCTTCTCTTTATCAAGCTTTTTACGCAGTCGCATTTTTTATTATACAACATAATAATAATGCCGCATACCAGTCAATTTATAATAATTTTCACATAGCCGTATGTACATCTAAAAGAAAATGTTAATATAATAACCGAGTCAAATAAGGATATCGAAATGGATTACGATTTTCATAATCTTTATTAGCCTTTATAACTTATAACGCAAACGTCAGATTATGTGACACTTTTTAGCCAAATTCCTTTTATTTTGAGATTGGCCTTTTTTTATCCTGTTATGCTGGACAATGGACTTAGTTATTTTTTGGTTATATATTTTTAAAAACTTAAACTTTAAAATATTATAAGAGCATGGAGTTTAATTGTATTTGTAAAGTCAATTAGTTTTTTAAACCTTTATTACCTTTTTGTAATGCTAATACACCGAATTTACTGAAAAAAAAAAGTATTTTGAAGAAAAATATTTGCGGTAGGCGTTTCAAGGTAAAGTTTTTTGACGACTACCTTTGGCTAATATATTATACTTTCATAAGCACTCAATAAATTGTTTGAACTCTGTCCCTCCCTTTTTTATTTGAAAGTATGAATAGTATATCGAATTGAAAGCATTTTTGTTATGATTAGGTCCACAAGAAAAATCTTCGATATAAATCAAACCTCTTCAAAGCTTATGAAAGAAAGGTAATGTGATTTGAGATTTCGGCGTATTCTGAACATCTAGGGACCGAATTCAATGGGATGAAGGACATAGGTCATTAATATTTACCTTTAGAAGAGATAGAAATGTCGTCGTAAGTGGCCTAACATAAAATATTCAATATGAAATCGTCAATACTTTCAAACACAGCTGTTTGATTGACATTATTTCCACAATTACACTTTAAAATCCATACGAATATTATAAATGTTAAAGTGTGTTTTTGTTTGTTTGTCCTTCTTTCACGTCGACACAGAGTGATGGATTAGCGCGATTTTCTGTATGGAGCTAGTTGGAGGGCTGGAGAGTGACATATGCACATATATAACTACCTTTTACCGCGGGAATCTATCTCATTCCCACGGGAAAATACGTTATAATACAACCCACAACAACTCATGATACCTGTGTATAATGTATATATTATGTATAAGTAATATATAGGGACGAACGCGAGCGAAGCGAGGGCGAATCGCGTTTATATTTCATTTTTTATTCATAGAGCTTTATTGTGAGGTATCTTATGAATTTCATCATAATTTTCAGAATGTATCTAATCCAAATATTTAATCGAAATATGGAATATATATGGAATATATTAAATCCTTTCAATATACATGAATGAAAGTTTAATAACTAAATAGCTAGAAAAAGTCTTCATCAATGCTAAAAAACGAAGTGAACATTTTAATATATAAGAAGTTCATTTCGTAATATTTTGCGTGCTATCAAATCTTGAGTAAGTTAAAACAAAATTATTATAATAAAATAATTCAGCTTTAATAAACATACCTTATGTTACATATCTTTTACATTATTAATATGTACAGACACACAAATAAATACATTTATTGATGTGTCTATACACATAGACACATCGATAGTTTAAATGTATTGATAATGTTCTAGAATCCATCCTATTTTCTTGAAAATAATTGAAAAATGCTTAGACTTATAATGCTTAGTGCTTAAAACGTCTAAATAAAAATTAGTTTAAGGTTAAATACTAAAACGTAAATACTCTCTTTGATTAAAAATCCATACAAAAATATTATTAGATCTTAATATGATCAAAATGATAAACTACTTATACTTATTTTCAAGAAGCAATAATATTAATGAAGATACGTAATACAAGTTACAGAAATAACTTCAATACTTTAATTATTTATTTTAAAATGTAGAAGTACATATATTTTTAGGAATCAGAAGTTCAAGATAAATAAAAATAGCACAAATTTAATTTCATTTCAAATTCAATTGAAATAAAACTTATAAATAAATATAACAAATAAGTAAATTCATAACAAAGTCTCCGACAGCCTCAATGTCTGAAAGTTATTCGTCAATACAAATAAATTAACTTAAACAGCTATCGTATTTATTTAATGATGCTGGACACCGCCAAATGCTGAGACTAAAATTAAGATTCTAACAATACAATAATTGTTGCTTAAAAATTTACACGAATATTTTACATTTTGGATAAAACTATCTTTTCGGTTTTTTTTCGTAAATTTAATATGATTTTTGGTCCAGCACACAGTAGTCTTATAGGCCGTAGTAGTTTCCCTGATTATTTTTCTAAAATTAACGTAACCTAAGTTACTCTTTATAATATCAACTTTCTGTCAGTGAAAGTCACGTCAAAATCAGTCCAGCCGTTTCGGAGATTAGCCGAAATAAACAAACAGACAGACAGACAGACAAAAATTAAAAAAAAGTGTTTTCCCTATAAGTACCGTATATAATTTCGTATACATTTAGTAACCAAGCTTTTATTTTGACATTACACACAGACACTTCAATTTTATTTATCAGTAGGTATAGATAAGTACAAACAAAAGTGGTACAAAAAGTAAAAGTTGAAGGATAAGTAAAATGTTTAAAAAATTTTTATCATCAATAGCGTGGAACTAAGCTCGGGATCAAGTGGCAGACGTTCGCTGAGGTGCTTAGTTCAGTAGCTCCTTTGAATGCGTAATGTGTTCGTGATGAAACTGTCAATACGCTTCGTATTATGCATCTGAAGTGTGAGTTTCAGGTATATCGGTTTCATAGCCAATGTTTTAGAATATATTGATTTTAGATAGCTTTAAAGTTATTTTATAAAGTTAAAATACTCGTACTTTGAGTTTGAGAGAAGAAATTCTGAGATTATTTGCTGCGGATATTCGTGGGTCGAATACGATAAGCGTTGAATGTATTTTGTTCGTTCATATCAATATGACGTGGTCTACGACGTTATCGCTTGTTTGGGGAAGAGATAACCATCACCGTGTTTCATAATAATAATAAGCTACTTAAGTGAGACTTTCGTTTATTTTGCCAATTTTCGAATAATAATTAATAATTAATTTATTACTTTAATTATTATTTTAATTATCATTTCTAACATGATTACCACTTGCCTTACGGTGAAGGAAAACATCGTGAGGAAACCTGCATGTCTGAGAGAACCCAGCAAGTTTTCGAAAGACATGTGAAGTCCGCCAACCCGCACTTGGCCAGCGTGATGGACTATGGCCTGATCCCTCTCGTATTCCAGGGAGGCCCATGCCCAGCAGTGGGACGTCAAAAAGGGCTGAATACAATACACAATTTATTACTTAAGGCTAAGTGCTAGTAAGCGAATTTCTTTCTTTCTTAAGCAAGTGACGCGAGACACGGAATTTGAACCCGCATCACTGGTTCCAAGCGAGAATGTTACTAATTGGCTACCACTATCTTATTAAAATATTGTTTGTTAGTGGTAGTGATTATATGGATAAAAAAAACTTTTCGCGCGATAGAAGCCACGGGGAAAACTTAGTAGTAAAATAGAAACATTGGTAACGAAACCGTAGCTCGATCTAAATCAATGTCAACACCATGGCTCTCGAAAACTAGAAGTTACTACGACAAAATATAAATCAATATAATATTTTTAATCCCTCCGACAACCGCGGACACGCCGGCGTTACAGTTAACAATAGATTTCTTAGAAATTTAATTAATTTCTTAGAAATTTACCTGGAGATGTTAATAGCATTGTATATGAAAACTTTGAAAATTAAAATAGCATTAAAATAAACGTATTAAAAACTAGCCTTAGCCCCGAAAAAGATTTATCTGTAAACCAAGTTTTTTCAACTCTGTTAAGCTAAAACCACGTGATTGAGTGTGAGACATACGAACATTTTCAACATCAATAATTTTCACATCTATATTAATAAAAATGTATCACCGAAATGTATATACACACAACTTCCCATGGACTGCACCAAATTGGATAATTCTTTTTTTTGTGTTTGTTATTGTCAGAACAAGCTTTGTATAGAAGAAAATAAAAAAAATATACTAAAATAAGATTTTTTCAATCTCATGTTAAGAAAAGTGAGTGAAATAGTTTTTATCCCAGAAATCATCCCTTAAAGGGGTGAGAATGAGGATGAAAGTTTATTTGGAAGCATATAATATTGCATATAATATAATCATATAATATTAGTAGAATTATACACGCCTTATGCAGTATTTTTTATTACTACAGTAATATTTCAAATCGTAAAGCAGTCGTAAAACGGTTCCACTAAAGATGTGGTAAACAAGAAAATAATCACTACAGCTGAAGTTTTAAGCGTTTATTTTTAATTAAAATTAAGTGCAATCCAATAAAAACGAGACGAAAGAGAAAAGTAACGAATCAAACAAGAGGTCCCATAGTTTTCCCGAGCACTCGTAATTCTCAAAGTGAACATTAATTTTCATTCAATTCTGCTGTTGAGAGGAAAAATGAAAAGTTATTCCGAATCAATTTGAATTAAAAATGAGCTATTTAAAGGTAGCTTGCTCATAAAATCATAGTATCGAATGAAATAAACCTAATGGTTTCGACTTTTGATTGAAGGAGGTTTTTATAGGCCTTTGTATGTATATCTTCAAATGCAAAAATATCTACTATTCTATTATTTGCTGTTTTGTGTTGTTCTGTTGTGATTTTTTGAACGATGTCAATGGATTTTTTGAAATTGGTTTATATATTGTGCTTTTTATTTTACAGAATTATGAGTTTAGTTTATTTGTAAATCCATTTTAATAACTGTTTTTAACGTCCGACGCAAACACGACGGGATGTTATAAGTTTGACGTGTCTGTGTGTGTGTCTGTCTGTGGTATCGTAGCTCCCGAACGGATGAACCGATTTTCATTTTGTTTTTTTTTTTTGTAAGAAAGGTGAATTAGTCGGTAGTGTTTTTAGCTATGTTTGATAAAAATCGGTCCAAGATGGTCGGGGTTTTATTTAAATTTTTAATTTATCAGTTGTTATTAAATGAATAAGTCGGCACTTAAATAGCTTTAAAAATTTCACCTTTTTTATAATTATAAAAAAGATTCTAAGCTTTTCTTTCAGAATAATTAGATACATTTCAAGTAAAAATGGTACAATTATTTTAAAATCACAGACAAACACTTTAATTTTATTTATATATACATATAAAGAAAAGATTACATATCACTATTAAAAATAAAAATTTAATATAAACAAAAAGACTGATATAGTTCTATTCGTAAAGTTTCCAATACAGATCGTGGTAAATCATCCTCCAACATTTCCGTTTAACTCCACTCAGCTCGTTTCTCGTTATTTGCTAAAACTACGCTCTTACATTCTGTGGGGAATTCTAATATTCCTTGAATCTATCGCGTTCCCATTCAATGTTAAAAAGCTATTGTCGTCAAAATTAAATCGTTCCGCATAAATAAAAGCGGGTAGTGAAATAAATTTAAAATACGGCGGTTACTTCAGGCGTACGATTTCATTCTGCCTCTACAAAATAATTACGTTCTGTCTCCGAGCAAGCAAATAATTAATAGCTCGAATAAATCTTAAACTTTTGTCGAGTTTGGTTACTTACATTATTTATAATGTTAATACTTTAAAAGTTTTTATCTGTTGTGAAACTCGAAATCGGTTAGGATATGGAAAATTAATGTATATATTTACCTATTATTGCATTAAATATTATTGCAGAAAAGTGCTTAGTTCTGTTTCAAGAAGTAGTAAAATCGATATGGTTACCAGAAATATCTTAAATTAGAACATAATTCTATATATTTTTACATATGTATACTCGTATGTAAAAGTATTTGTTATCATTATATACACCGCGACGTAGCTTTATATTGTAACAGATGCCTTGTGTTCAGCCCTTTTTAACGTCCCACTTCTGAGGACGGACCTTCCTTCAATACAAGGGGGATCAGGCCATAGTCCACTACGCTGGCCAAGTGCGGTTTGGCGGACTTTACATGCCCTTCGAAAACTTGTTAGGTTCTCTCAAACATACAGGTTTCCTCACGATGTTTTTCTTCGTTGTAAGATAATTGGTATTCATGTTGGAAATAATTCGCACATGAAAATATAATAGGTACGAGACCCGGGACTCGAACCCACTTCACTCGGTTTCTCAAGTGAGCGCGTTACCACTGGGCTGCCACTGTCAGTAATACATCAGAGGCTTAAAACTATATATCCAATAATTATAACTAATAACAACAATAACAATCAAAACTAAAGAGTAGTAAACTAAGAACGAATAGACTTGAACAAAAAAATAATTTGTATCAATGACTGATCAATGAAAAAATGAATTTTACATCAATAATGTGTCTAGTGTATCTGCCCGCTCGTTCCCAAGATCCGATCTTCACTTTCATTACATCCCAAGGCATCGTACCTGAAAAGTTGAATATTTGTGGCAAATTAGAAGTATTTGTAGCTTCATCATCAAGTCTAAATCTATACATTTTTTTTTTTGGAAATTTTTATTGAAGTAGTTATGGACGGCTTAATGTTTGTTAACACAGAATACGCGCAGACGACGCCTGTTCAATGTTCATGAAACACGAGTTTTTAAAGCTGGATGTGCGTAGGTCAGCCCTAAAGCTATATAATTCTTAATTAAATATAAATAATATTGGTATGGTATGGTATGGTATGTTCGGGCTGTTTTCCGCAACTCGACGACTATGCGCCTATTTTGCGTGTGTAAATATATAAATGATATTAATGCTAGTTTTAATTTATTCCATACTTTTGATTTCTTATTCATTATTGGTTTTGATTGTTCATCTTTGGTTCATCATCAGCTTGCTTGAATGATATGAAATTTTATTTATTATCATCTGGATTATATGTATTTATAAAATTTGCTTTTAGAAATTTTGTAGAAACAATAATTTGTAGAGATTTTATGAACCGATTGAAAGACCGGCAACATAACCAAAAGTTGGTTATTTATATATGGATTATATGTACAATTGTACATACAAAATTGACGGTCTGTGATAATTAAAACGCGCTGTTGGTTGTGTAAGTTATGAACTAAAAATATTGTATAACTTTTGCTCTGAAACTTAATTATAGCCTACACTACCATACTAAACTTTCAATGTTATGAAATAGAAAACAGATCGATTTTAATTAGAAACACGAAATGTTAGTTACACTTTCCAAACTATCAACTAATAATAATAGAGTAATAATAGAATTGTCTTTCCTAAATATTTTTAAAATTCTCTACTTTTTATATATTAATATTTTTTTTAATTTTATTTGTTTTTTAAATAAATATATTTTACAAATTATATAACATTTCTTTTCTATTAATCACATCATTCATTGCCTCTTTGCCTCTTGCCTTCTTTAGGATTCAAGATATATCCATACTAAAATTTCATCAAAATCAACTTAATAACTTAGCTATAAAATCAAAGCGGACCGACAAAATGACTTTCTCATTTTATATATTAGTATAGTTGAAGTACCGTTGTGACATAGTTCGATCAACTCCGACTAATTGGCAGCGGCGTATCTCGATGTTGACATATTCGCAGCATCAGATTTTCACTGGGTAATTGGATTTATTACCCTGTGTAAAACTTAGATGAAGCGATTCAAGAATAACTAAATTAGTTTCGTTTTCAAATATTTACTATTTTGTCTGTGTAAGGGCAATGTCGATAGTTAGGTCGAATAGTAATAGTTTTGTAATAGCAACACCTTAAACAAGGATAGATATAGCAAATAAATGTAATGTTGGAGTGAGATAGCGTTATTGATAATACATATACTTCCAAGATGTCGTTGTTTCATTAAGCCACCCTATCATGGCGCTGCGACAAATTAATTAAAATAAATAGGAAAAGTTAAAGTTAAAGTAAAAATAAAGTAAATTTTCGATAGAATATATAGTAACAAGTGATGATCAATTAAAAATAATTGAAAAGTATTATCTAAAAACCAGATGTAGCCGGATTGTGAAAAAGCATACGTTTCATGCAAAGTAGCACGCAATACGTTTAATTGCGAGTACCACGTTCAGGTACTATCTGTAGGGTTTTCAGGTATTTTCAGCTACAAATTAACTTAAATAATGGAAGCAATAGAAGAGGAAAAATTTCAAAATTACACGGTGGCACAATTAAAGGAAGAGTTGGTATTACGATATTTGCCAACAAGTGGCCTTAAGCAAGACTTAATTAAACGGATTATACAAGACAACAAGGTAAAAATAGAGAATGGTACATTGGAAGCGTTAAAAGAAGAAAAGTTTAGAAGAGCATCTCAAGTTTTGGAAATGGAGTCCATGAGACAACAAATTCTAGAGTTACAGGCACGGAGCGTTCCTTTTTCAAACCCAGGTACGTCTAGCGATAGTAACAATGCAACCTTAACCGAAGTTTTGACTCAATTGGTACAAACGCAAGAAATAATTGCTCAAAAGATATCCCCTACATTTCAAGTATTCTCAACTAGCGACACAAGCAAAGCTATACCGCTTTTTGGTGGCAATCGTTTTGAAAATGCTTCTGAATGGATAAAACAAGTCGAACGCATCGCTGCTTTAGCTAACTGGTCTGATAATTTGACAATGGTAAATGCATCTATGAGGTTGAAGGGTCAAGCTTATAATTGGAACACAGTTTGTGGTAAAAAAATTGAATCTTGGTCAGTATGGAAGCAACAATTTATTGATAGATTTAAAATAAGAATGTCATTTGCTGAATTCATACAATACCAAAGTAAACGAACACTTCGCTTAACTGAAACCATAACTGAATACATATATGTTAAAAATGCTATGCTTGAAAAATCTCCCAGTATTATTCCAGAGCCAGATCGAGTGTCACTTATTTTAGAAGGAATCCAGGATATGCAGTGGTCAACGCCTTTAGCAACTCATTGTTGTAAAAAACGTTGAGGACCTTATTACACATGCAACAGCTATGGACAACATCAGGAAGGTACAGCGTAAGATGACCGAGCATTATGAATCAGTAAGTAAACCATTTGACAGACCTAAAAGTAGTTTCATACCAAAATATAACCCAGGCACAGATAAACTTGAAGAAGTAACTTGTTTTCGATGCAAAAAGAAAGGACATGTTTCATATAATTGTGATATGCAAGCTCAACAACCTCATGTACAGAATCTTAAAGAAAAAGTAGTCACAAAACCACATACTAACCATTTTAATACCCCAAGCACATCGGCGAACACAAAAAATTACCAACAAAAGGAAAAACAAGTTAATTGCATACAGTTTAATGAACCAAGTGTAACTTTAATTCCAGTAACCCTTAACAGTGACATAACATTGACAGCTCTCCCAGATTCAGGATCAGTCATTACATTGGTTGATAAGAAGTTGCTCCCAAGTGATTTGCAAGTATATCCATGGCAAAAAGGCTCATACAAGGCAGCAGGTAATATGATCACACCCTTTGGATGGATTACAGCAAGACTTCAGGTAGGAAAAATTGATTATATTATGCCACAGATAGCAATTTGTGACAACTTACCTGTAGATATGATACTAGGTAAAGACTGGCAACATGCAGTTTATGCAAGAATTATACATGAACCAGATGGCAGGGTATGTATAATTACACCTACACATACAGAGTATTTCACTAATTCAGTACAAGAAGACACTTCAATAGCATGTTGTATGAAAATCCCAGGACCTAACAAACAGGAAATTTCAGTCTCAATGGAAGATCAAGACAAAATTAATAAATTAGTCGATAAATACTCAGATATTTTTAAAAGGGACAGTAATGACATAGGAGAATTTCAAGATGTAGAATTAGAAATCAATTTAAAACACAACATTCCAATAAAATGTAAACCATACAGACTTCCACAGCCAGAACGTGAATTTTTAAGGAAAACAATAGAACAATGGATAGAACAAAAGATATGTAGACATTCAAATTCCCCTTATGCGGCACCAATGTTTGTAGTACAACAGCCATTTCATAGTACAACACCATTTAGACCTGTTGTAGATTATTCTAAAACAATAAACCCAATTACAGAAGAAAATGTACAACCTATAGACAGAATGGAAGACATAATACTCATAATTTCACAATTTATTTACAAATTTAAACTTGATATTTATCATGCCTACCACAATATTAAAATCAGAGAGGAAGATATTTACAAAACAGCTGTTATCACACAGGATCATCATATAGAATTTATGCGAGTAATGTTTGGCATGGTCGGAGGTCCAGCAATTATGTCGAAAGTTATTAACTTAACATATGGACACTTGTATAATGAAGGAGTGCGATTATATTATGATGACATTTCAGGAGGAGCTAATAGCATTGAGCAATTGTTGACAATTTTGGAAAAGGTATTTATTGCCACACGTGAAAAGAAATTAAAACTAAACAAAGAAAAATGTGTATTTATAGCGACAGAACTACCACTTTTTGGAAGAATAGTTGGTTACAATGAAGAAAAACCAGACCCGCAAAGAACAGCTGCAGTTAACAAGTATGACACTTTGAAATCATTATCAGAAATTAGATCATTTTTAGGATTTGCAAATACTTTCAGAAAATATATTCAAAATTATGCATCTATAGTAAAACCACTATCTGAAATTTTGAAACAAACCTCAAAGATGACCATAGAAAAAAAACAGGATCTAAAGAAAAATAAATTGATATTGACAGATAAACAACAAGAAGCTTTTCAATTAGTAAAATCACTTATAACATCTTCACCAATATTAGCATACTTTCAGCAGAATGCAGAGGAAACTATTGTTGAAACTGACAGTTCTTATAGCGGAATTGGAGCGTGTTTGTTACAAATACAAAATGGTCAGAAAAAAGTTATAGAATATGCAAGCCGTTCACTAAAGGACACAGAGACAAGGTATCATATTAATGAACTCGAAGTAACAGCAGTGCACTGGGCTATCACACAAAAATTCAGAATATATTTACTAGGCACTAAGTTCACACTTGTCACAGACAGCTATACTACAGCATATGTCATAAATAAATCAAAAATGAACAGAAAATTCGCAAGATATGTAGTAGACCTAGCACCATTTGACTTCACACCAGTGCACAGACCGGGTAAACAAAATTGTATTGCAGATCATTTGTCAAGATATCCTTTAGAAGAACTATGTATGATGATAATATCAAGTAATGAAGAAAAATTAAAACAAGCTCAAAGTAAAGACAATTTCATTAAAGTTATATGTACAAAATTAAGTCAAAAGCCAACAACAAATCACTTAAAACAAATAAGACAAACATACAAGTTAGAAAATGGTATTTTATTACATGTCGACAATCAAGAGCTTTTCAACAAGGAGAAAGTTGTAATACCACAAAGTTTAAGATCTTCAATATTAAAATTAGCACACGATGAAAGTGGACATTTGGACATGAAATCAACCTTATCACGGATTAAACAAAAGTATTGGTGGAAATCCATGCACAAAGATGTTAAAAATTACACAAAAGCCTGTCTAATATGTGCAAGTACAAATAGAAGAACAAAATTTGCATATGGATTAATGGGAAACAGACCGATACCAAACACACCATTTGAGGTTATATCAGCTGATCATATAGTTGCATTACCACAGACCACTTCAGGAAACTTATACATGTTGGTACATATAGATCATGCGACTAGATATATAATGGCTAAACCTACAAGTTCTTTATCAACAACAGATGTTATAGATACCATAGAAAAGGATATTATATATGTATATGGTCCACCTTTGACATACATTTCAGACAAAGCACCATGCTTTATGAGTCAAGTAATGCAAAAGTTTTTCACAAAATATGGAATACAACATCTACCGACAACACCATATACTGCTCAGAGCAATGGTTTGATAGAAAGGGCAAATGCTACCATCATTGCAACTTTAACTAAAGTGGCATTAGAAAACAGTACAGAGTGGGATAAGTTATTACCAAATACATTGTTAGCCATCAACACATCAAGACAAAAGACCACAAGTTATTCACCATTCTACTTGTTACATGGATATCACCCCAGAATTCCACCAAATGAAATTCATATTGGAACCATTCAGGAAAACATGGACCGGACACACCAGTTAGATTTATTAGAAAAGGCGAGACAAGAGGCTATCATTAGAATACAGGATCAACATAGCAAAAGTAAAGTAAAATATGACCAAAAGAAATTACAACATAATTTTGAAGAAGGAGAATATGTTTTATATGCATGGCCCCAACCACAAGACCATAAGTTGACACCAAAATACAAGGGACCATACAAAATTATTAATAAGATAGGATCAGTTTGTTATGAAATTCAGAATACAAAGAAACCAACACAGAAGAAAGTAGTACATGTTCAATATTTAAAACCTTTATCCCCACCTCCAGTCCTAGATTCTTTTTCAGCTTTTTCAGCAATACACAATGATGACCAATATAATGATGACAACAGCAATAATGACAACTCCCTTGGTATACAAATGAAGGAGGAAGATCAGCTCACGGATATGACACACACACCAGAATATTATGAGGGTACCAGCCAACCAGTACACAAAAGGCAGTATGTTACTAGGAGAGGACGCATCACCGAGAAACCATTCAAGTATGGTATATAACCGGATTTGACTGTATAGATATATGTATTTCTTTTATATTTCATGATAGTATACAATCTATGTACCGAAGAGTCTTAGATATCATTATTTTTCTTCTTTGCAATCAAAGTTTATTCAGTAACATAACATAATTAATAGCAAATTTTTTTTTTAACAGTATCTTAATGTTTTCAAACTAAATAGTAATAAGTAATAACTCAGCATAAAGAATGTAAAGAAAAAAAGTAGGTAAGTAAATTGAAGTTAAATATACTTGTAGTAAATTGAAGTTTAATATAATTATAATAAGTAAGTTAAATATACTTGTAACTTAATATTTTTATTACAAAATTAAAAAAAAAAGAGCATAAAAATATAACAATAAAAACAAAAAAATAGCATAAAATTTTCAATAAATAACAAAAATATATTAACATGTATATAAACAAAGGAAGTTAAAGTTGATTTTATTTTGTTATTAGTTGTATTAGAAGTTAAGTTTGAATAACAATGTAAATAGATTCTATAGGTAAGATATAAAAAAAAAAGAAAAATTATATTATTATTTTTTATTATATAAATGTTAAGCAATGCATGAGCATTAGATTTAAAGATCAGTTGTAGACATCGCTTATAGTTTAAGACCAGACAAATTAAAATCTAAATGTAGATATTGAGTACAGACATAACAATATCAGTTGATTTGTATACATGTAACAGTGACAAATATAGAAAGTTTATTCATAAAAAACATTGTAAGTAATTAAAGTTGTTATTAGTTCAGTTTCAGGCCTGCCCAATAGAAAAAAAAAAAGTAAATTATAAAGTTGCGAAATTAATTGTTGTTTTTAAAGTAATTTTTAATAAGAGTTTGTTAAATTGATTAAAGTTGTTTGAAGTAACGGCATGTAAGGAAGATGTGAAATTAAAATGTAAATGAATAAATATTAATTTAAATTTGAATTTCAAAGGGCATGTAAGGGCAATGTCGATAGTTAGGTCGAATAGTAATAGTTTTGTAATAGCAACGCCTTAAACAAGGATAGATATAGCAAATAAATGTAATGTTGGAGTGAGATAGCGTTATTGATAATACATATACTTCCAAGATGTCGTTGTTTCATTAAGCCACCCTATCATCTGACTTGTATTTAATTGACTTAGTAGACTTTATATTGTTACTAATAAAAAAAGCATAGGCTATCATATCATCATCATACTCATCTTCATCATCATCATAATAATCAGCCTGCTTTTGTCCACTGCTGGACATAGACTTGCCCAATGGCATGCCATTGATGAAACCTCGTTAACAGAGAAACAATTGCTATATGAACTTGGTTTAACCAAGAAATGGAAGAAACGAAAAATGCTGATATACGTTAAATGAAAATAAAATGCAATTTGCTCGAAACATATACATATTTATACAGATAAGTATATATTTTTTTTACTGACACTTTAGTATAGCTCTTCCAAGACTATATAAAAACCTAGAGCCCTAGCCTAGTGTATAGGTGTACCTACGTAATTAACACATTAATTTACAACATGCATCATTTTGTTTTACTATTTTAGAACGCCACCAACGTACTGTAGAAGAAGACTATATTTTTTTTAATTAGAAGAAACAGGAAGTTACGTATAAAGGAAAACGATCTAACAATCAGTAAATCTTTATTAGATCTTTTCATTCGGACATCAAATAAGTTACAGTTGCGTACGAGAAGCCATGAACTACACATGCTATTATGCGATTAAATTCAATGAACATAATAATATACAAGGCCCTAAGTCATACGATGATCTTTCACTAAAGGCGTTATGAAGATCTAATAATAAGATAAAGAGACAATATTATCCATATCCATACTATCCATACTTTAATATTATAAATGTGAAAGTGTGTTTGTTTGTTTGTTTGTCATTCTTTCACGTTGAAACAGAGTGACGGATTGGCGTGATTTTTATATGATAGTTGGAGGGCTGGAGAGTGTCATAGGCTACTTTTTACCGCGGGAGATTATCTCATTCCTATGGAAAAATACATTATAATTATAATACAACCCCAATAAATATTTATTATTAGATTTACTTGAAACTTGGTCTTAATGCTCTTCAATACAATTAAATAAATATTTGTTTTAGCATTTTCGAAATTCATCCCATAAAGGGGTAAAATAGGGAATAAATATTTGTATGAAACCTACATTTTTAGAGTTTTTTGCAGTTTTAGTGCGAGCGAAGCCACGAGTTCTGCTAATACTATCATCTATTAAAAAGCAATCTTTATTTGTTTGTACAAATATATGAATATGATATAATCTTGGAACTACCAAAGCGAGTCTAAAAATTCTTTCTCTTACGGATGTTAGTCTATGTAACGTATCGTATGTGAGGGATATAGGATATTGTGGTGTATGTGAGGGGTGCATGAACTCATACTGTTGCTGTTTACTCAATATATAAATATTTGTGTTATTGTTTACGAAAATGAATATTATATTTAAATAAATAGATGTAGGAAAAAATAAAATGCTATACCACTATACAATTTTAAACTGTTTATATACAATGAAATACTAATAAAAAATATATTTTTATAATATTGTAAAACATAATTCATCATATCATCTCATCTCATAAATAAATAAAACAAATTTCGAAATATAACATCATTTCCATAAATATTTTTAAGACTTGTGTTATTTTACTGCACATCGTATAATGAAAATTTATATGAGCGCGACAAAGCGTCGTGTGAGCCCACACGAGATTGTGTTAAGCTTCTCATTTTAATATTATTCTTTGACGAAATAGAATCGCTTAGAGGGAGTGCCGACTAGAGTTATTTTGTTAACATTGAAATATGGATATTCCTAACAAAAATTGTTCTAACTGGATTTTGGAGATATGATTTTTATTACACTTAGAAGATAACTTTAACGTGTTTTTGAAATATTATTTAAAGCATTCAAAGGTTCTGTATAAGCAGCTTCACTACATAGTATAAATCAAAGTCGCTTTCTCTGTCCCTATATCCCTATGTATGCTTAAATCTTTAAAACTACGCAACAGATTTTGATGCGGTTTTTTTAATAGATAAAGTGATTCAAGAGGAAGGTTTTAGTATATAATTTGTTAAGTTTTTGTATACATTGGCTAAAATATAACGATATTTGTTGGAGGTGTCAGAAAAAATAAGACGTCTGGGAGCTTTCAACGAAAACGCTGCCTAAACCCTTTGAGATATAACAAAATAATGTATGGTGGAATTGTGTATCTTATATAGGTCTACAGAAAAGTCCGCGATGGCATATGTCTATCTCTTAAGGATAACATACTATATCCATTTTAATTTAAAACGTACCTAGGGACGAACCCGAGCGAAGCGAGGGTGAGTCGCTAGTAAGGTATATGTATTAAATACTCGTAAATACCCAAACTGAAATAAAAAAAACTTAATATTATTTTAAGGATTTTGAATGTAATAAATAGTTTATATCACCGATTTTGAAGTTGGGAGCAAATTGTTTTATTTATGCGATAAAACTTTTAGATGTTTTTTTTTGCTTCTAGGTTTTTACTACACGTCTCTATGGTTTATATGAATTTTAGTTTAAATGTACAATATTTTAAACAAACAATATAAGTTCAATTGTTTTCAAACACCCAGTGTTCTTAAAAATAGTGGTCTTAGACGATGTAGCGTTCTATAATCGCAAGACAAGATGTTATTCTACAATCGTTGAAGAATAGATTTTTTTTTTAAATTGTACTGAAATTACAAGTTTATGTTATTTTATAATTATAACATTTATTCGCATATATATATATATATATATATATATATAATATATATATATATATATATATATATTATCTTACTTGAACCAAAAAATGTACTGAAATAGCACAATTATTGTAAATCCGAGACATTACACCATAACCTAGATTTAATACATAAGTTTTTTACATAATAAAACACAACAAAAATGCGATAATATACTTTCTGATTGTGATCCGATTTCCATAATTGTTTTTTTTAATGAAAAGCTTACATCTAAGGGATGGTCGCATATTAATTTTCAAAAAAAAAGCTACCCTTGAATGTAGAATAGGTACTTTCAATGTCGTTAAGCCAGTAATTATGTTTATTCGCCTTTACAATTATAAAATAACTAAAACCTCAGCATTCGTTATGTTCCATACATATTCATATTAGAGTCCATTGAGACAGCCTCAGTCATTGACTCAATCACAGCGTCTGAGCACTCAGTCAGATTGGAAGGCTTTCAGTAACAATCGGAAGCTTTCAAGATTTCCGACATTTTTCCCTCTCAGTCATCCTTTCATATGAACATTTTTATGAATGTAACTTTTAAATTATTTTAAGGTTATGTGTTTTTCTTTACATAAGCATATGTAAATATTTATATAAGAATATTTAGTGGCAGGCAAAGGCTAAGGTAGTGGTAGCCTAGTAACGCGCTCGCTCGGGAAACCGAGTGTAGCGGTTTCGAATCTCGGGTTTCGCACCTGTGATATTTTCATGTCCAAATTATTTCCAACATGATTACCACTTGTTTTACGGTAAAGAAAACATCACGAGGAAACCTGCACGTCAGAGAAAACCTAGCAAATTTTCGAGAGACATGTGAAGTCCGCCAATCCGCATTTGGCCAGCGTGGTGGACTATGGCCTGATTCCCATCGTATTGAAGGGAGGCCCGTGCCCAGCAATGGGACGTTGAAAAGGGATGAATACAAAGGCTAAAGCAGTGGTAGCCTAGTGGTAACGCACTCGCTTGGGAAACCGAGTGTAACGGTTTCAAATCTCGGGTCTCGCACCTCTGATGTCTTCATGTGCGAATCACTTCTAACATGATTAACACTTGTTTTACGGCGAAGGAAAACCTCGAGAGGAAACCTGCATGTCAGAGAGAATCCAACAAGTTTTTGAAAGACATGTGAAGTTCGTCAACCCGCACTTGGCCATCATAAACGACTATGGCCTGATCTCCCTCGTGTTGAAGGGAGGCACGACCCCAGCAGTGGGATGTTAAAAAGGGTTGAATACAATGTATTTAGTTTTTGTGTTAGTGTAATGAAATATACACTCGAAACAAATATATATATATATATATATATATATATATATTTGTTTAATATTATATAATATTTTGGAGCAGATATATAATACGCAAAGTTAAATAAATTTTAAATGAAATATTAAATGTTTCATTTATCTTATCTTTTCAGTTTCATATTTGATTGCCGTAGAATTAAGTTTTAGTACAAATTATACGCGTATTATAAAGAAAAAAGTATTTTTAAAATGGAAAATTTAAAAGTGCATGCACAAAGGACTATTCTTCTATTATTCCCACGATAAAGCAACGAACAACACACACATTGCAACCACACATTCAACTTAGACGATATCTACTAGTACACGCGTACAACATTATCGTTTGCTAAAGTATTAAATCTATACACATAATAAAATTCTGAGTCGAATCTGTAAATTAAATATCTTTTTTGGAAATTCTTATTGAAATAGTTATTATTATCGATACAGAGGCCGATTCTATAAATTTTAGATTTTTTGTCTGTCTGTATATCTGTCGGGAATGCATCGCCAAAAAACCACTGGACAGATTTTGATGAAATTGGTATGATGACAGCTACATGTATAATTTTTACTACGGGAAAATATCTCATCTCTGAGAAATCTATACTAAACGTTAAAACGTAAGTATATTTGATAAATCCGTAATGTAAACACAAAATTTATACTTGTCTTACCGTTTTTTATGTATTTACAGTTTCTACTAAGAATGTGTGTAAAATAAGTTTATCTAGCTTAATGTATTTTCAATTAGGTATAAATAAAACTATTCTAATTACTAATTACTTAACATTAAAATTAAAAATAAAAACCCCTACGCAAATTAATTGTCATTTAACGATTACACTGGCACGCGTGAAGCACTTAATCGAGTAATCATACGCCAAAATACCTTACATCATTTTGGAAAAGAGCTGATACTTTTACACTGCTGAGCCGATATTAACCAAACTTAGCTAAGAACCACCACAAGGAAACTGACTTTCAAATGAAAAAAAACGCATAGAAATCGGTCCATCCGTTTGAGAGCTACGATGCCACAGACAGACACACACACACAGATAGACAGACATCGACGTCAAACTTATAACACCCCTCTTTTTACCTCGGGGGTTAAACTAAAATTCTTTAAGCTCATTTACTAAATTTTGTATAAAACTCGTGAAAAACATATTAAACCTAATAAATCCTGTAGCTCTCTTTGTTCCTCTTAAATTTCCAAACAAACATTTATCTACTAAAACGAAACTATCGAAATTGTTCTATATACAATCGAATTCCCTATTAAAGCCACTAAAATTTTAAATCATAATAAGTACCTCAACAGCAGTTATTTACCCCCAAATACACATCATTATCAGGTTCATATGATTGTAATACAAACGCATAAATTAATTGTTCAATTGCTCTAGTATTGTTAGTAAAATTATATTGTTACTATTACATATATCAAATAACAAATAAAATTAAACTCTATTAACAGTAATTAAGGTTTAAATCAAGTAATTTCTCTTATTTCCTATGTAAGGTAAATCGTAAGTTTGCCGTTATTAGGTCATGGTTATGTTACGGTCATTACAAGACATAACATGGAATAGGCGTGCGTCTTTGAACTTATTGCAAGTAATCTAGGGTTCTGTAGATTAAGATAGTGTTTGTTCGAATACAAAAATAGATCTTTTCGCATATAATAATAAAGATGAGAATCGTTTGAAATTTGGTGAATTCGTTAATTATATCAACATATTCACTTGGACTAAAATGAATGTTTTTGTCGGGATAAATTAAATTTAATTGCCTTTGATTCTGTTCCTTTATATTAAATGTTTTATGGGGAATTTTCGTGGTAATTAATGTATGGTTTTTTTAATTAATCTTATTAGTACTTTATAAAGTACTAGCGGCTCACCGTTGCTTGTTTTTATATGAAAAATAATAAAATTTATTCTGATATAATATTATGTAATTTCATAAGAAAAAAATTTACAATTAAGATATGGCTTATTTTATTTTAAGTTCAAATTGCATTTTTTTTTATAAAATCATAGTCCAGAATTTTGATACGAAATAGTCACTTCGATAAAATTCACTTTTATATACTCTCTATATAAAGTAGTCCAGGAACTTTATAATATATGTATGTATACTACCGACTTATACTCGCTTCGCGCGGGTACGTCCCTGGGTGCCTTTTCATTTTTTTAAGCGGAATCTTATTGTTTTTCTAAAATAATAATAACCTAAATTGTTCCTTATAACATTACCTATCTGCTAGTGAATGTTCCGTCAAAATCAGTCAAGGCGTTTCGAAGATTAACCGGAACAAACAGACGGACAGACAAAAAATAAATAAAAAATGTGTTTTTCTTATACGTATCGTATTATATAATTTTATATACATTTAGTATAAATCTGTTAGGATAATATTACCAACAGACACTTAAATTTTATTTGTCTGTATAAATAATATGTGAAAAATTTCTTTGTTTATAAAATAATTGAGGAAAAAGGTAAAACGTATCATTTGTCTTCAAGTTTCTGAATCTGTATTTCTATGAAAAATTAAGCATAAGCATGACAATAAAATTTTACATAATATACTATATATTTTACTTTTTTTCTTAATTACAAGTTTTAGTATATTAATCACATATAGGTATCCTTGGCACTGACAAACAAATTATATACATGCACAGCTAATATAAAAATAAATTTAAAAAATAGCTTCAAGATCTAACAAAAATATTATGTTATTTGTCTACGAAAATAATAAAGAATAATACAGAATCCTGTCTCGCCTTTTGGCTTATACCAAGACTCTATGCCCGATAAGTTTTATTTATGTATATAAAAACCGATCAATACGAATATATGCCCTGCACGGAAATCGAACTCAAAACTTATAGCTTAGCAGTGCCATTTAATTACTCTACTCTCTACCGAAAGTTTTACTGTAGTCTACATAAATAATTATAATATTATTAACATTTTGTTTGCACTCCAAGATATAAAGTTAAATTATTTAAATAATGCGATTTTATATTTGCGTGTAACGATGCGATAAGAGAGTTACGGGAAGTACATTTTCTTAGCGCAAGAAGAGCTTGCCCGCTTTTGGTGATTAAATGAACTTCAGTGAAATATTCTGATTTGCTATTTATGAAGGCAAAGAGATCTTTTGGTATAGTTGCAGTGAGCCTACATTTAGCACTGGGCCTTTGGTACAATTTTCATATACAATTAGTATTTTTTACTAGTATAATAATAATAGCATGCACATAATGGATTGATTTCAGGCCTTTTTAACGTCCCACAGCTGAGCACGGGTCTCCCTTTAATGGGGGATGATGGGGGATCAGGCTATAGTCCACCTCGCTGGACAAGTGCGTGTTAGCAGACTTCACATGTCTTTCGAAAACTTGCTGGGCTTTCTCAGACATGCAGGTTTCCTCACGATGTTTTCCTTCACCGTAAGATAAGTAATCATGTTGGAAATGATTTGCACATGAAAATATCATAAATGCGATACCCGGGACTTAAACTCGCTTCACTCGATTTCTCAAGCGAGCATGTTACCACTGGGCTATCACTGTCTGTTGGAACATAATGGATTATTGTTAAGAAATTATATTTATGTATATTTGTTATTTATTCTACCGTCATATTATCTGCGACTTAATTATATTATACACATTATGTACCCAATAAATAGTGCTTAAAGACTAGTGAAAAGCCAATAACGCAGGTAAGTGTCACTATGTTCTTAAGCCCTATGAGGATACGATTATCTAACATATAAATATCTTGTGTCACGGTGTTTGTGGTCGCACTCCTCCAAAACGACTTAACCGATTTTTTTGTTCATTTGGTAGGTATGAGAATGGGTCGTAAAGTATTTTTCACCGTCCTATCTTATTTTTCAATCGCGAATTCAGTATTTTTACATGAACAATATTATATAAATACATAGAGACAAACCCGAGCGAAGTGAGAGTGAGTCACTGTATGACATAAAGCCAAAGAGTATTTTTTGTAGATCGAATGCAATTTTGTATATTATAACAATTTAATTGAAATATATCTAATAGTAATCCCAAATTATCTTCAGAATAATCTTATAACACATAATTTAATTGAAATTAATTCCGAACGCTTCTAAGGACCTGTTATTATGAAATTGGTAGGCGCAAATGTTCATTCCAGACCTTTTATAAGGCCTAATGCTAAAAATAATGGAAAATTATCATAATCTTTATAGGGTGCCAACCGTGTTTAATGGCTTCTTATGAAATACATTTTATGCAAATTTCCCACAGCCTTTTGTTACGCTTAAAATATATAAAAGTTCATGCAAAATTTTTGTTTTGACAAAAGAATACTTTTAATGGGATACTTAAATTAAAATAATTAGGTTGGATTTTTTTCAATGTGAAAGTTATTTACGATCTTATTCAACAAAAAAAAACCTATTTTTTTTTAAATAAAAATATCTTTTCAGAGATACAGACAGAGTCTGTAACAAGTAGGTATACAATAAACCTTTGAGACATCTAAAACTTTAGTCTCTCCCGTGACCATGATTGCTGTAAAGCATTCGATACGTCGGGAACCAAAAATCCAAATAAATCCACAAAAACATCCGAAAAGATAGTTTTATTTAAAATTTAAAATATCAAATATTCGCGTAAATCTAAGAAAGTATTATAAAAAACTGACAGAACAGTTTTGAATTATACATAGGTACAACTTTAAGGATTCCATATTTAAAGTGCAGTAACAAATTGTATGTATGTATGTATGTGCATATATGTCTACATAATATTACGACATCACGTACACTGTCGACTGTACATCATACAGTATTAGATACTATAAAAACGAAAAAATATAATACTTATTACTTTTTGTAGTCAAAGATAAAAATGCTTTAGTGCTGAGTTTATTCTTGGTATAGTGATAATTATAACCAAAAATATGTTAAGGCTTTTAAGTAGTCGGTAGTGCATCTATTAGTGATCATATTAACTTTCAAAAGACATTGAGGCTATATCTTAATACATTATTTATATAATTAAGAAGACATTTCATAGCTACTCTGGTGGTTTAGTGGCATTATTACGATATTTTTTTTAAATTCAATATTACCATTACTTTATATTTATGGAAATAACAGTGGAAGCACACTAATAAGAGCAGATTATGTACACGGTCTACATATACACTATTATTATGAAAAGAAAGGTTTGTATTTTTGTATGTTTGTAACGAATAAACACAAAAACTACTGAACCGATTTAGATGTTTGGTAAGAAGATAGTATGAAACCTTGGGAAGGACATAAGATTTTTATTCCGGAAATCATCCTTTAAAGGGTTGGAAATGGGGATAAAAGTTTGTATGGGGAATCCGACCTAGGGACGAACCCGAGCAAAGCGAGGGTAAGTCGCTAGTTTCAAATAAGACTATCTTTTCGGATTCTTTCGGGGATTTATTTTAATGTTTGTTTCCCGACGTTTAGACTTTATAGCAATTATGGTCAGACTATAGTCTCTTTCGTGATTGCTGTGATCAAAATAAATTAGTGAAAAAAAACCCTGTAAATAATTATTTAAACAGTGAACTTTTCAAAAAGGAAAAAATGACGCTAGACGGTCTAGATAGTATAATATAATAATATTATGTTTTTATATTCTATAAAATTATACTTCATCGATATCAGCGCGATGCAGTAACAAGTAAATGCACTTTTCGTGTGAAGTGAGATTGATAGCGGTTCACTTTAAAATTTATAGGAATTACGGCGCAGAACAGCGATTTTGCGATTTTATAGTGGCGGCCGAATAAAAGATGTAAAATTTACGAAAAATTTATAATTATCTCGGTCTGAAGTGATTTTGAAAATAACGAGCATGAATGTGGTGAGAAAAATATTGTTTTAAGTCACCTATACCGTGGGATGAGTTCTCCAACACAACATTGCTTGTAATTTTGTAACCCAAAAATCACGTTTCATGATTGCAAAATAATAATGAGATTAATATAAGAAACTAATAAAACACATCCTATATTAAATATTATTTAAAATACTAATTACACAAACGTAACACAATGTGATTTTTTAAAGCGAGTGTTGTAGATCACTTGAAAGAATGTTAAAGTAATAAAAAATCACAAACTTTTTATGGTTGGGAAACCTGTCTTCTGTTGAGCCTCCCCAGAATATAAGAAATTTTTCATACCCCCTTTCATTTTTTTTTATTAAAATAAAACAAATTATTTTAATACTTTTTATTTATTTTAATTTAAAGTTTTACAAAATCCACTCTCTCTACGTCCCCTGGTTGGGAACTTCTGTCCTATATTAGGATTCTTAACAAACTAAACGCAAAAATACTTCTTTAAAAAAACTTAGAAATTGCAACTGAAATCTGTGGACTTATAACCAGAAATAAATGTATGTCCTTGTGTGAAACGAACTAAAACATATAATTTTATTATAATTTCTTATGGAATATTTTCTCTGCTTTTAAAAGCAACATTCAGCTTAAAATCATATAATTTTCTTTAGCTTCGTCATAGTGAGTTCAAGAGGATAAGGAGCTTAAATGTTCAACAAGCTCAATTTTATACTTATAAAGTCCTTCCCAGACGATCGAAAGAAAACATTGCATGGCACTGAAATAGTTTTCTATTGCCTTAAAATCTTATATATGAACGTTCTAAATATTTTATCATATTTAAATTGTAATAATCTTAAATCCGTTCACGATATATATATATATATATATATATATATATATATATATATATATATATATTACATGTTAATATTGTCTTTTACCTACATATCTGCTTACCAATGTATTTCGTACTAAGCATGCTACATTAATAAATGTATAGCAGAAGGGTAGCCTATTTGAATATGGTTAAGGGTCCATGTTGGGTCGCTTGTAGAATAAGTGGGTAAATATTGTTTTTCAATATTGTAAACAAATATTATTTTAAAAGGGCAACTGTTGAGTTTTTCGCTTGCTCTTCTCAGCAGAACTGCATTCCGAGCTGGTAACGTTTATTTTATATATTTATTTGACTTGATGTACTAAAAATAATGACTTATTTGTGTTACTTTTGCTTCATTTTTCATTGCTTAGTCTATTCTGCATCACTTCATTTAATTCTTAATATGAAAATATTATTTTTATGTGGTTTTAAATATATCTATACTAAATATTATTCCGTAATTTTAACTCCGTATTATCAAGTGGGAAAATAAACACATTATATTTAGTTTTCTTCTTGTAATTCAATTAAAAAATTTTCTCAGAAATGAGATGTTTTCCTGTGGTAAAAAGTATCCTATATGTTGACCCGGACAACCAGCTATCACCATACCAAATTTCATCAAATTCCATCCGGTGGATGTTCTGTGATGCGGTAACAGACAGACAGACCGACAGACAGACAGACAAACATTTTAAAAACTATAGATTCGGCCTCTGTATCGATAATAATGTCTATTTCAATAAGATTTTCAAAAAATTTTTAATGTACAGATTCGGCTTAGTTACAATTTTATTCTACGTATAGAAAAGTGAACATTTTTTAAACCCTAGGTTAACCTAACATATAACAGAAGTGACATTGTATTTTCCCAACTTTACAAAACGAATGTTGCGCTGTGAATCAAAAATAAAACCTGGATACAGTCAATAGAGATACAATAGAAAATATTTGACAAAATATTCGTGTATTCTGACTACTAGTCAATATCAAAGGTAAAAATCGTATCAATAAAATTCTAAAATTGTTAAAAGAATAAAAAAATTGACAAATTCTTAGTATAGAATAAAGTAGTAATAAGTGTAGTGTTAATAAGTGTTGTTTAAAAATAAATGGGTAATATCGAATGAAAAAATAATATGGAATTAATGCTTTCTTAGATTTATGCGAATATTTTTAACATTTACGCGAATATTTAACATTTTAAATAAAACTATGTTTTCGGATTTTTTTGCGGATTTATTTAGATTTTTGGTTTCCGACGATTCGAATTCTTTACAGCAATCATGGTAATGGGAGAGCCTTCCGTGTCAATTTTATTTAAAATATGGAATTAGTTTCAATAATAGTGGCAAAGAAAATGTGTTTCTCACTTTTTACGCTGTAAAGACTTAGATTTGAATAAAATTCGGAAGTCTGGTTAGATCCTATATTACTATATAGGGTACTTTTTTATTAAAATGAGATGAATTACGAACTGGATCATGATTTGGGGTTTCTTTTATATAGACAAAATAATATGTATGTATTTAGTTGTACTGGAAGAAAAATATATACTAGTGTTCGCTTAGTAGTGGAAGTTAGACTATAACATTTTTTTTATTGATAGATATTTGAATAGTAAAGCTCTTCAATAGCTACTAAACAAAAAAAAAGAAAATCGGTTGACAATCATAGGAGAAATAAATGGTTCAAATTTTTTTGGTATTTGCGTATTTATGTATATGTGTAGATTATTACAATTCACAAAGTTAATGAATGGCGAAGGGAGGGCGACAGCTCCGAGGCCTGTTAGTTCAATCTATACCTATAACTTTTTGCGTGTTTGAATACGACAATGTCTAGAACACGAGTCGAATTAAAAAAGTATTTCTTCTTTTTATAACTTACTAAAGACTCATTCTCGTACCGCTCGAGTTTGTCACTAGATAGATTTTAACGGTTATTATAGATTTCTCAGAGATGAAAGTTTGAAACATTTTTCCGCAGTAAAAAGTATCCTATATGTTGACCCGAATAACCAGCTATCATCATACCAAATTTAATCAAAATCTGTCCAGTGGTTTTCTCATGATGCGTTCCCAGACAGACAGATAGACAAATATTTTAAAAACAATGGGTTCGTTCTCTATATCGATAATAATGACTAGTTCAATAAGATTTTCCAAAAAATATTTAATGTACAGATTCAGCTCAGTTAGAATTTTATTATATGTATTGATGTATAGATTTAATTAAGAAAGAAAAAGCAACATTTTCATCCTAAGGAGTATGGCAATTATACTACGCTCAAATTGAGTACGTGTTTCAATACACATAAATAATGAAACTATTTATTTTAAATTCATATGTTTGTCTTTTAAAGAAAATTTTACATATTATAGCCTCAAGTCTCAATCTAATAATTTAGGTTTAGGTCTGTTTTTAGATTTTTATTATAGATTTTAGTCTTGATATTATTATAAATAGTATGTTAGTCCCACTGAGTTTCTTTCGCCAGTTCTTCTCAGGCCTGAGGCTTCTTCTTTCCGAACTGGTGAGTAACTCATGGCGTTCAGTAAAAAATTGTAATAATTTAATGTTAAATAAAACATTTTGAATTTGAATTTATTGATTATTGATATGCTACTAAGACTAGTGCCACCTTCACAAGACATTAACACTTGAAAGAACATTTTCTAGCAAAAAAACGTATAGAGACGTAGACGCTCTTTTTAAATATAAAATTTTTCCATTCAATATAGGTTTAAATTTTCTTACAACATTTCTATGAAGAGATACAAGCTTCATCCATCAAAGCGAGCAGTGCAGGCTATCTAGATCGATCGCACTTGTTAAGCTCAATATTTTACAGAAAGAACACCATTAATACTATATAATTACTTGACCCTTTTAGCGATGCTTGTACTTTATTTTATTAGAAAATATGAGCTATTAGACTAAAAAATTCATTGCGTACTACAAAAATGCTTTTAAACTAAAACTAGACGTAAAATTTTAAACTGTAGTATGTTTTTTTATTACATAAAAGTACATATAAGAAAGTTTATGATGTGTTTTATATTGCAAAAGTACTTTGCCTTTAGCAAAAAAATTTGTTCCGTATATCATATTATTATTAGTCAAAAAATTTAGGACTTTATCATTTATATTTTTATGGTATAGTAAATGGTTCCATTTCGGCCCATGGTTTTTGTCCTGCAACTCATAATGCCAATAATTTTAGCCCATTCGATTCACCCAGCGAACTTTTAGTCCCCAAATTGTACGTCTTTCGGGGTTGCTTATCATCACTAGAATACCTTGTCAATCCATTATACGTAGCCAATCAATATCAAACTCTTTAACGCAGCGACCGGCGTAGAGGTCTTAGAATTCGTAGGTGTGTCTACTACGGCGTAGTAACAGATATAATTTATGAAGTAAAACATATACCTATAACTAAACATGATTTCATTTTTATGTCTAAAAAAATAGTATAAACTAAACCAATTCAAAATAATTGTATCATAACATTATAACCAGTACGGGAATCGAACCTACATAAATTACAGCAGAATTTCATAAGACATGCAAAAAATATCAAGATTTTGCATAAAAATCAGGTCAATTTTTATAAAACCTTTTAAATATTATTATAAAAATAGCTTTAAAGGTCAAAGGGATTTATTCAAATAGGCAGCGTTGTGTGGCGAGTGGATTACTTCAGTCTAATCCGGCGTGAGGGCGATAGCTGGGCAATGTTCAGACTGTTGACAACTTGTACACTGGCATTGCCATGTTTTGCTTGAGCATACATTGATATGACATAACCCAAATTGTTTATGTTTTTTTATATGAAAGATTTATTGTTTAAGCGTTATAAAGAAATTGATTTGATGTTAATTAAAATATTACTGTTCATTATAATTAGTAATATATCTAATTTGTGGTTCCGATGAAACAGAATATTATTAGAAATATTTAAAAAAACGTGTGTATGTTCTTATGTACGCACGTAAGAAGTTATAGTTATTTGGCGTAACAGAACAAAAATAGCTAAAGATTTCATCCCGTATGTCAAAATTCTCTGTAAAAGGGATGCAGCTAACTAATCATGCCCTTTTTTGGCTATTGGTGTGTGTGTAAAAATTTTACACTAATAATTTTTTTCCAAAGGTGCATAAAGAAATATAATTTCAAAAAATATAATTAGTTATAGTAATCTAGAACTAAAAGTATAAATTTACCTTAGTTTACTAAGAAAACTGGTACATTTGGTTTTATCCTTATCATTTACGATGCGTGTGTAAAACGGATATGTTGAATATGTTGGGACATTAACACACAACAGATGTGTTGTGTTACATGGTAAGCCACGAGGCTTGTATTAGAGATATCAGATATATAGTTAATACACTACAAATATGTACATAACTTTAAATACCTACATATTATAAATATAAACACCCATGACTGGAGTATAAATATTCGAGCTCATCACACAAATGAATACCCAATGGGACTAAAACCCGCGACTGCTGGCACAGCAAGTAGAGTCACTACAAAATGAGCCAAACGTGTCGTCCAAATACATATGTATATGTATATTATTATGACACTTGTTGTTACTTGGTGCTGTTCAAGAAACAAATTTACCATATTGAGACCATAATATATACTTAGATTTATAAACAATACAAATATTTTTTCGTAAAGTTTGATTTCTACACTCAAAACTGTTCTTGGTGGTTTGAGAATCACTGTTGTTCGTGGTGTTTTCAATTAGATAGCTAATATGTAGAGTGACGTATAACTCATTCATAATTCCCTTAGGGTGTCCCGTGGGTATATTACTAAAGCATATGTAGGGTATTCAAGGCGTAAAAGAAGCGAGGGTGAATTATTCTTACTTATAAATATATATAGCTACTGACAAACTCATCTTCGGTCAAGTTAATTTTTAAATAATCTATGTTATTCTAGAGCCTCCCGTAGCCATAACAGAAAACGTTTAAACCAGATTTATTTTAACGTATTTAAAAGTGAGATTGAAGTAAAAAACCAGCTTTTCAGAGGTAAAAAGCCTTCATCCAAGTATATGTATGTATATTGATACAAAAATTCACATTATTCCATCGCTTTGCTTCAGCGTTAAAGAAGGACAAACAAATTACAAAATTCAGTAAAGTACAGTACAGTAAAGTAATAAAATTGTAACTGAGTCGAATCTGTACATAAAATATTTTTTGGAAAATCCTATTGAAATAGTCATTACTATCGATACAGAGGCCGGTTTTTAGAATTTTTGTCAGTCTGTCTGTCTGTGACCGCATTACGAGAAAACCACGGGCAGATTTTGATGAAATTTGGTATGATGATAGTTGTCTATCCGGGTTAATATATAGGATATTTTTTACTGTGGGAAAATATCTCTGAGAAAACTATACTAAACTTTAAGACGGACGAACCCAAGCGGAGCGAGGGTGAGTCGCTAGTTCCACTATAAGCCATCGTGCATCCATTTAAATTCCGCCGTTCATTAATTTTAATTTGTAACATGCATTAAGTACAATCCTCATAACTTTGATAACTATCAAAGCACGTTAATCAGATGCCGAGATAATGCGGGGATGAACCACAAATGTATGGAATTTAAATTACAACATTCATTTCATACATCAGCTTTATGATAACAACGAGTAAGTAATGTATTTTGGGTGGACTTCATATACCGCGAGTGTTATGTTTTCAACAAAAAAGTATATAACACATATATCTGTTCTTTCGATAACCTGTAAATATGCGTTCAGTATTTACATTCTAGTGCTAATATTTAAAACTAGCAGAACCCGCGGCTTTGCTCGCACTATAACTTCAAAAAAGCTCTAAAAAGTGGGTTTCATAAAAACTTTCATCCCCTATTTTACCCTCTTAGGTGTTGAATTTTAGAAAACGATGAAATTCGTAACTCATTATTTTTGCCGTACTCAATTCATACGACATGCAAATATATCGCAAGAAATAAAAAGTTTCATACAATTTTTTATCCCCTATTTCTCCCCCTTGGGGGTTGAATTTTGAAAAATCCGTCCATAGTGGATGCTTTCGTCATACGAGGAATACGTGTGCGAAGTTTCAATTTTCTAGCCTTAAGGGTTTGGCCTGTGCGTTGATACATCAGTCAATCACTCAATCACTTTAGATATGATATACTCGTAGTATAGACGAGGTCGAGCTTAAGGTGTATTATTCATGTATAATCGCTATAATATTTCATCTTTAAGAATCCTAGATAAGAAAAATGAAGAAAAAATCTTAAACGTACCGTGATGTTGTTCATAATACACAGTGAACATGAAAAAGAAACCTATGAAATGTAGAAAAGGTTACAAAAATCAGACATATCAAATTAAGTGGCAAAAAGGATTAATCGAGTGTCAAATAAAAGCTTAGTATAAAGTTCTCAAAGCCCTAAAAGATACAGTACACGCGACACTAATGCTTCTGATGTCTGCACCGTGCTAGTAGTACAGTGTGGCGTGCTCACAACTTTTTACACGACTTTTTATGGTTCATTATATAAGAGCTAGCGGAATTATATATATAATTAGGAATATATTAATTAATTTCATACAAATAGAGCTTTAAGCTCAATTTTATTTAAAATTAGCTTTACCATTTTAAGCTTGGTTTTTGCCCGTTTTCTATAATGTATCTCAAATATTACTAAATATTTCTTATACATTATGAATAAATAATAAATATTTATATAAATATCATAATTATGAACTCCTTTGCCAAAATAAACAGACTAAAACAGTGGAGCAGATGGCATCAGTGTTGAAACAATCAATCGAAAAATGATGAATCATCGTACTGGATCAACTGAATTTTTAACAGATAACAAAAAGTAGATATCGACCTGTTACTAGATACTGTCTTCCTTTGTTCTGATGAGATCATATAATAGCTGCTCTCGTATGTTGCGATATTGTGTTGCTAAGCTTTTAAATTATTTAGATGGTTTTTCTACTTTCTATTACATATAGGCTCGTATATCTATCACTTGCTTAAGAAAAGGCATAATAAAAAAGCTATTATAACCTACAATACACAAAACCTATAAAAAATCACATTTTAGTTAAAATCATATATGTTTAATGATTTTTCAGATACTCTTAAAAAATATGTCGCCAACATATATTCTCTCCGCGTATACTTATTCCACACACAGGGCGACATAGTAAAGCTAATTGAAGGCGCCTCGAGCTGTGTCAGAGGGTTGGATTACACGCGGTAATCGGCTTAGCGGCCGAACACCAAGTTTTACTGCGCCCTGACGTGAAGGAAAGATACAATATAAGCTTATTTCATGAACTCTGTAATTATACGAGTGTATCTTTGTATATAAAAGATTTTTTTGTTACAATATATATAGTAAAAATGAAAATGAAGATTGGAAAAGTTCCTAGAAAACTTAGAAATTCGGGAGAAACTCAATTTTTGTATGACTTCTAATATCATAATTAAATTAATTGAAATACTAGCGGCTCACCCTCGCTACGCTTGGGTTTGCCTCTAGTAAAACCAAAACAAATCTATCCCACGGGAACCTTACATTTTTTTGGGATAAAAGTATCCTATGCGTTATGCTGATATATGAGCTATATTATTGTAAAGTTTCATTAAAATACATTTAGTAGTTTTTGCGTAGAAGAGTAACAAACAACCATACACCTATACATCCAGACATCCATACATCCTCACAAACTTTGGCATTTATAATATTAGTAGGAAGTAGGATATGGACAGGACAAAGTATGTAAGGTCAGCTAGTAATTATTGAAATTAATAAATGCTATACATGTGACATGTACAACGTGGTTATGAGGTAAATTACACCAAAGTTAAATTAATGGGTAACTAAAACAATATTAATAATTTCATTTAATGTCTGTAACAATAATATAATCCTTATATTATTCTAGCATTGCCCGCGGCTCCGTCCGCGTTCAGACCTTAAATAACTTTGCACACAAACTGCGATTTATTATCCCTTATCATTACCTTTTGAACTATATATGTATAAATAACCAAATAAAAAGATTTTATCTATAAATCTATAAATAGGTATAAATACAAACGACGCCTGGTGTTCTAAGGTGCTTTTCGCATATGTAAGCCCTCAGAAAGAGTTAATTCATAAATCACATCATACCGGTAGCGTATTTTCACAAAATGTTCATAAATTATAACCTTTCCAGAGAGTCCTTTATTCTATTGGTACCTATGAGATGAAAATTGAGTAGACAAATGCTATACTACCAAACTTTCATAACAAGTCAATACGGTTTATAAAAATAATGTCAAAAATAATATTACAGACAATCATGTATGTAAATCCGTCTTTTAAATTACTCCCTCTATATTAAAAAAGAATATTATTATTTCTACAATTACGGCCAAAAATCAAGAAAATAAAATAAAACACCGACTACAAATAAAATTTCTGCTACGTATTAATAACAAGTGATTTAACGTCCACAGTCAAAATTTGCATAATTATTTGGTCTGTATTCATACATTTTGTGAAACTGGATTTGGTGCCAACGTACCAACTCTTTTGTAAATGAAATACTTTGCTTTATTTCAAAAGTTGAAAACTCTGTAAATTCCCTCCATACAGTTATGAACGTTAAAAATTTCAAACGAAAATATGTTGCACAAAGGCTTGAAAAATGAAGACACGGCCAAACTATCCTTTAAATAGACTAGGAAACATAATAAATAGATGTCATGTCCGTCCGCCCTATTACACAAGCTCTGAAGCGCAGTTCCGCTCGCCGCTCGCGAGACCTTCCTGGAATAGAAATTTTAAAAGTTGACTTGCTATGAGTTATTTTCGAGTATGCTATAAAATGTATTTGATAAGTTCTAGTGTGTAAAATGAATTGGTGCTGTAGTGTTATTTTAACTTATAATGTAATATTCATGGGTTTGATTTTGTTTTGATGCTAAAAAATGCATTGTGAATATTTTTAAGGAAATGTGTCGTTGAAGAGAATTAAATGCAGTTTAAAGTCACAGGGTGAACTAAAAATTACTAAATTGAATATTTATAATTCGGGTTCGCCCTCACGTGATTCTTTAAATTGACATAGCTTTTTTATTTATAAACCGATTGAAATAAAACATATACTAAATGTTATATTAAGTGCAGCTTACCATATTATATTAATGAAAATCGCACCCAAATCGGTAAAGCTCTTTCTGAGATCAGCGCGCACAAGCGCACAGACAAACAGACAAAAATTCTAAAAATCATTTCGGTTCTATTGCTATAATAAAGACCCCCAATAACAGTCTTTCTCAAATATCTTCCATGTACAGACAGTGTTTAGTTACACTTTTATTATATGTATAGAATAGATTTAAAAATATATTTACAAAGCGACTTACACTTGCCACAGTCGAGTAGCTCCCTAGGTATCAAAATGTACCTATATTTATTATTCCAGGTCATAATGTATCTGTATAAAATTTTATCCAAACTTGTCGAGCCATTTTAGCATTAAGGGTTAACATACATGTACATAAATACTCCTACATACACACACAAACACACATTAGCTACACAAACTTACACATTTATTATATTTGTCCGATAGTAGTGTCATTATGTAACGCTTAAGAAATTAAATCAAGAAAAATTGAACAATTTAAACTCTATTAAACTGTTGGAGTAAGAAAGTATAAATGCAAATAAGAAAATAATTCAAGAGCCATAGTAAAAATGGCTTAACGAACGGCGTTGAACAAATCTTATTTCTCGTGGCCATCTCGATTAGACCGATAAAAGGGTGGAGCGTTCTATTTCCGTCCACCGTATCGGTCTTCCCGAGGAAATGACTTTACTTTTCAGTTTATCTCTGAATTTCTAAAGAGTACTGCGATTATAAGGGTCCGCTCTTACAGGCCCTTATCCTCTTACGCTAATACTCATCAGGCGACTTGCCCTAATGTCACGATCTTGATATCGCCTGAAAGTATTAAGGATATTAGAGGACCCTTAATTTATTTAAGAATCAGTTAGAAGATAATACTTGATGTTTAATAAACCTTATATTCAATCTTGAGGTTACATATCTTTTTCTTTGTGTCCGTAATAAATTGCTTTCAATGGCATGGTGGAGACGTATCGAATTGATGAAGGTTTTTGCTAAGAAGATAAGCATTTCGGTTTCTTCATATACAGTTTGTTTATTATTAAAGACGGGTGACATGCCTTCTCTTTAATTAATATCAATTTTTTGTTAAAATTTAATAATATTCCAAGAAATCTATTAATAAATCGGCATAAAAATACCTTATCGCTCCACAAACTATCTTTATGAGAAAAATAAACTTTTATTTCTGGCTCCGACTTGGCTTATTACATGAGGGAAGATTCAACAAAGAAATTTTATGAATTGTTTTAGTACTTATATAATAATAATAATCTTTATTGTACAACAAAAAAAAGAAACATAGAAAAATACAGAGAAAAAATGCACAGCTGGCGGCCTTATCGAGGGAAGTGATCTCTTCTAGGCAACCTAGTAAGTTTTCAAAAAAACGGTATGCGGTATACTTGCTTTGACACGTTTACATATATAAATACTTATAGATAAATAGATACATATATAAATACATATATAGATACATACATACATATGTACATAAAAAATCAACCAAATAATATATAGAATTACTATACTAACGATGATGTACATCTATATACCTTAACTTAGGTTAAGGTTATATATAGGTTTATGTACTGCAGGCGCGTGTATGCGCGCTGTGGTCGCTCTAGTTTGGAAATGAAGGAGTTTTACTCGTAGGATGAAATCGTTAGGTGTAAGGAGTTTCATGGATTTGTGTGGGTTGATAATACAAATACGTTCTTAGATTTACGCGAACATTTGAAATTTTAAATAAAACTTTCTTTTCAGATTATTTCGCGGATTTATTTTGATTTTTGGTTCCCGACGTTTCGGTAGGTATTGTCTGTAACAAGTATGTGTTTGAGATGTCTATAACCTTAGTCTCTCCCGTGACCATGATTGCTGTAAAGCATTCGAATATACATATTACATATTTTCACGATGATTACATCGTATATACATTGTTATAAAGTTTTATTGTAAGTTATTTAAGTACCGACAAAACGTTTGACTCAGTTTGTAGTGACCCTACCTACTTGCTGTGGCAGCGGGGTTCGAGTCCCGCTGGGGGCATTCATTTGTGTGATGAACACGTTTGTATTCCAGTTATGAGTATTTATATTTATAATATGTATGTATTTAAGATTATATATGTGTAGTGTTTCAACTATCTGGTATCCATAACACAAGCCTCGTAGCTTACTGTGTGTTAATGTCCCAACATATATTATTTATTTTAATTAACTTAAATTGGAATTTACAGTTTATATTTTAATAAAATAAATTATTATAAAATATTTATCCTTATTCTTTTAGATTTAACTGAAGATTAAGTACAGAATGCTCTCGACAAACTTGTGAAGTTCATATTGAAATTTCGAAGAAAGCTACACCAAAGATGCAAAACTGACAGATTTTGCAATTTCATATTCTATATCAGAAATTCTGGAATGTAAGAAGATGAACAAGCAAAATAAGCTAGCTCAATTTGTTTTTTATTTTAGTAAGTATTATTTAAAATTATTTTATATGTAACTTCTAATGATATTATAAAACACTTGAAACATTAATATAGATTGATTTTAAACATTAATTAATATTTTATGATGACCCCGTGAGTATTGTTACGAGCTAGAATTTGGGGATCGTAAATTGAAGCTGTTCGTATACTAAATATATTTAATGCTTTTGCAAACTCGAGAATCAATTTTACCAAATCGCTTGCAATCGCAGTATCGGCTTAGATCTGTCACTGAGTACTAAGTTCACTTGTATTATTACTTTACTCTTATCTTTACTTTAAATTATAAATAAATTATATTTAAGTCAAATAAATGGTACAAAAATTTTAAGAATCGGTTTCAAAATTTTTTTTTTAAGATTGTAAAAAATATATAATTATTTCTGCTAATTAATAAGAATATAATATTATTTTAACTAATTTGTTGTGTATAATATAATAATGTAATTATTAAATGATCCATCATATTTTCTTAGACACTTAACAAAAATAAATTAAAATTATATTTTAAGGTGACTGGAACGTCAATAAAAGAGAATTGTTCCGAATCATAATCATAGAAGGGTTAGTAATTCTATAAATTTTTTGGGACAATGGATACCAGCTGTTGCCGAAGCACACCAGTTTCCAGAATAGCTCTTTCAACCCCTCAATAAACCGACATTGGGACGTTGCGGGCGATATCGCAATCTTAACAAAAGTAGAACACTTTCTGATACTGAAAAAATATATACCTATTCAGTATTATATTGAACGAGCTTTTATTATATGATTTTAAAGTTTTGTCTATACATATAATAAAATTCTAACTGAGTGAGTGAGTATTTAAGGAACACACACGCTATGAATTACACTAATAAAAGCTGTTAATTAATGATTTAAACACATTATTTTTGCTAAAATGCAACTTCCACAGATAAAATATGAACACAACATTTTGACGTTTCGATACGCTACTTTGTCTTTGAGTCATAGAGATGGAACATTTAGAATGAATTATCGAGAATGGAAACTGTACTGTTTAAAAAATAACATTATCTCTTTACAAATTACGACATTTTATTCAAATGTTTATTAGATTTTAAAATAGTAGTGTCTTCTGTAGAATACAGAAGATTCTTAATTGCTTGTAATCAACTTATACTTATTACTTATTTGTTATTGTAATTATTATTATTTCGTATCTTATTACACTCTTTATTAAAATGGAGTGAGGAACTTCGCTCCTGACGGAGATCTTCCGACCGCTTATTTACTTTTTAGTTTAAAGTTTTAAATATAAGTTTATATTAAGGCCAAAAAGAAAATAAACAGACAAATGACATTTTGACAGTTTGATGTAATATATGTGTTAGAAGAAATCATCTGTATCCGAATAATAAAATTATTAAAATAACTTGTATTATTTCTACCCAATACTTTACGTTCACTGCATAAAAACCATTAAGTTCAGTCATTCATTCGCCATATGCCCATCTCTATTAATTATCTCTGGTTACCTGTACGCCATACTTGTTTACTATTTAAGACATGTAAGAAAAAATAGACTATAGTAGTAAAGCGATATGTGTCTAGTATTTAACGGATAAAATAAATAACAGAACAACACTACCAAGATAAGTTACATTCGTTCTGTCTTTTTCAACGCCCCTCTGCTGTACACGAGCCTCCCTAGAAAAAATGCGAGGGATATTAGGCCATTGTCCACCACGCTGGCCAAGTGCGGCTTAACGGACTTTGCATTCCATAAAAAACTATTTAGCATCTCTTAGAGCTGCAGGTTTCCCCACAATATATACTATCACCCTTTTTTAATGTTGGAAAATACATTTCACCTGTAAATAAACAGGTTATGTGGGACTAACTGGCTAGTAAGGCCACTAAAACCCATAAAAACTTGCCATATGTTATTATCACTTACGCACTCAACCGCGACCCCCCGACGGAAGGTCTGCCAAAACAGACCACAACAGCCATGGGATTGCTCCAACAGTCCATTCTGCTATCAGAGAAGTACCAGGAGCAACCCGCATGGTACACCGCCGAATGAGGTAGGCCACCTCCAAGTGCGTTTCTTGGCTTCGCGACCGGCCGGATTACCGGACGATAATTAGTCCTCCCACCACGACAAACGCATGTTTGCGGGATATTCTACAACCCTATGGCGAGATATTTTTTTATTTATCCTGATATATTTGATGATAATATATTTCGCAAAAATAACCGATATCTATATTACATATACGTATATAGTATATAAAATAGCCATAAAGCGACATAGTCGTTTGTAGCTTCACTCGACGTACGAATAAAGTTAAAATAACACTTGCATAGTCAATCTTTTTACTCGAATAGCCTGCGGCTAAAATATTCACGAGTTTCCAGAGCCCTGTATCTATTGTAGTTTAATCTCGCTTTCAGGACGCTCTTGAGGTTGCCGATAGAATGCAAGCTTTTGTTACGTTTAAAATGTAACCTGTTTGTAGTTTATTTAAATGTATTTAATTTTTGAAGGTATTGAATTTCATGATTATAATATAATTTTAATTATTATTTAAAATATTTTGTTATGATTATATATAGTTGTAACGAAGTTATTTATCTTTTTATTATGAATTACTTATAAAATTTTATAATTTGAATATTTAAAAAAAAACTGTGTTCTGAACGCGACTATCCAGATTTAAGGAAATATTCTGGACAGTAAAAACCTAAAATAACAGTACATCTATACATATAATAAGATTCTAAGTAGAATCTGTACATTTAATACTTTTTTGGAAAATCTTATTGATATAGTCGTTAGTATCGATACAGAGGCCGAATTTATAGTTTAAAAAATTTTCGTCTGTCTGTCTGTCTGTCTGGGAACGCATCACGAGAAAACCACTGGACAGATTTTGATGAAATTTAGTATGATGATAGATCTGGGTCAACATACAGGATACTTTTTACTGCAGAAAAATATCTCACCTCTGAGAAATCTGTACTAAACGCTAAAACGTTACTAGTAACGATACTAGTCCATACTAATATTATAAATGTGAAAGTGTGTTTGTTTGTTTGTTTGTTTGTTTGTTTGTTTGTTTGTTTGTTTGTTTGTTTGTTTGTTTGTCCTTCTTTCAAGTCGAAACGGAGTTACAACGGATTTGCCTAATTATTTGTGTGGAGATAGTTGGAGGGTTGGAGAGTAACATAAGCTACTTTTTACCTTGGGAGATTATCTAATACAAAAAAAAATATTTATGATCAGAATGATTTGAAACTTGAATATAAAAAATATTTGTTTAAACATTTTTCGAAGTTCATTCTATATGACAGTAAAATAGAGGATGAAAGTATGTATGAAACAATTTTTTTAGAATTTTGTTAGTTTTAGCGCGAGCAAAGCCGCGTGTTCTGCTAGTTTATCTATAAAGATGACATTAATTTCGCATTGACATTATAGATAAAAGATATGTAGGTAGTGTTAATTGAAATCACTTTTAAAAAGATACTTTTTATGAAGAAAATAATATTGTTACGCGCCAAGGTTCTGGGATCGGACGTTTAATCTCGTCACTTTCATTATAGATGTTTTATTGTTTTAACAAACACAAGAGTGACTTTTGACAGTTCATATATATCGCGGTACACGCATATTATCTATATCTACTCGTATATACAAATAGGCAAATACAAAACACATTCAGTACCTTTTTCTTCTTTGTTTGTAACCGATTTTCTTTTATTTTTTTCTGTTCAGTAGCTACTGACAAGTCTATTACCATCAATAAAAATATTTTGAAAACAAATGTCTCATTTCTGAAAAAAAAATACGAAAACTGCAATATACCTAAGAGTATACTTATATGTAAAACCTAAGAATTTGGTTTTTGGTCATTTGAACGCGGGCGGAGCCACGGGCAATGCTAGTTTTGAATAAGTAATTATAATTCAATATAGATACTTCATTTCCACTTAAGTCTAAAGTGGTTTTCAATCCTGTTCAGGGGTAATAAAGAAACATCGTTCCGAAGATGCGCTAAAAGGAATTGAATAGCAAAGCTGCTTTAAACAATTTGGCTTTTGGTAATATAAATGAAATAATATGTGTCATAGCTTCTTCGACTACTTTGATACCAACATCTTTAACAAATTTTATTGTAATTTATAAGAAAATAAATATTTAATATTATAAATGTGTTTGTTTTTTTGTCCTTCTTTCACGTCGAAACAGAGACGGATTAGCGTGATTTTTGTGTGGAGATTGTTGGAGGGCTGCAGAGTGATATCGGATACATTTTACCGCTGGCGATCATCTCATTCCCACGGGAAAACACGTTATAATACAACAAAAAAAAGTTTTATTATCAGAATTACTTGAAACTTGATATTAATGCTCTTCAATTCAATTAAATAAATACCTGTTTTATTATTTTTTCAAAATTCAATCCATAATAAGGTAAAATAGGGGAAGAAATTTTGTATGAAACCTACCTAATATTTTATAAATATTAATACATAGGTTTAATTTACTTTTATTTGTTTTAAATACTTATACCCCTAAAATTTCCCCTTGTTAGCCCAAAAAGCAAAGTAAGAAGCTACTATTATCCATTTAACTTTCTGCCGGTAAAAAAATATCTGTAAAGGATTTAGAGCATTTAAACATTCATACTTAGCCACCTTCTAAAATAGCTCTTTTTGCTTAGTTTTTAACAAAATATAAAAAAAAATACGTTTTTAGGCTCTAAGTTTCAAGATAGCAATATTTCAAAAACCACAGAAAATAACTGAGTAAAAAAGTAACAAAACATCGTCATTTTTTAATTTAATGTACTATTTTAAAATAAATTACCACCCAAATGAGAATTTTTGATAACATCTTTAAAAGAAAGAAACGTCTAAAAATATTTAAAAGATAATTTGAAGACTGTCTTGGCAATAATGTGCGTAGGCTGAGAGGCTTAACAATAAATATTTCACACTTTATTGCCCCACGCGACAACGGGGGTCTAATGACCAATTTAACGCTTATGGAGTGCAAATTCACTGTCATACTGTAAAACCGGAAATTGTAATACGCCATTTTCAGCTTGAGAAAGAATATAAATGTGGTACGCACCTGCGTAACAATTTAGTCTCCTTTTCGTCTCCTTAATTTTATATTTTCCTGTGGTGAGATATCTTGCGTTCTAACGAGGTTCATAAGCTCGCTACGTTTTACTTTATGTACGTTTTGTGTAAATGTTTTATTTTATTTACTTTTGTGTATTTTTGTGTATGTATCAGTGAAATGGAACGTCAATGTGGTTAAATTTTTGTTGGTATTGTAATAAATTTTCTATAAGATACCTTAGGTTTTCAGTATTTTTCCATATACTAAGTAATTAGTATTCTGATGTTGTTCTTAGGTTAAGTTACGATGGAATCGACATGTTCTAAAATGATAAAAGTCCTTGAAAAGCAGTTACCAAATAGAATCTATATATTATTAATTATGATATTGCTCAACTGACTGCCTCTACTTTGTGGAAACACTTTTTCCAAGAGCCTTTACTTGAATTTAAAATATAGTAATATAATTTTAATGTCCAAAATATTAATAGCTATAATGACAGAAAAAAATGCATTAACAGTTATAGTAAATGTTACGTATACATAAATTTAAAAAACTTTAAATTATTTGTGTGATGAGCATGAATGTTTGTACCCCAGTCATGGGTGTTTATATTTATAGTATGTATGTATTTAAAGTTATATATGTGTAGTGTATCAACTATCTGGTATCTATAACAGAAATCTCGTAGCTTACCATGGGACTAGATGGTGCTGTGTTAATGTCCCAACATATTTATTTATTTTCAGAATAATATAATCACATAAAAATAATACTTGAAATAAATTAATTTTATATATAAATAATATTACTGTTAATATATAATGTGTATAATGTCCACTCCAGGACATAGTATATTTGTGTACTCACCAAAAATTGTCCAACCGTTTTTGCTTAAAGGGACAACAAACACACATATAATTTGAAACGTGACAAGAACGTAACAAGGAACAATCACACAATGGGATAAAAGCCATTATCGTCCCCAATGGCTATTTGTTATACATCAGTTTCTTCATTTATTTATGTGTATTTACACTCAGACCGATACCTTTTATTCAAATCGAATCATCCCGTCCCATAAAATGGATGTTCCCGAGCTGAGATTTTCGAATCCATTTCGTAGATTCACTTGTCAACATCGACGATTCGATGGGAATGAGTACAGTGTGTGCTTTGCGGATATATGGATGTCGCTTCTCGTTAACGATTGTGATTGTTTTTGTTATTACCGTTTTCAATCACGTTATATATTTTTCGTAATCGCTTTACTGTTTGTTCGTGTTACAATACGGGATATTTTTTCGGCACCAAGCTCGGATTGATGTAATGTATTTTATATTTTAATTGTTGCTGCCAAAAATATAGTGGCTTTAATTGTTTACGGCTGATTTTGTTAATTATACACATTTCATATTGAATTTTTAGTATTTTAAAACTGTGTAATGTTAATAATTTAAGTAACAAACGTATGATGATGTGAATTAACGAAATTATAATACAAATTATGTTGTTTAATCATTTTTTTGTTTGTATTGACAACAGTCTAAATTAAGTTACCTTTTGTATAATATTATATATATATATATATATATATACATATATTGTGTGTAATATTATTTCTGTGTATATTTATTAAATCAATATACCTCCTTGAAAATTTTCTCCTTGTATATTTTTTTTATAAATCTGTGGCTGTTAAAAGTAGCGATAGGGGATTTACCAAAGGTACCTATTACTAGGTTATTAATAATAAGAGCATTCAACCCATTGTCATGACATGTATCATGAGTCATGACAGTGTATTTGACTTTATACTTTTATATTAAGTTTATCCTAGTATGTTGAAATTTTAATTTCAATCGAAGCAAATTCGTACAAATAAGGTAACAACACAGGACAAACGAGCAGACAGACCACCTTTTGGAAAGCAGTACATGTCGCCCATAAAATCTACGGTTCATGTACTTAGGTTTTATGTTACAAAAATGCAGAACTACAGGTACGTTGTCACTGTGAGGACTAAGATGATATGCCTCTTGTCTGTAATTGCGCTGGCTACCGTATACTTCAAACAATGTAATCATTGTTGCTTGGCGGAAGAAATAGATAAGGGTGGTACCCATCCCAGTCGGACTCCTCAGGCTTGACAGAGTCCAACCACCGGTAATTTTTTATAAAAAAAACAGAGTGTTGTTTAGTTATCAATAAAGTGATTCTATAGTCTAAGGGCAAGCATTTACGGCTGCAGATCCGGATGTCTTGAGATCTACTCTCAGTGACATTTAGCCTGAGGAAATCGGTCAGGAGGATATCATACTTTTTTAATTATATTATAATTACTAAAAAGTTTTGATCGGTGAATATTTTGAATATATCTTATTAAACAAAGTAATTTTTAAATTATGTTTTTTTTTTGGAATTTTACATTCTGGCATTACAGTTGTAGAACTTTTAAAAAAGAAGTTTCATCTATTTGATTAAAAATTTTAATTAAAGTAAAAAGATAATTAAAAAGGTTACGAGAGAAATAGAAATTTGTAATGCAAACATCGAACTATAAAGATAAAAAAATTGTACTTACTGCACTTTTCCACAATCAATCTCTTTGCAAAAAAATACCAAAATATACTGTACCTTCAGTGCGTGTAAAGAGGATAAAGATTTTTGTTTATATTAAATATTACTAACGAAATAGAATGAGATGAAAATATTTTATTTTAATTTAAAATGATAACCAAGTATAAATTTGTATAGATATAAAAAACTTATGTTTGCACATGGGATTGGATAAATGGAGCTCTAGTTGGAAAAACTTTTAAATTTTCATATTGTTCCAACAGCGTTAAAAACAAGTACTTGCATTCAGTTGAAAGTTTTGCTATAAAATTAGTGTTAATGTGTTATTCCTTTAACGTGCCTTGTTGCTTAAGAGATCTCAGTTACCAAGAAGATAGAATAAAAATGGTCGTTTAACTCTCAGCTATTTTTTCTTACTGTTGCATGATATTTTTAAATTACGAGTTTATTGATATACTACCTCTAATTCTTTAAATTGACATTAGAACGTATTTTTGTTTATTTATGTACTGATTGAAATAAAACAAACACTAAATGTTAAGTGAAGCTTACCACAATATATTAGTGAAAATCGCACCCAAATCGGTTGAGCCGTTTCTGAGATTAGCGCGCACAAATGCAAAGACTAAATAGGCAAACAGACAAAAATTCTAAAAATCATTGTTTTGGGTTGCGTTTATAAAAATAATAATAGTTTTTTCAAATATCTTCCATTTACAGATAACGATCAGTTACATTTTTATTATATGTATAGACTAGTACTCCACCTTCAGAGAATATAATTGTGATATTCTATCCTCTATTTTTTTCATCAGAATAAAAAAAAATTATGCCACTTTCACTTAGTCCCTAATCCATAGATCCTATGAATTTTAGTTAAAATAATTTATGTCTGTTTTTATTTTAATGCGCGGACTATCATCATTAAGACCACTAAATCCCAGTTAAGCCAATATTTTTTTCTAGAGATTCTAATGAATACATACACAAACCCGTATTTTCAACGGTTTTATTGGTAACTAATCACACTTGGTTATATTTATCATCTACTTATTAATATTGGAAACTTCAATCTATATAAATAAAAATAAATCACCGATATGTATGTACGCGCATAAATTCCGATCGACTGAACCAAATTGGATAATCCTTCTTTTTTGTTTGTTATTTTCAGGACAAGCTTTGTATAGAAAAAAAATTTTTTTTTTTACTAAAATAAGTTTTTTTTAAATCTCATGATATGAAAAGTGATTGAGTGATATAGTTTTTATCCCGGAAATAATCCCTTAAGGGGGAAAGGAAGCTAGGGACGAACCCAAGCAAAGCGAGGGTGAGACTAGTAGACTAGTAAAATATATTTCTTTCAAAATATTATTTTCAAAATGGTAGGTTAGGTTACACAGACAAACAAACAGTGTAATTTTATTAATAGAGTCCTTTTACTAAAACCTTCAATCTAAAATTATCATCATCATTTGGTTTTTCATTTAAAAAATATTATTATTTTATACCTCCTTATAATATTAAAAGAACAATCCTTGTTTATATCTCGTATACATACATATTTATATAAAATTTCGTGTATCTCGGGAACGGCTCTAATGATTCAATAAAATTCAAGGGTAATTATTATTCGTTATTTCTTAAGATAAACCGCTTATTATGAGATTTGGACAACCCATTCTTGCACACAGTAAAAATTTTATGAGTTTTAATGGAAGAGTTTCAAGTGCCAGTAAAATAAGAGAGTTTATGGTTGGATAATAATTGAAAACTTCCTTGAATTTTATAAAATTATCTAGTAAAAGTTGCATTATGCCTTTATTTCTCTTGTGTGATCTAAACTAGCGATTCACCCTTGCTCCGCTCGGGTTCTTTCCTAGTCACGATTTATTTATATTAAAATTGATGAATCCAATAATATAAGTCTATTTGTTCAAAATATTATCTGACAAATATTAAAAATGAGAATGTTTAGAAGGTTGTTTGAATGTTTGTTACTCAGTCACGCCAGAAAGGCTGAACAGATCTGGATGAAAATTAGCACACAAATAGATTATAATCTGGAATAGCATATAATGTACTTTTTAACCCGGAAAAATGTACGGTTCCAGTGGGATAAATTTCAAACCAGAGCGAAGCGAGAGTGAGCCGCTAGTAAATTATAAACATTAAATAATTATGGATATAACAATTAAACAGTAATATATCATAATATGATATATTTAAATTAAAATATAAAACATTTTATAGTTGAAAATATAATATTACGTAAACAATAATGAACAAAAGAATTACCATGTTATTTCTTTAAAAGAATTTTCTGCTATTCTGTACTTGTCACTTTATTGAATAGGCCATGCGACACCACAAAATGTATTGAGACTTGAAAATTTTATCAACAACAACAGCGTTCTTGGAAAAATTCTCTTTATCAGAATATGATAAAGTGGGAATACCTTAAAATAGGTCGAAAAGGGCGTATAAGCGGTTGTATTCTTCATACCGTTTCTTTTTACGAACAATCGAAACGAACGATGTGTAACGTAGCGGATGATCGTGATAAACTGAACGTGTTTAGAAGAGTGTGGGATAACACAAAATGCCATTCAATTTAGAAATCCGATAAGGCAAATAAATCTACTTGTTTCATCGGGAGATATACGAATTGTACTGTTTTAGCGGTCAGTTAGATGTGATAAATTGGTGTTTACTTACATATGTAATAGATTTATTTCTTTTATTGTATTATTATATATTTTTAGTTTTGTAGAGTTATTTGGGAATTTATTGGGAACGCAAGCTTAAGTAAATGGAGTAAATAAAACTATCTTTTTCGATTTTTTCGCGAATATTTTGATTTTTGGCTTCCGACGTTTCGGATGCTGCACACAGTGCTGTCTGTAACAACTATATAATGAGACGAACCTTCGAAACGTCAAAATTTTAATCTCTCTAAAAAAATATTATAAAAAATGTTCCAAATAATTTCTACAAAAGTTATTTGGTTGAATATTTTTTGAAATATGGGATATTTTCCGTTTCACGCGTTCAGCCGCGAAGTTAAATTTGTTTAACGTAGCAATACTAAGAGATACAAACTTTTTATTACCGCCAATAAAATAAATATTGTAGATAGATGGGTAAATATTTTTTAAACAACAAATTACGTTTGACCTTTCATGCTACGGAACTGTCAATGAATGAGTCACGCTCGCACTTGGCCGAATTTTATATTAACCATTGCGTAGAGTCATTACTACAAATTTAAATACTTTTATTTTTATATGAAAATGGGAAGTCATGAATTATTAACATTGCTAATGGAAAAAAGAAATATTTATGATGTTACCAATATAGTCCTGAAAGGGCTTCAGCCATTTACATTGACATGAACTCTGTATACAAATTAATCTCCAAAAAAGCTTGTACTGGTTTGATTTTAATGAGAAGCTTAACCAATTTTAATGGGATTTTCACTTATGCAAAAGGAGAGCAATAAATGTGACGACTAACAAATAAATTAATAATACGGAACGACTCGTTACTTAATTTATTTAAATATACATATATAACCGATTTATGCAAATTTTTAACGCTCATCTTTTTTTATTCAAAACTCAATATTGATAGATAAAGCTAAATACTTTAGTATTTCCATACTAATTTTATAAATGTGTAAGTGTGTTTGTTTGTTTGTTTGTTTGTTTGTTTGTTTGTTTGTTTGTTTGTTTGTTTGTTTGTTTGTTTGTCCTTCTTTCACGTCAAAACAGAGTGACGGATTGGCGTGATTTTTCTGTGAAGATAGTTGGAAGGAGAGAGAGAATGACAAGTTACTTTTTACCGCGAGAGATTATCTCATTCCCTCGGAAAAACACGTTATAATACATGATCAGAATTACTTCAAACTTGGTGTTAATGCTCTTCAATACAATTAAATAAGCAAGCATTTTAGCATTTTTCGAAATTCATCCCATTAGAGGGTAAAAAAGGGGATGAAAGTTAGTATGAAACCTACCTTTTTAGAGTTTTGTTTTGTAGTTTTAGTGCGAGCGAAGCCGCGGGTTCTGCTAGTATCATATATAACCAAAAAGAGTATAAAATTATGAATTGTTTACATTTGGATTATGATTATTTATTATTTTTTTAACATTATTTTATAGCGCTTCTTTAAAAAATACAAAGAAGATAAAATAAAAATAATTCTCGATATTACGTGCATATTTATTTTATTTATATGTTTTTATAGCAATAGCAACGATTTATAGTTTTCATATCAATGTATCGTCACGTTCTGCTGACATAAGTTTGCTCGCTCTATATTACTGATTTACTTCACAAATATCTAAGCATAATAATATTTCTATCATACGTACATAGTTTTGTTGATACTTGAAATTTTCTAACTTATTTCTATTTACGTAAATAATATGGTTAAGTTAGTGAGTTTAAATTTAACTTGAAAATGAGTCAGCGGTAAAGTTCGAACTAACGTATTTCAAAGTGTAGTCCAAGACTGCAGTGTTTAAGTTATTGTTTGGAACAAGTTTAATTATAAATGACGGGTTATCTAAACATAACATGCAGTTTTGGTAAATAATATATTATGTTTCTTTATCTAGTAGTAATGGGATGTTAATAAAGGCTGAATGCATTGTCTTTGTTAAGTTTCCACTGCTGGGCACCCTTTAAGATGAGGGGGAACAAGTCATAGTCCACCACGCAGGCCAAGTACGGGTTGGCGTACTTCACAAGCCTTCCGAAAGGTTTCTAGGTTCTCTTAAACAAACATTTCCTTTATTTTAAGGTGGTAACCATATTGAAAAGGATTCAAATATGAAAATTTTAATGGAGCGAGATCCGGGATTTGAACCCGCTTTACTTGGATTCTCAAGCAAGCATACTATTATTGAACTACCACTGCCATTAATTTAATGATTAATCGCTAAACTTACTGATACGACGACTCGAGCGAAGCGAAGTTAAATCGCAATTAATATAATATTGAATAACAAAAACCACTTTGTTTTAATAAGGTATCTTCTTTAAAGCTCCAACTAACTGACTTAATAACTAAGTTGAAGTGAGTGAAAGCTCAGTTGTACACAGCGGCCAAGGACTTCATAGTATCTATATTCTATAATATTGAATACCTTAAATTCTATCACTACATTCTATCCCACCTCAAGGTATGTTAGTAGTCATTTGAGAGTAGGCATGAACTATTGACACGTAACCTGCCCTCGAGTGATTTCTCAATTCCTGTAAACGATTCGAGCAAGGTCCATCGGTTAAGCTATCGAAGCATACGGTAAAGGGAATTGATATGAAGTTATATTACATATTTGATTAAACATCAAAATTAGTATGTGACATGAATTAAACTGAAATGAGTTTGCATTATTTACTACCTGTTCGACCGAGCTTGGCACGGCGTTTTTTCGGAAGAGATTTTATCTCTTTAGTTGTTTTGTTAATTGTGGGTAGGCTGTCTGTAACAACTATACATTCAAGACATGTAACACCTCAGTCCCTCCCGTGACCATGGATGCTGTAAAGCATTCGAAACGTCGGGAACCAAAAATCAAAATAAATCCGCGAAATAATCCGAAAAGATAGTTTTATTTAATAATATTGTTTTTTTTTTAATGTAAGTAAATTATTGCCTAAAAAGAGTTATAGTGGGTTGTAAAAAATAGAGATAAAAAAGTAAAAAGCGCTACTTTGATCGTAATAATGTTTATTTCATTTCAATTCTAGAGAATTATTATTCAGTCATAAGATGTTCCTAATACTTCAAAGTAATCTAACACAAATATATATTATACTTAATATAATATTTTTACATTCAAATCCTGTTCCGATCTTATTTGTTGAGTATCCAACATACTTATAAAACGTTAAAAGAGGTTTCAAATTAGTTTAAGTTAGTTCCTTACAGGCTGTCATTTATTATAATACAAGCGACTTACACTCGCTTCGCTCGGGTGCGTCCCTAGGTACGCGGATTTTGTTCATAATTTCATGAGTTTTAATTTTTATTGCGTAGAACCCTGATCCTTCTTTTTAAATAAAAGGAGCCTAAGCTACTATTTATAATATCAGCTAGATAGCTGGCAGATGCCAGTGAAAGTCCCATCAAAATTAGTCCAGCTATTTCGGAGATTTGCCAGAACAAACAGACAGAGAGACAGATAAACAGAAAGACAAAAAAAAATGTTGCTTTCTTATAAGTACCGTTTATACATACTTTAAAATTTCTTATTTTGACATTACAAACAGCACTTCAATTTTATTTATCTGTATAAATTAACCTTTGTTTATAATCGCATAACTGTAATTTTGTTGTTATTTATCAATTTCAAATTCGTATATATAATTAAAAACAAAATAAATGAAAACTGATATAGATAAAATCTAAAATAACCATTATTTCTTATAAAAGATAAAATATATTTTTAAATGCGACGTAATCTTTTACTATCCAGAAGCATTTTACTCAAATGTAATGCAATATTTCAAACAAAGAAACAAACAAACCATACGTATATTGATCAAAGAGCAACTTAGTTTTTCAATCCTTTCAGTTCTCTAGAGGCCCTTCTATACGCTATTCAACGTAACGTTTTCATATCAACCGGAAATGGAGTGTGCGTAGAACATCGTAAACATCGCAAGACGCATTCAAATTGTAGACTCTGCTCGGACGGCCTTTCTTACTCCGCTTGCATAATCGGGGGCAATCTTTGCCTTTAGCTTACCGGGTTTGATGGGGTTTTCATTTTTAATTTGTGTATGTTTGCTAGTTATGTTATGTATTTTTATAATTTTTATGGCCTGTTTTTTTTTTAAATTTAATATAACTCTAAACTAAGTACTAAGAGAAACTTTTCTTTTTATTATTATATAGACTAATAGTAATGGGCTAATTATATAGATCGATAGTAATAGCTTAATATACACTAATTTTGTCCGTGGCCTCGTTCCTATGGTAAATAAGAACAGGGATAAAATGTAATTCATGTCCGTCCTCATGATACTATCTACGTATGTCCGTGCCTTGCATGGAAATCTTTTCAAAGGTTTTAGCGTGGAAAGGTAAACAGACAGACAGAGTTACTTTCACATTTCGCAGTTTAGGTGCCAAAAGACAAATATTTTATGTACATACTATGTTATAATTTCCTCAATGGCCTGGTGGCTACCATGTACGGTGATAGATCCTGAGGTCCTGGGCTCGTTACCCGGGTCGGACCAAGTTTCATCAATGACTATTTCTGCAAAGAAATTCTCAGTAACAGCCTGGAATTTAGAAGTTGTCGGTATTTTACCCTCGTGCTTCGGAGAGCATGTTAAGCCGTCGGTCCTGTGCCTTAACTATCACTGATCGTGTCGAGCAGTCGTCCCACCGGAGTATGAGAGTAACAGGAATAGAGAGTGCACTTGTGCCCGATGCACCCTTGTGCACTATAATATCTCCTACGCAGATGGCTAGTCTCAATGAGATTGGCCGGAGATTGGCCGAAATCTGTCGAGAGGACATTATGTCATACAATTTGTATGAAATTTAATACTAGTGATTCACATGATTGATAGATAGAACTTTTTCCAGATCTGACAAACTAAAAGATTTTCTTTAATGAAATCGATATGAATTTTAGCATTGCGTTAAAAATAGCGTGCAGTAGATAAAAAAAGGATAATCATATACAATTTAACTGATATATTTTTATCTTACCTACTCTGACTCACCTTAAAGATTTAAATATTCCTATCTAGCTTTACAGAAAAACAGACTAATACTGAGGTCCGCAGTCAGAGTAAGGCGAAATGCTCTTTTCGAGATGAAAAGAAAACAACGTCTCGGCATCAATTCCTCCGCACTCGGCAAAATTGAAAAGTCCACTTAGTACGAACTTCCGCTTTGATGGAAAGCACAATCTCAAATTGTTTACGCCTTCATGCTTGTACTAAGAAACACTTTGTGATAAAGGTACAGGATATTTGAGTAAAGATTTCCCGATGTCACTGTAAATACAATATTCGTACTTATCCACTAAAACATGATTGGATTTAATTGAAAACTTTAGATGACGCTATAAATGAACGTATAAAGAGCTCTTTAAAATTAAATCTCAATCGCATAACAAGTTTTAAATTTTAAGAATTACGAATAGTTGATTAATGCGTACTTTGCAGTGACAGCCAACAATATTTTAAGATATGAATATTTAATAGGTAAATATGTATTTTACGTATCGAAAGATTTGCTTTGCGTCGGCTGGCACCGACTCCGAAAATATCTATCTATTCATGAAAATCTCCGTTTAGTTATTCTTTACATTTTAGCGCCTGGAAGTCGGTTTTTATTTTTTGTTAAAAAGATTTTAAATAATTATCTATTTATCCTACGTATACATAAGTTTCGATAGATAAGTGAGGTATTTCATTAAAGCAAGTTATCGTATTTTTAAATTCAATATTTAAAGTGGAGCATAGTTTATTTATTACAAGTTATTTATTGATACAGAATAACGTTTTCCATTACGGAAGACAAAGCATGGCATTTGAAACCGCTGAGAACAAATTTTCATGACACCGGCAGAAAATAGAGAGCATATTGAAGTATTATGAAACTGTATATTAAAATATATTATATTGAGTTCTTGGAAAAATACTTATAATTTCTTTATCGATTTTGACGACTCGTTTGGCTCAGTTTGTAGTGACCCTACTTGCTGTACCACAGGTCGCGGGTTCAAGTCCCGCTGGGGGCATTCATTTGTGTGATGATGTTTGTACTCCAGTCATGGGTGTATATATTTATAATATGTATGTATTTAAAGTTATATATGTGTAGTGTATCAACTATCTAGTATCCATAACACAAGCCTCGTAGCTTACTATGAAACTAGATGGTGCTGTGTGTTAATGTCCCAACATATTTATATTTATTATATTATTTCAACTATAAATATACACTAGTTAGTAGGAAGATGTTTTGCTATCAGTAGGTAATATTATATGTTATATGTTACGGTAAGTAGTAGTAGTATAATACCTAGTGACCGGAATTTAAGGCTTCATGTTGAAGTCCTGGGTTCGAGCCCTATTATTAGCTGTAGAGATTTTCTGTTAAGAATATTCTCATTAGCACCTTAGACGTCGGAAGTTGGCGGTGTTAAATGCTACAGGGCTTAGGGCCAGATTATTATATTGTAATTCAGTCAGTAGACTTTATATTCTCGTAGAATGTTTGTCAAACAATAAGTGAACTTTCTGAAACACCAATATTTAAACACGAAACCCTTTTCGATTTGATTATAAAAAGCAAATGGCGAAAAAAGTTTCGTTCTAGTATCAACATTCAGAGAAGTTTAGCTTCAAAATTTAACCTTTAAACAAAGTAATAAAAGGATTTAAAGATACAAAAGTTTTAATAAAAACACTCCTAAAGGACTTAAAGTAAAGGCTATGAAATGTTAAGTTTTATCTTTAGTATGTTAGGTACTAAATACACAACGTGCTTTCAATAAAATATTATTGTCATTTAATTGTAACGTTACTATAAAACTATTGAAAATATTGTTTAATAATTAATTTTTGATCGACTTCAAAACAGAAGTACTATATTAATATATTTTAATATAAAGGTACCGAATTTTGGGTAAAAGTTTTTTTAGAAGTATTATCAATATGTAAGTAAATGTGAACTATTTTTCATTATTCTTCTGTTAATGAATTCTAGTATTCGCGTAGTCATTATTGAAAAGGAGAACAATATAGATTGAGGAGAACAATATATGAATAGAATTTACCTATGTATATAAAAAAACTAAAATTATTCTTCTACATAAGAAAGGAGATAAATATAATCTCGGAAACTACCGCCCACTATCAGTCTCATGTCCAACATATATAAGTTATTAGCCAAGATAATATTAAATCGGATTGAAAAAACATTAGATGAACACCAACCCATTGAACAGGCAGGTTTTCGTAAAGATTACTCAGTGATTGACTATATTCATGTAGTGCGCAAGTTATGGAGAAGTATAACGAATACCAGTGCACCTACTACATCGTATTTATCGATTATAGCAAAGCATTCGATTCTCTGTATCATGAAAAGATATGGGAATCATTAAAAGATCAAGGAATTGAACACAAATATATCCGCTTAATAAAAAACGTATACAGACAAAGTGCCGCGAGAATCCAACTAGAAAATAAAGGTGAACCTTTCAGAGTGGGCAAAGGCGTACGACAAAGAGATCCTCTGTCACCAAAATTATTCTCGGCGGTACTAGAATCAATATTCAGATGTCTTAATTGGAAAAATCTCGGAATCAATGTGGACGGTGTCTCATTAACGCATTTGAGATTCGCAGTTGATCTTGTGTTATTTGCTAAGACCCCAGAGGACATAACAAAAATGATAAACGAACTGGCAACGCAAAGTGAGAAGGTAGGGCTAAAACTGAACCCGGAAAAAACAAGAGTAATGACAAACGGAGAGAGAACCACTATAAATCTAGGAAACAACCAAATTGATTATACAGATGAATATATTTACCTGGGACAGCTAATAACACATGATAATCCGATGCGCAAAGAATTTGAAAGAAGAATAACCGATGGATGGAGGAGATACTGGGGTTTAAAAGAAATCATGAAAGATAAAAAACTTAATATGAATATAAAAAGTAAAATTTTTAACACCTGCATACTACCAGTTCTCATGTATGGCAGCCAAACATGGACCTTATCACAAAATACGACTAGCAAACTTGCAACCTGCCAATATGCGATGGAAAAATTGAGAAAACGTGTAATAAGGAGCAAAACAAAGGTTATAGACATTACGTGCAAAATTAGAAGGCTTAAATGGCGATGGGCAGGGCACATGATAAGAGGAAAAGAAAAATGGAGCAAAATTGTGACACGGTGGTATCCTAGAGAAGAAAAAAGGAAAAGAGGTAGGCCACAAAAAAGATGGGATGATGACATAAGACAAGTGGCAGGTGTAACATGGAACAGGGTGGCTCAAGAAAGATATGAGTGGAAAAGATTGGAGGAGGCCTTTGCCGACGGGCAAACAGATCTACAGAGAATAAGCAAAATTCAAATAAAAGACTAGCTTAGATTTAAACTTAAGTTCTTTATGTACTGTTCTCTTTCATATAACTGTAATATTGATCTGAATAAAAGACTATATTATTATTATATTATTATTATATAAAAATACTGATTTTTGTAATTGATAACACCAATGGTTGTCCATAGCTACTAAACAAACAAAAAACGATTAACAAACAGAAGAAAAAAGAGTACTGAACTGTTTTGTCTTTGCCTATTTATATATAATAATTAAAAATATATAGATGAATCTCAATCTCAATAAAAACTTCCTCCTCTTATAATGATTAATAAGTTTAAAGTGATAATTATAATCAAAACACATGTTAGAGCAAGCACCATAAAATATTTCTTAATATGTTTATTTATTATTTTAGCAATATAGATGAGTGATTTTAGCATGTTACACAGAATAATGTCAATTTCTGGTAAATAAGAGGGTAATAACGATATTAAAGTAAAGCATCCATGACCAAATATTACGGGCTATTAGGTAAAATGCGTTAGTTAATATTTCCGAAAGACCAGAAACAAGACGAAAATGTAGAAATTAATTGTATTGTATTCAGCCCTTTTTAATGTCCCATTGCTGGGCACGGGCCTCCCTTCAATACGAGGGGTATCAGACCATAGTCCACAACGCTGGCCAAGGGCGCGTTGGCGAACTTCACATGTCTTTCGATAACTTGTTAGGTTCTCTCAGACATGCAGGTTTTCTCAAGATGTTTACCTTACCTACCTTAACTTACTTTTACTTGTTACCTAATCATGTTAGAAATGATTCACACATGAAAATATCAGTGGCCCGGGATTTGAACCGGCTTCACTCGGTTTCCCAAGTGAGTGCGTTACCACTGAGCTACCACAGCCTTTTTAGAAATTAATTAGAGCTTTTCTATCATAAGGAAACAAACAAAGTTACTTATACACTTATAAAATTATTTAGAATTTAGTTTTTTTTTAGAACAGTGTATCACTAGCTTTACGTGCACACTTATCGCTTTTATAGAAGTACTCCACGTTACATTTGAGTAAAGTCCTGTTTATGACTACATTGAGGTGAGTGCCGCGCTTAGAGACCGCATAACGTTGGTAAATTCGCTGTATTTCAGGATTTATGATGACTCATTATTTTCAGTAGTTTCATACACATGTATACAGCTGCAAGTGAGGAAATTTTGGCTTGACTTTGTCTTTGGCATTTGCTTTAGGTATATTTTTAAGGTCTAAATATATAAAACTCAGAGGTAGTTATAATATAATTATTATAGTAAATATAATATTATTGCACTATACACGTATATAATAATATTTATATTATAGCACTATTCACGTAGGAATATTCCTACGAAAGTGTATGAATATTTATTTTTCTTAGCAACAACTTTAAACAATTTTATAAATACGGTAAGCTTTCTTTTTGTACGAGTCATTATACAAAAATACCGTTGACAGAAGGTCCGTGCTCCACATTAGGATGTTAACAAGTAATTAAATCATATAAATATTATAATGAGGTAAAGTTTGTAAGTTTGTGAGTTTGTTTGTAGAAAGTAAACTCTGGGACTACTGAACTGATTTAAATGAAACTTGGTAAGGAGATAGTTTGAGACCCTGGGATATACGATAGTTTTTGTCTCGGAAATCATCTAATAAGGGGATGAATGTTTATACGGGAAATCAACCTAGGGACGAACCCGAACGAAGCGAGGGTGAGTCGCTAGTTAAAAATAAAAAAAAACGAACGCAATAAACCAAACTAACCTATTCGTTGACGCCATTCCAATGAGTCTAAGTATTTTAGTAAAGAGATGAGTATCTTGTAGATTTCAAGTGACACTGCAGCATCCAGCAAAGATTACCAAAGCGTTGCAATGCCATAGAAGTAACAGGATACCAAGTTTCCAAAGAACTAGATTTGTGGAAGTTGTTCATATTCTTCTACCGCTTATAGCTTCCAAACGATTTTTCTCTATTTAAACCTAAAAACATTCTCAATTAAGGCACCTTTCAAACAAAAAATAAATAAATTATAATCGGTTCATCCGTTCGGGCGCTACGATACCACAGACAGACACAGAACAACACAGATACATTCAACTTATAATACCCCTCTTTTTGCGTCGGGGGTTAAAAGGGGTTCAATTTTTATTATTATTATCATTATTACACTTATTTTACAATCTACTACTATGTTGCACTACAATGTATTACACGCTAGTCGCACTATAACCGTTCGACCGTTGAATGCTTGATTCACTACAGCAGTACACGAAACGAACATTCTCTTTAAAATATTTTCTTTAAGTTCACTTTAGCTTCAAGTAATTTAAAGGAATTCTTTAAGTTAAAACAAAAGAACTATTTTTTTTGTTTCATATTTTTGTAAGATTAATATTTTATATTAATAATCTAAGTACTAATATTATAAATGGAAAAGTTTGTGACGATGTATGGATGGTCTGGATGTATAGATGTATGGATGTTTGTTACTTTTTCAAGCAAAAACTACTGAATGGATTTTAATGAAACTCTACAATAATATAGTTCATACATCAGAATAACACATACGTCATTTTTTATCCCGGAATAATGTAAGGTTCCCGTGGGATAGATTTGTTAATAAATAGAATTGAACAAAGCTATCTTTCATTCGGTCACTTGGTTTCCATGACTAGACAGATGAGCATATTGTGTCAAAAAGGTTTGTGATTTTTTTACGTAGCGTTAAAGAAGATTTTAATACATCAACTTTAAATATTAATACTTTTAACATTTATCTTTTAATATTATTACGAAATAACCCGTTTACGCTGCAATAAATAATAGCATAAATATTTATTTTATCCTAGTCTAGTTAAGGCAAAGCGTGTTCCTGAGAGCTGTCACTAAGCCAATACTTAACATATATTTATTGTTTTGACATCGATAGTATAGGATCCGAAGTGAGTTCGTCATTCTACTTACCTAAGGAAAAGTTCTTTATATTAAACACAACATATTGTTAATGAAATCTTAGCAAGGTTTTGATGATATATTTTTTTAATAAATTGAATTGAATCACAGTTTTTTAAATGATATGCAACTAAATAAGACAAATACAAAAATTATAACACTCTTCTTAGTAAATGGACTTTTTAATCAGTCATTGTCAGAAAGAAAATACAATGTCAAGCGGCAGGGGTGGTATTAAAAATACCTATAATTATAATACCTTTTTCGGCTTCCATTACTATCTTCTGCAGTTCTGCTCCATCTATCTTATTGTTAACCGACCTCCAAAAAGGAGGAGGTTCTCAATTCGTCGAAATCTTTTTTTTTATATATATGTTCACCAATTACTCAGACGCCTGAACCGATTTGGATTTTTTTGTTTCAAAGTGTATTATACTTCCCCGGTGGTACAATATAAATTTTATCGAAAACGGTCGAGCGGTTTTTTTTAAAAAATCAATAATAAATCATTTTTTAAATAAAGTGTTTAATCGAATGTTATTAACTTTCTTCTTACAAATTACCTGCTTGTTACTTCTACACTAGAAATGGAAAAATAAAAACCTAAAAAAAACCGAGCACTAAAATGTAAAAAATAACGAAACACGGGTTTTCATTTAGAATAGATTCGTAATCAGATGTTGAAAATATCGGTGCCAGCCAACAATATTTTAAGATATTAATATCTAATAGGTATAAGTATCGAAATGCATATATTAGATTTGCTTTGCATCAGCTGGCACCGACTTTGAAAATATCTGATTAGGTATCTATTGTAAATAAAAACCCCCGTTTAGTAATTTTTTTTAGATTTTAATGCCTGGAAGTCGGTTTTTTTAACTTTTTATTTTAAATAAGGGACGATTATGTTTCGGATCTTAGGCTATCGCAGAAATTGCAAATCAGTGTGTAATGTCAAAAACACTTAAATGTTTGAATAAAATAACTGTTGTTACTATTTCTCCCAGACATATATAGATGTCTGGGGATGACAAAGATAAAAAATATAATATTGAATCTTTTTCTTTTTTACGATTTTTATAAATATATAACAATATTTATATGTTGAATCTGTAGACATTTTTTTATTTATCTATACTATCGACAATTATTTAAAAACAAAATAACTTACATCACAGTATGCTCTCGACGAAATATTACATTATTAATAGCAAACCATGAAATTCATATTTACGCTTTTGTTGTTGAACAACATAAAGCCCTATTAGATCATAATGCACTGCGAATGCAACGTTCGCATAAATTCCTATGTATAAATGTGCATTAGATTTAAAGCTACGTATATTTTATTTCATAATATCGCAATTTCCTTCCTCATACGGTAAGAATTTCCGTTCTATGTTATTTCTAAGGAAAGTGTAGCTACTGACTGCTTGACAATTTTAACGGTTAACTTATTTTATAGGAGTTTTCGCCCGCAGCGTTATTCAAGTGTTATGCTGATAAAAAATATATTTATACTATAATTACTTATTGTACAAAGTGAAGTGACACGTTTGACTCAGTTTGTAATGACCCTACTTTCTGTGCCAGCGGCCGCGGGTTTAAGTCCTGCTGGGGGCATTCATTTGTGTGATGAGCATGAATGTTTGTACTCCAGTCATGGGTGTTTATAATATGTATGTATTTAAAGTTATATATGTGTAGTGTATCAACTATCTGGTATCCATAGCAAAATCCTTGTAGCTTACCATGGAACTAGATGGTGTGTTAATGTCCCAACATATTTATTTTAGACTGATGGAAATTGTAAAATAGTGGTGTAAAATGATTACTAAATCAAAATAGTCCAGTTACGTATATTTATCAAATCCAATGACGATAAAATAGGCATACAAATGAAAATAAAGATTAGATGAAAGGAAGAAGGAAGGTGAAAAAATAAAGGTATATCATCCCTGTACAGACAATAAAAAACTGATTCGAATACAACATCTTTTGTTACGAAATATGTAGATATTACACTTGAGAAACCAACAAATCAAAAACTTTTATTACAAGAATGCATAGCTCAAATACTCGCGCATTCAGTAAACATTAAATTAATAAAGTTTGAAGTTAATAATAACTTAATAGCTTGCGTCGGTGGCCGTTATGGCATCTCTATGGTGAAAGTTTTCACATTACGACACATAAGGTATTTGGTGCAAAGTGTGTTTTAGAGTTGAATTTGCAACGTTATCATGTCTTAACGCAATCACGACTTGCTTACGGCTTAATTTTACTTTAACACTTTTCGCTCATTGCTTTTACAGAGAAAGCAGCATTATGGTCATTCGTTTAATAATTGTTATTACTAAACAGGAAGAATATAACCATGGAGGAAGGTTTTATGATACTATTATAACAATTTTGTACAATAACTTATGAGTTTGTACAAAATGGATGCTCACAGTGAGCGCCCATTTTGAACAAAAATATAAGGGTTTCAACTTTTAAATCATTTTGTTACTTAATTATTATTTTATAATAGTTTCTTTGATTTAAGCGAATGTTTGACATTTTTAATAAAATTATTTTTTCGGAGAGACTCTCTCTCGTGACCATGGATGCTGTAAAGCATTCAAAACGTCGGGAACCAAAAATCAAAATAAATCCGCGAAATAATCCGAAAAGATAGTTTTATTAAAAATTATTTTTTTTTATTTTATTACAATAACCGGAACTTGTAAGTAATTTAAGCGTATTGTAGAAGGAGTTGCGCTCTGCTTGGGTTCGTCTCTAGTTACGTTTTAACGTTTAGTCTAGATTTCTCAGAGAAAAGATATTTTCTCGCAGTAAATAGTATCCTATACGTTGGTACCCGGATAACCAGCTATCTTCATACCAAATTTCATCAAAATGGTATGGTAATGGTTTTCTCATGATGTGATTCCAGACAGACAAACATACATGCAGGCAGACAGGCCAATATTGTATCGATAATAATGATTAGGCATTTCAATAAGATTTAAAAAAAAGTTTAATGTACAGATTCGACTCAGTTAGAATTTTATTATATCTATAGATATCGGAGAGGTAGAATAGATATAAAGAATATCGAATATCTTAAAGTCGAAAACGCTTTTAAATTATGAAAAAAAATATTTCAAGAAATTGAAACACAAATTAAAAAGTTTAGGCCAACAAAATCGAGAACTCGTTTCTTTTATATCGTAAATTTTTTAACATTTTCCTTATTATGATTCTGCCGACATCACACCCAATAGGCCTATTTGTATGAGTCGTTAAACTTTAAGGCTCGTCTTGAAGTTTTATGCATACGTCGTTTATTAGATGAAGTTTTTCTCGTATCATTTATCACTTACTTTTAAACCCCCTACTAAAAAATGATTACCTCTATACATAACCTTAATAAAAATAAATGGGTATTTTTAAATCTATATCAGATAGACTATACTATATTTAATATAAACATAGCTGTGATGATTTGTGGGTTGTATAATAACTTGTTTTCCCGTGGGAATAAGATAATTTCCCGCAGTAAAAAGTATCTTATGTCACTATCCCTCCAACTAAATCTACACAAAAAATCACCCCAAACCGTCACTCTGTTTCGACATGAAAGAAGGACAAACAAACAAACAAACAAACAAACAAACAATCAAGCAAACACACTTTCACATTTATAATATTATTGTAAGTATGGATATTAGTGTGGATGACATGAATGTTATACTATATATTATATACTTAAAAACATGAATGAATGAATGAAATGAAATGAACATAGTCAAATCCACAATCATTAGCGAGTATTAAATAAATTAAAAACCGATCGCTTTATTATTTCTTTTACCATCCTATATTGTGCATGAATAACTAATAAAATTTGTAACGCTATGATATACTCTCGAATCAGAATAAATTAACAGTAAAACCAATCTAACGACATCAATTAATGACGAATTTATAGATAATCTCATATAGTGGTCTGAACCTTTCTAAATGCCAGACACTGCAGATCCGACTTCCGCTTAAAATAAATATTTATTTCGCTAGTATACTTACTGGCTACTACGATCTGCAAGGATATCCATACATTTTTGTAGTTTATTTCTAGGTCAGATTCTAGATCATCTGTTTATAAACTATATAATAGGGAGAAAATGATAAAACTCAGCCAGCTTGACCGTAGCTGAAGCTATAACAAAGATTGCTTTTGAAACTTTGACTAGTAATATCCCAAACAACGTAATCGCATTACTATCTTGACGGCTAGTGAGTAAGCTCAAGGAATATAGAGTACGTAGCATAGATACAACATTGTTACAAACAATTGAAAATGATTCATACATTCATGCATACATTGCATAAATATATACATACTATATAAGTAGACGAATAAAATTTTGTATTAACTTGAAAATAACATAATAAGATGAGAATTATCTTTCAATATATTGAGCAGCAATTAAAATATAATATACTTAAAGCCCACGTGTAAAGTAATTTGTTAAACTAAGTAAGTATATTTTTATAAAATAGATCCCATCAAAAACATAAATATGAAAATGGAAGCCAAGTTCAATGTTAAGAATATGCGTGGTTATCGACTTCGGCAACAAAGGCACCGAGATCTAAATGGGTGGCAAGTTCTGTAGATAAGCCTAAAATTTATTTATAATATTGTAAAATACATTAAAAATACAATGTCTTGTTTTTTCTGCTACATCAATGTTTGCTATTTAATAATATACTGTCTTAAATTTGAACAGTCAAATTATTTACACAGAGCAGATAATTTAGGATACGCTGAAGCTCATGATTTGACTTGGCTAGTTTTTACTAGCAAACCAAATTTTTAGAAGAGTGAGATACGTTAACCTTTCAATGTAAAAACAGCGCATAATATAAAGAATAATAAATTAGCCAAATATAAGATAACTTGCATGTGAAAACTAGCCTAGTTAATTTAAGGGGATTCAACAAATGGAATAAATTTCATGTTTTCATGTTAAATAAATTTTGAGATAATAAGGGTTCAAAAGTGGCTCTAAATGTTTCGTGTAATATAAACACGACTGCTGCATTGCCCGTTCCTTATTCGTAGCTTGAACTTGGCTGGACACGCTACCGCGTGTCTTGGTTAATCGAATTTTAATGTTTTAATTCTATTAAAAGTTACTACCTATTCTGATTTTTTTCCCTGTTAAGACGTCCATTTATATGATGAAGATTCATTTTCAGAACCACGCAACATGTATATGAACGACAATAGAGTGGATCAATAGTGTTTAACAAATAATTCCAAAAGATACTCTTTTAAAGTTCAAAGTGCATTAAAAAATATTTTAAAAAAAGAGGCCTTGATATTGTATAAAAATTTATTGTTATTTTAATACTATAATAGTAATAATAATGTCCGGTGATGCCACAATTTATCATACTGGTGATACTGAAAATTTCTGAAAAGAAAACCCCAAAACTATACTTGGCCCGATCTAAAACTCAAACCCAAAATACTTTCTTAGATTTACGCGAATATTTGACATTTTAAATAAAACTATATAATGAAAAATGAAAAATATTAATCTCAAATATTAATAAAAAAATAATTTGTAAAAGTATAGGTATAGTAATAGTGTTGCTTAGTAAATTGTCTTTTTAAATATTAGCAAACTAAATTAAAATCACATAATATTCTTAATTATTTTTAACTTTTTAAATTACACATAGAACAATTATGTGGCTTAAATAATTAATGTTATATTTTATATTTTTTCTTTATGGTTATAAATATAACAATGGCAACACTAAATATAGATTACTAATTAATATTTTTAAAATTATAATAAATATAATGATAACAGCAAAAATTAAATAAATAATATTCCATATTCAATTATAAAACTAATTAAAATTATAAAAATGTTTAAAGTTATAAAATATTGTAAGGTACTTGGTACAATTTTTTATCTTGTTATTTGTGGGTAGGCTGTCTGTAACAACCATACCTTCGAGACATCTAACACCTCAGTCTCTCCTGTGACCATGATTGCTATAAAGCATCCGAACGTCGGGAACCAAAAATCAAAATAAAGCCGCGAAATAATCCGAAAAGATAGTTTTATTTAAAATGTCAAACCCAGGACTTTGGAACTAGCAGTAAATATATATTATTTAGCTCAAATACGAATTTAACCATATTTATATTATATAATTATAATCGACTGTCCCTACAATATTGACAATGAAGAAATTATTGCTCTTTGTCAAGAAACAGTACCCCTTGTAAATAATTTCGCCTATTCCACCGACGGAAGTTTCTTCATTTGTAAATTAATCGAGTGCTTGCGTTATACGGCGTCAGTAATTTTCTAAATAGATTTTAAAACCAACTGGTTTTGCGTCGTAATTAAGCTCGAATCTGCATTTTATTCTGCTCAGTTCACTATGATATGAATTCAAAGATAAAATTCCATCAACTTATTTTCATATATATTTTAAATGGATATCTTACTTATGTAAATATGTTCTATTTAGATATTAATATTTCATTCGAGTTTTTAACGTTTAAAATCAATTTTAATTTTATAATCAGGTGAAAATAACTAAGAAATATTTACACCTAAAGGTTAACCATATTAAATATTATTACTGTATAAAATTGTTATAAAGGTTTTTCTAATGAGAGACTTTTTATATTATATTCTTTATTGGTGGAGGTGAATTTATATCTCTATAAGAGATCTCTTCCAGTCAACCCATGTTTTTGGGTAATGGCGTTAAGTAGCGGGACAGAAAGAGAAAGTGCAAAGAATCGAAGAAAACTATATAAGAATAAGTATAAAAAACTATATATAAACATATAAATATATAACACACTATAAATTCCATATATAATATATCAACATAAATACGGATTCTAAACACTACATAAACATTTGACAGAAAAATAAATACCAGAACTTTATACATACATATATACATAAAAATACTTATATTATTACAAAACAGAAATATACTTTTCAATCATGAGCTAGAAAATGGTTTTTTATGATATATCCTAAAAATAATTCCATAGAACATTTTACACCAAAACAGCTTACGTTTTACCATCAAATATCAATTTTTCCCATGTTTTTCCAATCTTTGTAGCGCAAAAAAGGGAACAACATAAAATATTTCATAAAACATTCCCGATCATAACATCAAAGTATCATGTCAAATTGCAAGGATATTAAGGAACACCGTCACATTGTCGGCCGATATTAAAAATCCCGTCTCAAGCTGTTATTGGCCCGCGGTTACGTCAGCTGTCCTTCCGACCCTTGTTACACGTTATCCTCACTCACTTAGCACGCTTAAAAAATAATCTCATTGGAATCAACAAGTGCTGCGTAATTTGAATTTTTAATATATAAGAGGTATGTATATTGTGCTATGTTTAAATGATTTAATCTAGTTTTTGACCAACTACTAAAAATGAAATAAAACTTAAAGCAGGACTTTATTGTGTTTAAGTTTAAATATAAGTTTTTGGTGTGACTCCATATAAGGAGGTGGACAGATATTTCCAGGATAAAGACTTGTAAATGTAAGACTGTTAACGTCAAACTATATACAAAGAGAAAGTGTGAAATCTAATAATTAATAATTTTTCTCTTCATAAGAACCTTTCTTAGACTTCAACGATTATTTGGAAAAAAATCTGACGAATTGGTCCTACCGTTCTTGAGTTTTGCGCTTGACAACACATTTAGCCATTCATTTTTATTTATATATATAAACAGTAATTATTGATAAGTGTTACCTTTGCTTAAATATAATATATATGAGGGGTATTTTCCTTACTTTCTCAATAGTTATTTATAATTCTTAAATATTACAGACAGAAATATATACATACTATAATAAAATTGTAACTAAGCCGAATCTGTACATTAAATATTTTTTGAAAAATCTTATTGAAATTGATATTATTATCGATACAGAAGCCAAATATATGTTTTTTTTTTTATTTTTGTCTGTCTATCTGTCTGTGACCGCATCATGGAAAAACCACTGGAGGGATTATGATGAAATTTCGTGTGATGATAGCTGGTTATCCGGGTCAACATATAGATAATTTTACTGCGGGAGAATATCTCATCTCTGAAAAATAAATACTAAACGTTAAACCTTATGTAGAGACGAACCCGAGCGGAGCAAGGGCGAGTCCATAGTTATATTATAAAAATATCAAAATATGTATTTAATCAATTTTCATTTCTTTGACTGAATCCTTAAAGGAATTCGATTACAGCTAACGTTTTATTAAATTTTATCGCTATAATTTGTACTTTTCACACTTGAATTGATATTGTGTGTGGCTATTTCAGTTTTTACCTAAATTATTGCCAAAGACATGAACGTGATTCTAAATTCTGAACTGTTGAGTTTTTCGTTAGTTTTTACAGGAGAAGTGAGTGGCAAAAAACAGGGTTTTGAGACCTAACGAGGTTAAATAAGAATGCATGGAAGTTTATTTTTTTTAAAGACAGAAATATAGATTAGCATTTTAGAATTTTCAAATGAGAAATACTATAGAACACACAGCTTATAACAAATATTAGCTTACAATATTGTGTTTTTGTAATCCCCATCATAAATAGAATATTAAACTGGCCTGACGATAAACGCTTTGATATATTATTTTATTTATATAATTTTCGTGCATTGATTTAGTTTCTTATAAAATCTAGCGGTCGATAAAAGTATTATTTTTTTATTAGTGGTCTACGCTGCTAGCCTACGCTGCTGTCCGTCTGTCAGAAGGCTGTAACTCATGAACCGTATTGATAGAGAGTTGGAATTTTCACAGAGTATGTATTTCTATTGCCGCTATAACAACAAATATTATAAATAAATACAAATAAAAATACAAGAAACATTTTTTTAACGCTTGCAATCATTCATCGAAATTAATTTACTTACATAGAGTAATAAAAAGAACATGTACGATGGTAGGGAACATTTGTGTGTGATCTCGACTCGCACTTGACCGATTTTTATAATGATATACAGTCAACTAGTCGCAATAGTTGGTTGGAGATATTAAATTTTACATTAATCTTATATTAAATTCAACGTCAATTCTCACTATCCCAAAGTTGAAAGTTTTAAATGAAATATCCGGTTTCGAGTTAAAGGATCAAGTCAAAAGTAATTTAATTATTTAATACCTGTATTATATTCATATTATATAGCAACTTTAAGAATTCGTGCAAAGTTAAAAGATGGCGCAAAAGTCAGAATTATATTAAAGATTAATTAGTTTTAATAAGAAGGTAAGTAATTTAAGCTTTATAATAACTTTAAAATTACTGACAGTTTATTTTAAATTACAGGTAAGTGATTATACGAGTAATATAAAAGTTTTATTTCTAAACTCATTCAAGTTCAGGTACTTATGTTATATTTATCGGGAATTAAGTTAGATTATAAAAAAACTTTAGTACTTTTCTAAAATTTTGTCATTTTGTGAGGATTTATAAGTGTGTGTAAATATACATAATATATGGCGAATATTAATACTAACAGGCCACATTATTTTATTATCGCACTAATCTAGAAGAACACAACAAATCGTTTAAGTCAAATTTACAAGCTATAACTATACTCGTAATATATCTGGCACATAAGTATCGGTGTACGCTTGTTTTATCCAGCGCTTTGACAAAGAGCACGCCGTACGTGACTGAGCGGCCACAGCTTGTTGTCCACGCGTAATTAAATTGCTTTACGTGAAAATTTCACCATTACACGATAGATTGAGTCTGACTGACATTGATGGTATTCATATTTCATCCGTTTTATGTATGTCTACAATAATATTGTAAAGAAGAAAGATTTGTTTATATATTTGTTTGTTTTATTATTGTCTTGTATTGTAAAGATTATTATTATTGTCTTTCGATAACTTATTAGTAACAGAAAACTTACTACTCTCTTTGACAAGTGAGTTTCCTCACGATGTTTTCCTTCACCGTGAAACAAGTAATCATGTTGGTAAATTAAAAGTAAATTATTTACACCTCAAAATATCAGAGGTACCCGGGATTTGAACCTGCTTCACTCGGTTTCCTAAGCAAACAAGTTACTACTAGGCTACCACTGCTTCCATTAAATAATATAGCTTTAAAACCACTGTTTCGATTTAAATTTGGCCAAATAAAAGTATATATTTGGTTATGATGGTTATAAATACTTTGTATAGCTTTCTAGCAAATTGTGGTAATCCATTCTTGAGCATATATTTTGTATTGAGCGTATAAATAGCTATCTTGTTTCAATTAACACCAAAGATGACTTAGAAATATGTTTCTGGCGTACATTTTCTGTGCTTTTTTCTGCTTTCTGCATTTGTTATTGATAAATTATTCTATCGGGGGGCACGGAGTGCCCCCGCCAAGTCGAGCAAAAAAGGGCACGACAGTACCATCCTTTTCTCGAAGCGATTCAGAGCATATTCCACCCCCCCATAACTTCGTTATGGATAAAGCTAGAAGCCTGAATTTTCAGTGACTAAAAGAACATAATAAAACTAGGCATATTTCCAAATTACATTCAATTTGAACCTGTAGTTTAAGAACTGTTGCAGATCAAAATTCGTTAATATCGTCACTCACACACTCACTCACTCACCGATCATCAAAATTCTAAGGTACTTCTAACAGACATAGGAGCTTCAAATTTTGAACACAATTAGTGTTTAGCCTATAACGCAAGGAAAAACTCAAACATCATGCAATTTCAATCCTGTTTTCGAGATATACAAACTGCATAAGTAACTTTGTATTCCTATACAAATAGATATGCGATATATGGGATTACAAAGTTATTTTTGCAGTTCATACATATCATCTTTCGTCACTTAAACTACCCAAATGTATAGCTGGGTAAATAGTGGATATACTGTAAGTGTTAGCGACGACTAAAATTTAATTATCAATATTGTAAATAGTTTTAAGAAATAATATATTTAATATATAAATTAAAACTTATATGTATAAAAGATCTTTAATATAAAAAAATATACAAGTAATCGAACACTCGTGTGTTTCCGTAGCGAGAGTCGCTCTGTGCCTTATCACTTCCGGACAAAATCGTAGCGAGAGCCGCTCTCGGTTGTGTGTTGTGCTCTCAGTTGTCATCGAGATTTTTTTGTATAGAATAAATATAACTATTAAATAAATTATCTAAGATTAAATTTAGCCATTTAGCACTATATATATAATATGTATACGTGGTCTATCTTTTGTATACCTATCTTTATTAGGTTTATTGCATAAAAAACTTATATGAGGAAATGTAATTCAAGATTAGGATGCATTACTCAGGGGTTCAGTCAAAACGAATTATATTACATAATTGATGTCCATAATAAACATTGTTGTGGTAGTAAAGAGCCCTCGGAGCGTTAGTTCGACTTCTACTTGACTAATACATACAATATGTATTTATCAATATTTAGTTTATTCATGTTAAAAAAACTACTAATATTCGATTACTGTTATTTATAATGAATTGATTAAAATATATACCTAATTAAGAAACAACTTGACGATTACTTAATTTTGAAACAAAGCTCGTACATTTTCTTTTACAAAGTATGATGTTGATATGAATTAGAAAACCTTGTGAACATCTCATTGCTCGTAATTGTACCCACCTATTAGAACATGGAATATAGAGGTCATGAAATATCAATCTCTTCGAAAATTACTTTTAAAATGGAATGGAATACAACTTTTGGGATTTAACTACGATGCTGCAATTAGACACATAAATCTACACGTCTTATTAAACTTATGTAAGTCGAATATCAGTATCGGGGTAGGTATTTAGGGTCAACAATGAAATTAAAATATTCGTTAAATTCACTATACATATTTATACTTAATGCATAAGATAGTAGTATTAAAGTCCAGGAGTCCGTAGTTTCCCAATACAATAGACTTAGATTTTTTATCATCCAGACTTGTCAAAATTTGTTACCTATATCAAAGCCTCTGAAAAAAGCCCACAGAGACAAGGAGTGGGCTTTTAAAAAGTCCTTAGCTGACACACAAGAAATAGTACAAGAAAAGAGAAAAAGAAGAAATATTTACAAAAAGAAATGAGATCCCATCAAAAACATTCTGTAAAAAGATTGCAAGTCTCGCAACGCATTTCTTCTACCGCAAAAAGCTATGAGATGTAATGTAAAACCAAGTCGGTTAATTTATTCATTACCTATCTATGGAAGCATCTATCTGACAACTTTGTCATAAATCGTTACCGAATTAGTTAAGTTACAACATTTTATAGTGACCGTATTAATATTAGATATATTTATTTCTTTAATTAATAGAATGACTTGGCCATCGCACATGATAATAGAATCTACAAATAACAAAATTTACCTAAAATTAGCGTTCTGAGTGTATTATTTATGTTAGTGTATGCATAAATTTGACCCGCTAGTGCTATTTTCAGTTCATCTCAGCCCAAACACGTCCACAGCTGGACATAGGCCTCCCCCAAAAAGTTCCACGACAACCAGTCTTGTGCCATCCGCATCCAGTGAGCTCCAGCGACTTTGATCAAGTCGTCCGTCCACCTTGGTCATGATATGTTTAATTAGGACTATTTAAAGTAGTAGACTCTTATGTGATTATGTTTCCGTGCGATGGCCAAGTCATTCTATTAATTAAAGAAATAAATATATCTAATATTAATACGGTCACTATAAAATGTTGTAACTTAACTAATTCGGTAACGATTTATGACAAAGTTGTCGGATAGATGCTTCCATAGATAGGTAATGAATAAATTAACCGACTTGGTTTTACATTACATCTCATAGCTTTTTGCGGTAGAAGAAATGCGTTGCGAGACTTGCAATCTTTTTACAGAATGTTTTTGATGGCATTTTCTTTTACTATAAAGGATCTTGTTTGAGTTACACGACAAAAACAAATAAATATAACTTCATAAGTATTGGTTTATAAATTCAATAATTTTTCATTTACAATGGTAATATTAGGTATAAAATATTTTTAATTATTATATTTTACGATAAAATTGCTATATTGAATTGACATACCCAGCGCTGGCACTTAACGTGAAATTGTTTTTCTCTAACCAAATCTCGCACAACCCGTGTCAATAAAGAATTGTAATGCGTACTTTTTACAAGTACAGACAGCAGCAAAGAAAATTAAATTATAATTTGTTTATTTTACTAATAAAATATTTTTGATAGAATTAATTTACTTGTAAACTATAGCCTGGCTGAAATTTCGAGTTATAGATTATGTAGTCAAGTTATGTATCTACTCATAAGAAAACTTATGACCACTCTTATACATGGAGATTGAATGGTTCAGACTGAAACTGACTTAAACATGAAAATGTATGTATGTCTGATTGAAACTATTTATTTATTACTTTACAGAGGTCTCGAGCATCTCTACGAGACATGTCTTGTTCTACGAGTAAGGTTGGAGAAAGTTGAGTCTAGCTTGGGGTCGACAAAAGCTAATCTTGTTTAATTCTATCTATATAAGTACCTACATGAAAAAACAAGAAAAAGTATGTAAAACTTAAAAATATCTAAATATTGTTTCGTCGCATCATACAGGGTAAGAGTGAATTCTGAATTTGAAAAGATCTTTATTGACAGGGGTCATTATTTCCCATTAACTTCTTATTTGATCTTTTATAAAATTATAGAAAAAAAGTAATTAAACTTAAAGTATACTTGGAAAAATAAAAAATATTATAGTAATAATTAAGTTTTAAATTCTGACAAAAGATTTATAGCTAATTTTATTTGCATTCAGGGAAAGCCTAGCTTGAAATTAATATCAATCGAAATATCGGTTGTAATACTCAAGCCTGGGACACCTCCCAGCTGCATTCCAACTACAATAAAATATATCTGTAAGTTACACTAATCTTATAATAACCTTTATCTATTTTAAATTAAAATGAATCCTCTTAAGTTTTAATTAGTTCTATTTTAATAAAACAGTTTAAGCACCATCATGAAACAATGTTCTTGGATGTCACTTTCCTTAGAAGCTATTCCCCTGACGGGTATTGTGATAGTGTATCTTAAGTGAGTTCAAGAGAGAAACACTAGAAAGCCTAAGACAATGAAATTATAAGCACACATGTTTCCTTTACCTCGTTTCTGTAGTTTGATTTATATGAAACTAGCAGAACCCGCGGCTTCGCCTGCGCTAAAACTACAAAAAATCTCTTAAAAAGGTAGGATTCATACAAACTTTCATCCCATATTTTACCATCTTATGGATGAATTTCGAAACATACTAAATCATGTATTCATTTATTTGTAAATATTTTTTTGGATTGTATTATAACGTGTTTACTCGTCGGAATGAAACAATCTACCTCGGTAAAAAGTAGCCTATGTGTGTACTCTCCAGTCCTCCAAGTATATCCACACAAAGAATCACGCCAATCCATCACTCTGTTTCAACGTGAAAGAAGGACAAACAAACAAACACACTTTCACTATATATTTATTTAATTATAATTTTTTTATAAAGTGATATTCTTATTCTAAAACATATTTTACATATTATCAAAACTAAAATCTACATAATCGACTAAGCACGAACATCAACAAACAATTAACATACTAGGACGGCGTGTTTTAGAAGGACGGATGTAATAGATAGGATACAGAAGTTTAGGACAGCTGAAAAGGATATGGGAAAACGTGCCTTCGTCAAGGCCACACTCATACAGGGTTGCCAAGAGTACTTGCGTGCTTAAGAGATACTCGTAGGCGACATATAGGGTTCGTCCCTAGTTACGTTTTGACACTTAGTATAGAATATGATGAGTTTTACATCCCTTACTTGCGAAATGCATGATTCCCAATACAAACTTCCACCCCCTTTTCACCCTCTTAAGGGATGATTTCCGGGGTAAAATCTATCCTATGTCCTTCACAGGATCTCAAACTATCTATATACCAAATTTCATTTAAATCGATTCAGTGGATTAAGCGTGAAAAGGTAACAGACCGACAGACAGGCAGACAGGCAGACAGAGTTACTTTCGAATTTATAATATTAGTATAAATTACCCAACGTTCCGCATGTTTGCGACGAGAAAACCAAGGGCGTCTTGAAATCTCTGGTTGAATTGCAGCGTAATATTTATAACATTTTGAGGAGTTCCAGTTATATTTTCACGATTTGTTTATCTAAGTGGGATTTTACAATAAATTAAATTTGAACTGCGTTGTATTTGAAAACGCTCTAATGACCCACACAGTACGGCAGCTTTGGCACAAGAGGCAGCCATTTCGTTTCCAGGAATTACAGAGTGTTCTGGAATCCAAACTAGAGGTACTGCTAAACCCTTTAGGTTGCATATTGTACAATCTAGATACTATGTATTTTTAGAAACCAGAAGCTGAATGTGTATAAATAAAACAAATGTTCGATTCCAATGATACTTAAAACAAATTCAAGCATTCCCAAAAGTGAATTTACATCAACTATGTGAAAGCTAACCATCAGTTGTTCCTCTCGTCAAGTTATTTATAGTTGTCGCGTTAACACATTTAAGTGTATTTCTTTTCCTCAAGTATCTAATTCCTCAAGACTAATACATATATCACAGTTTTGTAATCATAATACGTTCCTATATTAAAATTTCAAACACATTTAAATTAAAATGATAGTAGAAGAATCTGCACAAAAACGTCGAAAGAAAAAAAATATTTCCACCCAAGCACAGATACTAACGTAGAAAAAAAAATTAACTTCAATTTCATTACCACGCAAAAGAAGTTGTTCAAGCAATGAAAAAATATAAATTATAATTAATTCCGTTATATATTATGATTAGATGAAATCATAGAACAACTTTATAAAAAACTAAAAATAACCTTATTCTAGGAAAATCTATATAAAACACAAATGCACCTTTATGCTTGTGAAACTCGGTCAGGAGTTCAAAACGAAATGTTTTTGTTTCTGCTTATTCATCAAGTTGCAATATTTTTAAAAGCACTCTTGATTTCTTTGTCAAACACAATGTACAAAAGAAAAACTGTACGAGTATTATTATTGTAGGTCAAATTTATGGATTTATATTTTATTATTACTATTTTAATTAATGGCGATTGAATTTTCTAGATTTTATCTAGATCTAGTACTTTTTCTGTATGGTTAATATATAATTATTTGTATATTATTATTATGTGGAAAAAATATTTTTAATTAAAAATTAATTATCACATTCTAGTGGCACAGTGGGGCCTCGAAGTGAAGTGAAGTTATGTAGATTGATTTATAAAACACTAGCGGCTTACCGTCGTTTCGTTCGTGTGCGTCGTTAGGGCTTTGTTTTATCTATCTATATATACATATAATAAAATTCTGAGTCGAATCTGTTCATATTCAATATTTAATCTTATTGAAATAGTCATGATTATCGATACAAAAGCCGAATCTATAGTTTTTAGAATTTTCGTCTGTCTGGCTGTCTGTTTGTCTGTCTGGAAACGCATTACAAGAAAACAACTAGACAGATATTGATGAAATTTGGTAAGATGATAGCTGGTTATCCGGGTCAACACTTACGACATTTTACTGCGGGAAAATATCCTCATCTCTGAGAAATCTGTACTAACCGTTAAAACGTATCAAGGGACGTACACGAGCAGGGCGAGGGTGAGTCGCTAGTAATATTATATACAGACAGAACCACCTGTTTCCGTCCAACCGTTCAGCGTGTAGTAACAAACATACACGCATATAAATAAACTTTCGCACTTATAAAATTACGCGCAGAACCAATTTTCTATTAACTTGTATGAAGCAAAGAATAAAGAGAGTTTTTCTTTATTTGTCTTATTTGATTTTTAAAGTTTAAAAAGTATAGAATCATACTTTTAAAAAGTAAGCGTTTTAGTAAGTTTATTTTAGTTTGTTATTTTAAAGTAATTCAAGAACAAGAACTAACTAGTGTTCAACTAAACGTAGTCCTTACTTTTATTTCGCTTTAAAACATATTTTAACAATGGAAAACCAAATTTTAAGTTTTTATATGCGAGTAATAAGAATATGTCATTCAATTTCACTTAGGGTTCCGTAACCTAAAGCGATTGAATGGAACGCTATTACTAAATGTACGCTGTCCATAGGTTATAAATTGCAATAAGTCAAAATGCTTACAGAACTATACTATCATATTATATATTATAGCTAATTTTTTATCTATACATATAAATAAAATTGAAATGTCTGTTTGTAATGTCAAAGTAACAGCTTTTTACTAAATGCATATGAAATTATATACGGTACTTATAAGAAAAACACAATTTACAAAATGTTTGTCTGTCTGTCTATTTGTACCGGCTAATCTCCGAAACGGTTGAGCCGATTTAGTTGGGACTTTTCCTGGCAGATAGCTAATGTTATAAGGAGTAGCTTAGGCTAGTTTTATTTTAGAAAAAAAAATAGGGTTCCGCTCAAGAAAAAAAACGTACCTACCGACACACCCGAACGAAGCGAAGGTATGTTGCTAGTCTGATGATAAAAATAGATGGAGAAAATAATAATGCGTTCTTTAACGTTTAATGTAATATATACAAGTATCAAACATAGTAAGATCAAAGTGTAGCCATATAAATATAAGTATGAATTATAATATATTAAGATAGCATAGCAAGAGTTTAGAGATACTCTTGCCGCAATTCCTTATACGCACTAGAATATTATAATATACAACATACATTATCCGATACACAACTTGTTTATGACACGTTTGGCTCGACTTGTAGTGACCCTACTTGCTGTGCCAGCGGTTGCGGGTTCGAGTCTTGCTGGGTGCATTCATTTGTGTGATGAACACGAATGTTTGTACTCCAGTCATAGGTGTTTATATTTATAATACGTATGTATTTAAAGATATAAATATGTATTGTATAGTGTATTACCTATCTGACATCCATAACACAAACCTCGTAGCTTACCATGGAACTAGATTGTGTTGTGTGTTAATGTCCCAATATAATTATTAATTATATTTTTCATTATCCTATGCTCCATTTAAGATCTGTTTAAGATTTCAAGGAGCACTACGATAAAAAGACACGACAGGAATAATTAAAAAAGACAAATGGAACAAAATAAAACAATGGTAAGTTAAAAAGACGTTAAGACTGAGGCTGATTAAGTCCCTTAATTAAGCTACACCAGTACTAAATATTCAAATGAAATCGAGTTGAGTTGAAACTTCCATACATTTCTAATCACGTATTATAGATCCTGTAACCTTTTGTTCTTCTTCTCTCTGCCCATTTCCCAATCACTTGGGGTCGGCGCAGTACATTTTCTGTACTGCTGAAAGGACTTTGACTTTTTGTTACTTTGATAAAATATTCAAAAATAACTTAAAATTATATTTTAAAGTATTATTATTAACTAGCTAGCTCGTGTTCAGATGACCAAAAACCAAATTCTTAGTTTTTACATATATTAGTATACTCTTACAATGCAGTTATTGTATTTTTTCTCAGAAATGAGATATTTTCCCGCGGTAAAAATTATCCTATATGTTGACTTGGATAACCAGAATTTCATCAAAATCTGTCCAATGGTTTTCTCGTGATGCGGTAACAGACTGACAGACAGACAAAAATTCTAAAAACTATAGTTACCGACTCTGTATCGATGATAATGTCTGTTTTGAATTAGATTTTCCAAAAAATATTTAATGAACAGATTCGACTTAGTTACAATTTTATTACATATATAGATAAATAAAATTATAATTAATCTCTTCGTTGACTTAAAAATCGCATGGAAATGAATTTTAAGATTTGCTTTAAAAAAATGTAACATCTAAATTTTAAAAAGTATTAATAGTTTTCTATTACACCATGCCTTTAACTGCCTTGGTGGTCTAGTGGCTAGCATATGCTGCAGATCTAGAGGTCCCGAGTTCGAGCCACGGGTCGAGCCAAGTTTAACTATTGGGTTTTTTGGTAAGTTATTCTATAATATCTCCTGCGCAGATGGCTAGTCTTAGTGAGATTGGTCACCATGGCCAAATCGATCAGGAGGACATCATATGCCTTGAACATTTTTATATATCAGTCACTGCCTGGAATTTGTTCAAGTGATGTGTTATCCTGGATAATAAGTACCATAATATTATGTATATGTCAATATATATGTTCAGTTTCATTATAAACTCATGAAAAAATAACAAACATACTTACACATTAAAAAAAATGTCTTTCTTTTTTCTTTCTTTCTTTTTTTCTCTTATTCTTTTACGTTTATCACATTGGTGACATAATTAGCCTATGAAGGTCGCTACTGCACATACAATCCCTTTTTTAAGTCTTTTTTTGTCTATGATATTAAAATCTTAAAAAACCTGAATTATCTACCAGCCATTGAAAAATTCTTTCGTCCATATTTTTTTAGTAGAGTATTTTAAAGAAATTTCTCAATCACGGATTACTATTTAAATAATCTATAAGCGTAGATTTAGAAAGGCTAAAAAATTTCAAGCCAAACGGCAAATCGAATATAATTTATTTCCAACTTAGATATCCTTTAATTTTCTTTTCATTGCGACCGTAGATAAATGAGGCAGAGGCAGGATTCCTGTTAACGGGCTATTTTAAAGTAATTACAACTTCAGATAAAAAGCATTCGCGATCGGGGTTTATACAAATTCTTCAATATATTGGTTTTTATTTGAGTAAAAGCTCACTTTGGTTTTCAGAAAATCATTTAATTAGGTATAATATTTTACTCAAATAGCTGTTTTTTTTTAATATTACACTCTTTTCTTACAAGAAAATATTACAGAATTTTTTGTTAGTCATATTGAGACATTCAGAATAGGATAAATATTTGTATGAACCATTCATTTATATATATATATATATATATATATATATATATATATATATATATATATATATATATATATATACTAGCGGACCCGACAGACGTTGTCCTGTCTACACGTCTTTAATTTGAAAATTTCAAACTTTTTGTAATAATTTTTTTGATGAAAATTATTATTCAAATTGTGAATTTAAACCATTCCCAGATCCCCTTGAATACACACAAAAAATTTCATCAAAATCGGTCCAGTCGTTTGAGAGAAGTTCAGTGACATACACACTCACAGAAGAATTATATATATAAAGATATATAGGAAAAGATAGACTCTGTATTAGTATGAAAAATTATTGATTCCCCATACAAATCTTCATCCCCCTTTTCATCCTCTTAAGGTAATTTCCGGGATGAAACTATCCTATGTCCTCCCCAGGGTCTCAAACTATATACCCAATTTCATTTTAAAGTTTTTTCATTACAACCAAAAATATTTATTTTCTCTTTATAATATTAGTATAGATAGATTATACAAAAATGAACAAGTGAGTTTAGGCGTAATAATACAGTTTTAATTATAATTATAATCAATTAGAAGGAACATACTCGTATATAAAATCTACAAGAATAATAGAACAAAATTAAGGTAAAACAAAATTACAATTTATAAAAACAAGCTTCTACGTATATTAATTCAAATGTAAATTATAGTACCCTTTATTCACGAAAGCTTTGTTTATTTGCAAATCAGTAAGTCTACGTTTTCTAATTAAAAATATTTAAATAGCGTGAAGGTAAAAAGAAATGTCTTTTGAAAATATTTTACTTTTATTATTGTTAAGACTACATAGTACTAACCTATTTGACGTAGTATAAAGTAGTAAATTCAAAAATAATATAATAAACTACCCACTCACCCTCGCTCCGCTTGGGTTCGTCCCTACTTACGTTTTAACGTTTAGTATAGATTTCTCAGAGTTGAGATATTTTTCCGAAAGAAAAAGTATCCTATATATTGACCCGAGTAACCAGCTATCATCAAATTTAATCGAAATCCCTCCAGTGGGTTTTCCGTGATGCGGTCACAGACAGACAGACAGACAAAAATTCTAAAACTATAGATTCAGACTTTGTATCGATAATAATGACTATTTCAATAAGATTTTCCAAAAATATTTAATATACAGATTCGATTCAGAATTTTATTATATGTATAAGTAGATGAAGATAGAAAAATACATACTAACCTCTTTGACTTAGTATATAAAATAAGATAATGCTTCAAAAATAATATAATAAATAGGCCTTTTTCTCACATAATAAATATAAATAAAACATCTAAAACCAGTACTAATTTTCAAAATAATAAACGATGTGAAATCACCCTAAACTTTTAACCTACATACATTACCTGAAAGCGGGCCAAAGCAGGCTTTATAACAAATGCAGTGTGTGCCGACCTCTAATTACATTTGGAAGCAATTTTCTACTCAATTCGCATACATTACCTATATTTGCGTAGAATTAGGATTTAATATCGAATTAGCTTGTTTAGAGGAATTTATATATTGCATTTATTCTCAGATAACTATATCATTAACTTGTTCGATTAAGCAATTTATTTAAAAAAAAAATTATTTGTTTATTTAAAAAAAACCGCTTGACCGATTGAGATAAAGTTTATATGGGACCACCTGGGAAGTATAGGCTATGAAACAAAAAAAAATCAAATCGGTTCGGCCGTCTTCGAGTAATTGGTGAACATACATAAAAAAAAGATTCCGACGAGTTCCTCCTTTTTGGAAGTCGGTTCACAAAGTAAACACATTATGTCAATTATTACTTTATTGCACTTATACATAAATATATTCGTGCTTGTTTAGTATGTTACAAAGTTACTGTTTGAATTCTATGCGCTGATAAACAAGATGAAAGTTATGTGCGTAATAAATTGGTGATAACAGAAAAGAAAAACACGCGAGTCGCGGGTATTAGTGAGCAAAATAATAACATATTATTTTATCTTTTATTTTTAATTAAACTAACTTTCTGATGCAGGTGTAGGGAACAGGTGGGCAAACATGCCTAGGGATGAGCAGAGAGAGTTTATTTTGTATAAATTAAAATAAATAAAATTCTTTAAAATAAAAAAAGTAAAGGGGGGCATGAAAGTATTTTTTTATAATCCGGGGAGGCGAGGAGGAGAAGAAAGGTTGGAATACCCTGTTCTAATGATTTAAAGAATTTACAAAAATCAAAAATCCATTATAGCTAAAAATACTATCGTGTAATTCATTTCATGAATTATGCAATCAATTTGTTTACAACAACAGAAATGCAATCTAAAATCAGTTAAAGTTCGAAGACGAAGAGTAAAAATTAAGTCTCAAACCATTTATCATGCAAATGCTAGAAACTTGGAATGATCGATGGACTCACTTCCCAACTTGAAGACTATCGGAGTTTTTAAATAAACCGTTCTACTAAAAATTCATCAATTTGATATACATACATATAATATAATCATAGTACTGGAAAAATCTGTGATAGACTGCATCTTAATAAATATAGTAATTTTTCAGCATTTTTGACGTCCCACTGTTTGACACACGGCTTCTCCTAAGTACGAGATGATATGTTTTCTCACATCTTTCGAAAACTAGTCAAGTCTTCTCAGACATGCTTTCGTCATCATGTTTAACAAGTGATAATTATGATTAAAACGATCGACACATAAAAATATTGAAGCTGGGAAGAGCCCGATTTGAACTTTTAAGTTTCACTTGGATATTCAAATGAGCTGAGCGTGTTTCCAATGGGTCAAAACTGCTGTTCAACAAATATAATACGAGATACATAGATTCTTAACTACGTTTATGTAAATATTCTATAGGGGATTGCATATTAACAAATATACCGTTTATAATTTACAGAAGATATTGAAAATGAACGTATTTACTTGTCAAATCTAAACAATCTTTAATAAAGCAATAACAAAACAATGGAATACAAATAATAAAACATTTATTGTGAAAATTCTCTAAAGACTACAAACATAAGTATGAAGCGGAAGTCGACAGTCAATAAAAGTGGATATTAGTTTAACCTGTACCATCTGTAAACCAAACGACACACTCTAGTCTGCTGCACTTGCTTTCAAAGTCAACATTTGGACATAGCGCTTATTATGACAGTACGTTATTTCGCCGAGATACTACGTCCTAAATCAGAGTTCATTTGCATGTAACAACATCGTCAGCGCTACTTGTTATAATAATAAACCAGATAAACAGAGAAATAATTTAATTAACTTCAGCCATATATGAATTTTTATTACTAACTATGATTGATACTACTTTTTTCATAAGACTTTGCTTGAATTCGGTTATTTTTTGGGGTTTTATACCTCAATCAAAAAAACGGAACACTTAAAGGATCACTTTGTTTTACGTCGTCTATATGTGTGTCTGCCTGTCTGTGTGTCTGTCTGTCTGTCTATCTGTCTGTCAAGACCCGCCAACAGAATCAAAACCTATAGGATACTTCCCATTGACCTAGAATCATGAAATTTGGCCAGAAGCAATATTCTATAGCACAAGTAAAGGAAAAAATCGAAACGAAAACCACGAATTTTTAGTTACATCACATTTTTTATGCGTTTAAATTTATTTAAATGTTTCTTTTTTATAGAAGTAAAAGCTGAATTAGAATCTGTAGTGATTTTCAAAAGAATTTGCTATCGTTTTTTTTTATAATTTCGAGTGTTTTACAATGATAAGAACACTATGTTATACAATATTCTTATATTTTTACAGAGATAAATAATAAATATAGCGGCTGAACTTTTAACCTTCTTATTCTTAGAAGGCGGTTAGAATAATTTTATTAGGCAAATATAAGGTATCCTAATGTCGTTATATTATGTTTGATATAATACTTTCTTATTAGACGTACTTTCATATTTAATTATAGTAAGTCTCATGAGAATATATGGAAAACTATGTCAATATTACAAAGAGCTATATTAATATTATAAAGAGGAAAGATTTTTTTATTTGTTTGTACCGAATTAGCCGAATAATATTGGAAATTACTTAATCGATTAGATTGAGATTAGATTAAATTTAATAAGAAGATAGTTTAAGACCCTGAAAAGATCATAAGATAGTTTTAAGCCCTGATACCATCCCTTAAAATGATGGTGAAAATGAGGATGAAAGTTTGTATAGTGAAGCAACCGAGGTAATAACCAGAGCGAAGCGAGGGTGAGACGCTAATTATGAATAAAATGGAAAAATATTTTTATAACTTATTTTTACAAAGAAATATTTCTATTACTTTCACAGTAGCAATAATTATAACATGGTCGTATTTTCAGGCCAATAGCATTTATATTGTGGAGCGGATATTTAATTTTTTTTGGTAACTATATAGGAATTCGTATTGCAATATCTATACATGGATATACTACAATAGTAATAAACTAAAATTTATACATAGAATATTTTTTTAAAACAATGCCTTTAACACATTGTGTACAGAATATAGAACCCGTTAAAAATAGTTATTAAAATTTTTGTTTGTCTGTATGTCTTTGCGCAAAAAGTACTGAACCGATTTTAGCAATATTTTGTATAGTATAAATTATTACTCGGGTCAACATTTAGGATACTTTTTACTGCGGAAAAGTATCTCATCCTTGAAAACGTTAAAACGTTATTTATACATACATATGTATATGAAATAGCCTTTTACAACAAGCACATAATAGATACACTTCCTTTTGTGAATAAAATGAACATAAATTTCTTTAAGACTTCGTGAGTAATTCAAAAAGCCATAATAATAAGAATAATCTATGAATTGATTCTTTATTATTACGAGGCGATATCGTGAGTTTTATTGTTCGTATAAATCTTAAAGATAGGACCGAATGGCTTTGTCGATTTCTAAATATGTTATTAGCTTTGGCATATGGCTCCACTCACGTAGTTTATTTATGTATTATTTCTCTACGCTTTAGAGCCGTAACGTGATGTTAGGTAGCATAATTATTTTGTTATCACTGGGGAAACTTATGTTATCACTGGGATTGAAGATGGCCAGAGGACTGTGAGACTCTTGCTTATTAAAACCTACAACGGAGGCTTGTCGTTAATGTGTAATAGAGTGTTGCCAGATCGCTTACGCATACACTACAACACCCATGCGGAATGTCTGAATCACGCGAGTCAACTAGCCTAAGTTAGCCGTGATTCACAGAGCATACCATCTACCCCGATGACACTCGTGAAATGCGGGCAATTTCCGACGCGCAACTTGATGTTTCAAGTAACAGTCAGTTATCAGTAACAGATTCTTACCAAAGCAATCATACCTAGTAAGCGTCTGTTTAAACGTCAGGACACTGTGTGGCCTGCTAAGTGCTAACCCAACGAGAGAAGTACGGACGAACCACCCTAACTGTTGCCAGTCCAGCCGCCGCCGGTAAGGAGATCCAGAGGAGGAGAGCCTTGTTAGAGCCTTCTATGTAATAATCCAAACAAGTAAAATTATTACAATAAAAAGGGCACGGGCAATTAAAGTCTGTGGATGTAGTTTCATTTATAAAAAAAACTATATTTAACGTTTAAAAAGTAAAATCTGTCTGGAATTACGAAATTAGGAGTTCAAATTAAAAAAAAAAACTATATAACTCTTTACTTATTACCAATTACGGCTCATAAAGGTAAGGTCTTTTTTGGATATGTTACGATATTTTTTTTTATTAACCTTCATGGTAAATATTGGGGAAATCTTTAGCTTTTCTATAATAACGTGACAAAATAAAAGGAAAGAACGTTTATGTTATGTTTCCTCTAAATGGCCATACAAATGTTTTCATATTATATATTTTCTTATTTACTTCAATAAAACGAACTATTTATTCAGACGTTATTAAAGTACTAAGTGGATGCTAAAAGCTTGTAATATGCAAATAATAAGACAGCTATTTATATAATAAGAAGCATTAACAAATTCCATCAGTCTTTCACTTTGACATCAAAATGGAATTCGTAAGCTTAGAGTCAGCAATTAGTGAACCTTCGGCACTAGATTGCATGATAATGAAGCGGTGTAGAGTAATTTAGCTTGTCCAACACTCCATTGATATGCTTAGTGCTTAGCGCAAGTGTTTTAAGGATAATTCCGCCATTTAACCCCATGCGATTTGCTTTTCATAAATTGTGAAGTGTTAATTATAAGTCTACACTTTGTTACTAATTACGTAAAGGAAAAGTAAAGAGTAGCTACGTAAAAGAATGTAAAAAAATATGATGAATTAGTACATTTTTTGCTAGATTTTAGACCCATGGGAAGTACTTAGCGGGATCAAGTACTTTAACTTATGTTAAGTAAGCTCTGGTCAACAAACTATCTGTTGTATAACTGTATGTAGATATCTTGACCCATTGATGTCTAAAAGTAAGACAAATCAGTACGCTAAACATATTCATATTATAGGTATATATTATTAACGTTTTACAAACCAATTTGGGCTATGGCGGCCAATCTCTATTGGACTAGTTATCTACGCAGGAGATATAATGAACAAGACAGTGTACCCACTATTCATTTTATTCTCAAACTCTGACCACCGCAATACAACCAGTGAGTCATTACGCTCAGGACTAAAGGCTTTACATAACTTTCGAGGGTTATAACATGGCCGACATTAACACACAGCACCATCTAGTTCCATGGTAAGCTACGAGGTTTGTGTCATGGATACCAGATAGTTGATACACTCCACATATATAAGTTTTAAATACATACATGTTATAAATATAAACACCCATGATTGGAGTACAAACTTTCGTGCTTATCCCACAAATGAATGCCCCCAGCGGGACTCAAACCCGCGTTTGCTGGCACAGCAAGTAGGGTCACTACAATCTGAGACAATCGTTTATGTAAATAATTGCATGAGCGTATTGCATCAATATAAAATAACCATAAAAATGATAGGGTACAATATTTCCATAATTAATTTATTTAACTTTGTCGGTAGGAAATAATAACAACCGAAATATACAAAAGCAAAACTGAGTTAGAAATGTACAATTAACAGTGTTATTTGTGCCGTGTACTAAATGTTTAGTTTACAAGCGTCGGCCATTCGAAGTTTCTTGATGTTGAACGACATTGTTGGAAAATGTTACTCTTAAAACTTTTCTGAAAGCAAAATGTGCAAAGGAAGTTAAAGTCAGTCCTATTTTAAGCGTAAGGATATTCAAAATAAGAATTTAAAAGGTTTTCTTTGCTAGCTTTTGCACACGGATGTTCTTGCATGTTACGACGGCCAAATAGCCCAGGCCACCTTCACTCGTATCTTCACCTCAACAGCGAAAATTTCATTAAAATTTATTCATTTTACTTAGAGATGAACAAATAAAAATTAAAATCTTTTCACTTTTGGGATTTCATATGTAAAAGCAAATAGACTGGAAAAGAATAATTATTAATAGTTGTTTTAGCTAGATGTAAGCTATTTATTATATGGAACACGTTACATTACCCTTAAGCATTCCTGATGTATTACCATCTTAATTAAAAAAATGATTTTCAATTCATAACTAAGATCTTCGGAAAAACTATTCTGTGAAACCCGTGCTGGTATACCTGGGAGTCACTATTTAGAGTTTTAAGCAGCGCGTCGACTAAGGTGTGTGTGTGAGGTAACCTTCAGCGTTGTAAAATCTTAGCACCTTCATCTACAAATTAACCACCGGGCTGATGCATATTCCCACTATGCACAAGGTCACCAAATGATAAAGCGCAAACGGAGACATCTCGTTATCAATGACAACCATTAAACCAATAAAAATTAAAAAAATACCCACTTGCAGTGATAGAGCTACCCTATGACTTGTATCGCTAATCAGTTCGTTGGCCTTCCTGTGAATCACCACGTAACAATAAGGGCATAAGAGGGCTTAATCCAGTACTGTCACAACCATAAAGCACCGCCATAAGGTTTAATAGACAGGCCGACACTAATCAAGGATAGAATTAAAACTCCTTATCTTTCTCCAAAAAGAAGGATCCTCACCAATAAAGGAGCATTCGTATAAAATCGCAGAAGTGGTTTATTTCATAAATACTTGGATTAGATTTAACTTAATAACAGCACATTTCTACGCATAATTTTTCTCTCACTTCGTAACATATTATATTCTTATAAGTTTGGTCAAACCTTTTAGCTTTCTTCGTTTTTAATATCTCTTTTATAATGCTATTATAACTTGATAAGTGGATTTAGATCACATTGACATCATTAAAAGTAGGTACATTACACTGTCAAGAAAACTTTCAATAGCCATTGTGAAAGATATGATGGACTTCGAAACAAGTCAGAAACTTCAGTAAAGTTATAATCTAATCTTGTTTTATGGAAAAATCTTTTTATATTGAACGTGATTAATAGATACAAAATTTTGCCCGCGATTCTGCTCGCATAGCTTATTAATATTGGAGAATTGGATATGGAGTTTTATACTCGGTCCAGGTTTTTAAATACATAAAAAGCAATAACAAGCCCTTCTTCCCCATCTTCCCCAACTATTTGACTGATGCTTACTACCTATTTCCACGTCACTGAGCTCAATTTTCAGCTCTACGTATCCAACTAACTTTAAAACAATATAGATTTGATATTTAGAAAGTATTTTTATTACTTTTTACCATAGGTGAAACCCTTAAATCTAAATACGTATAATATATACATGCATAGCAACTACACTTTTGTATATATATTTTTTTACAACCAAAACCAAAATTCTCAAACAGCTCATTCACTGTTACATTAATTACGGAAAAAATGGAGCAAAACCAACTTTATTAACAGAAGTTCTTTAAAAATTACATTCATTTTGAAGGCGAAATTTCAAAAAGATTTTGCTTTGTGGGAACCGAGGTACGGTGCACAGCGGTTTAGTTTAGACGTTGATGACTCTGTCAGTTAACCGACACGATATAGCTACTATAATTCAGACTGCTAACATTAATTGTCCATACAAAATGTATACTGGAGAGCTTATACGGCTATTAGCTTATCCTATCTTGAATATTTAATGGCAACAATTACTTTGTTACATGATGCTTTGATGTATGTGTTATTGAATCTTCAATTACAAACCATTTTTAATGAAATTCTTGCACAATTTTCGGCCATTTTCTAAAAATACTTAATATGGGATTTGTAATGACACTTTTAGCCTTTTTATAAACTATAGACTCATAATGTTCAGTAAAAAATTGAAATAATTTAATACTGAATAAAATATTTTGAATTTTTAATAAAACGTTGACAAATGCATTTACGCATGTCACCTGCATTTATAAACGAGTACATAGGTATGCAGTGACTCACTGGCTTTTACATTTAACCACGATGTTCTTATAGCTTGTCTCATGTGACAGGTGGGATTTGATGTTTGGATTAAAGGTGATTTTGGGTATCTTTATCACTGTCTCCAACCAGAAGGTAAGTCTCAACTGTACTATCAGACTACTACAAGGTACAACCCACATGGTAGTAATTTTATATCTAAACTAGCGACTCACCCTCGCTTTGCTCGGGTTCGCCTCTAGAAAAACACTAATAGAGATCTATTAGTTCCCACGGGAACTATTTATTTCTCCGGGATGAAAAGTAACCTGTTGTTTGACCGGCAATATAAGGTATCACAATGTTAAATTTTACTAAATTAGGTGCATAAGTTGTTGTGTACTAAGCTGTATAAGTTATTATAGTTTTTTAACTATCCCACGGGAACTATTTAATTTTCCCGGATAAAAAGTATCTAAGATGTTGCCCAGGGATATAAGGTACTACCATGCAAAATTTCATTCAAATCGGTCCAATAGATTCGGAGATTAGCCCGTACAAACAGACAAACATACAAACAGACAAACAGACGAACAGACAGAGAAACAAAAAAAATGAAAAAAATCTGGATTTGTTCTATTTGTCTTCTTACATCGCCCTGACTCGGTTTTTAGCATTTTTTTGATATGTACAGACATTTGACCTCTACTCTTTTACTATAGTATAGATTTTACTAAGTGAGGCTTTGACGATAGGCTAAGTATATCTGTCAAAATCAAAATAAATATGCAATGCGATTTTTGTGATCATTAATTTGCTGGATTTTTTCCGGCCCGAATTGTAGAATAACTACTAAAATATCGGAAAAATTCACGAAAAAAAATTAAAATTTACACGGTTAACGCTGGCTAATAACTATTTAGCCAAGCACGGGTAAGTCGCTAGTTTAAATTAAATATCAACGCGAATATCGAAAGCGACTCACCCTAGCTTCGCTCGGATTCGTCCCTAGGTACGTTTTAAATTAAAATGGATATAGTATGTTATTCTTAAAAGATAGACATGTGCCATCGCGGAGTTTTCTGTAGACCTATATAAGATACACAATTCCACCATACATTATTTTGCTATATCTCAAAGGGTTTAGGCAGCGTTTTCGTTGAAAGCTCCCAAACGGCTTATTTTTTTCCGACACTTCCAACAAATATCGTTATATTTTAGCCAATGTATATAAAAATTTAACAAATTATAAACTAAAACCTTTCTCAAGAACCATTATAATCGTTGGTGAACAAACAACATCAAAATCCGTTGCGTAGATTTAAAGATATAAGCATACATATTAGGGATAGATAGACAGCGGGAAGCGACTTTGTTATATACTATGCAGTGATATTGTATGTATGTATTTAAGTCCTCGATGAAGCTACCGCTGGCTTATATAGCCACTGTGCTAAGAAGAACTGGTGAAAAAAACATAGCTTTACTGTGAAAACGATATTGAACAAGGAGACATGTTGTACCCATCCCACGCAGTGTGGTACATCGAATCATGTAAAATCGCTGTAGGATATAAACACGTAACTTAATGCATTATGCTTATAATACTATTGTATTCTTTTAACTTGTGTAGTCATAAAGGATATACTGGCAATTTCATATTCACTAAAGACGGTTATATTTTATACAAAAGTTATTTTACTTATTCTCCAGTCATTGTACGTTGTATGTCTAAGGAATAGTTAATCAAAGTGCTGTTAGAAAAGTGCGCTTAATTTTTTAATTTTCGATAGAAAAATATCCTTGAGGATAATTACTTACTCTTTCATCTCATAGATTGCTCACATAGATGTCTTTAAGTACCTACTTATAAATAAAATAGAGAAAGATTCAATCTTTGTTATTTTCGGTGCTCACTAAACTTATAAAAAACTAGCGCTCAACTCACTAAACTTATGACAGATAAACAGAAACAAATCTATCCGATTGGTATTGTACATTTTTTCTAGATTAAAAATAGCTTATGTGCTATTCCAGATTATAATCTATATCTCTGCCAAATTTCATCCAGATCTGTTAAGCCGTTCTGACGTGATTGAGTAACAAACATCCATCTAAACATTCACATTTATAATATTAGTAAGATATTTATTGTCTTTCCAATGCTGCTAACCTATACTAATAAGCTTAGGATTTGGCAAGGAATTACATAATATAAAGCTACTGTTTAATTCAAAAATAGAAACGATGCCTGCGGTACAGATTTCGAAGTTGCTGAAGATGTATGATATTTTTCTCATTATTTACTACTTATTAGATGTACATAAATTAAATTAATCAATAATCAACTCAAAATAATTATTATTATCAAGGATATAATTCATTCTATAGAAGAAACGGTTTTGAATAAAATAGAAGTACCTACATAGGATGTAAAAAGTTCCGTTCAGATAAAAAATCCTTTAGCAAGTGAAATTTTGTACATAAATCTATACATATAATAAAATTGTAAGCGGAGCCGTGGGCAATGGTAGTTATTTATAAAATTCTAAAATGAAGATAACCATCATTTAGTACTCTCATTACATATTCAAGTTTGGCTCAGTGTGTAGTGACCCTACTTGCTGTGCCAGCGGTCGCGGGTTCGAGTCCCGCTGGGGGCATTCATTGTGTGATGAGCACGAATGTTTGTACTCCAGTCATGGGTGTTTATATTTATAATAATATGTATGTATTTAAAAGTTTATATATGTGTAGTGTATCAACTATGTGGTATCTATAACACAAGCCTCGTAGCTTACCATGGAACTAGATGGTGCTGTGTGTTAATGTCCCAACATATTTATTTATTTATATAAAAAGAGTATTGGATAAATAGTTTTCAAATGAAATTAAATCAATGTACGTTTGTTATTTCAAAAAAGCTTATATTCTTATTTATGACATAAAAAACGGTCAAACAATTGTTAGAAAGTGACCTGACCCGCCCAGCTCCGGAACAGCTAAGAGGAAGGGGGCTTTCAACAGGCTTTTTACCCGGACTTAAAAAAAATCTTCCCATGAGTTATTATTACACGATATGAAATTAGCAGGCACTAAACAATACTTATTTTGGAGACTTCTAGCAGTTTGTGTTAGGTTTGTAACGCACCGCTTTTTATTTGTTTTCTTTTAAAGTTTAAAGGGGCAGACTATCAACCAATTTACCTGGTATGCTATTATCGCTGGAGTTGTGAATGCATTGCTGGCTTTTAATCTGAAAATACGACTCCATTCAACTTTTTGGGATCTATTTTTTACCTTTTATTAATTGAGCACAATTTTAACAACAAATCGATACATTTAACGTCGTCATTGACTTTTTTATTTAAAACTAGCATTGCCCGCGGCTCCGCCCGCGTTCAGATAACCAAAAAACAAATTCTTAGGTTTTACATATTAGTATACTCTTAAAATGCAGTTTTTGCATTTTTTCTCAGAAATGAGATATTTTCCCGCGGTAAAAAGTATCCTATACGTTGATCCGGATAACCAGCTACCATCATACTAAATTTCATGAAAATCTGTCCATTGGTTTTCTCCTGATGCAGTAACAGACAGACAGATAGACAGACAAAAATTCTAAAAACTATAGATTCGGACTCTGTATCGATAATAATGTCTATTTCAATTACATTTTCCAGAAAATATTTAATGTACAGATTCGACTTAGGTACAATTTTATTATATGTATAGATAATTTATATTTGTTCGTGATGAGACCCCATGATAAATGTAATATCATATTATTATACCTTTACGATATTAAAAAAAGTGATAGATAACACTACCAATTTGACTGTCATAATATGCAAGCGAAGACGGAAGTGAAAAGTATAGTTTATAATACCTATATTAAATATTTTGATAAATTAATTAAAAAAAGATAAGCCGCGGGTAATGGCTGTACATATAAAATGAAGAAAAAAATAATACTAAACAACATGTGAAATGTAAAACACATAAATTGAAACTTATGGGATTTATACAAGACGTTACAACTCATGGTAGCATCAAAAATATTTTCCACGCTGTAATGTTCCCATCAAATCCACATAAAACTCCAAACCTCAGCCCTTCCTTTTTGAAGACAAGTATAATAAAAGGATTTTGTAAATTGGGCGCCTTATTTACTGTGACATTTGGAATATTACTAGAGTTGTGAAGTTGCTGTTAAAATTATTATGTCAAGTGTGAGTCGCCTTTTGCATAAAGTTTTCATATCACCATACAGGTTATGTATTTCAATTTTAACATGTTGAGTAATGACCTTTAGAACCAACTCACACTTGGCCAGTTTTAGTATTTTCTTTATGTTTTACAATAAAAACTATTATTATTTATAACACTCAGTTTAAATAATAAAAATATTAAAATGCCATAAAAAAACCGAAAAGCCAGTATAAATTTAGCAAAGCTATTAGGAATAGTTAGTATTTGAATAAAAATATATGTATGTAAAATAAGATTGTGATTAGAGATCATACACAATTTCCTTTAATAAAAACAAAGATAACGATGTAAAATTTTGCCAACCTGCCAGGTACAAAGCGAGAGGTTATAAACAAAAATTCCGAGCCTCCATATAATATTTCAGAATAATATTTACGTTGCGTAATGGTTATAAAATGTTACGTTTGTATGGAATTTCTTATGTAAGATTGAATGAATGAATTTAATATATTTTAATACTTTTAAATTATCGAATCTTATATAAGACTAGCGACTCGTCCTCACTCCGCTCGGGTCCCTAGTTACATTTTAACGTTTATTATAGATGTATTCTTTCAATTTTGTATGTTTCTCCCTTAATTTAAATTACGAATTGTATACTACTTGCTAGTACTATTACCAAATACTAGTAAATAATTTTAAATTAAACTATCTTTTCGGATTTTTTCGTGGATTTATTAATTTTTGGGTTCTCGACGTTTCAAATACTTTACTCATAGTATATAATGTCTTTTGAGACGTTTAAAACCTTAGTGTCGCCCGGACCATGATTGTTGTAAATCATTTGAACCAAGCAAACGTAAACTGACTACATGGTAAATACCCCATTTCTTTGAATACATGGTATAAATCGAGTATTTATATTACAAGTAAAAGTTTAGTGAATACATCGCAAGAATGGTTTTATATAGGCTGTTACATACACTCGGTTTGCAGAGTTAGGGCCTTATGGGGAGCTCATAAAAATGATAGATCACTATAATATGGTACGTGTTCTTTACATTGTAAGGTGGTTTAGTTCGATGAAATATTCCGCCCTTTATCGTCCAGATTTGGTATTAGAAACGTTTTTTGAATTTATATATGGCATGGATTTTGGTAAGTGGTTTTTGCGGTTTACTTGATGGTTTACGTAGTAAGTGATCCTGTATGGATATAAGTATATAAATAAAACTTAAAGTCTTTCTGTATATACATCTTGCCCAGTATAGGGCAGAAAGTTTTTTTAAGATTTTTTACCTTAATATATTATCTTAGATAAAAATAAGACTTTATTTTGATATGTTATCTTTATGTCTTGTACGAGAGTCGAATGCGATTCCAAATAAAGTAAAAATTTGCCAGCATATTTTCTTGCAAGCAATGTTTCAGTCGAAACTTTATTGATAAGTTTACGCTTGCCGATTTTCCACTCGCCCATCTATCTTTCTGTCTTACCCTAAAAGGACTGTATCTTTCAAAGCGTAATTGGGTTGCAATTTTCACAGAATATATATTTATTAGTCCTCGCCACATCTTATTTCCTAACAAATATTAAAAAAAAATGCAAGTACTTTCATAGGAACTTCACATAAAAACTTAGAACCAAAACATAGTATATACTAACATACTATATTATATTCTATTTATATCTTCCTGTATCAGAATACATTGCCTCGTGAAATGAGATAGTCAAACTAGTAATGAAATATCCGCACCCCCATAAGTGTAGCCCAAAGTCCGTATTGGCAGGAAGCAGTATAGATGTTCGATACAAATAAAATATATTTGTACAGATTTAAACTGGTGACACCGAACTTTATACATGGCGATTTATTTTAAGCTTTGCTTCGCGTTTGTTTGACAGTAGATACTTGTAATGTTTCTAAGAGAACAATGCTTAGAAAATAAATGTATCGTCTCGTTTTAAATAAAACTATCTTTTCATTTTTTTTTAATTTCAAAAATTGAGTCTTTCCTATAACGTGATTGCTGTAAAGTGTTTGAAACCTTAAGAATCATTTTTTTTTAATAAATCCGTGAACAAAGTTAAGTTAGTTAGGTGAGATCAGCCCTTTTTAACGTCTCACTGCTGGGCACGGGCCTCCCTTCAATACGACGGGGATCAGGCCATAGTCCACCACGCTGGCCAAGTGCGGGTTGGCGGACTTCACATGTCTTTCGAAAACTTGCTAAGTTCTCTCAGACATGCAGGTTTCCTCACGATGTTTTCCTTCACCGTAAGGCAAGTGGTAATCATGTTAGAAAATGATTCGCACATGAAAATATCAGAGGTGCGAGACCCGGGATTTGAACCCGCTTCACTCGGTTTCCCAAGCGAGCGCGTTACCACTGGGCTACCACTGCCTTCGTTAGTAGTAGTAAGTTAGTTAGGTACGATAGTTTTATTTAAAATGTCAAATATTCGCATAAATCTAAGATAATATTTTTTAAATCTCGTTCTAAAAGTCTATGTCTACATATTATATTATTATAACAAATTAGAAATATTGTGTTATACATAAAATTATTTCCCATTGAGTAGTGTGAAATTATGGATGGATTTTTGTGGCATAATTTTCTTTAGTGTCTTAAAATAATTACTTCGTTTCAATTGTAAATATTACTTCGTATATGCCTATAATAATTAAATACATATAATTCGTTATATATAGTATACCAGATGAAATAAAAGAAAATTTATTGTGTGTTCAAAATTTATTTCAAAATATGTCAGAAAATTACATTAAAACTTTAACCAATACTTTATAGTAAATGTTTAAAAAAAAACAATTTAAAGTATGCATATAACAAGACGTCCGCGATAAACAACAGCATTCCCAAGGAAGGTTGACGTCAGGTAGGCGGCTGGTCGTAAAATTTTGGCCAAATCCTATTAGCAATATGAAAGATGACTCCAAATGATTGGGAAATGGGCAGAGAGGTGATCATGACACTAAAAGAATATAACATAATATTACAATTTTACCAAAATAGCAATTATAATAAGTAAATAACTTTCATACAAACAACGTTTAAGCTATGGCGCTAACATAATTTTAGTGATTTCTGTGCGAGAAAACATACGTAAGCAAGAGCAGTAGCAAATGTCGTTCCTATATTCTCTGTAAAAATATATCTAGCCAATACCGTGCAGCTTTTCAGCTGACATCACATGAATGGACTTTTCGAATATACTCGTATAGTTCGACTTATTTAACTAAGCAAATAGAATTTTTATAGCTTAAAATGTACACCTAAGCTTAGAAATATTTCTTTTAAAAAACTTTTTAACAAAAAAATAAAAACCGACTTCAAACAAAAGCACTAAAAAGTAAAAAAATAACTGATTGGTAGTTTTCATTTACTATACATACCTAATCAAATATTTTCGAAGTCGGCGTGCTTTGCTTTGTATGGGCTGGCACCGATTTAGAAAATATTTGATTAGGTATGTATTTAATAGGTAGGCTTTAATTACTTAGCCAAAGTTGGTTGGTTGGTTGGTTGGTTGGTAGTTGGTTTTTAAGGCAACTTAAAAAAGAGGAGTATAATAACAAACAGTTAACTGTATGCTTTTCCATTTTTACTGTAACAAAATGTGTAATTCTTACCATATCGATAGAGATTCTATCAATGCAAATAGCCTCAGCATCGGAAAACTCTTTAAATCGTAAAATAGTCTGGACGCTGAATCTTAAATTGTTATAGTTATTGAAAAATATAAAGTAAATAGTTAACATAAAGCTAGGTTCCTTAAAAATATTTTATAAATAGTGAGTTAATAAAGTATGATAGTTTAAAATTGTTCACTTTTTTATTACATCTATACATATAATAAAATTCTGAATAGAATCTGTACATTAGATATTTTTCTTAAACTCTTATTGAAATAGTTATTTTTTTCGATTCAGAGACCGAATCTATTGTTTTTAGATTTTTTTTTCTGTCTGTCTATCAGGGAAATCATCACGAGAAAACCACTGGACAGATTTTGATGAAATTTGGTATAATGGTAGCTGGTTATCCGGGTCAATATAAAGTATATTTTTTACTGCGGAAAAATATCTCATCTCTGAGAAATCTATACTAACCTTAAAATGTAGGGACGAACTACAGCGGAGCGAGAGTGAGTCCCTAGTCTACTTAATAAAACTCAAAAATGCACAGCCTACACCATTGTGAAATAGACTGATTTTTTTAGAGTAAAAAACTGGGCTCGAAATTTTCCTTCATATGTACGATAGAGATTAAGTTTTCATGGTCATATGTTGGCTTGAATGGATATATTCTTTTACGATGTTGACGAGTTATAATCACGTTAAAAGGTATATCTTCTCATAAAAATCTCAGACATGCGTGACCTGGGGTTTGAACCCACTACACTCTATTTGTAGGCCGCACTCTAAATCCGCAATTTATTTTTAAAATAAGAGCATAAATAATAAAGAAGTTTATAAAAATTGTTTTAATACACAAAAAAATAATAATAATATATTATAACTTTACCGAAAGTTTCTAGACCTTAGGTTATTACCCTCAAATATAATGTTTATACCGTCTGCGAATCGTAATGAGATTCAACAATTTTGCATTGCAATCCAATATTTTAAGAATGAGTTATGTATTATACTCGTAGTTATTTGAAATCGGCATGAGCAATTTTCCATATTTTCTTATACCAAAAATAAAATCTTTTTTGGTATTTTTCTTAGAAATAAATAAATAATAATAATAAATATGTTGGGGCATTAACACAGCACCATCTATTTCCATGGTAAGCTACGAGGCTTGTGTTATGGATACCAGATAGTTGATACACTACAATAAATAATATAAACACCCATGACTGGAGTACAAACATTCGTGCTCATCAATTAACTTATGCCCTCATCGGTACTCGAGCCCACGACCGTTGGCACAGCAAGTAGGTTTCAATACAAACTGAGCCAAACGTGTCGTCAAAATATGAATTACTTAGTACGATCAGAACAAGGACTACAAATTACAACTCTTAACTCAACAAAATACTGTGCATTTACAAGTAGGTATATATTAAATAAAAGGAATGCATACACTCACTCACTGACTGATTGATCATGATATCTCAAACACTGCTAAAGCTAAGGTGATGAAGTTTGGTCAAATGATAATTGTGTAATGTTGCTTACATTTCGTTGTCTACGTGTACAAGTTGCCCGCTAAGAAATATCTTTGAAAATTTACATTTTACGGAGGAAAAATTTAAGGTTTCTGGGGCTATTGACGAAATTTTTGCATATTATATGTATATCAAGGTTAATGCTTATACAAATTATAATACACATGCGTGCAAAATTGTGGGTAAAAAAAAGAAAACCGGAGGACGAAGAAATCCAATGTTCTCTGTGACTTAGAATAATAAAAAATATAAAATTCATTTTTAAGTTATTTGTAAGGTAACATTAATAGTAAATGATTACGGTATGGTTTCGTCTCATGAAAAGGAAGCTCTAAGATACATAAAACTGTCCGTCTGTACAGACTTTACTTCTTATAAAATCACTTTTGAATTTCATTTTCCCTTACATTTCCCCGAATCTACAACTCTGCCTGAAGCCACGATTAAAAGCCGGTCACTTGCAAGAGATATTTTAATTGCAAAGAAAAAATACCTTTCTGACAGCTAACGCAAAAGAAGGTTATTATACAGTACCCAGTAGGTAGGTCCATATGGGCTTTTTTCTTTTTTTCTATATCTGTTATTATCTTTATTTATATACACTATACAGTTTCACTATATTTAAGTTTCTACCTTTTGTATTCTTCTACCCTTATTTTTTTCACAAACTTTTCTGGTACATCTTTCTATATGATTATGATGTTCTCCTGACCGATTCCGGCCACGGCGGCCAACCTCATTGCGACTAACCAACTGCGCAGGAGATATTATAGTGCACAAGTGTACGCGCAGACACAACGTGCACTCTCTATTCCTGTCACTCTCATTCTCTGGTGGGACGACCAGTCGACACGATCAGTGAGAGTTAAGGTGCAGGACCGACGGCTTTACGTGCTCTCCGAGGTACGGGGGTGAAACACCGCCAACATCCCAACTCCGGGCTGTTACTGAGGCTAACTATACAGAAAGACTCAATAACTAAACTTGGCCCGACCCGGGACTCGAACCTAGGACCTCCGGGTGTGTAGCCGTACATGCTAACCACTACACCACAGAGGCAGTTGTTTCTATATAAGCACAAGGTTAAAAAATATTATAATAGCAAAACTTTTCGAGTTGTCAGTCATATTTAACAAATACTTTTTTGTAATTATCGATTCCAGCTCTAGTGTAGTTAAAGCCAAAGCATCCAATGATTTTTCAGCATATGAAATCCAAAAGAATAACTTAATCTGGATTTTGTATTTAGCCCTTTTTAACGTTCCACTGCTGGGAACAGACCTACCTTCAACACGAAATGGATCAGGTTATAGTCCAATACGCTGGCCAAGTGCTGGTTGGCAGACTACACATGACTTTCGAAAACTTGTAAAGTTCTCTCAGACATGCAGGTTTCCTCACAATGTTTTCTTACACTGTAAAAGAAGTTGTAATCCATATTGAAAAAGGATGATGAAAATGATGAATCATGATTGTTAAGCAGTAATTTTACTCTCAGATTATTTTGTGTATAAACAGAAAATATAAAGTTCATTTAAATTTGGAATTTATTTTAAAATATACAATTAGAACAAGTCAATTATACAATCAAAGTATGTTGTTCCAAACATCGTTTTCATAATTTATGTACATTTTCCACCTATTCAATAGAAGCAAAGTTTCGTGTCAAAATAAGGCGTACTCGAAAGCACCTTTTGTAAAACAGTCGGGATGTGCCGAAACAGTTGTTTAATTTGCCCCGAAACGTTTATTATCTTTAGGGAAATTCAACAAAATCGTGACTAGAATATTCGTATACATCGAGCTACATTTCGATTTTAAGACAGCATTTTAACTTAAATGTTTTTGTCCGACTACAAAGCTGCATTGTTAGATTTTAAATGAAAATATATATAAATTTGAGTTTTTAAAGTTTAAATACACATGCATATTTTCATTAGTCTTCTATACATATTATAAAATAAAGTCCACCGCCGAGTCTGTCTGTCTGAACGCGATAAACTGAAAAACTACCGAATGGTTTTTCATACGGTTTTCACCAATAGATGGAGTGATTCATGATGGAAAGTTTAGTTGTGTAATTCATTAAGGTTTTGTGTAAATTGGCTGAAATATGACGATGATTGTTGAATATGTCGGAAAAATTTTTGCCGACTGGGAACTTATTAGCGTGGGCTGCGTAAACTAATAAAGTTATATGAAAACAATGTATTACAGAATTATCCTCTTAAAAATATAATAGCAACGCTATGTGGATGTACCCGAGCGAAGCGCGGATAAGTCACTAGTGCATTTAACTTTTTTTAACTAACTTTTATACTACATAAACAGTTTTTGTTTTTCTCTCTGTAAACTCAGACTAAATTCTGAAATGATTGAGCTAAAATATAAAAATTGATTTTGGTCCGAGTATAGGCACTTTTATTCTAGCCAAAGAAAGGATTATCACTACATAGTATGAAATAAAATCGCTTCCCGATGTCTGTCTATCTCTATGTATGCTTAGATCTTTAAAAATACGCAGTGGATGTTGATGCGGTTTTTTTAATAGATAGAGTGATTCAAGAGGAAGGTTTATATGTATAATACATGTATATTATAGTACAGAAAAGCCGAGAAATTTAAAGATTTGTATTTCATACTAATCGTTAAAACGTAACTAACTAACAAACTAACTAACTAACGAACCCGAGCGAAGCGAGGGTGAGTCACTAGTATAGCAAAAAATCATATCTGATAGTCTGATATGTTTTTTTTTAATGTACCGGACACTAATCAGTATCTACAGCTTAATGCTAGTTTTTAATGCTATTTAAAAAAAATTATTTATCCTTAAATATAAAAACACTTATAGAACAGAGGATAGAGTGTTTGTGTTAAAACTATATTTTACATTCATTATTTGGATTGCATTATGAATGTTTCCATCCTCGGAAACTAACTATTTACGCAATAGATTACAAAAGTTTATATTATTTTTTAACTATACGCAAATATTTTATTAGAAAGAAACTATTTCTACAAGATTGTTTAACAAAAAGCTAACCGAAAAGCTGCAAGCTTAAGCTAGTTTTAAATTGAAGTACAAGTTTCATAATAAGACCTGAATAATGAGTGAATAAGGCAGTGGTAGCCCATTGGCAAGGCGCTCGTTTGGGAAACCGAGTGAAGCGAGTTCAAATCCCGGGTCTCGCACCTCTGATATTTTTATATAAATAAAATAAATAAATATGTTGGGCCATTAGCACACAGCACCATCTAGTTCCATGGTAAGCTACGAGGCTTGTGTTATGGATACCAGATAGTTCATACACTACACTATATAACTTTAAATACATGCATATTATAAATATAAACACCCATGACTAGGGTACAAACATTCGTGATCATCACATAAATGAATGCCCCCAGCGGGATTTGAACCCGCGACCGCTGGCACAGCAAGCAGGGTCACTACAAGCTGCGTTATATGCGAATCATTTCCAACATTTAACCACTTGTCTTAACGGTGAAGGAAAGCATCGTGAGAAAACCTGCATGTCTGAGAGAACCTAGCAAGTTTTAAAAAAACATGTCAATTCCGCCAACCTGCACTTGGCCAGCGTGGCCTGATTTCCCTCGTACTGAAGCCCGTGCCCAGCAGTGGGACGTTAAAAAAGCCTGAATATACATACATACATACAAAAAATGAGTGATTTCGCAAAATTTGTATAATAGGCTTTATAATAATTTCATACCAATTTTAAATGTAAACGAGACTTATAATTTACATATTATATTAAAAATAAAAAATATCGATAATTGGCAGTTATTTTGTAACAGACAAATGCAAGTTCTCTAGTTATTTTTTCCAGTCGCGACAATATGATGTCTTATTCGTCGCTCAATGTTATGGCATGTGAATTATTCATTGTATATTTTAGTCTTCAGTCTGCGAGCTTGAAATCATGTATGTTTCAGAGAGTTTTTGATGAGAATGACGGTTCGATTTGCACGAGCGAGCTCTTTTTATTCACAAAATATATTTAAATTCTTATATGAATTATGTCAAATTTTCAGTATCTTGGATAAAAAAGTTAAATTCGTTGTTTATTTCTAGTTACATATAATGTTATTTGGCTAACCAAATGTAAGTTATAATTTATAAATTCGTATTCTGTAGAGTGAAAGCAAATAAACTCGATATTTCTTGAAGGATAAAAGGAGAAAATATAAGGTAGACGCTTAGTTTTCTATTTAGTGCCGAATCGTGCAATCGTGTCTATACAGACCTTAATAACATTCATGTTGAGCGAGGCTTTTAGTTATTGTTTATTTGAAAATTGAATTGCAGTGTAACTTAAATTTTATATTTAACTCATCCATGTAATTTTTTTAAAAAATAGTTTAATTTCTTGAGTGAGTTGAGGGATTCATTTAATTTAGTTAGTTATTTTTTTGGAATTTGGATTTCATTTATGTGGATACCATAATATTAGTGTGTATAACTAGAACTCGCAGTATACTCGTATATGTATAAATAGTATAAAAATGTAGGAAATACAAGAATTACTTCAAGAGACTACTAAGAGAATTAGTTCGTTTACAGAAGTTTCAACTTTATTGTATTTCCATGTTGTACAATCTTATCAACTACACCGATGAGGTCCATTCGTGTTAAATATAAATTCGATGGATCTATATGTACCCATATTAAATAAGATTTTTCTTGTTTGATGTAACCTTATTTTTGTTTTTTTTTTTGCGCTATTTTTTTTTAAATGTCACTTGTTGTTTGTATTATTATCATTGTGTTGGCAATTGGCATAAACTAACACATAATTATATGGGGATGACAATGGCTCCTGCAACACAGTTTTTAATGAGAGCAGGGGCTAGGGAAATCTTTATCACCTGTGTATGTATAAAACTATGTCAATAAAGCATTTATTATTATTATTTGTTTTTTTTTTTAAATAGCAACTGACCCTCATTTAGTTTGAAAACGTCCCTAGGTGCTCTATAGTATTCTAAATTTTACTCCAAGTCATCTATTTGTATACTAAATTAAAACATACATACACCATGCATATTAAAATTTTCGCTCTATAATAATAATACTTTCATAGATTTACGCAAATATTTAACATTTTAAATATAACTTTCTCTTACGATTTTTTCGCGTCGGGTCGGGAACCAAGAATCAAAGTAAAACTGCGAAAAAATCTGAAATCCCTTTGAAAATCTGAAATCCGAATGAAAAAGACCTAAACCTAAAGGGTAAAATATTGACACAGGTTTTGCAGTTTCATAGTTTGAGCTTATTTCATAAGTTCGTGTACAGTGAGGAGTATGACATCAAGGACTTAAAGGGTATTTTATTTACAATAAAAACTTAAAAAGACACTTATAAAATAAATAAAATTTAGATAACTATTACTTTATACTTAAAAAAAAAACTACCTCTTCGTATCTTATGGGATGATAAGATTTCAAATGTAAAAAAAAATGAAATCATCATATCATAATATCAAAAAAGATTCAAATCATTTTATACTTTTGTGGGTTTTAAATTCACTGATTATCGAAAAGAATAAATGAATTCAGCCCTTTTTTAACATCGCACTGGGTTTGGGCTCAGACCTACCGTCAATATATGGGATCAGGCCATAAATCACCACGCTGACTAAATGGACTTAACAGATTTTTCGTGGACTTAACAGATCCTTGCTATGTTCTTTCAGATATACAGGTTTCGTAATAGTGTTTTTTTAATAGGTTTCCTAGTAGTGTTTAAATCAAGATTAGCACTTGTCTTGCGGTGAAGGAAAACACCAACCTCTAGTGAACAAGGATTCTTGCCCTTTTCATATTTAACATTAAGAATGAGAGAGGTAAGAATCCTTTACTTGGATACCACCGTAGTGGTGGTGGGGGTGGTGGCCCCACAAAAAATATATTAATATATTTATTTTTGACCCGTAATTATAACATATAACTACTTTAAATTATTTTCGTTATCTTAGTTTTCTCCTGAAAGTGTAAGCACGATAGTAAGAAAACCAACATAAAATGGAAATTCTTAAAAACAAGGTGTTCAAAAACATAAGAACTGTGAAGATTAGCATTAAAGTATATTACCCGTTGCAATACGGTCGCGATAATCACAATAACGTGACGCAATGTTCCGTCACGTAAAATATGGAAGTTTTGCGATTCTAACTGGATAAAGGAAACTCTAGCTAAATACTTGAATATTTTTATTTTGATCCCAAATGGCTGAAAACTGCTAAACATACACACAAAGTAATAATATAATTGATAATTACTATTCTTATAATAACCTATCTATATATCTATACTGATATTATAAAGACGTAAAGTTTGTGAGGTTGTAGGGGGTAATCTCTGGATCAACTGACCAATTTAGATGAAAGGTAAGAAGATAGTTTGAGACCCGGAGAAAGACATAGGATAGTTTTACCCCGGAAATCATCCCTTAAGAGAGTGAAAATGAGAATGAAAGTTTGAATGGGGAATCAACGCGTATGTATGTATGTATGTATTCATTATATCTCTCTTTAAGATTGTTTGCACCCCTTCCTTCTCTCTTCTTCTCTCTTCCCAAAGGTTATCTAGAATAGATCGCTCTCTAGCGAAAAGGCCGCCTATTCTCTTTAACCTGTTTCATCTATGTAATGTAAAATAATTGTGTGCAATAAAGAATATTTCATTTCATTTTCAACGCTAGTATTATATAAAAAGCATACACTAAGATACTATTTGCTGGGAAAGATTAATATGAAATACTAACAGAAAAAATATTTACAATATTTAAAGATGTGAACAGAATGTAAATTTTAGAAAAGCATATTTTCTATAGCTGTTGTATTTTATGTTTTGAGTAAAAAAAATATTTATCCAGTATTCTCGATGAAATTATACTGACAAAAATGATTTCTTAGAGTGCAGTTACACACAAGGGAGATCTGCCAAATACATTTCAAGTTTGTATTGTAATATTGTACTGGAAGCTTACCGAGTATGTTTCCGACATAATGTCTATGAAATATCAGAGCCTTCATGTCTCTTGAGCCCATATTACACAAAATTGAAAGCACTTAATATAACCTCGGCGCTTAGACAAGATGTCATTCTATCACCGCCCAAGAATAGATATACAAAAAAAATACAAAAGAATAACACATTATGAGCCTATGATATATCTCAGTCTCTATAGTCTTTTCAATTGCTTAAAAATTCTATTCTCCAAGGATTATAGAGTATACCTTTTCTTAGCACCGTTAATAGAAATTCTATTACAACATAATAAAAATACTCTCCAATAGTGCAGCAGTTCTGCAGGCGCTAAATAACAAACAAACCAACAACAAACTAATAATTGAATGTCACAATGCTCTGGACTTGATATCAACAACAAATCAACCCATCAATGGATCAGGGCACACAGTGGGTCACTTGGCAACGATGCAGCTGATGAACTCGCAAAGAGGGGGTCAAAACTAGAAGTGACTGGCCCACACCCGCTTCTCCCCATACCCTTTGCACAGATTCGCACTTGGATCCGCCAAAGATCCACGACGTTACAAAACAACAGATGGTCGCAAACTGCAGACTGCAGACAATCTAGATCAGCTCTGCTTGCAGTAAACCCACGACTTACAAAACGCTTACTAAACCTCAGTAGAACAAATCTCAAAATAATGATAGTAACGATAACGAGCCACTGTCCCTTGAACAAACACCTATATAACATCGGCGCAACGGACACCCCTCTGTGCAGAGGGTGCCTCGGCGCTGTAGAATCAGTTGCCCACGTAATCCTGGAATGCGTAGCGGTAACTTCTCAACGTGAAGAAATCCTCGGACCAGTGAGGTCGCCCCGCGAAGCCTGCGAAGTTCCCAGGAAACTTCTGCGCTTCTGGGCGGAGCTCGGCTGGCTAATATAGCCAAGATTCGCACGCACAACGGACCAGAAGAGAGTCTAAGTGCGGAAAACGAGTCCACTTTACATTACACTTTACATTAGAAATTCTATATCTATATATTGTTACTCTAGTATCTATCTATGCGCCACACTCAGGAACCCACTGGATGCGGATGGCACAAGACCAGCGGTCATGGAAATCTTTGGGGGAGAGCTTATGTCTAGCAGTGGACGTCTTTCAGCTGAGACGATGACAGCGATGCAGCTCATTATCATCTCCCCTTGAAACAAAGTTTTCTGAATGGTAATGCTCAGTATCCTATTTCGAGGCTCAAATTCAAAATTCTGTCCCGTAGATGTTTAATATTTTCTATATGATTACCTTTTCTTATTAGGGCCAAGGATAACATTAAGCTTGAATAAGAACCTAGCTAGCCACCAGCAATTATTATGTTCTGCTGTTAAAGTTTTGCTTTTTTGTGTTTTTTTTTTTTTATAATTTGTTTTTATTTATTTTTTTAACAATTTTGACTTAGTCATATTTTTTGTTGTCCTTTTATAGTGTTTTTATTTTGTAGTAACTTTTGTTAAAAAAATATATTTTATTGTTTTAATGCTTAATCTAACTAATCATGTTTACTCTACCTGTGACATATTTATAGGTGGAAACTTTGCTGGTGTGTAGATGTTTTAGTTTGTAATTATTTTTAAGAATTATCTCACTGTTTGTTTCCCAAAAATTAATAAATAAATAAATTAAATATGCACATGCATACATTATCAATATATTATACATAAAGTATGGCAATTATTAGGTGTACACTGGTACATCCATATAATTAAAAAAAATCTTTGTGTGCTTGTTGTACTCCATGAATTCATCTGATTGTGATGAAACTTTGGTAAGTTATTGTGCGTATGCCCACAAATGTTCCTAGGCCAAAAAAGCATTTTTCTTTGTACGTTCGTACTCAATGCGTTCCTAAACCATTCATCTCTAGAGACGCCGAGTACAATGCCGCCGAGACGTTAGTTTTTTATATATTTAAGTATATTTTTGGTTTCATTGCCTTTTTTAATATAACAAAAATTTACTCTATCCATACATCTGTACAGTTAAAATAAAATTGAAATATTGCCCCCTAGCGGAGCGAGGGTAAGTGCTTAATTGTTAAATATAAACGTGATTCTACTCATAAGTAAATATTATATAAATAATACATGTTTTACTATAACTTAAATAGGTCATATAGAACAATCGCAATATTTCGAATGCATGCACTGTTCCGGTAGCTACTTGTCAATACGTCCATACAGTGCAAACACGCTTCGTTAAAGGAATCGAACGCGAACTGTCCACTCGCGTGATGTCAACCGAGAGCTTTTGTGTATTTCCTCTGAAAATATTGGCAAAAGAAACCCTGAATCAGTACATCTCAGTATTATTCCGGATACAGTATTGCCGCTCTATTTTCGGCGAGTTTAATCTAAATTCGATGTTGTTAAAAATTCTATTTGTCTATAATGAAAATGTCGTACATCGTTCTCGATAAAAATTCAATATTTCATGCAAATTCCTCTGGGAATAGGCTGAAAGGATCAATCATCGTCTCGAGTCTATTTTCAACCTATAAAGCTGAAAGATCTGTATATACGTAATATAAATTTAAAATTAATTATTTGTAATTCAGTTATTTTTATCATAATTATAAATAAATATAAGCTTTAAAATCTATAAAAATTTAGAACTAAAAAAAATCGTACTTAAAAATATCTACACTAATAATGATCAAGCGAGTTTTACGTTTAAATGTTTTATCTTATAAATTTTTTTTAAGGTAAAGCGACAGAAAACGACTTCTAATATATGAAAAAATATTTAGGATGTTAGATCGATAAACATATAACGACACCAGCAAAGAATAAAATTACAACTTAGTATTTAGTAAGCATATAGGAAGGAAAAAAAGAAATTAATAAATAATTTGGAGAATATTAACACACAGCACCACCTAGTTTCATGGTAAGCTATGATTATGTTATGAATACCAGATAGTTGATACACTACACAAATATAACTTTCAATGCATATATATAATATTATAAATATATTATATTATAAATATATTTATATTATAAATATAACTGGAGTACAAAGATTCGTGCTCATTACACAAATGATGCGCCGAGCGGGACTCGAACCCGCGACCGCAGACACAGCAAGTAGGGTTACTACAAACTGAGTCAAGCGTGTCGTCAAATATGCTAAGTATAATATTATTTACGTTGAATTTTTCGATCTCTATAATGTAAACTTGACTTGCAATTTAACAATTTTGCATTAAAAACTCTCAAAATTTCACGTCGTGACTCTCTACGAGTCTACAGTGTGCAGATGTAAAGTTAATTGTAGTCCTCGTCTGTACGTGACTTTTAACAGTTCATCTTAGGACTGAAGACAAATGAGGGCAAACTTTTCTCTTCGAACTGATGGAACTAATGACATTTACTAAAAATGTACAAATTTATACAAAATCAACACATAAGAAAAATACCTATATTTTCCAATGATTATTCAATTTCATGCGCTATTTTAAATAAAACTATCTTTTCGGATTATTTCTCAGATTTATTTTGATTTTTGGTTCCCGACGTTTCGAATGCTTTACAGCAATCATGGTCACGGGAGAGACTAAGGTTATAGACGTCTCAAAGGCGTTATATACTAGTTACAGGCAACTGTCTGTAATAAGTATAAATTATTTAAAATGTTCGCGTAAATCTAAGAAAGTTTTTCATGCGCTATTTCATGAAGTCATTAAAATTGCTCCTTATTCGAAATTAAAAACTAATGCGCAAAAAGGCAAAGAGAACTAATGTACGAATCAACACAGAAACACTCCAACTTTAAGTGGAGTTCAACTGAAAATTGATTGAGTTTTAAACTTTGTCGAGCTACTTGTGGATGTAGGCTTACGGAAATTATAGTTACTCGTAGGTCGCTTTAGCTCTGACCGCTCAAAAGTAAGATCTTAATATTGTAAAACATAGGTTTTCATTTAAAATTTTAAATATATAGTAATAGTTTGAAATATTGTATAATTCAGATACCTTTTCTGTGGAAACGTTTTAACCGACTTCAAATAAGAGAATGACAGATAGACAACAATTCTAAAAACTATAGATTTGACCTGTATACATACATAATAATAACTATTTCAAAAATATTTTCCAAAAAATATTTAATGTACAGATTCTACTCAGAATTTTATTATACGTATAGAAAAAATGGAAAATGAGACCAGTATAAAAGTTTCATAAAACATTTATAATAGGGAAATCAAAGTTAAATTCGTCAACGCGTAGCACGCTTAGGGTGGAAGGACTTCACCCCCTTGCATGAAAAATTTGGTTGGTGCCTTAATTAAAAAACTTTTTATTTTGCCAAATTAATTTTAAAAAAGTGCTGAGTCACGTGAAATATCTACTGTTAAATTTTTCTTTTTCATACACCAATATTTTATTAATATATTCATATAAATAAATTTCTATGTCCTTTATATGAACTGGCACGCAAAATGTCGCGGAATCAGCAACAAACTCTTCTTTGAAGACTTCTAGGACTGCTGAATCTATATATTTATGTACCACTTTTAAAATTTTATTTACATAAATACTATTTTTGTAAAACGTATTTGTTTTTCACTATTTTTGAAAAATAAATAGATAATGAAATATAGAAACAGACTTATATACAAAAATAAACTCGAAAATGATACTATACTTTAAATATTATTATAATTAGATGAAACTTCATCTTAGAATATCTGAAACAAAAGATATGAAAAGATATATCTATACATATAATAAAATTTCGAATCTGTACATTGAATATTTTTTGGGAAATCTTATTGAAATAGTCATTATTATAGATTGAGAGGCCAAAACTCTGTCTGTCTGTCTATGACCGCATCACAAGAAAACCACTGGACAGATTCTGATGAAATTTGGTATGATAATAGCTGGTTATCCGAGTCAACGTATAGGATACTTTTTACTGCGGGAAAAATCTCATCTCTGAGAAATCTATACTGAACGTTAAAACATAACGCTAATATTATATAAAGATTCAAACATAAATACCACTACCAATATTACAAAGCTATACATACAAACTCCAACGTAAATAGGGAAAACTGAAAATCTCACGTCCCAGTCCCATCGAGCTTTGTGACACACCACTTCAGCGGTATAGAAAATTGAATGTAACATGTGATCGACAGAAGTGGAGCATGTCGCGTGCATTCGTCATAAACCTGTACCGTTTTTGGGGACATTGTTTTAATAACTCTGTAAAAGGTTTATCGCAACTGATATCGAGCTACTGTTATGAATTTTGTATGTGAGTATTGTTAATAAGGAATTTCCGAATAAAACTTGCCTTACAAAATGGTAATTGTACAGAGTAGACCGTGGGAGCAAACCCATGGTTGTATGGTCTGCTTCGGCACGCCTGGCGTCGCGGCATCGTAGTCGAGTGCGTAAACGATACTGCGATGTCCCATTAAGAGTATAGAGGTTCTGTTGGGTTTTAGTGGGTAGTGCTGGCTTTTCTAGTCAGTGAGTCCCACATAATCACCTGTATGTATACAGGTGGTATGCCTAAATGCATTTCCCAACATTAAAAAAAAAAAGATAAAACCGAGTGTAGAATATTACAAATTATATGAACTAGACGCATAGTTATGAAATATGGTTGTTATAAAATTAAGATGAAAACTAGCGATATATTAAATAGCTATATTATTAATATAGTTACTTACTTTCTTCCTAGTAAGTTTATTAGTTCCAAGAATTAACACTTAGATATAAATAAACAAGAAAATTTGATCTTTTCATAATATAAGATAATATCATAAAACAAGTTTAGGAATTTCTATAAGACTATTAATAATAACCCGCTGTTTTCTTGCTACCGGCGGAAAGACAATAACTAAAAGAGCGGCTACTAGCTAATATAATAAAGCATAATTGATGAGAAGCTGAAATTTTGTATGGATGAGAAAATGAGGATGCAAATACTACAAGATTTTTTAAAATACTGTATAGATTTTCATATATTTATTAATAATAAACTATGTACATATTAATAACCTTTAAATATGATTTTAATTGCCATAAAAACATTATTACATTAAAAAAATTGGAAATTTCTCCACTGTATAATAAATAAGATAATATTTTTTTATAATATCTGTTGATAAGCCACTTAAAAAAATTAAACTAAGGTCTTATATTTTAATCCTATTTTATTATTTAAAAAAATCATTGTTATTTCTAGAAATATTAGATTATATATAAAGGTCTTTAATACGATTTTCGTTTTGACTCTGATTGTAGGAAAGCAATGCGTTCAGTAAAATAATAGTTTGTACTGCAGTTAAATGGGCTGATAATGAAAATATTTCCGCTCCATTACAACATTAATCACAGTTCATTAACCCGGATTCAGTGTATACTTGCTGACGCGTCATTTAGTCACGCTGTTTGTATTTGGTTTAAATTTGCCAGATATTTATTCAAATAAACACTACATATATAAATAAATAACAATACAATCTAGATTTAATATTATAAATACGAAAGTGTGTTTGTTTGTTTGTCCTTCTTTCACGTCGAAACAGGGCGACGTGTTGGCGTGATTTTTTGTGTTCACTTTTTCCGCGGGAGATAATCTTATTCCCACTGGAATCACCTTATAATACAACCTACAATGTATGTTAGCTACCACCAATGTATAGTGACTAGTTTTTACGTCAGCAGATAATGTGATCTTACCTTAGAGTAATTACTAAATAGAAAACAGCTAAACAGAAAACTTAAAAATATATTACAAATGTATGTATTCAGTTCTTCTTAACGTCCCACTGCTGAGCACGGGCCTCCCTTCAATATGAGGGGGATCAGGCCATAGTCCACCACGCTGGCCAAGTGCGGGTTGGCAGACTTCACATGTCTTTCGAAAACTTGCTAGGTTCTCTGAGACATGCAGGTTTCCTCACGATATTTTTCTTTACCGTTAAGAACTGTGTATCGTGTAATAATGTTGAAAATTATTCGCACATGAAATATCAGAGCTGCGACATCCGGGATTTGAACTCGCTTCACTCGGTTACTGCCACTGCCTTAGAACTGGTTTGTGAATAAACTAAAAACAAAACTTAGAACTTCAACTATGCTGTGAAATATTTCAACTTTGAATAGGTTTGTAGAACTAGAAATTGATTGAATTTAAAACTTTCGCCACTTGTGGATCTAGGCTGACGGAATTCTCAGTTAGTTGCGAACCTAACTCCCACTTAAATACATTGTCTACAATGTGCTCTAGATTCTGGGCTTTAAGTCCATTTTAATTGATTTCGCTTGACCTCAGTAAATCATCTCGTAATCTAGCAATAAGCTTTTGATGAAAAAAGCAGATGTTCATCTATACAGATAAATAAAATTGAAGTGTCTGTTTGTAATGTTAAAATAACAGCTTTTTACTAAATGCATGTGAAATATATTTACGGTACTTATACAAAAAGCGTAGTTTTTAAAATTGTAGTATGTCTGTCTGTTTTTTCTGGCTAATCTCCAAAACCGCTGGACCGATTTTGAAGAGACTTTCACTGGCAGATAGCTGATACTATAAGAACAACAACAACAAAAAAACTTAGGCTACAATAATCCCTCCACGACCGCGGACACGCCGGCGTTTCAGTTAACAATAGATTTCTTAGAATTTTAAATAATTTAAGAGTTAATAGTAGAAAATGAATTAGGGTTCTGCTCAAAAATAAATTAAAACGTACCTAGGAACGCACCCAAGCAAAGCAAAGGTAAGTCACTAGTTCTAATTAATAGTATTAAAACATACTTTTATGCTGATACATACCCAATTGAATAATGCCAATGAGTTTAATATAATCCGTTTTGAATTTCATAGTATTTTTTAGAATTCTTCAAAAAGCCACTCCACGTACCCTGTTTGTAGGATTTGTCTCGTCTAATGATTGTTTGGATCATATTAGCTTTATCATTTCTATTAGTACTTATTTATCTTTTTTAAAGTTCAGTAAAATCCAAGATGAAAGATAATAAAAACAATTTTTATTACATTTTTAAATAAAACTATCTTTTCGGATTTTTTCGCGGATTTATTTTGATTTTTGGTTCCCGACGTTTCGAATGCTTTACAGCATCCATGGTCACGGGAATTTTGTTAATTGTGGGTAGGCTGTCTGTAACAACTATACCTTCAAGACATGTAACACCTCAGTCTCTCCCGTGGTCTAACCTTTTTTTTTTTTTTTTACAGTTGGGAAATGCATTTACGCACGAGGTGTGGGACTCACCGGCAAAGCCAGTACTACCCACTAAAACCCAACGAAACCTTCCCCCGTCTTAATGGGGCGTCGCAGGATCGCTTACGCATTCAACTACGATGCCCCGACGGCAGGTCTGCCGAAGCAGACCACAACAACCACGGGGTTGCTCCACAGTCCACTCTGCTATCAGAGAAGTACCAGGAGCAACCCGCATGGTACACTGCCCTCCGAAGAGAGCCACCTCCCACCGCCCAACGAAGTGGGCCACCTCCCTGTGCGTTTCTTGGCTTCGCGCCCGGTTGGGTTGCCGGGCACTACTGAGCCCCCCCACCACGACAAGGTGAACGCACGTTAGGGGGGTCCCGTGGTCTAACCTAACCTAACCTAACCTAGCCTACTGGTCACTAAAACTAACTTTAAAAAAAATATATATTGATTACTCCAAAACTCATCATTACCTACTAAACAAATAAAAAAAAAATAGTTGATAAACAGAGCAGTAAAAGGTACTGAACTGTGCTGCCTTTGCCTATTTACGTATTATAGATTTTTATAAAATACTAGCAGAACCCGCGGCACCGCTCGAGCTAAAACTACAAAATTCTCTAAAAAGGTATGTTTAATACAAACTTTCATCCCCCATTTTACCCCCTTATGGAATGAATTTCAAAACATGCTAAAACACGTGTTTATTTAATTATATTGAAAAGCATTAATACTAAGTTTCAAGTAATTTTGGTCAAAAATATTTTTTTGGGTTGTATTATAACGTGTTTTCCCGTGGGAATGAGATAATCTCCCGCGGTATAAAGTAGCCTATGTCACTTTCCAGCCCTCCAACTATCTCCTCACAAAAAATCAAGTCAATCCATCACTCCGTTTCTACGTGAAAGACAAATAAGCAAACAAACACACTTTCACATTTATAATATTAGTACAGATTTGATCCTAATAAAAGTCATATGCTTAAACTCCCTCACTTCATGACGACTTAAACATGGAAAATTGAGTGAAATACGTGAACGACAAGCGAAACATGTCGAATTTAAGCCAAACATGCTTTTCATATGGTGATATAAAAATTTAAAAGCGTATGGTTTTATCATTACTTTTAGATATTTGTTCGTAAAATAAATTTGTATTGGGATATAACGTGGCCGAATATGGTACTTAATAAAGATTTAAATGAAAAAAGAGTTTAATATAAAAAATCGGTATGAAAATGGTAGGTACAATGTTTTTTTTAATAATGTTTGTTTGAATGTATTAAATTAACGATTAACGATTTTTATCTGTTGAAACTATTCGAGAACCTATTAATATTTATATTCAAAGTTCTTGATTAGAAATCGGTATTTCAGAAATACACTTATTGTTTTCGGAAAACATTATTAAAAAATGCACCATTTTCATACCGGTTTTATATGTTAAATTCTTTTTTTTTGGCTAAAATTTTGTTTTCGGAAAACAATATGTGTGTTATTTTTTTGGGAAAAAAATGCCTCAACTTCTAAGAAAGACTGCCAAAAAAACTGAGCGGAACTATAGTCTTTTTTTTAGATAGTTTTATATTATTATAGAACACAGTTAAGTATAGATGCAAAGGAAAGCTAGGGATAAATCCGAGCGAAGCGAAGATAAATCACTAGTGTAACGTTAAATGAAAACATATATACATGTTTACCAAAACCAATATAGTTTATATTTTCAAATGAATATGCACATACTAAAGTGTAAATATGATTGAATATCAATAACTCAATAAAGCACAAAGCAATCCATTAATTATATTAGGGTATAATTTAATTTAAAACAATCTCGACCATCAGTATAACACCGTATATGGGATTGCGAAAATTAAATTTATATTCGAAGTTTTGAAGCAAAATATTATAGAGAGGAAAACTTTTAGGATAAACGTTATTGGTCCTGTAATTAAAACTTGTATTGTAAAGCATACGATTAGCAAAAACTAATGCCGTATCGAGATGAATTCTCTAACTTTTAATTGTTTTACCGGTTCAGTGTCTACCACAATTAACTCGATACTCGCTAGCGTGTTCGTTGTTTACAACTACTAAGCAGTTTTAATAAATGACAGTGAAGTATCGCTTTAATTCGCTAGTGATCATAGTTTGCTTATAAATATAGTAAGTTGGAATATAACAGAGGCACTAAAAATTAACAGTCTATTACCATTTCAATAACAGCTATTGGTTCCATTGGTTTAATTTATTTAGATGGCAAATTGATTTTGGATTTAGAGATTCCGAATTCGATTAAGTATTGAATTAGTTTGGTTTTTGTTTATGATTGTGTGCAACTTTGCGTATATTATTAGTTCTAAAATAGCATTTTTGTTCTTTATAGTGTTATGCAAATTATATATTTGATTTAGACCTCCTTTGTACAATTGTGTATTTTTGTTAAGTTACTGTATATCATGTCGGTGATCCTAATTAAATAAATAAATAATTATATATATAAAAAGGCATTATCTTTGTAACCGACTTCCAAGAAGGAGGAGGTTCTCAATTCGTCGGAATCTTTTATATTCAAACGATGTTATTATATAAATATTGATTTAGCCCTTTTTATGTTCCTATGTTGTGAAAGGAACTCTCTTCGATAGGATAGATAATCAGGACATACATACATACTTTACTACGCTGGCCAAATTCAGTTTGTGGTCCTTAGACTTATACGTATGTCAAAAACTAGTTAGTTATGATATTTCTTCACCATATAAATAAATGTTAAACATATTGAAATCGATCCGCACGTGAAAGTCTCAGAGGTACAACACCCGGATTTGATTTCGCTTCACTTGGCTTTCCAAGCAAATGTATTCTTTCCATTGTTCGTATTAATTATGTTTTAGCAGTATATGTAAGCTCAATATCGAATTCTTTACTTAAATAAATTATTTACTAACACTTTTGAATCGTCAGTTTTTACATTTTTACCAAATCCAATACAGTATTGAAACAGCCAACACCTTGGTTTTTGTGAAACCCTTTTTAACGTCCCACGGCTAGGCTCGGGCCTCCCAATATCAGGCCCTAGTTCACTATGCCAAGTGCAATTCGGCGGAGATCTTTTTTACATCTGGGAAAATTCCACAAACAGAAAACTGAACAGATGTTGTTTTAAAAAATTAAAATAAATTATTTATCAATTAGTCCATACTAATATTATAAATTTGAAAGTGTGTTTGTTTGTTTGTTTATTTGTTTGTCCTTCTTTCACGTGAAAACGGAGAGATGGATTGGCGTGAATTTTTGTGTCGTGATTGTTGGAGTGCTGGAGAGTGACATAGACTTTTTACCGCAGGAGATAATCTTATTACCACGGAAACAAAACCGTTAAAATATAATCCAAAAAAAATTATGATCAGAATTACTACAAATTTGGTATTAATCCTATTCAATAAAATTAAATAAGTACATGTTTTAGGATTTTTAAAGTTAACTAGTTATCTATATTTTTTGTTTAGTTATTATTAATGGCAGACATTTTTACAAATGCTTTGTACGAAAATAAAATCATGTCACTAATAACACCTACGAAATGGAAGCCACATTTGTTTAGTTAATCTGGGGCTTTACATAATATAAACCAGAATCCGCTGATGGATCTATAATTTGACATTTTTCGAACAGCTTCCCATTCCAATTTAAGCCCCCAATGAGAGAAACAGATAAAAATAAAATATCACATACATTTTTTTACAAAAGACCGTTGATTTCAATAACTTCATATACATATGTATGGGTCCTCATAGCGTATTTCCGTGGCCGGCGTCATGAATTTCATCCAAGTTAATGGATTGTATTTAATCTTGCAATGAATAGGGACCGTTCTTACTGTCAAGTATTGCTTTTTTGTACATACGTATGTTACTGATTGTTTTACGTTTATAAATTACACAATATTTATTTTTTGACCGATTTTAAAAAGGTAAATGTAGAGTACATAACTAAAGAGAGTACATACTCTAAAGAGAAGGTACTCAATTCGGTTGTGTATTTTTACTTAACGAAAGGTTATAAAAAACCTGTTTTTATTAACTTGTAATGTTCGTATTTAAGTCCGTTTTAAAATTTGCAAACCATTATCCAACCACTCACTGGTTTCTAATTAAGCTGAAAGGTATACTTATTTTAAAAAAAGACGTAGAGTTGAAATTTAGTGAGTTTGGTGACAATGAAATAAAAAAAATATGATGGTACCATAGAGCTGACCTAATTACAAAGACATAGAGCTGAGATTTAGGCACTGAGAATCCCTGATGGATGGATAATATGGAAGGGCAGTCCAGTTCGGTCTAGTATGTTTTGTTATTCGTGTGTTAGTTGCGCAAAATACCTTTAATAAATAAAACCTCTCCGTACAAAGATGTTCTCAAATAAATTCAAGAAAAAATTCACGTCCTAATATTTATCCGACATAATTTCTCCAGATTCATTAGTAGATTTTTTATTTTGAAGACAGTGTATCTTTTTTAGTTTAACAGTAACTTAATGATTTTTTACAAAACAGATAGGAATTAAACGATAATAATATTAAAAATAACTAAAATATACATTATCGTAGATGAGTGTCTTAGTAAAATGAGATACGAGTAAGAGAGCCCGCGCACTAAACTGCCGCAGCCAGGCTGCCTAGTGCGCGGGGGCTCTAATTCTAACACATTGTCTGCTACGCCGTAGATCAGAGATTAGTTTGAAAGGCTACATTATCGTATGAGAATCTTTTACCATATCCATTTCTGTTATATTTTGTACATCTTTTTGAAATTTGAAATTTAATATTACCCAAATGAAAATACTTTCATCATTTTTTTGATACTTGATATTTTTTTATATTTCAATTGACATATTTTTAATTTTATAGTTCAATTTCTATTTTATGTTTTAACATATTATTCTTTTTGAAAATTAAACTTGCCTTGTAATTAAATGTTACTGACGTGATATGAAAAAAGAAGCATGTTGTACAATGTTCTACAATTAAAAGAAAATTTATGAAATTGTTAGCACATAAGTACCACACCGTTTTCAATGTATCTTTTGTTGGCTATCCTTCAATAAATAAATAAATCATAAAATTAATTATTTAATTTTATATCTGTCATATAAATTATTAAGAAAAAATAGTTATTTACTATTTGATTCAAAATTCCTTATAGCATTACATGAACGGACTATTGTATGGTAAAACAATAACAGTTGGATGCTAAATTTAGATCGTATCGTAGTTCATAATGTATTAGTCCTAGATCTAGACGTTAGTGGCTTACGTTCACCTGAACTCAATTTGTTTATCTGTGAAATCGAGCAGAACCACAGTGTAAAACGTTATATAAGCAAACTTCATTAAAAGCTGCTTAATTTATAGCATCTGTATGTAAATTAGGTAAAATATATGTGTCTTTAGTCATGGCTTTGTTCTCGTAGTTGGTGAATCGATAAACTATCGGAGTGTCTACGAGTATTCGTCCTTTAATAGGACGAAAAAAAAATTATTATTCGTCCTTTATAAAATATATAAATTATAAGAAAGGACGAATAGACTAATAAATAAGTAAGTAGGATAAGTAGATCCGCTTAGCTCAGAAGGTGAAGGTTTTTTTTTGCATACAGAAACTCCTGAATCTAAAAATTTTTTTTTTACCTTAAAACTCTTGAACTTAAAAATCGTTGGGATTTAAAAGAATAAGTTTTCAGCTGGGTAGGTTAAGGTTATTTTTTTTTGCAAATAGAAATTCCTGCACCTAAAAGTCACTCTTTTACATTACAAAACAAAAAATGTGGTAAATATTCGTACAAACCGTCAATAGTCGGTCTTTAAATTTATATGTGTAGTGTATCAACTATCTGGTATCCATAACACAAGCCTCGTAGCTTACCATGGAACTAGAAGGTGTTGTGTGTTAATGTCCTAACATATTTTATTTATTACTCGTCTTATTAAAGTATGAATAGCAAAAGCTACGATTATTTATTATTTTTCCTATTAATGTTTGTATAATTATTTTTTATTCGTCCTTAATGTAAGTACGAATAGCAACAGCCATAAAATATACTAAGACTAAATTCTAAATATAAGCAAATACACTCTCTAATAAACTTTCGTTTTTATAAGAGTACTGCGATTTCATTTTAATAATTGTCAAGCTATGAGAAATTTAAAACCTGTCATGGTTTACAGGTATGTGTCGACAATAAAAATGAAATGCTATTCGTTGGTAAACATCCATTATGAATGGTTGGACTGATTTTACAATATTTGTAAAGGTTTGTAATAGCCCAAATAAAATATTTAGGAGAAAAAAAATGAAAAATGGGGAATCCGGGATTTCTTTTAGATAAACAAGATAATGTCTGTCACGCTTGTTAATTAAAGATAAAAAACACATTTTAGGAATCGAAATTAGTTTTAACTCGCTAATTTACACTTAGTAGAATATATGAAAATATTTTATTAGAAATTTATAATATAGCTAGCTTTTGCATCCGTAGTGGTTATTTCGTTGAAAATGGTAGGTAGCCTATAATTTTTGCTCATTTTACTCAATTTTGTTAAGCGAAAACAGCGCGAAAAAGTAACAAAAGATTTTCACCTAAGTTTTCACATATCGTATAATAAACGTGATTCGAACTGTATATTAAACAAGATTAATATGGTTATACCGTAAATTGTAATCTGTGGAAGCAAACAGATTCGAAAGATCTACAGTTTGTTAACATTAATACCTTCCGCTCTCTAAGAAGTTTTGAAACGCAATCATTTCCAACTTTATGCAGGTATGTTCGTAGGATTAATGTGTATTTTACATATCATGAATTCAACTAAAATAAGATTTGGAAATACTACATTTTTGTAAATAATTAAATACGCATTAGCCCAAAAATTATACAGAACATAAAAATGTCAACGAACAAATGGAATGTCACGAAGTCTACTCCAAGTAGATACACTCACTACCTCACAGGTGGTGGTGTGTAAATGTAAGCATATCATGTAGAATGTAACACCTTCAACTTTTAGAATCGCAATATCTTCTTTATTCTCTTTATAAAGAACTAATATTATAATATTAGTATAATATATAAAAAAAATAATTTAAAAAAACTCGGATATTTATTGTACAAAAAAAAACAAGGGTTGAATGAAAATTAATGAAAGGAGAAGATTTTCAAGTCGACGCATATTTTTTTTTGTTTTGACCGACATTTGCTACAGACTGCAATATAACAATTGTTAAGTCTGTTCTATTTCGAGAGTATTTCTTGTTAAAAATAAAATATACACTTTTTAGGGATATTTTAACATTCTGAACAATTATATGTCGAGGTAAAATGGCCATTCTAGCTGTAACGGCGGTAAGGCGAACATAATCGAGCTCACAAAATTATATGAAAAGTACAAATATAAGAAGAGAATTAATAAAATTTCACTTCATCTATTTATACTTAATATTTAATTTTAAAAATGGTTTGTTGAAATTTTATGACTTAATTATAAATATACTAAAATATAAAAAGAAGAATTACTTATATAAAAAAAATATAAAGATCATTTTACAATCTGTTTATTTATTTTGGAGATTCACTTTAGTTTTATTTAGAATACTAGCGACACACTCTCTTCGCTCGGGTTCGTCCCTAGGTACGTTTTAACGGTTAGTATGGAATAGACATACTAAGTATATGATACATAGCCTATAGTCTTCAAAAGATTTTTCAAATTGGATTAATAGTTCCTGAGATTAGCGCGTTCAAACAAACAAACAAACATATAAACAAACAAATAAAATCTGCCTCTTTATAATATAAAATAAATATATACTATAGATTAGTTATCGAATCATACAAATAATCTTACGCAAAATATGTGCATATGTATGTAGATGAAAGAATAAAAATTAAAGAGAATATAAACAAAAAAAGTGGTATTTTATATTCTATAAGCTTTTAGAGTATAAAATAATTTAACTGTTACATAAAGGTTAAAAGTTTTTACGAGCAAACTGAAACTCATAGATCATGTACAAAACAAGTTAATTAAATAACCACGGAGTTGCAAACTTAGCAACTTCCAACTTATGCTAAGTACAGCGGGTTACACAGAGTTATGATCCTCGAATGTATGTAATATTCGACCATATCATAAAACCATAAAAGCTACTTTCCCTTACGCTGATTTGTAGCCATAAAGTAACCATGTAGAAGCCATAGTTCTCAACTTTGCACAGGTAGTATGAAGGAACGTAAAAAGTGAATGCTAAAAGCCCGCGAAAGTTTGAGAATAGGCCTTGTGCCGTACAATTTCCCCAAAGACATACTAAAAGCCCTTTCGACTCTTTATGACATTTAAAATTTTATTTCATATAGTCCACTTTATTTTTGCAGATAAAAAATCTTAATGGCATCAAACTGGACTATTAGAACTGGTGATTATTTCCAACAACAAACTTTTAGTGAAACCACGACTTTTTCTAACTTCAACTGACAATTCATGTATGAGAAATGCCTCGTTAGCCTAGTGGTTAGCATGGACACTTGCAAATCTGGTGGTCATAGGTTTGAGCTCTTCTAAGTAGAAAATTTTAGTACTGAGACTTTCTATACAAAAGTTTGCCTCTGAGAGCATGCTAAGCCTCTCGTCTGTCCTGCGCCTAATCTATTGCCGATCATGTCGAATTTGCGCTCCACATGATTTTGAGAGATAAAGGAATTTCGAGCGCACTTTATTTGTATATACACTTGAGTACTATATTATTATCTCTTGCATACTAATATCTAGAAATCTATTTGATATTTTTAATAGTAATATTAACGCCAAAATGTGGTGTTCGTTAGTTTGTTGTACTTTCGTGCAGGAACTGCGCAATGAACTAACGTTTTATTTAACGAATTTACATATAGATTTAGTTCATTGGACAAAAGAGATTTTAAGGGTACGTTTTATCCAATATAAAGAGATTCTCAAGGAATATTTTTATATTACAAAAGTCATCTGACCAAATTAATTTGATCATTCATCCACTATCTATGTATAGATATTGTATATACCACACGGTATGGATAATCTTTGTTATATTTTTATCTAATCTTTACTATTACTACCTTATATATACATGTAATAAAATTGTAACTGAGTAGAATCTGTACATTAAATATTTTTTAGGAAAATATTATTGAAATTATTCATTATTAGTCATTATTATAGATACAGAGATAGAATCTTAGTTTATAGAATTTTTGTCTGTCTGTCTGTTACCGCATTCACGAGAAAACTACTAGACAGATTTTGATGAAATTTAGTATGATGATACCTGGTTATCCGGATCAACATATAGGATACTTTTGAATGCGCGAAAATATCTCATCTCTGAGAAATCTATACAAGACGTTAAAACGTATCTTGGGACGAACCCAAGCGGCACGAGGGTGAATTGCTAGTTTTATATATATAGTAGTACATATATTAGGTATAGTAACTACCGTTTTACTTCAAAAATAATTATTCGTACGATCGAGCTTTGACGCTTGGTATAATTTCGTGGATGTGCGATCTCAACGAAGTTATTCGGGTCAGTAAATCAATCCCTAGAGATTTCCAACAAGCCTTCGCGTTAAAATTTATATCGGACCTAGACCCTAAAGTTAGGTTTCACTTCATTATTGCTTCAAGTAGAGAGCAGTATTATATATCTATATATACATACATACATATATATATATATACATATATATGCACTTGTAATTTACCTTTGCTTTGGTCGGGTGCGTCCGTAAGTTTCAATGTTTTAAGAACGCATAAAACACAAACGTCCAAAGAAAATTCCTTTTTTGCTCCACTAACCTTCGCAGGCGCATACGAAATATCCCACCAGAGTTTCATCACAATCGGATCAAAGGCTTAGAAACGCATATAAAACAAACATACGAACATTCATTTTTATTTACATATATAGAAGATTACCTATATTAAGTTATAATATGTTTTTGTGGTTTATTTTATTAGCCATTTTTGAACTACTTTTGTTATTTTTATTTAAAACTCTACTATGGATGTCATGCAGGATTTTATACGCTATTGTACATTTATGTTACATATCTAAAACTATTTAAAATTGATAAACAAACAGTCAATATATAAAATTAATCTCAATAAAATATTATAATAAGAACAGACTTAAAAAAGCTTTATCTAATAATCTTTACTTATCAATACTAATATTATAAAGAGGCAGAGTTTGTTTGTTTATTTGTTTCTTTGAACGCACTAATCTCAGAAACTACTAATTTGAAAAATTCTTTTTGCATTAGATAACCCATTTATTGAGAAGGCTCTTATATTCTATATATTTCATACTAACCGGTAAAAGAAACCCGAGCAAAACCAGGATGAGTCGCTAGTATTATATAGAAGGAAAGTTTATAAAATATGTATAATTGTAGACTTTTATATCTAAACTACTGATCCAATTTTAGAAACTCTACGAAGCTATATAACCTCGGAGTGCTACAGATTATTTTTTATTTTGATAATAATGTGTTTAATGTCAGAAATCATAATAATTTTATTTGAAGTTGAAAAAAAATGGTTGAATTACTTTATCGGCTATTTTTAGGCACCTATGGATGCATCCGAGCGAAAGAAGGGTAAGTGGGTAGTAAAATAAATTTTGGTATAAGTTATTTTTACCCATACTACAATTTAGTCTGATTGAAATTTGGCCATATTTCGTTCTCGTCACTTTATTTACTTTTAGGCGGCAGCTTTTGATATTGCTACATTAATATGTAACAATGTTAAGTTATCATACGTAATATTTAATAAAAAGAACCGGACAAGTGCGAGTATGAATTGCTCATCGATATTTTAAGTTATGTTTTAACATATGTAGTTTGTTAAACAAAAAGTAAAAAAAAAATACGAGTATTTTCCCATTTACAGTATTCAATCATATATTTATGGGGAACTTCAACTTATATTTATGAACGAACGCGTGGTACTGAAAATATTTCATATCTCTAAAATTCTGTGTATCTTTTTCGAAATGATTTGATTAAAAGTATTTTGCTTTATTATCTCGATTTATTAAAAACTTTTACCACAACGGGCGACTTTAAAGCCATAGCTCTCGGCAACTATTAGCTTTTTCAGAAGTCTCTCAAAAGTATATATTACCATTTTAAAGATAGATTCTCTGAAAGAGTACTGGTTTCACATACATAGCTTGTGTTGAGCCCTTTTTAACGTCCCACTTCTAGGCACGGGCCTCCCTTCAATACGAGGGGGATCAGGCCATAGTCCACCACGCTGGCCAAGTGCGGGTTGGCGGACTCTAGATAAATGGATTATGTGGAACCATTTTTCTTTATTTAAGCATAAATATACAATAAATAAAGTTATTACAGTTGATAGTAGACAGTAAAATTGTAATAATATATTATTTCTCGAAAATTGAAGACAAGTTAATTTCATGAAAATTACCCGTCGTTAAACCTGCTCATAAAATTTCACCTAAACCCTTAGAGAGCTTTAAAAATGTAAAGCCTATTCTTACCTTTTTACTACCTTTTAGCGTTAACCTTTTATGTTCCTTGCATACTTCAAGGAAATGTGGAAACTTGGAAATTGTCGGTCTGCATCAAAAGAAGAAAATATTACGTTTATACTAGATGTGTGAGGACTACAAGAAATCACTTTTGTATAAGTTTATAAGGAACTATAAACAAAAATTCGATTTCAATTCATCTGTAGATTATCCACATTATAATCTATACTTACCTACTAATATTATAAAAGTGAAAGTTTGTGAGTATGGATGTTTGTTAATCTTTCACGGCAGAACGTATGAACGGATCTGGATGAAATTTGGCACGGAGATAAAATATAGTCTGAAATAATACAAAGGTTACTTTTTATCCCGGAAAAATATACGATTCCCGAGGGATAGATTTGTTTTTGTTTTTCTATCCCTAGTCCAAAATAAATTAACACTCAGTATCTGTACATGCGATGAAATTGTAACTAAGCCGAATCTGTACATTAAATATTTTTTGTGAAATCTTATTGAAATAGACAATATTGTCGAACAGAGGCCAAAACTACAAATTTTAGAATTTTTGTCTGTCTGTTTGTGACCGCATTGCGGAAACATCACTGGAGGGATTTTGATGAAGGTATGATGTAGCTGGTTATCCGGGTCAACATGTGTTAAAAGTATGCTATAGTATACTTTTTACTTCAGGAAAATATCTCACCTGTGAGAAATATCTACTAAACGTTAAAACGTAACTATGGATTAACCCGAGCGAAGTGAGAGTGAGTCGTTAGTAATGTTACAAAAATGATCTTTGCAGAAGAAAAAGAATTTTGAATATATATATATATATATAAATATATATATATATATAAATATATATATATAAATATATATATATATATATATATACATACCATAAAGATGTCAAAATAGGGGTTAACATTTTCTATGAGAAAACGTGGTTTTTGAAGTAAGAAATGTGAGAATTGGTACCAATCCTATCGGACACAGACATGTTATTATCTAGAATAAAGAGCAGTTGTTGATATAAGATTATATTAGTATAATAAAGACAGCAAAAGCGTAGGTGTTTGCTTTCTAAATATTAGGTAATTTTTATTATAAAGTCCAAATAAAACCTATCTTATCTACACTTATATTAGTATTCTATTTAGAAAAATATAATTTTACATTTAAAATTAATTGATATTGTATTACTTAATGTCTTTTAAAATTATCTATTTCTACTTGTAATAAAACTGTTTATAAATCGGTAATTAAAGTATCTTATAGAAAATTATATAGATTTTACCAATTAAATAAAAGTATCCATTAATTCAATGGAGCGGGTTCAAACCCCGACTCTCGCATATCCTATATTTTTATGTACCTTCGTATCATTTCGAACATGATTTACACTTAATTTACAGTAAAGGGAAAATCGCGAGGAAACTTGCATGTTAAAGAGAACCTTACTAGTTTTTGAAAGACAACCACCAAAAAGTAAGTTTAGAAAGGCCGCCAACCTGAATTTGGAAAGTGTGGCTTTTGCTGAATGGCTATCCCTTGCTTGTCGGGGCCCAGCAGTGGGATAAAAAAGTTGGATACAAAGGGCTGAATCATATCCATTATTTTATGGACAGGACACAGGGTTTATCAAGTCCTTTCTAGAAAAAGGGAATAACTATCACCCTTAAACATTACGTAAATTTGTAGTCAAATATTGACTCACATCTTGACTAACTAAATTCATTGCATATACTATTTATGTATCTTTCCTATTAAGACGGTAATAGGGAGTTATCTTTCATTTTCAGTCATTCCGTTGTTACAGTATTAGTGAAACTTGTCTAAATTTGTTACGAGAAATAGGGATTTGAGTTAGTTATCAAAGTGATAACAAAGTTTTAGAAGTTGTTTAATATGCACATATGTTATGTTAGAAATATAAATTGTAACTCCGTCCTGAACAATCATCAAATTTTTCAAATATTTTTCTATTATTATTGCTTTTCAATCGTTTTCAAGGTAAGTTAGGTAATATTATTAATGCGAAAGTAAGTCTGCCTGCCTTTTTGTTACCTTTTTACGCCTGAACCATTGATCTAATTTTGATGAATTTTGGTACAAAGACATACACAGAAGGACAAACTAGTTACTTTTAGTCGCAAAAATGAAAGTTGAATAGAGTGAAATAGGGTTTGAAAATTTGTATTGGGAACAAATCATATACATAATTGTAACTAAGACGAGTCTGAACATTAAATATTTTTTGGAAAATCTTATTGAAATAGACATTATTATCGATACAGAGGCCGAATCTATAACTTTTAGAATTTTTGTCTATCTGGCTGTCTGTCTGTCTATCTGTCTGTCTGTCTGTTACCGTATCACAGAAAAACCACTGGAGGGATTTTGATGAAATTAGGTATGGTGATAGCTGGTTATTCGGGTTAACATATAGGATACTTTTTACCCTGGGAAAATATCTCATTTTTTAAGAAAAAATACAAAAACTGCAATGTAAGAGTATACTAATATGTAAAACCTAAGAATTTGGTTTTTGGTCATCTGAACGTGGGCGGAGCCGCGGGCAATGCTAGTATATTATAAAACATTCCACGTACCAATTGTAAATCAGTATTAAACCTAGTTGAACTGGTTGTAAAGCAATTAGATAACTTATCAGAGTTCTGAGTACATGTTGTAGATACTAGTAATTATTAATGGACGACACGATGCATTCGCATGCAAAATCGTTTATTTCATAAGCGTATCTCTTTGTATAAAATTTATATTTTAGAATGATATATTTTTTAAAATTTAATCTTTTAATCATAAAATGTACTGATATGGACTCTGTTTGTATATGTATGTCTTTTACTATATACCTCTCTTTGCTATATCCTTTATTTTCTAAAGGATAGCAATACCTAATATCTCTTTGTATCTTCAAGACTTTGGCCTTGAAACCTAGCAATTTTTTTACATAATACCTATAAAATTTCAAAAAATATTGGGGAGTTTAGGGGAGGATAGGGGTGAGGAGGAGAGGAGAGGAAAGGAGAGGGAGGAGAAGAGAGGAGAGAAGAGGAGCGCAAGCGACCCCAAGGCCGCGTTTTACTGGGGGAGGGGTGAGGCGGGAGAGGGGGTTGGTGGAGGGGGTGAAGGAGGGAGGGGGGGTGGAGTAATACGTTTTTCATCATAGTACCTAATTTTAAAGTGAATTAGTTATCTATATTCTTTGTTTAGTTATTATTATTGGCAGACATGTTTACAAATGCTTTGTATGAAAATAAAATCATGTCACTAATAACACCTACGAAAAGGAAGCCACATTTGCTTAGTTAATCTGGGGCTTTACATAATATAACCCAGAATCCGAGGGGGGAGGACAAAACATAATAAGTATAAGCCTGTTTTGTTTCTTTGTATACTTTAAAGTTTAAACTCTGAAAATAGCAGTCCGAGTACTGTAATATATTTGTGCGAGTGATAAATAGATTGAAGTAAAAAAAGTTTTAGAAAGTTTTAAAAAAATTGAAGTAAAGAAACTTTAGTAAGTAAAAGTTTAAAGAATAACTTTTAAACGAGAAAGGTTTCCCAAGATCGTGACTCTTGGCATTTTATATATGAAGAACTTACCTGAACATATTATCTTCTCAAAGGTCCAGTTTTAACTTTGTATTTTTTGCTAGCTTTTGCCAGTGGTTCATGCGATTTTATTTTTACAAAGCTATGTAGCAATCAAGAAAGGTTTATTTGTAGTTTCTTTTTCTTTAAATAATAATAAATAAATAATAATAATAAATATGTCGGAACATTAACACACAACACCATCAAGAACCTAATATCTATCTAATATCATACCATGGTAAAGTACGAGGCTCGTGATATGGATACCAGATAGTTGATATACTACACATAATGTACAACTTTAAATACGTACATATGCCTGTACTACCCATGCCTGGAGTATAAACATTGCAAGAATGCCGCCAGCGGGACTCGAACCTGCGATCGCTGGTATAGCAATTAGGGTCACTACAAACTGAGCCAAACGTGTCGCCAAAGCCCGTCGTCGCCGTTTCGTGCCGTAGTCATCTGATTTTTTATTTAACTTAATGATGGTATTCTTCTTGCATTTAAAAGCCTTTCTACAATCGATGTCGCTAATAGAAAACTAATAAATCACGTGATCCGTATCAATTCGCATATATTATGTTATTTTTCATCGAGATATCGATTATAATAATGTTCATTTAAATATCTATCGATTAAATTATTTTTTAATTGAAAGATTCGTAGGAGTCTATTTAAATTTTTTTACCTGTATTATTTTATTTTAAAGCATAAGTATAACATTATAATGCCAACTGAGTTTTAGACACTTTTAGTTATTATTTGTGTCTTAAAACCGACTTTAAAAAACAGGTTGTCTATTCGGTTTTGTTTTGAGTGTACATATTGTACGACATCTTAGTTAATTTTGAAATGATTTTTAGTGGACGTATTGTCTTATATTTCAAAAAAAATTCCTCCCTTTTGGGTGTAATACTTAATACATATATTTTAAGCGATTATGAAACAGATGTATTTTCTTACAATAATTTCATTATCCTTTGACTACATGACGTAATTTTTACTGCGCTTTTGTCTTTATAGCAATTTTAACACGTTCATTATCAGATATATCACGCGATATCACGTGATGCGAGTTCTCACCAAATAGCCGATAACGCGACAACACGTGGACGTCGCTATGAAATTTCTAAGCAACCTAATTTTGGCCACCCCACGAAATCCCAATTTTCAGCTTCTTAATAAACATATTAAAACAATAAATACGAAAGTTTGTGGGGATGCATGGATGTCTGGATGTTTGTTACTCATTCACGCAAAACTCCTGAATGGATTTTAACGAAACTTTACAATAATATAGACATACATTAGAATAACACATAGGCTACTTTTTATCCTGAAAAAAATTACAGTTTCCGTGGAAAAGATTTGTTTCTGTTTTAACGGCTCACTCTGACTTCGCTCAGGGACTCGCCTTCGCGCACGCTCGCAACTAGAAACACTATAAATCAATCATAAATATTATTATTATTTAAACAGATTATGTGAGAATTTAATGTATCATCATAAAACGTGACATATTTTATATTTCGCTAAGCTATCATATTAATGCAAGCAAGCGGAAACTGTATCTAAAGTTAAAGAGCCTAGGTCAGCCAAGTTAGGACTAAGTTCACCGCATCGTCATTATTTGCTAACTTACTTCATAATATAACTTGACTTCATATATTTTGCTTATTTAACTTACTTATAAAGAAAATATCTCCAAGCTAGATGCATAGAGATACTTTGTCTAGTTATAAAGTTTAATAAATCTAGTAAGGGAAAGTTCGATAATTTTTTTGTACGACGAGAATTTTATTTTTGTGAATTTAATGTTCAAATTCTTATGGAGAGTCTTAAAAGATACGAAAAAATAATTTTGATAGAAAACTCAGGCTTTTTGTTTTTTTTTTTTGGTGGGATATACAGAATGAAGCTATGTATGGAATAAAATGCTAAATGGTTTAACTGGCATCTTTCAACATATTAAACATACGATACGAGAATCATACAAGAATCGAACTCACAATATTAAGCCAAAGAGCAGTATCAGTAAATTAACAAAAATTTTGCTAGTAACATGAGAAGTAAAAAATGCAAAGATACACAGTAATTTCAACATTCACAATAATTTTTCAACAATCTTTTAACTAACAGCTAGAATGCAACGATTTTAAAATATACTTTTTACAGTTTTCGGTCTCTGAATAAAAGTAACTTCGAGCGGAGTCGCATAGCTTTTAAAAAGCTAAAATTTCAACAAGTCAAAGCGAGACGAACATTTAAAAGTGAAATTTTTCCGTAAAGGGAGCTCGTGCACGTTGAAACTCGATCTTGGAAATTCTCTTAAACATACATGATTCTCAATTTGCAGACTAAAAGAAAAATATTCTATGAAAGTGAATTATCACATATAAAGGATTTTTGAAAATTGAATGAACAAAGTTTTTAATAAACTAACTTGAAGTCAGGAGTTCGATTCCCATTAGAGAAAAGTTTTTATTAGTTATTCTTTTAACCCAATTCAAAAAGAAGGAGGTTTTATTTTCGTCTGTATGTTTTTTTATGTATATCAACCGATTTCTCGGACTCTGCTTGACCGATTTAGTTTAAATTGTATTCTTAAAAAGTTTCGATACAGTATACAGTAAATTAAATTTCAAATATGTGAGCTGATCTAATTAGGTTTTTTTTATCTACTTCTAATTGTCATGTTGATTTGAAACATTGCAATGTTGTATTTCGGATAATAGTACCTACACTAATTTTGCATTACCGGCAGAAGATGGATATAAAAGTCTTCATCAGCTACTAGAAAATACTTAAATTTGGTTTGATTTGACAATTCCAATCCGTTAAGCTTCAAACCTAATGCCTGATTTTTAGTGTTACTAAGAAAAGCAAGTTTTTATTTTTTTTTAAACATTTTTTGTTTTTAAAAAACTATAATAGATCCTCGTAGAAATATGACTTAAATTTATAAAATTACTCTTTAATCTACTGTGCATCAATTAAATGCTAAGATATTGATGATAAAAAAGAAAAAGATCATTGAAAGTCGAATATCGCAGGAAAAAATGGACGTAAAGGCTTTAATTAATAACATGTTTTTTGTTTATTTCTTACATTTTTTTGACTTCTTGACAAAACTATGACAAAATTTTGTAAAAATCAACTTAATTTAAGAAAAAAATCATTAGTTAAAAAAATATATTTTTAACTAATGAATAAACAAGATAGACTATGAATGAATTTAATTTCTTTCTGTAATTATCTTAAAAAAATTTTTTAGAAAAAAAACAAGAAATTTAAATTCAAAATCGATCAAAAACTAATAAAATATCGATAAATTCGAAAAATTATAACATAAATAGATTCTACGGCAAAAAATACAAAAGCCCTGGTATACTTTACGTGAAGTCCAACTTTTATTATTTTTTCACGACTCGTCTACTAAACTACGTATATACATTATACTATAGTAATTATTTCACACAACTATTTGAACAGCTAGATGAATTTTTGGGATTTTTGAAATAAAATTTCGTTGCAATCTAATTTTATACGTAATCATAGGCTTTACCTATAGCTAGCTATCTTTTGCATAATATATATGTGTATTATATACACATTACACATATTTGAAAATTAATTAGAATTTCCCAATTCATTTACCACCCTCTTCCAAGTGATTGAATTATTAAGTACCTATAATTTCGTTAATTGTGCGCATTAAAATGAAGCCATATTGCTTAAGAGTGACTCGATATTAAAATCACGAATAAAATTGAATTTGATATATAGTAATATACAGCATACTTCAGGAAATAGATAGTTTCTTATAGAATACAATTTCATTTCCTTACACCTTGTAACTTTTGCCAATATACCGTGTACGTGCGTCGTGCTTTCAAGTCGCGTTGAAGGCACATCAAAGGCTTTGCGATGGGAACTTTATTAAAGCTGGATCTTTTACTCCTGATACGATGTCATTTAATATTGCTATTAGGGTTAAAGCTTTATTATTCAGACTAGCGACTCATCCTCGCTCCGTTCGGATACGTCCTTACTTATGTTTTAAAGGTTAGTATAGATATCTCAGAGATGAGATATTTTCCCGCAGTAAAAAGTAAGTTATCCAATAATGGTTTGACCCAAGACTCGAATCTAGTGCCTCACGATATGCAATCTATAATAATCTATACATATAATAAAATTGTAACTAACCGAATTTGCACATTAAATGTTTTTTGGAAAATCTTATTGAAATAAACATTATTATCGATACAGAGGCCGAATCTATAGTTTTTAGAATTTTTGTCTGTCTGTCTGTTACCGCATCACAGAAAAACCACTAGATGGGTTTTGATGACATTTAGTATAGTGATAGCTGATTATCCGGGTCAACATATAGAATACTTTTACCGCGGGAAAATATCTCATTTCTGAGAAAAAATACAAAAATTGCAATGTAAGAGTATACTAATATGTAAAACCTAAGAATTTGTTTTTTGGTCATCTGAACGCGGACGGAGCCACGGGCAATGCTAGTATACATACATACATACATATACGTGTATATGTAAAGCTACATTACTTGGTTTCAGTCTAATAAATATCTAACCCTATCCAATCTGATGCTTATTGTACATCGATGATACATTCGGTACTTTCACGGGTGCGCGTATATTAACTCAGCAAAGGTTCGCGGCAATCTAATAAATAATATATAAAGGAATATATGACAAACAGAAATTGATTTTTTATGTATGTACGTTATAGATTTGAACTAAAAATATGATAAATAATTTCAATGTTCACTAAACGTCTCAGAACGACGTTATAATTTGACTTGCAGTTGTGAATAAAAAAGCCAGTCCTGAGAAGAATTAGTCTAAGAAATTCAACGAGACTAATTACTATGAAATACATTTTTTTATTCTTTAAAATTATAAATTACTAGCGACTCACCCTCGCTTCGCTCGGGTTCCTCCCTAGCTTGGTTCCCAATACAAACTTTAACCCCTTTAAGGAATGATTTCCGGGATAAAAAGTATATTATGTCCTTTCCAGGGTCTCAAACGATCTTCTTACCAAATTTCATCTAAATCGGTTCAGTAGATCCAGAGATTACCCCCTACAACGTTACAAACTCACAAACGTAATCTCTTTATAATATTACTGTAGATGATATTCAAATAACAAAAATTTGGTCCCGCTGTGTTTCTTTCGCCATACTTCTTAGGACTGAGGATTTTTCTTTCCGAACTGGTAGTACACTCGTGACGTTCAGTAAAATAATTGTTAAATATTAATAAATAGTATTGTACATGTACAATATCCATACAAAACATGACAAATCCTGTTATAAAAACCGCATTGTCCATAAAAATAATTGATGTAACCGAATCACATTTATTACAATTTTATCATTGTTTCTCGCATTATTGTTCGAAAAAATCGATATAATGTTATTTAATCACACGACTATTATAAATGCTAATGCTTGATGTGTCTGTTTGAATTTAGATGAAATGTAGTTTAAAAATAGAGGCTATTGTTATCAATTTTGTCAAAAGATGGCGCTTGTATATCTAATATATAAATATCTCGTGTCACGGTGTTTGTGGTCGCACTCCTCCGAAACGGCTCGACCGGTTTTTATTATTTTTTTGCTTATTTGGTAGGTATGAGAATAGGTCGTAAAGTATTTTTCCCCCTCCTATCCCTACTCCCCGTTTTTTAACTAACTAGGGGCGAACTCGAGCGGAGCGAAGGTAAGTCGCTAGTAGCATTATAAATACAAAAGGCTGTATGTACATATAATATGTATGATGTAATAACTCTTGGATTAAAAATTTAAAAACCATCAACACAATAACCTATTCATCAAGGCCATTTCAATAAGCAACACGGTATATCTTCACTTAGTATTTAAGTAAAGAGTGGACTATCATGCAGATTCCAGGTGATTATATCATTGTAATTTCATTAAAGTAACGGTGTACTGAGTTCCAAATCTATTAGATCTGTAGAACTTGTTCATATCCTTTAACCATCTAGAATAGAGCTGATAGCCTGCAAACGGTTGAAGGACTAAGGACACTCCCGATGAAGTCACCTGTCAAACAAAAAAAACTGAATTAAATCGGTTCATCCGTTTGGGCACTATGATGCTACAGACAGACACACAGATATACAGATATATTAAAATTATAATGATCTTCTTTTCGCATCAGTGGTTAAAAACACCAGAAAGATATATTGCTCCGTCGCTGAATCAAAGTAGGACAAACCTTATTGGTTTCGCACTTACATAAACAACTACAAAAGTCAACCGTGCCGTTCCCTACTTCGACCGACGAGAACGGAATACGTCCTTCATTTGGTTGTATGTTTATTGTACATTCGTTTATATGTTACGTAATATCTACGAATTTAAACTGATTTTCAAACAATTCTTAAATTATTGAGTAAGTTAACCCTTCTTTCTTTCACCACAGTTGGGTAAAAATATAATTTTATATACATACATATATATATATATATATATATATATATATATATATATATATACTAATAATATAATTTTATATACATATATGCTATTTAGTGTATAGTATATATTATAGTGTATAATATATACAATAATTTTCTTTCTTTTACATTGACTTTTTACTTAAAAACCTCATTTAAAAGAAAACAATGTGCTTCATTATTGTAAAACTACTTTTATGCAAAAAATAAGAATATTTTTTGTGCAATTATAATAGTTTCATTGATAATCAGAATGTGATTAATTAAAGTTTGGTTATTATCATAAAATGTCTCAAGTAGTTATATAAAGAAACCACGATTGACGATTTGTGCTACTTCGGCTTGTGGAAATCGCAAGATTATATTTTTTTTGACAAGTTTGTAACTAGCTTACTTCGATCTGACGCGTTCAAGTAATTCTTATGATCGTTTCTTTTACTATTCTGATTTGCTGTCCTAAGCGTACGGTCCTATTTAAAGGGCTTATATATAGTGGTTGAGTACAACAGGGTGCAAATGGAACCCTTATATTAATCTATCATGCGTAGGCTCCTATCTATAGTGCTTAGACCCCTATAACAGAATTCAGTAAACAAAAGTCCGACACTTGAAGCATATTTATAGTTCAATACGAGACTTGCAACGCCATAACCGGACTGACTAAAATCCACTACCATAATGGCAATTGATATAGAAATAAGATGGAAGGAGTCATTTTTACAATAACGTTTTGGTATTATACAACATGTACGTATTATTATTTCTAAAATTAATGAATTTTTAGTATTTATTGTATAATCATATAGAGAAAAAGATAAACAAGGATAAAAAATATAAGTCAAGTAATGTTCTTAAATTACAGTAGTTACAGTTTAATTTTAATATTCTTTTAAGGCTTGTTTGATTAATTTTTGTTTTAATTTTTATAGTTTTTTTTTAAATTAGTTTTGCCAAATTAAAATTAAAAAAAAAATTAATTCCCATTTTAAATAAAATTCAAGTTTATACCAATATCTTATAAATCCCCAATCTCTTCCAGTTTTCTCCACGGATACGTCAATGCATTTTGTATACAGGCCACGTAGATGCACTAGCAACGGTTGAAGGCAAATAAATTTCGCGATTTGCGGTTGGAAGGTTTCCAGGCCGGTGTAGACTTGGTGTTAGCCCAAACAGGGCTGGTAAGCCGTTACTGCGATAGTGTGTGATATGACTTTGCCAGGTCATGTTTTCTGATTTTTTATCCTCCTGACATACTATGTTTATTTTAAAAAAATGTTATTTTTTAGAATGTTATGTTTATGAAAATGTTATTTTTCGAGAGACTAGAACTCTTGCTTTCGATTATGGTGGCCAAATTCGATGAAATTACGTATCTACATGAGGCAATTTTTTTTATTTATTTATGCTAAGCTCCAAGTCGGCTAATACGGCCATTCCTCGAGGAGCGCATAACAATATCACGTCTTGCATTGGTGTCTTATTGGCCTTAAAAATTTTCAACTTCGAAGTTTTGTTTTTTTAATTTAGTCAAAAGATCACTATTATTTTCATAAATTCGATACGATGAAGACTCCGAAAATATCTTTCGACTTCGAAAATATCTGATTAGGTATCCATTCTAAATGAAAACTTCCGTTTAGTTATTTTTTACATTTTGGTGCCTGGAAGTCGGTTTTTATTTTTTGTTAAAAAGTTTTGTTTATGTATAATATATTATTGATCAATTTTTAATTTAACTGTATCAAATATGTATAATTTATTATATTCTTTATTGCACTTAAAATATGATACAGAAAAAAAAAATAACAAAGTAAACATAGTTCACAAAGGTGGACTTATCTCTAAAAGAGATCTCTTCCAGTCAACCCTGGTTGTGGAAGAAGATGTCAGCGGGCAATATAGTGCAAAAAAAAAAAAACTAAATATATACTAGAAATAAAGGTAATAATAACCACTTATACATACATACATACATACATACATACATACATACATACATACATATATACATATATACAAAAATATATAATACTATACATATATAATACCTGATGTAAAGACTACTTATACATACAAACATATATACATATATATAGTTAATATATAAAATATGAAAATGGAGAAAGGTACTGATTGATATTGTCTACATTTGTGAGAATAAATAATTTTTTAATTTACATTTAAAAACATGAATAGATGGGCTCTCATGGATGGATTTGGGCAGTTGGTTCCATAGTACTGCGGCATGGACAGAAAAAGAGTTTTGTTGGAATTTAGTATTGCTCCTAGGAATGTCGAGCATAGAAGTACTGCAAGATCTTCTGGAACGTGTAGGGATTGGTAGAAAGTTAAAACGGGAACGAAGGTAAGGAGGGAAATTTTGATTTTTAAGGATATTATAAAGGAATGATAGGATGTGCATATTACGGCGAAGACGGATGGGGAGCCACTTAAGTTGAGCACGGAAGTCAGAGATGTGGTCATATTTCCGCAAGCCAAAGATAAAACGTATGGCGAGATTCTGAAGACGCTCCAGTTTATTAAGTAGCTCCTCTGTCACATCCAGGAAGCAGACGTCGGCGTAGTCGAGAATGGGTAATAGGATGGATTGCGCTAGCATTATTTTGGTTTTGAATGGGAGAAAGTATTGGAGACGCTTGAGAGAATGAAAGGAAAAATGCATACGTTTACTTAGTTCGTTAATATGAGGTGCCCAAGACATGTTACAATCAAAGATGAGACCTAAATTTCTCACCTTATCCGAGTAATGTATAGGGATTCCAGAGTACAGGATATCAGGTACTAAGGTCCAGTCAATCTTACTTCGTAGTCTGCTGCTACCAATAATTATAGATTGCGATTTTTTGGGGTTTACTAATAGACCGAAAGATTCAGCCCAGCTTTGGATCGCAGCTAAATCATTGTTCAAAGCCGTAACAGCCTCAGGCAACTCAATTAAATTACAATGTCGGTATATCTGCAAGTCATCTGCATACAAATGGTAGGGAGAAGAAATGACATGTGAGATATTATTAATGAAAATAGAAAAAAGTAGTGGGGAAAGTACGCCGCCTTGGGGAACACCAGCTGTGAGATCCAACCATGACAATAAGTTATCATTGGCTGTCACGCGCTGCCGGCGCCCGAAAAGATATGATTGGAATCAATTTATAACTGCGGGAGACATATTAACAGTTCGTAGAGTGCCAAGAAGTATATCGAAATCAACCGAGCTGAACGCGTTACTGAAATCAAGCAAAACCATTACAGTGAGCTTAGTGTTGTCCATGGCGGACCGAATGTCCTCCGTGATGTTCAGCAACGCGCCAACAGTACTGTGAAAAGGACGAAAGCCTGATTGGAAGGGACATAACAAATTATTCGAGGTGAGGTAAGTGTAAAGTTGGCTGTTAACGATAGATTCTAGGACTTTGGAGAGGATAGGGAGAATAGATATAGGGCGAAATTGGGTGGGGCAGGTAGGATTAGAGGTTTTAGGTAATGGGATGATAAAAGCATTCTTCCACAGTGAAGGAAAGACATTGGAAGATAGTGAAAAATTTAAAATGTGGGTGATCACTGGTGCAATGTCCTCTAACACAGGTAAAATCATATGTAGACTAAGATTGTCACTTCCAATGGCTTTAGTCGAGATAGATCGGACACACTTCTTAACAATGTCTTCAGAGACAGATTTAAATGAGAAAGGGAGAGAGTCAGGTGGGACAACGTGAGATAAAAATTTAAGGGTATCGGATTTCACTTGAGGGTTTAAAGTTATGGGTGGAGTTGCAAAATGAGAATTTAATGTATTAAGATCTTCGGAGACCACATGGGTATCCGAAGTTTTGCCCACGCCTAGCGACTCTAAGAACCTCCAAACTTGTGCTTGGCAAAGATCCTGAATGGTGGAGTGAATATAACGACGCTTAGCATCCCTACACATTCTATTGCAGATGTTGCGCAGTTTCTTGTATGCATTAAGATTTTCCTGAGATGGATATTTTTTGTTTTTAACTTTGGCCCTGTCACGTTTAGCCATAGTTCTTTTGATGACTGGCGTTAGCCATGGGGCAGGAGCATGTTTCATTCTAACTGGCCTAACAGGAGCATGTACATCGTATAAATTAATCAATTCAGTAGTTAGTGAATTAACCATACAGTCGATGTTAGTAGAAGACAGTACAGACGACCAATCTATGTTCCTCACATCCTCCCTTAAGCGTTCAAGGTCCAAATGCTTAAAATTGCGCTGGAAAACTATTTTGCCTCTAACCTTGGGAGGTCGCAATTTATATGCAAGGTAGATTAAATCGTGATGAGAAAAAGGGGCAGTCAGCTGACCATGAGAAATAACAAGGTTAGGGTTAGAGACGAACATGACATCAATAAGAGATGGCCTACAATTCGGAAAGTAGTGAGTGGGGAAAGTAACAGGTAGAACGTGCAAGTCATATGAAGTCATGAGCGCGTTCAACATATGTGTTCTCGTGTCATTTTTTAGGAGACACGTGTTTAAATCGCCCATGCAGATAACATGATCGTAATCAGGTAAGAGATTCTCAAATAAACATTCCAGGTTATTAAAATAGTTAATTTGGTCGTTTAGACAGTAAAGAACGCCGATAAGAATTTTTTTATGTTTTATAACTGTTTTTATAAAAAGGTATTCAAGATGACCTGTGGGCTGAGAGAGGGAGCAAGTAACAACACTGGCAGGAATGTTGCCGCGGAGGTAAATGCCAACGCCGCCACCACCCCTTTCAGTGCGGTCATTACGGAATAGCTTATAACCAGGAAGAGAACAGCTAGAAGAAGGAAAAGATGGCTTTAACCAGGTTTCAGATATTAGAATACAATCAACTTCGCCGGCGCTGAAAGATGTGAGAAGATCGTTATAGTGAGCAGGTACGCTCTGCGCGTTAATATGCACCAAGGAGAATAAAGAGCCGTCAACAAAAATCTTTGACAATTTATCATTCAGCGGTTCTGAGTCAGAAAGCGACGTATGACTTTCAGCACTATCATAATCACTAGAAGAGCACGAAAAATATTCATTATCAATCATTATTCTACAATAGATCAGTACTTAAAAAAAAGAAGAAAGTATAATATGTATATATAAAAAAATATGTATATAAAATATATATATTAAAATATAAATATATATAACAAAATAAGTTGATAACAAAAATATTAATAAAAGTACAACTAATTTTATCCACCTGCATAAGCTGACTAAAGTTAATAAGAAAACAATACAATTAAAAAAAAAAAGAAAATTTCAGAGCAGACAGTTTACATTTACAATTAACAATAGACTACAGGCAACACCAGTGGGCACCGGGGAAACGGAACGCAACTTTTGACATATGTCAATGTATACATTTTCAATTTTGTGACAACTGACAAGTGACAAACAAGAAAAGTTGAAATTGTAAATTTAACATATTAAATAAAACGTTACCTACTTGTACATACCCTTCATAAGTAAAAAAGTAAATAGTTTCTTAACTTAGGTTGAGCCTTAAAGTATAAACCGACCAAGTTAAAGTGGTGTAAACAAGATTCAGTTGTTGTCAGCGGGCTTCATTGTTGAACTTTGTGCAATAATTCTCTTCAACTCAGACAACGATGATATTTTGATTCGGGACTTGTTTGGAAGAAGAATAATGATCATGCCGTCTGCCGACCAACAATTCCTCATTCCAAAGTGGTTGCGAGCCGCTATGAATATTTCTTGTCGGGGCTTAGTTAAAAACTCAGTCACTGTTATTTTGGAGCCTTTTAAACTTGTTTTGGCCTTCCACACGCAAGATCGAAGATGCAGATTGGTGAATCTAACTAAGATGGGGCGAGCTGACTCCTTTTTTGCGCCCAATCTATGGCAAGACTCAATTGCAGTAGACTTGGCATCCGACAACTTCATCCGGCCGGTTAATACTCCAAGAGTCTTCTGCAGCACATCCTCATCCTTGTCTTCACTGATTCCATGTAGAAGAAGAACTTTCCTACGGGACTGTGTCTCTAAGCGGTCCATTCCAAGTGCAACAAGCTCAACCTGGGACTTTAATAGGCCAAGAGATTGCCATACAAAGTTCTTGAACGTGTAGAATTCCGCGGCCAAGGCTTTAACTGTTGGAGCAGGAGCAGAAGAACCCGGTTGAGATAAATTTTTTTCAAACTCTCCCATTCTGGTTGTGAATATGGAGGAAAGTTCCTCCATGCTCTTAAGAAGCTGTTCCACTGGTGTATCCATGGTTTATTGGTATTTAAAGTATGTGTGTGAGTTCAGTTAAGTCAACTTAATTACAGGTAATACACAATCAGCACATATAAATTATTAGTTATATTTATTTTAATTAAATAAAGTGGAGCTCAAAAAAATACGTCTATATACTTTTATGTCTACCCGCCGAAAAAAAAGCTAATTTATAATATAAAAAAATATATTTATAGAAACAATTTATGAATAGCCAATAATGTAGATAATTTCGTTTAGAAACATTACTTTTAATAAAACTTCTATTCTTATTTTCGGCTTACATTAGTAAATTCTGTAACATAACTTTTCAGATTCACGCTATTTTAATTAATTCTAAAAATAAAATTTCCAGCAAACTAGAACAGATGTGGAAAAATAACTGATATAAATTTAAATCTCAACCAAATTTTGCGTTGAGCTAACACTCTACAATCACAAACAGTTGAACATGGATATGGTTTCAGTAAAGGATTACAAAAACATACCAGAAAGCCAACGGAATACGCTGCAAGAGAAAATTAAATTGCTTGGTACAATGACGGTCCACTAAATTAATTTTAGTAAGCAAAGTTAGTTTCCAGCGTAATTCAGTCTAAAGGGGTAATTTGGCCGCGAGGCGGGAGGTTCGAAACGTCTTGAAACGACTTAACGATTCCGTATAAAGATAGGGCGCAAGTTATAAGATCCATATCCATACTAATATTACGAATGTAAAAGTTTGTTTGTTTGTCCTTGTTTCACGTTGAAACAGAGTGCCGGCTTGGTGTGATTTTTTGTGTGGAGATAGTTGGAGCGCTGGAGAGTGACATAGGCTACTTTTCATCGCGGGTGATTATCTGATTCACAAGTTATATCTAATACAATCCAAAAAAATATTTATGATGAGAATTACTTGTAACTTGGTATTTATGCTTTTCAATACAATAAATAAATGCGTGATTTAGCGTTTTTCAAATTCATCCCATAGGGGGGTAAAATAGGGAATGAAAGTTTGTATGAAACCTACCTTTATAAACTTTTTTGTAGTTTTAGCGCGAGCGAAGGCGCGGGTTCTGCTAGTGTTCAATAATTGAAAAAAATCTTTAATAATAGTGATGTGTATCCACCAGTAATTAAGACGATTACGTTGCATAGACATAACGGAATAAAAAATCTACCTAAGCAAAATAAATTGTAATAAATAGAAAAAATACTATAAGTAGCTATTTAATTTTGCAAATATAGTTATATAAAATAATGCAATGTGCAATATCCATCCCATTTTTAACATTTTTTTATTATTAGAACACTAAAAATATTTAAATAGTGAAAGATTAAGACTGGAAAGATTTTATCAGAATCGTAATTTTTTTGAGATAATATTGTTGAGCGCACAGTTTCTGGAGAATATGAAATGTATACATATAATAAAATTGTAACTTAGCCGAATCTGTACATTAAATATTTTTTGGAAAATCTTATTGAAATTCAAGGCTAGTGCTTGCCACACCAGACATTATTATCGATACAGAGGCCGAATCTATAGTTTTTAGAATTTTTGTCTGTCTGTCTGTTACCGCATCACGAGAAAACCACAAGACAGATTATGATGAAATTTGGTATGATGATAGCTGGTTATCCGGGTCAACATATAGGATACTTTTTACCGCGGGAAAATGTCTCATTTCTGACAAAAAATACAAGAACAGTGTAAGAGTATACTAATATGTAAAACCTAAGAATTTGGTTTTTGGTCACCTGAACGCGGGCGGAGCCGCCTGCAATGCTAGTATTTTATAAATATAACCTGTAAAAAATTCTGTTTTTGTTTTTGAAATATTCGCTAAAGTTCGTCCTTTGAAATTGTTAAATTTCTTAAGACTGGTTAAGCGGAACGTCACAGTGTCGATGCTCCGACTCCTAAGCCAAAATTATACAAGCTACCTCAATGCAGCGTACATCCCAAGTGTTCTAGCTTTAGAATCAAAAAGAACAATGAATACTTTTATTGCGTTTCATTATTAAATAAGTTTCGGTATAAATGAAATTTCTAAGGACAAATATAAGTATTAAACTATTTTTTATCTACATATTTTCTATAAATAAAAACTGTAATAAATGATATTGATAGATACTAAATAATAAAATTTAAAATATTTTAACTAGCAATATTGGTTTAAAGTATGTATCGCATTTAACACGCTTTAAGCAACACAGACGGACATTTTTATTTATTAACAATAATTAAAAAGTTCAAAATCTACCATAAAACATAAACTAACCGTACTACCAAAACAGATTTCTATCGAAACTGCCAAAGTCTTAGAATTAGACATCACTACCGTATAACTTTCACCATAATCGATTCGAATAAGTCAATTGATTGTTCCATCAATCTATGCTTTAATGTGGTTAACTCCTTTGCTATTAAGTTTAGGGCCGACATAATATGGGGAGAGAGGACTGAATAACTGTTAATCACTGAAACGTACTTGAGTAATATCTTATGTTCTGAAGCATTAAAGTGAAGTTCATGCTAACTTCCATATTAGCTTTCTATTAAATTTCTATTTATGTTTATATTTTTTTTTTTTTTTTTAACTTTTTTTTTTTTTTTTTTTTTTTTTTCAGATATTTTATCTTGACAACACGTTTGGCTCAGTTTGTAGTGAATCTACTGGCTGTGCCAACGGTCGCGGGTCGAGTCCCGCTTGGGGCATTCATTTGTGTGATGAGCACGAATGTTTGTACTCCAGTAGTCTTTATATTTATATTATGTAATAAGTATGTATATATTTAAAATTATATATGTGTAGTGTATCAACTATCTGGTATCCATAATACAATCCCCGTAGCTTACCATGGAACTAGATGATGCTGTGTGTTAATGTCCCAACATATTTATTTATTTATCTACAGGTACAAAATATCTAGTTTGAACCCATTAATCATACTAGTTTTTAACATAAGGCACTTTGCTCACTACACTACGTTTATATATACATAGATTTAGTTATCTGAAACTTAAACTTAATCACAAACATATAAAAGAATAGGCTAGAAAAATATAGAGGACTTTCAATAGACATAATATATAAAAAAGAAATATAAAAAATAATTGTATATTCGTTGCATATAATATATCTACTCTACTAACATAAAAATGAGCTTATTTCAATTTATAGAAGAAATAAATATATATAAATAATATAATATATATAAATAATAATATATAAAAAATATATATAAATTAAAAAAAAATATACGCGACGAGTAAATTCGCGAGTACTGGCCAGTAATAAATTCATAATTAGTAATTTAAATTCAAATGATGAGATTACACTGCAGTTGAAAATTAAACTGGCGGTAAGTTAGAAGTTAATAATTCAATTAGAATTAATGATAGCAGTTATTGCTAAAGCTTCCACGAATATAGTGGAAACATAAATAATATTTACAATGGTATTGCATACAACAATGGTATGCTTCATTTACTGGCAACGCTTGACCATATAATATGTGCTAGTTTTGTTTACATTACTCTATTGAGTGGCAGCTTTGAGCGTTATCATTTTGGTTTCCGATGCAAAAATTAATTATATAAAATTATTTACATAATAATCAGCTTTGTAATTGCACAAAATATATTTGTTAACTTATTGGTAAAATTTTCTGTTTTTTTATTCTATTTTATTATTTTACACATTGATATAATATATTATTTATTGTTCTGTCTTTGTGTAACTGCCTCGGTGGTGTAGTGGCTAGCATGTACGTCTGCACACCCGTGGGTCCTGGGTTCGAGTCCCGGGTCAGGCCAAGTTTAGTTATTGAGTCTTTCTGTATAGTAAGCCTCAGTAATAACCAGTAATTGGGAAGTTGGCGGTGTTTCACCCCCTCGGAGAGCACGTAAAGCCGTCGGTCCTGCACCTTAACTCTCACTAGTCGTGTCGAATGGTCGTCCCACCGGAGTATGAGAGTGACAGGAATAGAGAGTGCACGTTGTGTCTGCGCGTACACTTGTGCACTATAATATGTCCTGCGCAGTTGGCTAGTCTCAATGAGATTGGCCGCCGTAGCCGGAATAGGTCAGGAGAACATCAATCATCATCATCATCAATATTTAGATCATTTGAAACTAAACAGAGAAAATGGTTATACATATATAAAGAAGACAGGTTATAAAAAATCTCAACCAAGTTTAATGCAAATACATATTTCTCCCTTAGCAACCCGATAGAGATACTCGGCAAAATAATTGGAAAGGCAAAAATCATTGGATAATAATAAGCACATCTCTAAAAAAATGTACCTATTACATATTTTAGTCTATACATATAATAAAATTCTGACTGAGTTGAATTCGTACAATAGATATTTTTTGGAAAATCTTATTGTAATAAACATTATTATCGATACAGAGGCCGAATATATAGTTTTTAGAATTTTTGACTGTCTGTGTGGGAACGCATCACTGGACTGGGAAACCACTGGACAAATTTTGAGGAAATTTGGTATAATGATAGTTGGCTGTACGGATCAACATAAAGAATAATTTTTACTACGGGAAAATATCTCATCTCTAAGAAATCTATACTAAATGTTAAAACGTAACTCAGAACTAGCCCGTGCGGAGCGAGGGTGAGTAGCTAATCTAAATGATGATATTTTGTTAAAGATTATAAGTTCTCTTACCACGCTCAGAACAGTTTGACAGTGATGTTTGACATTTTTGTTATAAAAAAAAGAATTCTCCTTCGAAGCAAAAAGTGACATTACGTATCGTAATTCAATAAATAACATTTACTGAATCCGATTTATGCCTTTTGGCTGCCTGATAAATGTCCAAGCTTTCACATCTATCTATTATATCTGTCTATAGTAAGTACATAAGAGAAGATAAATTAGTATTTGACTTCAAAATAGGAGGAACACTCAACTGAAGTGTTTTAATGAAAATTATGAAAAATGTGAGAAAACTTTAAGTACAGCCTCATATAAATTTCAAGAAAATTTCCAAATTCTAAGGATGGATGCAGTAATTTTGAAAGCAGCATGTTTAAGGTAAAAATTTATTATACGTATGTAGATAAGAACTTTGAATACCTACTTTTCACAATTAAGTTGAACATAAAGCAATTACAATCTAGCAAATCTAGAAGATGAAATTTAAAAATAATATAACTTAGGTATACTTTGCTGATAATTTTAATATCTATACATAATATAATAAAATTCTGAGTCAAATCTGTACATTATTATTTTTTTTGAAATACTCATTTTTATCGATACAGAAGCCGAATCTATAGATTTTAGAATGTTTGTCTGTCTGTCTGCCTGTCTATCTAAGAAGGCATCACGATAAAATCAGTAGACAGATTTTGATGAAATTTAGTATGATGATAGGTCATCCATGTAAGATACTTTTTACTGCGGGAAAATATCTCATCTCTGAGAAATCTATACTAAACGTTAAAACGTAACATTATATAATATGTTAGTACAACTTTTAAATGCCATATATTGTATTATAAATCGAATTATAACAGAAAGCAAATCACGTTGCAACGTCAATCAAAGTATGCGTTAATTTAATTTTATGACCGGTTGATGTGATAACAAAAGTGTGAATCATTTTTCGAACATGTCGATGTTTTTATGAAAATAATTTACTTTCGGAGCATTAACTTTTAAAAACTTGTCCATAATAATTTAAAAACCTTAAGTTTTTTTTTTATATATAAATTACGAATGTCATAGTAATTTAATTATTTTATATCTTTTTTATAATTTTCATGTTTTGTCATTTTAGAAACACGTTATATAATAAATAAACTATGAATTTTAAAGATAATGTAATACATTTCTTTCCCGTATAATGTTTTCTATAAAGTTGAAAAAAAAAACACTTTTCTAAGTTGCCACTTTATAAGAATTTTCCACTCTCATTGTGTCTAAGTGAGCCAACTAGCTATGTATGTAAATCTAGTTTTAATTTTACCTTTCAGAAAACAGATAGACAAGCAGTCAGGAAAATTATTCTTAAGATATCGACTTTTATTTGCTATAGAGAATTATATATAATTAAAGAAAACAATAGAAAAGGAAAAAATATATATTTCGATTTAATTAAATTAAACCACTCAAATAATTATATAAATTGTGTCAGAATTAATTATGTCTGTAGATAGATACAGTAGAGATTCCTCATAATTCTTTGAAATGTCTTAATTTTTAATTGTATATAACACTAGTGAATCACCCTTGCTCTGTTCGTGTTCGTCCCTAGGAACTTCTTTAAAGGTTAGTATAGATTTCTCAAAGATGAGATATTTTCCTGCAGCATAAAGTATCCTATTATTATATTGACCTGGATAGCTAGCTATCATCGTACTAAATTTCATCAAAATCTATGTAGTGGTTTTCCCATCATGTGTTCCCAAATAGACAGACAGACAAAAATTCTAAAAATTATCGATTCGGCCTCTGTATCGATAATAATGTCTATTTCAATAAGATTTTCCAAAAAATATTTAATTTTATTATATGTAGATAGATTACTTTTCATTTCTTTTTTATATATATCAAGTACATATTATATAAAAAATCCGCCCTAAATTCATATTTAAAGCTCGTTCATTATTTATTTGCGACCATTTTATAGTTGGTGTTGGTGTAATAAGTCATAAAAATGTATGCACTAGCAACGGTAATTTTGAGTTTTATGGTTATGATACTAGTTACTTGTTGAGTTAATGTAGAAAGCTTTTCGCAATTCATATTTCATTTTGTTCCCAAGAAATAAAACATATAGTTCAATGCTGAAATGTTTTAGCTCATTTCTGCTTTCCATGTACCTTTATTTATCACTACAGTACCTGGCAGAAATAGCAGTGGCAGCCCAGTGGTACGCGCTTGCGTGGGAAGCGGAGTGAAGCGGGTTCAAATCCAGGATTTCGCACATCTAATATATTCAAGTGCGAATCACTTCCAACATGATTACCACTTGTTCTAACGGTGAATGAAAACATCGTGACACCCGCACTTGGCCAGCGTGGTCGACTATGGATTGATTTAAAGGGAGACTGCATATGAGCCAAGCGGCCGATGGGCTTTGTACAGTGTTATTTTTTTTCTAAAATCATGTTTTTTTTTCGGAAAATATATAAATATCGCGTTTCTCAGAAAAGACACCTAATTAGATAAACTTGAAAAACAAAACCATATCTTAATACACAATTGGATCCAAATCGCTATGTAGTACCGTTTCCTACACGAAATTTTACTCGTATATACAAGAATTGCTCATTTAACATTATAAGATTAGCGTATAATAGGTAAGTACCCATGTTCCGCACAAAATTATCTCATATAAGTACTTGCTATTCGATTAAAACTCCTATCAGATCGTTCAAAGAATGCCAATCCTATAAATTGAAAGAATAATTAATGCCACATGTTCAATATTAACAGAGATTTAATTATTTTTCAGCAGTAAAAGTTGCCGCACATTGTATTGTAGATTATTAATATTTTATAAAATGTTAATTATATAAGTACAAGTTACTCACCCTCGCTTTGTTCGAGTTCGTCCCTAGGTATGGTTTAATGGTTAGTATGAAATATGTAGACTATATATTATTATATATACGTAATATATACATAGGTAGAATGAGATGTTTTGGGTTGTGTTATGTGTTTCCCCGTGGGAATGAGATAACATCCCGCGGTAAAAAGTAGCCTAGGTCACTCTCCTATCGTACGTTAAGGAAGACTTTATATAAATAGATGTACCTACACTTAAATTATACATCTATACTAATATTATAAAGAGGCAGAGTTTGTTTGTTTATTTGTTTGAACGCCCTAATCTCACGAATTACTCATCAGATTTGAAAAATTCTTTCACTCACTTTGAACGGAATTTAGTATTAAGGTATAAAAATCGACATAATTTCGTTTTAATATCACACGATTGAACTTATATTATTTTTATCATATTTTTTTCTTTTGATTCTGATGAAAAATCTATAATGTGGACTGGCTGTAAAATGCACGCTTTCTACTTATTATTGTGGCGTCAATTATAATGAGCTACCATTTATTCATATACAGAGCGTATAATTACTGGCGGCATTCGCTGAAATCAAAACCTGATATGAAAATTATTTTACAATATCCTTTGAAAATAATTGCGTGTCACCTTATATAACTTTTTCCACTCTACTTTATTTACTGTATAATTTTAATTAAATAATTATTTACTACACTTAATATGTACTCTTACGTTCCTAAATGTTATATTGTACGAGACATAACCCACTATTTTCGTGTTGTTAACTGGAGAACTATAAATAATATACTTAATAGGTTATCATATATGTATGTATGTGTTTAGTGAATAAGTTTTATTATATGTACAGGGTCATTTTTAATTTAGTGAAAACCTTTTGGGAATGTACTATTTACATCATAACAACATCTGTAACAAGAAAAAATTATATTTCTTAAATTTTTATTTTCATACAAAAATAAAAAAATATATTGCACCTTCTAAATGGTAAAATTAAGTAAGGGCCGCCTCCTACACCCCTCCACCCCTCTCCCTCCACCGATCACGCGCTTTCTTTTGCTAATGCTGGACTATTACAGTTTAGAAGGTGCTATAAAAATATATAAAAACAAAACCCAAGATACTATAACGCCAAAAGGAATCGAAATAAAAATCGTGGATAAATAGAATGTTCATTATAAAATATTTACATGAACTGTTTCTTCCATTAAGACTTGCAAAGTTGTTTTAAAGGAATGCTAATTAAAAGAACGTTAAACTAGCAATAAGATCGTGCTTTAATTTTTGTTTAATTCTTGTAGCCACATTTTAATTGTTTTTTTTTATTCAACGCAAATTTCCCTATTGCAATTAAAAATTTACCCGCCAGGTATTTTCATTTTGTACATATTTAGACAACTCTAAGTTTTTCATTTATCTCTTTGCTTCTTTTAGCGAGATAAATTTTCGGCTCGCTTGGATACCTAATAAAGCTGTAAAGAGTTCAAATTCTGAGTTTTACACCTTTGAAATTTTCATTTGTCATTCATTTTCAACATGATCACTTGCCTTACGGTGAATGTGAGGAAACATGCATGTCTGAGAGAACCTATGTAGTTTTGAAGAACATGTGAACTCCAACCCAATGTGAATATCGCCAAATTCCCATTCGAATAGGCTATGCGCTCGTGTTCAGTAGTGGGGGTTTAGAAAGATATAAATAATCATTACTATTAAATAATCTAGCATAAGAGAGACATGGTGACATACCATAAACTTTTACAAAGTAACAAAATAATAAATTTTAGTTTTAGGTTAAGTAGTCTGAAAAAATATATGGACTTTACATATGGCAATACCAAAATAAATTGCATAAGAGTCCTTTTATGTAGTCATATTATGATATTTAAATAACTTTTTACAGTAAAAACTAGCTATAAAAGTTTTTGTTAGATTTTTAATAGTACGTAATTAGAGAACTCGGTGTAAAGCAAAAAGTAAAAATGCTATATCCTAGCTTTATACTATAAAGGACTACAATATTATGAAATAAATGAATAAAATAAAGAAAATATTAACTTTTGTTTCAAGTTTATAGTTTTTGTTAAAACGTGTTTTCAAAATTATTTATATTCCCAACAAAAATAACTTTTTATAAAATATATTACTTGGAAATAAGAGACATCTCCTTCATTTCCATGGAAAGCGATCCGTGAGTCGATACCGTTTATTGAATTCAAATCACATCGGCCACAGGCGAAAACTTTGCATTCCTTCAGAATCTTTTATTAAATTTACTGACCAGATTCTATATTTCTTTTATACGTAACTGAAAAATGATTTTAGGCATTTTAAAAGAGACGATACGTTTGGCTCAATTTGTAGTGATCCTACTTGTACCAGCGGTCGCGGGTTAGAGTCCCGCTGGGGGCATTCATTTGTGTGATAAGCACGAATGTTTGTACTCCAGTCATGGGTGTTTATATATATATAACATGTATGTATTTAAAGTTATATGTGCAGTTTAGTTGCAAGGTACTAGATGGTGCTGTGATAATGTCTCGATATATTTATATTAAATATTAAAAAATAATAAATTGACAATACAAAGTTACAAGTTATATTAAGATAGGTTATTAAATTATTATACACTAGCGACTCATCTTCGCTTTGCTCGATATAATAGCCCATAATAATGTTACTCCAGACTATAATCTATCTATATGCTAAATTTTATCCAAATCCGTCGAGCCTTCAGTAGTAAGGAGTAATAAACATACACATAAATAGCACGAGTAATACAATAAATAAGGTTCTGTTTTGACGTGAGTTATGTTTTGGAGGCAGCCAGGGGATGCAAAGAAATGCAATTTAACTAAAAATTAATTTATTAACTAAAAATTTTTACTACTAAAATGACTGTCGATCGATGTTAGATCAAATCAGTGAAGATGCAGCCAAGTAATGCCTTTTATACTACATTATTGTAGGAAGTTGTGACATTGGCATTGATGAAATGGCTGAGGTGGCTGCTGCGCTTGCACTTGCGCCTGACCTTTTTCTTGTCGTCGCCGCGCGAGGTTTGTAGAGCAAAGCGATTCGAGTTCCGTAACACGTGAAAGAAGGACAAACAAACAAACAAACAAACAAACAAACAAACAAACAAACAAACAAACAAACAAACAAACAAACAAACAAACAAACACACTTTCACATTTATAATATAAGTATGGATAACATAATAAATATTTTTATTCTCTTATCCAATTATATATATTATTTTAAGTAAAACTATCTTATCGGATTTGTTCACAGATTTATTCTGATTTTCGTTTCCGACGTTTCTATTGCTTTTTTAGATATATTTTGTTAACTTTAGCATGGATAGTACCAACCAAAATATTGTGTCACACTGTTGGATACGGCCTTATGACGAAGTGAGACGTGGTCTCAATTTAATCAAAGTGCCAACTTTCTCGATGTTCTGGTAATTGTTTCAGTACTACTAGCTTTTGCACAGGATTAGTTGTTGAGACTTGTTAAGCGGGATAGATTATGTCCGTGACGCTTGCCATTTTGTTCAGGAAAACTAGCGACCTATCCTGGTTCCACTTTATTATATTAAAATGATAAAACCTTTAAATAATTCTATTTTTCTTATTGAGACAAATCTATACTAATATTATAAAGATGCAGAGTTTGTTTGTTTAATACTAATCCGATTTGAAAAAATCTTTTTGCATTAGATAGTGCGTTTGTTGAGGAAGGCTATAGGCTATATATCATCCCGGAAAAATGTACGATCAAATAAACAGATATAATTTGCACGTCATATTAAACCAAGTAGAAGTTGATGCTATGAAATATATAAAAAATCTGTACAAATGTACGACTTATCTAACTACAAAAATATATTAAATTCATTGAGAAAAAAATCTCTTAATTAATATATAAAATTGGTATTTTTATAAGCAAAAGATTTTTGATTAAAGCATTCTTTTTCTACAGTTGGCTTTAAAAATTTATAAATCAAACGTTAGTCAGTTAACTCTATCAGCTTCAAATTGATGAGGTGCGACTTGGTCTCGGTTTAATCAAAGTCCCAACTTGCTCGGTGTCCCAATAATTGTTTCAATGAAACTAGTAGCTTCTGAATTAACTATTGACTATATAAATTATACGGTATGATAAGTTTTAGCTTCTGTAGATGCATAATTAATAGATGGTCTAATTGTGTCACCCAAAGGCGGTTATTATAAGTGCGGTTCCCAAGCAATTAACAAAGTAAAGTTATGCTGTGAGAGAATAATTTAAAAATTGGCAGTTTGTTGGACATTCACAATGAAAAAAATGAATAAATTTAATAAAAATGAATTAAACAAACAAATAAACAAACAAACAACAAGGATGGACAGTCTGACGGACGTACGGATGGACGAACGGATAGACAAACAAATAAACATATATCCTATTAGTATAGATTTAGAATAATTGATATTCCAGTATATTTCGTTTTCCCATGGGATTTGTATTTCGTTGCAAAAATTCATTTAGAATTCTAAGCTAGCTAATGCCGTTTTTTTACTATTAGGACTATAGAGAAAACTATTGAATAGACCTTATGATTAAATGATATAATTATTTGATACCAAAAGTTTTATTTCAATTATTATTTATTATAATAGTAATACAAAAAGGGGTAAAAAAAAGGTATTAAAATATTAATTTTTAACTAAACATATTAATGGAATTTACGTATGTATATATATACCTATTATGGTTGAAGCAACAAAGCCTTTATCGGTTCTTGGATTTTTAGTTTTTTTATACATAATACACGCATATCATGCATATCATTTAACATCGTTAAATATATACTTATATTTTTAACTAGCATTGCCCGCGGCTCCCCCCGCGTTCAGATGACCAAAAGCCAAATCCTTAGGTTTTACATATTAATATTATACTCTTACATTGCAGTTTTTGTATTTTTTCTCAGAAATGAGACATTTTCCCGTGGTAAAAAGTATCCTATATGTTGACCCGGATAACCAGCTATCATCGTACTAAATTTCATCAAAATCTGTCCAGTGGTTTTCTCGTGATGCGGTAAAAGACAGACAGACGGACGGACGGACGGACGTACGGACGGACGGACAGACAGACAGAAAAATATTTAATGTACAGATTCGACTTAGTTACAATTATATGTATAGATTATGTTACACGACATTTTTGTTGCAAAGTAAAAGTATAATTTTTTGCTCCCGTATTATTTTAAAAATTTAAACAAGTCTGTTCTATAGATCATAATAATACTTAAATATAGCAATTTAATCTATGGAATCATTTTAATCTATGAAAACAAAATGAGAAAGAATGTACAGAAAAAAAAAATATTAATTATCTTTTGAGCTTTGTGTCTTTGATTTTCTCATTCGGAATTTATTATAAAAAAATATAAAAAAATCCACAGTATCTATAACTTAGAGGGCATCTTACGAGTATTTGTTTCTTATACAATCTTATTTTTTGAACATATAATATTTGTATCTTATTATTACACTAGCATTGCCCGCGGTTCCGCCCGCGTTCAGATGACCAAAATCAAATTCTTAGGTTTTACAAATTAGTATACTCTTACATTGCAGTTTTTGTATTTTTCTCTAAAATGAGATATTTTCCCGCGATAAAAAGTATCCTATATGTTGACCCGCATATCTAGCTATCATCATACCAAATTTCATCAAAATCCCTCTAGTGGTTTTTCCGTGATGCGGTAACAGACAGACAGACAGACAGACAGACAGAAAAATTCTAAAAACTACAGATTCGGCCTCTGTATCGATAATAATGTCTATTTCAATAAGATTTTCCAAAAAATATTTAATGTATAGATTCGGCTTAGTTACGATTTTATTATACGTAGATATATATTTTGACGGTCAGCATAGATTTTTCCGAGACGAGATATTTTCCCATTCTGATCATCCATTTCTGAGAAAAAATACAAAAACTGCAATATAAGAGTATAATAATATGTAAAACCTAAGAAATTTTTTTGTCATCTGAACGCGGGCGGAGCCGCGGGCAATGCTAGTTACATATAAAAGGCTACAGCTATGTATACCAAGGAAAAGGCTTATATTACATTATTTTAACGTTGTAAAAAGAAAACGTGGTATTTGAGTAGATATGTACATATTTCGTCGAGATATGCGGAAAACGACAAGCTGTGCCATCCCGCTAGAATTTCTCTTACTGTTAAAGAATTTCTTAACACTATAACTACACTGGAACAAATATACATAGCATTCCAAGAGATAAAATTGTTATCCTTTTCACCCTTTACGTGGATAGAAAATTCACGATATTACCTATTTCGATTTATATTTTTTGTGTATCTGTTAGTATTCCTTTAATCAACTCAAATAATGTCAGTATTGAATAAGAGGTGGGGATATTTTGAACCATGAGCTAGGATATAGGATTATTATCTATAGTAATATTATAAAGAGGTAAAGTTTGTGAGTTTGTGACTTTGTAGGGGGTGATCTTTGGATCTACTGAACTGAACCGATTTAGATTAAATTTGTTAAGAAGATAGTTTGAGACCCTGGAAAGGAGATAGGATACTTTTTATGAAATTTAATGAATGAATATGTAAGTTTCTATTGGAAAGAAAGCTATGGATGAATCCGAGCGAAGCAGAATAAGTTGCTAGTGTTTGGATATTTTTGAAAATGAACCCAATAAAAGATAATAAGAGAGTTAAATGGGCTAGAAGATGTTTATAATTATCCTTTATGAACATATAATGATTTACCCTCGCTTGGCTCAGAAGCGTACCTGCCTATTGTTATTCTTGGTCGTACCATACACACTGGCGTTTTAGTGTAACATATTATGCACAGTTATAGGTAACAAATTTATGCATTAACAATAGTATTCCGGTAACAAAATAATTTATTTACAAATAGCAGAAAATTAAAAAAAATGTGCTAGAGTAAAGCCTGGGCAGATCGCTTGTGTAAAATAATTGAAGCATCCCTCCAACTAGACAACAGCTACATCAGTTGATACGTAAAATACATTAAATAACTTGGCGGGTGCCAAAGTTAATCAAACGTCCGCCGTGGTTTGACAAACAGGCCAATTTGTAAGCAGAAAGCTGTTCTAAATCACGACAGAAAGACAAAACACAAATGTTATTCATAGAAACCTAGATGAAGTTTTCGTGTGTAACCTGATATACATAGATAGAATGTTACAGGAAGGAACATATAAGACTTTATCTAGACGCATAATTTATATGAAATCTGTCAAATGTTAACATTTAATCGTCTAAAATTTATTTCTACGTATTTTATGTGTGGTTTTAACGTCCTTTTTAGGGTTCCGTAACAGAAGGATGTCTATTACTGTCCGTCCCTCCGTCCGTCCGTCCGTCCGTCCGTCTGCCAGATGGCTCAGAACAGTAATAGGTAGAGAGTTGATTTTCTTACAGAGTATGTATTTCTATTGTCGCTATAACAACAAATATTAAAAATAAATAAAAATACAAGAAACATTTTTGAACTTCGTAATCGATCATCGAAGTCAATATATTACATACATAGAGTAAAAGTTATATTAATAATTGTAAACATACTAAGGTCTAATCTAAACCTTTAAAATGTACATAAACTATGAATATATAACTTTGAAATATACAATGTTATATATATTACATTTAAAAAAAAATAAGATAAAACTTGAAACATTTATAAAATACCTAATTTTATAACAAACTTAATGCATCACTTTAGACCGCACAGTTTTATCGCTTCCGCTTTTAACCATTTAACAGAATCTGTGGTGTATCTTCCATATTCCCTCAAAACAAGTAAAATATATACAAATACGATGCGGCGTCCTAACGTAAAGTAATTAATGAAAATAGAATTCATAAAAATACAATATTATACAGTAAATTGTAAGCGTAAGCGGGCTTCTTTGGGAAAAACATGTATTGTACAGTTTATGTGTGTAAATATGTTGGGATATTAACACACAATTCCACCTAGTTCCATGGTAATCTACGAGGCTTGTGTTATGGATACCACATAGTTGATACATTACAATTATATAACTTTAAATACATACAACTTATAAATATAAACACCCATGGCTGGGGTACACACATTCGTCATCACAAAAATGCATTCCCTCAGCGGAACTCGAACCTGCGACCGCTGGCACAGCAAGTAGGGTCACTACAAATTGAGCCATAGGCTAATCTCGGATACATCGGGAATGCAATTGCAATGCAATTTGTTGCTACATAATAATAATTTCTTAAAAAATTCCTTAAAATGAACAACAAATAATAAAAACCTATTTCCATAAGCGGCAGCGAATACGTTATCCGCTTCCGTACATCACGAAGACCACACCATACAGTAATTGTTTTAGTTTCTCCGTTCACAGCTTGACGTTTAATTACACTTGGATTGGTCTGTTTGTTGTTGTGTGTAAATAGGTATTCCTCATTCAAGTTCATGTCTTCGAGCTTTGAATCAATTTATTAGCCTTATAATATTCGCTTTGTGTTACTCTGGATTCAAAATATATTCTAAGATTTATTCTACCAATAAAATTAATATTAGCTGACAGGTATAAATGACTAGCGTTCGCCTGTGACATCGCCTAAACATCTTATTACCGTATTTATATATCAAAAAAATTTAAAGATCTTGTAATTTAATTCAATTCCGACCGATATTAACCAAACATAGCTAAGAACCATCTCAAGAAACTGGCTTTCAAATGAAAAAAGCGCATTGAAATCGGTCCATCCGTTTGAGAGCTACGATGCCACAGAAAGACACACACACAGACAGACATCGACGTCAAACTTATAACACCCCTCTTTTTGAGTCTGGGGTTAAAAAAGAGTAAAGAACATGTTCTTTATTTACAGAGATTTTTAATCTGTATATCAAACAATAAATCTTAGTTTTATAACAACGAAATCTCTAAATTCCCATCATCTCTTTTTTTTCATCCCAAGAGAAACTAATCACCAAGACTTTGAATAAGAATAGTTTTAATTTTTAAACAGCAAGATTAATTATTTCTAATTTCATTTTTATTTGGATTTTCATAAAATCTTTCGTTTTTTACCTTATTAAAGGTTGAGTTTCTGAAAATTCTTTCTTAGCGGATACTTACTTTCTTTGAGGACATCAGCTGCCACAAGTTTGTTTGTGTTAAATATATTATACTTTATAAAGAAAGTTAAAATGAAATGCGTCTTTATTTAGAGTAACTTTATTCAAAAACTTAGGTAGTATCTGTTTTTCACATACCTCAAGGGAACTTATTGGGACAATAATTACCTGTATTTTTTGACATTTGCTATTCGCATATAATCTAACGTACCTATACATATAATAAAATTGTGACTAAGTCGAATCTGTACATTAAATATTTTTTGGAAAATCGAATTGAAATAGATATTATTATCGATACAGAATCCGAATCTATAGATTTTAGAATGTTTGTCTGTCTGTCTGTTACCGCATCATGGAAAAACCACTGGATGGTTTTTCATGAAATTTGGTATGAAGATAGCTGGTTATCCGGGTCAACATATAGGGTACTTTTTACCGCGAGAAAATATCTCATTTCTGAGAAAATATACAAAAACTGCATTGTAAGACTATACTAATATGTAAAACGTAAGAATTTGGTTTTTGGTAATCTGAACGTGGGCGAAGCCGCGGGCAATGCTATTAATATTTATAAATGTGAATATATCAAACTACTGATTTTCCCACTATTCCCTTGATCGCGTCTCTAGGGGTCTTTTAGCCACCTGTAGAATAGCCGAAAAGAGGGTTATGTGTTTGATCTGTATGTGTGTACTTACGTCCGATTCTATGTATGTTAATTCTTAATTACTAAAGGGCTTAACCAATTTTGATGAATTATATAATACGTCGTTAAAATAGTGTTAATAACGCGAGTATCTGGTATATGGAAATTATTAAAAATCAAAATGAAAAACAACAGGCGCCAATTTAAGCGTTTCTTACCTTTAACTAAGCTTTTTTAACGTGTTTATTATTTAAACATATTTTCATATGTAGCTTACGAGCTTTAATAACCTAAAAGCTCTTAAACCTTAAAACATCTGCTAGGATCAAAGTTACATGGCTATCAAAAAAACAGATTTTCATATCAGGATTCTGATAAATAATGTAAATTTAGTAAGTTTCTGTTATACAAGGGTATTATTAACTCCCTCACTTTCACATTCGGGCTGCGAACGACAGGCCGGCGTAAATCCAGCTCGAAGGCCTCTTAATTAAAGGACTGAACCCTTGGCCGGCAGCTTTTAATCTTGATAGTACTGCTAATAAACTCGCATAGTTTGTGAACTGAGTATGATATAAGCCACGCTATTTTAATAGGATTTACGATCCACTTCTTTTGATTAGTAGCTTTATTTCAAAAAAAATATATATCAGAGAATATTTCTAGTCGTCATAACATATAAAAATATAAATCTACTTATATATGTGTTTTTTTTGGAAATAGAAAATTTTAGGAATTAAGTAAAAAATTATAGAGCTATCGTTAAGACTGAAAAAAAAATCTTGCATCTAATTTCATCGATTAGACCAGAATAAAATTATTTCAAAGATTTATGAAATCTATCTCGTAATAAATACATTTTATTTTTATAATACTATATATTTCATAGAACATAAAGAATTTTCAATTATGATCCCAACTTACGAGTATTTTGCATTTTAGTATATTTCTGTACAATTCCAATGACTTTTTCCATGTAAAGAGTTCCTTTCCAGGAATAAAGTGCGGGCTACGTTAGTCTCTTAAGAAAGCTTTGAAATGCGATACAACAAACAAACTAAGCTGTTTTTGTAAGATATCGTTGCATAGCGGAATGTGTATTCAGCTATCTTTACCTTTACAGCAAAATAACACTGAACCAGACATAAGAAGATGCCAAGATAGACAATCTATATCAAGAATAGTTGAAGACAAATTGCCGTAAGCAGGAAAATGGAGAAGAGAGGAATCGATATTCTAGAATATTTTGAAATTATTAAATATATTAAAATGTTTTTTGTTAGCGTATACAATAAATAAAAAATAGGGCTGCAGTTTGTCGAGTGTCTGAGTGAAGTTAAAATCGAGAAAAAACATGACGAAATAAAAAAAGGAAAGTGAAGTGTTACTGCAAGTGTAACTAGAAGTGAAGACTAGTACTAAGTGACTGAATTAAGCTGAAATATAGTTGTACTGCTGGTGTATGTGAACTGCCAAAAGTCACTCTATAGACTAAAACAATAAAATATCTAAAATGCTAATAACTAAATATACAAGCAAACTGCACGTAGAAAATAAATTATGTCGGATTCTTGTCAGGTACTTCGGTGCCATTTTTTCCTTCCAAATTATTTTATATATTATTGTATTACAACAGCTTTTGAGACCTTAGTCTCTCCCATGATAGCTGTAAAGTTTTTGAAGCATCGGGAACCAAAAACTAAAATAAATCCGCAAAAACGACCAAATCAAATTTTTCAAATTTAGCACACGAAGTACAGTGCTTAGCTTCGTAGTAATTCGTTAATTACTACGAAGTATTTTAGGAAATCCAATATTTAAAAGCCAAAACGGAGAATGCAGCGTTAGTCTTATTGGTACTTGAAATTATATATTCGTAATTTAAATAGCCGCTTAGTGAAAGCAAGCTAAATATTATGTACTTATTCGAGATTGTTGTTATTTTATATAAAATTAAACAATGATAGAACAGTTTAGAACCTTTTTAAACTCTGTTTATCAACCGATTTTAATTTTTTGCTTTTGACGAGTTTTTATGTTAAACTCAAAAAAAGTATTATGATAGAATTTTAACCACTGAGTAAATAATAAATAGGGAACACTACTGAATACTTACTACTAATATTATTAGTAAGTTTAAAAATTATTACTAAAATAGGGTTGAGAAAATGTATTGGCATAATGATCCAGTGCAGCCACTTAAAAAACTTTTCTTTTTATGTAGGTTTTGACTTTTATATATTGGATCCGAGTAAAACTACATATTTTTCATCACTGGCCGCCACAATATCAAGATGGGGTCCAATCTGCCCAATCTCTTTTAGTTTTTTATCCGCGGCAGAGCTTTCGTGCTACGATGATTACAAAGTACTTAATTAAATACCTATTCTATTTGCCAATGAGTCTCCCTCAAATCGCTTTAACCGTTTTAAAGATCAGATTAAACAGATATTGCTGTCTTTGGTATTATACAAATAAACATAATGAGAATTCCTTATATTACTGTGTGGATAGGGTGTTTTATATGTAACCAGAGTTGGGAACTATTTTAATTATAGATATAGTTCAAGATTTTAATCTTATTATTTTATTTTTATTTATTTATAAAGGTTTTCTAGCAGTTGTTAATTTTTTTGATACATTCGGTTTTAATTTTATATTGTAATCAATTGTTAAATGTATAGCTACATTAAAGCAAACAAGACATGCAAAATTATTTTTACATACCTTTTGACACTTAATTAAAATGTAAATATGATCAAATGTTAGCATGTAATTTATTACATTATAGCGATTCACCCTTGCTCCACTCGGGTTCGTTCCTAGGTTGCTTCCCATACACACTATCATCCCCATTTTCGCCCCTTCAAGGGATGATTTCTGGGACAAAAACTAGCTGATGTTCTCAATATATCTTCTTACCAAATTTTATCTAAATCAGTTCAGTAGTTTCGGAGCCTATTCGGTACAAACAAACAAAAATCTTTCCTCTTTATAATATTAAGTACAGAAAATTAAAACGATTAACACAAATTAAATTAAGTAATTTTTTATTCAAACACTATATATTTAACATAGAAAGTAAAACATTCTTATAAAATCGAGAATTTAAAATTAAAATTTTATAGTTACTCAACGCTGTATCAGAAATCAGTTTCCAGATTCTATCGGTATGACTGTCTCTGCCAAGTTGCATGAAAGTGTTTAGTTTTCTTTACCGACCGCTTCTTCGCGAAACTCGTTTGAAAAGTTTCTCTTGAATCCCACTGTTACCAATTTCACACATTTCACAGAAACTCCACATTATGGTTCAATAAAGTAAGGGTTGCAGCTTTGTTCTTAGTCTTCGTAATCGGGCTTTTATTACAGCATTATTAGGTATAGTAACGGGCTCAAATCTTATATTTTATTTACTTTTGAATATAATATACATAATAATTACCTGTATTACTTACGTTATTGTTTTTTTAGAAGTAGGTTTTAGTGTAATAATTTTAATTATAATTGTATTATGCCCGATTTCACCAACATCACTTAAACTACCACCTTTCTTTTTTTTAACGTTGGGAAATGCATTTACGCACGAGGTATGGGACTCACCGGCAAAGCCAGTACTACCCACTAAAACCCAACAAAACCTTCTCCCGTCTTAATGGGGCGTCGCAGGATCGCTTACGCATTCAACTACGACGCCCCGACGGCAGGTCTGCCGAAGCAGACCACAACAACCATGGGGTTGCTCCAAGGTCCACTCTGCTATCAGAGAAGTACCAGGAGCAACCCGCATGGTACACCACCCCCCGAAGAGGGCCACCTCCCACCGCCCACTGAAGTGGGCCACCTCCCTGTGCGTTTCTTGTCTTCGCGCCCGGCTGAAATACCGGGCTCTACTTAGCCCCCCCCCACCACGACAAGGTGAACGCACGGGGGGGGGGGCTTAAGCTACCACCTACGTATGGGATCCCTAGCTTAAAAGTTCCCCTAAACTAGCCCCTAAATTAAATTTCGTTTCCCATCGTCAGAGCCCGTATTTCTAATACCTATATTTAGGTGACATTTTATTATTATTTTTAATTTTTAGGTGACCCCTAACTGAGAAAAGAAAGAAACTAATTAGGATTTCCTATTAAATCATTCGAAACATTTCCACTAGCGAAATTATAAGATGTTGGTTGTTCAGTTAAATTCATAGAATGCATTTACTTGAATTTTAAAAGGATTCAAGATGTCTCTTTATAATTTAAATACGGAAAAATTCAAGCAATGTCGAGCTTCAGGTAATTTAACATCTGCTGTGCTCTCTTTAGACTATTTTGTGCCATTTACCAACTTTTAAAATGAAAATAGAGCATCGAGCGTCGTTACTTAAAGGGCTTACAAAGATAATTTTAGCCTTTTATAGAAAGATATTTGGAATTGGCAGAGCTGGTGTAATTTTCTTTTTGCATAATGCTTTCGTTAACAGCTATACGAGTAGAAGGTAAGTGTTCTAATTTAACAGCTCGATATATTTGGATCTCTTTAACTTCCTCGTTAGTCTAGTGACTTGTATGAATGTAGACCCGGAAGTTCTAGGTTTGAGTCCTAGGTCGGCCCAAAATAGTTGTTGTATATTTTGCCTGATCCTCACCGGTGGTTTTGAATTTTGTGAAAGTGAAAGAAACGAGTGAAATTGTAACTGAAATCGATCAGGAAGACATTTTTTTTTTATTTAATCATTTATTTCAGGCAATATTTACAAAAAGATCTTAAATATGTAAACAGAGGCCCAGAGCATAATACGAGTATATACCTTAAAACTAACATATATATTAATTATAAAACTTAAACTTTATATTAATATTATTGTAAAATGTGGAAATAGAAAAGGCTATCATATTATGATATTAAGTTAATCTATACATATAATTGAAATTCTAACCAAGCCGAATCTGTACATTAATTAATATTTTTAGGAAAATCTTATTGAAATAGACATTATTATCGATACAGAGGCCGAATCTATAGTTTTTAGAATTTTTGTCTGTCTGTCTGTTAGCGCATCACGGAAAAACCACTTGAGGGATTTTGATGAAATTTGGAATGGTAATAGCTGGTTATCCGGGTCAATATAGGATAATTTTACCATATGTCATTTCTGAGAAAAAATACAAAAACTGCAATGTAAGAGTATATTCATATGTAAAACCTAAGAATTTGGTTTTTGGTCATCTGAACGCGGGCGGAGCCGCGGGCAATGCTAGAATAAACAATAAATCTAATTATATTATACGTCCAAAGTGTTTGTCATTTTTTTCACACAAGAACAGATTGTCGTAATATGACGTGATTTTTGCCAAAGAAACAATTTATGAGGCTGAGAATGACAGTTTACTTTACCTCTAGAACGTTAAGTGATTTCAGAAAGAGTACTTGATGCTCACTTAATGTATACTTTATATTATGAGTACAAATAAAACCAGTTTTCTGAAACACTCAAGCAGTATTTCCTTTTAAGAACTAAAAATAATGTGGTATCATAATAATAATACTAAAGTAGACAAACTTAAGCTACACATAAACACTCAAAAGCTTGTAATTTATAGGGAGGGTTGATATCTAGCCGGGGTGCAGACGGAAATGTAATTATTTTGTTTGAACATTTAAGTATAAGCTGCAAGAGCGCTTTCTCCTGGATACTGTAGTGTCAGTAAATTAAAGCATTATAACCCCTAATACTAGACTTGTTACATTAAGTATATTACACTAATTTAGAATGATTAAAGAGTTTTGTAGAGCGTGTCATCTGTATAAATATTATAAATGTGATATTTTAGAGTATGTACGGATGTTTGTTATTCTTTCACGCCAGAACGGCTGAACGGATCTGAATGAAATTTGGCACAAAGATAGATTATAGTCTGGAATAACACATAGACTACTTTTTATTTCGGAATAATGTATGGTTCCCGAGGGATAGATTTGTTTTTTTATCTAGCTTATCTATTATTTAAAAAAAAGTGTTTGATGAAAGTTTGTGTAAGCTTAAATTAGATGCTGTTTATTATTATTTTCAATATAATTATAAACTGATGTGGTGGTGAATCCTACTAATACCTATTATAAATGCGAAAGTTTGTGAGAATGTAAGGATGTCTGAATGCAAAGATGTATAGATGTTTGTTACTCTTTCACGCAAAAACTAGTGAATGGATTTTAATGAAACTTTACAGCAATATAGCTCATCAAAATAACACTACTTTTTATTCCGGAAAAATATATGTTTCCCGTGAGATAGATTTGTTTTTGTATTACTAACAAATAAAACATGAAAATATAATTTGCTAAATTTTTTTTTTATTATAGTATTCCAAAAACCTTCATAATTTATTTTGTAAAAAACTAAATTGTGTACTGTTAAAGAAGTTTTTCTCCTTCACTATGGAGAATATTAAAAAAAAATATTATTATTTTTTACTTTAATTAGGTATAATAAAGTTTAAAAAGTATATAATATTTTTCTTGTGTTAATAACAGGGTGCTAAAACTCTACATATATATTCTCAGAAGAAAGAAAGTAATATTGAAAATAAAATTGTAATATTATCTATAATAAACCGTTGTACATAAATTTTTTTTTAAACAGAAATTGTGTTAAGGGAATTTAGCATTTTAACTTCATAAAGAAAATTACAAATAATAAATGAAAAAATTACAAATAATATATTTCTAAAAATATATTAAACTCATAAAATTTACTCACATAATTTTCTTTTAATAAAAACAACTTAACAGTGCCTTTTAATCTATCTATACATATATTAAAATGCTGAGTCGAATCTGTACTTTACATATTTTTCGGAAAATCTTATTGCAATAGACATTATTATCGATACATAGGCCAAATCTATAGTTTTTAGAATTTTTGTCTGTCTGTATAGGCATGCAACATGATAAAACCACAAAATGAAAGAAATTCTGTATGATGATAACTGGTTATCCGGTTTAACATATAAGATACTTTTTACTGTGGGAAAATATCTCATCTCTGAGAAATCTATACCAAACGTTAAAACTAACTAGGAACGAACCCGAGCGAAGCGATGATGAGTCGCTAGTCTAGAATAAAGATAAAATTTACAAATAATTTTTGTGTAAAACAAGAGTCTTGAGGTGAAAAATAATACGTGTAGGTATGATTGCTTGTAAAATTAATATCATATTATATCTTCAAAGTACGCTTCCACGAACTAACTCTTTGATATAAAGAGATAAAAATTCCGTTCAAAGATTTTCTTTTTATCATCAATATTCTCATACAAAATTAAATATTGGAATATTCGCTTTTTGTTTGGGTCTTTAGATTTGCTATATGCCTATAAGTCATCCTATAGACTTTGCTTAACTCTCTATAAATATAACATCGTGTTTTAAATAAAACTATCGTTCTGGATTTATTTTGATTGAATCAATATTTGAGACGTCTAAAACCTTACGTTTTGCTATGACTGTAATTGCTATAAAAAGCGCTCGAAACGTCGAGAACCAAAATAAATCCACGAAAAAATCCGTTTTTTTTTTTAATTTAAAATGTCAAATATTCGCGTAAATCTAAAAAAGTATTACCTATCTACTTAATAGAATTTTACTATAAAATACAAAGTAAGTTATCTACATTAAATAACAAACTGGGAAATTCAACGTATAAATTAAAAAGTATCTGTTACATTTTTTGAGTAAACATTTCATTTTACCAAACGAGTTTCACGTCAGCAAGCTAATAAATCATAATATGAGAGAATATGAAGAGTATTTTACTACAAAAGTATGGAAAATGAGGAAAATGTAATAAGTTTTGCTAGTGATAATATGGTTCTTTTTGTTAACTATATATTTTGATTGAAGAGTTTTTATTCAGATCAACAAATCGCCATCTCAGTGCTTATTTGTCCAAACGACCAATTTACCGAAAGCGCTTTTTAATATAGAATTATTGACTTTTAAATATCAATTCTATTGATATTATATACACATTTAACTTTAAAAAACCGTTAAGTGTTTTTTATCTATAGATGAATAGAAATCTTGCAAATAAAGCTTTATTTTCAAAATTGAGAAAAAAACTCTCCCTACTGTAAAGTACAACAAGTATTGGCAGTTTAAAGAAATAAGCATTAAGGCCAAGTGTTCTAAAAATTTTATGTTTTCCCAGAAATAGCTTATTTCTCAATTTCCCAGCAAAAGTAATAATTTAGTAACATGATGATATCAATTGAATACTAAAATGGAAAAAAAAATATTGATTATCTAAAAACTCATATTGTTATAGGTATATTTCGGTATATGTTCAAATAAAAAATAGTTATACTCAAAACCATTAGATTCGAATCATCTTAGTCTTTTAGTTAAGTATGTTTTTGAAACCAGAAATTTTATATCTCTCATAATGTATATGGGCTCATATGGTCAGTGGGTAGTTATTACGCATGTTACGACATGAGTGTTGGAAATGACTAAATGAATGGAGAGAAAGAGGAAGATCGATGAGTAAGATAGATTGTGTAAGACAGAAAATGAAAGAGAAAATATAGATAAATAAATATGTTGGGACATTACGCATAACACTATCTAGTTTCAAGGTAAGCTACGAGGCTTGTGTTATGGATACCAGATAGTTGACATACTACACATATATAACTTTAAATACATACATATTATAAACATAAACAGCCATAACTGGAGTGCAAGCATTCGTGCTCGTCACACAAATGAATGCCCCTAGCTGGATTCAAACCGGCGACCTCTGGCACAGCAAGTAAGATCACTACAAAAGATGAATGATGAGGTGACAAGTAATAGGGAAGAGTGGAAGAAGACGTACTGCGCCAACACCAAGTAATTTGGGGAAAAATAATGAATATATCCATATTTTAGATAAATAGAAATAATTTTTAAACTTTATTTCGGGCTTTTTACACATTTTTACAATATTATCATGAAAAATTTACGTTTACTTAATGACTTACATTTTTTTAAATGTTTGTTCGATTTTTGTTATCTACGATATGATGTTCTCCTAGCCGATTCCGGCTACGGCAGCCAATCTCATTGAGATTAGCCAACTGCGCAGGAGACATTATAGTGCTCAAGTGTACGCGCAAACACAAGTGCACACTCTATTCCTATCACTCTCATACTCCGGTGGGACGACCACTCGACACGACCGGTGAGAGTTAAGGCACAGGACCGACGGCTTTACGTGCTCTCCGAGGCACGGGGGTGAAACACCGCCAACTTCCCAACTCCGGGCTGTTACTGAGACTTACTAAACAGAAAGTCTCAATAACTAAACTTGGCCCGACCCGGGACTCGAACCCAGGACCTCCGGGTGTGCAGCCGTACATGCTAGCCACTACACTACCGAGGTAATACATAAACAATAATTCTACGATATAGTATGAGTATATACAATAGTTTTTAGTATAATAAAAGAGAAAGTTCTCTGTATTTTTTAAGTATGGGAATATAGATTAAAAATCATATTTTACTGCGCCTATATCGTAATTTAGCTTTTTAACTTTCTAGCATTTGTATAATAAACACAGTACATATATTTCTAATTACTTATAAAAATATATTTAAGGTAAGAGAAAGTTCAAAGGCTTTAGGAATATATAACATAATACAGACATATTATCAACCATAGCGGTGTGTAGCTTTGCATTATTAAGTCTGTATTTTATACCACGAAACTTAGTTGTGAAATTCTGAACTTTCAGAAGAGTTAAAATTGGGTTGCTACGAGTTTTACTCACGGAAATAGCCATCGGACATCGAATACCAATCGGTCCAACACTTCTAAGAAAAAAGAAAAGAACAAATCACGTTCGGTATGCTTTGAAACTTTGTTCTCTATGGAGTACGGCAGCTTCTGAATGCATGGTAGTACACTTAAAAGGAACTTCGGAGTATTTTCTTAAAACTTTTGTAAGGTACACATAACATTACATAGAAAACAAAATTGCTATATGATCTTTGAATAATATAATTATTTTGGACATTATATTGAGGGGGCATTTTGTTTATAAAATTTTTCATTGTCTGTCGGTTTGTATATTACGTAATTTATATTAGTGTATGTGAATAACAGGTTACATGTTCAATCTCTGATAATATTATCTTGAATATAATCTTTTTTAAATATGACTTAGGGAATTAATAAGGAATAAGAAATATTTTATTTTAAAAACCAAGAGCTCTACAAACCAAGGGTGACCAATGACCATATTAATACTAGGAAATCACCCTGCTTTAGCCTCGCTCAGTTAATAAGTGTGATTGTTGTACTTACTTCAGTGGTCTGTTATATATATTAGATATATTCCTACACGATGTATTTTGTTGTCTTTTAGACATAATATAATATTTAATAGCATACTAGTGAATAAATGGTTACTTTTTGAAAATTGCTTTATAATAAGTACTTTTTGGGTTAATTTCTAACTCATAAAGTTGACCTCTCTAAAGTATCCACGTAGAAAAAGATCTACAAATAAGAAGTATATGACCATAATTGTCCATGTCTGATCGTGACAAGCGTGGAAAAATATTATTTATATATTTTAAAAATCCTTCACAAACTTCTTTGTCTAATGTTAAAAACATTATTTCTCATATAAAATTTAATATTTTACACAACATTTTTCTATTAAGTTTGTTCGTTCGATGAAAAGTTTTAATTATTTCGTTCACTTTTTGGTCAACTCATCACTGTCGACGTGTAGCGTAGTTTTTACAAGCTGTGGCAGTTTGAAATTGATAAAGGGTAAAAACCGACAGATTGATATAGAAGCTTTGTGACAGCTTCACGCTACTAAATAAAGTTTAATTGAACAATATAAATGACAGTGCTTCAATCACTTTAGATAATACCTATACTAGCGAATTACCCTCGCGTCGCTCGGCTTTGTCCCTGGGTTGATTCCCCATACAAACTTTCATCCCCATTGTCAACCTTCAAAGGATGATTTCTAACATAAAAAAAATGTATGTCCTTCCCAGGGTCTCAAACTATCTTCTTATTAAATTTCATCTTAATCGGTTCTGTAGTTCCAGAGATTACTTGCTACAAACAAACTTACATACTTTACCTCTTTATAATATTAGTAGGATTAAAAAATATATTTTCTTCTTTATATTAGATTTTGTTTTAATTAAATATAAAGAGTTTAAAATATAATATGTATGTAAAATATGGCAGTGGTAGCCCAGTGGTAACACACTCACTGGGGAAACCTAGTGAAGTGGGTTAAAATCCTTCGCATCTCTAATCATTTTCATGTGTGAATCATTTCTAATAAGTTTGCCACTTGGCTTACGGTGAAGAAAAACTACGTAAGGAAACCTGCATGTTTGAGAGAACCTAGTAAGTTTTCTAACCACTTCACTCGGTTCCCCAAGCGAGCGCGTTACCACTGGGCTACCATTGCCTATACGAATATATAAATATGTAATTAAAAATTAAGATGGTAGTATTAAGTGTTTTGACAAAAAGTAAGATAGGGCTAGTTCCATAGTACACATGGAAGTGGTGATTATAATGATTCAAAACTTGCATAAAAATACATGTAAGTATATGTTTTTAGTTTTTATTTTCGTTTTTGGATTGTATATAGTTATTCTTGTTATACTTATTAATTATTTTTATTTATATTATTAATTCGTACTTTTGGTTTACTATTTTTATATGTAACACTACATAGATTTTTTTAATTTAATCAAGATATGATTATATTATATTATTATTGTTAAACCAAAATTATCGATTTTAGCATTTTTTTCTTATTCACAAGAGTATTTCATAAAATTACACGAAGTCAAAGAGCGTGAAATTTCTCATTTTATCTGCAAAGAGATCGGTAAAAGCCGGTGGGGAACTCATAAATTGCTGCCCGGCGTGTGATTGGCAGGTACCCGTACAATTATTGAAGCATGATAAATACTGCATACAAAATTTAGTACTTTTGTGTAAAAAAATTCATGTACACTTGGGTGGTATTTTTCCATTAAATAAGTTTGGTAATGTTATATCGATATATTTAAATCATCATCTATACTAATATTATAAAGAGGTAAAGTTTGTGAGTTTGTGAAGTTGTAGGGGGATAATCTCTAGATCTACTGAACCGATTTAGATGAAATTTGGTAAAAAGATAGTTTGAGACCCTGAGAAGAACATAGGATACTTTTTATCCTGGAAATCATCCTTTAAAGGGGTGAAAATGGGGATGAACCCGAGCAAAGCGAGGGCGAGTCTCTAGTATTTTATAAACATCGGAATTGGCAAGTATTTATGTGTAAGCAAAAACCTTTATAGTGTCCCTAACAAACGTTTATTGATCTTTTACCCTTAAACTTTAGCGAGAAATATACTAAATTAACCACACAAGACTTAGCTTCAAAGTGAATATTTTCTAACCGTAACAAAGGTGTGTCGTCAAAATACCAAAACTAAATTTTAGTACGCAAAAAGGTCAACTTCTCGAGCGTTATGTTGTAAAATAAAATTTTGTGGCCTGGAACCCTTAACTATGAATAGGTCAAAAAATATCAAAGTATTTTAGAAGAAAGACTGCTACGAGTTTATATGTTATTTTATTAGAATCTTCATGTATTTAATTCGTTAATACATATACTGTATAAATACGTAGATTGTACCTCTCTTTGTTATTTTATGTTTTAAATTATTATTTCTTTTTATCATGGGGTCTCGAACAAAGAAAATTTTGTTCAAATAAATGTCAATAGATGACGATACGTATATTGATTTTTTATTAAACTTGTATTAAGTTAACCAAACATAGAAAAAATTATCCTTAAAAGGTATATTATAGTCTTAAAAAATATTCTAAGCGAAGGGAAAAGAAATAATGCGCTCTTAAATCAAGTTTTTGTAAAAAAAAACACTGTTTATTGAAATATTAGCGATTAAATGATGGGTTTGTAGTATATATTCACAGATGGCGCTTTTACTTTTTATGAATTGTTTATCACGGTTAAAAGCTGTTAAAATTACTGTTTTTTTATTGGAATTCGGAATGATTTTTTTAATATTTACCATTCATTAGTTTATACAGATTTGTAAAATAAAATAGTTCAACTATTTGCAAATCAACAAATCTATTATTATCAAATCAAGCATACAAAAATAGTACAAAGAATAGCCCGTATTAGCGCTGTCCATTTTCTTTGCATAGGATGAGGCATCTGTACTAGTATAGTATTAAATTATATGTGCTTTTATTAAAGAGATCCAATCCGTCATTAGGTCGTTGCCTGCCGTTCGAGCTGTGGGACTAAGATTTTTAATCACTAAGCCCACAGTGAAACTTGTCGTCGAGACAGTGAGTCGTCGTAAGACATGCAGGTTTCCTCGCGATGTTTCCTTCACCGTAAGGCAAGTGGTAATCATGTTAGAAAATATTCCCACATGGAAATATCAAAGGTGCGAGACCCGGGATTTGAACCTGCTTCACTCGGTTTCTCAAGCGAGCACGTTACCACTGGGTTACCACTGCCTAGTCAATACATAAATATTTCCCTCAAATTTTCAAGAATGATTATGGTCTTCTGACCACTGAGTGAATACTAGTTCATATTTAATAGACTACGAGTATAATAATATTGTCTTCTACTAATAAATACGAGTGTTAGCTTATATGAGAGTATCAATTATGTAAATAAAACATATGCTTACGTGAATTCACCCACATTCCTTAAACACTGTCATTGTGGTCAAAACACTAGCGTTAATGGGTTTAATGGGACCGGTAAATACTTGAGTGCACTCCAAGAGGAAGGCAGCTATTTTCTGTTAAAATATTACCCTTTTAGGTTTACACGTAACTCGACGGTCGAGTGATGTTTCAACAGTAAATGTAATGTTGAAAATAGATATAGTATATTGTTTATCTTTTATATGAAACTGTTTTTGTATTGTACTATTTTTTGTTCGCGGGTTTTCTCGTAGTTTATTTAAGTAGGTATATTGATTCGCTCCCAAGAGTCCGTATAAACTTTTTCGAGAAATAGGCTTCGAAATGCTAAAAAAGCTAAAATGATATTTAAATTATGAAAAAAACAATTTAAGGAGTTTTAACAGTATAAAATATTTATATATATATATATATATATATATATATATATATATATATTATATATATATATGTATAATAGCAAGGTAATAAGTTCGTTTACTAGACATTCACATTGTTACAAAGAATTTTTACATGAAGAAAAAAAAAATTTTCTTTATTAATTTCCTCTATACATTATATATTCTATTGAGCAATATAAGTCGGTTTTTCATAAATTGTATTACAATTCATAAGAGATTAGCGATTTAACACTTTATTTATTAATATAAGATGACTTTCTAGCCTGAAGAGTCCGACTGGATGGGTACCCACCCCCTTATCTATTTCTCCCGCCGATCAACAATGATTGCATTGTTGTGATCCGGTTTGAAGGATAAGGTAGCCAGCGCAATTACAGGCAAGAGGCATATCATCATAGTCCTCACAGTGACAACGCCAGCAGTCGCGGGTTCGAGTCCCGCTGAGGGCATTCATTTGTATGATGAGCACGAATGTTTGTGCTCCAGTCATGGGTGTTTTATATTTATAATATGTTTGTATTTAAAATAATATATGTGTAGTGTATCTACTATCTGGTATCCATAACATAAGCCTCGTAGCTTACCATGGTACTAGATGGCGCTGTGTCTTAATGTCCTAACATATTTATTAATTTATTTAATATTAATTGTAAATATGTACCTATGTATTATTTGATATTCAGTGTAGGACGTTCTCACAGATATTGTGAGCAATCCTAAACTAATCTCTATTGTAATTCGTACGAGTACTATATCAATACTATGCAGTTTAAGATCGATAACTTGTAAACAACTATGTTAATCAAAGCTATCAGAGCTATCTAATAGATGGTATATTTGTGTGATGGTAAAATTCGTAATGTTGATCATATTTATATGATAAATAATGTTACCAAATACTCATGTTTTGTTTTTGATGCGTGCGTGTGTGCATGCGTGCATGTTGCCAGTGCGTGTGTGAACACTACTACATACGTTCTATTACTAAAAATGTGTAAGTTTGTATGTGTGTGTATGTTTGTTACTCCTTCCTCACTATCTCACTGTATTTTCCTTTACTTAAGCACAGGTGGAAATTGTATTGGAAATGATACGCACTTGAAAATATCAGAAGTGCGAGATCGAGACGAGATTTGAAGCCGCTTCACTCGGTTTCTCAAGCGAACATATTACCACTGGGATTAAAATCACTATATCAGGAAAATAATATTTATAATAAAATATTTTATATTATTTATTATAAAATAAATTAAAATAAATAATGTATGTAGCTTATTATTTACACTATACCACGAAACTGCTATACGAAGCGCGAACAATCGTCACGTTTACACTACGTGAGGGGGAAACTTCCTCGAAATAATAATATACATGTATATTTTAGAATTAACCAATTCAACTAGAGAATCAAGTCAACATCCTGTGTTCTGTTTTGATTAGTGTTGCCATACTGCAGAAATTCTATTATATTATTATACTAGTTTTTGTAAGTTACTATTTACATAAGCATTTTAAATAAAACTATCTTTTCGGATTTTTTCGCGGCTTTAAACCCGTCCCTCCCGTGACCATGATTGCTGTAAAGCATTCGAAACGTCGGGAACCAAAAATCAAAATAAACCCGCGAAAAAATCCGAAAAGATAGTTTTATTTAAAATGTCAAGTATTCGCGTAAATCTAAGAAAGTATTATTCTATATAGTTTATTAATTAAATCTAAAAGCAAAAATTATAAAAAATTTTTACAATTGATTAGTAGATACATTTATATAAATTATAGTATATACAAGAAAATTTTACTTTTCTTTTTCTTAGAAATTCAATCTTTTTTTTTTGATAACCGTCGCTTCAAAGTTATGAACTGTATGAATAAAAGAATACCTATAAAAGTGAACTAAATGAACTCTATAAAGTTGCCACGCTTATTACATGGGAATCTAAAAGTTAGATCAAGTGCGAAGTACGTATTATACTTTTATGATGCATAAATATATATATTTAGATATATATATATATATAATATATATATATATATATATATATATATATATATATATATTAAAATATTCTCAAGAAAATCTATAAGCTTAATAGAGAAGTAAATCAAGTAGTGAGGAGTCACTGTTTTCTACATTTTCCCTGCTAATTGTAGAAGTAAATGCTAGAAGAGGATATAATTTATTATTAATTATTATTATTATTTAATTAGTTGTAATTTTAAATCTATACTCATAATCAAAAAATATAACCGAGACGAATCTGTACGTTAAATATTTTTCGGAAAATCTTATTGAAATAGTCCTTATTATAGATACAGAGGCCGAATCTATAGTTTTTAGATTTTTTGTCTGTCTGAGAACGCATTACGAGAAAACTACTGGATAGATTTTAATGAAATTTGGTATGATGATAACTGGTTGTCCGGGTCAACAATAATTATTATACGATACTTTTTACTGCGGGAAAATATCTCATTTCTAAAAAATCTATACTAAACGTTAAAACGTATCATCACCATTAAAAAAATACATAATAACGACAAAAAAAGAATTCGGTAAAATCAATATTAAAGTATAATACTTCTTAAACTTAAAAGAAAAGATTTTTAGTAAAATAATTTTACCAAAAATAATAATATAACTCGTCAAAACTTTGTTCAACTTTAAACAATGCATAAGTATTCTCTCTATAATTTTATTTCAATGAGCATAATAATTGAAGTTCTGTATACTTAAAATCTTATTTATTATTAAATGTACACTTATTAAATTTTAAGTTCAATATCATCATCTCATCGTGCTTATTTGTGCAAACGACCAATTTACCGAAAAAGATTTTAAAATAGAATTATTGTCTTTTACATATTAATTCTATTGATGTACAAACATAAAAAAAAACATACAGTCGAATTGAGAACCTCCTCCTTTTTGAAGTCGGTTGAAAATACACATTTTACTTAAAAAAGTCGAAAATATGTTATTTCATCTATATATGTATACTAGTGATTCACCCTCGCTCCGCTCGGGTTCATTCATACTTACGTTTTAACATTTAGTATAGATTTCTCAAAGATGAGATATTTTACAAACATTTTGCATTTGAATGATAATAATATGATAATATATGGATATTTTAATACATGTACTAATATGACAAACTGTTACTTTTTCGTCATATTAATATCAAAAGTTAAATTATTAATGCTATTACCATTACAAGACTCTTATTTATAACTTTTACAAAAAATATAAGTCCTAACCATTTTGTAGCCGTCTTCGTGAAAAATATTTTTACAGGGCAGAAGTTCCCTCATCTTCCTCAACATCATTCTCATTCACATCGTCACCTCTACCGTTGGGACGGGAAAGCTGTAGGTAGACACGGACAGTTTTAAATGCTCTTAGAAGTTCGAAAAGTAACCCCAGTTTTTGACAGAGAATTTATTCACAAAAAAAATTGTTGTTATAACTGAGAAAAAATCAGACTATTTAAAAAATATCAATGACTCAATAAAATGTAAATAAATCTGACGATACGTTTGACTCAGTTTGTAGTGACCCTACTTGTTGTGCCAGCGGTCGCAGGTTTGAGTCCCGCTGGGGGCATTCATTTGTGTAATAAGCACGAATGTTTGTACTCCAGTCATGGGTATTTATATTTAGAATATGTATGTATTTAATCTTTATATATATAATTCTTCTGTGAGTGTGTATGTCACTGAACTTCTCTCAAACGACTGGACCGATTTTGATGAAATTTTTGTGTGTGTTCAAGGGGATCTGGGAATAGTTTAGATTCACAATTTGAATAATAATTTTCATCAAAAAAATTATTAAAAAAAGTTTGAAATTTTCAAATTAAAGACGTGTAGACAGGACAACGTCTGTCGGGTCCGCTAGTAGCTATATATGTGTAGTGTATCAACTATCTGGTATCCATAACACAAGGTTCGTAGCTTACCATGGAACTAGATGGTGCTGTATGTTAATGTTCCAACATATTTATTATTATTATTTTTATTCTGGTTACAGTTGTAAGCACAAAATTTTATGTTAGAAATATATATTTTATTCCCCTACAAAGATTTTCGTAATTACAAATGTTTTACATTTTCTCTCTATTTCCACTTAAAACGCATAATATTAATGTTGGATTGGCCACTAGTGAAGTTCGATATAGTCGGTCTAAATTTCTTCGTTTTGAATTCAGGCCTAGCAAACTATTTACAAAGTCACACAAGTACATAAGTAGTATTGATGTTTCTGGAAATAAAATTACCCAAATAAGTATTTGTTTCTTAGATTTTTTGAAATAAACGATTTCTAGTGTGTAATACTATCCTTTGGGACTTTTTCGCGGATTTATTTTGATTTTTGGTTTTGGACTGTTTTACAGTCATGGTCACGGATGAGATTTATCTCCCATGAATCAAAATAAATTCGCAAAAAAAACAGAAAAGACAGTTTTTTTTAAATGTCAAATATTCGTGTAAATCTAGGAAAGTATTATATGAAATACGACTTAAACGAACTGTTATATTATCTACACTAATAGTAAAAATTTGAAAACTATTAAAAGAACTGTTATATTATCTACACTAATAGTAAAAATTTGAAAATTTGGATAAATTAGTACACAGAAAGACCTGACCTGGAGATTTAGTTACATAGGCTACTCTTAGTAACAAAATTTGCCCAACTGGTCTGTCTGTACATGGAAGATATTTAAAAAAAAATTGTCATTGGGCGCATTTAACGCAATGAACCCAAACCAGTGATTTTTAGAATTTTTATCTGTTTATCTGTGCTTTGTGCGCGCTCTCTCAGAAACGGCTAAGCTGTTTTGGGTGTGGTTTCCACTAATATATTGTGGTAAGCTCCACTTAACATTTAGTATTTTTTTTATTTCAATCGGTTCATAAATAAAAAAAGTTATGCCAATTTAAAGAATCACCTAAGAAGGAACCCGAGCGAACCGAGGTTGAGTCGCTAGTAAATAATAAAGCTTTTACGTAGACGTGTATGTTTATTAGTCCTTAGGTTTGTTTAGGTCCTAGGTACATCATATTCTGATTTTATAAAGCACCTTTGTACAAATTCATAATATTATTAAAAATTGAATCTTGCTAAAAAAATTTAATTTTATTCACGTTCCACAATTAGTAAAAAATGTCTTACACTGCTTCTGAATTGCAAACAATATAATTACACTTTGCACTTCGTGAATGTATTAATGCCCGTAATAAATACAGGGCTTTCATCTGTTTAAGTTGTAACTATCATGAGGTAGTCGTTAATTCTGCCAGTTACGGTGTACTCATGTTTTCTCAAAGTAAATGCTTTATTTTCTTTTGTTATTTTCTTATTTTATTATATGACTTCAGTGAATTCTACAAACAATAAATAATTAAAACATGACAAACAACACGTATATACAGAAAATAAAGTAATATAATTAAATAGTGTATATGATATTATCATATGACACTTAAGAAATCTTTTTTTTTACTTTGGGAAATGCATTTATGCACCATGGAAATGCATTTATGTCCCACATATGGCTATGCGGGACTCACCGGCCAAAAAAACCAGTCACAAAAATTCAACAAAAACTTCCCCGTCTCGATGTGGCGTCGCAGGATCACTCACGTACTTAAATAAGATGTCTCAACGGGTGTTCAGCCAGCCGAGGTAGACCACAACAACCAAGGGGTTGCTCCTACAGCCCTCTCTGCTATTAGAGAAGTACCAGGAGCAACCAAGGTGGGCTGCCTGATTACAGGCAACTCTTGAAGCACCCAAGCGAAGCGAGTGTAAGTCGCTAATATTAATACTTTCTTATGTGAGTACTAGCGGCTCAATCTCGCTTCGAAAAAATAAAAACCAATCTATCCCACGGGAACTGTCCATTTTTCCGGGATAAAAAGTAGCCTATGTGCAATTCCAGATTATAATCTATCTCTGTGCCTTTCACCCAGATCCGTTCAACCGTTCTGGCGTGATTGAGTAACAAACATTCAAATATCCATCTAACCTATTACGAGTACATTTATAATAATTAGTAAGATTTGATATATCTAATAAAACTCTCTTTTCTTTTCGCGGATTTATTTTAATTTTTGGTCCTCGATATTTCGAATGTTTCACAGCAATCATGGTTATAGTACTGACGCTCCCGTGATCATCATTCCATAATAAAATTTCGTATATTAATATAGAAATAAAAGCATTGTAACTATACTAATACTGAAGATATAAACAGAAAGGCATTTGACAATGTGCCAAGACGGGTAATTTCGATACCGTTATGGATGTTTAGTGTTAAGGCGAATCTGCGTCATTAGGACGTGTGCCCATTTACGAGTAGTTCAGCTTGTTATACATGTACTCAAAAATTCTGGAAGACATTAAAATTTGAAGTTTTTATAATCTTTGTATGGGAAAGAAAAGACGTAAAAAGATTTCTTAACATGATTAGAAATGAAATTTGAGATAGTTTGAATCGGTTTTTATTTATTGTATCGAATTAAAACTGTAAATATGTGAAATCTAGATGACAATCCATCGATAAATAACAATACAGCTTGTCTTATAACAGAAATAGAAGTTGAATAATGGAATTCTTTAATATCTAATAGAAAAACTTCTGGTTCGGGTCCATTTTATTCCTTCTGACGAGTCCCAATTTTCAGTTCATCAAATATAAAATAATAAACATAAAATTGCGTTAATATTTACAAAAAAAAAATCAGTTGAATTGAGAACCTCCTCCTTTTTGAAAAATAGATTAATCTTTTTTAAACTCATTAAAAAAATCCTTTGATTAATATTTTATACCTTTTATTTGTACTGTAAAGGTATTCAGCAGTTGCACAAATTAACATACATCCCTGTTTCTTTCTTTGCAATTTATCTCTATCTATTATATGATCTTTTCAAATTGTTCAATAAAAACTTAAAGCTAACACTAAGCACCTGCCGTATTCTCTTAAAAAACAAGTATTATTTTAAAACGCGTTTCACCCGAAAACAGTTGGCTCTGCCAAAAAACTTTAATGGTCTCGAGTAAATTTTTCTGGGTTACAAGTTGTCTAATAACTACAATTTTGGTCCCGTTTTGTTCTTTTAAAGCATTTCTTTACATAACTGGTCAAATCAGATATGTTTTTCTCTGTACAAAAACCTTTGAATAATGTCTATAGACTGTCAATTGTAGTGAGAATGTTACTAATATTATGAATGTAAAAGCTTTGATGTTTGGATGTTTAAGAGAGATAGATTATAATCTGGAATGACACATAGGTAACTTTTTATTCCGGAAAAATGTACGGTTCCCGTGGGATAGAATTGTTTTTGTTTTTATAGAGGCGAACACCCTAACGAAGCGAGGGTGAGCCGCTAGTATAAAATATATATATATTGAAAGGATAATGAATAGTAATATTAGTAGTATAATAATAGAGTGCAAAAATAGATTTATTACTGACGTAATATGTATGTATGTAGCTAAATAAAATTTGTTAACTTTTACATTACTTTTACATTACATTGTAAGCAAAAAAAGTTATTTTTAAATATATTTTTTATAAGTCAAAAACTATGCGGCATGATGAGTATAATTTAAAATATCGCAGTGTGTTGAAGTGTTGATTATTTTTTCTATCTTTATATGACTAAGCAAAGACAAAACGGTTAAGAACTTTATTCTACTACGTTTGTCAATCGAGCTTTTTTCTTATTTTTTTATTAGTAATCGAGCTGTAGTGTTTTAAATTTATTTAGGGGTAAACTTTATTCAAGTATGTTTTCCTCAAATTTTAAATGACGATTATAGTGAAATTTCGGGTACTAGGCGGACATAAGTTTTATTTCATGTCCAGCTCTACTAAAAAAGAAAGAAGAAGAGATAGACAGATGGAAAATGTGACTCCTCAAGTGCTTATTCTTGAATTTTTCCCTTAAAATCCCTTAAAAAAGAACAAAATAAATAACATTTGATAATTTTACTGAAAACAAACTGAATATTATAAAATCACAATTCCATTAAGCCGTTAAATCATATAAAATTATCATACGTTACGTGTAAATGTAATCATATCGTCTTACACCTAACAGATCCTTTGAGACACTAATTAGAGCTTCCCTTCATATTCGTGAATTACTTCATTTATTCGCACGCTCCTTAAATATGTATGAACACTTGAAACTCGAGCAAGGAAAACGAAGTAAGCGAACTTAAGTATCACTCAGAACTTGGTGAAATTTTACTACGTAAAAGTTTAACCACCACGCTATTAAGGCTCAGAGACAATGTACAGTCAAATACAATATTCAGGAAAATCTATTGTAGTTGAAAATGTCTCATTGTTCCTTGGACTATTGTCGTTCAGCGCTAACTAATGGAGACTGCATTGTCTTAGACTATACTGACTCAGCCTGATCCAGTTTGGATCGGGATTTTAATTACATAAGACCTAGTATGCCTTTCGATTGGAAAATAGTATGGCGTACGTCAGGTATTGGTATGGGGAAAATTCCAATGAAAATCGTCCTTGAACTTCAAAGTGTATATATATATATATATATATATATATATATATATATATATATATATATAACCCATAAAAACGGCAAAAGTATTGCGATAAAACCTAAAACTTCATGCTATGGTATTTAATAAATTCATTCAATTTCATCGATTGGTAAAGATTTAAGAGAATGAAATAATAAACAAACACAATTGTAATATTAGTAAGACTAATAAAAACTGCTCAGAAAATAAATTTGAATATTTTAAAACAATTAAAAACGAAAGATACTGTTAATTTATTTCCTTCATTGAACTCATTGTTGTCTAATCCCTAATAAGCTTTTGCTCCATTTGTTTATCTTTCACACAAGCTTCGTCGCTTTTCATTCGAATAAATACAACTTAATAAGAAGATATTCGTTAAATTGCACGCTATTGCATTTCATTTCTCTTTTTAAGCAGACAATTGTTGCAACTGCATTTATTCTCGAAATGAGAAATTGATTTTCATTGCTTTTATACGTACTTTCAATATTCGTTCACATTAAATATGAAAGATTTCATTCACGGTTTCAGTAGGTACTTATTCTAAACTAGCGACTTACCCTCGCTCCACTCGGGTTCGTCCCTATAATTTTATAGTTTTTATAGTTACGTTTTAACGTTTAGTATAGATTTCTCAGAGATGAGATATTTTCCCGCAGTACAAAATATCATTTATATTGACCCGGATAACCAGCTATCATCACACCAAACTTCATCAAAATCTGTCCAGTGGTTTTCTCGTGATGCGGTCACAGAAAGACAAACAGGCCGCTTGAGCGCGATGCTAATGTCATAGCATGCGAATTAGCGACCATATTTTGCGTGGAATTATGCGAAACAAAACCGCATGAAAACTCGAAAACACGCGTTTTCCCAGACATAAAACTGATCTAGAAACCCTCGTACGCCCCCGAAACACCCCCCCCCCCCCCCGTATACTAAATTTACTAAATTTCATGAAAATCGTTGGAGCCGTTTCCGAAATTCAGATTATATATATATAATTCTCATCAGTATAAAATAGTAATGCCATAGTGTACTCAATGTTTGGATTTGTGTCAAATATAGTCGAGGATTTATGAAACAGAAATATATTGACAATAATATTATCGACAATTAAAACGATTACCCCAAGCTAAAAGTTGCCCGCATGGTCTTAAATTTAAACGATATCGTTAGTGAAAAATGCCTTGAAACTTTCTCTTTTTAGAAGATATGCACAATAAAACTAATAATAATTTTACTAAAACCCAAATTCCTAGTACTGTAAATACAAGTAAGGTAAATTTTTGTCACACTAAATTACAATTATTAGTGTTCTACGTTATAACACACTGCTTCATGGTAATTTCTTCTAAAAAGGTTAATAAAAAATCATTAATATTATAAATGCGAGTATTTGAATGGATATTTGTTACTCAATCACGTCGGAATGGCTGAACGGATCTGAATGAAATTTAGCACAGACATAGATTATAGTCTGTAATAGAAGATAAGTTACTTATTATCACGGAAAAATATGCGGTTCTTGTGGAATAAATTTGTTTTTGTTTTTCACAGAGCAAGGGATCGATTATCTATTCCATACTAAACGTCACCGTCCCTAGGCACAAACTCGAGCGGAGCGAAGTAAGGGTGAGTCGCTAGTTTTATATAAATTACTATAAAATAGCTCAATATGACAACTACCCACTAATTAAAAACCAAGTTCAGAAGGATATTACTCGTAATATTGTATGGTTTTTAATTTTTCCTGTCAGGATTTTATTAAATAACGAATTCCCAACGATTTTTCTTTCAAATCTCTCTCCTCAATACTGTATTGTGATAAAAATTTAATATAAGTTGAAAACAATCCAACCTAAAAATTCTCAATTTCCATGGAACTAAACGATGAATAAAAAATTCAATGTGTTATTTTTTATATTCTGCATTCAAAGATAATTATCATATGCAAATACCCATAAAAATAAATTGATAGTCATTTTAAATCTATTTACAACAAATTTATTTGCTAAAATATCTAGGCGTTCTATTTTAAATGTCCGGTTTCCTTTGATAAAAGCATAAATGATAATTGATTCCACATTTATTTTCATATTAACAGTCACATAATACAAACTAACGTGTCAACATTAAATAACATAAAATGAATTTCGTATTTGTGCTATTTGTAATTTCTCTCTTTTGGAGAAATAATAATTGTGGATTGGTGACAAACTTACTTGGAACTGTTGCAAATGAGGTTAATAAAATAAATAAAGGTGATGTTGTTGAAACATTAAGTGAAGAAACAAAAGAAATAGCCGATGATTTAGGTGGTTTTCTCTCATTAAGAAAAAGTACAGAACCTCCAAAAAGTAAGCCAGCATATTTAAATAAATCTGAAGATGAGCAAGCAAATAGTCACGAAATACTAAATAAAAAGGAGGGCCAAACAAATAAAATAAAAGATGAACGTAAGACAACCCAAGCTGTGGAATCAAGTGAAGATATAAAAGAAGAGATTAAAAACATAAGTACTTTAACTGATGAAGATGTTAGTAAAGAAAGTGATATCAGTAACGAACCTGACGAGTTCGAAACAACAACAGATATCGTCATGAAAGCAAGAGCTAATTTTGTTGGCGGATGCCTAAAAGGTTTTGCGGTTGCACTAGATGGAACTTGCCAAGAAATTATTATAGATTAGCATAAGCGCTATAACTTGTTACATTATTACTCATTATTTGATATTTGCATTGTTATTTGTACTACTATATAATACTTTTATATTAGAGTATTATCATTAATCCATACTAATATTATAAATGTATAAATCAATTATTTCTCCAGTAAGGGATATTTATTTATTTTACTCACTTTTCTATACCTATGTATGTATTAAAGTGTATTCCTTACTAACAGTTAAAACTTACCTAGGGACGAACTCCACCGAAGCAATGGTGAATCGCTAGTATAAATTATTATAAATGATCTATTATGAAGCTTAAGCTCAGAGGAAAACAGAATATTATTGTGCTTCTAGTGTAACCTTAAAAAAACGTTTTAATAGCATATTCATTCGTTCTTACCTGCAGACATATTTAGATATTAAATAATATATGACTTAATTAATATTTAACATGTTTTACTTATTAATTTTTATAAACATCGAGTTTTTTATGATCATACTGCATATAAAATATTTAAAAATTGAAAGCAATTCAATCTGAGACTGTTTTTAAGAATCCAAAAGCATTTGTTCAAATCATTTTAACTTCACATGAAGTATTATAAAACTTTTAAAGTGTATACGTTTAGGTCCCAGTGGAAGAGAATTCAATCCTTTTACGTGGCAATAAACGTCTTGCGGCTAAGCGTAGATGTAACAATAAATCTGTGTTACTTCAGGAGATGTACGTATGTGATAGGTTCCAGTGGTACTGAACAAAGCTAAGTAAACTACTGATTTCCTTTCACAGTGCAATCAATCGTTATTTACTAAACTTTTCTCATTATTTGCGGCAACTTTATAAATGCTACCGTGATATACTTATATCCTATATACATTATATATCTATACATATAATAAAATTGTAACTAAGTCGAATCTGTACATTAAATATTTTTTGGAAAATCTAATTGAAATAGACATTATTATCGATACAGAGTCCGAATCTATACTTTTTAGAATTTTTGTCTGTCTGTCTGTCTGTTACCGCATCACGAGAAAACCACTGGACAGATTTTGATGAAGTTTGGTATGATGATAGCTGGATATCAGGCTCAACATATAGGATACTTTTTACCGCGGGAAAATATCTTATTTCTGAGAAAAACTACAAAAACTCTAATGTAAGAGTATACTAATATGTAAAACCTAAGAATTTGGTTTTTGGTCATCTGAACGCAGGCGGAGCCGCGAGCAATGCTAGTACTATATATTAACGAAATAGTAATATAATGCGTATTAGTTGAGTCAAACAATATGGTGTTGGTGTTGAATGCATTGTTAATATCACAATTACACGTTCGGTCATCCAACAATATGTAATGTTTTTTTTGGAATAACCAAGTATTGCATATTTACGTTTAAGCTAGCAGAAAATAGCTAAAACACTGCTAATGCTAAACATTTAAATACAGAGGTAATTAAGTTAATGTATTTTTAGCAAAAGTAGATAAAAAATATAATAAAGATTTTTTCCGCAGTAAAAAGCATTCTATATGTTGACCCGTATAACCAGCTATCATCATATCAAATTTCATCAAAATCTGTCCACTGGTTTTCTCGTGAATGAGTTCAAAGATAGAAAGAAAGACAGACAGAAATTCTGAAAACTATAAATTCGGCCTCTGTGTCGATAATAATGACTATTTCAATAAGATTTTCCAAAAAATATTTAATGTCCAGATTCGAGTCAGTTAGAATTTTATTATATTATTTACATATGTATATTGTATAGATAAAAGTATCGTCCAACTATATGGAAAATGTCCGTTTTATGACATCAAAGTAAAAGAGGGAATATCTTTACAGTGCTAGCTTTGACTTTTTTGGATGTCCGCCAGTGACCAGTTATTTGTCTGATGCACCTTTGTGCCAGTAGATACGTTATCTGGCTTTATAGTGATTTACGATCTTTTATGTTATAGGAAAACTTTTAGCATTATATTTTTTAAATGAATATATTTTATTCTAATATCTGTAAGTCTATCATATAATTTTAATTTAATTTTAATTTTCATATATTTTCAAAGAATTCAATTCTAATTCAATTTTTTATTAATTAACTTAATCTCATTGTTTTACATGTTAATTTAATTAATATGTACTTTTTTTGAAATATATATATATATATATATATATATATATATATATATATATATATATATATATATATCTTATTCCCTAATTCTTTTTCTAAAATAAAAGTAGCCTATAGCTACTTATAGCATCAGCTATTTGCCAGTGAAAGTCCCATCAGAATCAGTCTAGCCATTTCCGAGATTAGCCGAAACAACGACAAAAAATTTGAACATTTTTGTTTTTCTTATCTATACTAATATTACAAAGAGTTTGTTAGTTTGTGAGATTGTGAGTTTGTGACGTTGTATTAGCTCTGGAATACTTTCTGGATCCTACTGAACCGATTTAGATGAAATTTGGTAAGAAGATAGTTTGAGACCCTGGGAAGGACATAGTATACTTTTTATCCCGGAAATCATCCCTTATGGAGGTGAACATGGGGATGAAAGTTTGTATTGGGAAGCAAGCTAGGGAAAGCTAGTAAGTATATAATTTCATATTATGCATTTAGTAAAAAGCTGTTACTTTGACATTACAAACAGACACTTTTTATTTATATTTATAGAGAATCCGTAAACTATTGTTCAAAATAAATAATACAATTCCCACAAGAAATATGACATGTTAATAATTCAGTTTAACACCGCGATGAACTTTCATTATTTTCGTAATGAAATTCTGAATAAAATTTCTCCAACAATGACCTTTGTAAGAGAATACGCAAATTAGCACTTATTTTAGATAAAGATGTTTTTATCTGTGCGCTGTCAAAATAATTGAAATCAGAAATTGCATTTATACGGTAAACTGTATATACTTTATTTAAATTGTATATATATATATATATTTGCATAATGAAACGTAATAAAGGGGCCGTTAAAATCATAAACGAAGTTATACCTTACATTTACTTTGCTATGAGGCGACAGAAAAGCGTTATGTTTCGATTTCATTTTTTATGTTTTTTTTCCATATGTTCATTTATTAGCACTTAGATGCTTTTTACTTCAAAATGTTTTCTTTCTTTTTTGTTAACGGTACAAAAATTAATTATTCTTAATACAAAGGCACACATGTACGCAAAAACACAAACACACATACATACACACGCGATTCACAGAAATTGAATATTCATTTGTGGCTACAACACTATCGCTTTCTTGAAAACAATTTATAAAGAAGTATACTAAAACGTTTTATTTCGATATACTTTCCAGTATCTTTAACGTGTATTAAACTTTCTCGTATATCTATCACTTTTTAAACCGTAAGGCATTTTCGAAACTACTTTATAGGTAAAAAGGTAAGTTGGATCTTCTGTAGACTGAAAGACTCTCAAAAAGTCCTTTGTGGAACATCTCCAGAATACTTTGAGCGACGCAAACACTCATCGAATGTTTGCTGAGGCCTCACTTTGAAAGATCTTTTTTGGTAAGAACGTTACAAGTTATTCTATAAAACATTTTAAGAAAATTAAATTTAAGTTACTAAGAAATTACATGAGCAAGCAATACTTTCAGTAAATGAATTTATTTTAACACCACCCTTGAAATTACATCAACACAGAAGAAACTCAATTTTGTACGTTCATAATATATTAGGTGATATCTTTGCCAATTATCACTTTAATTTCATTCATACCTTAAGGTTCCCATATAAGTTTCAAAAAAAGTTTTTTTTGTTTTGTTTTTGAAGTCAACACGGCTTTCTGAAGTTAAAAAAGTACTTATTACTCAAAGAAATAAAGTTTTGTAGAATATATTAATTTCTCAGACATTATCCACAAAGTAAAAAGTCAAATACAATATGATTTACAACCTTAATAATTTGTGGCAATTAAAAAACCATAAAGGTGCCAATTATAGTAACTAGGCCATATACGTTCGTGTCGCGGTGAACGTAGCCTATGAATTTTTATGAAATATTTCAGTTTTAATGTACAACATGTATTATTAACGTGAATGGAAAATTATCTTTACATTTACAAAGAGTTACAGATACTCGATTATTTTAGCGCTTACTTCATCTCGCCAAAAGGACAGTATAATACATATACATTTTTTTTTTTTGGAAAATCTTATTAAAAGAGTATTTATTATTGATACAGAGGCCGAACCTATAGTTTTTAGAATTTATGGGTTCTGTCTGTCTGTCTTTGTCTGTCTGTCTGGGAACGCATCACGAGAAAACTACTTAGCAGATTTTGATGAAATTTGGTATGATGATATCTGGTTATCCGAGTCAACATATAGGATACTTTTTACTGCGGAAAAGTATCTCATATCTGAGAAATCTATAAAAAACGTTAAAACCTAACTAGGGGCGAACAATAGCGAAGCGAGGGTGAGTCTCTGCTCTCTAGTCACTGGTAGAAATTACGTATAAGCATTTTGTCACTGTGTGCTTTTTCTTCTTATTTTATTTAACACCATTAAATATCAATTGTAAGTTGAATTGGTCTTAGCATGTCAGAAAACTCGTTTCTCGGGATACTTGAGACTTTCTTCATACATCATCACTTTCCTAGTACTACCTACTACTGAAAATTTGATTCCTTAATTAGCATTTAGGTTCAGATAAAGATTAAAAAAAGATTTTTTTTTAAATCAAAACTCGGATTATACAAATAACTATATTTACTCAATATTTGGCTAATTTCTGAAATATTATCAATTATTATAGCATTCTTTGATGTTCTTTGAGATGTTCAAAATTTATCTCATCCCAATTTATGGCCAGAGTAATTAGCTAAAGTGGTTAATGATTGTTCTATATTTCGTGCCACGTTTCAAGGTTAAGTTTATGATATCGGCACCTTGACTTATACGTTATGGATGACGGTTAAAAATTAAATAATAATTCTACATATATTAATTTACAAAGAGAGATACGAAAAGTACTGTGATTAAAAAAATAGAACAAAGTTTTAATAGGAAATCTTATATTTTATTACTGCTATAATCAAATGTGTATCAAAATGTATAGAATTATTTCTAGCCAGTATTCTGGCTGATACAATACACCTAGTAGCAAAGCATTTGCTTGAAAGCTATTTAATAGTTTAGACTTAGAGTAATTGGCTATAGTGGTTAATGGTTGTTCTATGCATTTCATACAACGTTTCAAAGGTTTAAGCCAGATTATAATGTCAGCACCTCGACAGCCGAATAAAGGAATATATAGTGCACGAAAACGAGATAGGCATCAGCTATTAACACTCCAGCTAGACCTTTCACCGCTTTAAACCTGCTGGAGATTTTGATGAAAGCTATTTCATGAGATATCAGTGTTTGACTCGATATTGAAAATTTCAACGTCGACTGACATTTCTTAAGCCTAACCCAAATTGAAATCAGTTAAGACAGGTTAAATAAAAACTTACTTTTACCGTATTTAAAACCAAGTGCTTATCTATACAGATAAATAAAATTGAAATGTCTGTTCGTTGTGAAATAAAAGCTATTTACTAAATGCATATAAATTATATATGATACTTATAAGAAAACTACAATTTTCAACGTTTTCAGCTGTCTATCTATCGTTCTGTATGGTTTTGGAGTCCATAGGAAACATACATACTCAACGATTTTTATATACATATATTGATACTTGAAAAACTAGCGACTTACTCTCGCTTCGCTCGGGTTGTATAATTTACCGCTTAGTATGGAATAGAGAGAATTTATTTACAATACATAGATATGGTGAGTTTTACATCACTTACTTGAGAAATGATTGATTCCCCATACAAACTTCCACTCCGCTTTCCACCCCCTTTATGGATGATTTCCGGAATAAAAACTATACTTGTTCTTTCCAGGGTCTCAAATTATCTCCATACCAAATTTTATCTAAATCGGATTAGCGAATTGGACAACAGACATTTATAATATTAGTACGGATAAAATCTTTGCTTTATAATGTAAATAATATATTGTTATTTAGGATAGTTGTAGAAAGATAAATCAGCTTGCGCAACAAAAGTATCTTCACACGCGAGCGCTTACGACACGACTCAATGGACGTGCTTTTGGAAGGAAGCCAGTGGCCAGCATTAACTTGACGGGTCTTTTATGCTACAGTGCTATCTGCTAGGCTTTGACTTTGAAACTCGGTAAAGTCTTACATCACTACGAACATCGGTTAATATAAGGTCTTCGTAAAAAGTCGCATTCTTTCATATTTAGTTTCGATAAAGTTTTAATCAAGAAAAAACCATGTTTTTTTTTATATTTTAGCTTTGGATATTGTTAACCAGCAGTGATTGTTAAAATTTGAAAGGAAGATTTTAAAATTGATATGTGAAAAATTAGGTAAAAAGCAAAACAAATTGAATAACAAAATATAATCTACACCCTTTAAATTTCACTCAACTACACCTCCTTTGTTGTCTTAAATGACTTATATGTATGTTACTATTAATTTTATATATAGAATTATTACTCTTAAATTAGAAAGGTTCACTGACTTGAAAATCACTTTAAAAGTAAATATATTTAAGTTTCACCCTTGGGGCGTATTTTATCGAAATTAATCAACTAGCCTTAAATACAATAGATTAATCTAAAATATCATGTTCAAGAAATAGTGGGAATCATGATGATTAGTTCATAATGCTAAAATATCGTTAATAATAGAAAAAAGTGTGTGTGCGTTTGTGTGACTTTGATTAGAATTTTATTATATTATGTAAGGTATAGATAAGCAATCAAACTTTCAGTCAATTTAGAGCAAAAGTTATATAATATTGTATATAATTACAGCAAAAACCATACAGCCAATTAATTACTTCTCACAATAAAATAAGTTCATTGAGCGTACATCATCAGTCTTCCATACTCGGTTTCATAGCAACAGGTAGTTCTTTATTACCCCTCACGTTTTTCCCACTGAGAGAATATTTACCTATATGTAAATTTTAAATAAAAACTGGTTTGTTAATTATATGAATTACAAATTAATATAGAGAAAAAAAATATAAAAGGAATTTACACAAAATAATTGCTATAGAGTCAATATTTTTTTCCACATTATATTTTTAAATTAATATATTTATTTATTAACAAATTAAAATTTAATGTAATACTTTTCTTTCAATTCAATTCCTCGTAATTAAAAAAAATATCATAATTTACACATGATAATATCACAGGTGCGAGACCCGAGATTTGAACCTGCTATACTTTGTTTCTCAAGCAGCACGCTACCACTGCGCTACCACTGCCTGTGATTATGAATGATGCAAATATTAAATTCATTTGGTATTTGAATTCGCTCCTTGTTACAACTAACATTACATAAATGGAATAAATAAAGATTGAACAAAATACTTAAACATTTTCCAAACCCCACAAACGTAACTTTGTAAAAATTAGGCCTCTATTTAAAATTCATCACACGAAAAAACATTTACTGGTACAATCTTTATGTCCTTAATTTACCGATTTTATTTCGCTTTTATGAATGCTACACGACTAAGGCTGTGTGTAAATCTTTTAACTGCTACATCTGTGTTTGTTAGTGAATATAAGGTTGAATTGTCATCTGGCCAGAGATCTGGGCTATGAGGTAAGTTACAGCATCCACACTGCTTAATGAAGAAATATTATTAAAAGACAAATATTCTCATACTGTTATGTTTTGGTGGTTTATATAAATATAAGTATTTTATGATTCTATATATCAAATTAAGTATAAAATACTTTGTTTTTCTGTCTGTCTGTCCATTATTGTTTTGTTATTGTGTGACTTTTTAACTTGTCTGCTAACAAAAACGAATGTTACAGGTTTCGTTATTTATACATATATTAAAATTGTAACTAAGCCGAATCTGTATATTTGATATTTATTATCGATACAGAGGCCGAATCTATAGTTTTAAGCATTTTTATCTGTGTGTCTGTTACCGTTATCCGGGTCAACATATAGGATACTTTTTACCGCGGGAAAATGTCTCATTTCTAAGAAAAAAATACAAACACTGCAATGTAAGAGTATACTAATATATAAAACCTAAGAATTTGGTTTTCGGTCATTTCAACGCGGGTGGAGCCGTGGGCAATGCTGTTGTAGTACAAAGACGTATTAAACTGATTTATAACTTGTCAAACTAATGCTGAAATATTACCTTTTTTAATTAAAAAGGTACACCAACTTCAAAATCTCTTTTAAATTAATTATTTTCTCTTACTCATGTATCTAATTCTTATAACTTTTTAGTAATTCAGTCTGCCCGTGTCCACGGCTGGTGCAACCCAGTCGAAACGTCGGGAATAAAGTATATAGCCACTAAAGAATTCACGCGTTGAGTCCCATAGTGTAATTATTACATGTTATTTGAGTTATAACATTTTTATTTAAAAAAAATTGCTATTGACGAAGATTTCGCATATTACCAATAAAAATATAACCCTCAAATTGAATACTTTTCTTTTAAAGTTGGTAAAAATACAACACAATTAATGCGTTTTGTTATATCACAATAAATATATATAAACTACCAAATAAACGATTATTTTAGTTTATTGATACCCATTACTCATGTGGATGTCGCAGAGAAACTTTCAAAGGTCTATTTGTTGAACACCAATTCGTATACAAAAAGTACCAAAAATAACTCTTTTATAGACGTCACGTGTCCCGAAACGGTCCACGTATAAAATTAAAGAGCGAAACGGCCACAAAGCTTTGTATATTTTGTATATACTAACCAGTGAAAAAAAAGTTTAACCGCCACCGTCATTGAAACCGGGGAACATCTCTTATGGACTTGATTCAGACGTGACATGAATCGTACATAGAGGGTGTATTTTTTACAACTCAATCTAGTGGGGTTCCGTAATACACTCACGTAGACCCGTGATTTCGTGTGATTTCTTTTCGGATTAACGGTCATAGCATTTATTATACAAAACTGTGTAAGGACTCTTGATGGAGAGGCTGACTTAGAAGTTATATTATATTTTTTTCATATTTTCCCACATTATTTACTTTTTCTCACCCGTTTCTTGAAAGTTAGAAGTTTAGAAAATTGTCACTTAGAACAGTTTTAATTTTAAAAGTGCCGATTGCAGCAGAACATCAATATGAAAAAAATATATATTAAATGTATGGATTTGTATTCTATATGTTGACCCGGATAACCAGCTATCCGCATACCAAATTTCATCAAAATCTGTCCAGTGGGGTTTTTATGCGTTCCAAGACAGACAGACATACAGACAAAAATTTTAAAAACTATAGATTCGACCTCTATATCAATGATAACGACGATTGCAATATGATTTTCCAAAAAATATTTAATGTTCAGATTCGACTCAGAATTTTATTATATGTATAGATAAGTATTACATTCTTTATATGTAATAGGGAACCCATTTGAATATTTTTATCGACCGCCCAAATATTTTACAACTCAATAGACAGGGATCCACGGTTAAGATTATTATTCGGTATAGAATTTTCGAGTGTCCTTTATGGGACCCTTAAGGGGAAAGGGCATACGGGTATATGGCTTATACATGATGGGCTTGAAATCGAACGCTTTTAGCATTGAGATATTCAGACTTTGCTTTTTTATGAAAATCGTCCCTATTCTTGTATATCTACATCAATAATATAACAATATTTTATAAAAATATCAACATTCTGATGCTAATATATTTTAATACCAAATTAGGGACAGTGTGGTGTGTGGTTTTTCTGTTTTTCAACGTTCTTTAATAGTTAACAATCATTCTTTTGTACTTTTTATACAGAGAAATAAAATAGCTATAATTTATAAAGATTCGCTATGAACGTGGATATTGAAAGTAAATACATTTAACTTACTTATGACGTCCCATTTCTGTGCATGGTCCTCCCTTCAATACAAGGGGGATCAGGCCACAGTCCACCACGCTGGCCAAGTACGGGTTTGCGGACTTCACATATCTTTCGAAAACTTGCCAGGTTCTCTCAGACATGCAGGTTTCCTCACGATGTTTTCCTTTACCGTAAGGCAAGTGGTAATCATGTTAGAAATGATTTGCACATGAAAAATATCAGAGATGCGAGACCCGGGATTTGATCCCGCTTCACTCGGTTTCCCAAGAGAGCGCATTACCACTCGCCTACCAATTCCTTAGCTCACATTTTTTTTATTATACTAACGTCAATCCTGCTACTTTTGCTTAGAACTGTTACTCCGCATCATAAGCATTACTCCCCAAGGGCCTTGAAAGATATTAAGATAAAGATAATGTCAAGGAGCTTTTGGAGTATTTAAGGGAAGGTGAAAAATATTTCACTAAAGTAGACGCTTTAACGTGACACAAAGGTTGAATTTGCACAATAGAACAGCTTTATACTATCGTTGGCAAACAAAAAACTTTGAACAACATTGCGATAAGAATAAAATATGTCACAAATATCTAAAACAAAGGTAAAAAATAAGACATGGTAATCTAGACATTTAATAAAATTGTAACTGAATCGAATCTGTACATTAATTTTTTTTTTTAAATCATATCGAAATAGACAATATTATTATCGATACAGTGGCCAAAATAGTTTTTAGAATTTTTAACCGACTTCCAAAAAGGAGGAGACTCTCAATTCATCATATATATGTTCACTGATTATTCGAAGACGCCTGAAATCTGCCTGAGTCGGTGCTAGCCGATGATAAAATACATCACAAATTGATGTCAAATATTTTAACTATAATTAGAGAGAGTTACGTTAGTTAGTTATTTGACGACACGTTTGGCTCAGTTTGTAGTAACCCTACTTGCTGTGCCAGCGGTCGCGGGTTCCAGTCCCGCTGGAGGCATTCATTTATGTGATGAACACGAATGTTTGTACTCCAGTCATGGGTGTATATATTTATAATATGTATGTATTTAAAGTTATATATGTGTAATGTATCAACTATCTGGTATCCATAACACAGCTACGAGTAGCTTACCATGGACTAGATGGTGCTGTGTGTTAATGTCCCAACATATTTATTTATTATTATTTATTATAAATATCATATTCACTACAGCCAAATGCGGGTTGACGGAGTTTATGCGTCTTTGTAAAGCTGCTTATATTAGACATGCAGATTTTCTTACGATGTTTTCGTTACCGTATTATCAAATTACTACTACACATTATTTTCTAAATTCACCAATGAATTTCTCAGAGGTACAAAACCCGGCTTTTGAACCCGATTCAACGCTATTTCAAAAGCGAGCGTGCCTCTAATAGGCAACTATATCAAAGTCGGTACCGACACTTCGTTGTTAGCAGCCTGAATCGCGGATTTGTATACGGTCTGTTAACTCATTCAAACTCATAGTGCATTGTTTACTATTTTATAAATTTTTGAGTAGCTAGGAAAGAACATAAGTTTTTTGATAATCTTTATCGAGTAATGGTTTTGCCCGCGGCTTCGCATGTATGGTAAGTGGATAGGGATCAAAGGTAGCTTATATCCGCTTTCAGGGTGATATTTATGTCTTTGCTAAATTTTATCAAAATCTGTTTAGCTGTCTAAGCGTGAAAAGGTAACAGACAGAGTTACTTGCACAATTTTCAATATTAGTATGGATGGTGATACGATTAAAATTTAAGTGTTGCTAATTTTATTTTTGATTTATTTTTCCGAAAGGCACTACTAGGATATTATGTTTGATAAAATTAATAGTTAAATACCATTACGGTTACTTTAAAACTTATATAATGTAATTTAGGATGTATTTGTAACTTAGCGCCTTACCCTCGTTTCGATCGGGTGCGTCCTTTATAATATCAGCTATCTATCAGTAAAAAACCCGTCAAAATCAGTCCAGTCGTTTCGGAGAGTAGCCGGAATAAAGAGACACATAGGCAGATAGACAGACGGACGGTCAGATAGAGTTTTTTTTAAATTGTGTATTTCTTATAAATACCGTATATAATTTCATATGCATTTAGTAAAAAGCTATCATTTCAAAATTACAAACAGACACTTCAGTTTTATTTATCTGTATAGATGCTAATATCCACTTAGCTTATTCATTTTTGTCAATTTATTGCCAAAGAAGAAAGTTGAAAACATATTGAATGTCTGTACATAGCAAAAAAATGATAAAAACCGAGTCAGGGGGATGTAAGAAGACAAATAGAACAAACCAGATTTTTTTCAATTTTTTCGTTTCTCTGTCTGTTTGTCTGTTTGTACGGGCTAATCTCCGAATCTATTGAACCGATTTAAATAAAATTTTGCATGGTGGTACCTTTTATCCCCGAGCAACATCTTAGATACTTTTTATCCCGGAAAATTAAATAGTTCCCGTGGGATAGTTCAAAAACTATAGTATCTTATACAGCTTAGTACACATCAACTTATGCACCTAATTTAGTAAAATTTAACATTCTGATACCTTATATTGCCGGTCAAACAACAGGTTACTTTTCATCCCGGAAAAATGAACGGTTCCCGTGGGAACTAATGGATCTCTATTAGTGTTTTTCTAGAGGCGAACCCGAGCGAAGCGAGGGTGAGCCGCTAGTAGTATAATAAAATTCTGAGTCAAATCTGTACATTAATTATTTTTTTGGAAAATCTTATTGAAATAGTCATTATTATCGATACAGAGGCTGAATCTATAGTTTTTAGAATTTTTGTCTGTCTGTCTATGACCGCATCACGAGAAAACCACTGGACAGATTTTGATGAAATTCGATATGATGATAGCTGGTTAACCGAGTCAACATATAAGTAATAGAATACTTTTAACTGCGAGAAAATATCTCATCTTTGAGTAATTTATACTAAACATTAAAACGTAAGTAGGGACGAACCCGAGCGGAGCGAGGGTGAGTCGCTAGTCTAACATAAATTTTAATGCCATAATCCAATAAGGAGGTTAATAGTATTTAATAGTTACAAATAATCATCAAGAGCTTTGCCTCATTTGATTTATTTGACATAACCCATAACGTATATTTAAATTTTATTCATTTTCTACACATATAATAAAATTGTAAGTAAGCGGAATCTGTACATTAAATATTTTTTTGAAAATCTTATTGAAATAAACATTATTATCGATACAGAGGCCGAATCTATAGTTTTTAGAATTTTTGTCTGTCTGTATGTTACCGCATCACAGAAAAACCACTGGAGGGATTTTGATAAAATTTGTTATGGTGATAGCTGGTTGTCCGGGTCAACATATAGGATACATTTTACCGCGGGAAAAATATCTCATTTCTGAGAAAAAAAAAACAAAAACTGCAATGTAAGAGTATACTAATATAAAGAACCTAAGAATTTGGTTTTTTGGTCGTCTGAACGCGGGCGGAGCCGCGGGCAATGCTAGTGCTTATATAAATTTACATGGAAGCTGCCGTTAAACAAATACTTAAAAAAATATTATATACCTAGTATAACGGCGATTATTCCATAATTATGTATTCCATTAGGTTTATCATAGGTTCTAAACACTGAAAACATGAAAAGGGCGGATGATAGGTACGTTCTCCTTATAAGAACGAGCTTTTACGAGCTTTCGAATAAGACTAATATATAGCATGCAACTTTAACCTTTTAACAGAATAACATAAAGACTATTTCCGCGTACATTTATTTGATTCTAAAGGGAGAATTTGTGTTCACATAACCGTGCCGGCTTTTTAAAGACTTGAGATAATGGTTATTATAACGGTTCAGATTCTATATTGAAAATTCTACTTGTTTTGATTTAATAGATGATTTTCTTTTATGATGATAACAAATTTATTTTATGTAATGTTTATTTTAACAAATTTGAACCATAAGATTTCACGTATAAGTACTGTTATAGGTAGGATTTTTATTTATAGGTTGTTAAATTGTAAAATAAAAAATATAAAAACTTTAAGCTGCCTGCATAAACGGGCCGTCTTGTACAATTTTTAACCGACTGATAGTAAATTAAATTAGCTCATTTAAATCGTTAAACTCTTCACTTACACATTATACAGTATTAGCATTGCCCGCGGCTCCGCCCGCGTTCAGTTGACCAAAAACCAAATTCTTAAAATTCAGGTTTAAAACTTTTACATATTAGTATACTCTTACATTGCAGTTTTTGTATTTTTTCTCAGAAATGAGATATTTTCCCGCGGTAAAAAGTATCCTATATGTTGACCCGGATAACCAGCTATCACCATCCAAATTTCATTAAAATACCTTCAGTGGTTTTTCCGTGATCCGGTAACAGACAGACAGACAGACAAAAATTCTAAAAACTATACATTCGGCCTCTGTATCGATAATAATGTCTATTTCAATAAGATTTTCCAAAAAATATTTAATGTACAGATTCGGCTTAGTTAGAATTTTATTATATGTATAGATAGCTGTAAAAAGTTATAATTTCTTTTAAAAACACTTATCTATACTTTAGTAGTTCCTAGTTATAATATAGGTTAAAGAGTCTTGAAGTGGAGAAATGCATAGAACAAAGATCGTTTAACCCCTGTAATAGCCAATTACTCTCCGTTTAAACTATTAACCAGAAGGACCCAGATTCTTGAAGAAAATTGTACGCAAATATAGGGATATTTCTAGTAACTTTGATAACAAGTTTTAAAATAAGAGCAGCCATATTATTCTATAGCTACCTATTTATATTTATTTATGTTTTTCTGTAATTTGTATTTCAAAGGTGTTTTTTGAGAAATGTATCTTTATAAAATTATAGGAGCCGTTTCTACAGGTTTCAGATTTTTGTTCATATATTGACATTTTTATGGCATATTACCAGAAAAAAGCTGAACTGATTGAGACAGAATTTTTTGTTGTATCGATTGTTTAATTAGATACAAGAACTATTATTTTCAAGTTTGATTTAAACCTGCAATCTATTCTCAATGACAACAAACAAAGTAGTTTTAATTATTAAAAACCCAAATTTCTTCAAAATAAGGGTAATAAAATAATATATAAATTCTTATAAATAAGGTAATTGGAAAGCTAAATATCTAAATTTTATTAACAATATTTTCCATACTTTAAAGGTTAAAAAAGCATTGCGGAAATTGAGTATATATCCCACTACAACCTCTGGTATAGTCAATGAACTAGAAAAAACTTAATGACACGTTTGGCTCAGATTGTAGTGACTGTACTAGCTGTCCCAGCGGTCGCGGGTTCGAGTTCCGCTAGGGGTATTAATTTATGTGATAAGCACGAATACTTATACTCCAGTCATGGGTGTTTATATTTGTAATATGTATGTATTTAAAGTTATATATGTATAGTGTATCAACTATCTGGTATCCATAACACAAACCTCGTAGCTTACCATGGAACTAGATGGTGCTCTGTGTTAATGTCCCAACATATTTATTTATATTTATTAATATTTGTAATTTTAATCAAGTAGTTAAATAATACTCAAGTATTACAAAAAATACCGCTAATATAATATGCATGTTTAAACATTAGGATAATGAAATTTTTAAGCGTACGACGTTTACAACAAGCATTATCCTCGTCGTTAAGTAACGACTAATTATACTCCGCCCATTAGATTAATTGTGGAAAAAGACCGTAAAGACTTTTGTGACTGCATATTACTGAGATAAATAATATGCTTTGTAACTTAAACTTTGAAGTAGTTTTATTCAATTACAAGTTGTTTTCTGCAGCTCCGTTTACTTTAACTTAGTTAATAATTTACTGTCTCTCATGATTTTTTTTTCTTTTTTATCTGGGAGTTATAAGAAAGGGGATCATTTAACAATCATTTATTTGAACTATTTTGTTGACAAAATGACCCACTGAATGATTTACTGAACGATCAAAGGTATTACATGAGTATTACATGGTTGAATTTTGTTTAAGGTGCAGCAAGTACGTGCTGTCGTTGTATAAACTCTTGATATTAATCTGTAAACCACACAATATGTACTTGGTAACACTAATATGTACGTATGTAGGTATTTATTAAGTATTTTTACCTGCAAACACTAATCGTCGTCTCGAATAATCATTGTAAGAATCTGAACTCTGAGACATATGACATTAAATTTAGCTGAAACTAAGGTATTCAAAAAGAAAGAATAAAAAATGAACTGTAAAATTTCGATAGATAAATAACAAGGTACTAGAACAGTTTTATAATATATATTTAGGATGTACGATTTGCAGAAATAGAAAATATCAAATACAACAATATCGATAGACAATTAGGTATATAGAAAGCAGATTCTGTTCCAACCCTAATATGCCCATAGGAAAGTGGTAGCAGATGAAGTATGAATGAAGTGTGAATTCACTAATATTATAATTGTGAAAGTGTATTTGTATGTTTGTCATTCTTTCAGTCAAAGCAGAGTGACTGATGGATTGATTTTTTATGGAGATAGCTGGAGGAATGGAGAGTGACATAGGCTACTTTTTACCGCGTGAGATTGTATCATTCCCGCAGGAAAACACGTTATAATCAACCCACAATAACTCATCCTACCTATGTATATATGTATATTATTGTATATATAAAATATATAGTCTATATATACTAACCGTAAACCTAACCTAGGTACGTTACCTAAGGACGAACGCGAAAAAAGCGAGGGGGAGTCGGTAGTATAATATATTTTTAGTTACACAGAAGGTTCTCTGTGACAATGAAGAGATACGCAGAATAGTAAAATTGAATGAAAGTGTGATAGTAAAATGGTCACATGGAAAGAATGTGTTGTGAAGTTTTTATTACAATAAAAATATACTGATCAAAAGGACGACTGGATCGTCGGTCCTGACAAGCGTACGAAAGAATGATTACATTGGTAGAATTGAAAGGGGTATGCATTGGGATCGTAATACTTAGCAACCTTTTCTTTCTATGTCTATAATAGATATAGTAAAACTTGTATGTATGTTTGTAAATATTTAGAAGTCGATATCCAAATTAATCTTCTATATTAAATACTAGCGATGATGATAGCGATGATTAAATACTTAGCTTGCTTCGCAATACAAACTTTCATCCCCATTTTCACACCCTTAAGGAATGATTTCCGGGATGAAATAAAGAAAAAAGTATTATTATGTCCTTTCCAGAATCTCAAGCTATCTTCTTACCAAATTTCATCTAAATCGGTTCAATAGATCCAGAGATAACCCCCTACAACGTCACATACTTTATTTCTGTATAATATTAAGTATAGATAAATAAAAATCAATATTTGTATGTTTATACTTGCCTGCCTTGCCTTGTTTATTACTAGATGCCTTCCTAAGTCATTCATCCGATTGTGAGAAACTTTGGCGAGCAATTCTGAGTATACCCGCTAAAGTTCCCAAAAAAAAAGTCTTTGTATTTTTATACTCCATGAGTTCTAAAACATTCTTCCCCAAGGATGCACCCAGGTAAAACGAGGTTAAGCCGCCAGTATAATATACGTAATACAAATTATAAATACAATACAAAAGTGTTCCAATCAATTCAAATTATTTTCAAGAGTAAAGTCCGTTATCTCATAGTTGTCATGCCAGATTGACTTGTTATTCAGAAAAAAAGAAATTTAAGTCTCCAATTTACTATGGCAATTAGTGACAGTTAAAATTTTAAGTCGCTCTTGAATCGGCCATCACTTCAGCTGAGTTTGGCTGTCGAATTTAATTACCCATTTAGTATAAAAATGTCTGAATATTCATACAATTCAAATACTTTCGTAGTATGTACTTCTAGATTTATAATAATAATGTCCTCCCGACCGATTTCGGCGACGGCGGCTCATCTCATTGAGAATAGCAATCTGCGCAGGAGATATTATAGTGCACAAGTGTACGCGCAGACACAACGTGCACTCTCTATTCCTGTCACTCTCATACTCCGGTGGGACGACTACTTGACACGACCAGTGAGAGTTAAGGCGCAAGAATGACGGCTTTACGTGCTCTCCGAAGCACGGGGGTGAAATATCGTCAACTTTTCAACTCCGGACTGATCCTGAATCTTGGTCCGACCCGGAAATCGAACCCAGGACCTCTGGATGTACAGCCGTACATGCTAACCATTACACCACCAAAGCAGGCAGTTTCTAGATTTATATATACTACACGCACACGGAGATCATGAGTTTAACTTATGTAGGAGTGAATTTTATTTACCTTTATTTTAGCTGAAGCACTTTATTTGATTTGTTCCTGTATATATTATCTTGATTTTAGAAGTTATTTACATGATTTATATAATTTGGTACAACTGTCTTACTTACTGTGATGAAATAGAAAAATTCAAATCAAACAGAAAATATCAATTACAACTTAAGTGAAATTTGTTTGTATGGATGATAATAAATCGAAATTCTAATTCTAAAGAAAATATTACTGATTCTATATAAACTTCAATAGTTCTTTATACTTACTTTATTAACTAGAAACTAATACTAAATGTGATATCAGAAATAACTTTGTTAAAGTATCATCTAAACATATAATAAAATTGTAATTATGCCGAATCTGTACTACATTAAATATTGTTTGGAAAATCTTATTGAAATAAATATTATTATCGATACAGAGGCCAAATCTATAGTTTTTAGATTTTTTGTCTGTCTCTCTGTCAGTCTGTCTGTCTGTTACCGCATCACGGAATGTAATGTAATGTAATGTAAGGTGGACTCGTTTTCCGCACTTAGACACTCTTCTGGTCCGTTGTGCGTGCGAATCCTGGCTATATTAGCCAGCCTAGCTCCGCCCAGAAGCGCAGAAGTTTCCTGGGAACTTCACAGGCTTCGCGGAGCGACCTCACTGGTCCGAGGATTTCTTCACGTTGAGAACTTACCGCTACGCATTCCAGGATTACGTGGGCAGCTGTTTCTTCAGCGCCGAGGCACCCTCTGCACAGAGGGATGTCCGTTGCGCCGATGTTATATAGGTGTTTGTTCAAGGGACAGTGGCCCGTTATCGTCCCTATCATTATTTTGAGATTTGTTCTATTGAGGTTTATTAAGCGTTTTGTAAGTCGTGGGTTTACTGCAGGCAGAGCTGATCTTGATTGTCTGCAGTCTGCAGTTTGTGACCATCTGTTGTTTTGTAATGTCGTGGATCTTTGGCGGATCCAGGTGCGAATCTGTGCAAAGGGTATGGGGAGAAGCGGGAGTGGGCCAGTCACTTCTAGTTTTGACCCCCTCTTTGCAAGTTCGTCAGCTGCATCGTTGCCAAGTGAACCACTGTGTGCCCTGATCCATTGAAGGGTGACCTGATTTGTTGTTGATATCAAGTCCAGGGCATTGTGACATTCACTTATTAGTTTGTTGTTGGTTTGTTTGTTATTTAGCGCCTGCAGAACTGCTGCACTGTCGGAGAGTATTTTTATATTGTAGTTGTTTACTTCACGACTATACACGGTTCTTGCGGCTTCCGTTATGGCTACACATTCGCATTGGAAAATCGAGCTGTGTATGCCTAATGGTATTTGTATTTTGATGTTGAGATCAAGGGAAAATACACCGGCTCCTGAGCCTTCACGTGTCTTTGAGCCATCAGTATAAATCCGTAGCTCATTGGCAGGTAAGTGGTCTTGTTCCTCTTCTCTCATAGTTATTTTATATCTTTTGTTGAATATATATTTATTGTGTGTTCTGTCACACGGGGCAGCAATAAGTGGTTCGTGTCCTATTGCCCTATCCAGTATGGATGTGTGTGCACTATGGTGGTTTTTACCCCATAGACCTAAATGCATCAGTCTTATAGCAGCCATAGTCGCTTCTTGCTGTATGAATAGGTCCAGGGGTGTTGTCTGAAGCGCAACCTCTATTGCTGCTGTGGGGGTTGTTTTCATGGATCCACTGGTAGCAGACAGTGCCAGCCTTTGAAAGCGTGCTAGTTTGGTGATTGTAGTCCGGAGTTCCGTTCTAGTCCACCAAACCAGAGCCCCATAGGTTAGCATTGGTCTTATTACGGCAGTGTATAACCACATCGTTATTTTTGGCGAAAGGCCCCATTTGTTAAAAGGCAATAGTGGATTTGTTTAGTTTGTAGTCAAGGTGCTTATTCCAGAGCAGTTTGCTGTCTAGAATTACACCCAAATATTTGACTGCATCCTTAAGTTTTAGTTCTGTGTTGAAGAGTTTCGGGAGTCTGTGAGGTCCGGGTACTCTTCGGTTGGTAAACATGATTAATTCGGTTTTTAAGGGATTGACAGAGAGTTCGTGTTTACGACACCAGTTCTCTGTTATTTGGAAGGCTTTCCTCATTAGATCACATAAGGTGCTTTCAAAATTCCCTGATATTAGAATGGCTATGTCGTCAGCATACCCCACCGTGTAAAGGCTATTGTTGTTAAGCTCTGTTATGAGTTCGTTAACAACAAGGTTCCACAGCAGTGGAGACAGAACTCCGCCCTGTGGACAGCCCTTACTTACGATGCCACGCGTCGTGGTGTTAACGGTAAACTGTATAGCCCGTTGTTTTAACATGTTCTTTATCCATTCTATGAGTGTTGGGTCTACCCCATTCGCGTGCAGAGCTCTACTAATGCTAGAGAAGTTCGTTTTATCGAAAGCTCCCTCTATGTCTATAAAGGCACCTAGGGTTGGTTGCTTTAGATTCAACGAGCCACCTATGCGAGAGACTACACTATGGAGTGCTGATTCAGTTGATTTTCCTGTGCTATATGCATGTTGGTTAGGATGTAGTGGGTTGGAAGTGGATAGCTGACTTCTAATCTCTCTATCCCCTAGTCTCTCCAGTGTCTTTAGAAAGAACGAGGTGAGACTAATAGGTCTAAAGGATTTAGCCAGGGTGTAATCCTCCCTGCCCGGTTTGGGTATGAAAATTATTTTTACTTCTCTCCATTTCAGCGGTATATAGCGGTGTGCTATACAGGCTTGGAACATCGTCACCAGGTAGTCTGCTACGATTTTCAAACCCCATTTTAGCAGCCCTGGGAAGATACCATCGAGGCCTGCAGCTTTGAAAGGGAGGAAGGTGTTTATAGCCCATATTATTTTCTCTTTGGTAACAATGTTTTTTGTTGCGTTCCAGTCTAGACTGCTGGTAACTCTTTCTGCATATGGCTCCCATAATTGCGTATTCGCTATTTGGCAGCCAGGAAAGTGGGTTGTTAAGAGCAGTTCGCTGGTTTCCGCGTCGGTTTTGGTGTATGAGTTATCTGGTTTTTTGAGGCAGCCAATTGAGTGGTTTGCCTCTTTGGAGAGGCATGCCTTTACTCTGATTGCCTGGTTATTGTTTTCTATACTGGAGCAGAAAAGTCTCCAGCATTCTTGCCTCCTAAGGCGTATAAGTTTCTTATAATGTTTCCTGGCTACTGTATAGGCGTCCCAGTCGACTTGCGTGCGGCTGTTCTTCGCCCTGTTGAACAGCTTCCTGACTTTCCGGCGGTGTCTTTCCAGTTCGGGACACCACCAGTGTTGTTTCCCTCCCCATCGTGGTATGGTGAGAGGACAGGACTGCTCGTAGCTCTCTAGGAGTAGTGACGTAAGACTATCCACGTATTTGTCTATGTCAGTTACACTAAGGGTTTTTGTTGTTGTGAGCCGTTTTCCTATCTCAGAACTGATCAACCTAATGAACTTAGGTTGATCTGTCCTTTGAGGTATTCTTCTCGGTGTTGGTTTAGGTAAGTTCATGTCGATGGTGAAACGAATCCATCTGTGGTCCGAACAGGAAAGTTCATTGGACACATGCCAGTTATGGATGTATTGTGACATTTCTGTCGTTGCCATCGTCAGGTCTATTATGGTTTGTGAACGTGCGTTTATAAATGTTGGTTCCGAGCCTTTATTCAGTAGAATAAGATTATTGCTGAAAATAAAGTTGAGTGTATCCTCACCTCGGGTGTTGGTAGTGGCATTTCCCCACAGCGTGTGGTGTGCGTTGGAGTCTGCCGCGATGATCATGTCCAGTTTCTCCCTCTCACAGTACTCAACCAATGAGTTGAGCTCTGGAGTCGGTGTGTCCTCGTCACCCGGCAGATAGGCGGAGGCAAGGACAAGGTCAGGGAGCTGCTGGTCAGTTCTTGAGAGTTTTATTGCTGTTAGGTTCCTTGAACATAATTCGTTTATTAGTAGGGTTGGTACGTGTTTCGGCATGAAAATACAGGTTCTTGGATTACTTACGGAGGTGTCAAGTATTATTTTTCCTCCGATGTTTCCAAGACCGCATATACGGCCGTTCCTTATCCACGGCTCCTGGATTAAGGCTATGGTTTTGGGGTTTTGTTCCAGCACTCTGCGAAGGGAAGCCGTCGCAGTTTGGCTGTGCTGGAGGTTTGCTTGGATGAAGTTAGCAGTCTTGGATGGGAGAGGAGCGGAGACAGCTGTCGCTGAGTTCACTCCCCCCCATTTCCTGAAAGCATTCTTCATCCGTGGTGTTAGGCACTGGTGATGGAGAGTGCAACACTTCCATAGCAACCGGGACCTCCATTTCCTCCGTGGCTGGCACGTCAACTTCCATTGGGGGAACGGAGTGCACAGGTTCTGAGGGGCTCGGTTCCGGTGCCGTGGAAGCGGTTGCAGCAGTGGTCTTGTCCTGTATGGGGTCCTCTTTGTCCAGGAATCGGACGTAGATGTTCCCCATAAGGTAGTAGATGCGCCTTTCCTGTTCTTTCAGGGTTTTGACGTCTGTCTCCGGCACCCGGTAGAAGAGTTGGGTCCCTGGTGGGTCCTGTTTACTTCTTTCGTGCGTCAGAGACCATGACTTCATGTTTAGATTGCGGTTTTGCCTCGCAAGGAGCTTCCTGAGCATCTCTGTATTCCCGGTGTGTCCAGGAACATAAAGCATGCACGGGATCTTCTTAGGTAATGCTGATTGAGGCAGCACCGCCAGTTTGGAATCCGTTATTGGTGACTCTATGTTGGTTACCGTTCGGGTGAGCCAGCCTAGCGTGAACGCATCCTCACACCATGTTTTGAGGACGCCGTCAGCGAAGTGAGCTCTCCCCCGAAACCGGATGTCGTTAGGTTCAGTTTGTAAGGTGGCGTCCGGGTCGGCCATAAGGTGGTCACGTAGTTTCCCCTCAATGGTCGCGCGAATGCCCTCTGCTTGTTCTTGCGTCATTTCCGAAAAGGGTTCGGTCATGACAGCAACGCAGAGTTCGTTCGCTCTATAGGACGCCGCTACTTCCGCGTAACTTGCCGAGAGTCCTCCCGCCAGCCGGGTTCTGCTAGGTTTTACCCTTTTGCTTTCCCCGGTCGGTGTGATGGTGTCTTCAGGCCGTGTACGCTTCTGTCCTTTTGTTGTTTGTTCATTGTTTGCTATGTTCTCTGTGGGCTTTTTACGGCCTCTAGGTTTCATGCTGCGCTTGCGCACATGTTGCGCAGGCGCGGTGTTGGGCTTCGCCTGAGTAGGTTCCCCTCCCTTAGGCGCTGAAGCCGTAGCCTCTGCACGACCAGGGTTGAGGTCCTCGATTTGCCTCGCGGCATCAGCTGCCGCAGCACGCTGCGCCACCGCTCTGGCTTTCTTTAGGCGTCGTTTTTTGGATGCTGTCATGTGCTCCGTGAAGGCCGGTTCACGGAAAAACCACTAAAGAGATTTTGACAATTCATCATATTAAATGATGATAGCTGGTCATCCGGGTCAACATATACTTTTTATTGCGGGAAAATATCTCATTTCTGAGAAATCTATACTAACCGTTAAAACGTAAGTAGGGACGAACCCGAGCGGAGCGAGGGTAAGTCGCTAGTCCAAACTATAAAGTTCTGAAGTTAAACATAGAAATAGTCCGTATTAAGCCCAAAAGTTTTAAATTAAATTCGATACATCTTAAACTAGGTCGATACAGTTAGGACACCAATTCGGCTAGATAAGTACATTGGATCGACAAAAACTTTTCAATATCGTGTCGCTACATATTTTAGTGGAAGAAGGCAACTTGTCGAACTTATCTCAAGGTTTCGTTAGTGGTGACAATTTCAAATATCGATACAAGAAATAGAATAGAATCTTAGCATGTATATTTACGTACATTTCAACGACATTTTGGCTCAGTTTGTAGTAACCCTACTTGCTGTACCAGCGGTCGCGGGTTCGAGTCCCGCAGAGCATTCATTTGTGTAATGAGCATGAATGTTTGTACTCCAGTCATGGGTATTTATATTTACAATATTATTTATTTATTTGAAGTTATATACCTATGTGTAATATGTCAACTATCTGGTATACATAACACAAGTCTCGTAGCTTACCATGGAAATAGATGGTGATGTGTGTTAATGTACCAACATATTTATATTTATTTATATTTCACTTACGTTTTAACGGTTAGTATGGAATAGATAATGGATCCCTTGCTCTATAAAAAACAAAGGCAAATCTATCCCACCCGTTCATTTTTTAACCTGGTAACCGTACATTTTTTTTATTATTATTATTTAATCATTTTTCTGGGATAAAAAGTACCCTATGTGCTATTCAACACTATAATATATCTTTGTGCCAAATTTCATCCAGATCCGTTCAGCTTTTCTGGCGTGATTGAGTAACAAACATCCATTCATTAAAACTTTCGCATTTATAATATTAATGGGATTAAATTAATGGGATATTCATAGTAAAGATGGTCTCACTATGTGTGCTAAAAGCCATAAAACTATTATCCCTCTCCCGGATAGACGCATTTTCTTAGGACAAAAAATAATTACATATATTTAACCCTTCTTTCTAAGGATGTAATTTGTCCTTAATTTTAACCAAAATTAGTTTCAGTTCAGTGGTAAAATTGGAGAGCGTGAAAAGGTTACGTGATACTATGAAGGACAGAGTTACTTTCACATTTATAATATTAGTATGGATGAGATATTTATTTTGAAATCATGGATAGACACTTCTATATTATCGTTAAAGTATATTTTTAATGGATGTATAAAATTTTATTCAAATTTATTTTTACACAATCTATACAGATAAATAAAATTGAAGTGTGTGTTTGTAATGTCAAAATAACAGCTTTTTTACTAAATGCATATGCATATACCAAAACAACGTTTTTTACAATTTTTTTCTGTATGAATGTCTGTCTGTCTGTGTGTCTGTTTGTTCCGGCTAATCTCTGAAATGGCTAAACCGATTTTGACGGGACTTTCACTGGCAGATAGCTGATGTAATAAGGAGTAACTTAGGCTCCTTTTATTTTAGAAAAAAATTGGGTCCCACGAAAAAAAATTAAAACCAATGAAAAATTTAATAATATCCGATTCAAATAGGGCAGTTGTATACATACCATAGGGACGAACCCAAGCAAAGCGGGGGTGAGTCGCTAGTATTAGAATAATGAGAAGATCGAATATTATTGCAGATAGATTGTTTTAATAATACAGATAAAAAAATGTATTATCAAACAATTATGAAATAATAAAGGAAATTGTACTACTACTGCTTGTTATTTTTGTTTAATCCATACTTCCATACTAGTGTTATAAATGTGAAAGTGTATGTGTTTGTTTGTTCCTTTTTTCATGTCGAAACAGAATGACGTATTAGCGTGATTTTTTGTGTGGAGACGTTGGATATTGGCTGGAAATTGATATAGGCTACTTTTAATCGCGGAAGATTATCTCATTCCCACGAAACAACGAACGAAAAGGGAAACAAAAACACATTATAATACAACCCAAAAATATATTTATGATCAGAATTACTTGAAACTTGGTATTGATGCTCTTCAATATATACAATTAAATAAATACGTATTTTAGCATTTTGCGAAATTCTTATTTTTACCCCCTTATTTTAAATTAAAATAAGGTGGTAAAATATAGGATGAACATTTGTATGAAACCTACCTTTTAAGAGGTTTTTTTTGTAGTTTTAGCGCGAGCGGAACCGCGGGTTCTGCTAGTATAACTGTAATATTCTGTATATGTTCAAAGGATATACAACGTATAGTATTTACAGGGACCATTGACTGTGAATGAATGAATGTATCGCATAAAATAAAATAATTTTCACAATATCATTCGTCGATGGTTGTTTCGATCGTCCCATCCTTGGTTTCCTCCATTCAGGCGTGAAGCAAACTTAGGGCGAACTTCACCCAAATCTTCGGAAATAAACCTCACTTATCCAACGTGTAGTCGCGAACAAAATTTATAGCACAATCTCGGGCACCCCTTTCAATCTTCCTAAACAGGCTTTTATATTGACTGTCATTTCTTACCAGAAGTTAAAGTTTGTAACCATAAGTTCATTATAATGGACTGGACATGTCAAGGGCTCAGAGACTAGCTATTACTTCCGGTTTTGCTTGCATTATTTACTATTTAGTCCATTATACAACAAGACTTCGTGTATCTAAAAACCTATTGAATATGAATATTTAAATCTAATTAATTGATGAATATGGCACCTAGTGGAAAGTTTAGAAATAATTTTAATTTATTGGCCGGTTTTGAAAGAGTATTACAGACTTTTTATAGGTCACGGCTGTGTGTTTTAATAGGTCACCGAATTAGCAGAGTTTTTAATATTTTCATCAATATACTTTTTTGATAAGTCTAGAACAGCTATAGGATTTTGTCGTATAATCTACGTATTTTGTAGTAATAATCCCATTGGGGCGCCGTAGGTGAGCGCGCAAGCGATCCTGCGACGCCCTATTAAGGCGGAGGAGGTTCCATTGGGTTTTAGTGGGTTGTACTGGCTTTTCTAGCCAGTGAGTCCCATATAACCTAAATAAAAATAATATGACGTCACATTTGGATCAGTGTATAGTGACCCTACTTGCTGTGCCAGCGGTCGCGGGTTCGAGTCCCGCTGGGGGCATTCATTGTGTGATGAGCACGAATGTTTGTACTCCAGTCATGGGTGTTTATATTTATAATATGTATGTATTTAAAGTTTATATATGTGTAGTGTATCTACTATCTGGTATCCATAACACAAGCCTTGTAGCTTACCATGGAACTAGACGGTGTTGTGTGTTAAGGTCCCAACATATTTATATAACCACCTGTATGTACACAGGTGGTATGCGTAAATGTATTTCCCAACAAAAAAAAGACCTTGAAGACAGCTAGTTAAGCTCATTTCATTCTAAGCATCAGTCTTAAAGGCAAGTGAATCTTGGCAAAAGAATATACAATAGTAGTAGCTAACTCACTTCATAATTTTTCCCCTGAAAAAAACTTTTCACGCAGACAAAACTACGGACCGTTACTGGTTAAAAATATATTAATAAAAAATTGCAAATTACAAAAATCTATTTGCATAATTATGTCATATTGAATATGTACGCCTGATATGGGAAGGTACTAACTCCTGAAACACAATTTTCTAGTTCAGGAGTTAGGGCTGTGTGTATTTGTTACCATTGTGTTGTTTAACTAAAGACTGTTTTTTTTTATAATTATATATCTACCTAACCCCTTTTGAAAATCTATTTTTTTAACACGAATAAAATGTTATTTTACTTACAACAAAAACTTTATTCAACTCACGCTCTTAAAATTCCAAAATGAGAAACAATTTGTAATCAGACGTTCCTTTCGATAAATAAAAAGATATTCAAAACAAATTAAAGGTTTCTACGAATAATTGAAATTGTAAGTTAGAAGAACGTTTTTGATTGGTATTCTTTGTGTAGTACAAAAAAGATATAAAAGTTTGAGACTGTTATTTAATCTACCTGCAAGATATATAATTTACTAGCGACTCACCCTCGCTCCGCTTGGGTTCGTCCCTAGTTACATTTAACGTTTAGTATAGATTTTTCTATGAGATATTTTCCTGCAGTAAAAAGTATCCTATATGTTGACCGGGTAACCAGATATCATCATACCGAATTTCATCAAAATCTGCCCAGTCGTTTTTTCGTGATGCGTTCCCAGAGAGACAGACAGACAAACATAAATTCTAAAAATTATAGATTCAGTCTCTGTATCGATAATAATGACTATTTCAATAAGATTTTAAAAAAATATTTTATGTACACATGCAACCTAGTTAGAATTTTATTACATGTATAGTATAACTAATTATCTATAAATATAGCAAGTGAGACAGAAGGGCTGAGGGATATATTTTTTTATGTGTACTTTAAGAGCTTAATCTTACCATTATGGGATTAATCGCAAAGACCTACTATTGATACAATTATAATATGTTGATCATTTGAAACAATGTTATGTTAAATAAATATTGCTCTCGGTTTGCTAATAAAATATAAAGTAACTTAATATGAATGAAAGAGTAATTTAATATTTTAGTCCGATTTTTTCCGAATGCCAAGTTCGTGTTTCGGCTTGCTTGCGCAAGAATTTTTGGCTGGTTTATGATTATGACAACACAACGATCACATGCTTTTGTTGGAAAGGCAAGTGATTTTTTCGGCCATTTTAATTTCCCGGATAAAACAAACTATAATATGTGGTCTGAGTTTTCGGTATACATGTTATTATGGTCGAGAAATTGATGAATATCCATTCAGTAGTTTTTTATAAATGTATGTAAACAAATTAACAGTATCTTATTATATATATATATATATATATATATATATATATATATATATATATATATATATATATATATATATATATATATATATATTAAGTAAGTACCTACTACATATTTGGATATTGTATATTTTTTTTACAGAGACAATGAAATTATGGTCAATAAAGATAGATTTAAAAAAAAAAATGACAACGTCAAAACAAAATATATTGTGTGTTCAAAATTTATTTCAGAATATATTCGAAAATTACATTAAAACTGAGTAATAGTATAAAAAAATATTTTAAAAGAAAACAATATCGAATGTGCATATTACAAGACTTCCGCGATACCATTCGGACAAAGAGAGACAATAGCATTCCCAAGGAGGGTTGACGTCAGGCAGGCGGCCGGTCGTAAAACTTTTGCCAAATCCTATCAGCAGTACAGAAGATGTACTGCGCCGATCCCAAGTGATTGGGAAATGGGCAGGGAGATGATGAACGAAATCATGGTCAAATCATCAAACGGTATCATTTGCATTTTTATAAACAGGTAAGACGTAATACATAATTCTATATAATCCATACTAATATTATAAAAGTTAGTGTGTTTGTTTGTTTGTCTTTCACGTCGAAACGGCTCGGCGGATTTTTTGTGTGGAGATAGTTGGAGGGCTGGAGAGTGACATAGGCTACTTTTTACCGCGGGAGATTATCTTTTACCGGGAAAACACGTTATAACAATACACAAAAATTATTTACGGTCAAAATTACTTGAAACTTGCTATTAATGTCTTCAATACAATTAGTTAACTACGTGTTTTAGCATTTTTCGAAATTCATCCCATAAGGGGGTAAAATGGCGAATGAAAGTTTGTATGAAATCTACCTTTTTAGGGTTTTTTTTTGTAGTTTTAGCGCGAGCGAAGCCGCGGATTCTGCTAGTCTTCTATAAAGAAAGGTTTTAGAAGGAAAACACAGTAAGTGCTATACATCAATTTAATTTTGAATACCTACTGTATGGAAATACATAACGATTTCCGATGAATTTTTCTTTAAAATTATACAGTAAGTTCATTTTATTTATTTTTATGAATTTTATTTTAGAAATTTATATCTTTTTAATAAATAAATGCGTCAATTTTTAATTATTATTATTAAAAAATAAAATATAATATTTTTGTAGCGCCATCTAGCGGTTTAAATGTACATTACGTGAAAGAGTTTAATTCCCCTAGACTAGAGCTATTCAATATCGCGATAAACCGTGAGAGGACGCTGTTGATATCAATTTGTATTTTTATCAAAATGTTTATTTAATTATTTACTTGTATTTAACATACTTAATTGGATATATAAGTTGGATATATAGGATGTTTTATTAATCTATTAAAAAAAAGTACATAAGCGCCACCTTTTGTCGCGCTTTCAAACTACGTGGATGTGTCTTAAATTCAATTTTATTGTAATACTGTCTGTTATTCATAGACGCCGCTGAGCTGAAAGTATTTGAAAATGTAAATAATTTAGTTTTTTTTAATGATTGTTCAACGTAAAACAGCCTGATGTCCATCGCTGGCTCATGGCTGTAAGTTTATTTGTAACGTTTTGACTCTAAAATTGCTGTAACCGTCTAAATGGAAAGGACCATAAAAAATATACTGGAGATAAAAAAATAGGTACTTTTTGTACATGTTGGATTCGTCTCTCCCTTGAAAAACATGGCAATTTTGTTTATGTATTTAAACTATAAGGTAATAAATTGAACTTACCAGAATAATACTTAGTATTTACAAGTATATCACTGTTTTTTTAAATAAATCTGTTTTAACTTTTAAGGTAGGTGAATAAAATACGAATATTTTATGGAAATTTTCTTAGTATCTACCACTCCTTTGCGAGCTTACAATTAGAGTACTTGAGTAATCTCATTAGAACGCTTCAACGGTTCATATGTAACAAGGATAATCTTGTGTAATGGGTCATATATGACCATAAATTGGAAGCAATTATTGCAATTAATCTAATTAACAAAATAAATTAATATTATTAAATTTAAACATATTTTTTTTATATTAACAGTCAAAAATAGTAATAAAAATAGTAAATATTGTGATTCAATGTATCATAAGAATCACGCTTAGATATTTGTGCTATTTTAGTACAGATTACTTGACGCCGTGGCTATTAAAATTTCTTCAAGTTTTAGGAATTAGTCGTTTTGAGAGAGGATTTTGCTAATACCTACATTTTTCATATATTCTGTTATTATATCAAGTAAACGGGGTTGTTAATCATACATACACAAACGTTTATTTTAAAATATTATATAGGTAATATATAATTTAAATTTCATAACTTTAGTGTGTCTTAAACTAATGATTTAATTATATATAGGATACGGGAAACCTTTAGAGATTGTCCAATTGGATATTTCCGGTTTCGCATTAGATGGAGGAGAATGTTTCAATGTGAGAAGCCAAAAAAAACGATTTTGTATAGCTATGTAATAATTTATGTAAAAAATATCCAAGTGCCTGAAATCCTATTAAGGAGAAGCTCGCATTCATTTGGAAAATGTAATAAAATACAATGTATAAGCTATAATAATAAGAAATATTGATCTAACATAAAAACAAACAAGTAAATTTATATTAAAAATTGATTTAAAAAATAATTTGACTTCATATTTAGATATACCTAATACTAGCGACTCACCCTCGCTGCGCTCGGGTTAGTATAGATTTCTCAGAAATGAGATATTTTCTCGCATTAAAAAGTATCCTATATGTTGACCCGGATAACCAGCTATCATCATACCAAATTTCATCAAAATCTGTCCTTGTGGTTCTCTCGTGATGCGTTCCAGACAGACAAAAATTCTAATATATTCGGCCTCTGTATCGATAATAATGACTATTTCAATAAGATTTTCCAAAAAAATATTTAATGTACAGATTCGACTCGGTTAGAATTTTATTATATGTACCTAAGTATAAATATATTTTACATAACATGCTTTATCTTTATTTATATAGCTTAAAATTTGCATAGTTTGTTATTTTAGCATGTTTTATATCATTTTGGAGTGCCAATTCTAGCAAATCTCCCTGTTGGAGCGGAAAAGCGAGCGATACGTTACCAGGATCGTCGAGCGGAGTGGACCGCGCGATAGGACAATAAATTATGACTCCACCCTGAGTTGTGATCTCATGAGCTGTGTCCTGTAGCTTGGTGTAGAGATAAATTTGCTTTTTCGCTTGATGACCCGAATTGTTTCATTGCAAAAGGTATATATATTCATTTCTAATAAAAACTAAAACGAAACCGTTTTTTGTATGAATAAATTCTGGAATTTTATATGAGTTTATGTAAATTAAAATGAAAATCGTTTTTATTATCTTATGTAATCATTCTAAATCTATAGATATTATAATAAAATTCTGAGTCGAATCTGTGCATTATATATTTTTTTTGGTAAATCTTATTGAAATAGTCATTATTATTGATACAGAAGCTGAATTTTACACATCGTGATGAAATTTGATATGGTGATAGCTAGTTATCCGGGTCGAAATATACGATACTTTTTATTGCGGGGAAATATTTCATCTCTGAGAAATCTATACTAAACGTTAAAACGTAACTAGGGACGAACCCGAGGAAAGAGAGAGTGAGTGCTAGTATTTCTTATAACTCAAAGGAACTTTAATTTGGTTCGGCAAAATATGATGTTTTTTTTCAATTATAATAATCAAAATTCTAATTTACTACATACATATTATAACGAAATATATCAAACACGTATTAGTATATCCCTCTCTGGAAATAAATAATTCCTCGAATTTGAAGAAATAGTCAATATTATCCAGTGTCACTAATAACAATCTATACAAAAATATTAAAAAAAAGCCTTAATTCTTATAATATACTAAATCCCACTTGAAGTAAGTAAACTTACCTAATACATTATATTTATTATTAAAGAAAGAAAATTTGAAAGAACAATAAATAATTGGTTAATTTTTGAATATGTTATAACGTACGACTCTTCTAAGAAGACAAAGGAGAAAGTTATATCTTATTAAAAAAGCCCCAAACTAAGCTCGTGGTAACTACGGGTTGACGTCACTGGTACTGAAACTTCACTGGCATTTAAGAGACGATTTAACTTTAAAAGGGTGTATTTATAACTATATATATATATATATATATATATATATATATATATATATATATAAATATAATAGACAAAAAGTGAAAAAAAAAAACATTCAAATCAAAGGCTTTTTTTTTCACTTTTTTTTTCAGCTTTTTATTGTCACACATTAATTCGTTTACAGTCTTTGGATATAAATATACTTTAGTTAGTCTTAGACCAATACAGCCAATATATTAAAAAAACTAGAAACCAAGCAAATAAACATTTGACCTTGTGAATCACAAGCTATCACCCATCGACCTCTTTGGAATGGGAAGCGTGAAATACGTTACGAGGATCATCGGGCAGAGTGGACTGTGCGATAGGGCCATAAATTATGATCCAACGAGACCCAGTACAGAGTGTAGTCGAACGTAAAGTTAAATCTAGCTATTTGACATCGCAAATATGTATATGTTGAGTTTGTTTTACTTATTTAAAATAAACTGGAATGTTGATATTGATTGATGGTGATAGGCAAGAGAATAGGATTTATTCTAGTATTATTACTTTTATTTAGAATCTAAATGCTAGTTCATATGCGCGAAAATTGTTTTTGATCCATTCGACTTGAATTTTGTTTTATATGAAAGCGTAGAGCGGACAGCTAAAGCTATTTATATGAATCTGTCTGTACAATAGTACATATTATTATGATGATAAAAGTCAATTTAATTTCATTTCATTTCAAATTCATATTTGCCATTTATCTATACGTATAATAAAATTCTAACTGATTCAAATCTGTACATTAAATATTTCTTGGAAAATCTTATTGAAATATTCATTATTATCGAAACAGAGGCCGAATCTATATTTTTTTTAATTTATTCTGTCTTTGTGTCTGTCTGTTTGTATGTTTGTCTTTCTGTGACCGGGTTATCCGGGTTAACATATAGAATGCTTTTTACTGCGGGAAAATATCTCATTTCTGAGAAATCTATACTAACCCTTAAAACGTACATAACATATACATAATCGTTAAAACGGTACAAACCCGAGCGGAGCGACGGTGAGTCGCTAGTTTACACATAAATCGTGTAAATAAATTTAAAGTAGTTTAGAATCGATAATGAATTTTATTAAGCAAATTGACCCTACATTGGTCTCAAATGAAGTTTGCGATCTAAAGCAGATGTTGGATAAACAAGTGTTAATCAAACAGACGGGATTGGATCCGGTCAGCGGCAGTTTGTATTGGATTTTGTGTGGTTTTACGTGAAATTCAAATATATTTAGGCCCACTAAGAGCGGTAGTCTTGAAGTAAATTAGACTTTTTTGACCGATTTCAGAAAGGTGGAATAGATACTAAATCTTCGCGTGTTTTGATTTCTTATTTCTTTTTTAATTTAATATATTATATTATAGTAAAATAACTAAAACCCAATCTTATGGGTTAAATAATTACTTAACTAAATATATATAAATAGGCAAATACAAAGTTTAGTATCTTTTTCTCTTATGTTTGTTAATTTGTATTCTTTTTTTTTTGTTTTGAGTAGGTATTGACTGACGAGTTTTAATGTTATCAATAAAAAAATTGGCATTTATATAAATGGTACTGAACTGTTTTGTAGTTAAAATAAATATAAATTCTGTGATATATAATAAGAGAGTAAACAAAAATGTTGTAAATTTGTAAATTTATATATGTTTCCTCAAATTTTCCGTAATGATTATGCTCGAATTTCGACCACTGGGTGAGCACTAGTTTTATTGTGCTTTAGAAATTAGTGGATATTTTATTAGCATTCTCGTAATTCTGTATATAAATAATTATATATTTTTTTAAACTAAAATAAATGCTATAATACTTTCTTAGTTTCTCGCGAACATTTGACATTTTAAATAAAACTATCTTTTCGGATTTTTTCGCGGATTTATTAACATCTTAGTCTCTCCCGTGACCATGATTGCTGTAAAGCATTCGAAACGTCGGGAACCAAAAATCATCATCAAAATAAAATAAATGCTCTTGATCAACCTTTATTATTATGATATGGAATTCGTCAAAACGATTTAAATGAGCAAACTTGAAATTTTTACTAGTAGCCATTTCATTCATTTCAGTTATCATATAATATTATGAGTTTACATAAATATTACAAGTATATATTATGTATTTATATTATAATGTATAACAAAATATTTATTATAAATTAAGGACAGCCTTTGCTATATTTATCCATCCATCCATCTGAGAAATAAAAGGCATAATGAGAGGAAATAAAGAAAAATATTATGTTTATTACTACATATTTTCTACCAGTTAACAGAATATGTCAACAGGACGAGGTTACTTTGGATCTTCTTCTATACATATAATAAAATTCTAACTGAGCCGAATCTGTACATTAAATATTTTTTGGAAAATCTTATTGAAATAGTCATTATTATGTATTGTATTCAGCCCTTTTTAACGCCCCACAGCTGGGCATGGGCCTCCCTTCAGTACGAGGGGGTTCAGGCCATAGTCCACCACGCTGGCCAAGTGCGGATTGGCGGACTTCACATGTCGTTTGAAAACTTGCTAGGTTTTCTCAGACATGCAGGTTTCCTCACGATGTTTTCCTTCACCGCTAAGACAAGTGATAATCATGTTGGAAATGATTCGCACATGAAAATATCAGAGGTGCGAGACCCGGGATTTGAACTCGCTTCACTCGGTTTCCCAAGCGAGCGCGTTACCACTGGGCTACCACTGCCTTATTTTATTATTAGAGGCCGAATCTATAGTTTTTATAATTTATATCTGTCTGTTTGTTTGTTACCGCATCACAAGAAAACCACTGGAAAGATTTTGATGAAATTTGGTATGATGATAGTTGGTTTTCCAGGTCAACATATAGGATACTTTTTACTGCGAGAAAATATCTCAATTCTGAGAAATAATATCCCGACGAAGTCGAGTTGAAGACGAGTCTCTAGTTTAATATTATAAAATTTAAGAAAATACATTTAAGTTATTTCTTTGAAGTATAAATGAGATGATCCTTGTTGATTTAACGTGTAATTTATACCTTCAGTTATCCGATGTAGACGATAAAACCAATCATATCCATTCACAGCCAAAGGGTATTAGCGAATTACAAAGACTAACGTAATATCCGCGTATGAAACTGATAAATGCTAATTGTATGCAAGATTCAATAATTCTGAGTCGGTTGACTCCATAACAGCTTTCAACAATTGATCCCATCTTTTATACATACATTCAAATATACCTCTTATACGTTACAATTTAAGATATATTTTGGCGTGAATGAATTTGGTGCATCAAGGTTTGGGATGTCGAATCTAATATGGCCACACTTGAATCCTATCCAAACGCACTCGACAGGTTTGGCAACGAAACACGCGGATTAATTTCCTGCCGGCCTCGATGTGATTGGCAAAGCCTACGAATACGGGTGAACCACTAAAAGCCTTTAAAACTGCTTTCAATGATTGATATCTCTTTTGTGAGGATCTCTTGATTGTTAGTTGATTTGAACTGCTTGTAAATAAAACCCAATAATTACATTGGATTTATGGAAGAACCAATTATATTGAATTTAATTATTTGTATTACATTTTACTTCTCATTTTTTTAGCTGTTTCAAACTCCATCGTCCTCTTTAAAGACAAAACGGTTTAGCATTTTTTTCTCCTCTGTTTGTCAACTGGTTTTCTTTTTTTTTTGTTTAGTAGTTATTGATGAGCTGTTATCATTAAATATTATCGTCGAATTATGACTCCTGGACGAACATTTGTATACATTTTGCTAAAGGGTAAGTCAAATTCTATACGTCTGAAAACAGCAAGAGTATTTACTATTTTTTTTTAAGTTTATCTATACTACTAGTATAGTAAGTAGTACATACATATATGATCTGTATCTATACTAATCCATACTTAATATTATGAATGTGAAAGTGTGTTTGTTTGTTTGTCCTTCTTTCACGTCGAAACGGAGTGACGGATTGGCGTGATTTTTTGTATGGAGATAGTTGGAGGGCTAGAGAGTGACATAGGCTTTTTGTTGCGGGAGATTACTTAATTCCCACGGGAAACACGTTATAATACAATCCAAAAAATATTTATTAACCGAATTTCTTGAAGCTTGGATTATATACTTTTCAATAAACTTAAATAAATACGTGGCTTAGCACTTTTCAAAATTCATCCTATAAGGGGGTAAAATAGGGGATAAAAGTTTATATAACACCTTTTACCTTTTTAAAGATTTTTATATTTTAGCGCGAGCGAATCCACGGGTTCTGCTGGTAATATAATAAAGAGTATTTTTTTTTTGTTTGTTCGTCTGAAGTTCTTAAGATGAAATTTGGTAAGAAGATAGTTTAAGATCCCGGAAAGGACATAGGATAGTTTTATCTCAGAAAACCCCTTGAGTGGGTGACAATGGAGATGAAATTTTGTATAGGGAATCAACCTAAGGACGAACCCAAGCGAAGCAAGGTTGAGTCACTAGTTATTAATTAAAGCTAGAAATCCTTCTTATTAAATTATTCTTATAAAATTATTATCAGTGACATGTTTAAGATATACCTCACAAAGAGATTGTAGATATTATACGGATGTTAATAAATATTGTTTGATTTTTTTCCCATTATCATTTTATGTTACAGACGCAAAGGTTTTTCTTTTATCTTTAATAATTTACCTAAACAACATGCCTGGAAAAATGTTTTTATTTGACTTCTTATTTATACTTTTAAATATATTTTCTTTTGTTATTTCATATATGAACGGTGGAAATTTAAAATTGCAAAGAGATAGATACCATGTACAAACAGACAGATGATTAAATACATATTTTATTAAAAGTGTTATGGGCTTAGTTCTCATTGAAAATAATACCAAAAATATAATATTTTACGATCATAGGCAGATACTTCGATTTTATTTACATATAGGTGTAGACAACGTATAGGTACTTGTGACGATTAATGAGTTAAACTATTAAACTTAATGGTTAATATTCAATAGGTTTCAAATTAAATCAGTTACATAGAATTTATATGTAATAATAATAATCATGTCCTCCCGATCAATTTCGGCCACGGCGGCCAATCTCATTGAGACTAGCCAACTGCGCAGGAGATATTATAGTGCACAAGTTAACGCACAGACACTACTGCACTCTCTATTCCTGTCACTCTCATACTCCGGTGGGACGACTATTCGACACGACGAGAGAACCGACGGCTTTACGTGCTCTCCGAGGCACGGGGGTGCAACACCACCAACCTCCTAACTCCGGGCTGTAACTGAGGCTTACTAAACAGAAAGACTCAATAACATGGTCCAATCCGGGTCTCGAACCTAGGACCTCCGGATGTGTAGCCGTATATACTAGCCACTACAACACCGAGACAGTTATACGTAGGTAGAATTCTAGGAATAGACAGTTAAGATTAAGTTACTACTTTGTATATCATATTCCAAAATAGAAAATGGTCAAACGCCATTATTATAACATTATTTTACTCACGAAAATTGATCATCGCTAAATTCAAAGGGCCGATGCTTTTTGAAACAATATCTGTTAACATAATACAAGACAAACTCCCTTTCATTGTTATATTACATTTACATAGTAACTCTATATAGATTTAGAGCTTGTTTGAGTTTATTAATCAAAAGTTTGCTTAGAACATCTTCTCATCTTTATGAAACGTGGGTAATAGAGCTTTATTTAGTCTAATTAGTTTATCAAATATGAATGTATATGTATATTTACGAGACCTAACTTCTGACCTCCTTTCTACCTATTGTTAGTGATTTTATTGCGAAATGATACTGCGAAAGATTTAATTTTTATAGTAAAATTAGAGACTAGCCCTCGGTTCGCTCGGATTGGTCCCAAGGTACGTTTTAACGGTTAGTATGGAATAGAATGTATAATATATATATATATATATATATATATATATATAAGCTATATATATAATAAAAATACAGAGTTGGTTTCATTGTTTGTTTGAACGCGCTAATCTCAGGAACTACTAATCCGATTTGAAGAATTCCTTTTGTATTAGATAACCCGTTTATTGAGGAAGGCTATAGGCTATATATCATCATGCTACTATCCAAGAGAGCGGAGAAGTAATCATAAAGGTCAACAAATATATCTTATGCTGGTATATTATATTATGTATATACATAGGTACGATGAATTGTTATGGGTTGTATTATAACGTGTGTAACAAACAAACACACTTTCACATTTATAAGATTAATATAAGTATAGTGTATATATTATAGTAAGTATTGTATGAATATCAGTTGTTCTCGTTTTAATTATTTACTGTAAACACCTTCAAAATATTTGACAGGGAATCTTATTCAATTATACTGAATGAATTAGCAGTCATCAAGTTACCAATTAATGTTAGGGTTGCGTACGATAGGTCGAGCCTGTTGCGAAGCTAACAGCTCTCATTGTAAAGTTAAAAAAGTACAAATCATTGTCTACTTAGAATTTCTTAGCGTGAGAATGAAAAATGGTGTCGGCCTTCCTGTTGGTTTATAGCTGATTTTTTAACCTTAAAGCACCGACATGAATTTATTATTCTTTTATCGTGGGTCTTACAGACCTTTTTTAAGTGACAGTAAGTATAAATTCTTAAATACTAAAGGTCCGGCCTTACTTTACTTAGTGTCTAACTAGTATTTGGGCAAACTTTACCATTTATTTTCAATCTATACTAATATTATAAAGAGGTAAAATTTGTGACGTTGTAGGGGGTAATCTCTGGAACTACTAAACAGATTTAGATTAAATTTGGTATGAAGATAGCTTGAGACCCTGGAAAGGACATAGGATACTTTTTATCCCGGAAATCACCCTTTGGGGGTTCAAAATGGGAATGAAAGTTTGTATAGGGAAGCAAGCTAGGGACGAACCCAAGCGAAGCGAAGGTGAGTTGCTAGTTTTCTAATATTTCAGATGAATTACTTGATTTTAGCGCGTTATTTGAATATATCACCATGAAAAATAAGCCAATAGATTATTTTTTTTCCAGAAACAATGTTAAATCAACATGTAAAAATACATTTTTACAATTTCGTTAATTAATTACAAAGATTTACCTATCACGAGTGCCAAATCCGCACGCTTCTTTCTTTGCTGCTAAGAATTTTCTTAAATCAAAATAAATTTATTTTACCTCTGTAGGTTTACACAAAGCTATTACAACAGTTCCTTAGAGACAAGACATCCAGAACACAAATTAAAAAGTAAGGTGTCCAATAAACTGGGCATTCTCAAAGGAGTTTCAGACAATATGGCCGTGGTTTGGATTTTATTGTATTTATTTTATTATCTTTTTAGCTTTTCTTTACTGTTTTGAAAATTATTTATTTTATATATACTATCTATACTAATATTATAAAGAGGTAATGCTTGTAAGTTAAGTTTGTGAGGTTGTAGGAGGTAATCTCTGAATCTACTGAACCGATTTAGATGAAATTTGGTAAGAAGATAGTTTGAGACCCTGGGAAGGGCATATGGTACTTTTTACTTAAGGGGGTGAAAATGGGGATGAATGTTTGTATGGGAAAATATAGATGTTTTTTGCTTTAAAGAATAATAGTATATAGTAAAGAATAAACAACTTTTTTCAGCCTAAAATACATGGAAAATGCTACGCTACCTCCTCTACTAAAATAAAGCCGCCTTAACAACTGTACTGTGAGAATCACGAGATAATACTCTTGTTTTTCCATCTGCTTCAATCAAAACATAGAAAAAAATGTTTATTTTTATGTAAGTAAATACTTTATTCAATTTATTTGGTAAACACAGTGAAGATATCTTGATAAAACAAAAACAAATATTATTATAATACAATATAATTAAGAAAGTTTCCATGAATATTTCATGCACAGATACGGCATTCGTAGAATTCATTAAGAAATACTTAGTTTTCTTAGATATTTCATTTGAATAATTAATAAAAAAGGTCGAAGATTTTTAAATTAAAGGATCTGAATTTCTAAAACAAAATAAACATTCTAATTAAATGAGTATTGTTTTTATTTACTTTGTAAAATTTAATATAAAATTGGTTCTACAGGTTATTTTATTTACTGACTAGAGACTTAGAAACGTTTTAAAGGTTAGTATGGAATAGATAGACTATAATATATTGGTATATGTATATTGTATATACATACATATAATGAGTTTTATATCCCATCCCATATATTTAATTTGGTAAGAAGATAGTTTGAGACCTTGGGTAGGACATAGGATAGTTTTTATCCAGGAAATTATCCCTTAAGGGAGTGAAAATTGGGATGAAAGTTTGTATGGGAAAATATAGATGTTTTTTGCTTTAAAGAATAATAGTTTTAAGGCTTCTTTTTAAGTATGGAAGTTTTAAATTTAATTTCATAGTGAATATCGAAAAAATATACAATTACGCATATTAAAACTATTTTTAAAGTTAAACTTACATATTTTCTTTAAAAAGATCGGGTAATTTGTTAACTTTTAAACAGAAATGTATTTTAAATTGGACGTAGTTTCCCACTGGGCTAACAACACCGACTTTTACTTAAAAGTTTAATTGACAATTGAAAAGTCTTGTGAAACTGTCTGAATAGTATATTTTAAGACAAAATTAAACCAAACTTAATATTATATTTGTAATATGACTGATTTTGTAAAGGTAACAATGAGTAAGACTATAAATATAAATAAATAAATACGTTGGGACATTAACACACATCACTATCTAGTTCCATGGTAAGCTACGAGGCTTGTGTTATGGATACCACATAGTTGATACAATTCACATAGATAACTTTAAATACATACATATTATAAATATAAACAACCCTGACTGGAGTACATACATTCGTACTCATCACACAAATAAATGTCTCCAGCGGGACTCGAACCCGCGACCGCTAGCACATCAAGTAGGGTGGTTACTAGAAACTGAGCCAAACGTGTAAATTCCTTAGTTAATTATCATGTTATAATTATGAATTGACCGTATGTTTTACTTAACATTTTCATTAAAATATAGTTGTTATTTTAAATATTACTTTAGGATGAATTCTCATATCTGGAAATGAAATCTATACATATAATAAAATTGTAACTAAGCCGAATCTGTACATTAAATATTTTTTGAAAAATATTATTGAAATAGACTTTATTATCGATACAGAGGCCGAATCTATAGTTTTTAGAATTTTTGTCAGTCTGTCAGTCTGTTACCGCTTCACAGAAAAACTACTGGAAGGATTTTGATGAAATTTGATATGGAGATAGCTCGTTATCCGGGTCAACATATAGAATACTTTTTACCGTGGGAATATATCTCTAAGAAAAAATACAAAAACTGCATTGTAAGATTATACTAATATGTAAAACCTAAGAATTTGCTTTTTGATATCTAAACGCGGGCGGAGCCGCGGTCAATGCTAGTGATAATAATAAAAACACAGTCATATTTAACATGTTTTAAAGGTAGCATAAATACATTATGACTTTAACTTACCCAATAAGACCAGCTTCCTTCTCTTGCTTCGCTCGGGCCCTTTGTCTTTTTACCATACATTTTATTTCTTTATTTCAAACCGTGTAGAACATCGATAAAGCTACCAACTTTGCATAAATAATTGTTATTCTCACAACAGTTGGGACTTTATAAAAAGCTTCAATATTAAAAATTCTAATTGTATTTAAGTTAATAGGCAGTTTTGTTAAACTTTGCAAATAATCAGCATTTATCATTTTCATAAGCGGTTTTCATGTTAACTGTCTTCGCGATTGGCTTTTGCAGTATGATATCCCAATCTATGTTGTGGACCCCTCAATCTTTATCCACAAATGATAGGTCCACCACATAGATCGGGATGGGATAGGAGATAGCTGGTTCATCCTTAGAAACACACCCGAGTGAAACGAGGGTAAGTTTCTAGGAAAAAACGTAAATATAAGTATCTTTTTATCTGCGCGATTTGTAAATAAATCAAATCCAGGAAAACTACTTCGGGTCTATAGTAGAGTCAGAACTTACAGATATTTGAATTAAAAACGATATTAGTTTTTTCATTTAAATTTCTTTAATTTGCAATAAATAAATTCCTTAATATATTTATGTAAGATATTACTACCGTTTGTTATTTGTTAGAAGGTAGACACAATATGTATAATTCAGGTTAACTTTCGAGCTCACTTTACTCACCTTTGGGCCCTTCTTAATGAACTACGCTCAATTATAAGGAACTAATGATCGGTAATCAACAACCAATTAGTTTTCTTCTAGGATGTCGGAAGATAAATATTTCGCAATTATTTCGCATATTTTTATATGTATTATATGTACTATATTACAATCTTTTATATATATATATATATATATATATATGTATATATATATATATATATATATATATATATATGTATATAAATTTATTTTGTGTATCTCGGAAACGGCTCAAACGATTTGGATCAAATTTTGTATTTAGATAAGATTTTGCTTTTTAAGTTTAACCATATAGGTATTTTCTGAAAAAAAATGCATACCTTTATCTGTTTTTTGAAAAAAACATCGAGCGAAGTCCGGTTACTGAAAATATAATTAATACACATACACAAAACACGCACGAACGTAGTTGCATGTGTAGTGTATATAATATTACTTAAATAAATAAAAAACTTCCAAACGCGAAGACATACTCGTACAGCTTGCTAGCATCATATCTCTTGATTATTTCACCCCAGAGCTATGCTCTGACTCGTAAGAACTGGCTTGGCAATTACTGTTAGTGCAAAGTGCTTGGAAGATAGTAGATAGTGATAAACAAAGGGAATCGTAGATGTAAGTTCCGCGGGAAAATGAAGTATGTGCATGGGTCTTGGTCAACTATGTATGTCCGTGGCCATGTATAAAGACTGGTTCTGTTAAAGTGCTAATTGCTATCACATAAAAGATTTATTAATTGATCGTAAATGCTATGTAGTCTGATACTTTCTTAGATTCACGCAAATATTTGACATTTTAAACAAAATTATATTTCCGGTTTTTTTCGCGAATTTATTTTGATTTTTGGTTCCTGACGTATCGAATGCTTTACAGCAATCATGGTCACGGGAGAGAAAAGATAGTTTTATTTAAAAGCTAAGTAGTCTGTAATTGTGTCCTGAAAGTAACAAATATAAATAACTACGTAAGAACTTAATAATTAAAAAAACGTGTATAAACGGTTTGGGCATTTAGAAAAAATGAAAACCGATAGAAATTTAATAAACTTTATATTGTGAAAGAGTGAGTTAAAAGCGTATTATGGGCAAATTAAATAGAACTTTTTAAGACCAAAATAAATTGTTTCTTATACTTATATAAAAAAGTTAATTCTAAATTAGAACCCCCAAAAAAGCATGTATGAAGACAATGACAACACTGGTAGACGTGAAAGAGACATCGCACATAGCACTCGGTTCTCTCTGTCTACGCCACAAGTCAAAAAACATAAAGCTATTGACATATTATGTAAAAGCTATATACATATTATCTAAAGAATTTAATATTTAAAAAAAATATATAAAAATAATATGAAACTATAGATATCATCGCAATAACACTAATGGAAACTCCTCACATTTTCAGTTTTGATGTCAGCTACATATCATATTGCGTGAACGCACACATTCGTTAGAGCACTACACCGCTGTAGCAATATTAAGCATTCAAAGTAGTTTTAGATGCTTTTAGTGGCTCACCGTGTATAGACTTTGCCAATCACATCGGGGCCAAAAGGAAATTAATCTCGGTGTTTCTTTGCCAAGCCTGACAAATATGTTTGGATTGGAATAAAGTGTACATATTGTATACTAGCATTGGCCGCGGATCCGCCCGCGTTCAGATGACCAAAAACCAAATTCTTAGGTTTTACATATTAGTATACACTATACTCTCACAATGCAGTTTTTATATTTTTTCTCAGAAATGAGATATTTTCCCGCGGTAAAAAGTATCCTATATGTTGACCTGGATAACCAGCTATCACCATACCAAATTTCATCAAAAATCCTCCAGTGGTTTTTCTGTGATGCGGTAACAGACAGACAGACAAAAATTCTAAAAACTGTAGATTCGGCCTCTGTATCGATTATAATGATAATTATTTAATGTACATATTCGAATCAGTTAGAATTTTATTATATGTATAGATAAATTAATAGTTATAATAAATAATTAAAAAACCATTCAATAAAATAAATAATGAAGCAGAGTTGTGTTTTCATAATAACATTATTAACGCATATAATCAAATTATTAGCCACTGCATCAAGCAGCCTTAGTTTAATTATCTAAACTTGCTTCATGTGCTTGGAGGTTCGGCTAGATAATTAATTAATTGACCTAATAAATCATAATTGGTGGTAAGTAGCTCTACGTATGTATGGTTTAAACGTTTGGGGCTTATTAATTACCGATGGAATATTAATATGAAATGATTACTTAAAGTAGATGAAAATAAAGAGTTTCAATAGATTCTGTTTTTATAAATATTTTGTTATTATCTATATGTATACTAATATTATAAAGATAGAAGATTTTTTGTTTGCTTGTACCGAATAAGTTCTAAAACTACTGGACTGATTTAGATGAAATTTAGTAAGAAGATAGTTTAAGATCCTGTAAAGGACATTCAATAGTTTTTATCCCGGAAATCATTCCTTAAGGGGGTGAAAATGGGGATGAAAATTTGAATGGGGAATCAACTTATGGGCGAGTCGCTAGTATGATAGAAAATTGGATTTTAAGCCATATATTAAAATAGATTTTTGGTTTATATAAGATTATATTTGAGTAGTAATAGTACAAAATATTATAAGTATAGATTTTCATAAATTAGATCTATGAAATATCACATTTTAAATTAGTGACTGATAAAATCATCAAACAGACTTAAATTAAAACAGAACATCGGCAGAATTAAATTAGCTTGTTGATAACTTATATTTAAATAAATCTCTACTGTGAATCTGCGAAAAAACCTGAAAAGATCTTGTCAGTCGTTAGAATCTTGACAGTCTGGTCGTGGTCATCATTTAGGTCTTGTAACCCGCTCCACTATTTGCCTCCACTCCTCTCTATTATTTACGTTTCTCGCACATTCATGTAGTGAGACGTTTTAAAAGATAGATAGATAGATAAGATAATAATAAAATGTCAAATATTCGCGTAAATCTAAGAAAGTATTGTGTGAACTTATATTTATCGAAAATATAATAATCTTATTATGATTATTTATAAATCTAAAGTTAGAAGAAAATTCAAGTACCTAGAAAGATAGTATAAAACTTTCAGCCACGTCAACTTTACCCCAAATTCCTTGGAGAATGCGCAATTTATAGGACACCTTCCGTTTCAATTTGCGAGCTGCACGCGCTTTCTCTCTTGGGAGCAGTTCAAGAGGCCTGACCCGGACCAAATAGGTACATAATGTTACAAGAAAACTAGCTTCACATGGAGTTTAGATATTTCATATACGTCATTTTTATGTAAATGTAGTCTGTGTAAAGAAAAAATTACCATCTTCAGTTTGTAAAATGGTATTTAAAGTGGTCAAAATAATCGTTTTTGACCAACTTCTGAAAAAGAAGGAAGTTATATGACCATCTTTTATGTATGTCTTACGATTTCTCGGAGATGACTTGAGCGATCTGACTAGTTCTAATTGCTATTATTGTGCTAGTGTCGACTCTAAGAATTACTGACAGATATCTTGGATATCTATTGTAAATGAAAAACCCCTTCTAATTGACTCTTGTTTTTAAGTATTTTTTTTTAGTTTGTTGGCATTTTTTTACGATAAAGTTGAAACGACTCCATCGTTTAAGTTTTTTAATTGAATATTAAGTAATTTTGTAGTATATCTAAAGCTGATCTGTAACAAACAGGTAACAATAAATATTGCCTACTAAATATGCTATGTAGAAGTCTTCCTCCTTTAATTCGTTAATTTTATTACCGTTAAAATCCATAGCTTTAGATTACTACTGTTCTGTTTTTGCTAATTCTATACAATTATACTTAAATAAAAATGATAAATTGGGCGATTTCTATAAATCTAAGTAAATGTTTCGAATCGGACGTTTCACAGTGAGTAATAAAACATTCATACATGACCTAGAACACTGCTATTACGTTCAACCCATTAATTTCTTATCAATCATAGTAAGAGCCCTTATTTTAGTGGTAGTACAGCTTACCCCTTTAGAAAAAATAATATTATTTTAAATACTTCATCAAGTGTTTTTAGTTTGATTGTTGCTCAAAGTACATACATTGGTCAGATACAAACTAATTTGAAAGCTTTGGCAAAAGATAACTTATGGAAGCAATTTCTTATTTTACTTATATTGTCTTTGACTAATCGTCTGTCGATCTGCTTGTCTATAATTTTTCCTACTCGCGATAAGAGCTTGACACAAGTGATACGAAAATTATCTTAGATGTCTAACACTAGCAATGAGAGCCCACAGAAAGATACATACTACATGCTCGTATGTAGGATATTGGAATTTGCCATTAAGGTTTTGAATCGTAATTGTCGTAACGAAATATTTTATTGATTTGTTACATCAATGAAAATATACATAGATATTGCTTGTTGTAAATTAAAGTGTATTAAAAGAAGCAAATATTTTATCCATACTAATATTATAAACTAGCGACTAACCCTGACTCCGCTCAGGTTCATCCCTACCTTAACGATTAGTATAGATTTCTCAGAGATGAAATATTTTTCTGCAGTTAAAAGTATTTTAAATGTTGACCCGAAGAACCAGCTATCATCATACCAAATTTCATCAGAATCCGTCCAGTGGTTTTTTCGTGATGCATTCCCAGACAGACGGACGGACAAAAATTCTAAAAACTATAGATTTCGTCTCTGTATAGATAATAATACCTATTTTAATAAAATTTCCCAAAAATGTTTCATATACACAATTCGACACACTTATAATTTTATTATTTGTATAGATAAATGTGGAAGTCTGTGAGGATGGATCGATGGATCTATGTATGTTTGTTACTCTTTCACGTCAGAACTGCTGAACAGATCTGGATGAAATTTGACACAGATATGGAGTATAGTCTGAAATAGCACATAAGATATCCATTATCCCGGAAAAATATACAGTTCCCGTGGGATAGATTTGTTTTTTTCTAGGGACGAACCCGAAACGAAGCAAGGGTGAGTCCCTAGTATAAAATAAATTGTAAATGACAATCATATCTCAACACTAACATATTATTGTCTCGTTTAATATTAAACTATTGTTTTACTGATAAAACGTCAGCTTTTGAAGTTACGACGATGATCAATCTTTGTAACTTGAAAGTTTATAATCTTTCATCACTTGACCATATTGTTCCACAAACTTTCTTGTTTAGGACAACTTGTTATTAAGTTTCGGCGTCGAAAAATTGCTTAATTATTTTCAAAGATTTCAAACTTTTAATGAAATGACGCCCACAATTTTTTTTGTTTATATTATAATACAACCTACGCCTGTTCAAACTTACCAATGCCTATTGTAACAAACATTAAACTTTATTCACTAGTGACATTTCCTGCTTTATTCAGAAAACAGCGGCACAAAACAAATCTTTCAAGTGTTTTGTTTAGAGTTAGACATTTGACACAACTTTTATATAAATTATGTCAAATTCGTTTCGCTTGCAACAAAACCAAAGAATAAGATAAACAGATTATTAATTGTTATCTGTCGTTTACCTATTGATACAACAAATGAGATATTAGTAATTCTAATTACTGCTTCTAAGCAGTTACTGAAGAACGCATAGGTAGAAAGTAAGTCAAGTAAATGTGGATCTCTGCTTTACTTGGAATAGCTAAACAAATTCAAACAATATACGTTTAAAAGACAATAAAGTAAAACAAAAACAATTTCCAAGAAAAACTACATGGTCCCACTGCGGCTTCCAGTATCAATATAGTTAACAAACCGCGCAATTCTCACATTATTTCTTTTCCCATTTGTGTAAAAGCTATTAAAAATAAAGAGAAATAAAAGGAACGGAGGCAAGTACAACGTTGCATTAGAGGAGGCCGCAAAAATCCCAACTTTATGTCCCCGGTGCGTATAACAAAGCTGCAACGAAACACTGGCTAAGAGCCGACATTGTGTAAACATACGGACAAATAATGTGATATATTATTGTTACGAGTATGTATAAAAATTGACATAATTATTTGTGTTTGATGTAAAAGTCGCAGAGTAAAAAGTATTTTTTTATAATGTAATGTATGACACATATCTAGATATTGTTAGGGGACAATGCTCAAGAATAGGGGCGTGGCCTGAGTGACGTCATTTGTGGCACGTTATCGTGCAGATAAAACTATATGTATACCTTTTTTTTTAACGTTGGGAAATACATTTACGCACGACGTGTGGGACTCACCGGCAAAGCCAGTACTACCCACTAAAACCCAACAAAGCCTTCCCCCGTCTTAATGGGGCGTCGCAGGATCGCTTACGCATTCAACTACGACACCCCGACGGCAGGTCTGCCGAAGCAGACCACAACTGCCACGGGGTTGCTCCAAGGTCCACTCTGCTATCAGAGAAGTACCAGGAGCAACCCGCATGGTACAACGCCCTCCGAAGAGGGCCACCTCCCACAGCCCACCAAAGTGGGCCACCTCCCTGTGCGTTTCTTGGCTTTATGCCCGGCTGTATTGCCGGGCACTACTGAGCCCCCCCATCACGACAAGGTGAACGCACGTTGGGGGGAATGGCTGGTTATCCGGGTCAACATATAGGATACTTTTTACTGCCGAAAAATATGTTATCTTTAAGAAATCTATACTAAACGTTAAAACGAAACTAGGGAAACCAAGCAAAGCAAGGGTGAGTCGATATTAATATTTTATATATGTATTATTTATACTTACAAAGTGGTAAAATTTAATTGTGTAACACCTCGTGCGTAAATGCATTTCCCAACGTTAAAAAAAAAACCAGCCATTATTATACCAAATTTCATCAAAATCTGTCCAGTGGTTTTCTCGTGTTGCGTTCCCAGGCAGACAGACAGACATACAAACAAACAGACAAAATTCTAAAAACTATAGATTCGGTCTCTGTATCGGTAATAATGACTATGTCAATAAAATTTTGAAAAAATATTTAATGTATAGATTCGACTCAAAATATTATTATACATACATATGTGTAGATTATAATCAAGATCAGTTTTATAATGTTTGTTCAAGACGTTAAGTACAATTCGTAGTAATAACATACGTATATTTTTACAATATATATAATGTATATACACGAATATCTTTTACATCTTGTTAAGAATGAAGTGTAATTCTTGCACGTATGTTTCCAAAACTATACAAACGCAGTTGTACCCAACTCGGATGTTACCACAATAACACTAAAATAAACGCAAGCTATTGCGCACGCTCGCTCTGATTTCTTTGCGCTAGTATCACTAGTGACTACAAATCAATGATAATATGTGTGTATACAATGTACATCATTCAGCCATTTGACTTGAATTAATAAATCTGAAAGAAATTTATTTCTTTTCATCCTATGAGAGTTATTTTAGGTGTTTTTCATTAAACATACTTAGATTTACGCGAATATATGAAAAGTTTTAAATAAAGCTACTTTTATTTTATTATAATTATTTGATTTATTTGATTTTTGGTCTCCTATGTTTCGAATGCGTAACAGCAATCATAGTCACGGTATTGAATTTATTGCATTAAATACAAATTACAAGTGTTATTTGGTTTATATTAAAGCAGAGTACAGTGGACTATAGTGCTGAAGATCACAAATTCGATTCTCGCTTGAGACCCTTTGTAAAAGTTCTTTTCCTGATCAGATTTCAACTGTAGTAATACAAAGGATATACACGAAGCTACGAGTATATAGAAATGCCTTTTGATATATAAGTTAATATGATAGTTCAAACAGCGTATGCATAGCAAAATTTTACCAATAAAAGTAGGAACGCCACCAGTGAATCCGAACTTTTTTAGGCTTTGTGAGCTCGACTTTATTTGACTCGAGTGCGTCGGCGTTCCGAGCGGAAATTTTCACGCAAAGCGAGGGATGTTAATGAGCGTACTTGACGACAAAACCCTGTTCTGTTCTCATATACCTTTGTAGTTGACATCGAGATCAAGAGTGCTATCGACTAGTAGCCGTAATGCAGCTTACATATTATGTTATATAGGTGCATATTTAATATGTATGTATGTACGCTACGATCAAATAATACTAAACTAAAATTTTAATGCTAATCTATACATATAATAAAATTGTAACTAAGTCGAATCTGTACATTAAATATTTTTTGGAAAATCTAATTGAAATAGATATTATTATCGATACAGAGTCCGCATCTATAGTTTTTAGAATTTTTGTCTGTCTGTCTGTTACCGCATCACAAGAAAACCACTGGACAGATTTTGATGAAATTTGGTGTGATGATAGCTGATTATGGGACAACATATAGGATACTTTTTACCGCGGGAAAATGACTCATTTCTGAGAAAAAATAAAAAAAACTGCAATGTAAGAGTATACTAATATGTAAAACCTAAGAATTTGGTTTTTGGTCACCTGAACGCGGGCGGAGCCGCGGGCAATGCTAGTATACTATATACTTACAAAGTAAAGGGAAACCCGTTTTCCTGTACTTCAGTTCAGGTTTCAGAGCTAGTTTAAATAGCTTTAGATCTTACTTTTCTGGGTTTGATACCTGGGTTAGTACTAAATAGGAATAGTGTTCTCTATTTTATAACACAATGTTGTCTTCGTCACGCAGAGTTGGTAATTTGTATTTGCCCGCTTCTCCATCTTCTTTTAAAATTTAAGTCAAGCCGTTGGTGCTGTGCCTTGATCTTGCCGGTCGAGTCGGATTATCGTCCCATCAGAATATTAAAGTGAGGGAATGAGAATCGTACTTGTATTTGTGCACAATGAAATTATCCACGTAAATAGCTAACCTCAATCAAGAAGAACCGAAATCTATAAGTATGTATTATTCCTCGCGGGTTTCTAAAAATCGTATTAGGTCTTATAATAAATATATTTTGTCTGTCCATAAAGTTATATTTAATTATAATTAGATTTTTTATCCATACTAATATTATGATTTTTTTTGTATGTTGTAATGAATAAACTAAAAATCCACTGAACCGATTTAGATAAAATTTGGCGTGAAGATAGTTTGAGACCATGGGAAGGACAAAGGATATTTTTTATCCCGGAAATAATCCTTAAACTGAGTGAAAAGGGGGATAAATCAATCATATCTCAAGTACCTAAGTGATGTAAAACTCATCATATTATGTATTTATTGTATATTTATAACAGTATATTATAGTCTATCTATTCCATACTAAGTGTTAAAACGTATTGTATCGACGATCCCGATCGAAGCGAGGGTGAGTCGCTAGTGATTAATAATTAGCTTCAATTTATGTGCAACTTCCTAAATTCTAAAAAACAAAAAAATAAAATACAATAAAAAAATATCATCTTACCCGTTTAAGAATCTATTATCTATATTTGATTTCCATAATACATATTATACAAATTATTTTTTTCTCTAAATATATCATAGGATAAACTTTAAGTTAAAAAAAAAATAACAAATTTGGCTCAGTTTATAGTGCACTTGCCACGTGCTAGTGGTCGCAGGTTTGAGTCCTGCTAGAGGCATTCATTTGTGTGATGAGCGCGAATGTTCGTACTCCATGGGTATTGGGTGTTTATATTTATAATATACATGCATATTTTATTTATATTGTATGTATGTGTAGTTTATCAACTATCTGGTATATAACATAAGCAACGAAGCTTAATATGGAACTAGATGGTTGTGTGTGTTAATGTCCTGACATATTTATTTATATCTGCTTTAAAATAGTGTAAAGAAAGAAAATAATAATTTAATATTGATTTTCACACTCGATTGATCATTCAAAATTTCAGTACTCTCGTTGATGGTAAAGTATGCTCATTAAGGAGATCGCGCTTTGCGTGAAAAATTCCGCTCTGAACGTCGACCAACTCGAGCCAAATAAAGTCGAGCACACAACAGCCCTCTATTAAATTCTTGCCTTAATGAACTTTGAATTACGAATGGTATTCCAATTTTTCATAGCCTTTCTTTGCACTCGGATAGCAAAAACTCACCTAACAAGAAATTTAGGACACTAGATTTGAAACACTAAAATGTTAAAAGCTATTTTTATTGCACATATTCATATGCTAAGTCAAGCTTTCATAATCTTTGCCTATATTGTAAAACTAGCGACTCGCCCTCACACCACTCGGTTTCATCCCTAATTAAATTTTAACGTTTTTTATAGATTTCTCAGAGATGAGATATTTTTCCGCAGTAAAAAGTGTATTATATGTTGATCCAGATAACTATCACCATACCAAATTTCATCAAAATTCGTCCAGTGATTTTCTTATGATACGGTCTCAGACAGACAGACAGACAAAAAATTCAAAAAACTACAGATTTGGCATTCGTATCGACAATAATGACTGTTTCAATAAGATTTTCCAAAAAAACATCTTATGTACAGATTCAGCTTAGTTAGAAATTTAGTATACGTATGTATCATTAATAAATTTTCATAGTTAATTTCTCATCCTCCTAAACGACTGATCGAAGAATTTTTTTCTATTTTGTATTACCAGTGTTGTACTATGAATATATATATATATATATATATATATATATATATATATATATATATATATATATGACAGTAGTATGAATATACTACTGTCAGACATTACAGAACTTAGTGTTTTATAATGTAACGCTACTTATCGAATTATTATCTTTTTTTTTAGCTTTTTTAATCATAAATAGTATCTATAATAAAAAAGCTCTGTATCTATAAGCCAGCAGATTCCCAACTGCGCCCTAACAGCCTTCTAATCAAGCGGTTTGAGTGCGTACACTTATGAAGAGCTTTTTAGACTTCAAAGGCCGCCCCAAGGAGATTGGGGGACGCAAAAATTATTTATTAGTTACCAAAAAGGGAGAATTTGTGGCTTCTGATACGCTATTCTCTTGAAATCGGGTTCATCTTTGTATAACGTATTCCCTTTGTAGATAGAAATAAAGAGGATTCAAGATTTTCTTAATTAAGCTTCGAGCTTTATTGTATGCGCGATAGACTTGATAAATACATATGGTTATTATACTGTTCATTGTTATAGGAAATGTAATTTAAATGTATAATTTTATATATTTTTATAACATTTATGCACTATTAGTTTTTCTCACGGCTCCACCCGTATTGTAAGCGGATATAGAAGCTAGTTGCACGTCTCTTCTTTTGCTTCTCTCTTTTAATCTATGCCCTCGGCAAATTTCATTAAAATTTGCTCGACGGTTTAAGTGAAATACAAAAAAAAAACAGATAAACAAGCATTTACATTTATATTATCAGTTTGAATTTATTTTATTTGTCTTATTCTGTATCTATGTATATAAATATTAATAAGTAAATATTATACTCTGAAATATTATGTTAATGAATTTTGAGTCATGACATACAATTTTTAATATATAATTATTAATATTTATGTACTGTCTGTGACATATGTATGTTTGCTGAATTCTTTTTATGTTATAATAAATAAAGAGCTATACCGAATGAAATTGTGTATTTATGTAAGAGTCTATCAAAAATAAATCAAAATTACATATTTAATTTAATTAATTAAGTGAGACTTTCTTAGATTTACGCGAATATTTTAAATCTTTTCAGATTATTTCGCGGATTTATTTTGATTTTTGGTTCCCGACGTTTCGAATGCTTTACAGCAATCATGGTCACGGGAGAGTCAGTCTCTCAAAAAAAATCGAAATAAATCCGCGAAAAAATCCGAAAAGATAGTTTTATTTTAAATATACTTAAGCACTTTCTAATCAATAATAATTTTTGTTTATTTTTTTTTGTTTTTACAAACATCTATAACCATCACATTGTACAGTTAAAATTTAATTGGTAAATAAATCTATGGAATCGTCTAATATTAATTAGTAGCGGTCATCATAATATTGCTTTCAAGGGAACTAAACGCCTCGTCTAAACGCACCCATTAACTTCTCGCTTTGCTTATAGCGGCACATTTATCATTATATTATTTACGGCTGTTATATTGTTTTCTTGATGTAGATTTTCATTAAATTTCTCTTCTTTTGTACGGTTTACATATTTTTTTCTATTGTGCTCGTTTATTGTACGTACTGTAATAAAAAATATTTTTAATTTCAATGTGACAATATATAGACATAACACCAAAATATCGGTTAATTACAAAACTCTGCAACATTACTTGTATTGTAATGCATTTTAATGCATTAAACTAATTTTCTTTGAAGTATCAACATATTTAACAAATATAATGTGTAATCTATACATATAATAAAATTCTAACATCAATTACAACACACACATATAACAAAATTCTAACAACAATCTGTAAATTAAATATTTTTTGGAAAATCTTATTGAAATAGTCATTATAATCGATACAGAGGCCGAATCTATAGTTTTTTTTAAGTTTTTGTCTATGTGTTCTATCTGCCTGTCTGTCTGTTTCGAAACGAATCATGTGAAAACCATTGGACAGACTTTGATCAAATTTGGATAGATATCCGGGTCTACATATAGGATACTTTTTAATATTTTACTCATCTCTGAGAAATCTATACTAAACGTTAAAATATACCTCGGCGAGCGAAGTGAAACCGAGTCGCTAGTATACGTACCTACTAAATAAAATTATCATCTAACATTTTCCATAGTATTTTTATGAAGATGTGTAAATGTTATCCCCATGTGACATATTTTCTTGTAAGTTTTTGCAAAGAATATTTATTGAGCTAAGCTAGGCCTTTGATATTTATAAGATAAGAGGTTCACTTTTAGTAATTAGTGTTGATATGATCATTAATCTTGAGAAGATGACACTGAAACATCTTTCACAAGATTATATTTCAGGCTCATACACGAATTTGTTACTTTTTCTAAGAAAAGCTTATCGTATCGTAACTAAAGTTATTTTCGTATCTGATTTAGAATTTATATACATACTAGTAGAACCCGCGGCTTCGCTCGCTCTAAAACGTTCATCCATTTCACCCCCTTATGGGGTAATTTTTGAAAAATGCTAAAACATGTATTTATTTCGAAAGAGAATAAGATAAGTTAAAACATATAAGATAAGTTAAAACATATTTCAAGAATAAACAAGTTCTTATGTTATCTATATATAAGGAAATACAGGGCAGTTCAGTACGATTTTCTCTGTTTGTCAACCGTTTTTCTTTTCTTTTGTAACTGCTGGTGAGCTATAGTGTTATCAATATATTTTTTTCTAATAATGATTAGTGCTCAATTTCGTCCCTTGGGAGAACTCTAGTCTATAATATAAAAATTAATCGCTGAATGTGTTGGTAAGCGCAAATCTCGAGAGCAGCTGAACCGATTTTGCTAATTCTTTTTTTAGAATATTACTTGAAGTACGAGGATGAATCTTACGGAGAGAAAAAGTTAAAAAATTGCCTGAAAAAGTCTAAAAACAACACTTGTCTATACTCCCATACAAAAGTCAATTTGAACTTTATTACCATACCATAAAGTTTAAGTGTTAGTTAAAAAGGAGTTAGTTAGGAGAGGTAACGGGAAGGCAAAACAATTGAGTGACGTTAGTATCGTATAAATATTAATGTTAATATTTGTCAATATTATTAACAAAAAAATTAAAATTTATATGGCTAACGCTGGCTAATAACTATTTATATCTATTTAAAACGTACCTAGAGATCTAGTATTGTATAAAATTATATAAATTTTACCTGATCTCATAGCAATTTTGTCGATAATACTTGTAAATTCACGAGATAAAACATCAACTATACTTTTGTTGCCGTACCAAACATCTAGCGCGCTGTTAGTTATCCATTTTGACGGTGTATAGTCCCTGGTAGGCTTTACATCATCTCCTAACTTCGGTCTTCGAGTATCACATACATATAGAAGATTCGATACCGAAATTATTAATATCGCTAATATTTTCAAACCCATTTTAGTTTAAATTTTATTAATTTTAGTTTCAGCACTAAAGTCGATGTATCCAATATATTTTTTTTAATTTTATTTAATTTTTTCTTCTTAAATATGTAAATCACTTGAGTTATCGCCTTCAATGCTGTTTTTAGAATAGTACATAAAATTTCTTGCAACCTATTGTATATTCCCGTCATACTCCCATGTTATTCTAGAAATTCTTCATAATTCGTAATACAATCGCGTAATAGTTGATCAAATACGGTGGAAGTATGACTACTTAGTTGTTGTTTAATCATATTTGCTGTATCCATTGTTTGTATTGTCCTTTGTTCTTGTTACGATGCGAGTTCAGTTGCAATGTAGAGCTTAGTAATAATAATCATTAATATTAAATAAGCAATTCTTGTATATTTATAAACTAGCAGAACTCGTGGCTATGCCCGCGTTCAATGTACAAATAATTATTTGGCCTTTATTTTATACAGCGACTATGTATATATTTATGTAATATTGTTCATACAAAAAACGCGATAAAAAATGGGGTGGGGGGGTGGTGATAGGAGGGTGAAAAATACTTAAAGACCTATTCTCATACCTACTAAACATACAAAAAAAATATCATTAAAATCGGTCGAGTCGTTTTGGTAGAGCGCGATCACAAACACCGTGACACGAGATATTTATGAGTATACTCGTATATTAGACTAGCAACTCACCCTCGCTTCGCTCGGGTTCGTCCCTAGGTTGATTCACCATACGAACTTTCATCCCCATTTTCACCCTTTTAAGGGATGATTTCCGGGATAAAAAGCATCAGTAGATCCAGAAATTACCCCCTACAACGTTTCAAACTCACAAACTTTACTTCTTTATAATATAAGTATAGATTTATTTTGTACGTATCTCGAGATTTAGATCAAATTTTGTATTTAGATAAGGTTTTGCTTTTTAAGTTTATCTATATAGGTATCTTTTCTGGAGAAACGCAATTTTTATATCTTATCCGAAAAAAGTCTAATCTTATAATCAAAAAGAGTTAATGTTATAAAGATGCTAAGATTATGAGTTTTAAAATACAATATTTTCGATGTGGCAGTGGGATATATGTCTCTCTAACTATAGGTCAAAGAATTGGTCTAATTTTTACTTCAAACAAATCCTTCTTTAAAAATATTTTATTACTCCAGTATTTTCATAAAGTGTTAAGAAGTGGCATTTTTACGAGAAAGTAAAAAATAAACTGAGATGTTTTTTCTTTCTGCTTATCATATAAATTATAAAAAAAATCATATAAGCCTATGTTATTATTTTACACATGCTATATATTTTCAAATACAAAACCAAGTCTATGAATTTTAAATGTAATCTTGCAATAAAATACAACAATTTGCGGGGAAACTGTAAAAAGTGACAAAAAGAATATGTAGTGCATTGCAGTTCTTTAGTTTGTTGCATTATTTTAACATAGTTTTAATTTGGCTTAGTGCCTAAGTATTTACTGTAGTACTGGAGTTTGGAGGTCTTTATTTTACTGTTAACTGCAAGTATTACAATTTGCACATTCTTAGCTTAAAAAGGTCAAAGTTTAACTTAATTCGATAAACAACTTGTTGTAAACGTTAAAATGAGATAGCTCAGAAAGTTAAGCGATTTTAAACTAATTTAAGAGGACAAGTTGCTTTTTAAAATAACCTGTCACTAAAAATTTTGAAATATTCTAGCTATACGAGTAATAACATTTTAAATAAATCTTTTCGAATTATTTCGAGAATTTATTTTCATTTATGTTTCTCGACGTTTTGAATGCTTTATAGCAATCATGGTCACGGGAGAAACTAAAAATCAAAAAAGATCCCCGAAGAAATCCGAAAAGATAGTTTTATTTCAAATGCCAAATATTCGCGTAAATATAAGTAAGTATTATAGTAGCATTATTAGGGTTTCCCAGCCAAAAAGGTAAGTTATTTATTCGGAGACCATTAATTATGAACAAAAATTTCGTAGGTGCCGTGTACCGGTGAACAAATCTAATAATTTCATATTATTTATTTATATCAAGCCAGTCCTTATCGAGTTATATGCTTATAATGTTGTATAATTTTCTTTTAACGTAACTATTGCTTTAAAACATAACATATTTATAACCTTAGTCTCTCCCGTGACCATGATTGCTGTAAAGCATTCGAAACGTCGGGAACCAAAAATCTAAATAAATCCGCGAAATAATCTGAAAGGATAGTTTTATTTATATTTATTTAATTTGAATTTGAATTAGGATTATCTGGATAGTTCTTAGCTATAGTTTAACTCGGGGTGGCGCTAGATTAAAAAAATCTAGATGAAGATCTAATTTTTAGACCTTTTAAAGGTAATTGAATTATACTTAATAAGATTTCAAGAAACATAGCTTGCAAACGGGACGATTATAGTTTAAAATCAATAGATATATGACCTCGACCACATTATGCCCTAACCTTAATCTTTGTATATACTCGTAACATATTTGTTTTAAAATTGAAATTTTGTCTCGTATCTGAGCGCTAATGGAATCCTTTTAGCGTATTCCAGAAAGACGTCCACATGAATATCAATCGCGGAACACAATAGCGTTTGTTCTCGCCATTTTCAGCCATTATATTTCTTCCTTTATTCAATACGTTATGATGCAGCATAGTGCTGTGTGCACATAAAGTTTAATTTAAATTGTCGACTGTATGGCGTAGTGGTAGTAATTATTAGTTAGTTCTTGGGTGAAAGATATAGGTTCGATTTTTGCAGGGTGAATCTACACAAATTTCCTTTATTAACCGACTTCCAAAAACGAGGAGGTTCTGAATTCGTCGGAATCTTCTTTATTTTAATTTAAAAAAATCTCGTGTCACGGTGTTTATGGTCGCACTCCTCCGAAACGGCTGGACGGATTTTAATGATTTTTTTTGTATATTCGGTTGGTATGAGAATAGGTCCTAAAGTATTTTTTACCCTCCTACCCCCACCCCTCATTTTTTAATTGCAATTTTAGTATTTTTGTATGAACAATATTTATAAATACATTATATAGCTGTATAACATAAAGCTAAAGTCTAGCTTGTTATATTATAAATACGAGTTTTTTTCGAATTTATATGATATTTTACTTCGGTAAAGTGAATGTGAATAAGATATACTATATAAATATAGAATTTTATGTAAAACTAAAACTAGAGTGATGCAAGAGCAAGTCACTAATATAGAAAAAAAAATATAAATATAAAATGTATATATGTGGAAACTACAAAGGCACTATTTTTTTATAAATATCTTTATTTTAATCTAAAAAATACACAGCATTTTAATTTCTTTTTATTCTTTTTCAATAGAAACTATCAACTTTTTCGTCACATAATATTGAAATATTTTCTTAAATATAAAAATTTACCACACAAAAATGCTTTAAAAAAGTCCAACTTCGGTTTTACGAACGAGATGATACAAAATGTAAATTCCATATACAAACAAGTCAGCAAAAAACTTTCTTCTACAAAATTAAAGAGCAAAACCAAGTAAAAGGACGGCGTTGTAAGTGTAAAACCATCGTTACTCTTTAGATATAAGGAGACCAAGAGAATGTATTTACTCAGCTTTTGTTCTAGGATGTTTTAAATTTACGAGCTCCATTGTTTAAGAAGAAACAGATATTCCCTTACCCCAATACAAGAGTAACAAATTACAAGGCATTCTTAAGCAAGTTTAAATGTCTATTGAAAATGAATTCAGAATAATTTATTTCGAAGAATCAAATTTCAAACATTGTTCAATGTTTATATATACATAGGTATAAATATACTAGCGGCTCACCCTCAATTCGCTCGGGTTCGTCCCTAGGTACGTTTTAACGGTGCGTATGGAATAAATAGACTACATATATATTATATATATACTTAGGTATAATGAGTTGTTGTATATTGCGCGTTAAAACGTAGCCTAAATCACTCTCCAGCCCTCCAAATATCTCCACAGAAAAAAATCACGCCACACTCGGTTTTCACGTGAAAGAAGAACAAACAAACACACTTTCACATTTATAATTCATATTTTTTTAATATTATAAATGTAAAAGTGTGTTTGTTTATGATTTTTTGTGTGCAGATAGTCAAAGCACTGGAAAGTGACATAGGCATACTTTGTACCACAGGAGATCATCTCATTCCCACGGGAAAATATTTATGATCAGAATTACATGAAACTTAATGCTCTTCAACATAATTAAATAAATACGTGTTTTAGCATTATTCGAAACCATCATATCATACCTTAAGGGGGTAAAATAGGGGATGAAAGTTTGTATTAAACCTACCTTTTTAGAGTTTTTTGTAGTTTTAGCGCGAGCGAAGCTGCGGGTTCTGCTAGTATTAAATAAAAATAAATATATTAGTATGGATAATACTAATTTCTGCTTGGGATTTTACATGCGTGTATTTTAGCAGTTTAGTTACCATACGACGCGACATGTTATTGTATAGTCATTTTTAATGATTGATAGCTTAAGGAAATTTAGTTGAGTAAAGTTTTTAACTCCAGTCATGGGTGTTTATATTTATAATATGTATGTATTTAAAGTTATATATGTGTGTAGTGTCCATCCATAACACAAGTCTGGTAGCTTACCATGGAACTAGATGGAGCTGTGTGTTAATGTCCCAACATATTTATATTTATAGTTCTACAGTCGTACGAATATATATATATATATATATATATATATATATATATACTAATATTATAAAGAGGTAAAGTTTGTGATATTGTGAGTTTGTGACGTTGTAGGGGGTAATCTCTGGATCTACTGAACCGATTTAGATGAAATTTGGTAAGAAGATAGTTTGACACCCTGGGAAGGACATAGAATACTTTTTATCCCGGCAATTATCCCTTACGGGAGTGAAAATGGGGATGTAAATTTGTATGGGGAAGCAAGCTAGGGACGAACCCGAGCGAAGCGAGGGTGAGTCGCTAATATATATATATATATATATATATGGGAATAGTTAATTTGACATGATAAAACACTTTAAATTTGTAATTAACAATACAATTTTTAAAATTACTTATCTAGAAAAATCGATTTACTATAATATTGATCTAATACACTAATACCATAGAAGGCTAAAGCAATACTAGAAATGGTATCTTAATAATAAGAAGAATAAAACAAATATAATTATAATAAAAAAAAACCTTTAATAGTAATTCAACTATGCAACATTATTAACAAAAAGTAAAGAGCTTTAAAAAGATTTTTCTCTGTAAGCTTTCATTGACACGGACAGTGTTTTTATGATATAATTGGGATATTTACCATGTTTTAAACTTTTAAAATCTTTTAAATTTTATAAACTTAAAAAAAACGAAACTTTTATAAACTTAAAAAATAGTTCAAAAAAAGGCACGGACGTATGACTTTGGGTGTTCAACTTACTCAAAAAAAAAGGTACACTAAAGTTTCAGAAACTTGGCCATAGCGCTGGTGAATGACCCGAAATATCGGAAACTCCTCAAAGTGAAAAACATAGTAAATATCCCGTTTTACATCATATAAATATTATTAGGTAATATTTTATAGTATAAAGCAGTAGTCAGCTTCAGTACATTTTGTTTGATTTTGTTGTTAGGTAGTTAAAAACCAAGCTTTAACTAAAAAAAAATCTAAAATTCATTTTAATATCACGCAATTTCCGTTTTCCCTCCATTTTTAACGTCACATTCATTACTAAATTTCTTTATACAAATACTTCTCTCATTTACTGCAATTTTATGTTAATGTCCTAAAAAACAGCTCGTTCCGGTCCTGAAAAATAAAACCATCTTAAATATTTTATTTTTATTACTAAATCATAAAGCTTTGTGATTTTCAAACGTCGAGATTCTTTAATTGACAAAAAGGGCAAATTTTAAGGGCTGTATTATATTTATAAAGTAAAGCTTTCATCTGCAGTAAGTGTAAGTATATTATTTTTATTTATTACGGACATTAAAAAATGAAGGAGACAATCTATTATGGTTTACGGCTTTGGTATGTACATATGTTGTATTTACTGTTACAAAATATTTTTATCAATTGTTTTTCATAATTCTTTTTAATATAAACTCAAGTAAGTATCAATTATATTAAAACTAGTGACTCACCCTCGCTTCGCTCGGGTTCGTCCCTAGCTTGCTTTTCAATAAAAACTTTCATCCCCATTTTCACCCCTTTAAGGGATGATTCCCGGGATAAAAGTATCCTATATCCTTTTCAGGGTCTCAAACTATCTTTTTACCAAATTTATCTAAATCGGTTCCGTAGATCCAGAGATCACTTACTACAACGCCCCAAACTCACAAACTTTACCTCTATAATATTAGTATAGACTAGCATTGCCCGCGGCTCCGCCCGCGTTCAGATGACCAAAAACTAAATTCTTAGGTGTTACATATTAGTATACTCTTACATTGCAGTTTTTGTATTTTTCCTCAGAAATAAGATATTTTCCCGCGGTAAAAAGTATCCTAGGATCGCGCGCTACATCGCCCGGTTTATATAGCTTGAGCAGGCGGTCGAGCGATGCGGGGCAGAGGGGATGGACTCGCCGTAGGCATCTCAATGCTCGCCAAGCATTAAAAATGTTTCGCTACTAATTACTTCTAACAACGATATCTCAAAAACTATTCATCTGATTGATTTAGTGTAAAGAGCAATTTTAATCTGCATTAAATGACTAAGCTAACTAAAATATTCATTTGGATAAGGATTAATACCGAACTAAAGAAAATAACTTTGAAAATAACGTAATGTTTTTAATTAAAAATGTTAACATAAAAGTGGTTATTGTAAGTCAACCGTAACAGATAGAGATATGCTATCGCGGACTTTTTTGTAGCATTTTTATAGATTTTGAATTCTCTAGTACATTACTTAACTGTATCTTTGCTAGTTTACGCGGCGTTCGCGTGGAAAGTTCCCATTTGGCGAGATTTTTTGCGACCTCTTCAACATTTGTCGCCGTATTTCAGCTAATTTACATAAAAGCATAATAAATTATATACCTAAACCTTCCTCAAGAATTACTCTTTCTATTGTTGAAAACCGTATAAAAATCCGTTCAGTAGTTTTCGAGTTTATCGCGTACAGACAGACAGGAGGACAGACAGGAGGACAGAAAGACGCGGCCGGGGGACTTATTTTTATAATAAGTATAGATATGAACAAATAACACTTCAATAACAAAAAACTATCACCCTCATAGTGCTCTAAATTGAGACTTTTATATATGTTTAAAGATCGCTACGAATTATTTAATAGGCGTTAAGTATTTTTAAATAATATGCCGACAATTCTCATATTGCGACCTCTACCTCAAAAGATCTCGCTATTTTACTTTATTCTTTTAAATGTCCTTTGTTCTCATCCTTTGCTTCTACTTTAAATAAACAGAACGGCGCGCGGCGGTTGGCTAATGCTAGTTTCTACACATAGTTTTCTTACTACTTGTTGAAATGTTGTGAATGTGTATAGTTGGTACTTTGATAAAAATATAGAAATGTATATACTATTTATACTTCAAAATTTATTATTGTGGGAAAGCTGTAGATTTTTGACTGACTTTAAACTAAAAAGCCGTATTTGGATTTTTATTAATTGTGTTAATGCTCGTATTGAAGGGAAGCCCGTGCCCAGCAGTGGGATGTTAAGAAGGGTTGAATACATACATACATACATGGATACACATTTATTACGCGTGATAACTCCATGCTTATTCGTTTAAATGCCTCGTAACTCCTCTACAAAAAAACAGTAGCTCTCGCTCCATTCTAGACATTCCGCTGTTCTAGTAGGTACACATACTAAATTCTCATTCCAACTCGAAATGTATTAGTATTTTTTACCCTCACACGCTCTAACTTAAATATATTATGTATTTTTCTAAGTGTCTTAATATATTTGTCTGTTTTTAATTATCTCAGCAATGAATTGGTTATTTATTGGCACAATTATACGAGGATAGACGATCTTTAAAGCGAAGCGTATAAAGTGGTTATTTAACTACCTTTTTTTGTTTAATAACTATTGAAGAGCTTTTAGTGTTATCAAAATAAAATCTTAAAAAAACTGACTTCGAAAATATCTGATTAGGTATCTATTCGAAATGAAAATCTCCGTTTAGTTATTTTTTACATTTTAGTGCCTGGAAGTCAGTTTTTTTTTGAAGTTTTTATTTTTCCATTTTTAGTGTAGACGTAATTTTAATAACATATTCGATTAAACAATTAAAAAAAATTGTATATAAAAAATTATTTTGTATATAAAAATGTAGATTTTTTAAAAAACCGCTCGACCGATTTCGATAAAATATATATGGAAAGTATATCCTTGAAACAAAAAAAATCCAAATCGATTTAGGCGCCTTCGAGTAATCGGTGAACATACATAAAAAAAAGATTCCGACGAATTGAGAAGCTCCTCCTTTTTGGAAGTCGGTAAAATAAAATTTTTAGAAACAGGTTTTTTATGTATCTATTCATACATGTTTTCTTTAAATCGTCATTAATCATTATGATCGAATTTTGATCATTAAGTGAACTATTTATTATAATTTGCATTTGAGTTATTCCTGTAAAATATACGTGTATCGCAAAGACTAACATAGAAGCATCTCAGTGGCGAATAAAGTTTCTAGCCTTAAGTACATAAATACGTACACGGACTACAAAAACATTTTCAGAATACTTTCTTAGATTTACGCGAATATTTGACATTTTAAATAAAACTAACATAATAATAACAGCAAAAATTAAATAAATAATATTCCAAATTCAATTATAAAACTAATTAAAATTATAAAAATGTTCAAAGTTAAAAAATATTGTAAGGTATTTGGTGCTATTTTCATTTTGTTAATTGTGGGTAAGCTGTCTGTAACAACTATACCTTCGAGACATGTTACCTCAGTCTCTCCCGTGACTATGAATGCTGTAAAGCAATCGAAACGTCGGGAACCAAAAATCCAAATAAATTCGCGAAAAAATCCGAAAAGATAGTTTTATTTAAAAAAACATTTTCGTCAAACATAAAACAGATTCATATAAGTATGTATGTATTAAGGGATGTCACATTAAATCAAATCTCTTAACATCTAACTTTTAGGGTCAGTGGTAGCACAAATCGGTTTTACGTAGTAACTTTGAACTTAATCCACGTAAGTTAACCGTGAATCTAAACTATCAAACTTTTAGTCACCCGTTAGAGAATTTAAAGCACATTGGGATACGGCCGTAAACATTCTAACTTGTTCACTTTACTAATACTTTATGAAATGCTAGAATCAAATACGTGGTTTAACATAGCTGATCTCCAATGAATTGTATATATTTTCAACCGACTTCAAAAAGGAGGAGGTTCTCAATTCGACTGTTTGGCTAAGTAATTAAAGCCTACCTATTAAATACATACCTAATCAAAAATTTTTGAAATCGGTGCCAGCCCATACAAAGCAAAGCACACCGACTTCGAAAATATTTGATTAGGTATGTATAGTAAATGAAAACTACCAATCAGTTATTTTTTACTTTTTAGTGCTTTTGTTTTAAGTCGGTTTTTATTTTTTTGTTAAAAAGTTTTTATTAAATTTATCCATCGTAATATTATATGCGTGAGCGTGAGTTTCTTGACTTTTGGTATTGCAACTGAGCTTGATAAACGTTGCAATGAGATTTTGATTTGATTTCTTCATCATCTTCTTTCGCAATATCGTAAAAATCACTAACAGTGTATAGTTAACTATATTTTTATTGATAAAATCGCCAAATTACATCACTATCGGTAACAGGGAGGTACCGTTGTCTGAATATGTGCTTTATTGGATTTTACTCAGAATTAAATTCCTGGATAGTCGGATAGCTACAGGATAAATTGCATCATGTTGATATGTAAATATATTTATTTATTTTCCCAGTTTAGGAGAAAATATAATGAAAAATTGTAACTTTTTCTATCTTCACACATTTTGAAATATTTGTTCTCTTTAGTTTATAGACGTAATAAGCAGGTAATTTGTATGAAAAAAAGTTTTTTTAAAACATATTTGATTAAAAAATTTAAACTAAAACATTATTTATTTACTTACCTTTCAATTCAACTATTTTATCTATAGCTCTCGCTCCAATATTCCATAGCTCTCTCGCAATTAAATTCATCATAGTTTTATTAGAATATATAAAATCCATCGCTTTTCCCACAAGAACATCTGACGTACTAAACTTATCGTTTTCTATCTTTTTATATTGCTCTTTCAAGTCTGTTAACGTTTTAAATGAATAAATACTATGTGTTATGTAAAGAAAAATAATCAGTAATAGTCTTCGCGACATCGCGAATAAAAAGTGAATTGTTATCATTAGCTGCATTGAAGCGGCGTAATATAAGGTTGTGTGCAGACTTGTAAGTCTTTTATCGAAAAAAAATTCTGTAATTTCTCATTTGAATATATATTTCATTCTAAATATATCAGATATAGTATATTGTATGTACAATACATATACATGGTGTACATATACATGGTGGATTTTTAAACATCTATTTATAATAAACCAACAAACATCTGAAAGATATTATTTTCCATAGAAACTATTTTATCTTTCCATAGAAATTATGTTTTTACTACTTCAGGCGAACTCAAACTTTAAAATATCCTATTTAAACGATTATTTACAATGTCATCATAGTAATTAGATATTGCCTATCTAAATCCAGCGTTTTGATTTGAGCAATAGTAAATATTTGTGAATATTTTCTATAAATATAATAAAATTCTAACCGAGTCAAATCTGTACATTAGATATTTTTATGGAAAATCTTATTGAAATTGTCATTAATATCGATACAGAGGCCGAATCTAAAGTTTTTAGAATTTTTGTCTGTGTCGCGATTGGAGACAAATAAAAAACTGAATGTTGTAACTGTTGGGAACACTAGTTTATTGTATAGATATGGATGGTTGTTAGTTAACCTGAGATATATAATTTTAAGCAATCGTCTTAGCGACGGCCAGGAGAGCGTCTGTGTTGCCATGATGGCGGAAACGGTACAGATTTACACAGATTATTATTATGTTAATATTGTATATTAATAATAATTATACGCTACACCACCCCCCCACGGAGAAAGTAACCGCAGGCAAAAGAACATTTAAAAAAGAATGTGTCTCACAAATTATAAAATAATTAACAAGGAAATGGAAGAAGAAAAAAATTTTTTTTTTTATAACAAATCCAAAATTTGTTTAAATCGTACCCTACGACCGGATCTAGTAACCATAGGAGATTTTAGCTCAGGTAGCGCTTGATTTGATGTGCTCGTCGTTGACTGAGATGATGTTGGAGCAGTACCGATTTGAGTTGTTCTTTGTGAGATTGGGCTGGAAGGTTCTGAATTTTCAAGGTAAGCAGGCTTCACTCTATCGAGGCTGACTACTACTTCCTTTCCTTTTTTATTTATTGTTATCGTCTTGTCTTTACGTCGAATAACTGGAAACGGACCAATATACGGCGGACTAAGAGAACTTCTGACAGAATCATCGCGAACGAAGACGTGTGATGCAGTTGTGAGCTCTTTAAATATAAATGTAGACGTGTTTGACCTCCCCAGATGTCGGGATGCTGCTTTAGGTCGCAACTTCGACATATCCAATCTTAAACGTGTAACAAAGTCGTTTGTGTCTTCTACGTTTGGATTTGATTTTGGGGCCACTACTAGTTCTCCAGGCAGACGCAAGGGTTCACCGTAGACCAGCTCTGCGGCTGATGTTTTTAAGTCTTCCTTTACTGCGCTACGCATGCCAAGTAGAACTAAAGGCAGTGCCCTGAGCCATGACTCACCATGACACATCAAGGCAGTCTTTAATTGTCGATGCATACGTTCAACCATACCGTTTGAACATGGATGGTAGCTAGTAGTCCTTATGCGTCGCGTCGAAATTAAATTCATTAAGCGGTGAAAAAGGTCTGATTCAAATTGGCGTCCTCGGTCCGTGGTGATGGTTGACGGTATCCCGAATCGAGATATCCAACCTGCTGTCAACGTTTCTGCTACTTCTTGTGCTGTTATAGATTTCATAGGCCATGCTTCAGGCCAGCGGGTGAATCTATCCACTGCTGTTAGACAATATCTAAACTCTTTGTTAAATGGAAGAGGTCCAATTATATCAATATGTATGTGACTAAAACGGTGAGGTGGGATATTAATATTTCCTAAAGGTGTTACAGTATGTCTGGTTATTTTACTGCGTTGACATGCAAGGCACGCGCGGGTCCACGCGTGACAATCCTTACTTATGCCAGGCCAAACGAATCGATCAGATATTAAACGAGTTGTCGATCGTGATCCGGGGTGGCTCAAATTGTGAAGCTGGTTAAAAATTGACGTCTTAAATTTGATGTAATAAATGGCCTAGGTTTTCCTGTTGATGTATCACATATCAAGGTTATTGCAGTTCCTGGTATTATGACTTTTTCTAATTTTAAGGATGTTGTGTTGTCCTGAAGCAATTTTTGCAGTTCATTATCAGACAATTGACTTTTCGCTAACTCATTAAAATCTTCATTAATATTAATAACTTCAATTCGTGACATTGTATCTGCTACTATGTTTTCTGTCCCTTGGATATATACTATGTCTGTAGTGAATTCTGAAATAAATGAGAGTTGATTCAGCTGTGACGGTGGTAGTTTCTCACGACGCTGTGAAAAGGCGTGCACAAGAGGCTTGTGATCTGTAAAAATCGTGACATGTTGTGCTTCCAAAATATGTCGAAAATGTTGTACTGCTTCATATATTGCTAATAATTCTCTGTAGTAAGCTGGCCAAGTGGTTTGGCGAGCAGAAAGTTTTTTGTGAAGAAAGCTAGCGGTTGCCAGTTGTTGTCGACCTTTTATTGCAAGCAAGCTCCAACATGGATGCTGGATGCATCTGTGAAAAGTCCCAAATGGGCGTTTGGTACTGGATGAACAAGAAGAGTAACTTGTGATAGGCTTGCTTTGCATTTGTCGAATGCTTCTTCTAATTCGGGAGTCCACGGTACTGGTTTAGCTCCTTTTAAGTTAGTTTTAGCTAATATATCTACAAGTGGTGCTTGCACTTCTGCCGCGTTAGGTAAAAATTGTCTATAGAAATTTATCATTCCCATAAATCTTCTGAGCCCCTGTGCTGTTTTAGGCAAAGGAAAATTTCTGAGGGCTTCAATTCTTTCAGGTGGTGGAATAGAACCGGCTGATGAAATCCGATATCCTAGGAATGTGACTTCGTTTGCGGCCCAAACACATTTTTCTAAGTTTATAACCACCCCGTATGTAGCGAGACGCTTAAATAGTATGCGTAAATGTTGTGCGTGTTGTTCTTTGTCCTTAGAGAAAACTAAAATGTCGTCAACGTAAGGAAAAACAAAGTCCAGTCCATGAGTTACCTCGTCTATAAATCTCTGGAACGTCTGACCTGCGTTTCGTAATCCGAAGCTCATAAACGGAAATTCATAAAGACCGAAGGGTGTTGTTATCGCAGTCTTGCAGATGTCGTCAGGATGGACTGGGATTTGCTGGTAGGCCTTGACGAGATCTACTGTACTAAAAACTGTTGAACCTGCTAAATTGTACGAAAAATCGGCAATGTGCCTTACAGGATACCGATTTGGAACAGTGCGTGCATTCAATGCCCTGTAATCACCACAAGGTCTCCAGGATGCATCTTTCTTTGGTGCCATGTGGAGTGGGGACGACCAAGCACTTTTTGATGGTCGGGTTATCCCAGCTTGCATCATTTCTGCGAACACTTTCTGAGCTGCACGAAGTTTTTGTGGTGCTAGGCGTCTTGGTTTGGATGATACAGTTGGACCATCTGTGGTTTTTATATAATGAACTGTATTATGTTTGATTTCTGTTTGTAGCCCAGGTGGTTTGATAATTTCAGGAAATTCTGAAATAATTTTAGAAAACGGACACTTTTCATCATTACTCACTAATTTTATACTTGATTGGGCATTGGTCAATATTTCTCCCGAAGAAGTGAGACCAGTATGTCCATCACGTAACAGCTTTTTATTGCAGTCTGGCAGTAAGTTATAGTGGGCTAGAAAATCTGCTCCTATGATTGGTAAGCTTACATCACAAATAACAAAGTTCCATCTTAAATCTCTTCGCAAGCCAAGGTCTAATGTCATAGGAATCAGTCCATAAGTCGGAATAACAGAGCCATTTGCTGCTCGAAGATTGTATTGCAAAGATTTAGGTTGCCCTATGACAAACTTATGTGGAAAACAGCACAAGTCCGAGCCAGTGTCCACTAGGAATCGGCGCTTGGTGTTCCTATCCTGGATGAAGAGGCGACTAGATAGGGAGTGGCAGTCGGTTGTCGCCATTACTGGCTGCCCTGGTTGTTTCCCGACTTCCAAGTGCAAGGTGTTATGCATTTTTTTGCATTAGCCTGGAATTTCCTGTGATAGTAACATAATTTTCCAAAACTGGGGCTTTGTGGACGTTGTGTATGTCTGTGCATGCTCCTTGCGCGTGACCTCATTCTAAATTTTGCTGCAGCAGTCAATGCAGCAACTTGCTGAGTAAGTTCTTCCATGCGTTTATTTAATGATTCAAAGTCAGGGTTAATAGGTGCTGCAGTAACAGTTGTTGCTACCACTGACGGTGTGTGTTGTATCAATGTTATGTCCACGATTCTATCAGCAAGATCGGCAAGTTTATCCAAGGTAAGGTCAGCTTGTGCAGCTAAAATTGCTTGGACTTGATGTGGTAGTCGCCTTATCCACAATTGTTTTATAATGCCATCATCTTTGATATTAATCCCAGCCAATGATCTTAGATGCCTTAAAAATTGGCTTGGTTTTCGCTCGCCTAATTCTGCATTTCCTAATAACTGGCTAAGTCTATTTTCTTCAGATTGTGAAAGTCTTCTTATTAATTCATTTTTTAAAAAATTATATCTATTTTCTTTAGGTGGATTTGTAATTATATCTTCTACATCACCAGCTTGCTCTTGAGACAGCTGTCCATTAACATAATTGTATTTTGTATAATCAGCTGTAATACCTGCAATAACAAAATTAGCCTCTACCTGAGCGAACCATACAGCGGGACGATGCGGCCAGAAGGGTGGAAGCTTAACAGAAACTTTACAAATCTCTGAAGGGGTGGGTGGTGCAGCTTTACATTCCTCAGTACTCATTATGTTATTTTAAACTTAAATTTAAAATATTAATAAAATCTCACCAAAAAAAATAACAAAAAAATATATATATTATATTCTACTTACAAGGATTTTCCTTTTTAATATTTCTAATGGTAATGGTTTTAGTTACACTAAAAATAATAGGTTTTTAATTTATAAAAGGTTATTAATAAAGGTTATTACTTTTATAAACTTTAGTGTCACAACAATAAAAAAATATATGTATTTGAAATGAATTATATCATATTATAGTTTACAAAACAATAAGTATTAAGTTAATGTACTGTTTTCAATCATATTTGTATTACTTTACTTTATTTTATATACTTAACTTTAAAGAATATCAAGTAGTTTAGTTTTATATTAGGTAGTTATAATAGGTTTAAGAAAAGTGAAAACCAAAGTAACATGTAGCATTCAAGTTAAAGAAAGAAAAAAAAAACATACCATAATATCTGTTTTAACATATAAGCATGCCATGCATTGAGAATGAAGCACTCAAAATTTAATAAGATTCACTAGTATTGCTATTTTAAAGTCCATTTCACCAGCGAGTCTTAAGTTGTATTTAATAACTATTATTCTAGAACTTTTGGAGTCCCATTTTTTTTTTCAAAGGAAAAAGAAAAGTCGTTAAAGACATAGGCAAGCACAGAAACACAAATTGCACCATGCACTATTGCTTGAAATACAGGAACTGGAACTGGTGTCCTGGTAGCAGGCAGCGTGGGGCACTCGGAAGGGTGCTCACAGCTATCGTAGTACACCACGTAATCCCTCCAGTGTATAGGGCGGAGTCCTAAGTCCTGACGCGTTGTCTGATCTGGGTTGCGACGCGTGATCTCACGCGTTCTTGATGTGAGCGGATTGCGAAGCCAAAGCGTGCGTAAGCGTGGAACGACTTTATTCCAAAACAAAATGGCGATGGCGTCGGTGCCACCTCTGCGAACAATTACGCAGATTGCACCCTGTTGAATCCCGTCGATCACGTCGGGGTCACCAAATGTCGCGATTGGAGACAAATAAAAAACTGAATGTTGTAACTGTTGGGAACACTAGTTTATTGTATAGATATGGATGGTTGTTAGTTAACCTGAGATATATAATTTTAAGCAATCGTCTTAGCGACGGCCAGGAGAGCGTCTGTGTTGCCATGATGGCGGAAACGGTACAGATTTACACAGATTATAAAACCATATAAATTAAGTGAGTGACGTTCGAAAACTTATGAAATCTAAATTATTTTATATTATATAAATTATTATTATGTTAATATTGTATATTAATAATAATTATACGCTACACCTGTCTGTATGTCTATATGTCTGTCTGCCTGGGACCGCATCACGAGAAAGCCACTTGACAGATTTTGATGAAATTTGATATGATGATAGCTGGTTATTTCGGTCAACATTTAGGATACTTTTAACTGCAGGAAAATATTTCATCTTTGAGAAACTAACAGTTAAAACGGAGGGACAAACCCAAGCGGAGCGAGGGTGAGTCGCTAGTATAATATAAAAGATAAAGATTTAATCCATATTATATGTACAATGTAAATTGTACATATATGTAATAATAGAATCAAATTCAGCAAAATTAATACTGAATTTGTAGGGCTTGACACTCCGTTCCGTGATCCCTTACGGGATATTAAATGAACATAATATGTAACTAAATAGTAATAATTATTTACTTTTAATAAGAAGGACAGGATTTATTTCTTTTTATAGATAACAGAAAAGCTCGTTGATAGCTAATAAACAAAAAAAAAGAAAATACTGAAGGAAAATGTACTGAACGTTTAATTAACGTCTTTGCCTATTGCGTATAGATACTATTATATTATACTAGCGTCTCACCCTCGCTTCGCTCGTGTTCACCTCTATAAAAACAAAAAAGAATCTATCCCTCGGGAACCGTATATTTTTTCGGGATAAAAAGTCGCCTATGTGTTTTTCCAGACTATAATATTTCTCTATGTCAAATATGATTCAGATCCGTTCAGCCATTCTGGCGTGAAAGAGTAACAAACATCCATACTCACAAACTTTCACATTTATAATATAAATTTATAATGTTTATACAGATATAGATTACTCATTATTATATTTATGTACTGCTAGTAAATTACAAAATTAATGACAATTTTGTTTAGACAGCTATCATCGACTTTTTTCTAAAAAAAAAAATATATTTAAAAACAATAAAGTACATCGTCCGATTTCTGTATATTTAGGCGATTTCCATAATATGTATATTTCTACGTAAAATATTCATCTATTGGCATGATCAATCAAATTCACGACCAATTTGCTGGAAATTATGTTCAGAATTTTTTTTTTACCTAAAACATTTAAGATCCTCATATTTTTAAAATAAAAAGAAGTAAAAAAATACTTAGTAACAAAATTACTACAAACGATTTTAAGCCAATTTACGTAATCTCATTTTTATAAAACGATCGAAATTTTTCAGTCGAACGGCAAATGGAATGGCATTTTCTAGTTCCCAGGTCGAATTTGGGGACCCTCCCGCGGGTCTCGGGCACGTGACAGCCAACGAAATATGTTGTAAAGAATTCTAAGAAAATTCTCATTTTGCTTTTACAAGTTCCTTTATGAATTTTTAAAGGCAAAATTGACTTTGAATTTCATAAAGTCCTCGGACATTGAAAGAACGAATTAATTTTTCCTCTTCATTATAAAAAGGTTTTAGGCATATAAACTGTTATTGGAATCGAAGTAGATTCTTCGGAGTTTCGAGAATATTGAGTTTATTTTGTATTTTGCACGTTATTTTTAAAGTAGACAAAATATTAAGGATTTTTTTACTATCTTTATTTTATTTTTATTAAAAATAACAATGTTAGAATTTTTAACGTTTTATCAGAATAATTAAGATACTAAAAATAAAACAAAGTAAGACCAATAACAAGCGTTTCAAGTTTTTTTGTTATTTTCAAGAAACCTTTACAATTGGACTATAACAAAAACAACAACTAGATTGTTAATATAAATAAGATAACATTTTATACGCTTTTCTAATAATAGCTATCTAAAAATGTCATTTAACTGGAAATTCTTCCAATATTCATAATAATATCAGGTCATGTTTCTATCACGTCACCATGTTATTGCTCGTCTTGCGCAAAAATAGCAAGAAAATTGTGGCGCATTTCAGTTTAGTAACAATATTAATTTTAAAGTATACTTTCTTTTGAAATTTATATTTCAAGCAAATAATGATATTCATTATTACTATTAAACTAAAATAATAATCGTCTTTTTGTTATTTTTATATTATTTGCTATAGAGCAAGAAGCAGCAAGGAACAAGAATTATTGCGAATTTCTTGTGTATTCGGTATTTTTTTTTGAAATGATGAAAGAGTTATATTTGGGACTTCTTTAAAACAATATATTTAAAAATATAATTTTGTTTTGGATTTGAATTTGTTTTTGAATTTGGTTCAGTTTGTTGTGACTTGCTGTGCAGCGGTCGCGGGTTCGAGTCCCGCTGGAGGCATTCGTCTGTGTGATGAGCACGAATGCTTGTACTCCAGTCATGGGTGTTTATATTTATAATGATGATGATGATGATGATGATGATGTTCTCCTAGCCGATTCCGGCCACGGCGGCCAATCTCAATGAGATTAGCCAACTGCGCAGGAGATATTATAGTGCTCAAGTGTACGCGCAGACACAAGTGCACTCTCTATTCCTATCACTCTCATACTCCGGTGGGACGACCACTCGACACGACCGGTGAGAGTTAAGGCGTAGGACCGACGGCTTTACGTGCTCTCCGAGGCACGGGGGTGAAACACCGCCAACTTCCCAACTCCGGGCTGTTACTGAGACTTACTATACAGGAAGACTCAATAACTAAACTTGGCCCGACCCGGGACTCGAACCCAGGACCTCCGGGTGTGCAGTCGTACATGCTAGCCACTACACCACCGAGGCAGTTATTTATAATATGTATGTATTTAAAGTTATATATGTGTAGTGTATCAACTATCTGGTATCTATAACACGAACCTCGTAGCTTACCATGGAAATAAATGTTGCTGTATATTAATATCCCAACATATTTATTTTACCACTAGTAGACCAGCATATAGATCATATATAATATAGATAGCAGTTATAGCATGTTACAAAAGTGTTGCGAATTCAAACCTCGGAACTCGTACTTGTGAGATCTTCATGTGCATAATTCATTTCCTACACTTGCTTGTACGATGAAGGAAAACAACGTGAGTAAATAACAGCACCATCTCCTCGCACAGAAACATTTCTTTGAGTGACGTTGGAAGGACTGAATTATTATTATACGTTCGCCTAATGCTTGAAATTCAACTATAAACATTGTTGAAAATTTGAGGAAATATATGAATAGAATTTAACTATCTATATAAAAAACTTACTATTTCTAACGTATGTTTATTAATAACACTAAAAGCTCGCCAATAGCTACTAAAGAAAAAAAAAGAAAATCGATTAACAAATAGAGGAGAAAAAGTTACTGAACTTTTTTGTCTGCCATATAGAGTACCTAGGCTACCGAGCTTCGCTCGGAGTTTTTGGCCTAAAGTACAATTTCCTTTAAAAAAAATCTAAAAACTTGAATAAATATTAGAAAAAAACAAAAGTAAAAGCTTTGTATGCGACCGAGATTCGAACCTGGACACCTGTGATTGTTGATCTTTCATGTTGGTCGCTTGACCATGATGCTTATGCCCGAGCGTGCAAATTACCGACCGTATTTTGCGTCGAATAATGCAAAAGAAAACTGCATTAAAACTTAAAAACACGCGTTTTCTCAGATATAAGACCAATCTAGATCGATTTATCGCCCCCAAAATCGCCCGTAAATTAAATTTCATGAAAATCGTTGGAGCCGTTTCCGAGATTCAGATTTATATATTAAAGATAAATAATTATTTATTTATATTTGTGTTTTTGGAAAGCATTAGGTCTGTGGCATTTTAATCTGTTGTATGTTTATCACTTTCTTATCTATTGACCCCGGTAATAAATTAAATCCTATAAAACCCGCAATAAATACGCCCACGTCAGTTCGAAGTTACTATTAAATAATTTACTACTTTGGATGCAACATGTCCGATTACTGATGACGGTCAAACGTAATCTCTTAATACTTTCTATACAACATTTAACATATCGGTAATTTACATACATTATAAAGGGTTAAATTAGAGTAGTTTAACGCAGCGCACGTTGTTATAATAACTAGTGTTCATATAGTGGTTAAAATTCGTTACCATGTTATTATTGAAAATTTTAGGAAACATATAAGAATAGAATTTTCCTATGTATATAAAAAAATAACTCTTTCCAAAATCTTTTTATTGATAACACTAAAACTTGTCAATTGTTACTAAAGAAGGCAAAAAAAAAGAAAATCTGTCATCGTAAGATAAATAATTATCAAGAGTTATTTTACACATTAACTTTATAGCGATTTTGGCATCAATTAATTAGTTATTTTGATTAATTTCTATCGGATTAATTAATAATGATTAAAGTAATCCTGATTAAAAAGTGATGTTAATCACGTTAATTAATGATTAACACCAGTACGTGATAATTATTGATTAATCATTAATTCATTAACTTATTATATAATTGATTTCTCAGAGATGAGATATTTTCTTGCAGTAAAAAGTATCCTATATGTTGACCCGGATAACTAGCTATCATCATACTAAAATCAAAATCTGCCAGTGGTTTTCTCGTGATGCGTTCCCAGACAGAAAGACATATAGACAGACAGACAAAAATTCTAAAAATTATAGATTCGGCCACTGTAATGATAATAATGACTTTCAATAAGATTTTCCAAAAAATATTTAATGTACAGATTCGACTCAGAATTTTATTATATATATAGATAGATATCTGGCCAAGTTAATACTGACTGTTAAGTTTCGGTCAACACAATTCTTTAGTAATAGAAAAATATCGCAAGATTGCATTTTAAGTATTTAAAAATAAAACAGAAATATTTAAAAAAAATCGAGGAAATGTTATATATATGGCTAGTCGTTCCCGAGTAAAATAAAGTAGCATACTGTCAAAGTGTATCCAAACTTAGTTCTTAAGTACTTAAGCTACTAAACAACGTTGAGACAACGGGTAAGAAAACGGGTAAGAAAACACTAAAATGAGACTGGAATAGACTAAATTCAACATTGTTGTGTAAAATTTTTAAACCGGAAGTTATTTTGCGCCATACAACGGGATAGCACTCAGATCTTGCAATTATTAAATAGTTCACTACGTTTAGTTGGCTTGAAAAATTCAAAGTTTGAAACAAAAATATTTTTGTATTATATGTTATTTTTCATTTAATGGGGGAAAATTTATACTATACATTTAAAACTAACTCGTATTGTAGAGAAACATTTTTTATATGATTTTTATAGTATTTTAAATGCACTTCTAATAGTTTAATTAAAAAGTTACTTATTTTATAGGTAAGTTATATATTATGTAACATAGCCTGGAAGATAAAAAATTAGTAGGAAAGTACATTTGTAGTACTCTGAGAAATGAACTCTAAAACATAGGTTAAGAAAACAGAAATCAATGATACACAGTTTTGCGTTATAATTAAACTGTGTGACTGTAGTTTGCTTAGTTCCGCAGATAAGAAGCTGCTAGTAGACAGACATACACACTTTATAATATGATAATGGTTGTTTAGGCTGCAGCATTGCTAAAATAGTCGTGCATTTACTGTGCTAGTGCTTTTATGGGTAGCTTTTTCTATTTTCTAATAATTACAGCTGGACACTAGAAACTCGCGACTTCACCCGCGTTCAAACTTCCGATCGCTACCAAACTTTATTAAAATTTTCTAAAATCGCTCAAGCCATTTTGAAGTCTATAGGGAACAGACATACACACATCGATTTTTGTTTATACGTATATAGAGTATAAACAAACTATATTTAATTTGTATTTTATATACGTATATATAATACATAATATTTATTTCTTTCATAAGACTCGTAGTATATTTACAAAAATACAACCTTCCTTAACAAAATGAAAAAAAAAGATTTTTATTTTCACGTTCAAAGTAACAAAAAGATCAACCCTTCAGCTTGATAATATTAAATAGGATAGACGTATACATATTTTAAATTTATGCATAGATATTTTAAATTATATTGTGTGAGCTCCCCAGATCTACGTCTGGGTCGACGAGATAAGAACTGTGTACAACGGGACACTAGCCGCTGGCTTATTCCCACAGTTTTGTACTCAGAGCCTTGTTGGCACTCATTTTATCTTTTTTACCATAAAAACGTTTTAAGGCTTAGTTAGATTTGTTATTCAAGTATAAAAATACGAATTTAAGTAAAAATTGCTTTACTATAATAGAAAAGAAATAGAACTATTAAAAAGGATGAAAATTTGTATTTGTGTATGTTTGTAACTCTTTAACGTTGAAACGGCTGGACAGATTTTAATTATATTTAGTATGCATATAGTCTATGATCTGGAATATCACATAGGTTAATTGTAAGCACTTTTAGCTATCTAGTCGAATTGAATTTTAAATCTAACTTAGCGAAGATGTAATCGTCTTTTAGAAAAACAAAACTAAACACAACTATGTATGTATATCTATTAGTTTAATAAAAAAAATCACGAATTAAACTAAAAATTGTGTTACGTTGTGAAATATTTGTGTATATATTGGATATTCGTAAACGAATTTTTGACGTAGCAAATCTAGTTTACCTACTTCGTTAAAATGCAATGTTTTGAAATGTCAGGGACAGAGATTTTAATATTATTACTAGTGTCTATTCAACCTCAAAAGCCCAATTTATCCACAAAGAAAAGTAATTATAAGTAAATAATTAAATATGTCGGAACATTAACACATAGCACCATCTAGTTCCATGGTAAGCTTCGAGGCTTGTATTATGGATACCAGATAGTTGATACATTATACATATATAACTTTAAATAAGTACATATGTACATATTGTAATTGCAATTATGTTATTTATAATTCATTTTTCATATAAATAATTGATGTGATGAAAGGACTAAGCCCATAGAGCCATGAACGTGATCAAAACGCTTACATCTAATTGATTAAAGCATTTCGTAAGGCTTAATCATGTGTGTATGTTCACTTTATTGACCGACTTCAAAAAAGTGGTATATCTCGATGGCGATCCTATTATAAAGGATCTCCATCCTTTTAGAAAGGTTTAAGTAATACATTCTGCTTGAAAAACCCATATTTGGCTCATTAAATCATTTTATAAAATTATTGATACATACGATTGTGATATTTTACAGAGGTTGACCCTATAAATTCGCTTTTTATTTCATACAGAAAAATGATTTAAAAGTAAAACTGCCAACTATCTTTAAAATTCCAATAGCCTACAGTCCCTAATATATTAATTGATATTTGAGGATTATGTAAGAACTATTTAGGTGACCCCAGGTTTATGATAAGTATACAAAAACATCAATAACAGTCAAGCCGCTTAGAAACAAAACATAAATATTATACGAACACATCTGGACCAGGATAGAGAGAGAGTTGAAGACCTGTTCAGGCCAGCTCTGAACAAAGAAGAATTTACCTGACTGCCAACCTTTAGAAATGGAGAGGAAGATAAGAATTCACTTGAAGGATAAATAAATAAATATCTTGGGACATTAACACACAGAGCCATCTAGTTCCATGGTAAACTACGAGGCTTGTGTTATGGATACCAGATAGTTGATATACTACACATAATAATATATAACTTTAAAAACATACATATAATAAATATGATATACAGGATTGGAGTACTAACACTACAAACACAAACATTTGTGCGATGAGCATGAAGTTCATCACACAAATGAATGGCTCCAGTGGGACTCGAACCCGCGACCGTTGGCACAGCAAGTAGGGTCACTACAAACTGAGCCAAGCATGTCGTCAAAAGAAGACAGGCAGAAGAAGAAAAATTACATATTGACTATATTTTATTCTATTAAAATGACAGAAAACCAGGTTTACGCATGGCATCGTGCCGCCGTCATCACAAATTATATATTTTTTTAATTCATCTTTCATTCCATTATTTTCTTCAAAATTATATCATTCGTCTCTTTTTTTTACTCTAAAATTATTTCACGCATACATAATATAATCTCGCAAATTCACATACATATATTGTAACAGTAAATATTTTACAGTGCTAATTTAACATTGTACTACTTAACGTCAAGGGACCTTCCTGCATTTAGCAAAGAGATCGAATAAATAAAACATCGATTCCTTTCATTTGAATCGAACACAATTTTAGCGATTCCCAATTAGTTCCTTATTGATTCAAAAATCTCTCGAGACTAGTGGTGGCTCTCAATTTTAATGAAACCGTTCTTTAGTTACATGAATACTATTAAATTTTCCCTAGAATTCAAATAAATATTTATAGTATGGTGTACACCAGTGAGTTTCACCATCAGTTATGTAGGCTCATTCAAATTTCCTTCGTATTTCTTAATGATAAAGCTTAATTTCGTGTAAATAACATCCGGTTTTTGGATCTAGACTTGGTGTTTATTATAACTGCACAGGCCGAGGTAGAAATTTATTTGTTTTCGTCCGCATAGTTTGTTTATTTACAAAGTCAACTTCGGAACGATGACGTTGATTTATCGTCGGAAGAGGAATTCCACTCTTTCTTTAAGTTTGTGAAAGTACGATTAATTTTATTATTTATTACTTAACCTGTTTATTGCAATCCAAGATAATGAATTGCAAAAGTTACATATTGCACGCAACAAAACAAGTATTGGGTTTGTGGCATAAGCATTACGTATTTTCATTGTTTAGTGTAAAACTAAAATACCAATGATTATTATATGTATAGTGTTGATATAAATAGCAAGAGTGTGTGTATGTTTATTACTAACTGCCTCACCTGGATGGTCCTGGATTCGAGTACCAAGTCAGGCCAAATTTAATTATTGAGTCTTTCTGTTAAGAAAGCCTGGAGTTGGGGAGTTGGTGGTGTTTCACTCCCGTGCCCCGAAGAGCACGTAAAGCCGTCGAACTTGCGCCTGATCTCTCACCGATCGTGTTGAATTGTCGTCCCATAGGAATTTGGGAGTAAAAGGAACCAATGTAGTTGAGTCTATGCGTACACGCGCTGCACTATAATACTCCCGCGCATCTGGCTAGTCTCAGTGAGTTTCACTATGTTTGTTACTTTTTCATGTTCAAATGGCTTGACGGATTTAGATAAAATTAAGTGCACATATAGACTATGACCTTTTTTTTTTTTATCGTCGGAAAATGCATTTACGCATACCACCTGATCCCCCAGGTGGTGATGTGGGGCTCACCGGCTAGAAGAGCCGGTACCACCCACTAAAACCCAACATCCCTTCCCCCCGCCTTAGTGGGACGCCGCAGCAGCATCATATGGTTGTGGGACCAAGCGGTCCCACCACCGGTGGCCGCAACGTCTTCGGCTCGAGGCCTAGACGAGCGGCCCCATCCAAGCCATTTGGTCCGCGCCGGATTTCTCCGGTACCACCCGCCCCTCTAAGCGGGTGGCATGCCCCTATCCGCCACCTGGGGACACGCCCGGTAGGAGTTGGCTTCTCCCCCGGAATATAGACTATGACCTAAGCTATCACATATGTAACTGTTGGTTAGAAAATTAACACTGAGTGAGCGAAGGTAAGTAGCTTATTTCATTACAAAAATATGCGTTAATAGAAGATTTGTAAATCATGGCAATATTTTTAATAAATTCTTTCCGTTATCTTACAAATAGAATTTGATAAATATCCTTACATTTGATGTAAGTGCAATAGCAAGCGCGTTTCGTAATAAATAATTTGAGGAATCACAGTCTGATTTATGCCGGCCATAAAGCGACGTTGTACACCAACTTCCATATTACATCGTTGCTTAGAACAGCGATTTTCATTTCAAGTATATGAGGCAATATTTTAAATTTATATTAAAATATTACTTAACTTACTATGTAGTAAGAGAAATATTTATATAACTAGCGACTCGCCCTTGCTTCGCTCGGGTTCGTCCCTAGTTGATTCTCTAACTTGATAGAACTTTTTTTTTATTTATGAACCGAATGAAACAAAACAAATTCTAAATGTTAAGTGAAACTTACCACAATACATTAGTAAGAACCGCACACAAAACAGTTATTCTGTTTTTGAGATTAACGCGCACCAATTCACAGACAAACAGACAAAAAGACAAAAATTCTAAGAGTTATTGTTTTCGGTTCTCTTGCGTTAATAAAGTTCTCCAATAATAGTTTTTCTCAAATATATTCCATGTATAGACAGACAACGATCAGTTACAATTTTATTTCATTATATAGATTTTTAAATCTTCAAAGTTCAATCTATTAATTTGTCTATAAAATTTGAATATACTGCGGAAATATTAATAAAGGATATGAGTTACTCGTTTACATCATTCTTTATAAACTTAATTAAACAAAAAAGTTTTGAACAATTTGTATTTTAGCAAAATTGAAGTCACAGAATCGCAACGCCAATTTTTGGCCAAAAAATGAACCAGCACCATTATTATCGTAACGGTAAAAGCGATAAAATGTGTTATGTTTTTGATGAAAGTATTTCCGTTTAAAGTAGAAGAAAGTAAATTAATTCAATATGACAGTGTATGTACTGTATGGTTTGAATTTGCGAAACTCACAATACCTGAAATCGTAGAACAAAGGCTTTTGCCCAGCAGTGGGTGGACTTGGGTTACCTGTAACTTTACGTACAACACAAAGAAAACGGCTAAAAAGTTTTCTTATTATTTTACTTCAATTTACTATAATTGAGTTAATCTGAAATAATACTATAATATTTTAACAAATATATTGTTTTCGAAATTCATTTAACAAATAGCTGACGATGACAAAACGAAGTTATCAACTGACCAAATCTGTTTCCTCGGTTAATTAAAATTCAAATGGGGATGTCAAAATTCTGTTACACAAAAAGCAATTCAGCTTGAAAACGACACGCCCAGTTTATTAGGCACCCTTCCCCTGTTCTATAATATTAGTATAGGGTACTGTTTGATATAATGCTAAGCTAAAATATGTTCAAAAATATTAATATCTTATATATTTTCTGAATTATCTACAGACATGTATTAAATGAAATTTTGTCTTAAGGAAATAATCAAAGCACTATTTCCTAGTCTACTGAAAGAATAAATAGAGCTATCATTTTTATCTATACTAGTATTATAAAGAGGCAGAGTTTTTTTGTTTGTTTGTTTCACCTTATTTTACGTCTAAACAGAGTGACGGATTGGCGAATTTTTTTGTGTGGAGATAGTTGGAGGGCTGGAGAGTGACATAGGCTACTTTTTATGGCAGGAAACATGTCGTTCCCACTGGAAAACACGTTATAATACAACCCACGACAACTCATCATCCTCAGTATATACATATATAATATATAGTCTATCTATTCCATATTAATTTTTAAAGTGTACCTAGGGGACGAAATAGTATGAGGGGCCAGTAGTCTCATATATCTATGTAGCATCTACTCTAGAGCTGTAGTGGCAGCTGTACACGGTCAATCAGCATAATTAGCCCAGTACATCAATGGAATGGTAATTTATAACGTCATCATCATCTAATCAGTTTGCGATTTGAGCGAAATAAGTTATCTATGTTACGGTCACTAATTACTTCGTCGACAATTTTAAAAAAATGTACATACATATGTATATGTATTATTTTGTATTTATATACTGTTTTCAGTTTTCAGTAAAAAGTATTCTATATGTTGACCCAGATAACCAGCCGTAATACCAAATTTCACCAAAATCCCTTTAGTGGTTTTTCCTTAATTCAGTCACAGACAGACAGATAGAACAAAATCTAAAAACTATAAACTCGGCCTTTGTATCGATAATAATGACTATTTCAATAAAATTTTCCAAAAAATATTTAATGTACAGATTCGACTCAGTTACAATTTTATTATAAATATGTATAGATCAGACCATACCCTTAGTTTGTGTCACCTATAGTATATACTGTAGCGTAACACTTAGTATATCGTATTTAATTAATATCCTTGTGTTTGGTGCGATAATTGAAGATTGTCGCGAAATTTCACACCGACTCTGACGATGAGTAAGTGCGAATATGAGATATGAGATAAATGACGTTATGAAAATTGTGGGCTTTAATAAAATATATTTTAATCAGCAGCAGCATACACGAGCCTCGTTTATTTAAAAGGTCATTTTAAAATTGTGAGTGTAAATATTATTAAATTTTACTAAGATATCATGAAAATATTTAAAACTAGTCGTCATCCGCGACTCTACATATAAATGTATAGAATTATAAAAATAATACATATTTGTTCCTCCGTTCAGAATCACCTGCTAACAAGTGAAAATCTAGTCCTTTATAAATCAATTTAGCTGTTTCGGAAATTATAGGCTGCAAACAGACAGACCAAGATTGTGTTTTTAAATACTTAAGGCTTTTAAAATCATAGAAATAACTATAATATTATAAGTTTCATGCAGATTTTTTTTAAATAACAGATATTTCAATTTTATTTATGTTACATTAGCTACCATTTTCTTTTTAAATCTATACATATAATAAAATTCTGAGACGAATCTTTACATTAAATATTTTTTGGAAAATCTTATTGAAATACATTATTATCGATACAGAGGTCGAATTTATAGTTTTTAGAATTTTTATTTGTCTGACTGTCTTTCTGGGAATGCATCACGAGAAAACTACTGGACAGATTTTGATGAAATTTGGTATGAAGATAGCGGGTTATACTTATCTAAATGTTGTATTTATATTGACAAGTAATCTCACGTCCAGTTATAAGTAGGTACATACATAATCTATGTTTACATCACTCGTTCGATTTACGGCACTTGAGAGCATCAGCTAAGTTCTGCCTACGTAATCTTCACAGGCTTTTAGACAAATAAATGTTATCCTATAGTTATAAATTATTGTAGTTACTTATAATTAAGTTCATGTTTCAATACACATGTCATCCATACTTATAATAAAATTGTAACCAAGCCGAATCTTTACATTAAATATTTTTTGGAAAATCTTATTGAAATAAACATTATTATCGATACAGAAGCCGAATCTATAGTTTGTAGAATTTTTGTCTGTCTGTCTGTCTGTCTGTCTGTTACCGCATCACAGAAAAACCACAGGAGCGATTTTGATGAAATTTGGTATGGTGATAGGTGGTTATTCGGGTCAACATATAGAATACTTCTTATCGCAAGAAAATGTCTCATTACTGCGAAAAAATACAAAAACTGCAATGTAAGAGTATACAAATATGTGAAACCTAAGAATTTGGATTTTGGTCATCTGAACGTGGGTGGAGCCGCGGGCAACGCTATTATAGCATAAGATATTATTATTCTTAGGGTTCCATACCCGAAGGGTGCTAGCGGGACCCTATTACTAAACCTCCGCTGTCCGTCTGTCTTTCAGCGCGCTGTATCTCATGAACCGTTATAAGTAGAAAGTTGAAATTTTTACAGAATGTGTATTTCTATTGCTGCTATAAAAACAAATAATAAAAATCCAAAACTGTGAATTTAAAAATGGATGCCATGTAAATTAAAAAATTTAGTTTCTTATTAATTATGAAATGCTTTAAACAATGTGATTAAGTATAAACTTGAACCAATATTTTTTTTTGTTTAAGTATAGCATTTGAAGTGCTAAATAAAAAGACAATGCGTACAAAACTTAAAATTCATTTAAACAATTAACAATTTAACAGTTTTGTTGAATTTTTTCCAATGAAAAATGTTGAGCACCAAACTAATTGAATTTTTATAGGATTGCCGGGAATGAGAAAAATTTTTATTTACGTTTTTCCAAACTCGTACATGAGTCAGCGTTTCCCATGAATTAAAATTTTTTACATTAAATAAAAAATACTATTTCTAGATTTTTAAACCTTAATAATAACATAGAGTATTGAATTTAATAAAAAATGTATGATTTTTCGAGTTCATTAAATAAGAAAAAACAAATTATTAAAACATTTAATTTATTTCAATATTTTATGTTGTGTAGAGTCCATTTATTTAGGACTTTCAGAATGGTATTATTATATGCATTTCTATATTTTTAAATAGCTTTAACTGCTTTTCCACAAAACAAAAAAGTATGAAATTATTGATGCCTTCGTATTCTTGCTCTATAATAAAAATTGCAATACTTTATTAATATTTGATATTTTGACGACACGTTTGGCTCAGTTTGTAGTGACCCTACTTTCTGTGCCAGCGGTCGCGGGTTCGAGTACCGCTGGGGGCATTCATTTGTGTGATGAGCATGAATGTTTGTACTTCAGTCATGGGTGTTTATATTTATAATATGTATGTATTTAAAGCTATATATGTGTAGTGTATCAACTATCTGGTATCCATAACACAAGCCTCGTAGCTTACCATGGAACTAGATGGTGTTGTGTGTTAATGTCCTAACATATTTATTTATTTAATATTTAATAATATTTGATTATATCAAATCTTATATACTGTAAAGTAAATTAACAAAATAATTGGGTGGGACTGTTTCGGGGTACACCACCGTTGGCTTAACGTGAAGCGAGTGTTTTTGTTTTTTTTATAAATACTGCATATTTTAAAACAAATTTGTAAAAATATTAATCTTTGAAGATAGCAACGGGAAGAATATAATATTATATATAACTAGGATTATTACGCTAGCATTAGCACGTATTTATTTTATTGTATTGAAGAACATTAAGTTTCAAGTAATTCTAACCATAAATATTTTTTTGGGTTGTATTATAACGTGTTTTCTCGTGGGAATGAGATAATCTTTGCGGCGAAAAGTAGCCTATGTCACTTTCCAGTTCTCCAACTATCTTTACACAAATAATCACGCCAATCTCAGTCACTCTGTTTAGACATGAAAGAAAGACAAACAAACAAACACATTTTCAAATTTATAATATTAGTATGGATCTTGTGCTCACTAGTTTTAGTTATTAGCAATTTCTATGTGTATTACATTATTATATTATACACATTTTTGTAGCAAATATGTTCCTCTGTTATGCAAAGTGCCATGTTTTTCCTTTGATTTCGAGGGCTACTTGATGACCCTTGCCAAATTCTTAACTCGACAAAGAATGAGGGCACGTGAGAATCTTTATATTATGCTCAAGTTATTTAGAGTGTATTACGCCTTTTATAAAACGTAAAAAGTAAATAAAATATTATACCACATTAGAGTTTCTTATGGTTAAAATTTGAAGATGAAATAGCTTTCTAATGTGACTAGTCTTGAGTATAATATAAAAGATATATTTTGGATAAATATTTATCTTTCGTTATAAATATAATTTAGTATAGATTTAACAGTTAGTATAGATTTCTCAGAGATGAGATATTTTCCCGTAGTATAAAGTATCCTTTATATTGACCCGGATTTTATTACATGTATTGATGTTTAGATATAAAATATTTCAAAGGGTTTTTATATAAAAAAACATATTTAGGGAACTTAGTGAGCCCTTGCTTAAATTATTTCCCCGTAATATGAAAATAGTGAGTATCAGATGGCTATTGTTATCCGTATTTTGTATTAATAAAGCCATGTCAAATATCTTTAAGATAATTACTATGCTCTATGTGGTAATTGAAACTACGATATTGTCGGCATTATGATGTGAGTTTGATTTTAGACAAATAATTTATCGACTTCCAAAAACGAGGAGGTTCTCAATTCGTCGGAATCTTTTTTTATGTATGTTCACCGATTACTCGAAGACTCCTAAACCGATTTGAAAATTTTTTGTTTTGTTTGAAAGGTTGTACTTCCCAGGTGGTCTCATAAAATTTTTATCGAAATCGGTCGAGCGGTTTTAAAAAAAAGTCAATAATAAATATTTTTTTAAACAAATTGTTTAATCGAATATGTTATTAAAAACTTTCTTCCTACAAATTACCTGCTTATTACGTCTACACTAAAAATATAAAAATAAAAACTTAAAAAAAAACCGACTTCCAGGCACTAAAATGTAAAAAATAACTAAACGAGGGTTTTCATTTAGAATAGATATTAGATAGATATCTAATAGGTACATGTGTATTTTACGTATCAAAATATATTAGATTTCCTATGTGTCGGCTCGCACCTTGACTTCGAAAATATCTCATTAGGTATCTATTCTAAATGAAAACCCCCGTTTAGTTATTTTTTACATTTTAGTGCCTGGAAGTCGATTTTATTTATTTTTTTAAAGTGTTTATAATATTTCGATATAATAATATTAAAACGTGTTTGTTTGTTTATTTTTTCTCTTTTGTAAGATATTATAATGAAAAATATTATATTTAAGAATGGGCCTACACAAAGCAAGGATGAGTCACTTATGCCTTTAAATAAATTACTCTCTTAGAGCAATATTTTCATAGTGTATATTTGTGTAACATACGATGCAATATATATCATGTTTAATAATAATTTAAAAGTAATCCTTAAATTAACATAAACACTTAACTTCGAAAGCGTTAAGTACTTTTTTTCAATTTAAAGCAACAAAGACGTCACAAAAGATAGATATTAAATTAAGAAAAACGTCTAGATGGTTAGAAAATAGTTAAAAAGTAGTCGTACAGCCCACAACTAGTTTGATACGATAAAATATACATACATAGAAAATTCATCATTAGTATCTTATTAATATAGGATAAAATTGTGTGCATTTTTAGATAAGTTCGGACAGTATGATTGTACCATAGGTATAGTCAGGGCCTTTGATGTTTAAGTGGCACTTTGAGAATACGTCTGGCGGTAATGAAAGCGCACCTTACTTCAAACGTTCCGATTCGCCTTTACACCTTAGAGGAGGCAGTTACGCAGATCTAGACGATTTACCAACAAAGTTAGATTTCTTTGAGGATTTTCCTAATTAAAAATATAAGGTGCATTTCATTAGTGCCTTTTGTTCGATCGCACAAAATGAGAAAGTTTTTTTTAAAGTCCGCGGTAAATTTTAATGGCAGCTTTTGAATTTCTTTAAGATTGTTGTTTTATTTATATCTGAAGTGAAGTTAGAGGTATGTACGGTTTAATTATTGAATTTTGTGAACAAGCTTTGGTGAGCGACTTTCCTCGTTAATTTTAGTTTACACTTAGGTTTGTAGTACACATAAAAAAGTATTTATATTCTCAATTTCTCATAAAATAGAACTGTATAAGATTTGAAATACCCAAATCTTACATATCCTCGTAAACTTTCGTATTTATAATAACTTATAACATTAAATGAGCAATTCTTGTATATATATAAATTTATTTCGTGCATCTTGGAAACGGCTCACGCTCAAATTTTGTATTTAGATTTATGGTTTTGTTTTTTAACTCTATATAGGTATCGGAAAACAAAAGCATTTTTTTTTATATTTTCCGAAAAAGAACTCGAATGTTCAAAATGCCGAATGGAGCTCGGTCGCCCATTTACTTAAGCTAATATGAGTTTGCAATAAATATTTTATCCAAAAGCTCACCTCTGAACTTTCCGCTAACTTTTTTGGAAGATTGACTGAAGCTCAGATTAACGGTTGAATAAATAATAGTGACATTGACGTATTGTGTAAATTGTCATCGTTCGGTTTTGGTGCAAACTCCTACGTTGCTACACTGTCACCTAAATATTATAAATGAAATATATATTTTACAAGAAAATGTCTTAAAATATAATATATATCTTTATTGATATAAATACATAAGGGTCATAAGATATATCTCTTAAAAACTATATAGGTACAATGCACATAGTACAATTTTTGTTTAACACGCTAGCGTCTATACTAGGCCGAGCTTGTTTCTCAGACGCTAGCCTCTTTCTATTACAAAAATTTATTTATTGAGCATAAGTAAAGTGATACACATAATACTAAAAATATGTTATTTTTAAGATTTTACGTAAAAAAAGGTAAGTCAGAATTAATAAAAATCTTGAATTCATTCACTGAATCGCCAAAAACTTCGTAAGCCATACACTGTCTCTAGAAGTATGAAATTTAACAAAAAAAGTTTGTCACAGTGCTAAAGAAGGATTTTTATCCCTTAAAGGGATGAAATAGGGGATCTCAAGATTCTCCATTTCCCAGGCGAAACCTGTTTTACTGAGTTTACATGTCCAAAGCCGAGTGCAAAATTTAGTTAACAAAACAAATATTTCCATATATTAACTGCAATGCTCATATTACATATATAAAAAAGTAATCTATTAATATTTAAAATTCTTTATATAAGACACTTCAGAAACTTTATTTCTCACCAAGTATCAATCTTCATCCTACGCTAAACGATTTTCAAATATCTTTGTGATTTATATCGAAAATTGCGCTTAAAAATTCGTTGCCCTAAATTTGTATCATGAGGCGCTATTCAAGTGGCTGCTTTAACATCAAAGGCAGTGCTTTAAAAACGATGCATATCTATGAAACAGATTCAACTCCATGCACCTCTTACCTTCTGTGTTGAGAGTTCTCGCCTCGCTCAATTGAAACTTGCGTTAAAATTCCCTAGTTTTAACAGGTCGCTTTTTAAAAAGCTCGAGAACCTTTATTCGGATTTCTTATTAGATGCTACTTGGGGTACTGAAAGTATAAAAAATCCAATTGCTGTGTTATATATAAAATGGTTTGGTTATTGTACAATATAATTTGTTTTTAATGTATGAAATATTTTAGGTAAATCAAAACTAAGTGTAAAAAAGGTATTATAATACTAGAAAAAAAATAATAGGAAAATTATAGATAATTCAAGATTTACTAATTATAATAAAATTGCTTGACTTGGCGTGGGTTACTGCCATGCCCCCAAATAATATGATAAATAATTTGTTCTTTAGACCGATTTTTGATCATGGCTGCCAATCCTACGGTATACATGCGTATGCGGAAGTACGGGTACACGAGGCCTGAATCTTTAGCCTGGTCTGTGGGTATAATTGCCACAAAACCATGAGGAACCATGTCATATGGTTGATTTCTATTGTTAAATCATGTTACTTTATTTTATTAACCCCCGGCGCAAAAAGAGGGGTGTTATAAGTTTGACGTCGATGTCTGTCTGTCTGTGTGTTTGTCTGTCTGTCTGTGGCATCGTAGCTCTAAAACGGGTGGACCGTTTTCGACGCGGTTTATTTCATTTGAAAGCCAGTTCCCTTTGTTTAGCTAATATCGGTCCAGTAATAAGAGTATGAGCTCTTTTCCAAAATGATATAAGGCATTTTGGCGTATGATTACTCGATTAAGTGCTACACGCGTGCCAGTGTAATCGTTAAATGACAATTAATATGAATAGTGTTTTTTTTTTATTTTTAATTTATTTCTTATTCATCTTTGTCAATACACAGTCTATTTTTGTCAGAAACTCAACGCCTACGTTACATTTAATATATTCAAAGTCAATAATGAGAACAGAACTCTCTTAAAAGTAATTACATTACGCCCAGCTACCAAATAAGTGCTTCTAAAAATTCATGAATATACGAGGATACGTAATTATATTCATTGCCTTGTATAAGTCATCTTTTCATCTCATACAAAAGTAGGTCAGATTTGTATATAATTTGAACTACACTGCTCGATATTTTTATTAAGTCCCGATAAAATTGTGAATTGAAAGACCAATATGCAAGTTAATTGGAATAGATTGGTCTTTGATACAAAATTGAAAGATTATACCCATCGAGTATCAGATATTTGATATTAGGTTTACTTATGATGGAAAGCGACCAGCCGTGAATTTTGCGATTTGATTCGGTTTGCAGTCCTTAGAATTTTGTTTGTTTTAAGTTGAATGTGGTTACGATATCTGCTTTCTAGTCGAGTGATTTAATTTGAGCTATACGAGTAATATTATATATTTCAATAGAATGGAACACCAGAATTCGTAGTAGTTGTATTTAATACACGAACATAATTGGATAACTAAGAATTACTATTAAGATGGGGGAGGGTCTTAGGTTTATGTGGGTAGTACTGGCTTGTCTAGCCGGCGAGTCCCACATAACTTTAGACATACAGGTGGTATGCGTAAATGCATTACCCAATATTAAAAAAAGGTGTCTTATAAGTGGCACATATACGGGTAGCTTCCACACGGTTAGGCTGTCAGATAGATTTGTTAGCTATCAATATTTTATGATTGTAAATTAACTTATAGAATAAGTTAAATTGCTGTTAAGTTTCAATTAAATCGAATTTGTGTTATTTTTATTTACGTTTTATTTTTGGTTCCTTAAAATACAATCATTATCTCTATCTGCTATACCTATGAATAATTATATTTTAATTAAAAATTAATTAGTTAAGACACTTAATTTTTGTTAAGATGTAAGTAGAAAAAAAAGTCGATGATCAAATAGGTATGTACTACAAGCAAAAAAAGATCGATTATAGTGACTAATTTGAAAAATAACTTCGCACAGAAACATGAACGTAATGGCAGGGAACTTCCATTATTGTAAAAGCCTGGTGTTAGAATACAGTGACTCCTAGTAACATTTCACCTCATTTTTCTTGGGAACCAGAGATAAAGTTTTAATGGAATTGCAAATAAAGAAAACTTTTCTATCTTTCCAGGAATATTGTTCTCTATAGTGCTTAAAAGGTTTCGATTAAACATTCATTACGTTCTTGATATAGCGTTACCCATTTGAAAGAATTTTTATATTTTCATAAATTATTGTGTTATTATGTGGTTTTTGCATGTACTTCATCCTTAATACTAGTGACTCACGATCGCTTCGCTTGGGTTCGTCTCTATGTATATTTATATAATATATATAGTTTAACAATAATGTATGGAAGTTTGCTCGATTTGTTTACATTTATGATTACTGCTTCGGTCCCATGATTATATATATACTTTCCTCAATAAACTGGCTATTTAATGCAAGAAAAAAATTTCAAATTAGATAAGTAGTTCTTGAGATTAGCGCGTTCAAATAAACAAATAAAAACAAACAAGCAAACAAAAAACAAACAAACTCTGCTCCTTTATTATATAAGTATGGACGAGCGGCTCACCCTCGCTTCGCTCGGGTTTGTCAATGTTGACCCGGATAACCAGCTATCATCATACCAAATTTCATCAAATCATTCACACAGACAGACAAAAAGTCTAAAAATTATAGATTCGGCCTCTGTATCGATAATAATGACTTTTTCAGTAAGTTTTTCCAAAAAATATATAATGCACAGATTCGACTCAGAATTTTAGATTATTTAATTTCGAGTATTTTATTATAGAAAAAATCTTTTTTCGCGTTGAAAAAGGAATATTTTTATTAGGTATATGTGTTTGAAATATTTAAGTTTTTATCTTTTTCGCCATTTCTTTTATTTTACACCGTAAATAAAAAAAAAGTGTAAACAAAGGAAAGTTCATAAGCGGCTTAAAACCTACTCGTAAACATATGTAAATATATAAACTACTCAAAATTTGTTCAATAATCAAACAAAATCTATTTTGATGTCGTTTCAAAAACACTATGTCACACTATATCCTTGTCCATGCAGTTGACTGCGACGTAACGACGCGAACGCCGATGAGTGATAACGCGATACATTTGCTTGTTAGAACAGGCACTGTGCAGCGTTCATTTTACTTTATTTTGTGCATCGAATTTGAATATTTTCATTTTCATCATTATATGAAAAAAAAATTATTTGAATACAGTTTATTTTAAACTAGCTGTGCCCCACGATTTCACCCGCGTTTTTGCTTAATTATAAACATCAGTTTTACAATAATTTAATAGAAGTGTGCTCGATTTGTTGACATATATCGTTACTGCTCCGCTCCCTTGGGTAGTAGCATGATATTAATAAATAAATAATAATAAATAAATATGTTGGGACATTAAAGCACAGCGCCATCTAGTTCCGTGGTAAGCTACGAGGCTTGTGTTATGGATACCAGATAGTTGATACATTACAGATATATAACTTTAAATATATACATATTATAAATATAAACACCCTTGACTAGAGTACAAACATTCGTGCTCATCACACAAATGAATGCCCCCAGTGGGACTCGAACCCGCGACCGCTGTCACAGCAAGTAGGGTCACTACAAACTGAGCTAAACATTTCGTCAGATGATATGTAGTCTATAGCTTTCCTCAGTAAACGCATTCTAATAAAAAAAGATTTTTTTAAATCGTATTACTAGTTCCTGGGATTAGCGCGTTCCAACAAGCAAACAAACAAACAAACTTTACCTTTTTATAATATTAGTATAAATACTCGCATGTTAATTTGTAAATGAATTTGATTAGAGATGATGATGGTTGATGATGTGGGAGCAACGAAATATTTTAATAGTTGGTTTGTTGAGGAATATTATAAGCTTCCTGATATTACGTTAGTTCCTATACAGTATACAAGCAGATTTTACCAAACATATATGAACTACGTGAGTAATGCCGCAGGTAATAGCTATTACAAAAGGCTAGAGAAAGTTGAGTGACAGGTTTGAACATGTCTAATGAAATTATCAATAGACCCAAAAATAAACCATGCTACCATTGCGCTAGTGGGGTACTCTTTAAAATAATTAATACCACTAATGAAAATTTCCATTTAAATCCACATCGATTTCAATTTACTTGTTTTCAAAGTAGTCATCTGGGAACACAGTATCGCTTTCTCATTTGAATGTTCTCTTAATCAGGTTGAAAGGTTTGATCTAATTAAAACCTATGTATCGAGTGTGGAACAAACGATTGAATGGTCTTTTAAGTGTGTTTGCTTGGTTCCGTAATGGGATGAGATCCCGATTTATCAAACACGTATATCGCTGCTGTTTCATAAACCATTAATGGATAGAATGTGTACGTCTTTTTCCAAAATAAAATTCACTTAATATATATGAGTAATTTTATAAATTATAATATAAGATTTTTGTTAAAGTAATTTACAGATAATCTATACATACCTATAACATAAATTCTGAGCCCAATCTGTACATTAAATATTTTTTGGAATATCTTATCGAAATAGTCATTATTATCGATATAGAGGCACAATCTATAGTTTTTAGGATTTTTGTCTGTCTATCTGTGAAGGCATCACGAGAACACTACTGAACCGATTTCGATGAAATTTTAAATGATGATAGCCGGTTATACGGGTCAATATATAGAATACTTTTTGCTGCGCAAAAATATCTCATTTCTGAGAAATCTATACTAAACGTTAAAACGTAACTAGGGACAAAACCAGGCGGAGCGAGGGTGACCCCCAGTAATAATATAATTCCGTACAGCACCATCTATTATTTGATAGTTAAACTACAATTTCATAGCAATAAAGCACTTTGAGAGCATGCTCGCTTTAAAAACAGACAGTAGCGATTTTAAACCGGGTTTCGTAACTATAAGATTTTCACACGCGAATATTTTTAAACGAAAACATAATAAGGTAGCCTACATTTCTAAATAAACCTTATTAGTTTTCCAATGGCACGTAAGGTCCGCCAACCGGCATTTGGCCAGAGTGTGGATTATGGCCTCATCCCCCACGTAGGGAACACCCATGCCCAGCAGTGATTTATTATTATTACAAAGGGATAGTGACTGCTTACTACCGATTACCGACTTCAAAAAAGGAAAAGGTATTCTATAAGAAAGTGTGCTGTATTTTGCATTTTAAGCAATATTCTATGATAAAACTTATGATAATTTAAATGTAGCGTGTCTCAGCTAATAGATTACTCATTTTTTCTTTTCTTTAATAAAAAAAAATAGTGACCCTACTTGCGGTGCCATCGGTCGCAGGTTCGAGTTCAGACACGACTCCAGTCATGGGTGTTTATATTTATAATATGTATGTATTTAAAGCTATATACGTGTGTGAACTATCTGCTATCCATAACACAGGCCTTGTAGCTTACCTTGGAATTAGATTGTGCTGTGTGTTATTGTCCGAATATATTTATTATTATTATTTAGAAACGATTTGAGATCTCCATTGCAGCTTATAATTTAATTTATTATTCATAATAATTAGTATCCACTTATTATCTGTCTTAAATAAATACATTTAATACGTTTTAGAATATCTCAAAATGTTTATGCGAAACTTGAACTCAATTCTCTAAGAATTAGAATTTTGCGACATATTGCCTTCATCCACTGATGTCTTCAATTATGTTTATAGAAATTAAAGATTTTTGGTTGTCAGTTGAGATTAAACAACAAAACTTTCTAACTTTATAAGGTGTTTCTAAACTAAATTCTGTATACATAGTTTGACTTTGTTTTATTTTACAAAAACAACTAACAAACATGACATACTATAACATTATAGTAGACAAAGGTGAATTTATTTCTTTAATACTAGAAGAAATTTCTTCTAGTCAAGTCATGGACGTGGGATAGAGATATAAATTATTTAGTACGTATAAGGAGTCATGTAAATAGTAAAATATTGTTATTCATATTAAATCTAATATTTTATAACATAAAATATACACAGCATATTTTAATAAATAAGTATATATAAATAATAATTATAAATTAAAAATTTAAAAAACCCCCTACGCAAATTCATTGTCATTTAACGATTACACTGACACGCGTGAAGCACTGAATCGAGTAATCATACGCCAAAATGCCTTACATTAATTTGAAAAAGAGCTGATACTCTTATACTGCTGGACCGATATTAACCAAACATAGCTAAAATCCACCGCAAGGAAACTGGCTTTCAAATGAAAAAAAAACCGCATCGAAATCGGTCTATCCGTCTGAGAGCTACAATGCCACAGATAGACACACACACACACACACACACACACACACACACAGACATCGACGTCAAACTTATAACACCCCTCTTTTTGCGTCGGGGGTTAAAAAATACACATATACATACACATATGTACCTACGTACATATTACTATCTATACATTTAATAAAATTCTAACTAGTCGAATGTGTACATTAAATATTTTTATTGAAAATCTTATTGAAATGGTAATTATTATCGATACACAGGCCGAATCTGTAGTTTTTACAATTTTTGTCTGCCTATCTGTCTGGGAACGCATTACGAAAAAACCACTAAATCGATTTTGATGAAATTTGGTACAATGATAGCTTGTTATCCGGGTCAACATATAGAATACTTTTTACTGCGGAAAATGTCTCATCTTTGAGAAATCTATACTAAACGCTAAAACGTAAACGAGTCGCTAGTTGGTATAAAAATAAGCATCATCAAAATAAACATTTTATATACATAATTTGACAACTAATAAACGTCTTTGTTGAGGATAACGGTTGCCATAATTTTATTGACACCTGGATGAAACTAGATAATATTATAGTTAGTCTGTGTATACACTAGCAAGTGAATACGTTGTACGCTACTTTATACGTTCATAACGGAGATAGATCACGCCCAACATACTTAGGGAGCTTTTGAATTAAGTAACGTTGGTACTTGAAAAAAGCACTTTCTGCACTAACAATTTATTTGATTGACTTCAAAGGTGAGACGTCTTCACTTCGTCTACATACAACTTGAAGTTGGTTATTTTACTGGAAGTAGAGAAGGATATTTTTGTACTTTTTAATAGTTAATATATACTTTTTATTAAAAAAAACTATGATGATCCATACTAATATTATAAATGTGAAAGTGTGTTTGTTTGTTTGTTTGTTTGTTTGTCTGTCCTTCTTTCACTTCGAAACGGAGTGACGGATTGGTGTGATTTTTTGTGTGGAGATAGTTGGAGGACTCTTCAATACATTTAAATAAAAATGTGTTTTTTTGCTATTTTCAAAATTCATCCCATAAGTGGGTAAAATAGGGGATGAAAGTTTATATGAAACTTACCTTTTTAGAGATTTTTGTAGTTTTAGCGCGAGCGAAGCCGCGGGTTCTGCTAGTAATATTATAATTATCTATTATATAAATACTTCTCAACTTATGTTATGTTAGATTCATTAATATATTACACGTAAAAAAGTAAGAATTAAACCTAATTATGACGTAAATTAAGAATTAAATTGTTAAACATCAGAAAATAGCAGTTCTTTCCTTTGCCTTCAACTTTTGGTTAATTATTGAGGCATTAATATTAATTACCTCATACTTATCGAACCTGCGAAATGCGCCACTGGACTCAAGGCCGTTGATAAACCTTAAATTAAACCACAATTATCACACTTTATTTAATCATTATCATCAACAAAAAAAAATTTAACTGCACACGAGTATATCTATGTTTTACAAAAGAAATGATAAGATGAGTATTTATTTCACTATAGAACTCAATTCGTATCCATGAAAGGAGATGAAAAAAATTCAGATCTAAGCAACGCGTTACGTATATGGGTGATGAATATGCTCTCTCCATTGGAAAGGGACGTAATCTCCTAATACATTTACCTGCTCAATAACAAAACGGTATCGTTATAAAAGATTTGATTCCTGGAAAAGGTTCTATTCAAGCTATAAATATATAAATAACGTGCTTATTTTTTTAGTATTTAAATAAGAAAACCTAAAGATTTTGCTGTTTTTGGTTAGATTTTTAACCACAAGGCGATTAATAGTTATCTTTACTAATATTATAAAGAGGAAAGATTTTTTTGTTTGTTTGTACCGAATAAGCTCCGAAACTATTAAACCGGTTTAGATAAACTTTGGAAAGGAGATAATTTGAGAACTTGGGAAGGACATAGGATAGTTTTTATGCCGAAAATCATCCTTTAAGGGGGTGAAAATGGGGACAAAAATTTGTATGGGCAAGTAACCTAGCCCAGGGACGAACCCAAGCGAAGCGAGGTAAGCCGCTAGTTATACATACGGCTAAAATATGCAACTTTCATAATAATATGGTTTTTGTTTATGTCTAAGTTATAAAGCTTAAAACTAAATATAAAACAACATGATATCATCGACATTATAAATTTAATACAAATCGAAAATACAAGCCACAAAAGTGGAAATCCTGGTCAGTGGTATTTTCATATCCAAAATAGCGTTCTATTTCAAAACGGAAGCTGACTTCTGCTATAAAGAGAGATGGATGAATCATTGTTTTCAAAACGTCAAACTCAGTGCATATAATGACAGGCTTTTATCTAAAACAGGTGTAAGTAATTAAAACCGATATTTATCGTAAACGGTATAGGGAAATATCGTAAGGAAACCTGCATGTGTGACAGAACCTAGGAAGTTTTGAAAAAACATGTGAAGTCCGTTAACCTACACCCGGCCAGTGTGGTGGACTATGGCCTAACCCCTCGTATTACGTATAGACGTAAAAAGAATTGAATACATATATACTTTGTACAATAAGTATTGGTTGGTGGAATATTGTAAAAATTGTGATAATGGTTTTGTAATTCCTCTGCCCTTTTAACTGGGCACGTTATATTTAAACCGGTATTATCTTATAAAAAAATATATGAAAAAAAAAATTAAAATTAAAAAAAATATCAAATGAAAAAAAGCAAACACTAACATTTTTTAAACAGTCAAAATATGAACAGTAAACACTGCTCTATTTATTTATACAAGACTAATTCCAAGTGGTACTCGAAACTATGAATACGATAAGCTGTCATTAAAAGTACTTACATATTTCTTTCTGAAGATGATAAAATATTTTAAATTGCACTATTTTAACTGCTAGGATACTAAGGCGTAAAATGTAACCTACTTCTCTGTACAAAAGACTTTTGTGTCAGTACAACACTATCCCTATTGTAAAAAGTAAAAGATCTTGCTTAAATAGTTGCAAGAAGACGCAAATTTAGAACAAAGTGGTTTCATATATAAAAAGTCATGGAAGTAAAATTACTATAGGTTACAGAGCTTTAACATATTATGTGGAGCTTAAATTTTGAAAGTTTACTTCATACAAATTTAATATTTCTATATGTTCCCAAACGATTTTAAATGTTACGAGCTTTTTAAACAGAGTACTTGCTGTATAATATAGATTTTTTTTATAATTTCTCCTCTTACGTTCTTATTTTTGTTTGACATATACTAATAAGAACATTAACTACACATTCACATGGGAACCGTTCCATTCATAGTATTTTCATTTTCTTCATCTACCTTGCAACATTTTTCTATACTAACATTATAAAGAGGAAAGTTTTTGTTTGTTTGTACCGAATAAGCTCTGATACCAATGTTACCATTTTTTCACCAAAAGAAAGCTAAATTAAAAGGAAGTAACATAGGCTATAATTTATTTCCAAAAAAATTAGAGATCCTTAAGAAAATTGCGATAATGTAACCCAAATTAGCAAAATTTTGTCTATAAAATTCATTATTTGACCTGACCTCTCCTTGTTCCATACCATATACCTAACTCTATAACATACGTGAAGTTTTTATTTTTTCCGTTGTTTCAAAGAAAATATTAAGATTCTGGTTTTGTTGTTCTGATTATGTTAGGTTTTTTAAATCATATATAAATTATATTGTTATATGGAAATCATTAAACATCTAAATTATATTATAAACTAGAGACTCACCCTCGCTTCGCTCGGTTTCGTGCTTAGTTACATTTAAATTTTTTGAGCGAAACCCTAATTCTTTTACTGAAATTAAAGTAGCCTAAGTTACTCCTTATAACATCAACTACCTGTCAGCGAAAGTCCCATCAAAATCATCCAAGCCGTTTCGGAGATTAGCCGGAACAAACAGACAGACGGACAAAAAAATATTTTTCTTCAATTATTATTATAATTTTTTTCTTAAATTTTGTTTTTCTTATAAATACCGTATATAATTTCATATGCATTTAGTAAAAAGCTGTTATTTTGACATTACAAGCAGACACTTCAATTTTATTTATCTGTATAGATATTTTAACATTGTTTTTGTATATTTTGTCTAAAGCGACATTTATTTTCATGTTACAGGAACACGTCGTGTCGTCTATAGCGTATTTCAAAGAGAATTGTTTCTTAAACATACAATGCTATGGAACAAAAACATTCTAAGCGTGTGTACCGAGGACCTCGTACGGGTCTGAATGGACTTGGAAAACTAATTCTATTCATACGAAATATTTGACAAATGTTAATTATAAATTTGTAATTAAACTTCCCTTTTGTTATGATATATATAGTAAAATTCAAGAATGACACAATGATTTAAGTTTTCGTAGATTATTAAATCATTAATAATTGGTTCTGTATTCGGTGTAGTATATTTTTGTATAAGCTATATTCATTTTGCTTTTTACCTTTTGTAAAAGCATTTTGTTGGTTTTTCGGATCAAGCCGTTTCTGGGGTAATGTGTAGCGCGATTTATTATTTATGGTGCAAGCGATCTGCCCGCGTGTCACTCAGACCTTAATGGTGTCTCTACTTTCAACCACCCTGTATACATTATACAGTATACATGTATTGATCATGTTTTTTAATAATGTAATAATATAATCGGTCGATAAAAGCTAAAATATCTCTATATCTATACTAATATTATAAAGAGGTAAAGTTTGTGATCTTGTGAGTTTGTGAGTTTGTGGGTTTGTGAGTTTGTGAGTTTGTGAGTTTGTGACGTTGTAGGGGGTAATCTCTGGATCTACTGAACCGATTTTCAAAATTCTTTTATCAATAGAAAGCCACGTTCTTTCTGAGTGTCATAGGCTATATATTAACGCGAAGAATGAAAAGGCTTTTTCGTGGTAGTCGGATTTGCAAAGTAAGTCGGAGAAAAAACGGTCGAACGAAAAGGTTTCTTACGAACGCTGCATTAACGGTGAGAGATATATGATTATGTTCTAGAGAAAAGTTGTAGAGCTTAATAATGCCTACAAAAAAGTCAGCGACAGCATATGTCTAACTTTTATATGTAAGTCACAATAAGTAGTTTTTTATATTAAAAAAATAATTTAAATCGGTAGGTCATGTTTATTGGTCATATTATCAACAATTATGAATTCTTATCAAAATAAGTAAATTTATCGTCTAAAATGTTTAAAATAAAAGACTTTTCCCTTTTACTGCATATAATTTGGACAAATGGTTAAAGAGATAATACAACATATTCGTAGGTATGGACGAACCCGAGCGAGCTGTTTATCTGTTTTCCTGTTTGTACGGGCTAATCTCCGAATCTATTGGACCGATTAAAATAAAATTTTGCATGGTGGTACCTTATATCCCCGTGCAACATCTTAGATACTTTTCATCCCGGAAAATTAAAGAGTTCCCGTGGGATAGTTAAAAAACTATAACAACTTATACAGCTTAGTACACAAAAACTACTGATTGGATTTTAATGAAACCTTACAATAATATAGTTCATACATGACTAAAACAAATCAGCTACTTTTCATCCCGGAAAATTAAAAGAGTTTCCGTGGGATAGCCAAAAAACTATAGTAACTTATACAGCTTAGTACACAAAAACTACTGATTGGATTTTTATAAAACTTTACAATAATATATATAGTTCATACATCAGAATAAGAAATAGGTTACTTTTTATCCCGGAAAAATGTACTGTTCCCGTGGGATAGATGTTTTTGTTTATTTGTAACGTATTATGTACACAACATAAACCCCAAAACAATAGTTATTAAAAAGTTGTCTGTTTGTCTGTTTGCCTGTATGTCTGTTTTTGCGTGAGCTTTTCACGCGACAAGTAATGTACCGATTTCAACGAAATTTGGTGATAACTTATTACTCGAGTCAACATTTAGGATACCTTTTGTATGTATTTATGTATGTATGTAATCAGCCCTTTTTAACGTCCCACTGCTGGGCACGGGCCTCCCTTCAGTACGAGGGGTTGCAGGTTGGCGGACTTCACATGTCTTTTGAAAACTTGCTGGGTTCTCTCAGGCATGCAGGTTTCCTCACGATGTTTTACTTCACCGTTAAGACAAGTGATAATTGTGTTAGAAATGATTCGCACATGCAAAATATCAGAGGTGCGAGACCCAGGATTTGAACTTGCTTCACTCGGTTTCCCAAGCGAGCGCGTTACCACTGGGATACCACTGCCTAGATACCTTTTACTTCAAGAAAATCTTTCTTTCCCACGGGAAAATACAATAACTGGTTTTATAGAATCCTCCTTAGAAACCTTCCGCTGGCTAAGCCTTAAGACATACATACATTAAAACAATATACAAAAAAATTGTAGGTCTTGAAAAGTCCTACAGAAAAGTTCTGAATTGTATATGTCTATCTCCTAAGTTACACTCGCAATATTTATTCTTATCTATACGTATAATAAAACTAACTTAGTCAAATCGATGTGCGCGTTTCACGCAAAAAGTACTCAAACGATTTTAACTAAATTTTGTATAGTGATAAAACTAAGTACTCGGGTCAACATTTAGGATACCTCTTACGACAGGCAAATTATTGATTACTCGAAAACACAATAACTGGTTCTATCGAAGCAAGGGCAAGAAATTTATATGGCTAACGTTGGCTCAACCTTAAGAGATAGATCAAAACATTGTGCAATAAAATTGTAAGTCCTAAAAAGGTCTATAGAAAAGTTCTACATAGTATATGTCTTTCTCCTAAGGTACACTCGCTGTAACTATTTTCATTATTATATATTACTGTTTTATTATACGTTATTTATTTTATTCTATCTATACATATAATAAAACTGTAGAGGTTATTTCTCTTCTGTTTGACTGTTTGTACGGGCTAATCTCCGAAACTATTGAACCGGTTTAAATTAAATTTTGTATGGTAGTACCTTATATCCCCGGTCAACATCTAAGATACTTTTCATTCCAGAAAATTAAAGAGTTTCCGTGGGATAGTTAAAAAACTATAGTAATTTATACAGCTTAGTACACAACAACTTACGCACCTAATTTCGTAAAATTTGGCATGCTGATACCTTATACTGCCGGTCAAATAACAGGTTACTTTTCATCCCGGAAAAATGAACGGTTCCCGTGGGATAGATCTGTTTGTGCTATTCTAGAGGTGAACCCGAGCGAAGCGAGGGTGAGCCGCTAGTATATTATAAATGTGAAAGTTTGTGAGTATTGATGTTTGTTACTCTTTGACGCCAGAACGGCTGAACGGATCTGGATGAAATTTGGCACAGAGATAGATTATAGTCTGGAATAACACAAAGGATATTTTTATCCCAGAAAAATATACAATTCCCGTGGGATAGATTTGTTTTATTTTCCTAGAGGCGAACTAGAGCGAAGCAAGGGTGAGCCACTAGTTTATAATAATAGTGTAATAAAAACTCAATAAACTTTAAGCAACACGACGCCTTAGTGCTTATTTGTTCAAAAGACCAACATTTCTTGTACTTTACAGTCGAGAGTTTTTTTTTCTAATTTAAAAATAAGGCTTTATTTCTTCGATTTATATATAACACATTCATAGAAAAAAAAACTTTTTCGGCTTTTTATAAAATAAAATTGATATTTAGAAGTTAATAATCATATTATGTTAATAGCTCTTACGGTATATTATTCGTTTGGACAACTAAGCACTGAGACGACGAATAGTGTAATAATAATAAATATATTGGAACACTAACACCCAGCACCATCTAGTTCCACAGTAAGCTACGAAACTTGTGTTATGGATACCAGATAGTTGATACACTACACATATATAACTTTAAATACATACATATTATAAATATAAATAATATATATTTGTTAATAAATCTTAAACAGATGACTTTGAGAGATATACACTATAGCACATTTCCTTTATCCTACAAGGAAATTCAAGGAAACAATTATTCGCTTCGTGTCAACCAAGCGGAATCTCAGAGTAATCCTAGAAACCGTTGCTTAACGGAGATTTGTTCTCTGGGAAAATAACATTGAGTTAGTGCAGATTGTAGTTCAACATTTACGGTCCCCTTCTATCAGGACACCGATCGATTGTAAAGAATAAAAGAATGTAGGTGTATTTAAATAGCAACTATATTTAGTTTAAAGAGCTTTTAGCAATGCTCTGATAATGTAATCGAAACCACTAAGTGTATAGAGTCGTAGTGAATACTTTTCACTCAGCGTTAATTTTTTGTCCATTATCTGTTTTAAGCAATAAGTAGACTTTATAAAGACTTGAAAGTATTTATTACACACTTAGAAATGAAATTTCATAAGATTTATATAGTTTTAAAATACAGTCTACTCAATAAATAAGCATCATCAAAATCATAATATTTAAAAAATAAAAACAAATAATATTTTTGTCATTTTGATCGACTTTATATGGGTTATATCCCTATTTAAAGTTTGATAAAATGACAAGAATATTACTTTTAGTCCTATGTTTTAAATAAATAATATTCCATATTCAATTATAAAACTATTTAAAATTATAAAAATGTTTAAAATTAACTAATATTTTAAGGTACTTTGGTGCCATTTTTCAATTTTTTGAATTCATTTTGTTATTTTGTGGGTACGCTGTCTGTAACAACTATATGCCTTTGAGGCATCTTATTAAACCTTAGTCTCTCCCGTTACCATGATTGCTGTAAAGCATCTGAAACGTCGGGAACCAAAAATCTAAATAAATCCGCGAAATAATCCGAAAAGATTTTTATTTAAAATCACTACAAAAGTAGGACAAACCAATAAACATAATTTCGCGCTTAAAATATTAGTAAGGAATCCCTTTCACCATTACAGGGTAAATGTTTTTTAAAAGGTGATATCTAACATCTTATGCTAAGCTTTATATTGACCATATACAAACATTTCTGTAGCTGAATTGAGAAAGAAAAGTTGAAATTGACGGCACCTTTGGTTCAGTTGGCAGTGACTCTACTTGCCGTGTCAGCGGTCACGGGTTCTAGGCTCGCTGGCATTCATTTGTGTGATGAGCACGAATGTTTGTACTCCAGTCATGGGTGTTTATATTTATAATGTGTATGTATTTAAAGTTATATATGTGTATTGTGTAGTGTATCAACTATCTGGTATCCATAACACAAACCTCGTAGCTTACCATAGAACTAGATAGCGGTGTGTGTTAGTGTCTCAGCAAAAAAAATATTTTTTATATATTATACCCAAATTAAAAAATATTTCATTCAGAACCAGCGTTCTTAGTTTAGTTAACTATGATTAGTAGATGAATCTACTTTTTGTTTGAGTTTCATTATATCGAACTACTATTCGCGCATGTCTGAATGAACTTAACGAAATTTCGGAAGACATCATGTCAAATCCGTCAACCCGCACTTGGCCAGTGTGGTGGACTATAGCCTGATCCCCCTCGTATTGAAAGAAGGCCCGTGCCCAGTAGTGGGACGTTAAAAAGGGCTGAATACATACATACAAACAACGAATAAACAATAAGGAATCAAATTTGAATTTGTACGGATGAAATATAGCAGAATTCACGAAAAGAAATTAGTGCTTATACGAAATGGAATTGGAAAGATAAGATCACGTATTTAAGACTTGTCTTCTTTTACGCTACGTTTAACTAGTCCTTGAGAATTTTCTACAGACGACTTAACACGATTTAAATTTAATTTAGAAAATGTTATTGCTTATTGGAAGGTACGGTAATATCTTATTTACTTATACTCATTGACTGACCTTAAGGAATTTGGTAAAACGTATGTTTGGTTGTGTGTTTGTCTGTTATATATTTGCCAATTGTTAGCTGGTTTTTATAATTATGGTTTTTGTATTGGAATAATTATTACAATTAAATAAAAAATTTAATTATAAAAATTTATAAAAATAAGTGATTTTAAAGTCGGTGGAGCGTTTTAGTTAAAACTTGTTATTTATATTTAATATATAAAATTCTCGTTTCACAGTGTTTATAACAAAACTCCTCCAAAACGGCTTGACCGATTCTTATAAATGTTTGTGAGTATATTCAGTAGGTCTGAGAATAGGACCTAAACTATTTATCATACACCTAAGTGATAAGTGTAGTTCACCCAAAAAAAAAATTTTTTTTGGACAAAATTTTTAATTTTAATTTTTTTATGATTCGGCGTTAAAATACATACAAACCTAAATTTTCACTAGGGACGAACCCGATCGGAGCTAGGTTGAACCGCTAGTTTATATATAAAACTGATGTAGAGGACTTTTTTTAAAGGGAAATGCCAACTTTCCAGTCTCTTCCCTTATTGTTTTTCTCGCTTTTTGTACCTAGCTGGCGACTCGACGTCTTTAACAACTGCATAAAGAGCCTTAAAATATATTCTAGATTCGTATAAATTAAATTTAGTTAGTAGAATTTTGGTGAAACTATGACTTTTATGTACCTTGTTCAATAAGTAAAAAAATACTTTTTTTCTTAATAATTTATTGAGTATATGTGACAAGCGCTTTAATGGGCTTAGTTTATCTAAAAATAATGGACGAATAAAATATTCAAAAAAAATCCGCTCTATAGGTAAAAAAAGGTTATATTTTGTCAAACGAGGATATAAGCTATATACACGTTTTCACTTAAGCACATGTAGCTATCACAGTGTGGAGAAGTCATAAATATACTCACCCACAAGCCTTCGCATTTATGATAAAACTAACAGAACCCGCGGCTTCGCCCACCTTCAATCTACAAAAAAAATTCTTTTGCTGTATGTCATAATGCTATGTCGTCTCTATGTATTTATATAATACTAGCATTGCCCGCGGCTCCGCCTGCGTTCAGATGACCAAAAACCAAATTCTTAGGTTTTACATATTAGTATACTCTTATATTACAGTTTTTGTATTTTTTCTCAGAAATGAGATATTTTTCAGCTGTAAAAAGTATCTTATATTATGTTGACCCGGTTACCAATTTTCATCAAAATCCCTCCAGTGGTTTTTCCGTGACGCGGTAACAGACAGACAGACAAAAATTCTAAAAACTAAAGATTCGGCCTCTGTATCGATAATAATGTTTATTTCAATAAGATTTTCCAAAAAATATTTAATGTACAGATGCGGCTTAGTTATAATTTCATTATATGTAAAGATTTATGCTTTATTGTAGATATTTTTGTTTGCTAGCTCTACATAGATGAAGTTGAAGGCAAAAGCTTGTTACATAATAATGCATTCATAAGTCTATATGAGAAAAAAATGTTAGAGTGGAACTTGTTCCATATTTATAATATACCTTAGTAGCAAGTATAATTTAAAAGAGTACTTTACGCTTTCATTGCGAGCTTTGTTGATTATATGAAGAATAATTTAATGAAACAGTGGATATAGTTTAAAATTCACTGTAATTGGATTTTTATTTCTTT